>JAUKNK010000207.1:1120000-2437500 GCA_030765055.1 Mantis religiosa
TCATTATCATTGTCATTGTCATTGTCATTGTCATTATCATTGTCATTGTCATTATCATTGTCATTGTCATTATCATTGTCATTATCATTGTCATTATCATCATCATTATCATTATCATTATCATTGTTATTATTATTACCATCATCATCATCTTTACTATTATCATCATTACTGTTGTACCCGTCTCAGTAAGGTAGTGCGTCTGTCTGGCATTCAAGAGGTCCTGAGTTCTAATCTCGGTCAGAGTAAGTTATCGGAATAGGGTCAGCTAATTCTAAAAATACTGGTGTTTATTGATAAACTATATATAACTCTATATAAATAGAGCACCATAAAGAAACCGTTTATATCTGTTCTAAAATTAAAATTCCAGGACTTTCGTCCGCTTAAACCCAGTTATTTATTTCCATACAATTTTCTTGTTGACTGGCTCAAGGGTGGTTCAAAATCATAAGGGTTTTTATAGCCCAGTCGAAAAAATTGAAAGGATATCATGGGGGTAAATAGCTGGCTTTTAAGCGGTTTATGAAGCCGAAAGAGGCACTTCCGTTACCATAAAAAGTGGGACTATAAAAGTTTTTATTGGAGGTGAGCATGGACCAATGGAAGTGGACGTCTAGGTTGGCGCATAGTCGCAGCAGGTGTCGCCGCCTCCGTCAGCAGGAGCACCAATACGGGACGAGCACTCCCCACCGGCAGCACCTGCGTGTGCCTGGCACCGCGACGCTAGGCGTGTTCTAGCGCCACGGCGCCCATGTGTCCAAATCGATACACATCTACAGTACCTGCAAAAAGTGGTTCTCCTCCCCAAATTACTACACATTTTTTAAACATTCAAAAACCATGTCTTTTTTTTAATACAAGGTATACATCTATTAAGCAGAAATGTTTTGTCTATCTCTTACAGTTTCTCAGTTATACAAACGTCATTCAGAATAAAGAGAACGTCTGAGAACATTCACAGAAAATTCAAGATATACATTTGTTGTGTAGTAATATTTTGTCTATCTCTTACAGTTTATCAGTTGTACAAAAGTCATTCAGAATAAAGAGAACTTCTGAGTAAATTCACAGAAAATTCAAGATATACATTTGTTATGTAGTAATATTTTGTCTATCTCTTACAGTTTATCGGTTATACAAAAGTCATTCAGAATAAAGAGAACTTCTGAGTACATTCACAGAAAATTCAAGATATACATTTGTTGTGTAGTAATATTTTGTCTATCTCTTACAGTTTATCAGTTATACAAAAGTCATTCAGAATAAAGAGAACTTCTGAGTACATTCACAGAAAATTCAAGATATACATTTGTCGTGTAGTAATATTTTGTCTATCTCTTACAGTTTATCAGTTATACAAAAGTCATTCAGAATAAAGAGAACTTCTGAGTACATTCACAGAAAATTCAAGATATACATTTGTCGTGTAGTAATATTTTGTCTATCTCTTACAGTTTATCGGTTATACAAAAGTCATTCAGAATAAAGAGAACTTCTGAGTACATTCACAGAAAATTCAAGATATACATTTGTTGTGTAGTAATATTTTGTCTATCTCTTACAGTTTATCAGTTATACAAAAGTCATTCAGAATAAAGAGAACTTCTGAGTACATTCACAGAAAATTCAAGATATACATTTGTTGTGTAGTAATATTTCGTCTATCTCTTACAGTTTATCAGTTATACAAAAGTCATTCAGAATAAAGAGAACTTCTGAGTACATTCACAGAAAATTCAAGATATACATTTGTTGTGTAGTAATATTTTGTCTATCTCTTACAGTTTATCAGTTATACAAAAGTCATTCAGAATAAAGAGAACTTCTGAGAACATTCACAGAAAATTCAAGATATACATTTGTTGTGTAGTAATATTTTGTCTATCTCTTACAGTTTATCAGTTATACAAAAGTCATTTAGAATAAAGAGATCTTCTGAGTACATTCACAGAAAATTCAAGATATACATTTGTTGTGTAGTAATATTTTGTCTATATCTTACAGTTTATCAGTTATACAAAAGTCATTGAGAATAAAGAGAACTTCTGAGTACATTCACAGAAAATTCAAGATATACATTTGTTGTGTAGTAATATTTTGTCTATCTCTTACAGTTTATCAGTTATACAAAAGTCATTGAGAATAAAGAGAACTTCTGAGTACATTCACAGAAAATTCAAGATATACATTTGTTGTGTAGTAATATTTTGTCTATCTCTTACAGTTTATCAGTTATACAAAAGTCATTTAGAATAAAGAGAACTTCTGAGTAAATTCACAGAAAATTCAAGATATACATTTGTTGTGTAGTAATATTTTGTCTATCTCTTACAGTTTATCAGTTATACAAAAGTCATTCAGAATAAAGAGAACTTCTGAGTAAATTCACAGAAAATTCAAGATATACATTTGTTGTGTAGTAATATTTTGTCTATCTCTTACAGTTTATCAGTTATACAAAAGTCATTCAGAATAAAGAGATCTTCTGAGTACATTCACAGAAAATTCAAGATATACATTTGTTGTGTAGTAATATTTTGTCTATCTCTTACAGTTTATCAGTTTTACAAAAGTCATTTAGAATAAAGAGAACTTCTGAGTAAATTCACAGAAAATTCAAGATATACATTTGTTGTGTAGTAATATTTTGTCTATCTCTTACAGTTTATCAGTTATACAAAAGTCATTCAGAATAAAGAGAACTTCTGAGTAAATTCACAGAAAATTCAAGATATACATTTGTTGTGTAGTAATATTTTGTCTATCTCTTACAGTTTATCAGTTATACAAAAGTCATTGAGAATAAAGAGAACTTCTGAGTACATTCACAGAAAATTCAAGATATACATTTGTTGTGTAGTAATATTTTGTCTATCTCTTACAGTTTATCAGTTATACAAAAGTCATTTAGAATAAAGAGAACTTCTGAGTAAATTCACAGAAAATTCAAGATATACATTTGTTGTGTAGTAATATTTTGTCTATCTCTTACAGTTTATCAGTTATACAAAAGTCATTCAGAATAAAGAGATCTTCTGAGTACATTCACAGAAAATTCAAGATATACATTTGTTGTGTAGTAATATTTTGTCTATCTCTTACAGTTTATCAGTTATACAAAAGTCATTCAGAATAAAGAGATCTTCTGAGTACATTCACAGAAAATTCAAGATATACATTTGTTGTGTAGTAATATTTTGTCTATCTCTTACAGTTTATCAGTTATACAAAAGTCATTCAGAATAAAGAGAACGTCTGAGTACATTCACAGAAAATTCAAGATATACATTTGTTGTGTAGTAATATTTTGTCTATCTCTTACAGTTTATCAGTTATACAAAAGTCATTCACAATAAAGAGAACTTCTGAGTACATTCACAGAAAATTCAAGATATACATTTGTTGTGTAGTAATATTTTGTCTATCTCTTACAGTTTAGCAGTTATTCAAAAGTCATTCAGAATAAAGAGAACGTCTGAGAACATTCACAGAAAATTCAAGATATACATTTGTTGTGTAGTAATATTTTGTCTATCTCTTACAGTTTATCAGTTATACAAAAGTCATTCAGAATAAAGAGAACTTCTGAGTAAATTCACAGAAAATTCAAGATATACATTTGTTGTGTAGTAATATTTTGTCTATCTCTTACAGTTTATCAGTTATACAAAAGTCATTCAGAATAAAGAGAACTTCTGAGTACATTCACAGAAAATTCAAGATATACATTTGTTGTGTAGTAATATTTTGTCTATCTCTTACAGTTTATCAGTTATACAAAAGTCATTCAGAATAAAGAGAACTTCTGAGAACATTCACAGAAAATTCAAGATATACATTTGTTGTGTAGTAATATTTTGTCTATCTCTTACAGTTTATCAGTTATACAAAAGTCATTCAGAATAAAGAGAACTTCTGAGTAAATTCACAGAAAATTCAAGATATACATTTGTTGTGTAGTAATATTTTGTCTATCTCTTACAGTTTATCAGTTATACAAAAGTCATTCAGAATAAAGAGAACTTCTGAGTACATTCACAGAAAATTCAAGATATACATTTGTTGTGTAGTAATATTTTGTCTATCTCTTACAGTTTATCAGTTATACAAAAGTCATTCAGAATAAAGAGAACTTCTGAGTAAATTCACAGAAAATTCAAGATATACATTTGTTGTGTAGTAATATTTTGTCTATCTCTTACAGTTTATCAGTTATACAAAAGTCATTCAGAATAAAGAGAACTTCTGAGTACATTCACAGAAAATTCAAGATATACATTTGTTGTGTAGTAATATTTTGTCTATCTCTTACAGTTTATCAGTTATACAAAAGTCATTCAGAATAAAGAGATCTTCTGAGTACATTCACAGAAAATTCAAGATATACATTTGTTGTGTAGTAATATTTTGTCTATCTCTTACAGTTTATCAGTTATACAAAAGTCATTCAGAATAAAGAGAACTTCTGAGTACATTCACAGAAAATTCAAGATATACATTTGTTGTGTAGTAATATTTTGTCTATCTCTTACAGTTTATCAGTTATACAAAAGTCATTCAGAATAAAGAGAACTTCTGAGTAAATTCACAGAAAATTCAAGATATACATTTGTTGTGTAGTAATATTTTGTCTATCTCTTACAGTTTATCAGTTATACAAAAGTCATTCAGAATAAAGAGATCTTCTGAGTACATTCACAGAAAATTCAAGATATACATTTGTTGTGTAGTAATATTTTGTCTATCTCTTACAGTTTATCAGTTATACAAAAGTCATTCAGAATAAAGAGATCTTCTGAGTACATTCACAGAAAATTCAAGATATACATTTGTTGTGTAGTAATATTTTGTCTATCTCTTACAGTTTATCAGTTATACAAAAGTCATTCAGAATAAAGAGAACGTCTGAGTACATTCACAGAAAATTCAAGATATACATTTGTTGTGTAGTAATATTTTGTCTATCTCTTACAGTTTAGCAGTTATACAAAAGTCATTCAGAATAAAGAGAACTTCTGAGTAAATTCACAGAAAATTCAAGATATACATTTGTTGTGTAGTAATATTTTGTCTATCTCTTACAGTTTATCAGTTATACAAAAGTCATTCAGAATAAAGAGAACTTCTGAGTACATTCACAGAAAATTCAAGATATACATTTGTTGTGTAGTAATATTTTGTCTATCTCTTACAGTTTATCAGTTATACAAAAGTCATTCAGAATAAAGAGATCTTCTGAGTACATTCACAGAAAATTCAAGATATACATTTGTTGTGTAGTAATATTTTGTCTATCTCTTACAGTTTATCAGTTATACAAAAGTCATTCAGAATAAAGAGATCTTCTGAGTACATTCACAGAAAATTCAAGATATGCATTTGTTGTGTAGTAATATTTTGTGTATCTCTTACAGTTTATCAGTTATACAAAAGTCATTCAGAATAAAGAGAACGTCTGAGTACATTCACAGAAAATTCAAGATATACATTTGTTGTGTAGTAATATTTTGTCTATCTCTTACAGTTTAGCAGTTATACAAAAGTCATTCAGAATAAAGAGAACTTCTGAGTAAATTCACAGAAAATTCAAGATATGCATTTGTTATGTAGTAATATTTTGTCTATCTCTTACAGTTTATCAGTTATACAAAAGTCATTCAGAATAAAGAGATCTTCTGAGTACATTCACAGAAAATTCAAGATATACATTTGTTGTGTAGTAATATTTTGTCTATCTCTTACAGTTTATCAGTTATACAAAAGTCATTCAGAATAAAGAGATCTTCTGAGTACATTCACAGAAAATTCAAGATATACATTTGTTGTGTAGTAATATTTTGTCTATCTCTTACAGTTTATCAGTTATACAAAAGTCATTCAGAATAAAGAGAACGTCTGAGTACATTCACAGAAAATTCAAGATATACATTTGTTGTGTAGTAATATTTTGTCTATCTCTTACAGTTTAGCAGTTATACAAAAGTCATTCAGAATAAAGAGAACTTCTGAGTAAATTCACAGAAAATTCAAGATATGCATTTGTTATGTAGTAATATTTTGTCTATCTCTTACAGTTTATCAGTTATACAAAAGTCATTCAGAATAAAGAGATCTTCTGAGTAAATTCACAGAAAATTCAAGATATACATTTGTTGTGTAGTAATATTTTGTCTATCTCTTACAGTTTATCAGTTATACAAAAGTCATTCAGAATAAAGAGATCTTCTGAGTACATTCACAGAAAATTCAAGATATACATTTGTTGTGTAGTAATATTTTGTCTATCTCTTACAGTTTATCAGTTATACAAAAGTCATTCAGAATAAAGAGAACGTCTGAGTACATTCACAGAAAATTCAAGATATACATTTGTTATGTAGTAATATTTTGTCTATCTCTTATAGTTTATCAGTTATACAAAAGTCATTCAGAATAAAGAGAACTTCTGAGTAAATTCACAGAAAATTCAAGATATACATTTGTTATGTAGTAATATTTTGTCTATCTCTTACAGTTTATCAGTTATACAAAAGTCATTCAGAATAAAGAGAACTTCTGAGTTCATTCGCAGAAAATTCAAGATATGCATTTGTTGTGTAGTAATATTCTGTCTGTCTCTTACAGTTTATCAGTTATACAAAAGTCATTCAGAATAAAGAAAACTTCTGAGTACATTCACAGAAAATTTAAAATATACATTTTATTTTGTCAAGAAAATGTATTTTGTGTTATTTGAATTAATATAGAAAAACGAAAAATGAAAAATTAATTTCTATGTCGGGATTTGAACCACGGATCTCCCGCTCTGTGTTCCCGTGCGGTTGTTCTAAACCACTGTGTTCAATTGGAGAATTTAATGTCAGGTTGCCCTGTTGACCATAGTAGCTCAATGGTTTAGAGCAACCACATCGAGAGCGGGAAATCCGTGGTTTAAATCCCGGCTATGACATTGAATTTTTTAATCTGGATGTATTCATTCAAATCTTGGCGCACACACGGCTAGTGTAGAATAAATTATTATTTCCATATTTTTTAGTGTTTTACAATAATTTTTTGCAGATTAACTTATGTTTTTAATTAATTATAAGTTCTTCACAGTTTACAGTGAAGTACTAAAAAATGAATGTGTGGCTAGCAAGCCTCCAAAGATTGGATTTATATGTTGGCTATCCTGTACTTTTCTTTTATTGTTCATTACGTTCTTTTTATATATTGCTACCGCTTGTGTTTATTTGTGTATAAAATAACCTCAAATAAAACAGACTTGATAGTTACACAAGTTTTTATTTGAATACATCGAAATTAATCCAAATAACCATAAATATATAACAAGATTTAAAATTTAAATATAAAAATTTGAAAAATATATTTGTAGTTTTAACAAAGTAAACGATTATTATGTTTTAAAAAATTTACCTACTATCCTTGGGATAATAAACAAATTTAATTTTTTTAAATAATCTGGTTTAATTTTGATTCCTCAAAATAAATATTATATAAAAGCTTACTAAATTTTTCTACATTCGATAACATTTCGACAATAAAATATATGGCATTTGTCAATTTATATGTTTAGGTTGTCACCAGATTTATATTGAAAAACCATATTTAAATTAGAAACCAAGAATGAAGGAACATTTCAGAAATATGATATATAAACAGATTGCTAAATCAGCTGTTGCGTATCATTTTTGGTCATTTCCATGAAATAAATGCATATTTAATGTTTTGGAAGAATATATTTATCTTAAAAAATAGAAATGGCGTAATGAATTTTGATTAAGCGCCAATCGTTCTGTCAGAATGTTGGTTTTGCTTTCAGAGGTTGGTAAGAAATGCATAAATAAATGCCACATGTATTGGCTGTAACAATGACAACATAAATAGACAAATAGACTGACGATGCAATTGACGTACTTGAATTGTGAAGAATTTATATTTTCTTAGAATAATAAGTAAACTTTCTAACAAATTAATATAATTTATTGTAATATATGTATTGTTTCATTGTTGTTCACTTCAGTTGTTTACGTAGTATGTAGTACTGTCATCAAACCATAAAACAAATGTTGAGAAAGTAAAAAAATTTAGAGAACTGTACCATATAAAGAGTAGTTTTAGGGGAACATGCCCTTGAAATGTCATAGAGTTAAATAAAACTTATGCATTTAGCCCACTTTTCGTTTTTTAGTTAGTGCTGTTTTCACAAAATCATAACTTGCACTTTATCGTGAAGTTTCAATATGAAGTGTTTTTTTCTGATGGAATGCAGTACTTACGTAAGTAGGGAAGGTAACAAATAGAGATGTTATGTGCTAAAGTTGTTTGATTTATTGACAAAGACTATTGTTGCTTTACCATATTCATTTTCGTGATATAATATTTCATTTTGCTTGGAGCCCATTGACCTCGACATAAGAACTAGAACCGTAACCCTATTCCAACAAGAGACCATTTATTTGCATGTTGAAACTGGTCTACCGGCGTCCTCAGAGATATTTATGGCTCAATGGACAGCCATTTACATCCGTCCATTTTTTTCTCATGTGAACTAGGAAGAAAGGATTTATAGCTACGGTTCTAAAAACGGGAAACCAAAAGCACCCCATATTTTACAAACATGGCCCTTTTGGTCGTCCGCCAAGTGTTACTACAAAACTCTCGAGTAACACACAATTTGTGAGTTTAAAGTAGAAAAACGAGGAGGAATTGTTCTTCTTTTGTTTTCTGAAGAACATCATGCATTTTAAGCAATTTACGGTTTCTGTTATTCTGCTGTCAATAATAATTGTTTAGAATACAACATTTAAAAATAAGCAGACAATCGGGCTTCTTTATAACCAACAATGAACTAAATCTAGACAAACCTTGAACATACGAGCAGTATAGGTACTTGTTTCCAGAAAGATAACATTTTATTTTGTACAAGATTTTTTTCAATGACAAATTATCCTGTTAACTAGATGTTCTAATGACAAATCATTGACAGTTTATTTTTGATGTCTGTTTGAAAGTTAATTCAATATATGTGTATTGAATAACTGACAAAATGAATTAAAAATCGAATATAAAATATTGAGGGGTACAAGGGCGGTTCAAGGTCAGCGTGACGTCGGGATCACCCATTATGTGGCATTAATGAACTATTGCCACAATATTTTATTATTTCTGCACATTTATAAAATCAATGTTTACACAAAACTGTTTTACACTTATTATA
Organism: Mantis religiosa; assembly: GCA_030765055.1. NCBI lineage: Eukaryota > Metazoa > Arthropoda > Insecta > Mantodea > Mantidae > Mantis > Mantis religiosa. The sequence goes on from JAUKNK010000207.1 coordinate 1,129,224, forward strand.
TCTTGAGGAATATTGTCACGGTTTGTCTCTATTCTTTTTTGCTATTTCTTTTATTTTTTGTTTCGTATTTATATCTCGTGAGGTGCTGACTCTTACAATGTTACTGTCATTTGTTACACGTTGTCAAACGTTGATCTTTAATTACACAAAAAAATGAAGCTAGTTACAGTGGAGTAAAAAATATTACACAAATAAAAATATTTGTTAATTAAAGTACACTTATCTTAAGAAGTTGACGTTAATACTTCTTTCTTCTTTTTAAAAAATACATTTCATGAACATTTGCCCACATCTTCAGTTAACACACTTCATCTAGGATACCATGTTTTTTTCATATTACCAAAATCTGAAGATGAAACAAACCTAAAAACAGAATTAATTTCCGGTAATTAATTGACGCGATTTTTATTTTTTAAAATAAATATTTTTGCCACACTATTAAATCTATGGGAACATTTAATTGTTTTAATAATTTCACTTCAGGATTTATTTCATAGTTAAATGACACAAAATGATCTGCTACTGCTGGTTTATCAATTTGTTTATATTTAATGTTACGAAAATGTCTTTCGTTCTGGTTTCCAAACTACGTTTCGTCTTTCCAATATATACCTGATCACAATCTAACAATTAAATTGATAATTACCAGATTTTTAATAAACAGATTTTTAATTTGGGTTAGTAAACATTTTCAATTTTTTTAAAGAAGTTGGTATAACTTTAATTCCTCAAAATAAATATAGTATTAAAAATGTATTACAATTTTCTAAAAAAGATAAAATTCCTAATAATAAAAAATCTGGTATTTATCAATTTAATTGTTTATATTGTGATCAGGTTTATATTGGAAAGACGAAACATAGTTTGGAAACCAGAAAGAAAGAACAGTTTCGTAACATTAAATATAAACAAATTGATAAACCAGCAGTAGCAGATCATTTTTGGTTATTTAATCATGAAATAAATCCCGAAGTTAAATTATTAAAACAATTAAATGTCCCCATAGATTTAATAGTTTGGGAAAAAAATATTTATTTTAAAAAATAAAAATCGCGTAATGAAATTTGACATACCGACAATTGATTCTGTTTTTAGGTTTGTTTCGTCTTCAGATGTTGGTAATGCGAAAACACATGGTATCCTTGACAACGAAGTGTGTTGACTGACGATGTGGGCAAAAGCTCACGAAATCTATTTTTTAAAAAGAAGAAACAAGTATTTACATCAACTTCTCAAGATAAGTGGAAATTATTTAACAAATATTGTTATTTGTGTAATGTTGATTTTTAAGTTAGTTTGGATGTTACAGACATTTCAATAAGTTGTTTAACATGTTTTTGCTAAAATGGAAACACTCCAGTATCGTTCAGTGACTCGCTTTTTACTTTTGGATGGGAAAACTTGCGAGGAGACAAAAGTGAAATTGCATGGAGACTTTTCGCCTTCTATGACAATAGTATAACGAGGTCGAGGAGCGCCCAGGACGCCCTGCAGAAGTGGTTACCGAAGAAGTCATTTAAAAGGTCCACGATATGATTCTCGCTGACGTCGAACAGAAGTTTGTGAAGCGGCAGAGGCAATAGGGAATGGCTGCGTTTGCTCACAGTGGACAACAAGCGGGTGTGACTTTCAACTTAGAAAAGGAAAAGCTGAAGGACTTATTGCGTCGAGTTGTCACAGTCGATGAGACCGGAATTCATCATTATACTACGGAAAACAAGCAACAATCAAAACAATGGGTTGCTTCTGTAGAATCCGGTCCAATCGGCCGGAAAAGTGATGACGATTATGTCAAACATACTGATTTCTTAGATAATAATGATCACTGAAGCATACTACAACGAGTTCTTGGCCAAATTCGATAAGAATGGCGGAGAGGAACGTTCTGTTTCATCACAGCACATTCATTTGGAGTTGCTACCAGCAAACTGCATCAACTGCGTTCCCAAACATGAAGAAAGGCCTCGCAGGAACAAAATTTAGATCAAATGAGGAGGTTATCATGGAGACAGAGGCGTAGTTTGACAATTCTTATTTTTGGAGAGGTTAAACAAATGACAGGAGCGCTGAGAGAAGTACACATCCCTGAAAGGAAACTGTGTTGAGAAATAAATAATTTGTGTTTGAAAAAACTTCCTATATATAAGATCCTGCAATTTTGTGAAAATAGAGTATATGTTTAAGGGATTGTTCCTTGCTTTTTAAAATAATTTGCTTTATTCTTCTTTACGTCCAATTTTCTAAGATATTTTTATGTATTTTGGAGACTGAAGAACAATGCTTTTTACTTAATAAATATACAAATAAATAAATGGTCCATTTGTACAGACTGACCGCGCTCAGAAAATTAGTTGTATTACCATATACTATCTATTACAGGAATTATTTAATAAGAAAAACTTTCCCAAAATAGCAAAGGGCTTTTATAACTAGAAGACCAAAAGAAGAAAGGAAAGGGGATGGATTACTGAAACATGAAGCTCGAGTTTGATGATTTGTATACAATAATAGCTATGCACGAGGTCTGTTCAAAAAGTATCGCGAATTTTGAATTTGCTTGGGCTACGTATATTCGATTTTCGATTGCTTTGTGGCGTTATGTTGTTACTCATATCCATCACTTATGTTGACAAGGTCGGCCATTTTGAATGTTCAGTTGACATCTATTTTGCTTGAACGTGTTTTGGCTCATATTCGACTTTTGGCTATTTCAAAAAAAATGCTGCAAAGAATCTGTATCAAATTTTGTGTCAAAAACAAAATTAAGTGCGCGGATGCATTCCGAATGTTGACTGTGACATATGGTGAAGCTACCTTGGACCAAAGCAATGTTTACGGTGGTACAAAAGGTTCTCCGAGAGTCGAGAACATGTGAAAGGCGAAGAGCGTCCTGGACGCCCGAGTTCGTCAACAACAGACGGAAACATTGAAGAATTGAAGAAAATAGTGTTGGCCAATTGTCGAATCACCGTTAGAAAGTTGCTGAGGACCTAAACACATCGACTGGCTCGTGCCATTCGATTTTGACCAATGATTTGGGCATGTGACGGGTCACCGCAAAATCCATACAAAAGTTGCTCAATTTCGACCAAAAACACCATCGCATTAACGTTGCTAAGGAGCTGTTGAACTCTGTCCATGACAGAGAGTCATAACTGATGACGAATCATGTGTTTATGGTTTTGACGTGGAAACTAAAGCGCAATCATCTCAACAGATGCTGACACAGGAGCCAAGACCGAAAAAAGCGCGCCAAGTTCTGTTGAATGTGAAGGTTTTGCTTACAATTTTCTTCTACTGCAGGGGCGTGGTTATCATTGGTTCTTGCCACAGGATAGAACGGTCAGTAAGGAATATTACCTGCAAGTTATGAGCAATTTGCGCGAAGCAATCCGATAGAAACGCCCGGATTTGTGGAAGAAGAAAAATTGGCTTTTACACCATAACACCCCTGCTCACACAACGTTGCTTGTGCGCGAATTTTTGGCCAAAAAAGGAACACACTTATGACGCTGCAGCCATCGTACTCACCAGACCTGGCATTCTGTGACTTTCTTTTGTTCCCAAACTGTAGAGGCCCATGAAAGGACGATGCTGGTTTTTTTTAAGTGCTTCAAGGATTGAAAAAAAAAAGAACGCTGGCACAAGTGTATATCTGGTTAAGATTACTTTTTAAGACACAAAATAGAATTCACGAATAAATAAATAAATACATTTCGAAAAGAAAAAAAATTAGCGATAATTTTTGAAGACATGTCGTATGTGCGCGTGTGTGTCTTTTCTTTCTTTCAAAAAGTTAGTTGACAACCGCTGTTTCTTCCATGTTGGTGTATTGCAAAACTGGCAAGGAATGTTTAAGCTAATATACGTTTCATATCATTTTATAAAATTAAAAATGACTAGATAATTGTAAATTTATTAATTGCTTAATATATACTTATGAAAGTTACTTTTAAAATATAGTGTCTCAAACCATGTATTCATTATTAGTGTATGGTAATTACTAGCTTATTTGAATGTTAATGTTTATCGTATTTAAAGGGCATCTTTTAGACCACTTTAGACGATTTTTGCGTCAAGAACATTCAAGTCCTGTTCAAAATGCGTTTTTCATGTCTATTGTGCTGAGTTGTAGATGACGAAGAAGTTACAAGAATCTCTCGGCTGATAGCTGGGGAAGCCACTGACAAAAGCAATAAAACGCTCGTAAAACATGGCACATTACAACTGCTGATGCTCCTCTTTCTTTATCTATGCCTGGCTTTTGTAAAAACAACAGTATTTCTAAGTTTATGACTTATTTCTCTTTGTACTTATTTACGAGGGATGTTCAATAATGAATGATCACAATGTTTTTGACAACGTATCTGTACTCATCCTCATCATTTTGATGTTCCTTGTCAAAATAGTCTCCTCTGAATGCGATGCACTTGTCCCAGCGTTTCTGCCAGTCTTCAAAGACATGCTGCAAACCATTTTTTGAGAGATCCTTCAAAATCGTCTTCGCAGCCTTCACCACTGCTTCTGATGATGGATAATGCCTCCCACGATGGCGTTTCTTCAAGTTAGGGAATAGAAAAAAGTCACATGGGGCTAAATCCGGACTATATGGAGGGTGAGGGATGTACTTCACGTTGATTTTTGCAAGATATTCAGCAACAACATTGGCAATATGCGGCCGCGCATTATCGTGGTGCAGCATCCAGCCTGCTTCACGGAAATGTGGTCTTTTGCGCCTGATATGGACTTACAATGTTTTCAGGACATCCCTGTAGTATTTTCCAGTTACTGATGTGTGTGCAGGTACAACATGCTGATAAACCATTCCATGAATATCAAAGAATGAGATGACCATAACTTTTCCAGCAGAAACAACCACTTTTGCTTTTTTTGTGGGTTCGCGATGAAGGAGATTTCCACAATGAGCTTTGTTGTTTGCTCTCAGGATCAAAATGATGTAGCCAAGTTTTATCAGCAGTGAGTACGTTTGAAAGAAACTCCGGATCTTCCTCTAACATCAACTTTAACTGTATGCAGACCTGCGTGCGAATGTCCTTTTGTTCGGGAATCAACAGTCATCGCGCACAAACACGTCTCATGTGTAATGTTTCTGTCACCAACGTGTGGGTGACCCCAATGAAATGTTCAGTATTTCAGAAAGGATCTTAAGGTAATTCGTCGATGCTCTCTCACAATGGCAGCAGCAGTGTTGATGTTTTCTGCCGTAAGAGCAGTAGCTGGAGCACCGGGTCCACCTTGCTTTGAAATTGATTGTCTCCCCTCTTTAAACATTTTAAACCACCTTCGAGCTGTGCTGTAGGGAAGAACAGACTCTCTATAGGCCTCCTGTAACATTGTATAGGCCTCAACTGAACATTTGTTGAGACGAAAGCAGAATTTCAAAGCCGCATATTGTTCCTCGCGTGTTACCTCCATTGCAGCAGTAGGTGATACTGAACATGTCTGAATTTGCCTGGTTCTCACAGGCGGGAACCAGGAGTACCAACAATGAAACTACTACGGCTTTAACATTAAGCTAACAGAATATAATAAGATTGAATTTTAGGTGTTGGGCTAGCAGCCCTTCAATACAAGTACATACTTGATACGTGTTTGCCCCTTGTAATAGTAATTAATTTCCATTTATTATTCTATCATTGCACTAGATTTTGCTGTTTTCCAGACATATCTGTTCCTGTTAATTATTACCAACTTGTTTCAGCTTTTTATTACTATTATTTCACTGGGACTAGATTTATTTAACGTCACTTTTCAGTACTTCTCAGTCACATTTTCTTACGTCCCATTTGCCTCCCCTTTCTCTGTCACAAACTATTAAACTTCACTAGCAGGTTTTTCAGTCCTTCACAAATCTTCCCCTCTACTTTCGACACTAATCTCTCTTCGGTTTCTCACTTTGTACAACCGTTTTGATTGTTCGCTATTTACAAAACGTTTAACATTCCCTGACCATTGTTTACCTCTTATCACTTCACTCAACCTGGATATACTTAACCTCACTTTTTTAGTTCCTACTTCAACTTTAATTGCCCCCCCCCCCCTATTATCTACTGTTTCATAACACTTACTCCTATCTTTCCCTCTATCTCTCACGTCCCCAATTTATTCTTTCCTTTTTGCAGTTTACCCAACTACAGGGTCGTAATCAGAGCACATGTGGCGTCGTTTGCTGGATGAAATATTTTGAAAGGTGTGGACCCGCAGTATAAGTAATATATGTTTACTTACGTAACACAAGAAGTTTTTAGGTACAATACATTGTAATTTAATTATTAATATGCCATGTTAGGTACTTCTAGGAGTGGTTATGCCAACTCGCACCCTGTTTCCTATTCTTTCATCTATATGGTATAAACATGCGAGAGCGATACCAACCTAACCAGAAGAAGGACCAAGTCGGAAAGGGTGCGGTTGATATATTGCAGAGGGATCCCTGACAAATGAAGACAAACTGAAGTGCTTTTGCAGGGCGGAGCAGTACGTTATCTGACTTATGGTAACATCTAGGTTCAACGAATCGCGAGAAATTAACGCGATTATCTCGTGCTCTCCATCTCGACCGATTGGTTTGTCTCGAGGGGTTGTCAGCCTGCTTTAAAATGTTCATACACAATCTTAGTCATGTAGCAACTGTTCCACTGCGTATACAAGTATTGTACTTCGCCCGAAAAATTCAGTATCAAGAGTTCACCAGCGTAACTCTGTTAAAAGCAGACCTCAGCACCAAAAACGCTGTTAAAACCCAAACTTGATGTTCTAGTTCAGCACCCAACAACATTACCCACCCCAAGCTTACTTTTAAATGGAAACAAAGCTCAAAAATGTTGATTTCTTAAAAATGGATTCAACAATTTTTGTTATTTAACTGATAAACTGTAAGAGATAAATAAAAATTACTTCACAACAAATGTAGATCATGTTAAGGCACACAATTTATGTCATTTTGGTGTAGAGTTAACCATTTCGGAGATATTTCCTGTTATATGTTTGAATTTTCCAATATTTATACTTTTCTCAAATGGTAAGTCGTTATTCGCTTGTTATCTCTTGGATATTTATCACAAAACATTTGACTATCACTTAAAGTCATGTTAATGTTTAGTAGCAACTCGTAGAAAGCAGTTTTATTCTCAGTTTTGTAAACATCACTAGAGCATATGAGTGATTTAGATAATTGAGAGTAGGAGAGAGGGCGAGAGCGATAGAGATATTCGGGAAGAGAGACGAGGATAATGTGGGATAAACCCAGAAGTGATTTAAACAGAAGATACTGCCGATCACACTTTCTATAGTCATCGGTTATCTTCATTTGCAAAATACAAGGGGCAACCTGGTTCACGTTATCTCCGCTGCAGCGCTGCGATCGCAGTTCCGCACATGCACGGTAGACTCTCTGTATCGCCATTGTGAGATCGCTGTCAGCCACGTACGCTTTGTTGTGCTTGTTTACAATGTCGGTGTTGATTGAAAATTCCGCCGCTTGAGAAATCAGATCTGTGATTCATTTTCTGAATGCTAGGAAAGTGAAACCAATTGAAATTCATCGGGATTTGGCTGGGACGTGCTGACCACCCGCCGTACAGCCCCGACCTCGCTCATAGCGACTTTCATCTGTTTTTGCATCTCAAATCTTTCCTTTGCGGTCAACACTTCAACAATAACGAAGAGCTGAAAGAAAACGTTTCCAACTGGTTGAAGACACAGGCGGCAAACTTCTATGAAGAAGGTATACAAAAACTTGTGCCTCGCTATAACAAATGCCTGTAAAATGTCGGCAGTTATGTGGAAAAGTAGTTTAAGAGATGTAGAATTTTGTGCAATAAATAATTTTTCTGTATCTGTACATAATTTAATTTTATTACCAAACAGAACTTACTTTTAAACGTACCTCGTAGCTAACACACAAATATCATAACGTTACTTTTGAGAGGTGAAAAATAAGTTTCTTAACGTACGTAAGCGATTTGGCTTTGAAAAACGCATGTCATAACCTACAAGGCTCTACCACAACTGAGAGTATAGATATTTTAAAGGGAAAAAGCTAGGGAAGACATTTGTATAATGTAAAGTAATGCCTCTACTTTTAGAGATTACTAAATGCCGTTTTAAACAATGAAATAGTTCTAAACTATTTTCAATCCAAGTTTAAGTCACTTCCTGTAATTATGGTCAAAAGATAATTTCCTTTACATGTTTTTAAAAATATGTTTTTAAATGAATTTCGATACTTTATTCTTTACTTTGGTCCTATACCTTATATTACTTTTAGTGGCATAATCGATTTGTGCCAAAAATACTTGTTTTATTTGTGAGGACATTTAAGTGTTTATTTGGATAAAACAAAATAGTTATTTGAAAAAGTGGTTTTGTTGTTTCTATGTTGGTAGTTAATACAGTCGTATTGCCAAACTAAGATAACAAGACAAAGAGTATGTGTCTTTAAAAGGCTTTACAAATTTGGTTGCATAATGTACTAGTTTGAAAATGATAGTTTAATATTTGTAATATCTAGGGAAAGGCCAGAGCGTGGAATTGGGGTCTGATATGGAGTGGGATTGTGAAGAGAAATAAGAGACAGGGAGGTAGAGATGGAGTGGATGAGATGGTCGAGGGATAGAGATAAGTAAAGTAACGTGATCGAAGCTGCAATGACCCCTCCGCCTTTAAAAACTATCGTCATATTTCACTCGGAATGTTTTTTTGCATTGCTGGCAGAAACGCGACTGTCAACTGTCGGCAGATGACACTTTCCCATGATTCCCTGCGGAACGATTAAATTCTCCCTTTTATTTTCATACGCCGATGAATAATTACATTTAAGCCATGGGTTGTTAAGATAATTCTTGTCTTAACGTTTGGGGAGGCACTAAATGTCATAGTCCTTAATTACAGCCCCGGAACTGCTCCCTCTGGACCGATTGTTTGCAACAATATAACGTTTTTGTGGAAGGGGATCAGCGAAAGGAAACCGCATTCACTTCTCATTTGTTATTTCGCGCGAATAGTTTGCTGGGAAAAGAAAGCAAGGAATATAAGACTGATTGTGAAGCATGCCATTAAATAAACGACGTTACTATCGTTAACCCATGGCTAACGAGATAGGTTACGGCGTGGAGTAAAATCAGCTCCAGCCACAGCCTAATCAACTCGCCTGTAAAATACACACTCTATAAATACATATCTGTAAACGTATAGGAAAGTTCTTATGCTGCTGGTTGAATTGACGTAAAATATAAAGAAACAAAATGAAACATTTACAAAAGCACACATTTGTGTTTTTCCATTTTAACTTATTTGCCACAATTCCTTGCAGAAATAGCGTAGATTCAAATGCGTTATTACCAACATCGCCTACGTAACGATACCGCACACAGATGCCGCTTCACAGTTTGGTAAATCACAGCAATATACAACGAGCAAATTTTAGAAGGTAGAACAGAGAGAAACCGCTGTTGATTTTATTTTTATTCACTAAATTACTGCTTCACGGTTATTATTTATTTGAATTATATTTCCTTATTATTTCGCACTTTACCTACCGCAACATGTAAACCAGCAAATATTTCGTACAACCGCAACATTTTTCTGCGTATTTTGCTGTGTTACTTTGGTACCTGTCCTCCGTCAACATACCCACATACATACATATATACATTTCTTGTGTAGTAATATTTTGTCTATCTCTTACAGTTTATCAGTTATACAAAATACATTCAGAATAAAGAGAACTTCTGAGTACATTCACAGAAAATTCAAGATATACATTTGTTGTGTAGTAATATTTTGTCTATCTCTTACAGTTTATCAGATATACAAAAGTCATTCAGAATAAAGAGAACTTCTGAGTACATTCACAGAAAATTCAAGATATACATTTGTTGTGTAGTAATATTTTGTCTATCTCTTACAGTTTATCAGTTATACAAAAGTCATTCAGAATAAAGAGAACTTCTGAGTACCTTCACAGAAAATTCAAGATATACATTTGTTGTGTAGTAATATTTTGTCTATCTCTTACACTTTATCAGATATACAAAAGTCATTCAGAATAAAGAGAACTTCTGAGTACATTCACAGAAAATTCAAGATATACATTTGTTGTGTAGTAATATTTTGTCTATCTCTTACAGTTTATCAGTTATACAAAAGTCATTCAGAATAAAGAGAACTTCTGAGTACATTCACAGAAAATTCAAGACATACATTTGTTGTGTAGTAATATTTTGTCTATCTCTTACAGTTTATCAGTTATACAAAAGTCATTCAGAATAAAGAGAACTTCTGAGTACATTCACAGAAAATTCAAGATATATGTATGTATGTATTTATTGACTGCAATTGGGTACTACCCGGTGGCAGAGTTAAGAATACAGAAAAAAATTACAATTACTAGATTTACAACAATAACACAGTAAACAATACAAACATGATATTATTTTACTTTAGTCACTTAAAACATATCTAATTACTTCTCTATTTACATATTATATACCATTATAATTAAAAAGTTAAACTATAAACCATCTAGATTTTTTCTAAATTTCTTCAGCGACAGGGGACAGCCCTGAAAGACTGCTACAGGCAATTCATTCCATTCTTCAATGGTTCTATTAACAAAAGAAAATTTTCCTACGTCGGTTCTGTATCTTCTACCCTTAATTTTATACCTATGATCGTTTCGTCCATAATAATCCGGATTATCTAACCTTACACTAACGTCCACCCATGCCTTTACACCAGCATTAGCTTTGAATAACGCTACCAACCTATGTTTTTTACGCCTAATTCTTAATTCCTCCCATTTAGTCTCATCTCCTTTTATAGGCCCAAAATACTTGCCTCTTTTTATGAATTTTATTGCCCTCTTCTGTATTTTTTCTAATGGATCGATTTGGTTAGCTCTATACGGGTCCCAGCATGCTACTCCATATTCCATAACCGGCCGCACTAAGGCCTTGTAGGCAATTTCCCTGGACCTAGCGCTCCCCTTTTTCAATATTCTCATTGCGAAATGTAATGCCTTCCACGCATTCCTAGATGTGGAATTTACTTGTTCGTCCCATCCAGCATTACTTGCCAGGTACACTCCCAAGTATTTGCAGCTGTCCACCTGTGGAATTTGCACCCCTCCCATGTGATAGTTAACAATAATTTTGCCCTTAGTTCTACTAAAAACAATGGACTTACTTTTCTTGGCATTAATTGACATTTTGTTAGCCGCAGCCCAATTACAGATTTCATTTAAATCATCCTGAAGAGCGGTTTCATGCACTGTATTCCGAATTTTATTATAAATGATACAATCGTCTGCAAACAACCTTATTTGGCAGTTAATATTAACAGCAATGTCATTAACAAAAATGAGAAACAGTAAAGGCCCTAGTACTGAGCCTTGCGGCACACCCGAACTTACGGTTCCACTATCGGACAGCTCTTTACCTACTTTAACTTTTTGCGTTCTCCCTTTCAAAAAATGTTTAACCCATAATACTACGCGTTTATCAATTCCTGTATTAGCTAGCTTACAAATAAGCAAACTATGTGGCACTACATCAAAAGCTTTAGAAAAGTCAATTACCACTGCATCAGTTCTTCCCCCTGCATCTACCTCATCTGCCAAATCTTGAAATAATGAAGTAATTTGACTTTCGCATGAATACCCAGGTCTAAATCCATGTTGCGCTTCATTAAACCACTTTTTATTTTCTAACTCCTCTCTTATATATTCTGCAATTAAATGCTCCATTAATTTACATACTACTGAAGTTAGGCTAACTGGCCGATAATTATTTATTTCTGTTTTATTACCCCCTTTATAAATCGGAACTATAATAGCTGTTTTCCAGTCTTCCGGTAAGGCACAGTTGTTAATTGACATGTTGAACAAGAGCATTAGATAGGGAATCATGGCTTCACCCCCAAGCTTTAATATTTCAGTAGGTATATTATCTGGTCCCCTTGATTTTCGGTTTTGCAGCATCTTAATCCTTTTGCGTAATTTGGGCGCCATTATTTGAAAAATAGCTTCTCCACTCTCCCCAATTTCCTGTTCGGAACTATCGTCGGATTTAAGAAAAACCGATACAAAATGCGAATTTAATATATTAGCTTTGTCCCTATCACTTAATACATCTATCCCATTAACGTTAAAATCTGGTATGCTCTCTTTATTTCCCCTGCGTCTTTTTACATAATTGTAAAATGATCTCCAACAATTATTTGTCCCGCTAAAAACGTTATCTAAGAATCGTTCCTGTGCTTGCAACTTTTCGTCTTGTAATTGTTTAGCTAAATCTTTAAATTTGTTAAGATGCCATTCTGATATCTTCCTTTTATTATAACCGTACCTAGTCTTTCTTTTAAGTTTCCTAATACATTTTGTATAAAATTCTGGATCCGCTTTATGTTTAATAACTTTAAAAGGTACGTGTTCTCTAATTGTTTCCAGGATAAGTGTTTTGAAATTAACCCATGCTTCATTTACACTAGTGGCAGATTTTACAAATATCCCATATTTTTCCCGGAGAAATGTTTGGATAGCCTCCCCGTTCGCCCTATGGAAATCCCAACTAATTACTTGTTCCGTTTCAAACCGTTTTGTCTGCCCTTTCCAGTTTAGGTCTAATTGCACACACTGATGGTCACTTATACCTGGCAAGACATCGCATGCAGAAAACAATGACTCAGGTTTGCATAAAAATACGTCCAGTAATGCTGATTGTCGAGTAACAGTTTTCACTACTTGAAATAACCCCTGCTCCCAAACCAGAAAGTTAACGAGCTTTTGAGCTTCACCTCCTATTAACTGTCCATCCCAGTTTACATTTGGCAGATTTAGATCCCCTGCTAATATAACATTTTTTTCCCCTTCGGAAGAGATTTTCTCCACTAGTTTATGAAGTGTAGCATAATCAGTTTCTCCAGGTGGTCTATAGCAAGCTATTATTGTTAAATTATTCCCTTTGTTTGCTTGATCAATAATTTCGATTGCCATAATCTCAACCTCTTCTTCTACCCATAATGCTTTGCTCTTTAGCTCTGATTTAGCACAAATAAAGATTCCCCCTCCCCTTCCATCCCTGTCCATCCTAAACAGCCTGTAATCTGTTCTGAATACTTCTGAATCATTAATGTCAATATTCAGCCATGATTCCGTACCTATAATGACACTTGGATTGCATATTTCTACTAAATTCCAAAACTCAACAATTTTATTCATAATACTACGGCAATTTACCTGTAGCAGCCTTAAGGAATCAGCCCCTACCTGAAAGTCTACGTTTTCCTGAAGTTGGTGTCATTGCTGCCCTTGCTGCTCGTTGCCGTCAGCCCACTTCGTCACCCTTGCGAACAAATATATATTTGTTGTGTAGTAATATTTTGTCTATCTCTTACAGTTTATCAGTTATACAAAAGTCATTCAGAATAAAGAGAACTTCTGAGTACATTCATAGAAAATTCAGGATATACATTTGTTGTGAAGTAATATTTTGTCTATCCCTTACAGTTTATCAGTTATACAAAAGTCATTCAGAATAAAGAGAACTTCTGAGTACATTCACAGAAAATTCAAGATATACATTTGTTGTGTAGTAATATTTTGTCTATCTCTTACAGTTTATCAGTTATACAAAAGTCATTCAGAATAAAAATAACTTCTGAGTACATTCACAGAAAATTCAGGATATACATTTGTTGTGTAGTAATATTTTGTCTATCTCTTACAGTTTATCAGTTATACAAAAGTCATTGAGAATAAAGAGAACTTTTGAGTACATTCACAGAAAATTCAAGATATACATTTGTTATGTAATAATATTTTGTCTATCTCTTACAGTTTATCAGTTATACAAAAGTCATTGAGAATAAAGAGAACTTCTGAGTACATTCACAGAAAATTCAAGATATACATTTGTTATGTAGTAATATTTTGTCTCTCTCTTACAGTTTATCAGTTATACAAAAGTCATTCAGAATAAAGAGAACTTCTGAGTACATTCATAGAAAATTCAAGATATACATTTGTTGTGTAGTAATATTTTGTCTATCCCTTACAGTTTATCAGTTATACAAAAGTCATTCAGAATAAAGAGAACTTCTGAGTACATTCATAGAAAATTCAAGATATACATTTGTTGTGTAGTAATATTTTGTCTATCTCTTACAGTTTATCAGTTATACAAAAGTCATTCAGAATAAAGAGAACTTCTGAGTACATTCACAGAAAATTCAGGATATACATTTGTTGTGTAGTAATATTTTGTCTATCTCTTACAGTTTATCAGTTATACAAAAGTCATTCAGAATAAAGAGAACTTCTGAGTACATTCATAGAAAATTCAAGATATACATTTGTTGTGTAGTAATATTTTGTCTATCTCTTACAGTTTATCAGTTATACAAAAGTCATTCAGAATAAAGAGAACTTCTGAGTACATTCATAGAAAATTCAAGATATACATTTGTTGTGTAGTAATATTTTATCTATCTACAGTTTATCAGTTATACAAAAGTCATTCAGAATAAAGAGAACTTCTGAGTACATTCATAGAAAATTCAAGATATACATTTGTTGTGTAGTAATATTTTGTCTGTCTCTTACAGTTTATCAGTTATACAAAAGTCATTCAGAATAAAGAGAACTTCTGAGTACATTCATAGAAAATTCAAGATATACATTTGTTGTGTAGTAATATTTTATCTATCTCTTACAGTTTATCAGTTATACAAAAGTCATTCAGAATAAAGAGAACTTCTGAGTACATTCACAGAAAATTCAAGATATACATTTGTTATGTAGTAATATTTTGTCTGTCTCTTACAGTTTATCAGTTATACAAAAGTCATTCAGAATAAAGAGAACTTCTGAGTACATTCATAGAAAATTCAAGATATACATTTGTTGTGTAGTAATATTTTGTCGATCTCTTACAGTTTATCAGTTATACAAAAGTCATTCAGAATAAAGAGAACTTCTGAGTACATTCACAGAAAATTCAAGATATACATTTGTTGTGTAGTAATATTTTGTCTGTCTCTTACAGTTTATCAGTTATACAAAAGTCATTCAGAATAAAGAGAACTTCTGAGTACATTCATAGAAAATTCAAGATATACATTTGTTATGTAGTAATATTTTGTCTATCTCTTACAGTTTATCAGTTATACAAAAGTCATTCAGAATAAAGAGAACTTCTGAGTACATTCATAGAAAATTCAAGATATACATTTGTTGTGTAGTAATATTTTGTCTGTCTCTTACAGTTTATCAGTTATACAAAAGTCATTCAGAATAAAGAGAACTTCTGAGTACATTCACAGAAAATTCAATATATACATTTGTTGTGTAGTAATATTTTGTCTATCTCTTACAGTTTATCAGTTATACAAAAGTCATTCAGAATAAAGAGAACTTCTGAGTACATTCACAGAAAATTCAAGATATACATTTGTTGTGTAGTAATATTTTGTCTATCTCTTACAGTTTATCAGTTATACAAAAGTCATTCAGAATAAAGAGAACTTCTGAGTACATTCACAGAAAATTCAAGATATACATTTGTTGTGTAGTAATATTTTGTCTATCTCTTACAGTTTATCAGTTATACAAAAGTCATTCAGAATAAAAATAACTTCTGAGTACATTCATAGAAAATTCAAGATATACATTTGTTGTGTAGTAATATTTTGTCTGTCTCTTACAGTTTATCAGTTATACAAAAGTCATTCAGAATAAAGAGAACTTCTGAGTACATTCATAGAAAATTCAAGATATACATTTGTTGTGTAGTAATATTTTGTCTATCTCTTACAGTTTATCAGTTATACAAAAGTCATTCAGAATAAAGAGAACTTCTGAGTACATTCATAGAAAATTCAAGATATACATTTGTTGTGTAGTAATATTTTGTCTGTCTCTTACAGTTTATCAGTTATACAAAAGTCATTCAGAATAAAGAGAACTTCTGAGTACATTCATAGAAAATTCAAGATATACATTTGTTGTGTAGTAATATTTTGTCTATCTCTTACAGTTTATCAGTTATACAAAAGTCATTCAGAATAAAGAGAACTTCTGAGTACATTCATAGAAAATTCAAGATATACATTTGTTGTGTAGTAATATTTTGTCTATCTCTTACAGTTTATCGGTTATACAAAAGTCATTCAGAATAAAGAGAACTTCTGAGTACATTCACAGAAAATTCAAGATATACATTTGTTGTGTAGTAATATTTTGTCTACCTCTTACAGTTTATCAGTTATACAAAAGTCATTCAGAATAAAAAGAAGTTCTGAGTACATTCACAGAAAATTCAGGATATACATTTGTTGTGTAGTAATATTTTGTCTACCTCTTACAGTTTATCAGTTATACAAAAGTCATTCAGAATAAAGAGAACTTCTGAGTACATTCATAGAAAATTCAAGATATACATTTGTTATGTAGTAATATTTTGTCTATCTCTTACAGTTTATCAGTTATACAAAAGTCATTCAGAATAAAGAGAACTTCTGAGTACATTCACAGAAAATTCAAGATATACATTTGTTGTGTAGTAATATTTTGTCTATCTCTTACAGTTTATCAGTTATACAAAAGTCATTGAGAATAAAGAGAAGTTTCTTAAAGGGAATATCTTAAACTAATGATATTTTAATGTAAAATGGTAGTACACCGGCATCATAAATATGAATCTGGTTATAAACATTTTCAGACGCAGGGAAACTCTCTCCTGGAAACTTCGACCGCGCCATCGAAGACGTCTACCGCAGTGGTGGACGAAACGTTTGGACTTTCTTACGCTTACAGACCACAGCAAAACAAACCGGAAATAATTAATTGTAATATGGACTCCGGGCGTGGAAGCTTATAGTACAATTATTTTGAGGTGGCAGCTGAGTAAAGATGCACACTAAATGAATTAAGTGTATTACCACACCTGGAAGGAGAGTGAGAATGATCTATACATGTGGAGCCATTGATGGTTCATGCATCAACTGCTCCACATGTAGAAATTCTCACTCTCCTTCCAGGTGTGGTAATAGAGTTAATTCATTTAGTGTGCATCTTTACTCAGCTGCCACCTCAAGATAATCCGACTTTACGTTCTCTCATTGTTATCCGCTATCATCAGAAAAAACACATCATTACGCGATACTTTTGTTAATGAAGAGTCAGCCGTTTACTGTTAGATATGAATAATCTCTGTCAGAGTCAATAAAGCAGGTCAAGCAGAAGGAGAAAGTTAAAATTTTGCGAGACAAAAACCATTATTCTTCAGGAATGCCTACTCTAATATCGTATCAGAGATGTTATATTATATTCTCTTTGACTATCGATTACGTCGTAGATGTTCCATTTTTCTTTAGTTATCAGAAAAAGAAGGCTAGCTATCTGTTTATGGTTCAAAATCGAAGTCGATTTTGTCTTAGGTAACGGATAAAATTACGAGTTTTGTTGTTTATCATTTTCTCGGCGTTATCGTCTCGTGCGTTACATTTGTTCATTCGCTAATATACAACTTATCTTGCAAGTTGCATAAACAATTATCTATTATTTATTTACACACATTCGCACAGATTTTTAAAATCAAACGTGAGTTTCTAGTGAAACTTCAGTGGTAAATCTTTAGAAGAAACAGAAGACAATAAAGTTTTTGTTAAAAAAGAGAAGTCTGTGGCTCGTACAGAAGAGAAGTTAATTTGGTTTAGTGAGGGAAGGAAAATCCGAATGTCGACACATCGCTGCAATAAAACAGGGGACAGACAGACATAAACATGTATATGGGAGCACTTTCTCCTTGAATGGCTACGGCGGAGCCAAGCTGCGTGCTAAAGCGGTCTAAATACACATCCTTACATGTTCTGTTAAATGGCAGCAAAACGTACAGCAATTGTTTCTGTTAGCAATTGTTATTATTTGAAAACATCAATATAAGTTCACTATTAGCTGAAAAAATATGTATTATATATATATATATATTACTTTATGGCATAAAAATTACAATAAACTGAGGTTAAATCATGGTAATACAGTTTAAAGTGTAATATCAAAATTGCAATTAAAATATTCGTAAATACTATAAAATGAATTAAGGAGGATTTGGTGAATCTTAGAGAATTATTGACGAAAAGTGTTTGTATGTCGTACAATAGTTGTAGATTGCATGATGAGTAATAACTCTATTTATAGATACTGTTCCGACAAGCAATTAAATAATGTTCAAAGTAAAACCATTAGATTCTATGGTGTTGAGTCATCGTTCAGTGAGGTTTATTATCTCACGATGGTACCAGTCTCTGGTTTTTGATGTGAAGTATTCGGTGACACTCACTTGTACTGCTTTAATGTTGTCAACATTTCTTCCGCGTAGTAAATGTGCCATGGATCGAAAAAGATGATACTCTAATGGCGCGAGATCAGGACTGTAGCAGTTCGATTCCTGCATTTTTTCATGGTTGTTCGTGCAGTATGGGATGTTGCAATAGAAATCTCTATTTCGGTTAACTAATGCTGGGTATCTCCGTCTCAAAATTTCATGAACTCGTTCCAGTTGTTGAGAATAAAGATCCGGATCAATCGCCCGTCCGTTTGGAACAAATTCCCAGTGAATCACAACTTCATAATTCCTCCGCACATACATTACTTTGGGACCGAACGATGACTTTGGCAAGCTGGCGGGGATCAAGCCACTGTTTCGAGGTATCAGGGTTTCCGTAATATACCCATTTTACATCACAAGTGACAATTCTCCTGACAAATCTATCATCCATGGGATTACGGATAAGCTGACAACAGATATGTATCCATTCTACGTTCAGCCTGTTGAGCTGTCAGTTCATGAGGTTACTGTCTGAAGCTTCTTTTATGATTATGTCTTAATGTCACAATGTATGATATCTTTTGATGTGTCAAATTCTTCTGAAAGCCTACGGGTACTTTTTTGCGGATTTTCTCGCACAACTTGTCGTGTATCCTCAATATTCCATACTTTAGGTCTTCCAGAACTTTGTAAATATTTACTGTTTTCGTCTCCATTATTAGAACGTTGGAACATCGTTGTGCCACACTGACACCTTCTCCTTCCACTTGACATATTCTTCGAGCTGCGACAGCGACTTTATAATCTTTTTTCTGGTAATGTTTTAAAAGTACTCTAAGTTCAAACTTTGTTATCTCCATTTTGTGATTGTTTATTAACAACTGAAGACTGATACATACTCGCAATGTACGCAACATTAGCCATGACATCCCGTAAATAGCATTGCCAAACCTAAGAAACACAATAAATTCTCCAAAACATCAAAATAAATAAAACCAACATTACTTACGAGACAACCTAATAACTCGAGTTTGATCAAAACTAAACAGTTATAAATATACTGATTTATGGTGGTTTGTTATCTGTATAAACAAAGGGTGACAATGCTGCGGCTGTAATAATTCGTATTGACTTAATTTGTATCAATATTGTAACGCGTGGGTTACGTACATTCGGAAATCAGGCTTGCACAAGTTTAAACAACTTTTGTGAAATTGACAATAGGCTGTCTTCAAGGTCGACTCCCTGTTTTGCTGCAGGAAAACAAATGAAAACACTCGGTACACTTCAATCGTCGACTGTCGCAATAACCAACAAACAACTGCCACTTCTAACACCTTGCCATTGTTTCTAGAAAGCCGCTGACCTGAGAACTTTCACAGGTACAACAATAGACAGAACGCTCTGGAACTTCTCTCCTGTCCACGCCCCCGGCTCCAGCTTGTGGCAGCAGCACAACAATGCCACATGGTGACAATATTAGCCCTGTATGTGGGTTCCATATGATAAACTATAGAACAATGATTTGTCATTCATATTTACAATCTAACCTTCTTTGTCTGACTCCATACCACTAGAAACTTTAACAATACTATCTATGGAACAAAACACTAAAGGAGGATGTCCTGAGTCGTGACGTGGTGAGCTAAGGCATCATGTCTTGGTTCTCTGCCAGGAATGCGGTTCGATCCCAGTCTCAGGTATAGGACCGATGCCCACTCAGCATCGTGAGGAAACTGAAGAACTTACTATAGGTAAGCAACCTTGGTCCAAAAACGCCAACATTCCGGCTGGGGTGCCGAGATGATGGACCGCATCTCCTTTTCGTATCAGTTGGATAATCGCCCACCTCTACCTTGTGTATGTGAGCGTGAGACCGGCAGTCGGGTTGGCTGGCCTTGGCCCTCTATGGGTTGTCGCGCCATTACTTATTATTATATTAAAATGATAGGTCGCCAAGATCTTTAGCAAAATCGCCTGTCCCAAATTATACATTATTATTTTCATCGTTTTCGTTTTTGAGTGGCGTCGGGACCTGCAATTTGTTGTATTCAGGGAGGGTGATATGTCTGTTCTGTCCTTAAGGACGCCAGGCGTCGTGATGTAGCATGAACGTCTTGCCGGAAGTGCGCTAGCACACCGGATGATGATGCACTGAAGCTGGCCAAGGGTGAAGAAAGATCGGGGAGACTAGCGTCTGCCAAGCGTGACGATGTCATTCCTTTCTATTGAAACTTGCCTAATGTTGCTTATGCTGATAGCAAACTCTTCAAAACTTCTCCAGTGCTGATTTAATCTTTTCCTTTATTTGATGAAAACTATGCAAATTTAAGTGATGAACAGGGGACGGTTTCTTAGGTAAATAAATATTTTTACAACCTACAAAAATGAACAATTAAAAGTGATTTGGCATTCATATCTACAGTCTAGCCTTCTTTATTTGACTCCATGCTACTGGTGTATAGAATGAAATAAAAGAGGAGCGGTGTATTGCAATGAAAAGTAATTTGTTAGTAGACCTGAAACTGTTAAAACAAGGTTGTTAAAAACTGTTTAGGGTAGCTCATGTCATGAGCAATGTTACATTTACTGACATCCTTTGTTTAAATATGCAGGTCTGACATCCCGTGATGTGGGAAGACACTAGTTACGCATTTGACATGGACAATTTGGACAATGGACTTTGTTGTACAGTGTAGTTTTAGAGGAATTCACTTGGAGCTACGACATGGAGATTTACTTTTGAGACTTTTATAAAATATATTGTAGTACACTGTAATGATAAATTTATAACCATAAGAACATATCACAAAAAAAGAAACCGACGTAAGTCAAGGAGCATCTATTCTATGTCTGAAATGTGAAGAGTGGCGTTACATTATTTTGACTTGCTACCCGTAATCTGTGTTGAAGATGCACAAACTGACCGATCTCAAGGAAATTGACAGTACTTTTCTGTAGAGGATCGTGGGAGAAAGATCCATTTTTCATGTGTTGTCGGAGAAGGACTAAGTGCTCGTGTAGAGGGGATGACTCAATTGACGTTGTTTGAGGGGTTGTTACTGCTGACAAATGGGGAGGGGGCAGAGAATGTTTTTGTTGCCGAGTGGTGAGGGAAGCCATCTCATCACTGTTATGACAGATACGTCGAAATGGTCCAGAGGCAATAAGCTTCATCTCGCTCTACTCCACGTCTCTGTCTTCAATTGGATTTACATAATTCTCTCTACACATTCCTCAACAAGTTATACTTACAGATAAATTAATTGCTCTTCCACACTGCCTGTCCTCGTATTTGAAAGACCTGGGTTGGATTCTCGTAGTTGACCTTCCTAGCCCAGGGGCGTTTGAACAATAACACTACCCAACAATAACAACAAGAAAACATATAATTTTTTCCTTGATTTGTCAACATAATCTCCAGAAAGGCTAATACAGACTGAACGATGGGGCGGAGCACTCTCGTGATGAAACAAGATTTTTCCCTTTGCCTAAAGAGGTCTTTTTCTTTTCGCCTCGTCACTTAAACATTGTAGTAAGCT
Organism: Mantis religiosa; assembly: GCA_030765055.1. Lineage (NCBI taxonomy): Eukaryota > Metazoa > Arthropoda > Insecta > Mantodea > Mantidae > Mantis > Mantis religiosa. The sequence goes on from JAUKNK010000207.1 coordinate 1,151,113, forward strand.
TGCGTAGTAGTCACCAGTGATACTTTTACCGTTTTCCAAGTAATCAATAAAAATAATTCCCTGTGCATCCCAGAAAACACTCGCCATTACCTTGTTATCTGACAAAATTGACTGCCTTTTTGCAGTTGCTTCACCTGACACAATCCACTGTTTTGACTGTGATTTACTTTCTCGAGTGTAGTGATGTATCCAAGTTTCAACCATGGGAATAAGCTATCTCAAAAATTCACTGCGATTTTTACGGTAGAGCTCCAAATTTTTAAAAGAAACAGTTTTTCTTTGTAACTTTAGATCAGGTATCAACAAACGCGGCATAGACCTTGTGAAAGCCCAAAACATTACTTAAAATATTACCTGTACGTTCTTTTGTTATGTTTACAGCCTCTGCTATCTCAAACAACTTTAATCTGTGGTCTTCCAGTACTAAACGATGAATTTGTTCAATGATTTCTGGAGTTGTGACTTCCACAGAGCGAGGATCATCACTAGTACTCGTACGTCCCATTTTAAACTCTACAACCAACCTTTTAATTATTGTATATGAAGGGACAGAGCGAGGCTCATCACTAGTACTCGTACGTAACATTTTAAACTCTACAACCAACCTTTTAATTATTGTATATGAAGGGACAGAGCGAGGCTCATCACTAGTACTCGTACGTCCCATTTTAAACTCTACAACCAACCTTTTAATTATTGTATATTAAGGGACAGAGCGAGGCTCATCACTAGTACTCGTACGTCCCATTTTAAACTCTACAATCAACCTTTTAATTATTGTATATGAAGGGACAGAGCGAGGCTCATCACTAGTACTCGTACGTCCCATTTTAAACTCTACAACCAACCTTTTAATTATTGTATATGAAGGGATAGAGCGAGGCTCATCACTAGTACTCGCACGTCCCATTTTAAACTCTACAACCAACCTTTTAATTATTGTATATGAAGGGACAGAGCGAGGCTCATCACTAGTACTCGTACGTCCCATTTTAAACTCTACAACCAACCTTTTAATTATTGTATATGAAGGGACAGAGCGAGGCTCATCACTAGTACTAGTACGTCCCATTTTAAACTCTACAACCAACCTTTTAATAATTGTATATGAAGGGACAGAGCGATGCTCATCACTAGTTCTCGTACGTCCCATTTTAAACTCTACAACCAACCTTTTAATTATTGTATATGAAGGGACAGAACGAGGCTCAACACTAGTACTCGTACGTCCCATTTTAAACTCTAAAACCAACCTTTTAATTATTGTATATGAAGGGACAGAGCGAAGCTCATCACTAGTACTCGTACGTCCCATTTTAAACTCTACAACCAACCTTTTAATTATTGTATATGAAGGGACAGAGCGATGCTCATCACTAGTTCTCGTACGTCCCATTTTAAACTCTACAACCAACCTTTTAATTATTGTATATGAAGGGTCAGAATCTTTCAATGTACTGTCCATTTCCTCCTTGATATCTTTAGGCGTTAAGTCTTTCAAATAGAAGTATTTAATCACTGCTTGTTTTTCCAAATCCTTCATTTTCGTGAAATCTCTACACTTGCCTTGTCATTCAAAAACTAAACAAGCTATTGACCTGTAACTATGGATACAAGGTAGTATATCTGTCAAACTGGCCCAGTGGCGGCATCTCTATGTGAAACTTGAGACTTATCAGCCGACTGTCGTATATCAGAAATGTTTGTAAGTACTCTCAAGTTGTTTTTCATAAATATTTAAGTATATACTCAAACAAGTTTCAGAACTGAATTGTTCGTTTTAGCTTTCATTTGTAATGTAAAATGTTATGAGGAATAAACATATGGATTTCCTGTCGAGGGCTTCATTAACAATTCCTGTAAATGATTGCCAAGCTGTTAGTTCCACTATTTGTAACGTTTTCTCCAACATTTCGTCCTCACGAGTTTTCGGATTTGGGCTCCAACAAAAATTCCTTCTTTCAATTTTGCGTGACTTAACTGTAGAAACTTACAAATATGCAAATTCTAGCATTCTTGTTGAATGCCTTAACAAAATTCTTCATCAGCTCAAGTTTTATATGTACTGGAGGGAGAACAATCTTAACAGGCTGAATCAAAGATGTTTATTTTATGTTACTTTCCCCTGGAACATATTCCTGCAGCTTGTTCCATTGTTGTAACACATAATGTTTTTAGATATATTATTTTTGCTGTCCCACAAACATAAAAACAATATTTTGCGAGTCCACCTTGTAATCCAAGCCACAAACCAATTACTTTAAGGCCCTATATATTTTACAACAATGAACATCATATTTTAAAACACGAACAATCTTGGCCATAGTTTCATAACTTTCTTTAAAATTCACAGAATGGAAAACTGGAACACGTGGAAATTTGTTGGTGTTCAGCCTTTAAGCTGAATCTACAAACAATCGCCAATCATCTGCATTATGCTCATTTCATAGCTCAACTGTTATTTTCATACCAGATGCAAGTAACTTCCATTGTTGCAGCCTGGACCTAGAAGTTCAGATTCTTCTTTTTGGCAAATTTAAGTCGCGTACCAAATCATCCAAGTCTGCTTGCTCTATAAATTCTCTTTCACTTTTAGAATTTTCTGGTTTAAAAGGACAATCTTTTGAAGTAGAGGCCGTGTACGTTTTCATCTTTACATTTTGTAAGTGTTCGTGTAGGACAAGGGTATCAACCTATGACACGCATGTTACCGACTGGTATTACACGCGAACTCGTTTTCGATTATGTATATCCAAAATGTCTAAAAATTGTGACGCGCTGTGCTAATTCAAGCATCAGTATCAGAAACTACGTGTGAAAATGACTAAAAACATCTACTGTCTTCGCGAAGGTAAATTTCATGTTGCCTAGTGTAATTTCCTGTCCCTGCACTTCACATTACTTTTTATCACGGTTGTCTGGTTTAAGGTTCACGCAATTAGTTCTCTAGTTAAAATAACACATCGCAATGTTATTAAGTCCCATGCTTCATACTTTAACCAAATATCAGATCAATCATTTATCAGGAAGTAGAGGAATAAATGTTTCCAAAACTATTTTGTATAAGGTTAGAGAAAGTCCTATAAGTATATCCATCAAATTTTAGTTACTAGAAATTATGAAACATGATAACATTCGAGCAGCAGAATAATACACTAACAATAAACAACTCTGGGTTAAAGTTTTGGTTAAACACATTTATAACAAATTACCTCCATTTTATAAGTGTTTAAGCTTTACGTCGGACATTTAAGTATATAGAAGACAAATGACATGCTGAACCTCTACAAACCCCAAATGTTGCCCGCTATATCCAAAACATTCACAAGCATTGTGTGATAGAGACAACTTCAGCACATTTGGTGGCAAATATACCTTTTTACACAGTTGATAGTAAAAGTGGGCCTTGTAGTATTTCACGACTGTCTTCAAAATAGGAAATTCTTTCGTTCAATGCTCTAAAGCTTTAACACGTCGGTAATGCCAACCTTAATTTGTTACGGAATGTGGCAATTGTCTAATTCAAGAAGTCATTGTGAATCTGAAGGCCGGAAATAACTATTTCAAATTGTAATTGTTATTGTACAATCAACATTTCAGTTTTCTCAAAAGATTAGTCAGTTTGGAAGAAGTTGTAATCTATCAATGAATTAAATTATTTTTAGATTATTTTCATCGTTTTATTGTTTCCATTGCCTCCCTTATATAGAATGCTGTAGTTTTCTTAAAGTCATGTCATCAACGCGCAGGACAAATGAATATTATGACATTTGAACATCATCTCTGTTTTATGAGAAAGATAAAACAATACCATATATCTATAATATAAAATAAGACCTGAAGCTTTTCTAGTGACGAATCTTCCCGAGAAGAACTTGAACAATCTATTATATATATATATATATATATATATATATATATATATATATATATATATATATATGCAGGACTTTATTTTGTTCTTGGCCTACGTCCTCATTTCGAAATCACGCCTACTACAAAATGAAATGTTGCTTTTGACCCGTGTGTCATAAAATAGCTATTACTCTGTGGAATGCAACAATATTCTCAGTCAAAAATCGTTTAATGTTTAGTAATTTATGAAATGAAACTACCGTTCATGTCCATCAGTACGAATGCGGAAAGAATTATCAAAACGGTTTGAGATCACCTACATACACAGCAAAAGCTTTAGTTAGCAGGACGTATAATATTTTGGTCCATTCCTTGTGTGATAGGAGAGAAACCACTAAACCGCGTAGACGTCGTGTGGGGTTCGATAAGAACATCGCAAAAGTTGACTGTCGCCACACAGACGCAAAAAGGGAAGTTTCGGACGAAAAGAGACGATGTAACGTTACACACAAAAATGTGTATTCTCCTTTCTCTAGTTCAAAGTAAAACGTAAGTGTTCAGTAAGAGATGCTATCGTCAATGTACCCACCATTAGTTATTGAAGTGCAACATTTTATAGCAAGATTAGTATAAAACAATTGAGAAAGACAAAACTCATTTGTTGTACTCTCTACTCTCGTATAAACATTGCAAATGCTGGCCAAATACAATATGAAAGGAGGATTGAATCTCGAGTTAAGAGGTAGAGCTGTTTCATCAGAAGCTAAAATATCATTTCAGCCAACAGCTTTCGTGTGTTTTGAGACTGTTCCACAAGCCATGAAGTTATAGCATCTCCTTACGTAGGAGGAATTACATGGCATAGTTTTGATTTGCGACTTCGTGTAACTCAAGTTCAGCTCTTACTAACAAGGGCACATCACGACAAAGTCACTAGAAATGCTTTGTAAATTAATGATATACGTCCTCTACTGGTATTGTCCCTGAAGAATTTAAATCTTTCTTTAAAAAAATACCCTCTAGAACTGTTTATGTAAAACAAAACAGCAACAATGCTTGATTTTGTTTATATTTCCATTATGTATGAAAAACATCGTTTAAAAAGGGATACAATTTCCCTATTCAGTACAGAATTTCTGTTCTCTATGTAAATTCAAAGAAAATAGTAACAAACCATATGTGATGAAAGCAACTCATGCCACGTTTATCTTTTGTTATAGATTTTCCTAAGAGAAACGGCTTTATTCGAAAATTTAAAATCGTATTTTAAACTAGGAAATGCATGTGGGCTAAGATTAATGAATTATTCATAATTTATCTTCCTATCAACTTACTTTTAGTGATGTTATAAATTGTTCAAATTATTACACAACCAAAATAAAACAGTTTTATTGATTCCTGAAATATGAAGATTTTGGAGTAAGGTTCTTTCTAAAATGACTGATTCAATTATTGTTATTGTTATTTAATAACTGTAACAAACCATTATGAGCAACGTGTTTATATAAACTATTATTTACCCTTGGACATCCCAAAGTATCTGACACCAATAAAGATACATTCTGTATTTCCCAGTGAACCTTCTTATAGCTCAGTCAAGAACTTAAAAAATAAAAACTTACAAAAACTACGCTCACTTTCTTCTCTGGCAGCAAGCCAGGTGAAAAGACGATTAGATATCGACGTTTTGGGAGTGTACATCTCTCCCATTATCAGGATATTTATAAAATGTTATAACCACAAATGTATCACTGGATATAAACAAATATCAACAAAGACAAAACACTATCAATACTCGCATCACTGACAAAAGACTGTTTTCAGTAAATTAAATGTCAGGTCAAGAGATGCCCTAAGTATAGAAAATTAATTGGATCAAAGTAACATAACTACTTAACTTGATTATCAAGCTGTATATATCTGTGCTTCTTAAGTCGACGGATTTCCATTTTAATGCCGGTTTCCAAGAGGAGCTGAGTATCACGAGTAAGCGTGCTCCTCTTCGAGGAAATGGCCAAAGCCTCCTTAACTCTCCACTCCCAGTAACTGTTGCATTTTGCCAAAATGATCGTCTATGGTCGTTATCAAAACAATGCTCTGCCAGCCCAGGCTTCGTTTAATGGAAATCCGTCGAGTTAAGAAGCAAAGATCAATACAGCTTGATCATCAAGTTAAGTAGTTACGTTTCTTTGACACAATTTTCTATACTCACGCCATCTCCTGACCTGGCATTTAATTTACTGAAAACAGTCTTTTGTTCAGTAATGCGAATTTTGATAGTGTTTTGTCTTTGTTTACATTTGTGTTATATCCAGTAATACATTTGTGGTTATAACATTTCTTAAAATATTCTGATGATGGGAGAGATGCACACTCCTGAAACGTCGATATCTAGTCGTCTTTTCACCCGGCTTGTTGCCCGAGAAGAAAGTGAGCGCATTCGTCGCCAGGAAAGCTTCAAGGCTTTTTTGTTTCTATTTTTTTTTTTTAATTTCCGTCCTCCAACATTTAGTCATATCGCACGATGAATGAAATTGGTGAAATGATGCTCAATGCGTCCGGGTCCAAGGAGCGTCTTTCAGGATAAGGGAAAACCCCGGAAAACCCCTTATTCAGGTAACTCACCCTGGCCGAGATTCGAAATCAGGACCTCTTGAACGTGAGGCAGATACGCTACCATCTACGCTACCGAGGCGGGCTAGGTCTTATTTTACGAAAACTAAATTTAAGCAGCATTTTATTGTAAAAGTACCCTAAATCTATGACCCAGGAACGGTTTAACATGTAAATATTACACAGCAAACTCCGCAACCGCAACAAAGATGATAAACCGCCTCTTAATTCCGCTGTATCAGATGTAACCTTTGACAGCAAATGAAGCAGTTTTAAAAACAGCTTGCTGAAATTGCTGCAGGTAAATTGGTGATTTCAATTCGCGTTAAAGTTCGGTTCTAGAGTACAGCACCGTAGAGTTCTGGAATGCCCTGTTTATAAAAACAAATGAAATGTGTTTATATTTAGAAGTCGCTTTTTTGGCAGTTTACGTCCTTTAATTTTTTTAGTCATATCGGACGATGAATGGTATGAGTGAAATTATTTTCCAATGAGCCCAGGTTCCATGGAGCTTAGGATTACCCGACATTCGCTTTCAGGATAAGGGAAAACCCCGGAGAAACCTCATCCAGGTAGCTCACCCTGACCGAGGGCCCTCTTGAACGTGAGGCAGACACGCTACCGAGTCGGGCAGAAGTCACCTTCTAATATTTTGTCAGTTAATTGCTTCATTTTCTATACGAAAATTGTGTGTTGATTAAAACCATTTAAATTTTATATTTTGAAAGACAATAAACTATGTAAAGTTTTTTAAAACTAATCTTTGTATGATTCTGTAAAGATTGGTGGTTTGAAAAACCATAGCATCTGTCAATGTTCTTTTAAACTAATGGTCGAAAGAATTTAAAAACTTATATTTAAAAAATAAAGACATTTAAACTTATAAAAAGTAATCCTTGTTTAATTTTATAAAACGTTATTTTGAAAAATAATCAAATAACTTACATTTATAAAAACAAATTTTTCTTTGAGACTCTAAAAGGTATATATTATATTTTTTCAAAAATAATTTAATTTTTATTTAAAAACTATTTCACCTTTTAAAGTCATACTACATTCTTTTCAAAAAATAAAACAATAAAATTTATTTTTCGTTTCCTAAAAGTTTAATATTTTGAAAGACAATAAAATATGTAAAGTTTTAAATTAGTCCTAGTTTTATTTTCCACAGGTGTTATATATTCAAAAGCAATAAAAGCAGTTGAACTGTCGACACAATACGTCCGCAGCAATTGGAAATGTTTCAAGTTGGACTGTACCAAAAAGACTCGCTGGCGCCCAAGTTTGGCTGTTAGATAGACGGGGGGAAATGGCAGGCGTCGGATCGCGTTTGCCAAAAAGACAAATTGTGGCACCAGTCCCCAAAAACGGGCGCCAGCAAGGCGACTTTATCACAGCCAGACCCAAAAATCAGAAATCGCTACTTCCTCGAGAGTTTCCTTCGGTTCTCTCTATATATACCAAGTATTTGTTATAAGGCAAACACAAATTCTGTAAATTGAAAAATAACACTGTGATATTTCTATATACTACTAAAACCATGACTTTCTCTACACTTGTGCAAACACTATTACTTTGAGATAAACATTATCTTATTGTAGTTACAAGGGAATACAGTAGACTTTAAGTGATAGTCAAATGTTTTGGTCGTTATGTGATGTATACATGACTTTCTCTACTCTTGTACAAACACTTATTGCTCTATCTACTTCAAGATAAACATGATCTCATTGTAGTTACAAGGGAATACAGTAGACTTTAAGTGATAGTCAAATGTTTTGGTCGTTATGTGATGTATACATGACTTTCTCTACTCTTGTACAAACACTTATTGCTCTATCTACTTCAAGATAAACATTATCTTTTTGTCGTTACAAGGGAATACAGTAGACTTTAAGTGATAGTCAAATGTTTTGGTCGTTATGTGATGTATACGTGACTTTCTCTACTCTTGTACAAACACTTATTGCTCTATCTACTTCAAGATAAACATTATCTTTTTGTAGTTACAAGGGAATACAGTAGACTTTAAGTGATAGTCAAATGTTTTGGTCGTTATGTGATGTATACATGACTTTCTCTACTCTTGTACAAACACTTATTGCTCTATCTACTTCAAGATAAACATTATCTTATTGTAGTTACAAGGAAATACAGTAGACTTTAAGTGATAGTCAAATTTTTGTAATGTCTTTGTACGGCCAAGCGGTAAATAAAGGAATAACGAGTTGCTATTTGAGAAAAATATGTGTTGAAAAATGTAAACAAATAGCAAGGAATATTTCGAAATTCTCCCCAAATAAATGTTGTGCTTTATCGACATATACGTGGCATTTGTTTCCTTCATTTTCTCTAGTGCATGTGTACTTACAGTAACTATTTAGGAGAAGTGTTGTCTTCAATCTAGAAATTCTATACTGAGGTTTCACGACCAAGCACATGTTGTAAGTCCCTGAATTAAATACAGTTTGGAAAAAGTTAGGTTTATCATAATCACTTGAATTTTGGACCAGGAAGGAGTGAGGGAGCGATGCAGTTGCAGTGCCACAACTTAAGGTATCGAGAAATAGCTTTTAGTGCGGTCAAAGGAACCTAACCTATAGACGAGCAACAGTGTGGCAAACTACAACCAAAGGTACAGCACTGATTACAGTCAACCTCACGCATAACCTCATATGACACGCATGCTTGTCCGGATTAAGTGAAATGCTGTTTAAAGGGTCCGGATTAACGAGGTTTTACTGTAATAACATTGTTTCGGGAGACTCGGCGGTGATATGATCCTAGTTGTTAACAAACAATCGTCATGCTGTTACCAAATATTATGAAATGAGTACTTTAAAACATTGGTTGTCATGGAGGTTAAATTGGAGAGTAACCACAAGGGGGCGTGGTATTGACTGAACGCATTTGTTGTTACAGGGGGCGTGTCAAACAAGGGCTTCCTTGAGATTAACAAAACAATGTACGATCTTGGTCCCCTAACCACGTTACGTCTTTCTAATTTAAAGCCTTTCTTTACAAAACAGAAGTGTTTTGTTAATTCAGTTTCACTTTGTCAAACACTCGTACATACAGTGAGTACAGCATTAATACCCATCCAGAAATATCACGTCCAGTTTTTATCAGAAATATATATTTTCAGATTACGAGTACCTAAAGGAAATAAAAAAAGGCCTAAGAGACTTGTATGGCCATTAGATAAAAATATAGTATAACAGAATGACAAAAAATAAATATTTGAACATTACAACGAATAACCGAGGCCTCACAAAAATTTCTTCACAAAAATATTTCCTGTGCATGTTTAAGCATCTTAAAGATCTCCACTTTTGTGTAATAAGATTTTTTTTTTAACAAAGAGGAATAGCTCAGGCGGTTTCGTCTGTGGCCCGCATTCGGGAGGGTCGGATTCGATTCCCACGGTCGACCAACCTGACCCATGGGTTTTTTCGTGGCTTTCGCGGGTTGCCAGACAAATGATGGGTAGGTTAATTACATTCCCCGAATTTCCTGTCCCTACATTTCATCATCCCTCATCTGGTGGTCTCTTTCAGGGTAGAAGTGTCGGCGGGTGTCTCGGTGCTGTCGTGACTCCTTGGGCCCGCCGCTCCCGCCACATCCTTCGTCCCGGAGGTACCCCACTTGGGGAAATGGTACAATAGACCTCCGTGCCTAACCACTGCTTAGCGTTGTCTTAAACATGCAATATCTTATTCAAAATCATTAGCGTCATTTTAGAAAATAAAGTTTCGGAGTGTTCCATATTTTAATTAAAAGGTTTAGGATTTTTAAAAGTTTTCTATGGAAAGGTTAGACCGAAATGAGGTAATTTCCTTTAAAATCTATGTATCTTGCACTTGCACTTTTATTATAAAACTATTTTTTTGATAAGGGAAGCTCAAGAAAATTTTAATGAATTTTCGGATGTAATCGGTATTTCTTGCTACTTAAGTTGATATTTTTGTAAATCTAATTAGCCGCTGTACACAGTGATATTCCGTAGAGGAGGGAATCCGTCCCCTTCAGCTGCTGTGGTACATGCGCCCTGGTCACTCTGTACACTAAAACCGAGAAGATTCATTCACAAAAGTAGTAGACGTCAGAATGTTTTTGAATGGTCTGTAGCTGTACTGACATGGGGTGTCATAAACCTATCCAGGGAGGTGCAACCCTTCTGCGTCTCAGGCCCCGAAGACTTTCTCTCCTGTGGAGGACAGTACCTCTGACGTTACTAGAGGAACCTCGGGCCGAACATTCGAGTCCCTCCCTGAATGGGAGTTGTTCGGATTGGGTTGGTCTCGGGGGCAGTATGCTCCCGACACTCGCGGGAGATCGGGTACCTCCGGCCAGGCTTTGGCCACCCGGAAGGGGCAGAGGGTTGCCGGGTACGAGCATCCAGAGCTAGTAGAAGGTGTGCTAGATCACCGAGGTTATTAGGTAGTCTTCCCTGCGGGGTTGACGCGTGTAAGTGGCGTATCCACTTCCATCCGTCTTGACGTTGTTGTCGATGGGGTGGGGGTCTTTGCCCCGGGTACTAGTCTACAGAGCTAGTAGAAGATGTGCTAGATCATCGAGGTTATTCGGTAGTCTTCCCTGCGGGGTTGACGCGTGTAAGTGACGTATCCACTTCTACCGTCTTGACGTTGTTGTCGATGGGGGTGGGGGGCTTTGTCCCGGGTACTAGCCTACAGAGCTAGTAGAAGATGTGCTAGATCATCGAGGTTATTCGGTAGTCTTCCCTGCGAGGTTGTCGCGCGTAAGTGACGTATCCACTTCTACCGTCTTGACGTTGTTGTCGATGGGGGTAGGGGTCTTTGCCCCGGGTACTAGCCTACAGAGCTAGTAGAAAGTGTGCTAGATCACCGAGGTTATTCGGTAGTCTTCCCTGCGGGGTTGACGCGCGTAAGTGTCGTATCCACTTCTACCGTCTTGACGTTGTTGTCGATGGGGGGGGGGGGCTTTGTCCCGGGTACTAGCCTACAGAGCTAGTAGAAGGTGTGCTAGATCACCGAGGTTATTCGGTAGTCTTCCCTGCGAGGTTGTCGCGCGTAAGTGACGTATCCACTTCTACCGTCTTGACGTTGTTGTCGATGGGGGGGGGGGCTTTGTCCCGGGTACTAGCCTACAGAGCTAGTAGAAGGTGTGCTAGATCACCGAGGTTATTCGGTAGTCTTCCCTGCGAGGTTGACGCGTGTAAGTGTCGTATCCACTTCTACCGTCTTGACGTTGTTGTCGATGGGGGTGGGGGTCTTTGCCCCGGGTAATAGTCTGTAGAGCTAGTAGAAGGTGTGCTAGATCACCGAGGTTATTCGGTAGTCTTCCCTGCGGGGTTGACGCGCGTAAGTGGCGTATCCACTTCTACCGTCTTGACGTTGTTGTCGATGGGAGTGGGGTCTTTGCCCCGGGTACTAGCCTACAGAGCTAGTAGAAGGTGTGCTAGATCACCGAGGTTATTCGGTAGTCTTCCCTGCGGGGTTGACGCGCGTAAGTGGCGTATCCACTTCTACCGTCTTGACGTTGTTGTCGATGGGGGTGGGGGTCTTTGCCCCGGGTACTAGCCTACAGAGCTAGTAGAAGATGTGCTAGATCACCGAGGTTATTTGGTAGTCTTCCCTGCGGGGTTGACGCGCTTAAGTGGCGTATCCACTTCCACGCTTATTGTGTGGAGGGGGGCTTGTTATACTCGAGGTATTGCCCCAAGGAAAGAACCCCGGAGTTTTCCATCGCTCCCGGACTGATAGCGGCCGCAGTCTTAGGACTTTCGGGTAGACCTCGCGGTAACATGTGCAAAGTGATATTACGAGAGGAACCTCGGGCCGAACTGTCGAGCTGCTCCCGTAGGGGAGTTGTTCGGATTGGGTTGAACTCGAGGGGTGGCAGTGGTTCCCGATACTCCTGGGAGATCGGGTACGTCTCCGAACGGGGTTGAGGGAAGCCATATATTTCCGGGTACTCGCCTGCATGAAGGCGTGCTAGATCACCAGGCGGCCTCACCGAGGTCAATCGGTAGCCTTCCCCTTTGGGGTTAGCGCGCGTAAGTGGCGTATCCACTTCCACCCGTCTTGTGTGGAGGGAGCTTCTAGGTCTTGCCCTATGGAAAGTGCCCTGGAGGTACCAGGCGCCCCTTGGGGACAGCTCGGTTTCCTCCTTGGTTCTAGACGGAGGTCGTGAAGGCTCTACATGAACATGTACGAAGTGATGATAGTACACAAGTAAAAGCATATCTAGGATCAGTACAGATTTCGAAGTCTTCTCAAACAAATTAAAAATTAATCTTGAGCAAACTGCATGTGAGTTTAAGAAAGTCCTAAATATATTGGCTTTCTTTTCTTTTATGGATTATAACCTTTGTACATGTATAACAATGCTCGGCCTTACAGGAAAGACTGATTTCTTGGGCAAACTTGTTTTTCTACATTATGTTTATGTACATGTTCCAACATTTTTTCAGCGAATACATTCCATCCCTGAAGTGTGATGATTGATGTCCTCTGCCACAAGATCCTCTTTGGATACAAAATATTTTCCATCAATAAGTTTATTTAGATGTGGAAGGCAGCGGGTGCCAAATCTGGTGAACAAAGTGGATGTTTCAAAAATTTGTACTTCAAATCCCTGAATTTGTCATTTGCAATCTAGGCTTCTTGTAAAATTGATAAAACTATTTATAGTCAGTTTTTAATGCACCGTCAGTTACATTTTCATTTTTTGAGGAGCTCAACCTTAAAGATCCGACGGGTCCGTCTATCGTCTGTTGTTGCCTGCAGTCTTCTCTCTGGTGGGGGAACTTTGAACTTCTTTGTCAAATTATCAACTGATGGGATTTCAAAGTTAATTACTCGGTCTTTATTTTTCCATATGAATATGTTCTCCCAAATTGTCACTCTATTTTGGTTTATCACTGCTTTTAGTAATTTTGGAATTGAAATAGGGTCATGATTTTCATTCCAAAAATGAAATACTACTGCTGACTTATCTTCTTGTTTCAATCTGATGTTTCTAAAATGACCTTTGACTTTTTGTTTGTAATTTACGTCCTCCAACGTTAAGTCATATTGGACGATGAATGGATTGAGTGAAATGAATCTCAAATGAGTCGAGGGTCCATGAGTTTTTAGATTTCTTTTAGTTTGACCTATAGCACTTTTCACCATTTTTACAACTAATTTGGTATATTCCGGATCTGTTAACTGATGGGATTTCATCTTTTGTTTCTGAATTTAACAATTTTAAAACTGAGTATCTATTAGTAGGTGCCCAGAAGATATTTTGCTCTTTAAAAATCTTTTTGAAGTTATTAAATGATTTTGGGTGATATGTGCATCCACTGAATATGCTGTTACTTTGTTTTTCTTCAGTGAATGTACTTGCTTCTATAATGGTTTTCTTTAATTTTCTTAAACACCAGACTTTTGTTGTATCCATTTTCTTCTGCTATGTGTAGTATGGCTTTTTGTTCCTTGTAGTGTTCTTCTTTATACATGGCTATGTTGACTCTGGGTAAAGTTGTTTATTATTGCATGTTTATGTGTAATCGGATTATAACTATGATTTTATGTAATTTTTTTTTCTACTGGCTTCCTGTTAATTCCAACTCTTTTTTGTCATTACTGATTATATTTAACATATTTTTTTAAACCGGATGTTGAGGAGTCTTGCGTAGTATTCACCAGTTACTGTTTTTTCGCAGCTGAAGGTAATCAATGGGAGGAAACCATTTTATATTCCAGGAAACATTTGCCATGAAGTCCACTTTATTTTGTTTGATAGAGAGGTGATCCACTGCTTTGGCTGTTGGCATTTGTTCCACAAATACCTACAACAGACTCCTTACTAACCAACAATATATAATTAATTTTCCAGAACAAAAATGTATGAGCGTGTGGTATTGGGTTTCTCTATTTTAAGGAACCCAAACAACATGATTCTATCACAGCCATAAAAACAAAATGTTCACTTGATAAAATTGAAAGTCAAATTACATTATTGTTAAACATGCACCAGTATAACAAAACAAAGATCAAGAAAATAAGATGTGAAGCTTTCCTGGCGACGAATGTGTTCGAGACCTTCGCGGGAAACAAGCGAGGTAAAAAGACGTGAAGCTGGATTTCAGTAATCCGCCTGAAAACTGAAAATCCGTAGGCTTAAGAAGCACAGATATATACAGCTTGATCAAAACATGTTCACTTACATTCCGAACTGCAATGTTAGAAGCAAGGAGATATCTAACGCCTAAGGGTCAACTTACACTTAAGTAATTACGTTTCTTTGATACACTCACGCCATCTTCTGACCTGGTATTTAATTTACTGAAAACAGTCTTTTGTTCCGTGATGCGACTCGTCTTTGTTTATATTTGTGTTATATTCAGTTATACTTTTTTGGTTATAACATTTCTTAAAATAACGTGATGATGGGAGAGATGTATACTCCCGAAACGTTATTTTTCTAATCGTCTTTTCACCTGACTTGTTTCCCGAGAACTTCTCGAAAGATCAAGAACTGTTCAACTCTACCTTATAACCAGAGTTAGGACTTTCAGGACCCCGCGGGAGAATACAGTTATCTGCTACGCGACGTCATACGTCAAAACGCCGAGGCTAACGAAAGAGCCTCGTTAGCCTCGTCAAAACGCTGAGGGCCGTACAAACACTGCGGAGTGATGGTATTTGGAGACCGTGACTTGTTCACTGAGAGTGAAGAACATAAATGTCAGAAGCACGTAAACGTACGATGGACGAAGAGTTAGCAAGATGTGATATTTTTACACAGAATGCTATGTAGAAATGAAGGGCAATAAACCCAAATAGCTGAGACAGCACTGCAACACTAAGTTTAGATTAGATTGATTTGCGTTCAGTAGGTTCACTTGTAGCCAGAAAAGGCTGTTAACATTGAACATGTCCAGAGGTATAAATTTTAATATCATATATATGTACAAAAGTTAACACAAGACATATATAATAGTATACAGGCAATATGAACAACGGCATAGAAAACAAAGCAGGGATAATTATATATATATGATACAAAATGAAACACTTTTTAAACCAGCTTTCACTTGGCTTATGCCAGTACGTCTCAACCTTTTTGCAATGGATATCATTCTTGTTATTTATTAAATACATATACATTAAAAATAAACTTTCAACTTGCATCAAACATTTATTGGTAAAGCTTTGTCACTGGAATAGTTAGATACTACTTACAGAGCTACAGAAGCATTATCAGGATAATTTGTCATTCAGATAATCTTGTACAGAATAAAAAGGTTTTGAGCAAAAGTACACTCTAACAGCATTTTTAAAAACACAGAAATTATCTACTTTTTCTTTAAGAACATTAGGAAGTGCGCCAAATATTTTGATAGTTTCATAATGGACACGTTTCTGGAAGCAAGAAAGTTTAGCACTGGGATAATGGATATTATACTTTTGTCTAGTGTTTATTTTGTGAATTACATTATTTGTTGCAAATAAGGCAGCACGATTGCATACAAAGAGTTTTAGGATTGAGAATATATACATGCAAGGAAGCGTTAATATCTTCAATCAAAGAAACATCAAGCAAGGATTTTAGCAAGAACAGAGGTCGAGGAACACTCACCGTCTCAGTCCGAATTTGTCAGGACTTGGTGAGCGCAAATATACCGATGCACACAGTAGTAAATACACGTTTTAAGTACTTCATACAGAAGTATACTAAACGAAATGAACGTTACCACAATGTTATAATGATGTCATATCGCAAATACGAAAAATAATGTGCGAAAATAAAATGTGGATTGTATTCAAATAGTTACTGAAATTCTTAGTGTGTTAGGTAACGAGCATAGTTCCGTAGTACGAGTCGCTCAAGCAAATTACACGAAGATTTGCTCTTCATCAGAAACATTTTTGCAGACCTGTCCAAAACCATTGTTCAGCTAGAAAAGAGAGGTAATAAAATGCCTCATGCCATAGGGCTCATAGAGCTCAACAGATAGACTCAGCAGCTACTGGACCTGTCGTGAGAAAAACCCAGGCTATTTTAAAATGGTAAATATTAAAATTAATTTGCAATCGCCTAAGGAAACAGCGCTTACAAGGCAATGTGAATGTTTGTACCTGTTACATCTTCTGGTGTCGAGAGAAGTTCTTCAGATTGTAAATATTGCTTGAGTGACAGAAGGAGGAGATTCAGTTTCGAAAAGTTTAAAATGTATGTTGTAATAAGTTGAACGTTTGAAGAGCAGGCATTTACTTTGTATTGCGACAACAATTTATTTTACTTTATTATTCAAAATGTGTTTTGTTATACATCTACTTCTACTGAATGATTCTAAAAACGGTGACATAATTTACATATTGTTTTATTAAAACAGTTTGTTAACACATTTGTGTGCCCTTGTTTACTACTGGAGCTAATGCTCAGAGCATGCACGCACAACAAGCGGAATCCTAGAAGTCCTAAGTCCACTTATAACATTTCAAAAGGAGATTTTATTGATATAAATTTTAACTCGTTTCTGCAATTAATAATGAACAATGCAGTTTACAACAAAATGAATGCCAATATTTGAGGTAAAATACAGAACAGTAGCAGTAAATTGCCAATACTTACTGACTCTGGTGATAATTTAAGTTAAATTGCTTTTATTTTAATTTATATCACGTCCGGAGGTTGACTTGTAAGCTACCAGATGTAGAGGTCGCAGGCTCGATGGGAATTATTCCTTAGCCAGGTTTATTTTGCATTCCTGGAAATAAGAGTAAATGAGATAAAGTACATATGTGTGCCTGTGTGTGTGAGAGAGAAGGAGAGAATTTACAATAAATATATCATCCTAATAGATAACTAATTATTAACAACTAAAGTGCACTCCCCAAAAAATATTAAATTTGCTATTTTGCTTTAATATATGATTAGGTCTAAGATCACATTAGTCGATTTTCCTTTAGAATAAGTAAGTGCTCGTTTCATTTCATCTTTATGTTCAAAGTCCTTGGGTCACAATTATACTAGTTTTTGTTTTTAATTTACGTCCTCCAACGTTGCCATGTCGGACGATGAATGAATTTGGTGAAATGATACTCAAATGAGTCCAGGGTCCATGTAGCTTAGAAGGACCCGACATTCCTCTTGAAGGATAAGGGAAAACCCCGGAAAACCCGTATCCAGGTAACTCACACTAACCGAGATTCGAACTCAGGACCTGTTGAACGTGAGGCAGACACGCTACCATCTACGCTACCGAGGCGGGCATTATAATAATTAACAAGGTTTTTGCCGCATAAGTGAAAATTGGCATTGCTTCTTGATAATCTTCTCTGTTTAGTGGAAGGTTGCTCATCCGAAAGATTAAACTGTTGAAAATGGCATGTTGGTGTTGTTTTGGGTTGAAACTGTTCTTAATATAATTATCCACGTGTGTCGGTTTTCTGTAAATACCAAAAGTGAGTTTGTTGTCCATTTTTATAATCTTGATGTCCAAAAAGGGAAGCACCCCATCCTTTTCTGTTTCTAATGTAAATTTTATATCTGGGTTTTAAATATTCAGAAGTCTAAGATCATCTTAGGTACTATAGCAAAAAGTCGTCAAAATAACGATACCAAACTTTGGAAAAGTCTAATATGCCATAGTTAGTCCTCTTCTGTTTCATACACTTAGAGACTTGAGGTGACTCCAGAAAAGGAAATCAATTGGTTTGAGGTGAGGAGAGCGTGCTGTCCAAGCTACAGTTGGACTGCCCCTTGTACTGGCCGATCACATTCACGTTCTTACTTACCAATCACTATTAGAATTTACGTATTTAAAAGAAAAAGAAAAAAAGTAACTACTTGTTAGAACCAAACCAATGACCCTTGCAACCCTAGTTTTTGGCGTATGCTTGACCAATTAGGTATAACACAATTAACTGGGTTATGTTTAGCCCTATCTCAACTTGCTTATATTAATCACGTCGACAATCACTGAATTATTTCAGCAAAGTTCATTAACACCCTGTATGTGATACATTTGCAGGCCATTACAATTGTATTAGGAGTACAAGAGGATTTACAAAGTACTTTGCTTTGTACGCTTGTGGGATCATTAACACCCTGTATGTGATACATTTGCAGGCCATTACAATTGTGTTAGGAGTACAAGGGGATTTACAAAGTACTTTGCTTTGTACGCTTGTGGGATCATTAACACCCTGTATGTGATACATTTGCAGGCCATTACAATTGTATTAGGAGTACAAGGGGATTTACAAAGTACTTTGCTTTGTACGCTTGTGGGATGATTAACACCCTGTATGTGATACATTTGCAGGCCATTACA
Source organism: Mantis religiosa (assembly GCA_030765055.1). Taxonomy (NCBI): domain Eukaryota; kingdom Metazoa; phylum Arthropoda; class Insecta; order Mantodea; family Mantidae; genus Mantis; species Mantis religiosa. Next base: position 1,169,894 of record JAUKNK010000207.1, read on the forward strand.
ATTGTATTAGGAGTACAAGGGGGTTTACAAAGTACTTTGCTTTGTACGCTTGTGGGATCATTAACACCCTGTATGTGATACATTTGCAGGCCATTACAATTGTGTTAGGAGTACAAGGGGATTTACAAAGTACTTTGCTTTGTACGCTTGTGGGATGATTAACACCCTGTATGTGATACATTTGCAGGCCATTACAATTGTATTAGGAGTACAAGGGGATTTACAAAGTACTTTGCTTTGTACGCTTGTGGGATCATTAACACCCTGTATGTGATACATTTGCAGGCCATTACAATTGTGTTAGGAGTACAAGGGGATTTACAAAGTACTTTGCTTTGTACGCTTGTGGGATGATTAACACCCTGTATGTGATACATTTGCAGGCCATTACAATTGTATTAGGAGTACAAGGGGATTTACAAAGTACTTTGCTTTGTACGCTTGTGGGATCATACTACATTGTAAAACACTTGTCTCTAAGAGAAACTCATTGTTAAAGAGGGAATATTCGTTGGAGGATTTTGAAAGATGAAAACTTCGAAAAGAGTTAAGTAGCTGAATGGAAAGTCTTTCAGGAAGTGGTGAAAGCATTCCTAGGAAACAATAAGGCAGAAAATTACCGACAGATAGTTAAGAACTCCTGGACAGTTACTGTGAAGCTATTGGTTTACGATATTCTTTTGTTTACATGACTTCCTATGATTTAAGAACTGAACGTTGTAATGTTTTTAATAAAGAGTTATCTGCTCCATTGAAGGGAGATTTTTCTCTCAGTATTTAGAAGCTGTAGATACCCGGGTAGCGTAAAGAAGTTACCAAAAGCCCTCAAAACTGACTTTCTCCATTCCCATTTGGATTTTCCCCCAAGAACTTGTGAGCTGTGAGTGACGAGCGCATCAGCGTATTCAGACGACGGAGTCCAGATACTTAGGCAGATGGGAACCCAGTATGATGGGTGACTTGCCGGTTTTGAATTAGAGAGCGATACAAGCTACAAAAGGACTAATTAAATCCGCAGATGTTAAAAATAGCTCTTTTATTTAAGATATATTTTATTACACCTTAAGTTTCAGTGGTTTAGCGTTATATTTGTTTTTGTTTAATTCTGATACTATTTTATCTTGTTTTTGGCCCTCTTTTCAACTTACTTAAATAAAACAAGTTCTAAAAACTAAGCAAAAGTTAAGACATTTATTCTTAAAAATATGTAAACGTAAGTCAGTTGTGGCAGAGGTGTTAGTTTATTTTACTTTGTGTTATTTTCTATGTAAAGCTAAAGTATTTTACAAACAAGACGAGTACTGTTCATCACATTATTACAATCATATACTAACAAAGGGAAATATTTTGTGAATTTTCTGAGAATCTGCCTCAGCTCTGTCACACAAAATAACTTGTAATGTCATTTTTGTATTTAGAAGATTTGATTTAGTTGAAGTGGCCTATCTTTGTTTATGTGGCGGATAGTAAGCTGAAATTTCTTGACTAGTGTTATATACAAATATAACAAAATTTAATTACACATCTGTTTCAATTTCCCATAACCTATAAACTACATTTATACAGTATTTACACACTTTTATTGTATTTAGCATAGTACCTACTTGGATTCTTCAAAATTGTAGAAAACATATTCTAGCAAATATTTCTAAATCGTTTTTATATCACAAGGAGAGAAGTTTTACTGTATGAATAGATGCATGTTATACATATTATTTGTGGCGTAATTTCTAACCTCACAACTCCACTTGAGGACTAAGTGATAGTCAAATACTTTAAAAGCTAATCACTTTGTTCTCTTTGCATGGCCTGGGGAGAAAACATGTAACTTCTAAAATTATAGAACAAATATTTGAACATTTAAACTCATAACAAAGAAATGGTAATTATATTTCACATAAATTGTATCTTTGCAAAGTAAAAGATAACATTTTTGTCATGAAAATGTCTTAACAAATATCTTAATCAAAATTGTTAGAGCAGTTTTTTAAAAAATTCAACGTTTTCCATGTAAAGGGTAGCCTGATTGAGAGGGGTTTCCTTGAAAATCTTGTAAATCGATTCTCGGAAGATAAACAGACTTTTCATTTTTAGTAATATTATTACATGTGCATTATTTTGCGAATTCACGGTACCACAACCATATATTCCTGGGCAAACCTCACTATCGGATTTTTAGTGGAATAAAACACTTACCGTAAGGACACAGTAACGAAAGTAAAAATACATACCGTTATAAATGTTTTGGAGAAAGCAGTAGAGCCTAATATTTCTGAATTGAACCTCGTTCTATCCAATATCTACTTTCATAAAATATATTTTATCGATGAAGCTACGTGTGTCACTGTCATTTTGTGCCTAAAGAGTCTACAATTTCTCTCAAATGATCCACACCCGCAAACTCAGTTCCGGATATTCAAAAACTATCCCGCCATTGTGACGACAAATTAAGAGAAAGAAGTTCAGGCATATACCGCAAGGGGCGTCCTATTGCTGACGAGTTGTAATATGACTACGATAGGGGCACTGCAAGCGCCACTGCCACATGCAATTCCTGCACAACCATCGAGAGTTTAGAAAATTAATTCAAATGTAAAACTTTATTTTAAAAGGATAAATGAAATCTGTTCAGTCTAAAAATATTTAGGATCCTTTTTAAACCTTTTTATATCAGCAGCTTTCTAAAATTCATCACGATTACTACAAAAATAAATCGTAAAGTTACGGCAGATTAACGGACATAAAGCAGGATTGACTCTAGATATATATACATGCCGAAGGTGTAATTCTGTTGGAAGTGTGTGTCTAGTGATGGCACAGCTGAACATTGATCGCTCTGAAATTAAAGCGGATCTGCTCAGTACGTGTTGTCACGTGGTCGTTTCCAGTAGTCTGGATTACTCCCGCTGCCTGAGACGCACGGTAGAGTAAATCATGACTCCTCGAACCACCGCGATTTCCAAATTCGGGGGAATTTCACATAGGTCAGGCGAGGCAATTTAATCGCTTCCATATATAGGCACTACGTTCAGTAGTATGCCATTCTTTTTTTCTCTTTTCATTCACTTTATTTGTTGAATTAGTTATTTTATTGTTTCTTTTTCTCATTGACATTTTAGAGATATCTGTAGCAACTACCACTGTGACAAAATGTTGCGTCTATTTTGTTAACTCCTCTTGACACATTAAAAGAAAAAAAAAGGATGAAGAATATATAACAAGTACTTTGTAATTTTCTGCATCCTGTGCTGACACTGTCGGCCACTGAAGAGCTCTAAAACATCATCTTATATTGCACTATGTAAGCAGTTTATGTCTGCCATCTTATTTGCAGTAAGCATTGTTTAAACTGTCCTGGAAATAGGTATCTTTTGAAATCAACAAGAATTTATTAGTTCTATTTTGTGGCTATTCAATTGAATATGAAAGCCCTGTCTGTACTCAACTATGGGTCGACTTCAAAGGAACACATAAATGCATCTAACTCAAAAAGTAAAAGAAGTGGACTTAGGACCTTGCTGAAATAAGCAATTCAATTATTGCTGTGTACCTTTCGAATTCACCAGTTATGTACTCCTTCGAAAGTACTAGTAGATTTGTAATTTAAATATTCTGGGATTTCGTATATATAATTTATGTTAGCATAAACAACAAAAGAAATAGCTTTCCCTTTTAGAGGATGTGTAATAATGCATTAAATTTTTTTTCTTACTTTACTCCTCCAACATCCAGTCACATTGGATGATGAATTAAATGGATGAAATAATGCTCAAATGAGCCCAGGATCCATAGAGCTTAGAGTTACCAGACATTCATCTTTCACGATAAGGGAAAACATCCAACATTAAGTCATATCGGACAATAAATGAAATAGTGTTCAAATGAGCCTAGGATCCATAGAGCTTAGAGTTACCAGACATTCATCTTTCAGGATAAGAGAAAACCTCCAATGTTAAGTCATATCGGAGGATGAATGAAATGATGTTCAAATAAGTACAGGGTACAACCTCCCAGACCAAAATGCCTACTAAATCCACTAAATTCAAAGAAAGGGGAGAAGTGCAGATTTAGAGAACAGACATTCTGAAAGAATGAAAACCAGTGATGCTTTGAATACCCCTAATAACTAAACAAAAATTTCAAAATTGGAAGCAGATAAGTAGCACAAAAAGAAATGTTTATTAAATAATAATTTAAACCTTCTGGAGCTTCTCCTTCTCTAATTTCTTCTTTTAAGGAAGAAATATACTTTAAATAGAAACATGGAAAAGCTAGTACATCAGGAGTTCTAAATTATACAGGAATTTGTGGAAACGTAGAGTCAGACTGAAAAATTCAATGCCATAGCCGGGATTTGAACCACGGATCTTCTGGTTTCCATCCAGCCGCACTACCATTGTGCTACTATGGCCAACGTGCCGTTATGACATTAAATTCTCCAACTGACTCGTATTTTCCCGGTAAACCACTTAGGAGTTCTCATACACACATGAGACAACTACCTTAATGGCGACTTACTATGCTGTAAGTACTTTAAGGCCCGGGCTTTATAGTAAACCACTATTAGGTTAATTAATGGAAATTAATTATTCTTTCACACTGGCCGTGTGTAGGCTAAAGTATGGAAACGTAGAGTCAGACTGAAAAATTCTATACAGGAATTTATCCAAAGGGAACTTAAATGAGCTCAAAATTCTGTTATGTAGTGCTGCAAGTATTTTTTTATCAAAGGAACCTAAGAACACATGAAGATTTGTTCAAATCATATATGGAATCAGAATATTCATATAAGGAAATTAAATATTTGGCTAAAACTTCTAAATAACTGTAGCAATGATGCGTAGTGTTTAATGCCACAGGCAGTGACACTGATGTTACATGAGCTGAAGATGAAGCAGCGTGGAAACCGGAGATCCCAGAAAATACCCACCCCAGCGCCATGTTGACGTTGCCTGGGATCAAACCCGGGCTATATTGTCAATTACTCATAAATTAATGGTAAATTCCATCCTGAACGTATCAACTCAACGAATAAGTGTAAACTGATTTGGTAGAATCAAAGTATTAAAATCTTTTAGAGGCTTTCAAAAGAATAGAACTTTGTATAATTATCTTGTCATAAAAAAATAGTTTGCAAAAAGTAAAGTGTATGCATCTAGGAAAATGAAATGGATGGATGACATCCTGTGGAAGACATAGGTAGTCATTCACTGATTCAAATTTGGATGGTGGGGAAGAGTAGTTTGTTAGAACTATTTTATTGAGAAAATCGAAATTTTTGAAAAATATTCCATGTAAAAATATTTTTGGGTGGTGGGATTTTCTTGAAAATTTTCACATCTTTGGAAAATGCTGACTTGGAATTTAAACAACCTTTTGTTTTTGAATTATGTTGTTCAAGTGAATGCACACCTTTTTCTAAAAATGTTTTTTCTAGGTTGAAAGGATGTCAATACTTCTCCTGGTTACTGTATATGGTAAAGGTAAAAATGAAATTATTTCTCAAAATTCATATATGCATTACCTTAAATGAAGCAACTCGTTCCTCTTTTTGGTAATCAGATATGTATTTGTCTTCAAGAACGATATTCCTGTTATGTTTTAATTTGGGCAGTACACAAAGTAATAAAACTTTCATTAAGAACAAAATGTAGCATGAGCTTTGGGCTCTTTATAGTTTCTGTTTGTTATATGAACATTTCTGTCCCTTAAATTATCAGTAGGGCACAGATTTTATGTAATATGAAATTAAGAAATCTGTACATAAATATGTAACATCCAAAGCTTTATTTCCTTAATATATTTTGAGTTGAACTGGTACTCAATGCCCTATATATTCTAGTGTTTACCCACAACACGTTTCGTTAGGACCTTCTTAATATCCTCAGCTAATTTAAACTAATGAGTTTCGATTTGGTGAACTTCTTAGAGGCAACAGGGATGTCTCTGTGGTACCTTGATGAACTTGAAGTTTGGGTTCTCTCCAAGGTCGTGTCGTTGGTACCATAGGTCAGTCGGTAGAGCACCTGTCCGGCTGGGAGGTGAGGATTTTTCTCGAACCAAGATAATTCCTCATCTTCCCCAGAGTCTGGAAGAATGCATGAGAGTACAGATGTGTATGATCTAATGAATAAAACCCAACGAATATGAGTTAACACCTTCGATATGTTCCAAAGGAGAACGGTTGCCGATATGACCATTGCAGTTAAAGGCAGGGTATAAATGTGTACGTGATCTAATGATTAAAACCCAACGAATACGAGTTAACACCTTCGATATGTTCCAAAGGAGAATGGTTGCCGATATGACCATTACAGTTAAAGACGGGGTATAAATGTGTACGTGATCTAATGATTAAAACCCAATGAATACGAGTTAACACCTTCGATATGTTCCAAAGGAGAACGGCCGCCGATATGACCATTACAGTTAAAGACGGGGTATAAATGTGTACGTGATCTAATGATTAAAACCCAATGAATACGAGTTAACACCTTCGATATGTTCCAAAGGAGAACGGCCGCCGATATGACCATTGCAGTTAAAGGTGGGGTATAAATGTGTACGTGATCTAATGATTCAAACCCAACGAATACGAGTTAACACCTTTGATATGTTCCAAAGGAGAACGGCCGCCAATATGACCATTGCTGTTAAAGGCAAGGTATAAATGGGGGGGAGGGAGAGGAAGTCATGTCAAAATTGAACACTTTTCCTTCATTTCTTTATGAATATCTTTTCCCACGTAGTTAATACAGTTGGACCCTGACAATATAGAATAAGAAATCCATTTATCAAAGAGTGTTCAGGGTCCAAATGCATTAACTGCGTGGGAAAAGATATTCATAAAGAAATGAAGGAAAAGTGTTCAATTTCAACACCACCTTTGAAGAAAACCCAAACTTCAAGTTCATCAAGATACCAAGGAGTTCACCTAACCAACATTAGCTGATGATGTTAGGAAGGTCCTAACAAAATGTGTTCTGGGTAAACACTAGTAATATATGGAGCATTGAGTACTGTTTGACTCAAAATTATATCAACTTTTGCTTCATTGGATCACAATCCTTGCTCATAGGAACTTTATTTCTCTTACTCTAAAACTTAAACTCTCAGGTAGACTATTCAAATTTTACTACCAAGTTCTCTCAGTCAAGCATTTAAGTCACAGCATGCACAATCATTTATAATTTACTTTTCCAAATGTTCTGTTGTCATACCCAGTCTTCTGTCTGATAATACATGTTTATAAATGAGAAAGATCTCTCAATTTCACAAGAAGTCAATGGTGCATATTAATACAGAGGGATTGTGCTAGTTAATATTAACATTCTCACCTTCTTCAGTTTGAGATTTCATTGTACATGCTAAACATTTATCGCAAGTTTGGCAGAGGACTGTGATTAAAGCACCGTCTACAGAAATCCGCATTTTCAGTTTTGTGGATAATGAAATCGTAACCAGTGCCATGATTAACAGTTCTAACAACTGATTGTTAGAAATTATGAAGCTTTTCCTTTTTTCGTCACACATTTAAAATAAGTTATTGTTGTCCACATCGAACACATGCACTTTAGATTTGAATGTTTTTAATAAACAGCCATCATCACGGAGGTTTGCACATTGTATATTTAATGTGGTGAAGAAGCAAAGCAAGCTGCTGAACAAGCATCATAGCAAGGCAACAATAACAATATATAGAATTGACAACAATGGATGAAGCCACAATAATAAAACTATGTAACGATAATGAATGAAAACGAAGAAAATGTATAACAAATCTGCAGTAATATTAAAATATGTAAAAATATGTAATTTAAAACTTTGAAATAAGGATTCTATCAGTTTAATTCAACAACATTTTAGCTTTTCTTATGACTACGTAATATACAGGAACAGAATATGTAATTACATAAAATCTGGATCCTAATTATCAGGAAAGGGTATGAAATTTCTTATAAATCCTAATTCCAGTTTTAAAGTTGCGCCACTTAAACTTTCAAAAGCATTTGTTAAAAGGAAAAGAAACTGTAGAGAGAAAAATCTGATGCACTCACATATACTTCTATTATTCTTAATGATACTAGGTACAATGGCAATAGAATAGTGATGATAAAATCTTTTAAAAGCTTATCGCTGTCTCATGCGTTTGACATTTCATTCTCTTTGTATGGCCAGAATATGAGAAAAGTGCAAGTATTTAAAAGTACAAAAATAAGGAATATTTTGAAAATGGTTATCTCCAAAAATATTTTTTTGACAAACATTGTGCATTTCCATTTTTTACCATTTATAAAGTCATCCAGAAAGGAGGATCTCTGAGGATACTGCAAGAAAATTAAGAAAATTTAAGATGTACATTTCATTTGTCATGAAAAGATCTTGCATTTCAATTAAAACAATTGCAGCTGTTTTTGGGAGAATCAAAATGTTCTAAAAATGTTTCATATAAAGGGTAGTTTGGGATAGAAGGGATGTTTCTGCAAATCTCTGGTGCATCTTAGGAGCATTCTTGAATTACCTTTCACCCCTCCTTCTATGGAGAACTTAAACCTCTAGGAGTTACAGGCAGGTGCTTGGGTTAGACATCGGTAAGGATCAGCTCAGTATTTGGTATACAAGAGTTAAGTGGTGCAAAAGGCAAAAGGAAAGGTGATGAAGCAGTTGGTGGAATAAATGGCAGGAGAACCCAGAGAAAGCCGAGCTAAATGCTTCTTCGTCCACATATATTAACCTGTAACCACTCGACCATGGTTGCACCATCTAGGAACATGCTAAAATTTAGATTTAATTGTAGTAATTTAACCAAATTTAAACACATACATGCACACCTTTGTCTAAAAGGACCCATTTTTATTTATTCAGGGGACTTTACATTTTTTGGGGGATGGAATGAAACTTCAGAGAAACTTTCTTTTGTGTGATGCAAGAATATTTTCTTAAGTCCCAAGGTGCAGGCAGAAAACCTGCAGGTTCTCGCACTGCAGCCAACATTAGAAAGATGTGTAACACTTGTAGCCAACCTCTGCAAAAATGCCCCAGACATCTGTCCCACATCAGTGCAGAAAGATATGTGGATGCAATTAGCGCTGGCCAGTTTTGGAAAATACTGAACATGTTTCCTCTCAGGTTTTATTGCTTTACAAAAGTAGGCCTGCTGTACAGCAGAAGTACCTGTTGTACTGTTAGAAGTGAAGGCTGTTCGTTCTGTGCATTCTTCAAATATTTGAGATTCATTCAGTACGTTGTTGAAAATCATGAATTGGCTCGACAAATCAGTAAAATAGGCTTGTCCTTTTATTTTAATGAGGCCTGCCTTCAATTATTATTCAACGAGGGTCTGCTAAGGACATGGATGTTGTATTCCGAATGCAATGCTGCCCTTAGTGTAATCAGCTAGTTAGAGTAAATTAGTGACTATTGTGTGTTTAGTGTAATGAGCTAGGTAGTGCAATTTAGGTACTTTGTAGTTAGTTTGCTAAATACTTTAATAAAGGGACAAATAAGACTGTTGGCAGCATTGCATTCAGTGGAGAAACAAGGTTAATTTAGCTGCTTTGAATTCAATATAGCTATATAAGCAGTAAGTAAATAAACAAGTTATGACTTCAGTAACTTTAAAAGAATGCCCTCCAGCACAAAACTGCACTAAAAAGTAAAGAAATATTAAACATCATAGTTGCATAAAAAGTGCAAAGGACTTCTTGCACTCCAGTATCTTGATGTTATGTTGACTAAAGGTTGGACAGTGGAGCAGGTGTGGTAGAGATAAGAAGTGTACAATTTTGGTTTTTCAAGATATGCTTTATTCATTTTGTTTTTTATAATTTGTTTTGTTTTTTTTATGAATAGCAACCAGAAGAATGACCATGAGCTTGCAAAGTTATCATCGTATCCACCTCTATCTGCAAAGTAGAGATGATGCTATAAAATCTTCAAGAATACAGATGGTGCTGTTAATGCTTGTTTCATTTACTAACACAATGTTTTCGCTTCATCTGTATAAGATGTGAAGTTTATGTTATAAGCATTTCCAATATACACACATTTTGGACAATAAGTAAACGAGTGCAGATTGTCATTAAGTATACATAGAAAAGACAAAAAGAAACTTCAAAACTAAACATAAAATACAAACAAACTGAAAGATCAGTGTAGCGGTACAACCACCATGATATTGTTCTGGAAGCCAACTTTGTTAGGGCAGCAAGTTAACCAACTAAACTCTCAATACAGACTTTAATCCTGTTCCTGTCTTTGTTCTTTCTATTGACATATCCCACACCATGTATGAGGATCAGAGGATGAAGAAATAAACATCTGGGAGGGAAGAGAGACATATGACCATTAAGGTTTGACTGGGTCAGCGAAGGTATGCAACAGCCATTTACCTTCCCTGAGCCAATCAAAACCCTAACAATTGTCAGGATTGAAGTTATAGGAAACCATCTATATTACAACAAATAAGGACTGAATTATGAACTTTGAACTGCTGATACCAGACCAGCCCGGCAAGTTCATATCACCGCCATTGCCACCACCACCACCACCACCACCACCACCAGAGAACACACACAAAGTAATACAATTTTCAGTTGAACTAGTTCGACTCAAAATTATATTAATTTTGTGCTTCATTGTATTATAGTCCTTACTTATAGGTTCATAAGCTAGTTGGTTGTAAGATGAAGATGGGAATGTTTACAAATACTGCATGCACGTACTTGGACTACCAACCAAAAGTGCTGCATTTAAATCTGCTACAATGGCTAGGTTTTGTACACTTCAAGTGTACCCGAGAGATGTTTAGTGAAGGACACAAGCATAAGAACTGTGAATCTAAAACCTCAACAATCCTTGATTCAGAAACAATTAGAATGGGTTGGTTGGCAAATAAATAGCAATGTTTCTCATCCATATGTTGGCAATATTGCAGCTGTACACTGATAGGAAGAAACTGTCACTCACAACAAAAGCTCAGAACATATTATAGTCATAGAATACAGATCATTAGTTGATTAAATTACAATTTTACAAATTTTGTTTGCCAGAAAAGCTGTTATAGAGTTAATGACCTTTGAACCAGTAGGAAGCAAGCATTATCAGGGCATAGGGAGCAGCAGTGAAACCAATGGGTGCTGTGGTTTCTAAATGTTACCATATTTTACAAACTATAAGGTACTTCATTCTTTGAGAAATTTCCTCCAAAATGCAGCTGTCTCTTATAATCTAATGTCCAATGTTTGATTTAAAATTTTTGCCAGTTTTAAAAATAATATACTTAATGACATTGAAGTGTATTATCTGGCAACAGCAGCACACTGATGTGATGAACTCCAACAATGGTTCCATCTTCCTCTCCTCTTGTCATCACAAGCTATCTGCACAGTCTGGTCTACAATCTGTTGTGCTAGTGCTTTGTGTTACTGGTAACAGTACAATAGTTTTGCTAGTAGGGTAAATATGTAAGGTAAACTGAAAGTAATAATACAGCGCAGAAGAACAAGGAAACAAAGCAGCTATGCAGCATTTTGGCCCACCACCAACAGAAAAAACAAGGAAGAACTGAATGCAAAATGGCCAAAACTAGAAAATAGTGTACTGAAATGGATTCAAAAGCAGTTAAATTGGAACTGGAGTTTGTACAAAAGGCTATTCAAATACATGCTTGTAAGCTAGATGCTGCAGGTTTATAAAAGCATTATGAACTCAGCGTGCTAACCAATACCAAAATGTTACAGAAAATGCCACAAAAGTATGAAGAAAAAATATTACCTTTCCATTGCTTTATTATTCAACAGTGAAAGAAAACCTCTGTTGAACTAAGCCAAACAGCAAAATACAGATCTTGTTTATACAAATATAATAATGTTTAACTTAAAAACCTCACTTATAAGAAATGATGAATGTTTTCTTATAAATTGATTAGAATCGTGATTTCATAAACACTTAATTTACATTCTCAGCTCTATCTCTAGCTGAGGATGTGAATAATGTGTTCCCGAAATTGCAATCCTAAACAATTTATAAGAAAACGTCCATTTCTTATAAGATAAGTGAAGTGTTAAGTTACAAATTATTATATTTGTATATATCTGCTTCACTGTTAATAGCTTCATATTTCACGTATTTACAGATCTTGTTGCTTTCTTCACAACTGCAACCTTTTGATGTCCCAATAAATGAAACCTTTAAAGAGCATATGACACGGGAATGGAACAAATGATACTCAATACAAATTCATGCCAGTGCTTTGTTTTCTACAAACAAGTGATTGTTTTATTAGTAGATTGAACAATCATAATCTAGAGCGACAAATGATAATACTGTTAAGGTTTCGAGAAATATCTTATATGAAGAGGACAATGATAGAGGAAAAAGAAAATCTGGATGATATTTTTTGAGATTTCAAAGGTTAGCTTCATTTTATATATTTATATTTTTTTTAAGCCTGGCCTTGTAATCGGATGATAAATATATTTCAAATTGCTTAAAAATCATGTCTCTTATAGTTCATAAAATATGGTAATTATTTTCAGTTCAAACTGCATATTTGTTTACAAGTCAAACCGAGTGCAAAAACTGCACTAAAACTATTCCAATGCAAACCAACACTTAACTACTTAAGTTATGTATTTTGGATATTGGAGCACAAGCGTCCCGGAGCCATGTAATCTCGCTAAACCATGCCAACATTCAAGGAGCAAAGCCACTAAATTCTATTAGATAACGATATTGCCAAGTATGAATCACAGTCAAGGATAGTTAATGGAAAGGAAGAAGTGTATAAACCAAGTGAAAATTTTAAAAAGTGAATGGAAGTAAAAATGAATCGGTTGCATGCAGGAAAAAATCTTGGATTAGGAATGTAACGAAAATAAAGCAAAAAAGGAACACACCATACACAAAGTGGCATAAAGTGAAGATTTCCAACTTTCTCATTTGCTTTTGCCTGTTAAAAGTTTAAAATCAAGTAATTTGTAACAATATATTGATAAAATTGGATTGTTAAAGTATACCATTTGCCAGTAACATTTAAACATGTAACTCCATAACAGAAGTGTCTTTGTTTAGTAAAAATATGTTAATATATTCACATTTTTACGGTTATCTTCCCACTGTCACGTCATGTTACAATAGATGCTGCTTTTCTGAAAGCCTGGAAACCACCATACCACACGTTTATTGTTCTTCTGTAGGGAAATTGTTGTGTGCCAAGTATTCATTACACTACCAACCTGACAGCTTAAATATCTGCTAAAATGGTGATATTTGGGTTTTTCTACACTTTGTGAAAAAAATTCCTTGGCTATGCTTTGGAGCTTAGAGCTCTCAAAACCTTTAGTTACTCTTGTGTTGGTATCTGATGTTGGAGCATACAGTGCTGCTATCTTAAGTGAGAATGGCACCAGGTGAGGAGATAAATTTGCTGAAGATATAATTACTTATGACGTGGAAACTAGCACCATATTGAGACGGAATAGTCAATCTTAAGGAACATATAATCTCTTCACTCACATGTAACCTCTGGTCGACAATTAATAAGCTTATATACATAAAAAACCTAAATCAACCTCAAAAGCTTGGGCTCAATTATAGCATGCTTGCAGTTATACAATAAAGGACTTATGTATGTGCTATACCAAGGCTTACATTTGGGTTGAATTGAATGTAGCAAATTACCAACATCATGCATCAAATGTCAAGTTGAGTTTTCATAGGTTGCTGGTCTGGGACGCTTGTGCTACATTTTGTACATCAGATGTCATATTTCAAATTAGCTAAAACAGATGCACAGAAGTAAACTTGTATACCACTTTATTTTACGTTTATTTAATTTTGGATGCTTTTTCAGGTATTACTCGATTTTAAATTATTTCTTCTTTCACTTAAATAAACATAATTTGAAGATATATATTAATTTTAAGGTTTCTGAAGCAGAATTTTAATTTTTTTTTCATCTAAAAAGACCTAAATGAGTTGATGCCTAAATAATCCAAACAGCTGTTTTGCCTTCTACCACTGAAATCATCTGCACCACTGCTATAAGTGTTGATTAAACCCTTGTATATATTAAGAGGCATTCTCTGTTGGAAAATGCAATCTTGTGACGTGCTAGCACTGCATCCAGAAAACAAATGCCCAAATCACTGGCAGTTACATATTGCTGCAAAACACATCTGTGGCTCTGCAGATAAATTATTTGCCAAAAATTAACCTACAAGGAAAATAATAAAATCTATGCTGTGTTTTTATGGGTATCTTTGATAAAATAAACTTTTGAGGTACAAATTTGTAAATAAATGTCAAAAAAACTAAGAAAAACGTAAAATTATTGGCGTAACTACTGATGCACGCAACGAAACTAAAAATATTTTAAGCAAACAAAAAAAAAACCTTTTCTGCTGCACTAGAGTGAAACTTAAAAATTGTTTTGAATGATTTAATTTCAATTTCCAGGTGAAATGTATATTAATCCATACAAGACAGTTGTAACAACAAAATCCCTTAACCATTTGTAATCAGTTCTGAGCATTTTACACTCTCATCTCTACTTGCAGCATGAACAAAACCATTTAGCCTGGCGGCCATCCCATCTGACGCCCACCGAATACGTGAACATGCAGATGATACACCGACTGACAACCATCTGCTCCATCGTTTATGACTATTCGGAAGCCTTTTGTCAGTCCAAGATCCTTTGCCAGTTTTCGAGCCACAATCAGCAGATGCCCCAACAGCTAAAACAGATAAAAAAATGTTGATTAGCATCCCGCTTTGATTTAATTACAAATGTTCTCACAGAAATAATAATTTACCTGTTCATCGCCATCTTCCGACTTCGATAATTGTGGAATTGGTTTGCGAGGAATCACAAGGAAGTGCGTCGGAGCTTGAGGGCTGATGTCGTGGAAGGCGATACACTGTAACAACCGGCATAAAAACAAACTTCAATGTGTTGCTAGTACCCTTCAACTTTACATACAAATGCTAATAATTGTAATTTATTTACCTTTTCGTCTTCGTGAATGAGATTACAAGGAATTTCCTTTCTCAGAATCTTGCCAAATATAGTGTCTCCCCCAGGACTAGCAGCCTGGGCCTTCGCCACTTCTTCGGCCATTTTTAATCTTGTAGTTATTTTGGAAAACGCAGCTGATTGAACCAGAAGCGTTTTGATTGGTGGACACCATAGCAACGATTTTGTTACTCGAAATGTATTGATCATATTTAAAGATAATAATGAATGACTTATTCGTTATAAAAACACAAAGGAAAATACTACTTCGTCTTTCTTTTCAGTTGGAAAGGTTTTGAACTTCCAGAAGAAATGTGAATTTGCGTTCAAAAATTTAATGATGGTTTGTGTTGCGCATTTGTTTTCAATTTGGTAGAATTACCATTAGGTGGCAGTATTAAACATTACTCCATCACTTAAAATGACAACAAAATAAAGTCATTTTGAAATAAATCCGGGAAAATTTTGTGAACACTTAGATGCCTTTTTACATTTTATTTGTGTCATTATGTCACATTATGTATTTAAATTATTACCTCGAATTTGCATGGTCATATTAATGTTTCATGTGTTGGATATCTCTTGTTCTGAATTTTGTAGTGCAGACGGTACAGCCTGTCGTGAATCTATTGTAAATAAAATTCCTAGGTAAGAAAATGATACTACACTTTACCCTGCTATCAGATTATTTTATCTTTTTCTTTCTCTCTTATGCCTCCGTTAAATGTCCTGTGGCAATGTAAGGTGGACAGTTTGAAACTAACCTTACTTAAATTGTTTACATAAATGTACAACATGGTATTACATACTTGAAACTTTGGGGATAAACTGTCATAAAATGCAAATTGGGCCCAAGAGATCTAATAAGTTATAATGTAATTCCAGGTATATTTTGTACGATGTCAACCCTCCAGAGGGTTTCAATCTACGCCGTGATGTATACATGAGAATGGCAATCTTTGTTAGAAGATTGCAAAAGCATGGAGACTGGCACTTGGTATATGTTCGTGTACTCTTTCAAATATATTGTTATATAATCCTTGCTACTATATTGTGTTAATTTTCCTATTCTCTTGCAGGTGTTACCGCCGTGGAGTAGACTATATCATTGGCAATCTTCAGATGTTGGAAAACAGGAACAATTACCATGGAGATTATTTTTTGACATTCCAAGTTTGCAGAAGTTTGCTCCGGTTTTGGAAATGCACGAATTTTTAAAAGGTTCTAAGTTATGAAAATTTCACATTTTATATTAGCAATGAACCGAATATAGAAACTGCCCTTTGTAGATGATGCAATAGTAATATTATTAAGTTGCAAGAACATTAAAAATATTAATAACTATAAACTTTTAAAACAACCAACTAAGTAATAATAAATTACAATAAATCAGTTAGGAATGAAACATTCCTTTAGGAGGTATCATAAAATACTGCACTGCAACATTAAAGAAACTTTTTCAGCATTTTATAAAAATGGTGGTTTGATGAACTGAGTTGTGTGTGTTCAAGTTTCTCTGAACAATATAACTCATAAACAATAAGTATACTATATATCAAACTTGGAATTTAAATTCAGCACCTCACAAAAATGCAACATAAAAATTTTCCAGATGTTTCCTCACCGTGAACTATTCTTTCCATGGAAAAATGCTCACAAATTTTGATTTTCTCAAAACGCTAAGATTTTTTGTTAAAATACCATATGTTTAAGATATTTTCATAGCAAATGAATGTCCTCTTAAGTTCTCTTCATTCTGAATTACTTTTGTATAATTCGTAAACCATAAGGGATAATGTGTCATTACATACAAATAAATATCGTATTAAAGCAGCAATTTAAACAAATGTTTTGTTTTTGTGGAGCTAATCATTTTAGATATGTCCTTATTGGTTTGAATTTTCCAATAGGAAATTATCATTCTCACACAGGAAATTGTTATTCATTTTAAGATTAACTCTTTTACATATAAATTGCTTCTTCGTTGTGTTATTGCATATCTAGCAAACATCAGAAATCTATGCAAAACAATGCAGTGCTGTGGCTGAATGGTTAGACCACCTGACTCTCACCAAGGCAGCCCGGGTTTGATACCAGGTGACTGCAAAGTGAGATTTGTGGTGACAACATGGTGCTGGGGTAGGTTTTCTCTGAAATGTGTGGTTTCCTCCGCCATCTTCATCTCATGTATCATCAGTGTCAGTGCCTGTGGTGTCGAATGTGGTAAAAGCGGGCGTTAAACAACATAGGCTGTAAATAAGTGTTTCAGTTACATATTAATCAACACTAATTTGGGAAAATGGCAAATAAATGTTGAGAAGCCATTTACTGTAGACTCACGACAAGAAGGCAAGCTAGAGGAATGTTTAGCGTAATCACTTTTGCTGTACTAACGGTGTTTATGCTCGCTTTCCGAGTATGACAAGGATGGAAGGATCGTTTAAAATACACAAGTGTTGTTACATAGCTCACCTATACATAATTCCTAACGCTGCAACAAACAATAGATCTGGCAGCATGGGTGACTCATATGTACTCTCATACACTCATTTCGTAGTAAACAGATCCGCTACCGGAGCAGACAAATAGTTCAAGCTCCTCTGTCCTTCATACCTCTCTAGCCTTCTTGTCATGGGCATACAGTAGCTTTACATACATATGTATATTTTCATCTGTATGGATAAGACTGTTGTGAGAACCGAGGAAACCACTTTTTGTAAAACGTGTTTCATCTATTATACCTGATTGGAGGAATTTAGTAACAGCGACGTCCAAATTAATTAAAGAAACTGTAGTCAGTTTTTAGCACACTGTCACATACATTTTTATTTTGGAGAGATTAGTTTCGGAAGCTATTGCTTCCATTTTCAACCTCGAAGGTCCAACTAACATCTGTTGTTGTTGTCTATTCTGTTCTCTCTGGTGGTGGAACAGTGAACTTCTTTATCAAATTATTGACTGGTGGGATTTCAAAGTTCATTACTCAGTCCTAGTCAACATAAAGCAGAAGCATTATTAACAGTGAAGTATTCTTCATATTTGAGTTTGATTTATGAGTCACTATGTTTACACTCAAACTTCACTTACTTGTTTTTGTATAATTGAAACGTTTTCAAGATCATTCGATCTCATCCTCAGCTGTTTGGTGACTAAATGAACCTTCCTCTTCTTCCACTACTACGGAGCTCCGATCTCTCTGCCATCTGGTGTTAGGGGCACTAAGTTTTAATACTTCATTTAGTGCCGGGATTTCAAAATTTATAACTTTATCACGGTTTTTGTTTATGAATATTTTTTCCCAAATATCCAATTCTATGGGTGTACTTAAAGATTTTAACAGTTTAATGTTGTGGCCAATGTTGTGGTTGACTGTCCAAAAATGGTGTGAAACTGCAGATTTTTCTGTTTGTTTCAACTTAATGTTCCTCTGGTATTCTTTTTGCCTGGTTAACAAGCTTCTCTTTTGTTTCTAGAACACAGACTGGTCAATATCCCTCTCACAGCAGAAGAATACAAAATAGAATACAACAAAATTATTGAAATAGCACAGAAAAATGACTTTCCCAAATCACTAGTAGACAAAAAAGTGAACTTAGCAAAAAAGAAGAAACTACTAAAGGAAACCACAACCCTCTCAGCTACAGAAACTAAAATGATCTTAAAAAAATTCACTTACTATCCATGGGCCTTTGATAAATTCAAAAAAGTCTTCAAAAAACAAAACATTCAACTAGCATCAGTGAACCATTACTCCTTAAAAAACCTAATTTGCTCAAACATCAAAGATGCCATTCCATCTAACAAAAAATCGCGTATATATCAAATTGAATGCTGTGACTGTAGTCAAATTTATATTGGAAGAACCAAAAGAAATTTAGAAACAAGAGCAAAGGAACACTTTAGGAACATAAAATACAAACAATTAGAAAAATCAGCAGTTGCCATGCATTTTTGGGAAAAAAACCACTACATAAATCCAGAACCAAAATTACTAAAACATACAACAGGAAAACACGAACTGTCCACATGGGAACAAATCTTTATTTCAAAAAATAGGAACAAAGTATTCAATTTCGACATCCCCCAGAAAGATTTGTTCAGCAAGTTCCTCGAACTGCCACCAGAGGAGACTGATGGCAAAATATTGCCAGCTACACCAAGGAGAACCAGTCGATGTCCGGCTGAAGATAGAGGGAAGGCCTCTGAAACTAGTTCCAGGAAAATTTAAAAGTAAGTGTTGTTTAGTGTCATTAATCGACTCCCAATAAATTTAAGTTTCTCATGGTTTTTCCTATGTAGCTTTTTTCACATGTTTCACAATTAATCTGATAAATTCCTGATTTCAAATTGTTGGGGATTGTATTTTTCAGTGGTTTATTTAGCAGGTTGCTCAGACTGAATTTGTTTTGGGGTGCTAGTTTTAAGTTTAGTCTTTTGAAGATTCGTTCAAATTTTCTAAAAGCCCATGGATGGTAGGTGAATTTTCTATATTGCCAATTTGTGTTTTTAAGTGGTGTGAGAGTGGTATTTTTTGATATCTTCAGTTTTTCCTATCTTGATCATGTTCCTTATGATGGCTGGGTTGAATCCATTTAATACCGCTATGTCTTTTATGTGTTATTGTTCTTTCAAAAATTCCTCCTTACTCAGTGGGATGTTGTATAGCCGGTGACTTCTAAAGGCAGCTAGTTGATGTGAAACTGGGTTGTACTACAAGGAACAAAAAGTCATACTTCAAAAAGCAGAAGAGAAGGATACAATCAAGTCCGTTATTTAAGAAAATTATAAAGCAAACCATTAAGAAAGCAAATACATTAACTAAAGAACAAGAAAGCAACAGCATATTCAGTGCATTCACCTATCACCCTAAACATTTAATAAATTCAAAAAGATCTTTAAGAAACAAAACATCATCTTGGCACCTACTAATAGATACTCAGCATTAAAATTGTTAAATTCAAAAACAAAAGATGAAATCCCATCAACTAACAGCTCTAGAATATACCAAATAAGTTGTAAGGATTGTGAAAAATACTACATAGGTCAAAATAAAAGATAGTTAGTTAGTTAGTTTTTATTCATCCTTTTGATCATATTACATAAACAACAGAGTCAAAGAGCACTTTAGAAACATCAACATGAAACAAGAAGATAAGTCAGTAGTAGCATTTCATTTTGGAACAAAAACCATGAGCTTGATTCAAACCCAAAATTATTAAAAGGTGTGATAAACCAAAACAAATGACATTGTGGAAGAACATCTTAATATGGAAACTCACTGACAGAGTAATGAACTTTGAAATCCCACCAATCAATGATTTGATAAAGAAGTTCATAGTTCCATCACTAGAGAAAAGAGAGCAGACGACAACAGATGATAATGGAAGCAACAGCTTCCGAAACTAGTCCCTCAATAATATAAAAGTATAATATTGTTTTAAAGTGACTTCAAATAGCTTTTCAGTACATTTTGAGCTTAAGAATTCCTTCCCATAGATAGATAATATATTCATCTTGTAAATCATACATTGTACATGAGTACTATGATATAAGACATGTCAAATTGTGAATATACGTGCAATTAACTATACTTGTAAATTAACAAGTCATATCCAATAAGGACAAGTCAGTGATTGTACAAAATAATGATTTATAAAGATATCTCAAGAATTTTATAATATACACAATTAATTCAGAAATGTAATAATAATATTGATGTCTCTTAATATCTGAGTAGTCCTTTAGTAAACTTACATGTATTCTTTCCAGAATATGGAAGTACAGTACTTGATGAGGTGTTTATACTCCAGCATTATAAAGATACATGGACTAGTGGTAAATGGGAGGAGAAATATGACATAGAGCCTTGTAACAATAAAAGTCCTTACAAGTAAGAAGCATTCTTTATATTTAACAAGCTACAATACTACATTCTGCATTACAAAGTTTTGAGCAGTTATTGTCATCTACAATTTTGACTGTCAAATTTTCTAGGAAAGGTAAGGTTTGCAATCTGTTTTCCTTAACTGTAAAGGGAATTAAGATTTAGAATGTTAAGCTTGCTCAGCTTGACGTGTAGAATAATTTCAGGTTATTTGCATGACAGTTATATACTTTTAAAACATGATCTTATAGTCACAGGTAATTTCATGAATGAAATCTGTGAATTACACAGCAGTCTCGGTCTGTATATTTAATGCCTCAGTACCACAGATAATGATTATATCAAAAAAACTTCTGTCATAAGGGTGATCACAGAGGTATTTCATATTTGACTGAAATCATCAAAGAATTACAAGGGTGGTCTGGAAAGTTCCTGACCTCAACATGAAGATGGCAGCACTTGTAAATAAAAGCTACTGAATTTCATTATTCATCTGTTGATAGTTACTCACCAAAGTTTCAGCCATTTTGGATGTTCAGTTGTTATGTAACAGTCGTTTGAGTGAGTTGATGTGAGTTTTTATGAAAATGGACAAAATCGAGTATCAAGCTGTCACTAAATATTTGTTTTTGAAAGGCAATATGTCTACGCAAATCTAAGAGAGTTGGATTCTGTGTATGGGGACTCTGTACCATCATTTATCACAGTGAAATTTTGGGCAGTTGAATATAAACGTGGCCGTAAGAGCTTGGGAGAGGATGAACATTTGGGATATTCAAAAACTGCAAATACCGACGAAAACATCGCCAAAGTTCCACAAATAGTGCTAGACAACCACCGAATTAAAGTGAGAGAGATAGCAGAACGTGTTTTTCACATATTAAATCAACATTGAGACATGAGAAAGCTGTCCACACATTCCGTGCTGCATTTGCTCACGTTTGTCCAAAAATGTGTTCGAATGAACATTTCCAACGCTCTGTTGGCACAGTTTAGGTGCAATAAATTGAGTTTTGGCACCGATTAATTACTGTAAATGAAACTTGGATACACCATATATGCCCGAAACAAAAATACAGTCCAAACAGTGGACTACAAAGGGGGAACTGGCTCCAATAAAAGCAGAAACTGTTTTTTGGCTGGGAAAGTAATGGCGACAGTTTTTTTGGGATAGTCATGGAGTTATTTTAATTGATTATCTTCAAAAAGGAAAAACCATTACAGGAGCATACTACGCATCATTACTTGACAAGCTGAAAGCAGAACTTGCGGAAAAACGGCCTCATTTGTAGAAAAAGACTGTTTCACCAAGACAACACACCATCTCACACCTCAGCGGTTGCAATAGCGAAAATCCACAAATTACTGTTTGAACTGTTTGACTCACCAGATCTAGCCACAATTGACTTCTTTTTGTTCCCTCATCTGAAAATTGCATCGGAGGACAGATATTTTTGTCAAATGATTGAAGGTGATTGCACCTTCGTGAACAATTATTTTGCAGAGAAAAACGCTGAGTATTATTTGGACAGGTTACAGAGATGGGAGCATCGCTGAGAGAAGTGTGTAGAGGTAGCAGACTATGTTGAAAAATAATATAAAATTCTGAAAATATGTCTTGTATCTTTATTAGGTCGGAAACTTTTCAGATCACCTATGTCTAAAACAAATTTGAACTGACATTGAATTCTCCAATTGACTCATATATTTTCCTGGTAAAGCACTAGGAGCTCTCTTATTCAAGATACACCGTTTGTGGTGACTTACTATTATTGTAAGTACTTAAATCCCAGGCTTCATCATTAAACTTTTATTATTTAAGTTAATTGATGGGAATTAATTTATCGAGATTTAGATGCAAACGAAGATTTGCGAAACATGTCCTCAAAATAGGTACGAAAGTGAAGCAGATGTGTAAGAAATGCGACTCATCTAAAATTTAATAATGATGGGAATTAATTGTTCCTTCACACTAGCCGTGTATTAACCATGTAATGTCAGGATGGCATGTTGGCCAAGGTAGCTCAATGGGTAAGAGCGATTGGATGGAAACCAGGATATCCGTGGTTCAAATCCCGTCCATGGCATTGAATTTTTCAGTTTGACTTTATCTATGACAAATGCATTTTATTAAGTGACACATAAACTAATATTTAATTAATGACCTCATAGGAAACTAAAAGATGGAAGCTTCACTGGCTGGTTTTGGGGATACTCTAATATTACAGCTGCAATTGTTCAGTGCCTCTCTTTCAATGGACATGCTTCACAGTTGAAGGGTGTTCTGGATCACACCAAAGTTAGGTGAGTAAGCAATATCCATAAAATTATTTGTTATCGTATATCTAAATTTAACTGCATTGGAACACCATAGTGAAGCGAAATATCTGCCACCATCAACAGTCTCATACATAGATTAGTAAACCTACCCCTCAGCCAGCAAGAATATCAAAAAGAATACCATCAAATCTTAAAAACTGCAATTAAAAATGGATACGGAAAAGGCCTTGTAGATAAAAAAAAATTAAATCATTCAAGTTTCAAAAAAGATTAAAACAGATCACAGCTCTTTCACCAATGAAACAAGAAATTAGATTTGCTAAATTTACTTACCACCCCTGGGCTACAAAAAAAGTTCCAAAAAATATTCAAGAAATACAATATAACATTGGCACCAAAAAACAATTACAACATTAAAAACCTATTTAACAGTAATAATACTGATAAGATAAAACCAGCAGAAAACTCAGGCATTTACAAGATTAAGTGTAAAGGCTGTGAGACAAATTTACATAGGGAGGACAAAAAGAAACATAGGCACTAGAAAGAAAGAACATTTTAGGCAGTTAAGATACAAAAATATAGATAAGTCCAGAATAGCAGCTCATTTCTGGTCTGAAAATCATGAAATTGAAGATAGCACCAAATTACTAAAATCGTACAAAATCATAGTGAACTCATCATATGGGAGAGAATATACAGAAAAAAACATAAAAACCAACTAATGAACTTAAAAATCCCGCCAGAAGACAACCCTACATTTAAATTCATCACAAAATCAACAGATGGCAGTAGCAACTCCAGAACTACCCACACCACTGGATCAAGCTTTAGTCGCATTAGAGCTGACGAAGCGAACGATAGTTCGCGAAACATGTCCTCCATATAGGTACGTAAGTGAAGCTGATGTGCAATAAATACGACTCATCTATAATTTAATAATAAATATTTGGTATCGGTTTTTCACACTACGTCACCTACATTTTTATTTTTTGTGGGACTAGTTTTGGGAGCTGTTGCTTCCATGTTCAAAATCAAAGGTCTGTCATCTGTTGTTGTTTCCTGCAGTCTTCTCTCTGAATGGTGGAACTATGAACAACAACAACAACAACAGACAGTCAGATCTTCAAGGTTGAAAATGGAAGCAACAGCTCCCAAAACTAGTCCTTCAAAAAATGAAAATGCAAGTGACACGATGTGAAAAACCACTTCAAATAGTTTTATGAATTAATTTGGATTTCACTGTTACTAAACTCCTCCAAATATCACGTAATTGAGTTGAATTACTACAATAGTGAGGCAAATTGTTTTGCAGGTCAGTAATGTTTGACCATGCAGAGGTAGCACTGCATGATACTTTTGGAGACAGAGAATACTGGATGGCAAGACGCAGCATGCGATTTGCTTCTGTGTTACATAAACTGGCAGCTAATTTCAGAGAAGAATATTTGAACTCAACGGATGACACTGATGGCACTGTAAGACCACATGATTGGACACAAGAAAAGGTAAAACACCTACCTCGAATTTAATGTGAATATTAACACTACTTAGTTTAGCAAATCCATTGTTTGTAACATCAGACAACTTTTTTTTTATGGATAGAGTCAACATGAAAAATTCAATGCCATGACCGGGATTTGAACCACGGATCTCCTGGTTTCCATCCAGTCGCTCTAACCCATTGAGCTACCATGGCCAACGTGCCGTCCTGACATTAAATTATCCATTTGACTCATATATTTCCCCAGTAGAGTTTAACCCTTTCGCCGATATGGACGTCATATGACGTCCAAGTTAAAAGGCCCCAAACCGATATGGACGTGTATAGACGTCCTGCGCATACATGCATTTAATGCTCATGTAACGCCAATTATTTTAATCTTGCTGTTTTACAATGAATTTAAATTAGTTCTATAAGGATTGTAAACGTATCCTTAAAGGTTTATTTTTGAATTGTACACCTCCAAACCTGGATAAACACCCAAGGGCACATCTGCAGATTCACACCCAATAATATTGGTTTCCTTGCGAACTTCTTTTTCGCAACACACTACACATTTTCGAAATGGTTACAAGTTTTTTGGGTGTGGGTGGTATACTTTTAGGAAAGTGTTTTCTCTCAAGTATGAGGGATGATGTGGTGAATTTTGCTACCCCCTAGTATAAAGAGGCCTCTGAGTATTATAATACTCAATTAGGTTACGAGCTCTTTATACGCGCAAGTACAGGTAGATGAATGTCTTTTACAGCTCTGAAAATTACTAAACAACTGTGCATAGTTACATCCAGTGGTATAAAAATACTTTTTTTTTACCATTTAACTCTTTTCCGTAAAGAGGGATAGCTGGTAATAGCTGATCCGTATCACGCGTATTTGACCCGCCATTTCCCCAAACAATGGAGTAGCTAATATGCCAGCTGTAGATCAGTACACGTCACTGCTACGTATGTCCTAAACATCTCCTTCATAATCGTACAACAAATCTTCCAGATTTTCTACAGTAATATCAGAAGCCTGTACACATCATACCCAAGCTAATTTATTTGCTACATTACCGGGATAAGTCATGGTTAACATTGAAATTTAACAATTTCAAATGTGCCATACATTTAGCTCTTGATAGCTTCAAGAAATCACTGAACAAAGAGAGATTATAAATATCTGAAATACAGAGCGAAAACTGCTGCATAAGGCTACCAGAAACCTTGGTTGAGAAACACTGTAATAACAGATGCTGACAGAGTTTTCATTCCAGTGTGTGAGTGTGTGACGCAACATATTCTCGTCATATTATCGCTTGGCATAGCATAAATAAACTAAACTTGAACCTGAGAAGTCGCTTACGTAGCTATACATACATACTATGGCTCGTATACACACAAAACAAAGTGATTCACATATTAGGCGCGTTCGGCACAAAGAATGGCTTTTGCTACAGGAAACAAAGTAGTGAAATTTCAACAATTTATTAATGTAGTCTCTACTTTATTGTTACTGTAGATTTATACTGCCTTTAATGAGTTTTAAACCAGTTTTTGTTTCGTTTAAATAGCTTAATAAATACGGAAGATACGGAATTGTATTAATGATGCATTTTTACAGCATTTAACAATTTAAATGTCCTGTTCTGTTTATTGGGTATCCGTTGCCGGCCCCTGAAGGGTTTAAATGGCCATCGGCGAAGCGGTTAATAAGAGTTAAATGATGAAGTTTGGGACTCAAGTACTTACAATAGTAAGTCGCTACAAACGGTGTATCTCGGATGCGACAGCCTCTAGTGGTCTACCGCAGAAATATGAGTCAAATGGAGAATTTAATGTCAGGACAGTACGTTGGCCATGGTAGCTCAATGGGTTAGAGCAACTGGATGGAAACCAGGAGATTCGTGTTTCAAATCCCGGCCATGGCATTGAATTTTTCATGTTGACTCTATCCATAAAAATAAAAAAATAAAAAAACCTTAGCCTATATACGGCTAGTGAAGAATTGATGAATTCCCATCAATTAACTAAAATAATCAGACAACTTGTTTATAACTGTTGTGATCCTACTGCTGCTAGGTGATTGTTTTTTCTGAAAGTAAAACAAAATGACAGAGTTGATTGGCGGTATTTCAAAATTTATTACATGATCCTTATTTTTAAAAATAAATATCTTTTCTAAACATTCACATTTATGTATCCATTTTGCTTTAACAATTTAAGCTACTGATTTATTTTGTGACGGACCAAAAAGATCTGCTACAGCTGATTTATCATTCTATTTATATTTTATATTCCAAAGATGAGTTAAGTTTAGTTAATAGTTATAATTTATTGAATAGTTATGTTTAGTTTAGTTATGTTAGTTATGTTTCTTTATTCTTATCTTCCATCTACTTACACTCTAAAATTAAAATAAATGATGGTTGGCACATGCACAACTTTCTCTACTCATGTGAAAACTGGTCTTACAAATGGTTACGTAGACTTCCATGGTCTTTGTCCATTACTTCTTTTCTTGAAGAGTTGGGTTTCGGCTTCCAGTGTGGTCCTTCTCCTGTTGGCTTAAAATCTTGCTGATGTTTTGCCGTAAACTATGTTAGGCTTCTTCACTGGGAGACTGCAAATGTTTTAAATGGTCACTACTTTTATACTCTGGTTTGCCTCTCTGTCACCATCCACCTACAATCCTCTTGGTTCCTTCTCATCCAATGGGAGATCGTCATGCTAATAGGGTCTTCCATATCATGTTGAGAGGTTTGCCTGTATCATGGTTCGGATTGCTCGTTTCCTTAAATATTTTTATGCTTTCTTTCACTATTCTTTGAGAGAAATAGTCACAGATAACTAAAATCTCTAGATTATCAAAATCAATATGGAAAAGAGTGATGTGAAGAAAGTTTACATAGCTTACATACAAGGAATGGAAAGAACTACAGAATACTACAACATTCAAATAAGATACACATCAGTTAAAAGGCTGCATTCTTTCTTAAGACCAGTCAAAAATAAGAACCCTTTCCAAAATAATCCAGGTGTTAATTACTTGATTGTGATGAATCATACATAGTTCAAACAACAGATCCATCAACATCAGAAAGAATGAACATTTAAGATATATGAAACTTTCTTAACCAGAAAAATCTGCCATTGCGGAACACAGAAAATACTGGCCACTGAGTTGATTTCTTTTATACTCGATTGACTGAAGATGGGAAGAATATTTGCAAAACTAGTCTCTTGTGTTCTGTGAAAAATTAACTAATTTCTTAAAAAGATAAGCAAGTTTGTAATAAATTATTATATATTGTAATATTTGTATAGCTTCACTATTATTAGCTTCAGTTTTTTACGTATAAGTACCAACTTTGGTTTTTTACTCATGCTGTTCTCACACATACAGACCTCTGTCTAAAACCCTTTGTTTATTCAGGGAATTTCAAAAGTTGTATTTCCGGTGAAATCTTGGTATTAAATTTTTGGGTAGAATGCAATTATCTTCTCTGTCCAATATATTATGATAAAGTAAAAAGCAAAATAAAAAACTAAATATCAATATTGAAAAGCAGTTTCATAAAGTGTATGAATATTTGCACTGATATGCTTGCAATTTATTTACAGCCTGTTTCAGGAACAAAAGGTGGACCGTATATGTGTGTTCACCTGCGTCGCAAGGATTTTCTTTGGGGTCGACCAAAGGAGGTGCCAAGTATAGCAGAAGCAGCTAAACAGCTCAAAAACCTGCTTCAACAAAGAGAGTTAGATACACTTTTTGTGGCTACAGATGCTCCTGATGAAGGTAAGTGATTGTGTGCGCATGTGCATGTGTGTGTTGGTACAGTGACAAGTATAAATGTTTGTTTTACTGGTGTCACAGCACTTTCTCTCGCCATCCTTAAACACACTATTCTTACAAAAGCTTATTTTTCTATTTCATGTTAATTGAGATAAACATTTATGGAAATTGTTTTATTACATATATCCTTGTAGGTGCAATGAGAATGTGGGAATACAGTAGAATTAAGTGATAGTAAAATGTTTTAAGAGCTCATTGATATGTAACAACTTCTTCTTGCATGGCCAGGACACTAAAAAAATTAAAAAAATTACTTCCTATAATTCCTTTCTTGGAAGTGTTTAAAAATCATTTTGTTGTAATAAATTTAAAGGGAGTCGATTAATGACACTAAACAACACTTTAAAATTTTCCCGAAACATGTTTCAGAGACTATTTGCCTCCATTGTCATTGAGTCGATGTCTGGTTGACAATGGAGGCAAAGTCTCTGAAACATGTTCCAGGAAAATTTAAAAGTAAGTGTTGTTTAGTGTCATTAATCGACTCCCTTTAAATTTAATAAATGACTTCCTATTTGAGAAAAGTTTAAGTATTTGCAAATATAAATTAGGAATATTTCGTAAATAATTATTTTCACAAAACAAAGTATACTAAAATTGTGTGCCTTATTGAGATCTGCATTCTTTATGTAGTAAGATTTTTTTAGTGTCTCTGTTTTACTCGTTGTCCTGCACCACAGTGTACTGCGCTAGAGCATTGTGCTTTGGTTCCCAGGACCAGTGCCCACTCAGCATCATGAGGAAATTGAGGTGTTACACCATGGGGCAACCCCATATACATTGCATGATCATCCACCTCTGCCTTGCATATGTGGGCATGAGGTCAGCAGTTGAGTAGGCAAGCTCAGGCCCACTTTGGGCTGTTAAGTCATGGGTTACAGTTTTTTTTTTTTTTTTTTTTTTTTTTTTTTTTTTTTTAAATATGGTTTACTGGTTATGCAAAAAACCATCCAGAAGAGAACTTCTGAGAATATTCCCAAAAAATTCAAGATATACATCGTATTCATCACAAAATTATCATGAAGGCACATAGGTCATTTTCCTAAAGTGTGGAGGCAGATTACTTGTGAGCTTAGCAACAATGAAACTATTCCAAAAATTCCGTTGTTTAAGGACTATGATACAATGAAGCACAAAATTAATGCAATTTTGAGTCGAACTAATACTCAATGCTCCATTTATTGCTAGTATTTACCTAGAACGCGAGCGTACCTGGAGTGTACCGGATAAATTGCAAGGACTGACAAATTCTACATTGGAAAAACAAAAAGGAACGTGAACATTAGGCTTAAAGAGCACTTTAGGAACATCAGGAATAAAGAAATAGATAAATTGGCGGTAGCGTACCATTTTTGGAAGGAAAATCATGACATAGAACGAGAAATTCACTTACTAAAAAGTGTCCAAGGTCCAGCTGCATTAACCACGTGGGAAAAAATCTTTATAAAGAAATATGAAAGTAAATTGTTTAATTTCGATACTACCTTTGAAGAAAACCCAAATTTCAAGTTCATCAAGATACCGACAGAGACGCACCTATCACCTCCGAGGAGGTCACTGAACCAGCATCCATTAGTCAACAACAGCTGATGATGTTAGGAAGATCCTAACGAAACGCGTTCTAGGTAAATACTAGCAATAAATGGAGCATTGAGTATTAGTTCGACTCAAAATTGCATTATTCCAAAAATGTTTTCTTTCTTATTTAAATGTTACCACCAATTATTAAATTATCTATATTTGTATAAGGTGCGTTCAAAAAGAAGTCAGAGACATAATTGCAGAAACAAGTACCTGTATGTTAGAAGTATTGGCCCTGGCTGTTGAGACACTTGTCCCACTGTGACACAAGGTGGTGAATGGCTGTCTCATTAAAGTCCTGGGGCTGCAATGTGAGCTAGCTCTGCATGTATAGCTGGACATCGGAAGAATGTCAGCATAACCTTTTCTGCACTTGTCTGGATAGCCTTGGCTTTTTTTGGTGGTGGTGACCCTGGATGCTTCCACTGGAGACTTTGTCATTTCGATTCTGGTTCGAAGTGATGACACATTGACTCATCTCCAGCTACTAGAGACCGGCATTTAGCGCATCAGGACCGCTCGACTTACTCGCAGCGACGAGCATGAGACGTTCCGTAACCAGATGACGTCATAATTCACGGCCCGCCCGCTCGGTCTTGAGAAGACCGGGTCACTAATAGCAGTGAGTGAGTGACTCGGGTTTACCTGCACCCAGGGATGCTCCAGCTTCTCTTTTCTTGCTCTTTTTTTTATTCTTCGTTTTTTTAATTTTTTTGCCATTAACCCTTTCACCAATATGGACGTCATATGATGTCCAACTTAAAATGCCCCAAACCAATATGGTATAGACGTCCTGCGCATACATGCATTTAATGCTCATTTAACGCCAATTATTTTAATCTTCCTATTTTACAATAAATTTAAATTAGTTCTATAAGGGATGTAAACGTACCCTTAAAGGTTTCTCTTTGAATTGTACACCTCCAAACCTGGATAAACACCCAAGAGCACATCTGCAGATTCACACCAGATAATATTGGTTTCCTTGCAAACTTCTTTTTTGCAACACACTAGACATTTTCGAAATGGTTGCGACTATTTTGGTTGTGGGTGGTATCCTTTTAGGGAAGTGTTTTCTCTCAAGTATGAGGGGTGATGTCGTGGTGAATTTCTTACCCCCCAGTATAAAGAGGCCTCTGAGTATTATAATACTCAATTAGGTTACGAGCTATTTATACGCCCAAGTACAGGTAGATGAATGTCTTGCATGAATTTACAGCTCTGAAAATTACTAAACAATTGTGCATGGTTACATCCAGTGGTATAAAAATACTTTTTTTATACCATTTAACTGTTTTTCGTAAAGAGGGATAGCTAGTAATAGCTGATCCACATCACCCATATTTGACCTGCCACTTCCCCCAAACAATGGAATAGCTAACATGCCATCTGTAGACCAGTACACGTCACTGCTACCTACATATATCCTAAACATCTCCTGCATAATCGCACAACAAACCTTTAGATTTTCTACAGTAATATCAGAAGCCTTATATATCATACGCAAGCTAATTTATTTGCTACATTACGGGGTTAAGTCATGGTTAACATTGAAATTTAACAATTTCAAATGTGCCATTCATTTAGCTCTTGATAGCTATAAGAAATCACTCTGAACACACAGAGAACTAAAATACTGAGCAAAAACAGCTGTATAAGGTTACCTGAAACCTTGGTTGAGAAACACTGTAATAACAGATGCTGACAGGGAATTTTCATTCCAGTGTAACGCAACATAATACTCGTATGATTATCGCTTGGTACAGCATTAATAAACTATAGAAAACTATTAGAATCTAAAACCTTGAACCGGAGAAGTCGCTTGCGTAGCTATACATACATTTGTTCGTATATACTATATACACAAAACAACATGACTCAAATATTAGGCTCACGCTCGGCGCAAAGAATGGCTTTTGCTACAGTGAAACAAAGTAGTAAATTTCAACGATTTATTAATGTAATCTCTGCTTTTTGTTACTGTAGATGTATACTTCCTTTAACGGGTTTAAACCAGTTTTTGTTTCATTTAAATAACTTAAATACGGAAGATATGGAATTGTATTTATGATGCATTTTTACAGCATTTAACAATTTAAATGTCCTATTCTGTTCATTGGGTATCCGTTTCCGGCCCCTGAAGGGTTTAAATGGCCATCGGCGAAGCGGTTAAAGAATCAGTAGGTTCATAGAGGAGTTTGAGTATCATACAGTAGGTACTTAAAATAAGAAGCTATTAACAGTGAAGCAAACAAATATATACAAATATAATAAGTTGTAACTTAAAAAACTTCACTTATCTTTTAAGAAATGGTGACCGTATTTCATACAAAATGAATAGGATAATTATTACCGGATTATTGGTATAATTATAGGATTATTCACGAAATCGCGATCCTATTCAATTTGTAAGAAATACCATTTCTTAAAAGATAGGTAAAGATTTTTAAGTTACAAATTTTTATATTTGTATATATACAGTAGGTACGAATATTGTGTAATGTCTTTACTTTAGTCATCAATAATAATAATAATAATAATAATAATAATAATAAAAGTCTCTTAGTAAACAAAACTCTTAAACCTATCACACGTAAGTCTAGAAAGAGTATATGAAAAGAGTGGAAATAATCACATTAACACTTTGTAAAAATTACGTACCATACAACAAAAATGTAAACCTTGGGAATCTTTGAAACATTCTGCAATGTAACAGACAACTGAATAGTCGATCAAGTCACGGTCGCGCTTGGCTCGGCTCGGGTCACTCTAGGACCGCTGTATAGTAAACAGCTAGATAAACAATGAACCTGCTGCCTTCTTCCCCTCCCAATTACCCCTCCTTGTGTAGTGACTCGCGCTGCCGTTACATCCGAGCACGGGCGTGAGTGATGCAAGAATTGCCAATCTCTACCAGCTACCACTTGTGCCAAGAACTCATTCCCTTCCATAGCATAGTGCTGCAGATGACCAAGACAGTGGGCCATTCGACATGCTTCTAGGTGTGGTTGAAGACTGTGGGGCACCCATTGGGCACACACTATGCACAAGAGCAGTCGTTCCTTTATGATGGTGTGAACACTTGTGATACTCAATCCGACCTTGGCGGTTGTGGCTTTCACTGTCACTCAGCAATCCTGGGTAATGAATGCATCAACCTGCTGGATGATGTCATCAGTAATGCAGTGTGGTGCTCCAGACCATGCATCATCAGCTAACAACACCCATCTTTCCCTGAAGCGCTTGTGCCAGGCCTTGACCCTTGCAAGGGACATGCAGTGGTCGCTGCACACTTGCAAAATTCATCGATGAATTCCGTTCCCCCTACTCCTTCCGCTGTCAGAAAATGAACAACACCTCTTTGCTCTTCTTTTGATGCCTCCATTTCACTGTTTGTAATGTGACTGGCAGTGCTGGTTGATTGATGCATGCTGCTGCTAGCTTTGTATGATCACATGACATGCACGCCTGCCCTCTAGTGACAGGCTGTGAACTTCCACGCTCTGGTTGGAACAACACTTTGTTACACATGCCACGATATTACCATCCTGTCACTCCGGGCTCGTTTCTTTTTGAATGCTGCTTATACTTAAAGTATCCTTAACATTGGACATTTATACATGTCTATAACGGGAAAAAGGTTAAAATGTTAAAAAATATATATATTTTATGGTTAATGTGTTTGTGGTAATAATTTCAGAATTTGAAGAGTTGCAAATGCTCCTATCAGATTTCAAAGTACTTCGCTATAACCCTTCACCAGCTGTTAAACAGAGATATAAGGATGGAGGTGTAGCTATCATTGAACAGATCATATGTTCTCATGCCAGGTTAGTCTACCTCTTGAATTGCCACTTTCTCTGTTTCAGCAAGATAGACTGACTATAAGTATTCTTTATCTTCTTAGGTTCTTTGTTGGAACATATGAGTCAACATTTTCATTCAGGATACAAGAAGAAAGAGAAATAATGGGCTTTCCAGAGGACTCTACCTTCAATAGATTGTGTGGAGATGGTAAGAAAAAATGCAGCAAACCGTCTGTATGGAGGATTGTGTTTTGATGTTCAATATAAAGTTAGAGAAGAAATGTTTATAATTAAGTGATTCTATATCAGTGTTTTTACTACTGTGTATTTATGCATGTACAGTAGAATCTCATTTACCCAGATCAACTGGAACCAGGTCCAATCCAAGTTAACGAAAATCTGGATTATCTAGAGAATGTCAGAAAAAAATAAAAATACATGTACATCATCAAAATATCTTTAACCACTTCAGGAAGGCCATTTAAACCTTGCACAAGCCGGAAATGGATACCTGATAAACAACCCAAGACATTTATATTGTTAATTGCTGTACAAATATTATACAAATAAAAATATTTAGTAATTATATTCCACTTATCTTAAGAAGATAGAAGTATTATCATCAACTTCTTAAGATAAGTGGAAGATAATTACTAAATATTTTTATTTGTATAATATTTATTACTCCACTGTAACTAGCTTCATTTTCTGTGTAATGCTGTATAAATGTTTAATAAATATACACTCGTGACTTATGTATGCATTTAGTTATTTTAGCAAAACAAAAACTAGTTTAAAACACATTAAAGGCGGTGTACAACTATAGTATCATTAAAATACTGACAATATTCACAAATTGTTGTAATTTCACTATTTTGTTTCATTGTAGCAAAAGCCATTCATTGCATCTAACGCATCTAATTTGCAAGTCATTTTGTTTTGTGTACATACAAACAATATTAACTGCATAAGCAAGTTTTCCATTTCAAGGTTCTAGGGTTCATTTTATGCTACCACATGATAGTCATTGTATATGTTGAACACATGCTGCAAAGAAAGAAACCTCTCTGTCAGCATCTGTATGTACCACTGTTTCACAAAAAGTTTCTTAGTCAATGTCAAACACAAGGCACGGGTAGGGGCAGGAGAGGTATGAGTCACCAGTCTGCTGCATAGCAACAGCAGGTAGAGCGAGTGCAATCAGTTCGCTCACTGGCAAGAGAATTTGAGTAACGTACTTACTGAGAATAACAATTTACAGTCTGTAAAACAAGTCTTCATTCTAAACACATACGCTCCCAGTTATCTGGATGTCTGGGTTAATGAGATTTTACTGTAATACTTAACAGCTGGACCTTGTTAATAATCAGGCCCAGGCTCATAAAGACTGAAGCAACAGCACAGTTCGCCTACTGTTTTTATATTATAACAAATGAGAATTCCAAGTACTGCTAATCACAGTTTATTTTCCTCTTAAATGGTTAGTGTAGCACTAGCACTTCCTCAGAACAAACACTGACTTATACTTGGCTGTGAACTGTCAACTCAGAACTTCACAACTTCTTAACTTTCCAGAGGCAAGTACTGGTCATTGACACAGTGAGGTGGCCAGGTCAGTATGTGCTAATGCCCTGCCGATGATATCCTTGAAAGGACTAAAATGTTCACAATGTTTAAATATGTTATTCACAAAGAATTGCAAGACAAAGAAACTGATTTGAAATTTGGCAGTAAAGGGTAAAACAAAATCAGCCTCAGGAATTTGTTACACTCTGCTTTAGTTTCTCTATGACGAAGGTTCATGTTTGAGCTTTTTAACCCAAGAGTCAGTCAAGCCACTGATATGACCAGGTCTATACAAATGAAACAATCAAACTAACTTTTGTGCCAAGCTGAAGTAACAAATATAATTATTTCTGCTGCTTGAGTTTTGCAAGACTTATAATTCATAACTGTGCTATTGTTTATTTGATAGATAATTTCATAAGTCATGGCAGCTGTTTTAAATCAATTATCGTAGAGCCATAAGCAATGTTGAGTGATAAAGGTTGCATCCCTTGTCATAGACCTTTTACAGCAGCAGTAAGTCCAGATTCTGAACATTCACAAGTCATTGCAACAAGGATGTATTAATAACATTGACAAATCACTGCTACTTGCCCTTCTGATAAAAAGGTACAAATGATATGAAGAACTATTTTGAAGGGTTTTTGTGTTTTTTAGTGCATAATAAAAGTAAGATTTCTATTTGTGCAGTACAATTAGACTCAGTTTGGTACTAGCAATGAGAGATACATTCAAAGCCACTTACATTGCTGCAAGCTTATTTCAAGATACAAAACAGTTGCCATTACTTATAAAATGATCCTTGTACACTTGTGCCATTAAAGAATACTCTAATGTTTGTTATATAGCAAATGCACAGAATTGCATTTAAAAAAAAGTTAAACTGTAATATTTATTTGTATTATAGAATATACTTTTGAAACTGGCATGTTAATGGTTGTTTTTTTTTTTTGTACTTATTTTGTAAAACTAATTAAAGTTGAATAATTATATACATTGATTAAGCAAATGAAATATTAAATGTTGCTGTCATTTTGTTTTAAGAAATGTTAAACTTGTTACTTTCAGTATATGTGTAGTCTATATAAAAATATGTTTTACTTCATGACTTAAAGTGTTATATCCAAAATGATTACATGTGAAATATTATGACATCAATAATGATTAAATGTGAAAATTCAGAGACTGATTAACATAAGAGTATATTAAATTTAAGAGTCAATGACACTAAACACTTACTTTTAAATTTCTGGAACATGCTTCAGAGGCTACTTTCCTCCATTGTCAACCAGACATCAACTGGTTCTCAGTGGTGTAGTTGGTGATGTTTTGTCGGAGGTCTCCTCTGGTGGTCGTTCAAGGAACTTGCTGAACAAATCTTTTTGGGAATGTCAAAATTGAATACTTTGTTTCCAAAAGATTTGTTCAGCAAGTTCCTCAAACCACCACCAGAGGAGACGTCTGACAAAACATCACCAACTACACCACTGAGAGCCAGTTGATGTCTGGTTGTCAATGGAGGAAAATAACCTCTGAAACATGTTCCGGGAAATTTAAAAGTAAGTGTTGTTGTTTTCAAATGCTAGGCTTTGGCAATGAAGCCATTAGCTCTCTTGCTCTCCAATATTTCTGTGTAGTGGGTCCGGCAGGTAAGTGTTGTTTAGTGTCATTAACTGACTCACTCTTAAATTTAATTTATTACAACAGTGTTTTCAACACTTCCATGAAAGGAAATTGTAAGAGTATATGTTTTGACAATAAAAGTGATAATAGGTTTCTTAATAGGCCTTCAAATGTCTTTATCTCAATATTCTACAGTAAAAATAAATCATCAAAAAGTAACAGCATAATGTTTTACTTTACTTTTAACCCACATAATCCTGCCAAAAAGTGTACACCAGATACGGTCTGCAGTGTATTACTAAGTCGTGGGTGGAGCATATGCACTATCTGAAGACACATGCTTCTGGCATAAATGCACATCAGCAATGTTTATTTCTGAATGAATGCATTATCCTCTTTTCATTGACACTGCTACTTCGTTTGACTAACACTTTGAAATAACAGCTGAAACATTTTACCGGCCAAGCTTCTGTTTACACAATAAAGAACAGTTATCAGATATCTCCGTTATCTTCTCATAAAACTTATAAATTCAAATGATAACATTTAACACAGTTAATTGACGGATATTAATTGTTCTTCCACATTAACCATGTGTAGGACAAGGTTTTCAAAAATTCAATGCCATAGCCAGGATCTGAACCACGGATCTCGTGGTCTCCATGTGGTTGCTCTTAACCACCGAGCAAACTTGGCAACAAACCAACATAACACTAAATTCAACTGACTCGAATTTTCTAGGTAAACCACTAGGAGTTCCAATATATAATAACATACACACCTTTTGTGGTGTCTTACTATGATATAAGTATTTAATTGAATATTCAGTCTGGCTTTGCCCTTTGAAAGCCTTATCTTACACACAGCTAGTGTGGAAGAACAATTAATTTCCATCAATTAACCTAATAGTGGTCTAAAGTATTGTCACGAACCCAATGTTGCATCTAGCATGGCTGGCACACACAGGGACAGATAGTGCAGCGCACAGATAAAAAGCTTGTCGAAACAGATAAAGATAGATAACTGGAAGGTTCGTCTTTCTAGTGGGTGGGGAGCACTGGGGGATGAAATACATTCAATTTATGGCAAACCTTAAAATAAAACGTGGAAAAGAAATAGCTGAGTCTTGTGATCCTCGCTATTTAGTTATTTGTAGAACTGAGGAAGGTCAACTGTTTACTACCATGAACCTGTTCATTATTCAGAAGGGTTTAAATAATATTGCTGGTCCTGTGAAGTCATGTACTTGATTTCACAATGGCATGCTCCTGGTCGAAGCAGTTTCTCCAACGCAGGCTGCAAAAATCTTGAAAGCCAATATGCTTGCGAGCTATCTGGTGCGCGTTGAATTGCATAAGACCCTGAACTCCTTGCATGGTGTTGTAAACACCAGCACATTGGATGGTATGTCCAAAGAGGAGATTCAAGCAAACGGCGGAACAAGGTGTGACTAATGTATATCGAGTTCACCGCAAAGAACGAGGTGAACTAGTGCCCACTCATACCATGTTTCTTACCGTTGATCAGGTAGATCTCCCGCAAAGGAAGCTATTGAAGTGAGGCAGTATGTACCCAATCCACTGAGGTGTTATAAACGCCAGCACTTTGGCCAAACGAGTGATTCTTGTCATGGAATTGCTACTTGCATTGACTGCAGGGAAGTCAAACATGATAATGCTTGTACTTCACCTGCAATATATGTTAACTGCAGTGGTCATCATTCATTGAACTCCAGAGAATGCCCGCATTTTATGGAGGAAAAGGTGATCCAAGAGATCCGGGTAAGAGAGAGAGTGTCCTTCTTGGAAGCCCGGAAACTCTTGCATATTCGTCAGCCTTCTGTCCCTAGGACTGTTACTTATAGTGCAGCTGCAGTTAAGCCAGTATCTAGACGTGAAATCGCAACACAAACTAGCAACATAAACAGGGCAGTAATATCCGAAAAATCAATTACATCAAACAGTCAAAGCAACAAACACCAGCGTGCCGACCAAGTCCAGTCCTAAGAAGGATTCAGCCAAGTCACCGCCGAAAGCATCTACTTCAAGAACATGTGAACCGGTAATATATAATGTATCACCAAGGAAATTTAAGACCTCGTATGACAGAACTGACTTCCTCAAAGAAAATAGTAAGACCAGTGAAAGAAAAGCTAGCCAGCACAAAAGTCCACGAACATCTCCGTCAACATCTGAGGAATCATCTGGGAAGGACGCCGATCGGCAATTTCATCTTTGCCCGTTGCAGTTTCTGATTGTTTCGAGAGACTTGATTCGAAGTTACCAGTTCAGAAACCATCCTCCTCCACTGAGGATGTGAAGTGGGTAGATTCTGTCCTCACTACCCAAACGACAGTGAGGAAAAGACAGGAAAAACCTGCTGAAAGTGCTAGCCCTGCCCCAAAGAAAAGGAACAAATTGATTCGACCACCTCTGGGCAAGTAGCCTTTGTCATGGCAAGTTGATATTGAAAGTAGTAATTTTTATGCCTTTGGGTATTTTATTGTCTTTTTTTTTTCTTTTTATCCATTTGGGCTTATTTATTTTATTGACATTTTGTTTTGATCTGTCTTTTAAATTTAGAGTAATTTATATCTGGCTATTGTCATGAATTAGTTTTTGTAAGGGTGCTGATATAGAAAGCATCATCATTTGTCTTTCCAGTGCCATTTTTCATATTCATATTCATTTATTGCATCCGTAAATCATACAACTCATGATGTGGAATTGTCAAATTACTAACTACACAATGTTTGTTAGAGAAACATTCCACAAATTTCTAGGACAGTGAGTGGAGCTATAAAAGAAATTGCAGATTGCCAGTTGAGTCAGTTGAAATGGAACTTGATAATTGTGAGTGTACAGCTGTGTTTTGAAAGTGAACTCTTTTGTTTCTGGTTGACGACCTTGAAGATTTGTTACATAATTCTGCTACTGTAAGGGTTGACCAAAGTTTTTTTTCTACATAAATAAAGAGCATTTTGGAATTTCTGCAAACTGGACTTTTAATTCTACGAACCCACAAAGTCAGTATGAATCCTGGGACTTAAGTACTTACAACATAGTAAGTTGCCACAAAGGCATGTATCTCACTATATATGAGAGCCCCTAGTGGGTTACCCAGAAAATATGAGTCAGTTGGAGAATTTAATATCATGCTAGCATTCTGCTATGGTAACTTGTAACTGTTGTGTTTGGTTTTAGCCCTGAGAAGTGAAAATTTTTGTGTTTAAAAAGGATTAGTTTAAAATGACTGTTTTGTGTGGAAAAAAAGAAAAAAAAAAACTGTATTTGAATAGTTGGCCATAAATGGGTAAATTATATAAATGAGATGATGTAACTTTAAAGAAATGTGGTGCAACGATTCGTGTTGACCAATCAGAACGAGAGTTCTTTAGTAGTTATGATGACATAGGACAGAAAATCAATAATCATGGTAAGAAAGATTTAAAATCGTCTCACTTGATCCTGGAACATCAGAAGTGAAGGACATAAAATGTAATACTTTGTGGGTGTTGGAAAGTCGGAAATAGGAAGTATTTCTTAATGAAAGACATGAATACAATTTGTTCATCATCGATAAGAGGAGTATTGTAATTAAAATATAATTTAAAATATAATATTGAATAATTTTAAACTGGAAATGATTCAATTATTTCACAATTGTGTGAAAAGTTCATTTCCTCGCTCTATACCACAACCTGAATCCAGAGTTCCCAGGTTCTACTGACTTGAGCTATGCCAGAGAACATCCAGTACTTCCAGAATTATCATCTTTCCTTTGCTCCATATACCAATATGTAACATATTGTTACATACGGCACCGCTTCGTGGGACTCTATAATTCATCATCCCGTGGCTTCATCATCAGAATTCCTCATCTCTCCATCGCAAATGTAATATTACGTTACAAACTAAAGATTAAGAGCAAATGGACAGGGACCGGAGATGCATGGTTCATATCCTTGCTGTGACATTAAGTTTTTAGTCTGGCTCTGCCCTTTGAAAGATTTAACACAGTTTTTACCACTTATCAAAAATTTTTCCTTTAAGATGTTTTGCATATAATTTTGATTGTTCTAATAATTTTTAATCTTACTGTAATAAACAATTTGCAAACAAGGGAGCACTACAAGACTAACCAACTGCATTTTAGTAATAGGAAACTGTGCGTACTCATATCTCTGTTCATTAAGTTTTAATATCTCTCTCTCTCACACTCACACATACACTAAATGCTGTGTGAATTAAAACTGTATATTTTAACAATGCTTTTCAACAAACTCTTAAGTAATATAAATAAAATTTAATTTCTGTTGTCTCACACAAACTATGCTATAGTAATCCATGACTGGAGCACATAGAATACCACATGCTTTTCTTTACTTAAATTTCCCTTCTAAGGCCGGCGAGATTATGAACTTATGAACTAGAAGTGCTCATTAAATTTAAAGAGAGTCGATTAATGACACTAAACAACACTTTATTTTAAATTTTCCCGGAACATGTTTCACAGACTATTTGCCTCCATCGTCAACCAGACATTGACTGGTTCTCAGTGGTGTAGCTGGCGATATTTTGTCATAGGAATACTTTGTTCCTATTTTTTGACATGAAGATTTGTTCCCATGTTAAACGTACCTCAGGAAGACAAGAACTGTCCACATGGGAACAAATCTTCATTTCAAAAAATAGGAACAAAGTATTCAATTTCAACATCCCCCAGAATGATTTGTTCAGCAAGTTCCTCAAACCACCACCAGAGGAGACGTATGACAAAATAATGCCAGCTACACCACTGAGAACCAGTCGATGTCTGGTTGACTATGGAGGCAAAGTCTCTGAAACATGTTTCGGGAAAATTTAAAAGTAAATGTTGTTTAGTGTCATTAATCAACTCCCTTTAAATTTAATTTATTACAACACTGTTTTCAACACTTCCAAGAAAGGAATTGTAGAAGTGCTCATTTTGTATAAGAAATTAAAACTTACTTGTTTCAGCACACAGCTGCATCATTATGGCGTTTAACAATGGTAATTTGTTTTGTATATTTATTAACTGTATATACAAGGACACCTTCAGTACAGCTTCCTTCATGCTCTACACACTTTTGCAAACAACTTGAAAACTTGAATATTCCTTTTCATTAAACATTTGAGAGCCATAGACATTTGCACACATACTCAGAAATTTTCATTGCTTTCAATTCTTTCACGGGTTTAAAAAAAAAAAAAAAGTCACAGGAGACAAATCTGAACTGTTAAGGATAGCTGAGGGATTCCCAGTTCATAACCTCCAATGTGTCCCTTGTCAAATTCACAGTGTGAGGCTTAGCATTGTCATGGAGAACGATGAAATCTCT
Organism: Mantis religiosa; assembly: GCA_030765055.1. Lineage (NCBI taxonomy): Eukaryota > Metazoa > Arthropoda > Insecta > Mantodea > Mantidae > Mantis > Mantis religiosa. The sequence continues at coordinate 1,212,356 of JAUKNK010000207.1, forward strand.
GATGGCTTACAACAGTTTTTGTTTCAGTGAAGGCTTTTGCAACATAACATACGTTATGAAGAATAAAACTTCTTTGTAGCCAAAACACACCGTCATAAGAAGCCTCATTCTTTGTTACTGCTTGTCATTTTGATTCCAGAGAGTAATGTTGGACCCCCTGTCTTATCACATGTGATGATGCACCTCAAAAAAGCCTCTCCTTGTTCGAATCAGTTCTCTCTCGCATCTGTTTGGTTAACAACTTTAGAATCCAATAAGCGCTAATTTTTCTAAACCCAAGTTGTTCACTGATAATCTGAGCCACTTGTGAAGCAAGTTCCAAACATTGCACCAGCGATCGCAGTTGATAAGATCTTAAATATCACAGTTCTCATCTGGAGCTTGACTTCGGGCATCAAGCTTGACCTTCGGTTTTATAAGTTTCTCGGCTGCCCTTAAATTTTCTGAACTAAGTAAACACTTAGTTCTGAAGCAATACAGCATCTTCCAACAACATCAGCCACTTCAAATGAGTTAAAATGTCCGAGCCTTCAACTCTTTCATTGGTTAGAAGTTTAATAATAACATTGAACTAACAAAGCAATCTCTTGTTTCACTCATGGCTGTACTAAGACCAGCAAAGAGCAGAACAGCTAACCAAGTTGGTTTCTGCTTCCTAAAAGATTGACTTTCAATTCCCCACTCCACCATCTCACTTGGAACTACTTGCAAAATGACTAAATTACCGTTTGTATTTAAATCACCCTCATAGTTCACAAATATTGATGAATCTTATTCTTTTATTCAATAAATTCTACATTGCTTATAATTACATAACTGAGAAATAGATAAGTTATTTCAGAAATTAATAACATAATTTATAGTGCAGTCATTTCAGAATAGGCCAAAACAAATCTGTTTTCTTGTACACTAATATCTGCAATGCAAATGTTTATTCCTGCAGTATTTAAAAGGCTTAGCTTCAGGGAAGACAGTAATGAAATTTGTACAGAATACACTGGAATCTACAGTGTTTCTTAATTTGAACTGGGTTTAACAAGACACACTGTTTTCAACAATCACTTCATCTCCAACGCTAATAATATGTAGAGCTAGGAAAAAAAATAGTGCAACTGTTATACCAGAATGCACCAATCTCATAACCATTTAAAAGGGGGGGCACATCCTTTGGATGCATTATGCACTTCTGAAATAACAATCCTCCAACATTGCTATAACATAATTGCTGAAAGTGTGAGTGATATCACAATAAACAGTTATTTATAAGTAATGTATATGATGTGAGAGCTTGGAATGGCTGTCCTTCCAAATAAGACAATCTTCCAGCCATCATATTCAATTATGCCATTTGTGCTAATTAATGTGAAAGAGAATTGCCAAAGTAATGTTTTGAAACAGATAATCATTAGCACTGGAAGCTCCTGTATGATAGAAATACAAATATTGCTCTTCTGTATTTTAAGCAGGTGAGTAGGTATTGTTTGTAATTTGAAGACACAGTAAAATGATTACATAAAAGTTTTTCATTGAATTGTCAGCAAAAAAGAGCAAAAATACTCACACTTAAGTCAGCTTCTTACTGGCCATTGCCCTCTTTAAGATCACCAGTGTAAGATGGACAAAAGTGAGGTAGATCCTGTTCAGAACAAAATGAAACTGCAGGGCATATATTTTGTGAATACAAAGAATAAGGGCCCAGGTATGTGGGGTTTATGACCCTGTTGACAGCTCATTTCAGGCCTCCCTTTCTAAATCCAGCACAATTATACAATATTTTAAAATCATTAACCTAAACTGGGATATATAAGCTGAGACTTTCACGGCCCACAAGCCCGGAAGACATTTATCCTCTAAACTGTTTTTTTTTAAGTATTCACAATAGTGCATGATTGGAGAAATTTAGTAACAGTAACGTCAAAATTAATTGAAGAAACTATTTGTAGTCAGGTTTTTGACACTTCGTCACTTACATTTTTATATTTTTGAGGGACTACAAATAATTTTTTCAGCTTTTCTTTTTAATATGTGATGCGGCGATTTTTTTAATATAGACTGTAGAGCGTATCTGCATCCCTCCTGTTGTTGGGGCATATTGTCATCCACACCTCATTCGTTTCCACATTGATCATTCCCAAGATTCAGTTGCCCTCTAAGAGGCGCCCACGATGAAACTTGCATCGTCCTATTTTGTATACGTCGATTTGAACGATGTGGCCAGGACCGCCAATTTCCCCCCTTGCAGTATACTTGGTGTCATTTAACATCATGCACACTTCGCAGCAGCCACTGAACCAGTCTGATACAGTCCGTGAGATCATACATGTATTTCCTACGGAGCACTCCATTATCGTCGCGTTGTAAGATAGTTTATGTGCAAAGCAGTGCATGAGTAACAAAATTTGACTGGGCAATAACTTAGCCTGCTCAAACCACGTTCCTTTGCACACAGACTGCGTCACCTATGTCTGAAGCATTTTTGCAGAGGTTGGCTGCAAGTTTTGCATATCTTTCTCATGTTGGCTGAAAAGTAAGAACTGGCTGGTCGTCTGCTTGCATAAGCATATAGGTGCATCTTTGTACTTAGAAAATATTCTTGCGTCGCACAAAAGAAAGTTTCTCTGATTTTTCAATTATTCACAATAAATTAACTTTAAAGAGAGTCAATTAAAGACACTAGACAACACTTACTTTTTTTTTTAAACATGTTTCTGAGGCTTTGCCTCTATCATCGGCCGGCTCTCGACTGGTTCTCGTTGGTGTAGCTGACGATATTTTGTCACAGGTCTCCTCTGGTGGCGGTTCAAGGAACTTGCTGAACAAATCTTTCTGGGGGATGTCGAAATTGAATACTTTGTTCCTATTTTTTGAAATGAAGATTTGTTCCCATGTGGATAGTTCTTGTTTTCCTGATGTATGTTTTAGTAGTTTTGGTTCTGGATTTATGTTGTGGTTTTTTTCCCAAAAATGTGTGGCAACTGCTGATTTTTCTAATTGTTTATATTTTATGTTTCTAAAGTGTTCCTTTGCTCTTGTTTCTAAATTTCTTTTTGTTTTTCCAATATAAATTTGACTACAGTCATTGCATTCAATTTGATATATACCAGATCTTTTGTTAGATGGAATGGCATCTTTGATGTTTGAGCAAATTAGGTTTTTTAAGGAGAAATGGTTGACTGGTGCTAGTTGAATATTTTGTTTTTTGAAGACTTTTTTGAATTTATCATAGGCCCATGGATGGTAAGTGAATTTTTTGAAAATCATATTAGTTTCTGTAGCTGAGAGAGTTGTGGTTTCCTTTAGTAGCTTCTTCTTTTTTGCTAAGCTCACTTTTTTGTCCACTAATGATTTGGGAAAGTTATTTTTTTGTGCTATTTCACAATAAGTTTATAGTGAACAGAAATTGGAAGACTTAAATGATTGCATGCATATCTATCTAGAGGTAGGGTCACACACACATGCCCGCCTTGGTAGTGTAGATGGTAGCATGTCTGCTTCACGTTCAAGAGGTCCTGAGTTCTTGAAAAGACAAATGTCAGGTGGCTCTAAGCTCCAAGGACCCTGGACTCATTTGAGCATCATTTCACCCATTTCATTCACCGGCCGATATGACTTAACTTTGGAGGATGTAAATACAAAAACTCACACATATAACTGAATTAGGTATTCATCTCAGAACTAATTTCAAGGAATCTCTTCCTTGTTGACAGATGTAACTAGTTCTAAAGCAAATACTTAATTCAATGAAATCTGTATATGCATGACACGTATAAAATGTTTCGAAGTTCAATTTGTATCCTTGCTGCTAATTTTTTGCATGTAGCCTTTATATGTCAAATCATTTCTGAAATAACAATTTCAAGGTCAGTTTTGACAGAAATGATTACTATATAGAACTACTACAGGACAATGACAACCATTCCAAGCTCACAATCTTGTATAGCCTAGCTTGAGATCTTGCCAATATATCAGAATTCTAGATGATTAACATCTTACATTATTGTTGTTAAAATTTCTCTAAAATATGATATAGTTCACCTTCATTCAGATGTTGATAAAAAGCGACTGACATTTTAGTACATGCCTCTTAACATTACAATAATTGAAAGGCTAGGCAGATAATAATGTTTAAGAACACACAAATCAAAACATTTAACTTATTAACCCATTGGTGCAATATTTAAATACCCTTAAAGCATCTGAAGAAAGTCGTCTTTTATTGTCTAGGAATAACATAAGTTTGTAGGTGGGTTTAGTTCCAATGAAATCTTTTAAGTCTATGATCATGGGAGGGTGGTGAAGTAGAGGACGGAGTCTCTTAACAGGTACACATTGAAACCCCGTCCCCTTTAGGGTCACACATCCTCTTGAAGACCTCCCCTGATCCAAAACATGAGTATTTACAGTGAGAAAATTCACTGCCATGCAATGTCAAAACCTCCACCTGAAAGAAACCAACCAGTATGAAAGGTGAAGTGAGGTAAAATGGAGTGACAGGAAATTTGGGGGATGTAATTAGCTTGTAAACAACTGAAGCTACTGACAGTGAAGCAATCCAAATATTATAATGTCGCGAACTGGCAGCATACGCATACAAATAGACAATGCAACGCAGAGATAAAGAGCTTGTCAAAACAGATAAAGAGACAGATAGCTGACTGGAAGTTTCGATTTCTTGTTTGTTACGGAATATTCCAGAAATGTCTAGTAATATGAGTAGAGGTATTTAAGGAAGCCACGACTCACCAAGAGGGAGTCGAAATGAAACTTGATAATTGTGCAGCTGGATTTTGAAAGTGAGCTCTTTGTTTGTGGGTGTGGCAGACAAACTGGAAGATTATAATTTTGTATGTGACTTAATTCTGCTACTATAAGGGTTGACCAAAGTGTATTTCTAAGGAAATAAAGAATATTTTGAATTTCTGCAAATTGGACTTTACGAACATACAAAGTCAACAATAAACTACAACATTTTGTAACCAATTTCATTTATCTGTTTTAAAAATGGTTGAATCCTCCAGGACTGGTTACATTATTAACACTGCTTTAATTAATGGTTTTAATAAAGATTTTATACACAAAATAATAGAAAAATTTAAATATAAAACAATGTAAATGATATATCGAGATTTAACTGTATTGGAACACCACAGTGAAGCGAAAAATTATTAAATTTTAGATGAGTCGTATTTTTTACACATCTGCTTCACTTTCGTACCTATTTTGAGGACATGTTTTGCAAATCTTCGTTTGCATCTACGGCTCTTGTGCGACTGAAGCTAGATCCAGCGGTGTGGGCAATTCTGGGGTTGTTGCTGTCATCACTAAATCAACAGATGGCAGCAACAACCCCAGAATTACCCACACCGCTGGATCTAGCTTCAGTCGCACAAGAGCCGTAGATGCAAACGAAGATTTGCGAAACATGTCCTCAAAATAGGTACGAAAGTGAAGCAGATGTGTAAAAAATACGACTCATCTAAAATTTAATAATGTAAATGATGTTTCCACCATTAAAAAATGATTATCATTTTAAAAAATTTAACTGCCATCCTTATAATATAACCCATGGCGCAACAGCCCTTAGAGGGCCAAGGCCTACCAACCCGACTGCCAGCCTCACGCCCACTTACGCACGGCAGAGGTGGACGATCATCCAACAGATACGGGGAGGAGATGTTGTCAGCATCTCGGCATCCCCCAGCCGGAATGGTGGTTTCCGTGACCAGGGCCGCTTACCTAACGTAAGCTCCTCACTTTCTTCACAATGCTGAGTGGGCACCGGTCCTATACCCGGGACCTAAAATCCCCACCACATGCGTGGGATCGAACCCGGGCCGCTTTCCGTGGCTATGGACCAAGGCATGTTGCCTTAGCCCGCTACGCCATGGTGCAAAAAAAAAAAACTGCCATCCTTGGGCAAATAAAAAGTCACGGTAATAGTTGATAATAATGGAAATTGTTCTTTCACACTAGTCATGTGTAGGTCAAAGTTTGGAAAGATATAGACTGAAAAATTCAATGCCATAGCTGGGATTAGAACCACAGATCTCCTGGTGCTCATTAATTTCCATAAATTAACCTAATAGTGGTTGTATATAAAGCCTGAGTCTTAAAGTATTTATTTGTTATAAGTCGTCATTAAGGTAGTTATCTCATGTGTATACAAAAACCCAAAATGGTTTACCGAGTCATTTGGAGAATTTAATGTCATGCTGGCATGTTGGCTATGATAGCTCAATGGTTAATTACAGCCAGGAGAAGATAATAGTACTGTGCCATCTATCCACAGATAATGTAAGCAGGTAGACTGGCACCTGTTGCCATCTGGGGCATGCATAGATCCTACTGTGTGCCCATCATGAGTAGAATAAGAGTTACAGTTGCTTACCACTAAGCTCTGTAGATTATTCAGTTACAAGTAGGAACAGAGGTGCAGTAGCTTAGCATTAAGGCCTCCATACTTGACTGCCAGTGTCTTTATATGGGGCATGTTGTAGTTGTAGTGCTGAATATGGAAATGACAACACGGCAATGGGACAGGTTTCCTCCAAGTCCTCTGGTTTCCCTGCCAGCATTCCACAAATTGCTCCATCATCATATTTCCTAACATCTCATCTTGCCCTCATACTATCATTCACTTCACTCACCCTCACACCAGGCATCGGGCTGATCGCCTATCCTGGTTCTCTATCAGATCCAAAGCTTTGGTTCCTAAGGCCCAACCTTAAGGGATAGAGGAACAAGAATCCCCAAACACCACTGTAAGTGCTACTACTAGGAATAAGATAAAGAAGAAAATTTAGACCTAAGGTAGAACTTTGGCTTATAGTATTAAATATCAAATTTGATTAATATAATTTTGAGTTGAACTAATACTCAATGCTCCATTTATTGCTAGTATTTACCTCGAATACGTTTCGATAGGATCATCATCAGCTGTTGTCGACAATAGATTTAAAACTTACCAGAAAACAATAATAAACTTGAATTTGGCATACATAGGAAGGAAACACACACAGAAAATTTCATAAAATCAGAGGGATATAACCCAAGATAGCACAAGCATGCTGTTATCAACAGTTTAACTTACAGGCTGGTTAATGTATCTTTAAACAAGATGGAATATATCAAAGAGTACAATAACATCATTCACATTGCAGAATACAATGGATTCAGTGCTGAATTGGTAAAAAAGAAAATTGATAAATTCAAAAGACGACAAAGATGCAAACAAGTAACTACTCTTTCCCCAATCAGCAATCAAACTTCATACAGAAAATTTACATAGCATCCCAGAGCTACACAGCTTTTCCAAAAAATCTTCAAAGAGCACAATATTACTTTGGCCCCACAGAACAAATTTAGTGTACAACACCTTTTGAAATCACATAATACAAAGGAGATACCCACAGACAAAAAATCAGGTGTGTGCCGGATAAACTGCAAAGGCTGTGACAACTTTTACATTGGAAAAACAAAAAGGAACTTGAACATTAGACTTAAAGAGCATTTTAGGAACATCAGGAACAAAGAGATAAATCGGCCGTAGCGGACCATTTTTGGAAAGAGAATCATGATATAGAACGAGGAATCCACTTATTAAAAAGTGGACAAGGTCCAGTTACATTAACCACATGGGAAAAAATCTTCATAAAGAAATATGAAAGAAAATTGTTTAATTTCGACACTACCTTTGAAGAAAACCCAAATTTCAAGTTCATCAAGATACCGACAGAGACGCACCTATTACCTCCGAGGAGTTCACCGAACCGACTCCATTAGTCAACAACAGCTGATGATGTTAGGAAGATCCTAATGAAATGCGTTCTAGGTAAATACTAGCAATAAATGGAGCATTGAGTATTAGTTCGACTCAAAATTATGTTAATTTTGTGCTTCATTGTATCATAGTCCTTACACATTGGAATCAAATTTGATATTACCTTGTGAATGAAGGAAACCAAATACAGTACTGCCAAAAGTTGTCAGTAAAATCCAGACTCGCTCTAGAACCATAATTGCAAATGAAGAATCGTGGCAACACTGTATGTAATCGTCTACAATGTGACTTTCACTGCAGCGTGAGTAGCTAGCTGGCAGTTTCCCAGAAAGAGGCATGAGAGAAAGATGAATTGGGGACTGTATAAGAACTGTATCGCTGTATTGGTATTATTTCGTTGTGGAAACTGAGCTAAGGAAATTTTTTTGATGGTGAAACCGCTTGGTACCAATGAACCATTTGTGTTTCAAACAATAGCATGATTTAAACAAACGGTCAAACTGTTGATCGTTTCAGATCAGGCCATCCTAGGAGTGTACAGACAAAATAAATTGTGAATGCTGTTCGTGCAAGGATTCTACACAAGCCTTTGCATAAACAATTTTGTCTTGTGATATGAATATTTCCCTACGAACTATGTCATGCATTTTGAAGGATGATTTACATTTTTGTGCATATAAACAGTACACACAGTATTTACTAGCCAAAAAATTAAAGGAGATATGCCGGGTTTGATCCCAGGCTTTGTTGACGACGTACGAGGAGAGTCAGTTTCATGGCATCCTTTTCACAGATGAAACAATGTTCAACGTGGAAGAGTCACTTAATAACCAAAACGATCATGTGTATGCACGGTCCTCCAAGGAAGCAAGAGACAAAATTGCATGTGTGAAGCGACATTTTTCTGCATATAAACAGTACACACAGTATTTACTAGCCAAAAAATTAAAGGAGATATGCCGGGTTTGATCCCAGGCTATGTTGATGACGTACGAGGAGAGTCAGTTTCATGGCATCCTTTTCACAGATGAAACAATGTTCAACGTGGAAGAGTCTTTTAACAAGCAAAACGATCATGTGTATGCACGGTCCTCCAAGGAAGCAAGAGACAAAGTTGCATGTATGAAGCGAGGACATCACCCAGCTTCTGTCATGGTAAGCTTCAGAGGTGCATTCTCAATCCATTGGATTATTCTCTATGGCAGAAGCTTAAGGCACCACAATATTGAGATGTTAAAAAAATCAGTCAGGTCGACTGTGAAAAAAATTCCACTGGACAAAATTCGTGCAGCTATTGATGTGTGGTCTGAACATTTACATTGCTATGTTGTTACACATGGTGATCATTTTGAATTAGAGTTGAATAAATTTGTAGCATTTTCTGTGTTCTTTCAGAATATATGTATATCAATGAGTTTACATTGTTTTATTTAGTAGTTATATTGTAATAATAAATTTTATTTTACTGTATGTATTTTTAAAATGTACTAGTGTATTAGACTTTATATTAATTTGTACCATTTTCAATCATATTTGTAATTCATTTTTATATCTTTGAAATTGTATTTTTGAGGATGCCATGAATCTGGCTGACTCCTACGGCAGATAAATAAATAAAATAAATATGTATTGAAAGTACTGACAGAACTTGTGGCAGTACTGCTGGTGTTTTTTTCCCTGTTTTTGTAAAATATACTTTAACATCATTAACTGCCAAACCCTTCAACTGCTGTTCAGCTCAAATAAACCAACTCTTTACTTACCTCTGATAAATGGCTACTTTGTTTTAAGTCATGCAACAACTATTCTATTTTAATATTTCTTAAACTGGCCATTAAGCACTTTGCTCTTCTCCATATGGCACTACTAATTATCACATACATCTTCCTGGTGCTAGCAATTTTCTCTCCTTGATTTGTCACAGTTTTCTTTGATGATTATGCTCAATGTTCAAAATATGAATGACATATAATGATTATAGTGTCAATCAACAAATATTTTAGAATATAAATGTCACACTAATGAATGCTCAGGCCTTTACTGGTAACTAAAAAAATGAATGTAATGGGGTGAGAAGATTGGCAAAAGGATTATCTACACTATGAGCTTTAAGGAATGTATGTTCATCAGATTATTTTGATACCAGAGACAGATCATTAAGAAACGTTAAATAAAAATAAAGCGTTAGTGTCATCTATTCATGTTGAGTAGACACTACTAGCTCTTTTTGTTTGAAGAGGACGGTTTGGCAATTAGCTCCTGTTCACGCTGCAACTGCAGTTCCCGTTGATGTTCTCTGTGAAGTGCCTCTTTCTGTTTGTTTTGCTGCAGCTTCAGTGCTCGTTTCTGTGCAACACAACAAAATATATCCTTTACATCTACAATAAGCAAACACATTATTATTAAAATATTATGTTATTAGAGAGCCAAAGTTTTTACACACAATATTCTTCATAATGTTTTAATTATACAAGAGAGAGAGAAACTATACTAAGAAAATGAAAATTGTATCCACAGACATCAGCAGTGTGCAGAAGCTGATAAGTAACTCCACAGCAGGTCATACTCACCCTGTTCTATCTCACAGAGCAATATTCAGAAAATAAAAACTTGTACTTACTTTTACTTTGGAAGCTCGTTCATGGAGTTGAGCCATTTCTTTCTTAATAGCCACAAGCTTTCCTTGATACAGCTTCACAGCCATGAACTGCAATTTTAAATTTGCAGGTATAGCAATAACAATAAATAAATAAATTAATTAAATAAATAGTACAATAAAACGACCACCTGTTTCTTAAGTGCTGTATAACAGATCTATTACTTGGTATTTGATGACAACTATCCTTTCAAATAAAATAAGCTATAAGTAAAAATAAGTATCCTCAGCTTCCAGCTGACATCATTTTGGTCATATATGCCGATGTTTCACTCATCCTGTTGTGAGCTTCTTCTAGACCCTTGTCCGATCTTTGCGATGTTGTTCAAGCTTATATCCGCACAGTTCTCCTGTGGCTCTGTCCCTTGGTTCTTGGTTGGCTGCCTGTCCACCTATTCGAGTCGGCTGTCTGAACATCGCAAAACTCAGACAAGAGCCCAGAAGAAGCTCATGACAGGATGAGCAAAACATCAACAAATACAACCAAAATGAGTGGCCTTCACCAGAAGCTAAGGATACTTATCAAGACACAGGCCATGGAAGCCTACGCATCCATTATAGGTAAAAATGTTTATAAATTGTTAATTAGTGTGTTTCAGAATTTTTAGGGAATTCAATTCATGACTTTTACTTTCTCTGCAGGTGGAAGTAAGTATTCCACTCAAAAATTTGTGTAGAGATTTCACTGAAAATATGTTTTGAAGCACCTTGAACTCAAAAAACCATTTTTAGAGAAAGGTGTTTGTGTGCATACATCTGTCTGTCAGTGTGAGCATAACTCAAAAATGAAATGTCAGTGAAAATCCACTTCCGTGTGGTGACGGAATAGAATAGTCCCACGTAGTCTTCAATATGGGTCATAAGAGGTGACCATAATAGATACCCAGTGCCCAGAGGTATAACTGGATCACCCTGTCCGGAGGGTCATAAATATGGGACCTGGTCCTCCAGGTTGGGGGTTGGAGCATAGAGCTAACGATCCCACCTCCGGAAAAAATGAAATTGTTGAGAAGCCCAAAATGATAAAAAGTTGGACGGATACATGGAAAAGACAAATTGGAATGCATAATGGTACACAGAAATGAAAGAATGACTGGTACCTAGCAGCCTAGAATGTTAGGAGTCTTTACAGAGCCAGAGCATTAAGAAATCTGGCTAAATCAGCTGAAGAAATATATCATGATAGCAGCAATCCAAGAGGTCAGGGGCAAGGAGCGGAAATATTTGATAGTAAGGATCACACTGTGTGTTACAGTGGTAGTAATAAGCATAATAATTTTGGCAAGGATTTCTAATTAATAGAAAGATTAAAAGATATTTATTAGCCTTTGAACCTATTGATGAACGATTATGTTATGTACGATTGAGAGGAAATTTGTTCAACATAACCACAAGGTGCGTTCAAGTTATAACACCTCCTATTTTTTTTTTTTTCATGATTGGGACCAGATAGGAACCTTTTTTTTAAAAAATACACGTGGTCTCTTTGTGAATGCGTGACAGAGATGACAGCACTGTACAGTGCATAGAACTCTAGTGGTAGTGATAAGAGTTAGGACTGTTTTTGATACTCAAAATGGCAATGTTTTCATTACAAGAACAGCGTGTAATAATTCGTTTTCTCCATTTTCATGGTGTGACACTGAAATTCATCGCCAGTTGAGTGAGGCATGTGGAGATGGTATAGTCACACTGTTTGAACGGTTACTATGATTACTCCATGTGGAGTAAACATCTGTCATTTGTGATTCCTGCGAATTCCGTTGGCTGAAGTGATGCATTCATTGGTGCTTAGCACAGATCCGAGAACTGCAGCAGTTCCCCTTTTACTCTTACAAGAATAATCAGTGCGTTATCTGAGACGTTTCTATTAACAAAGATAAAGCCATGATAACCGTTCCAGCAGTGGGACTATACCATGGATGTGGACCGGCTGGTCCGAGGCCTTGACTGTCTTGGTTTGTTGTCACACGATGTTCTGTCTTCATTGAACTTTCACACCCAGGAATACACATTAGAAACATCCATGGTACCATCACCACATGACTCACTCAACTGGCAATGAATTTCAGTGTCACACCACAAAAATGGAGAAAACAAATGATTACATGCTGTTATTGTAATGAAAACGTCGTCATTTTAAGTATCAAAATCAGACCTAACTCTCATTGCTGCCACTAAAGTTCTATACACTGTACAGTGCTGCCATCTCTGTCACGCATTCACAAAGAATCCACATTTAAAAAAAAAAAGCAGAAATTCCTATCTGGACCCAGTCCTAAAAAAAAATAGGTATTATAACTTGAATGCACCTCATATAATAGAAGAATTCCTTCTATGATAAACTAGACAGAGTACATCAAATAATATCCTAGAATGATGTCATAATAATACAGGGGGACATGAATACAAAGATACGCAAAGGATCCTTGTAGCCCTATACTGGAAAATATAGTCTCCATAATGAAAGTAATGACAATGGGGAGAAATAACTTTGTATTATATTGTCATGGCAACAGACATAAAAGTTTCGGCACAAATAAGAAAATAGTCGGCGGATAAAGTTTCATGGTAATAATGAGCCTTGCTAAGCAGTTAACGATAGCGCATTTAGTGTAAACAGATAGCGCCAGCAAGCAAGATAACTGAGGTAAAGGCCTCGCCGGCATAGATTAGGTTACGTTTCTCGAAGGTGGTAGAATATTCGGATTACGTCATTAGATGCCTTGTTTTCTAGAAACATCTAGTGATTGACAGAACAGTCTGGTAATCATGAATGTGATATATAAGGGATTGTGACACGGCAGCAGGACAGTTGTAAACAGAGTGTGAAACAGTGTTGTGAAATGAGAGACAGCCAGCTGTGTTGTTGTAATGAGAGCTAAGATGTAATCTGTTTGTTATTGTGTTCGACCTTGGTAGACTGATGGTGTATGTAACATAACCCTGCTGTAATCTATAAAGAGTATTTCTATGAAAATAAAGGAGATTTTAATTTTTGCAACTCTGCCTTTTAATTCTACGAACCCACAAAGTCACAATATGATACCCACAGACAAAAAATCAGGTGTGTACCAGATAAACTGCAAAGGCTGTGACAACTTTTACATTGGAAAAACTATAACAAATTTGAATGTTAGGATTAAAGAGCATTTTAGGAATATCAACAACAAAGAAATTGACAAATCAGCGTTAGTGTACCATTTTTGGAATGATAATCATGATATAGAATGAGAAGTCCACTTATTAACAAGTGTTAAGGGTCCAACTGGGATTAACCACATGGTAAAAGATATTCATTAAGAAATATGAAAGAAAACTGTTCAATTTTGACACCATCTTTGAAGAGCACCAAAACTTCAAGTTCATCAAGATAATAACAGAGACGCTCCTATCACGTTCAAATAGTTCACCAATCCAAGATTTAACAGTCGAGATTAGCTGAAGATGTTAGGAAGGTTGTAACAAAATGTGTTTTAGGTTAACACTATCAATATATGGAGCATGGAGTACTAATTCAACTCAAAATCATATTTAATATTACAGTCTTATGCATGTATTACATAATACATACCATTTGTTGGAGTTCCTCAGAAATCTGTGGATCTGTAAATCTCTGGTTTTCAGTCTGCAGCTGCGCAATTAATTCCCTTTGTTTCTTCCTAAAAGAAGAAAGTATTACACAGAAAATCATTTCAGGTATTCAAAGTATAAACTTGGAAGAAGCGTAGGGACAGTGAAGCACAAATTAGTACAAAAGTGAATCGAGAAGATATTGACACATTGCTTCACTCACACTGTTTATCCACAGGACATGTTTCAAGAGCTCTTGCTCTTATCATCAGCCGATACTCGACTCTCAGCTGATGAGTATCAGCTGATGATAGGAGCAAGAGCTCTTGAAACATGTCCTGTGAATAAACAGTGTGAGTGAAACAATGTGTCAATATCTTCTCAATTCACTTTTGTACTATTTCAGGTATTGTTACAACGAAGTGGCAAAATTAATTTGAACTTCAATTTGTTCATTACACACTTTCTGCAAAAAACAGTAAATGTTGAATAACAATTGTGAAAACTAATTAATACTGTTCTAGCTCAACTAAGGAGCAACTGGTAAAGAATGGGCTAGCAGAGGTTTGGTATAAAACTTATAATCCTTATAGGAAGAGAGTGAACATGACTGCAGCTGTGGAGCAACAGATCTCTTTTCATAAATGACAGATAAAACGAAAGGCTTTCAAATATTATAACAAAGTTAAAGAAAACATAAAAAAGAAATGATATGTTCAAGTCTGCAACAGAAATGACAAAATCAAGAATTGCTTGGAATATGGAAATTGGAAGGGGAAAGGACTACACAGGGCCTCTGTCCAATTTGTAGTGAAGAAGAAAACAAATTACACTTAATGTTTGAATGCAAGGGAACCAATGAATGGAAAGAAGAGTTGATAAAAAAGAGATGGCTAGAGTTAAACAAAGCAGTAGGATTAAATATTTTTAATGAAAAAATCAGTTAAGAGATGGAACAAAATCTACATAATCTACAATCTACCCTTTAGAACAAACACAAAAACACTCTACCATGTAACTAACATTTTACCATTACAAGTAAACATAGAGTTGTAGTTGATAATATATCTCCACAAAATAAAAAATAATCTTCTAAAGTCCAATCTAACATTTGAAAGCTCCTCACATATTTATAATACAAGAAATAAAGGAAACTTAACAAAACCAACAGTGAACACTTCTACTTATGGCCTGAACAGCTGCAGGAACATAAAAGGTTTTAAAAGGAAAGTTGCTGAAAATTTACTGAAGGCATATATTGATAGCTGATAAAGTGTTACACATTTATAGCTGGTTTGAAAGCTGAACTGTTTAAATATGAATATGGATTAATGTCCCATAGAATATGTAGCTTCTTTTTTTCTGTTAAGTTCTTTGTTACTATTATTTCTTGAGTTATAGTGAATGTTTGTATCTCTGTATGTTTCATATATGTTATTCTTGTACGGTAATTCATTCCTACTATGAAAATGTAATATAAGTATTGTTAAGGGCTGTTTGCCATCATTTTATATATTTTTGTACTGTTCCCTAGCATGAGCTATGGCTCTGGGAACCTTTTCAGATAACAATAAATAAAATAAAAATAAAACATTATTTAGTCACCTGGCCCAATTTGAAGCAGTTTAGAAATACAGTCTGATTTTTAAAAGAAGATACATGTAGGTCATCAAGCAAGGGATGCGAAGGGTAGGAGGGGAAGGTCATTGCTATGGAAACGTAAACAAAGGTTGCCAGATTGGTTACACTGGTGAATTATGTACTCCTCAGGTCTGTTATCACTAGTTGTGTGTGGAAAACCAAGTTTGCTTGTGTTCAGTTGCGTTGTGTATTGTTTGCCTATTTTGTGAAAACACTATTAAAATACATTATTATGGAGGCAAGATATAGTGGCTATAGAATTAGAGGTAGACCGAGGATTCATGGACCAAATCAAAGATCAGCGTACAGTCGGGGTGTTACTTTGTATAGTCAAACTAGTTCTTTTAAGGAATTCTTTGAACCGGAAGACGAGAGCTTGTTCCTTATCAATGAACTGCTTATTCATTTCAACAAAAACATGTAAAAGAATTCCTGTGGGCCAAAATTCCAGCATATTGGCAGCGTTGATATGAACATGGCAATTGACAAAGTTGTTAGTAATAGTATATTGCAACACTAATATATACAGAACGAGGAAAGGTTTAAAAAATGAGGCGCTTGCGTCGAGATTCCACTATCAGTTTATCACAAATATATTTTTTTTTTTTTTTTTTGCACTATGTGTATTTATGTCAATCTGAATTTCAGTAGTTAAGACATTAACTAAAATATTAATAAATATATTTGAAGATAAATGTTAGATTTCAGACGTGAATCGCCTATTATGTGTTCAACCTAAGTGAAATCTCCTACTATCTTTATGGTTTAGGGTCCTCAATGTATCAGATGCCGGTAGCATAGATGGTAGCATGTCTGCCTTGCATTCAAGAGGTCCCAAGTTTGAATTTCAGTCAGGGTGATTTACCTGGATAGTTTTTTCCGGGGTTTTCCCTTATGTCGGGTAACTCTAAGCTCCATGGACCCTGGACCCGTTTGAGCATTTCACCCATTCCATTCATCCTCCGATATGACTTAAAAAGTTAAAAGGACGTAAATTACAACAAAATAAATAAAAATAATGTATCAAATATACTTTGTGGCCTAGGGTCCTCAATGTCTCGACTACACTTTGTAACTTACAGTCTTCAATCTCTAGGATTGGCTTTGTAGCTTAAGGCCGGCAGTGTTTATTAGACTCATGTTGCCATCTGTGACATTAGAATGCACAGTAGGTACAACAGACTAAAGAATTGGACCAGGATGCTAAACAATACCTAAGAGAACTTCCTCTGCACACTGAAAATGTATTTACAAAGACAAATACATAAAGAGTCGATACTAAATGTATTACTCCTGCTGTGATAAGATTTAACATTGAATAAATAAATATAATGGTGTAAATTAGCAAACAACATAACTTACGTTAGTTCATCAAGCTGCTGCTTCACTTTTTTCAGTTCAGGTTGATAGAGAGCCAACAAGCCTTCAGAAAGCTTGTTGATAGTCTCAGCATCTGCAAGACTGCAATAAGAATACAACAAATAGTCTATGCCAACATAACCTCTAATATGTGCATCACAAGCAATTACTCCTAAAAACCTACCTTTGTGCTGCAACTTCCTCTTGAGCATTTTCCTTAGACTCTGGTATTTCTGACATGATAACAGAATTTATGAAGAAGGTGCCCCTCAAATTCCTGGTCGTTCATATGAACGTAGAGGTTTAGAAAACATCTGCTCGATTCCCTAATGTGTACTCCTAGAGCACGTCACATGGTCTTCCAGCAACACAAACATGATTATCACATCATAACATATTCCGACACCTCTTCAATTTCCACCTCGTCTGTTGATCTGTCACATAATCACATGTTTCAAAGAATACCATATAGAAGAGATGCACGCTTTTCTGGCCAACGAAAGTTTCATAACTTCCAGATTAATGGTTTTGGAATTGTTACAAGAGCCACTCTCGAACACAGCTCTCAATTTTGCTGTGTTCAAGTTTTAGCTTAAACTTTAGTATTAATCTTTGGTTTTATCCTTATATCTCCACGAAAATGCAATGAAAACTTGGATAGTAGGTGGTTTGGGTCATTCTGTATTTACTAAACGCGCAGGTCCACCAAAGTTAATGGCTGAAATTATGTTTAAATGAGTACAGGGTACATAGAGCTTAGAGTTACCAGATATTCATCATTCAGGATAATAGAAACCCTACAACGTTAAGTCACATCGGACGATAATTGAAATTATGTTCTAATAAGTACAGGGTACATAGAGCTTAGAGTTACTAGACATTCATCTTTCAGAATAATAGAAAACCTTCAAAGTCATATCGGACGATGAATGACATGATGTTCAAATGAGTACAGGGTACATCGAGCTTATAGTTGCCGCACATTCATCTTTCAGGATAAGAGAAAACCTCCAAAGTTAAGTCATATCGGACGATGAATGAAATGATGTTCAAATGAGTACAGGAAACATATAGCTTAGAGTTATCGCACATTCATCTTTCAGGATAAGAGAAAACATTCAAAGTTAAGTCATATCGGACGATGAATGAAATGACGTTTAAATAAGTACAGGATACATAGAGCTTAGAGTTACCATTCATCTTTCAGGATAAGAGAAAATCTCCAACGTTAAGTCACATCGGACGATGAATGAAATGATGTTCTAAAAAGTACAGGGTACATAGAGCTTAGAGTTACCAGACATTCATCTTTCAGGATAAGAGAAAACCTCTAACGTTAAGTCATATCGGACGATGAATGAAATGATGTTCAAATAAGTATAGGGTACATAGAGCTTAGAGCTACCAGACATTCATCTTTTAGGATTAGAGAAAACCTCCAACGTTAAGTCATATCGGACGATGAATGAAATGACGTTCAAATAAGTACAGGATACATAGAGCTTAGAGTTACCAGACATTCATCTTTTAGGATTAGAGGAAACCTCCAACGTTAAGTCATATCGGACGATGAATGAAATGATGTTCAAATAAGTACAGGTACATAGAGCTTAGAGGTACCAGACATTCATCTTTCAGGATAAGAGAAAACCTTCAAAGTTAAGTCATATCGGACGATGAATGAAATGATGTTCAAATGAGTACAGGGTACATAGAGCTTAGAGTTACCAGACATTCATCTTTCAGGATAAGAGAAAACCTCCAACGTTAAGTCACATCGGATGATGAATGAAATGATGTTAAATGAGTACAGGGTACATATAGCTTATAGTTATCAGACATTCATCTTTTAGGATTAGAGAAAACCTCCAACGTTAAGTCCTATCGGACGATGAATGAAATGATGTTCAAATGAGTACAGGGTACATAGAGCTTAGAGTTACCAGACATTCATATTTTAGGATTAGAGAAAACCTCCAACGTTAAGGCATATCGGACGATGAATTAAATGATGTTCACATGAGTACAGGGTACATAGAGCTTAGAGTTATCAGACATTCATCTTTCAGGATAAGAGAAAACCTCCAACGTTAAGTCATATCGGACGATGAATGAAATGATGTTCAAATGAGTACAGGGTACATAGAGCTTAGAGTTACCAGACATTCATCTTTTATTATTAGAGAAAACCTCCAACGTTAAGTCATATCGGACGATGAATGAAATGATGTTCAAATGAGTACAGGGTACATAGAGCTTAGAGTTATCAGACATTCATCTTTCAGGATAAGAGAAAACCTCCAACGTTAAGTCATATTGGACGAGGATGAAATGATGACCAAATGAGTACAGAATACATAGAGCTTAGAGTTACCAGACATTCATCTTTCAGGATAAGAGAAAACCTCCAACGTTAAGTCATATCGGACAATGAATGAAGTGATGTACTAATGAGTACAGGGTACATAGAGCTTAGAGTTTCCAGACATTCACCTTTCAGGATAAGAGAAAACCTCCAACGTTAAGTCATATCGGACGATGAATGAAATGATGTACTAATGAGTACAGGGTACATAGAGCTTAGAGTTTCCAGACATTCACCTTTCAGGATAAGAGAAAACCTCCAACGTTAAGTCATATCGGACGAGGATGAAATGATGACCAAATGAGTACAGGATACATAGAGCTTAGAGTTATCAGACATTCATCTTTCAGGATAAGAGAAAACTTCCAACGTTGTCATATCGCACGATGTAGGAAATGATGTTCAAATGAGTACATGGTACATAGAGCTTAGAGTTACCAGACATTCATCTTTCAGGATAAGAGAAAACCTCCAACGTTAAGTCATATCGCACGATGTAAGAAATGATGTTCAAATGAGTACAGGGTACATAGAGCTTAGAGTTACCAGACATTCATCTTTCGGGATAAGAGAAAACCTCCAACGTTAAGTCATATCGGATGATGTATGAAATGATGTTCAAATGAGTACAGGGTACATAGAGCTTATAGTTACCAGACATTCATCTTTCAGGATAAGAGAAAACCTGCAACGTTAAGTCATATCGGACGATGAATGAAATGATGACCAAATGAGTACAGGATACAGAGAGCTTAGAGTTACCAGACATTCAACTTTCAGGATAAGAGTAAACCTCCAACGTTAAGTCATATCGCACGATGTAAGAAATGATGTTCAAATGAGTACAGGGTACATAGAGCTTATAGTTACCAGACATTCATCTTTCGGGATAAGAGAAAACCTCCAACGTTAAGTCATATCGGATGATGAATGAAATGATGTTCAAATGCGTACAGGGTACATAGAGCTTATAGTTATCAGACATTCGTCTTTCAGGATAAGAGAAAACCTCCAACGTTAAGTCATATCGGACGATGAATGAATTTACGTACAAATGAGTACAGGGTACATAGAGCTTAGAGTTACCAGATATTCATCTTTCAGGATAAGATGAAATCTCCAACGTTAAGTCATATCGGACGATGAATGAAATGATGTACTAATGAGTACAGGATACATAGAGCTTAGAGTTATTAGACATTCATCTTTCAGGATAAGAGAAAACCTCCAACGTTAAGTCATATCGGACGATGAATGAAATGATGTTCAAACGAGTACAGGGTACATAGGGCTTAGAGTTACCAGACATTCATCTTTCAGGATAAGAGAAAACCTCCAACGTTAAGTCATATCGGGCGATGAATGAAATGATGTTCAAATGAATACAGGGTACATAGAGCTTAGAGTTACCAGACATTCATCTTTCAGGATAAGAGAAAACCTCCAACGTTAAGTCATATCGGGCGATGAATGAAATGATGTTCAAATGAGTACAGGGTACATAGAGCTTAGAGTTACCAGACATTCATCTTTCAGGATAAGAGAAAACCTCCAACGTTAAGTCATATCGGGCGATGAATGAAATGATGTTCAAATAAGTACAGGGTACATAGAGCTTAGAGTTACCAGACATTCATCTTTCAGGATAAGAGAAAACCTCCAACGTTAAGTCATATCGGGCGATGTGAGAAATGATGTGCAAATGAGTACAGGGTACATAGAGCTTAGAGTTATCAGACATTCATCTTTTAGGATAAGGGAAAAGCTTATTCAGATAACTCGCATTGACCTAGATTCGAACTCGAGACCTCTTGAACGCCCTTCCTAGAACAGGGGTGACCAACAGATGGCATGCATCTTCTAACAGCTCAAGCTTCTAACTTTTTACTACACTCAATACATTTTAAAATATTTTTCTAGGAGAACTGGAATCTTCTTTCTATGAAACTATTTCCGCACCAGTAATTTCTGATAAACATAAACTGTAAGAAGCACCAAACGTCTCTTGAAGTAACATTACGTTTCAAAAAGAGCTTGCTATCATGGCTACTGATAGGATCATTGCAGCTGTAAGACAATGTGGCAGGGGAGAACAAAATTGCAATTGTATGCTCTTTTCTGTATCTGTAGTCCATGATTTGCCAATATCGACAAGTACTGTAACGTTCATGACAATTTTAAATGACGTTTATATCAAAACATTTTTTTCAAAACGCCCTACGTGTTACAATGTTTGATCAATTAGGTTCTGATTTTCAACAAAACCTTTTTAATTATGATTAAATGGATATTTTTGAAAATTTATATCTAAGTTACATATTTTCATAAAATTGGAAAACACCGGAGCAACAATCATTTGGAGCAACAATGGACTGTTAAAGACAATAAAATATTCAGTGAAATATTTTTAATTAACACAACTAAACTAAGTAAAAGCTGAGTGAAGCAACATTTGAAATCAAAGAGGAAGTGAAGCTGTTTTTGTGGGGTTGGGGGGAGTGGCGAACCCGGCCTATTTTTTGCAACGCAGTAGTAAAACTCATTTTGGAACAGCCTGTGCAATATAGGTACATTATCGTTATATAGTTATAAATTGTACAACAGCAACCAAGTCCTGCAGAGCCGCCACTGGTCTGCATCTGCCCAAGGTTTATCAGTACTGACCATAAACTTGTATTTGTAGTGATATATTAATAGAAGCTGTTATCAACAAACAGATGGAAGGAGATGGTTTGTTTGAAAAGGGCAAGGAAGAATGCAGGCAAGGTTATAAATGTGCAACAGTGAAATACGTGTAACGTTAGCGCCTCGGTAAGACAAAGGAACGATTCGTAAATTTGAATTTGACTTTTTATTTGTACTTGTGCTTGTAGTTCACAGCGTGCCATTCTATATTAGGCGGAACGACAGCTTAATTTTGCTCAGAGGCATCTTTATCCTATTTATACTGATTCATCCTACAGTCCAACAATGTGTGCTGTTTGACTCGAAAATCACGTTCCGATCAATTTGAAAACTTGCAACCAAAATAATGAGTTGCCCTAAGTCAGTGAAACGTAAATAAACACCAACTTTTTTTCCCGCACTTTCTTGGCTATCTACTGTTAGATTAAATTTTGCTTCGACTGCATTTTCAGTTAAAGTCCGGCATTTTTGTTCCTGAGCTTAAAAAAATACCATAGTTTAGAAATTCCGGTGTTTAATGAAACAAAGAATATACACAAGAAATGTGAACAACAAGCATCGAGGTGTGACTTTCAAAGTGAGGGAAGCTCTAAATAATAATTTTCATTAAAATAAGAGAGAATAATGACTCATAGAACTAAGGCTACTCTTTAGTACTCTTTCTATTGTACAGTCACACGTAGCTCCAGTAGCGAGGTGTGACTTTAAAAGTGAGGGAAGCTCCAAATAATAATTTTCATTAAATAAGAGAGAATAATGACTCAAAGAGCTAAGGCTACTCTTTAGTATTTTTTCTATTGTACATTCACACGTAGGTACAGTAGCGAGTCGTGACTTTCAAAGCGAGGGAAGCCCCAAATAATAATTTTCATTAAAATAAGAGAGAATAATGACTCAAAGAGCTAAGGCTACTCTTTAGTACTCTTTCTATTGTACAGTCACACGTAGGTCCAGTAGCGAGGTGTGACTTTCAAAGCGAGGGAAGCTCCAAATAATAATTTTCATTAAATAAGAGAGAATAATGACTCAAAGCACTAAGGCTACTCTTTAGTACTCTTTCTATTGTACAGTCACACGTAGGTCCAGTAGCGAGGCCTGACTTTCAAAGCGAGGGAAGCTCCAAATAATAATTTTCATTAAATAAGAGAGAATAATGACTCAAAGCACTAAGGCTACTCTTTAGTACTCTTTCTATTGTACAGTCATACGTAGGTCCAGTAGCAAGGCCTGACTTTCAAAGCGAGGGAAGCTCCAAATAATAATTTTCATTAAAATAAGAGAGAATAATGACTCAAAGAGCTAAGGCTACTGTTTAGTACTCTTTCTATTGTACAGTCACGCGTAGGTCCAGTAGCGAGGTGTGACTTTCAAAGCGAGGGAAGCTCCAAATAATAATTTTCATTAAATAAGAGAGCATAATGACTCAAAGCACTAAGGCTACTCTTTAGTACTCTTTCTATTGTACAGTCACGCGTAGGTCCAGTAGCGAGGTGTGACTTTCAAAGCGAGGGGAAGCTCCAAATAATAATTTTCATTAAATAAGAGAGAATAATGACTCAAAGCACTAAGGCTACTCTTTAGTACTCTTTCTATTGTACAGTCACATGTAGGTCCAGTAGGGAGATGTGACTTTCAAAGTGAGGGAAGCTCCAAATAATAATTTTCATTAAAATAAGAGAGAATAATGACTCAAAGAACTAAGATTACTCTTTAGTACTCTTTCTATTGTACAGTCACACGTAGGTCCAGTAGCGAGCCGTGACTTTCAAAGTGAGGGAAGCTCCAAATAATAATTTTCATTAAAATAAGAGAGAATAATGACTCAAAGAACTAAGACTATTCTTCAGTACTCTTTCTATTGTACAGTCACACGTAGGTCCAGTAGTTAGTTGTGACTTTCAAAGTGAGGGAAGCTCCTAATAATAATTTTCATTAAAATAAGAGAGAATGATAACTCAAAGAACTGAGGCTACTCTTCGGTACTCTTTCTATTGTACAGTTACACGTAGGTCCAGTAGCGAGTCGTGACTTTCAAAGCGAGGGAAGCTCCAAATAATAATTTTCATTAAAATAAGAGAGAATAATGACTCAAAGCACTAAAGCTACTCTTTAGTACTCTTTCTATTGTACAGTCACACGTAGGTCCTGTAGCGAGTCGTGACTTTCAAAGCGAGGGAAGCTCCAAATAATAATTTTCATTAAAATAAGAGAGAATAATGACTCAAAGACCTAAGGCTACACTTCAGTACTCTTTCTATTGTACAGTCACATGTAGGTCCAGTAGCGAGGTGTGACTTTCAAAGCGAGGGAAGCTCCAAATAATAATTTTCATTAAAATAAGAGAGAATAATGACTCAAAGAACTAAGGCTACTCTTTAATACTCTTTCTATTGTACAGTCACACGTAGGTCCAGTAGGGAGGCGTGACTTTCAAAGTGAGGGAAGCTCCAAATAATAATTTTCATTAAAATAAGAGAGAATAATGACTCAAAGAACTAAGGCTACTCTTTAGTACTCTTTCTATTGTACAGTCACACGTAGGTCCAGTAGGGAGGCGTGACTTTCAAAGTGAGGGAAGCTCCAAATAATAATTTTCATTAAAATAAGAGAGAATAATGACTCAAAGAACTAAGGCTACTCTTTAGTACTCTTTCTATTGTACAGTCACACGTAGGTCCAGTAGGGAGGCGTGACTTTCAAAGTGAGGGAAGCTCCAAATAATAATTTTCATTAAAATAAGAGAGAATAATGACTCAAAGAACTAAGGCTACTCTTTAGTACTCTTTCTATTGTACAGTCACACGTAGGTCCAGTAGGGAGGCGTGACTTTCAAAGTGAGGGAAGCTCCAAATAATAATTTTCATTAAAATAAGAGAGAATAATGACTCAAAGAACTAAGGCTACTCTTTAGTACTCTTTCTATTGTACAGTCACACGTAGGTCCAGTAGGGAGGCGTGACTTTCAAAGTGAGGGAAGCTCCAAATAATAATTTTCATTAAAATAAGAGAGAATAATGACTCAAAGAGCTAAGGCTACTCTTCAGTACTCTTTCTATTGTACAGTCACACGTAGGCCTTGCTCACACCTCGAGCTTTCCCTCTCCACTCAGACGTTCCTTGGCCCACACCTCCTGAATTAAGTGGAGAAAGTATGCAATTCATTCACTTTTGCTAATGACTTAAAACTTCACAAGAATGTCCTATTTGTTAGTACTAAAGACTTATCTAGGTGAAGTACTATTGCTAATGCTATTGAAATATACTTACAGTTGTATTTAAAAGCGCTACATAAAAGAAAAAAATAAACTTTTGTTCACACCTACAGAGACTTCACGTGTCAAAATCTGTCAGTGCTTCTTAACTATCGAAGAATCGCGATTGTTTCCGGAAACCTACGAAGTATGGTATTCAAGATGACAAATGCGTAAATACAGTATTGAATGAGCTCACGGAACCTTTTTTTATATAATTTACGTCCTCCAGCGTTAAGTCATATCGGACGATGAATGGAATGGGTGAAATGATGCTCAAACGGGTCCAGGGTCCACAGAGCTTAGAGTTACCCGACATTCGTCTTTCAAGATAAGGGATAATCGAGGAAAAAGCCTTATCTAGATAACTCACTGACTGAGATTCGAATTCGGGACCTCTTGAACGTGAGGCAGACATGCTATCACCACGCTACCGAGGCGGGCACTCGTGGAATTGAGTCACTCAAATCTAAGCAACTGTCAATTTGCCTGCAGCCCCGCGGATGTTCGTAAATAAATTTTGAAAATACATCCAGAGCAAATAAAATATATTTTGGCATGAATGTTGTGTTTTTCTTGTTTTCCTCCTGAAATTCTTGGGGAAGCCACGCTTCCAGCGTTTCATTCCACGCTTCGCCAGTGACCACGATGTATAAAAGTGATGATTCAGCTGTGAGGGTCGGGTTATTAGACACCTGAACTGACACAGAACGTGACATTCAGCGCAGCAACAAGTGTTACGCAAGTTGATGTCGTTTCAATCCACTACCAGCTTCCTTGTACACAATGTGACTATACGAATACTTCGGAAATAACCTATCTAAAACTAACCTAACTAAATAATAAAAACGGCTGCAATATATTTAATAATACTACATTTTATACAGTTAACTTATAACTTTCGAAATTAGTAAGTTGTTTTGATCAAGAGGTTATCAGCACTAACGTATAAATGCGGACTGATTGCTCCTCGATAATGTGAGGTTCACATTCAGGGAAGTCCAAGCTTCGATTTCTGTCGACCGCCCACTTTGACCTTGGATTTTTCGTAGGTTTCAGTCAATGGTAGGTAGTTGAATCCTCGAGTTCTTCTTTTTTAAATGTTACGTCCTCCAATTTTAGTCATATCGGACAATGAATGAAATAATGCTCAAATAATACAGATATACACATTTCACCGCAAATACACGTAAACAGTTTTTTTTTATAAAGTAAAAGCGTAAATGCGCGCGCGCTTTTGTGAATAACAACTAAAAAATCAGATAAATACTAAAATTAATTCAATAAACTATAAATAATGGTTATTGGCTACTTCACTTTTCTTTAATGTTATGGAATAGTATTAGTATTTACGGGCGAGTTCATGACAAAGAAAATCCCGACATGCCAAACTACATGGAAAAGTTTTGTTTAATTTACATTTGTTGAAAAATAAAAATGATGAC
Source organism: Mantis religiosa (assembly GCA_030765055.1). Taxonomy (NCBI): domain Eukaryota; kingdom Metazoa; phylum Arthropoda; class Insecta; order Mantodea; family Mantidae; genus Mantis; species Mantis religiosa. The sequence continues at coordinate 1,239,111 of JAUKNK010000207.1, forward strand.
TGATTAAAACAAGACTTGTTGGAGGTATCTGTTTTTGTTAAAAGAAATGTAAATCTAGAGTTTTCTGTGAACAGTCTCTGAGATACCGTAAGAGATACACAAAAGCAAATGCTTTGTACAAAAATTGTTAAAACAACTTTTTTTCCGTTATGCTTGTCGAAAAGGCTCATTGTTATTGATTTGCATTTTCAAATGTTGTACCTTTTTTTAAATGTTGTCTCGTGGTCATGTACAGAAATGTTTTATGTCACTCAAGGTGTGAATAGTGATGTGAGTTATAACTATATTTTAACACACGGTGACTGACTTTCTTCACAACTCTTTTAATATCTGCTAAGTAATACTCTAAAGACTTTTAGTGTCTTTTGGGTGGTAAAATCTTAGTGTGGCTACAATAAAAATTGGAGAACTGTAACACTAAAACGTGCGTACGTGAAGACCCTCCCTTCATAAACATACACGCCGATTCTTTCAGGAAATTATGTTTTACAAAAAACTGCTTGCTTTCATTATACGAAATTCAATGAAATGTATTTAATAGTTTGAGTTAGTATATAATATATATTATATATTATAATTAGTATGAAATAATATTAGTCACTATTCTTTCCTGTTTTCAAAATTGTGAGTCCGTCTGGTTTATTTTACGTTCAAATTTTTCTTCCCGAATTGGCATAAAAATGAATAATATTTTATGATTTTCTTAAAACTTATGCTCCTTGCACAAACAAATAAGTAAATAAATGGGATCGTGGACGCAAAGCTTCAAAACCCATTTTCAAAACATAGGACCGGAACATAACCAAGAAGAAGAAGAAGAAGAAGAAGAAGAAGAAGGAGAAGAAGAAGAAGAAGAAGAAGAAGAAGAAGAAGAAGAAGAAGAAGAAGAAGAAGAAGAAGAAGAAGAAGAAGAAGAAGAAGAAGAAGAAGAAGAAGAAGAAGAAGAAGAAGAAGAAGAAGAAGAAGAAGAAGAAGAAGAAGAAGAAGAAGAAGAAGAAGAAGAAGAAGAAGAAGAAGAAGAAGAAGAAGAAGAAGAAGAAGAAGAAGAAGAAGAAGAAGAAGAAGAAGAAGAAGAAGAAGAAGAAGAAGAAGAAGAAGAAGAAGAAGAAGAAGAAGAAGAAGAAGAAGAAGAAGAAGAAGAAGAAGAAGAAGAAGAAGAAGAAGAAGAAGAAGAAGAAGAAGAAGAAGAGAAGAAGAAGAAGAAGAAGAAGAAGAAGAAGAAGAAGAAGAAGAAGAAGAAGAAGAAGAAGAAGAAGAAGAAGAAGAAGAAGAAGAAGAAGAAGAAGAAGAAGAAGAAGAAGAAGAAGAAGAAGAAGAAGAAGAAGAAGAAGAAGAAGAAGAAGAAGAAGAAGAAGAAGAAGAAGAAGAAGAAGAAGAAGAAGAAGAAGAAGAAGAAGAAGAAGAAGAAGAAGAAGAAGAAGAAGAAGAAGAAGAAGAAGAAGAAGAAGAAGAAGAAGAAGAAGAAGAAGAAGAAGAAGAAGAAGAAGAAGAAGAAGAAGAAGAAGAAGAAGAAGAAGAAGAAGAAGAAGAAGAAGAAGAAGAAGAAGAAGAAGAAGAAGAAGAAGAAGAAGAAGAAGAAGAAGAAGAAGCTTGAGAACCAATCATAGCCTTATGTACTGACGTAGTCTTCGAAAGATAAAAATACTTATCTATTTTCGAGAGAATTGTGTATTATTAATAATTTAGTGGCCATATCCTTTTAAAGTAATTGTATACATATCTGAAAACAGAAATGTGGCGACTTACTTTGCAATTTCCCGGGAAGTACACATACACAAGAATTACGAATATATCCTCATCCTGTGCTTCTGTTTTATTCACTTGTAACACAACAGCAAGATCTAATTGCGAGTTTAAATTACTAAACTTTACTAAATAGAAGCTGAAGTGTTATTTCATATTTCACTGCTTTGTGCCGCTAATTTGAAATTTCGCGGAGTTACTGAGTTCGGAACAGGAAGTGCGTACACAAATCGATTAACACACTCATTTGACCAATCAAAATGATCCAAGTTGTTGGCACGTCTGCCTGGAAAAATAAAGATGGCTCCAGAGGTGAGGTGGCTAAGTCTTGCGGCTTTTCTGATTTTTATGTTTAACATAGTTTTTGGAACTGCACCGTTGCGGAGATTTGAGTACAAATACAGTTTTAAGCCCCCTTACTTAGCGCAGAAAGATGGAAGTGTTCCATTTTGGGAGTATGGAGGAAGTAAGTAGAAATTCACCCTCATGCCAGATGTTGAAAACTACCGCAACATGTGTCAACCTATAACATTATTGTTGGTGACAGGGAGAAAAATATAAACTCTTGTATATTTGTTTTTCAGACGCAATTGCTAGTGCTGAAAACGTCAGGATTGCACCCTCTCTCAGGAGCCAGAAAGGTAATGTAGGAAAGGTGTCTGCTAGAAAATGAGAATTAAATCCAGTTTGTGTTCTGTAATAAGTAAGAAAGTGCATACTCTTGGCCATGGTCATGTTTTCATCAAATAAATATACCTGGATACCAATGTGTTCATCAATATATGTGGTAAACCAAAAGTAATTTTTGCAAAGTTAATATGTTGATCAGGATAAGAGTTGGTGTCTAAGGCTCTTTAGATTTAGTTTGGGGAATAAGCTAACAGCAGAGTTTCCACTATATTGGGAATATAGTCAGCATAAAATGAAAAAATCAACTGGAATTGTCTGAAATATTGAGAATTGAGTAAAAGATATGTTTGACATGCATAATCATTGCTTCCCCCAGCAGTAATAGCATAAGTAATTACAGTAAACAGAAGATTAAATCTAGAAACAACAGATGTAGCAGTTAACACTGTAAAGTTGAGAATGTGAAATATTTACTTGAGACAACAGAAGCATTCTCATGTTCATGTGTTTTACCGTAATGGTAATTGTATGGTGCTTTGAGTTGAGTTATTTAAATAGTGTCAAAGTGCACATAATATGTAAAATCAGAAATTGAACCAGGAATGAAATAGATACTTTTAATATCTTATAATTAGAGTAGCTACAAAATAAGAATGAACGTGGGTTCAGCCAATATGGAGATTGTACTGTCTTGGCGCTGCCAGTTCCACAGCTAGCGGGCAACAGAGATGGAAGATATATGTATGTCTCACCGGATCCACTTAGCAAGTGATCTGAGATGTACAGTCCGGTGCACGGAAATGTTCCAATGCTGTTGGTATCTTTTGTTATGTTACTTTATATAATGTTGGCATAACTGTTTCACCATTTGTGTTCTATACCAGTCCTGGCTGTGTCAATCTCTTATTCGTTTATATCAAAGTCCAATAACACAAGCAATGACTGATGAACAAGGAGCATAGCCATGGTGTGTAGTGCAAGGGGAGGGGTAAGGAGGAATGTAACCTTAGTGGAACGATTATCAACACCACCTCCTTGCTGTGTCTGTCGCCCATTGGTTTGATGTCATAGTTCTGGGATTCAGATTCGGGAACCGGCAACAAGGACAAGGGGTTGGTTAAGTAGGTGAAAGTATACCGATAGTAATTTATAAACTCCATTAAAAATATTTTGGTAATGTTATACATGTTTTCTGTCCTGCTCTGTGGCTTAGTGGGCAAGGCATCATGCTTTGGTTCTCTGCCACGGAATGCAGCCCGAAGTCAATCCCATCCCTGGGGGGGGGGGTTTAATTTCCAGGTATATGACTGGTGCCCATTCAACATTGTGAGGAAAGCGAGGAGCTATGATAGGTAGCGAACTCTGGTGGCAAAAGCCAACTTTTCGAGTGGGGATGCCGAGATGCTGACCACATGTTCCCGTATCGGTTGGATGATCACCACCTCTGCCTTGCATATGTGGATGTGAGGTCGGCAGTCTGTTTGGCAGGCCTTGGTCCACTAGCGTTGTTATGCCACGGGTTAGCTATACGTGTTTTCTATAGTTTTCCGTCACTTTAGATAACTCGGACTTTCGTTAACTCGGATTGGCCCTGATCCTAGTTGAGAGTGTTAAACGAGATTTTACTGTACATCTAAATAAAAAGCATGATGCTGTAAAAATGTAATACAAATTAATAATAATACTGCTATAACTGTGCTCAAGGACATGCTTGGTCTTTCGTAATAAATTCTTAGACTTAAAGTTTTGCATTAGAAGCTGGAATTGAATAAATCATACCAGAGTATGTAACTGGAAGCAGTAACATTGTAGGAATGCTAAACCAGGACCTACAGAAAGCGGAGAATGTAATAAAATCCTTGAAAAATGAAAATCAGAAACTTAAAAGCCAAGTTAAAAGTTTAAAGGAAGAAGCGTCATATTCTACGATTGCTGAAAAACAAGGAAATAAAAAGTTTGCGGTTGTGGACTGTAACCCAAATGTGCCCATATGCAATAGATTTGAAGCTCTCATGGTGAAAGAGGATGAAGTTGGAAATCAGGAGAGCAATATAATGTGTGGTGAAGGGAAATGCGATACACAGCACAGTAAAAAAGTGAGAAAACAGAAGACAACGGTTATGGTGTTAGGTGACTCCATTTTGAGATATGCCGGTAACGAGTGTCGTAAAATGGGCCATGAAGTGAAGTGTTTCCCGGGAATACGCACTGAGGAACTGAGACATAAAGTGGAAATGCTAAAATTAGACGAACTAGAACCAAATATAGTAGCTATTCACGTAGGATCAAATGATGCGAGTAGGGGTATAACGTCTGATATGATCATGGGAGACACTATGGATCTGGTGGAACAAATAAAAAGGCAAAGCCCGGCAACGAAGGTAATTATCAGTGGCGTACTACAAAGGAGAGATGTGAGCTGGAAGCGGGTGCAGAGTATTAATAGGCAACTAGACTGGTTGTGCTCAGTCCGAAGCTGCATGATGGTAGACGGGAACTGCTGGATCAAGGACGAAGATCTGGCCAGGGATGGTATCCATTTGAATAGAAGAGGATCGGCCAAGTTTGGTAAGTTATTGTGTGATGTCATATCCAGTTGTCAACAAGAGCATAATGTATCAAAAAACTAGGTGCTAAAAGCAGCAAAGTGAATTGTTTAAGGGAGTCCAAGGTAGGGAATAATGAAATAGAAATTTCAGAACTGGAAACTGATAGGTTACCTGCAGTACATAATAAAAATAACAGCAACTTAATTATATTTCATCAAAATGTGCAATACTTATCCAATAAAACTGAGCAATTCAGCATACTGCTAAATAATTTAGGCCCTCACATTGTAATCATTACAGAACATGGTTCAAAAGCACAACAAATTCAACTCTATAAATTAGATAATTTTGTATTACAAAGTAGTTTCTGTAGAACCGAATTTAAGGGAGGTGGCGTAGCAATATATGTGCATGAAAAATATAATGAAAGTGTACAAATTATCAATTTGAACAAACATTGCATAGAAAAGGATTTTGAAATTACTGGGGTTAGAATTAATACTGATGGGGATAATATATTACTCTTTGGAATTTATAGATCACCAAGTGGACAAATTTCAAATTTTTTCGATGGTTTAGAGGCTGTGTTGTCGAAATATTCAGTATATAATAACAAAATTGTGATGATAGGGGATATCAACATTAACTCAAACACGGAAAACATTACATATACAAAACTTACAGAAGTGCTAAATATGTTTGGTATTAAGATGTATATTACTGTCCCAACTCGAGTAACACTGACATCTGCTACCTCTATTGACCAAGTTGCCACTAATATTGATTGTAGAAGTATACAAGTAAGAGTTTTTGATAGCTATGTATCAGATCATAAAGGTCAGGTCGTGAAAATTATGAATTGCAATATTAAAAAAGATGGTATAGTAAAGACAAGGGCAAGAAAAATAAATTCTTATAGTATAAATGCTTTCAAAAGATTGCTTCAGCAGGAATCATGGGATAAGATATATAGTACAGATTGTGTAAATGATAAATGGGAATTTTTTTATAGTATATTTAATAAACATTTTGATACTGCATGTCCAAAACGGGTAATGTATAAGCACAAAACAAATTGTAATAAACTAACCCTTCCAATCAGTGTAATTAAATTAAGGGAATCAATGAAGGATATGTACATCTTTTATAGGCAATATGGTAACAGATTATATTATGATAGATTTAAAGAGTACAAGAAAGAGTATGAAGCAGCTCTTAAACTTTTGAGATCAGAAAGCATTAAGTATAAGGTAGCAAGTGCAAAAAATACAAGTAAAGCTTTATGGGATGTTGTAAATGCTAGAAAAGAAAAATGTAAAAAAACAGAAAATATTGTACTTAAACATGATAACAAAAATGTTGCTAATCCAGTTAGCATTAGTAACATATTTAATGAATATTTTCTAAATGTAGCTGTACCAAAGGGTAACAATACAGTTAATATGGACACATCCAGTGGAATAAAATGTATCAGTAGCACAATATTTTTAAAACCTGTTACAAAGTTGGAACTGATTAACATTATTACACAGTTAAAACCTAAGAATTCTAGTGGGTGGGATGAAGTTTCATCTAAAACTTTGAAACAATGCAAGGATGAATTGGCCGATGTCCTACTGCATTTGATAAATGCCTGTTTATCTGTAGGTGTTTTTCCCGAATGTCTAAAAAAGGGTGTTATTAAACCATTACATAAAAAGGGTGATGTTACCAATGTGAGCAATTATAGGCCAATCACGCTGACTTCAACTTTCGCTAAACTCATTGAAAAAATTATATTAAAAAGAATAATGAGCTTCTTGGACAAACATAATATACTATCTAAATCTCAGCATGGTTTTCGAAAGGGCTTCTCTACAGTCACAGCTGCCGTAGAATTTATAGACGAACTAGTTACTAAAATGGAAAATGACAATCAGGTTATGGGGATTTTTTTGGATTTATCTAAGGCCTTTGATAGCGTTGATCATCAATTGTTAATTAAAAAATTGGACAAATATGGTATAAGGGGGGCGGCTGGCCAGTTAATTAAGACATATTTAGAAGGACGGGTACAAAGTACAGAAATAACATGTAAATTGAATCAAACAGAAACAAAATATGAATCCACCTTAGCAACTGTAAAATGTGGTGTCCCACAAGGGTCGGTGCTTGGACCACTATTATTCACCTTGTATACAAATGACTTACCTGCTCCTAATAATGTTAAAGCTGTGTCATATGCTGATGACACATCAATTATTTGTTGGGGTAAAACTGAAGATAACTTAATTTCTAATATACATTCAGGCACAGATAAAATATTCAAATTTCTGGTTAGCAACAACCTGGTTAATAATCTAGATAAGACAAGCATAATATATTTTAAAATCAGTAAACTCCTCTCTAGTAATATAAGAATTAAAATTGAAAATGAAGAATTAGAAACATCAGACAATCACTTATTCCTTGGACTACATATGGACAAAAATTTATCTTGGACAAATCATGTAAACTCTGTATGTAATAAAATTAGTAAGGGTATTTATTTGCTAAATTATATGGCACATTATCTGGATAAAACTCATTTAAAATGGATTTACTTTGGAATTATACACTCTCATTTAAATTATGGTATTGAATTATGGGGTACAACGTATAAAGATAATTTAAAGCGGCTACTTGTATTACAGAAAAGGTGTGTAAGAACCATATGCTCACTAAATTCCAGGGACTCCTGTAAGGAAGTATTTAAAAGTGAAAGAATATTAACTGTGGTGTCATTATACATTTATAGGGTTATTCTTTTAGTCAGACAAAAATCAGATATAAAGATTAATAGCAATGTACACACATACGATACTAGAACCAAAAGCAATATGTATAGGGAAGGGAAAGGAAAGAAGTTTTTTGACAAAAATCCCTTTGTGATTGGAAAAGTATTATACAATAAATTACCACTCAATATTAAACAAACATCAGGTCCAGAGTTTACTAAACAGTTAAAAAATTATTTAATCAATAGTGCTTTCTATGATATAGATGAATATTTGTATATATGCTAAATAAAAAACCTGTAATGTATATGTGACATAGGCTATATGACATAACACTAATCCGAATTTGTAAATTGCTTGTTACATACGTTTGAGACTACATGCTGATACAACAAGGAAGATGACGTGGACGCCTGGACCTGCCTCACCCTGTGGATTTTACGACTTAAGATGATGTGTATTAGCTTTCAAACCTTTATTAATATCACACTAACTGTTAAAAGGACTAATGTTTATAGAATTATCATGTATACTGTGTAGTTAAATATTTTTACAACTGTATATATTTAAATTATTTATATTATTTTGACAAAGCCCAAAATTCTGTAAGAATCTCCTGGTGAATAAATATGAATATGAATATGAATATGAATATGAACATCTTTTGCGTATTGAAAAGGCCAAATACTGTACACTCCATCAATTTAGCATTTTTTTATTTCCAGAGGGCTGACGTTACGTGCTATGTCATAACCTCTGAAGCAATATTACCATTTTATGTGGCATAAGTTAGAGATTCCATATTCTGTATTAAAATATCTTATTTTTAAGACAAGTTTTTTTCCTTATTTTGGGATAATTCAACTTTATGTATTGTAGCTGAAGTCAGAAGAAAAATCTAAAAAGTGACAAAATTTGTCTTTTTAAGGTGCAATATGGACTAAACAAAAAACTAATTTTGATTGGTGGGAAGCTGATATTGTCTTCCGTGTAACTGGTAGAGGAAGAATTGGTGCCGATGGTTTGGTAAGTTCAAATATATCAAGACCTGCAATTAATAAACATAAAAAGTTATTGCTCTACATTCAAAAGAGTCACTCTGAATAGTTTCTTGCAGCAAATAAAGAATTAAAGTAACAGCAATACAACTGCTTTCATTTGAAAAAGGAATATTTTAAAAGTATTGCTGTAGGTTTTCAAGGATTCAATTTGATGTGTTAGGTTTAAGTCCTGGTATTATTTGTGTATGAGTTTTGAAGATAGTTTGCATCAAAGCAATGAAATTTGAAATAGAATTTTGTTAATAGAGGACCAAAAGCAACTCGCATAGAATCGTACCATTTTATTTAGAAAAACTATTTGTAGTGAGTCTTTTGATGCTTTGTCACTTACATTTTTATGTCATTGAGGGACTAGTTTCGGAAGCCATTGCTTCCACTTACAAATTCAGATAAGTGAAATTGTGTCACAAAGAATGTAGTACACATTTGTGTTGTTTCACTCTACTTCAGTTTTATTTGTTTACTCCTTCATCTTATAAATGAAGGTTTTGTATAATATTTGATTAAGCTAGAAACAAGTGAATTTAATTCCTTTCTTGGAAGTGTTGAAAACAGTGTTGTTATGATAGATTAACTTTAAAGAGAGTCGATTAAAGACACTAGACAACACTTACTTTTAAATTTTTCCGGAACATGTTTCTGAGGCTTTGCCTCTATCATCGGCCGGCTCTCGACTGGTTCTCGTTGGTGTAGCTGACGATATTTTGTCACAGGTCTCCTCTGGACTGTAGTCAAATTTATATTGGAAAAACAAAAAGAAATTTAGAAACAAGAGCAAAGGAACACTTTAGAAACATAAAATATAAACAATTAGAAAAATCAGCAGTTGCCACACATTTTTGGGAAAAAAACCACAACATAAATCCAGAACCAAAACTACTAAAACATACGTCAGGAAAACAAGAACTACCCACATGGGAACAAATCTTCATTTCAAAAAAATAGGAACAAAGTATTCAATTTCGACATCCCCCAGAAAGATTTGTTCAGCAAGTTCCTTGAACCGCCACCAGAGGAGACCTGTGACAAAATATCGTCAGCTACACCAACGAGAACCAGTCGAGAGCCGGCCGATGATAGAGGCAAAGCCTCAGAAACATGTTCCGGAAAAATTTAAAAGTAAGTGTTGTCTAGTGTCTTTAATCGACTCTCTTTAAAGTTAATTTAAGTGAATTTAAATTTATGGAAAAATTGAGTTTGGAAGTTGGAACAGTAACATCACTTATATTTTCTTATGTCTTGGCTAGATTCAAGAGCTAATTGTAAGAGTGCTGATGAACATAACTCTGAAATATGTATGTCTCAACTCTTTCAGGCATTTTGGTACACAGATGCTAAAGGTTCCTATGATGGCCCAGTGTTTGGAAGCTCGGACAAATGGGTTGGTCTGGGTATTTTCTTTGACTCCTTTGACAATGATAATAAACACAACAATCCATATATAATGGCAGTCTTCAATGATGGAACCAAGGAATTTGACCATCAAAAGTAAGTACTTTGATACACTAATAGTAAATTTGAATCCTATTTTGTATACAGTAATATTTGTATTTTGAAATTGTGTTTCCAGTGATGGAACAACACAACTCCTTGCAGGGTGCTTGAAAGATTTCAGAAATAAACCGTTCCCAACTCGAGCCAAGATAGAGTATTACAAGAACACACTCACTGTAAGTACAAGATATTTAAAGAACATTTCTGTTGCATTTCTGAAAGAGAGTGTTTTTAACAAAATGTTATTTTAACAGGTACTGTTCCTCAATGGAATGACAAACAATGAACAAGATTATGATATATGTTTAAGAGCAGAAAATGTAGTACTGCCCAAATATGGATATTTTGGAGTTTCTGCAGCAACAGGAGGATTGGCTGGTATGTAAAGTGTTGATTGTTAATATGGAGCTGCTCTGAAAATGTTGCAAGTTCTTAACTGTGACAGTTGAACTTATGTTACAGATGATCATGATGTGATGCATTTCCTGACAACAAGTCTGCATGAGCCAGGCCAAGTTCCAGCTACGCCTGTCCCAGGTTCTGTGCATGTTTCTGAAGAAGAACAAAGGAAACTCTCACAAGAATATGCAGATTATCAACGCAAACTAGAGCAGCAGAAAGAAGAGTTAGTATACTAAATTTGTTTTCATTTTAACTTACATTCAAACAGTATGGAATGTGGCAATAACTTTTAAATGGATCACTGAGGTTAAGTGCTGGTTTTTTATTTTTATGGGAGGTAATGGCCTCTTCACTGGACCCCATGTGGTTTGAGGGAGTTTTAAATGGAACCATATTAATTAGCAGGTCAATTAATGGACAGTGGGTACTCAAATATGCTGTGCCAATAATTTGACAAATGGAGTGATATAGAATAAAACTTTTATTTGTACTGACCTTTACAAAGAAAATCTGTATAATTTATGCCAACTGTTTAGAGTTGATTTGAAAAAATATTTGTAGTTGGTTTATCGACCCTTCATCTCTCTCCAACTAGCTAGTCGGAGAGTGGTTGAAACTGGAGGCAAAGGCTTCCGAAACTAGTTCATCGATAATTTAAAAATGTAAGTGACAAAGTGTCAATAAATCGACTACAAATAGTTTTTCTGATTAATTTTTACGTCACTGTTACTAAATTCCTCCAATCACGCATAATGCATGTTTAAAGTTACTTACATTCTATTACAAATTGATTGAGATTTTTCTTCCTTTTAAGGTCTTCCTTGCTCCTGGCACCCTGGTCCTTTCGCTTTCACAAAATACTTATTCTTTAACATAAAAGTGAATTGAGAAGATATTGACACATTGCTTCACTAACACTGCATTATTGTAACATTGTTATTCTTTGTTACATTTTCCATTATGTTATACCTGCATTCTCATTTTTCTTTCTGTTGCCCTTCCTGCTCCTTTCACCTTGGATTTTTTTTAACTTTCCTTAGCTGTTTTACATGATTTGCTTTGAAATTGTCCCTTATCCTTGATTCGTTTTCTCACTTGACTTTTAGTATTATAGCAACCATTTTGTTCTATTTTGGAACCCGACATCCTGTCTCAAGTGGAGCAATAAGTGTTTGATGTCAATTCGTTTTCCATCATCTAAATCAAAGTTGCAGCCACTAAACCTAATGAACAGAATATGTGTAAAGGCTTTTCCATTTACCAGCATTTTTGTTATGATAAATTCTTATAATGTATTAAAAAGAGCTGAATTATTTTGAAAATGTTACAGATACCGAAGAGAGCATCCTGATGCTGTTAAGAAGGACAAGGACTCAGAATTTGAGGAGTGGTTTGAGTCAGACAATCAACGAGAACTCCGGCAGATTTTCACTGGACAGAGTCAAATGTTTGACGTACTGAGGGAACTGAATCGTAAGCTGGACGAAGTTATAGGACGTCAGGAACGTGCTCTGAGTATGTTATCTGCCGTTCAAACAGGTGGTGCTGGAGCTGGTGGACAGACAAGAGGTAAGGGCCAGAACATATTACATGTTGACATAGAGGTGTTTGTTGAGACAAAGTGTAGCACATAAGAGAAATGTTGTTAGATTTTTCAGGTCAGGCAGTGGCAGGAGATACTATCAGACGACATGAGGTGGATCTTGTGTTAAACAATCAGAATGCCATCCTAAGTGCAGCAAGAGATATCAGGTAAGCAAGTGTTACATACACAAATACCAAATTGTCATATGGAAAATATTTCTAGTGTCAACCTCTGAATTTTAAATAGAATGTGATTTTTCTTTCTTTACTTTTTCTTTTACATATTATAAATAAAGAAAGTATTGCAGTGTATCTAAAATTTCAATTTGAGATTCTGATAGAAATGCATATTTTTGGAGGATACCTGAAGCTAGAAAAAGCATTTTAAAAAAGGGTCTGGGCAGCATTACTCAACAAAAAGTCAAACCTGGTATAAGTTAAGGATGTGGATTAAATATTTTCAACAACATTTGCCAACTCCAAACTACCTTTTTCTTGGAAACATTTCAAAAATGTTGAGTTTCTCAAAAATTACATGATAATACAGGTTAAAATACGACATTTTCATGACAAATGAAATATGTATCTTGAGTTTTCCAGAAGTAGCCTTTGGTACTTTTTATTCCTTTTTCTTCTTTCCCTTGGACGTACAGAGAGAACAGAATTTCAAAGATGTCATATAGCAACCAGCTCTTTAAAACATTTGATATTTTTTGTAATTTACGTCCTTTAACTTTTTAAGTCATTTTGGACGATGAGTGGAATGGGTGAAATGATGCCCAAATGGGACCAGGATCTATGGAGCTTAGAGTTACCTGACATTAATCTTTTAGGATAAGGGAAAACCCTGGAAAAAACCTTATCCAGGTAACTCACCCTGACCGAGATTCCAACTCGGAACCTCTTGATCGTGAGGCAGACATGCTACCATCTGCGGTACCAAGGCAGGCTTTTGATTATTGCTTAAAGTCTACTGTATTCCTATTTTTTTAAATTTACATTCTTCATTGTCATATCATGAAAGGGATGAAATACTTAAATGAGTACAGGGAACATAGAGCTTAGAGTTACAAAGCCTTCCTGCTGTTTTGTCACAGTTTCTCTGCCCCAAACCATTTTTAGTTCTCTAAATATACCAATGATTTGGAATTAAAACTTTGAATAAATCTTGATTTTGAATGTTTTGGTAGTGTTTTTTTATTTTTCCAGATAGAGATATCTCCAATTTTATAGTTTCTTTTAAGCTATTAGTCCAAGTTCGAGCATTTTATAAGCATGTGTGACATGAGATCTAAGTTGAGTTGTTCGATGTTGCAGGAGCGTAATGCAAGAAGTCCATTCACGTACAGACTCCATCATTCAGAACCAGGCTCGCCAACCAACAGCTCAAGTATCATCTGTAGGATATGATATGGCAAGTCTGGTGAATGAAATGAGAGATGGACTCAACACAGTTAAGAGAGACGTTGCAGCAACAACTCAGCGACTCAGCGGTATTCCAGCAAACTGTCCTTCACAGACTTCATGTCTAACCACTACTGTGTTCCTTGTATTCTTGGCTATTCAGCTCATACTGATACTAGGATATTCGTTGTGGAAGTAAGTAAATTCACTCTGAGTGCAATTCCACTATTCTCTTAATGAAGTGTAACCATTTGCTTTAAATTTGCACTTTTTTGTTATTATGCATTATTTCTATTATCAGTTTTTAATTTCTTTCTTGAATGTGGAGCTAGTTGCTGTTTCTAACATAAATTGAATGGATTGATGATGTAAGTTTAAAAGTTGGAGAACGTCCTCTAGATACTTCTGTTTAAATATTGCAAACATGCTCCAACCCAGTGTCATATAATGACAATTCAGTTTCAGATTGCAAAATTGTATAAGGCTTTCTCATGTGAAATAAACTGCATTAACTGCACAGTTAATGTATGGTAACAAAGTAATATGTATGTACGTCTTTATTCACCATAAGAATTTTTTTACAAATTCATGGCTTCGTCAATTTTAAACAAGAAAAACTTGATAAACTTGAAAGAAGTGTAGAGATAGTGAAGCACAACTTAGCACAAAAGTGAATCGAGAAGATTCACTGAAGCAGTGTGTCAGTATCTTCTCGATTCACTTTTTTGCTAAGAATATAGATATTGAATGATGGTTTAAACAATAACATGAATAAAAATAATATATTCCCAGAGGCAACATTACAATAATAAGAATTACATCAAGTATACAGAGTTACAGGTTAACATATAGATTCACAATTCCACCAGGTTTTAGTGACTAATTCACATATGTAGAAAGTTACAGATAAAATTTATTCACAGAATGTATATACAATAATTTGTTAATGATGTGTATTGTCTTAAACTAGTTTCTAAAGTAATCAAAAAAACTCCTGCACACTGTTGAAGGTTTGCTCAATTATAAAGTTTTTAACTTCTTTCCTAGACTTAGTTTGACTGCTATTGTGGATTCTATTTGTGATTTCATTATACATGTGTATGTCCTTATGCAATATGTTATTTACCTTTTTTGTTTTTCTGGCTGTCTTTATGTGTATTTTATTACTATTTCTAGTGCTATGTGTATGTTTAGAAGACATGGCCAACAAAATAACTTGGCTCTAGACATGTCATAAATGTTGCACTCAAGTTTTGATTTTTGCTTCCAAATTCTCTAGTGCTAATATGCAATAAGGTCCTGAATGTCATATGAAAATATAATCTCCAGTGCCACTATGACATTTGTCATGCTAGTGATCCACGACAAATTAGAAGGTGATAAACAAATCACATTGCTGGAGCAGTTACGGGACACCAGCAGACAGTTACAGTAGGGTATTGTCTGCTGCTGTTATTATATTATTATTGTTATTTAGGGGGTGCATGGTAGCCAAGTGGTTACAGCACTAGACTGCAAGCCAGGAGGTCACAGGTTTGATTCCCAAAGATACCATTGGAATTTATTCCCAGCTAATAATCCTTCTGGTCACACTATGGCCCTGGGCTTCACTCAGGCTCTAACAGAAATGAGTACCAGGGACATTCCTGGGGGTGAAGGCGCTTGTAGGGTTGACAACCTCACAGGCCTTGTATGCCAATGTTCTATATAGATGGGTGCCATAACCACCCGTCCCCCTCACATAAGCTGCAAAGGCTTCTAATAGGGATACCTTTACCTTTTTATTATTATTATTATTATTATTATTATTATTATTATTATTATTATTATTATTATTATTATTATTATTATTATTATTATTATTATTATTATTATCATCATTATTATTATCATCATTTACATTATTATTATTTATGTTAGCCTATTAATTTCCTAAAAGAAATGGCTGAATAACTGGTATGCTAATTACATAACATATACATATTTAAATACATGTGAACATTGTATGCTTCAATTGTCTCTGAATGTGACTAAGGAGTTGTATGACACTACGGAAAAGCTGTCACTGCACCACTGCTTACCTGGCAACAGTTCTGAGTGCACTAGAGTGCATGTGGGTAAGAGATGGCAGCATGAGGGTGTACGCTGCTGCTTATCACTGATATAGAACAAGAAATCCATTTATTAAAAAGTGTTTAGGGTCCAACTGCATTAAGCACATAGGAAAATATATTCATAAAGAAATATGAAGGAAAACTGATTTCAACACCACTTTTGAAGAGAACGCAAACTTCAAGTTCATCAAGATACCAACAGAGACGCTCCTATCACCTCCAAGTAGTTAACCAATCAAAATTCAACAGTTGGCATTAGCCGAGGTTGTTAGGAAGGTCCCAACAAAACGTGTTCTGGGCAAACGCTAGCAATATATGGAACATTGAGTACTAGTTGAACTCAAAATCATATTAACAAATACCTCACTTCCACAAAATGATATGTGATTGTACATCTAATCTCTGTTTCATATAACCTTGCCCTGCTGACATGTATCACTCCGCGTGCAACCACCTTCCCCCTCATCCCATTTGGCTAATGCTTTCACGCCATAGGCCATAGGCGGTGTTTTCCCGTCACCTTGAAGCCTGCAGTAAACGTCATAATAATTGCCAGGAAGATAGATAAAATCATACAAATAAGAATATGAAGGCATGTAAAAATAATGAAGTTTAAACACACATTCGAATGGCTATATATGACTAATCCAGTTCAAAACAAGTTCAGTGATAAAAGTCATATAAACAAATATGTCATCACTATCGCTAAAGCACGTGCTATCGTGCCATGTGCTTGATAGCAAAGGAACCTCCTCTTTACTTTGTTTAAGAATTAACATGCATTTCAGATACAGCAACTCTGTTGCGTAATATATTAAAACAGTTACGAAAATATAAATTTCACAATTCTCTTCCAATATATAAAGATATATCACAATCTATTTCGCTTTACTGTGGTGTTCCAATACAGTTAAATCTCGATACAGTTAAATCTCGATATATCACCAAGTGAATAACGAACTAATTTTTACCGCACAAGTCTATACTGCAAGAGCAGCCAATGAGAGGTGATTAGGTCACGTGACCGTTAAAGAGATACGGGGCAAGCTTATGTGAAACAAGGATTAACCGCTTCGCCGATGGTCATTTAAACCCTTCAGGGGCCGGAAACGGATACCCAATAAACAGAATAAGACATTTAAATTGTTAAATGTTGTAAAAATGCATCACAAATACAATTCCGTATCTTCCGTATTTATTAAGTTATTTAAACGAAACAAAGACTGGTTTAAAACCCATTAAAGACAGTATTCATTTACAGTAACAGTAAAGTAGAGACTACATTAATAAATCACCGAAATTTCACTACTTTGTTTCACTGTAGCAAAAGCCATTCTTTGCGCCGAATGCACCTAATATTTGAATCATTTTGTTTTGTGTGTATATGAACCAATGTATGTATGTTTAGCTACGCAAGTGACTTCTCCAATTCAAGTTTAGTTTATTTATGCTATACAAGCGATAGTCATACGAGTATATGTTTCGTTATACTGAAAAGAAAACTCTATGTCAGCATCTGTTATTACAGTGTTTCTCAACCAAGGTTTCTGGTAGCCTTATGCAGCGGTTTTCGCTCAGTATTTTAGTTATTTATACTCTCTCTGTGTTCAGAGTGATTTCTTATAGCTATGAAGAACTAAATGAATGACACATTTGAAATTGTTAAATTTCAATGTTAACCATGGCTTATCCCCATAATGTAGCAAATAAATTACCTTGCGTATGATGTATACAGGCTTCTGATATTACTGTAGAAAATCTGGAAGGTTTGTTGTGCGATTATGAAGGAGATGTTTAGGATATATGTAGGTAGCAGTGACGTGTACTGGTCTACAGATGGCATGTTAGCTATTCCATTGTTTGGGGGAAGTGGCGGGTCAAATATGGGTGATGTGGATCAGCTATCCCTCTTTACGAAAAACAGTTAAATGGTTAAAAAAAGTATTTTTATACCACTGGATGTAACCATGCGCAATTGTTTAGTAATTTTCAGAGCTGTAAATTCATGCAAGACATTCATCTACCTGTACTTGGGCGTATAAATAGCTCGTAACCTAATTGAGTATTATAATACTCAGAGGCCTCTTTATACTGGGGGGTAAGAAATTCACCACGACATCACCCCTCATACTTGAGAGAAAACACTTCCCTAAAAGGATACCACCCACAACCAAAAAAGTCACAACCGTTTCGAAAATGTCTAGTGTGTTGCGAAAAAGAAGTTTGCAAGGAAACCAATATTATTTGGTGTGAATCTGCAGATGTGCTCTTGGGTGTTTATCCCGGTTTGGAGGTGTACAATTCAAAAAGAAACCTTTAAGGATATATGTGTTTGGAGGAACTTAGTAACAGTGACGTCAAAATTAATCTCAGAAACTATTTAGATAGATAGTTTTATTCACCTTAGGAATATACAATATTCCTGGCTTCGTCAAATTTGTACCCATAAGAATAATACATTTCTTATGAGTAATACAATTATGAATAATACAATTGTAGTTGGTTTATTAATACTCGTCACTTACTTGTTTATATTTATGAAAGACTAGTTACAGACTATTAAAAAAGTGGCTAACTACAATAGAAATGGAAGCAATAGAAGCAGAAGAATACATTTCTCTAACAAAAATATGCATTGAACAAAACTTCTTCAGCTTTAATGAAAAACACTACAAGCAGAAATCAGGGTTATCAATGGGCAATCCACTTTCACCTTTTTTGGCTAACTTATTTATGAGTGCATTTGAAACATGAATTAAAAAGTCCTTCCCATTGATCTTCAAAGTTTGGTATATATATGTTGACGACATCTTTGCAATTGTACCGAATAAACATTTAGAAGATGCATTAAAATTACTCAATCTGCAAGAAAGTACTATAAAATTCACTATAGAAAAGGAAACCAATGGACAACTCTTCTTTCTTGGATCTAAATATCATCAGGAATGACACAAAAATAAAATTTGGAATTTACAGGAAACCAACACATTCAGAAAATTACATAAAAAATAATAGCCACAACCCAATTACACATAAACATGCAATAATAAACAGCCTTACACACAGACTAGTCAACATACCCATGGGAAAAGAATATTTCAAAGAACAAAAAACAATACTACACATAGCAGAAGAAAACGGATACAACAAAAGTTTGCTGTTTAAGAAAATTAGAAAAGCTAAGCTAAAGAAAACCATTAAGGAAGCAACCACATTTACTAAAGAAAAAGAAAGCAACAGCATATTCAGTTCATTCACATATCACCCAAAAACATTTAATAAATTTAAAAAGATCTTCAAGGAACTAAATATCATCTTGGCACATACTAATAGACACTCAATTTTAAAATTGCTAAATTCAAAAACAAAAGATGAAATCCCATCAGTTAACAGATCCGGAATATACCAGATAAGTTGTAAGAATTGTGAAAAATGCTACATAGGTCAAACTAAAAGAAATCTAAAAACCAGAGTCAAAGAGCACTTTAGAAACATCAGATTGAAACAAGAAGATAAGTCAGCAGTAGCATTTCACTTTTGGAATGAAAACCATGACATTGATCCAAATCCAAAATTATAAAAGGAGTGATAAACCAAAATAAATTGACAACATGGAAGAACATATTCATATGGAAAAATAAGGATCGCGTAATGAACTTTGAAATCCCACCAGTAGATAATTTGACAAAGAAGTTCATAGTTCCGCCACCAGAGAGAGAGCAGACAACAGATGCCAGTTGGAAAGACATTGAAAATGGAGGCGAATGTCCTTGAAGCTAGTCTCTCATAAATATAAACAAGTAAGTGACGAGTATTAATAAACCAACTACAAATAGTTTCTGACTTTAAGGGCATGTTTACATCCCATATAGAACTACTTTAAATTTATTGTAAAATAGGAAGATTAAAATAATTGGTGTTAAATGAGCATTAAATGCATGTATGCGCAGGACGTCTATACACGTCCATATCGGTTTGGGGCATTTTAACTTGGACGTCATATGACGTCCATATTGGTGTTCCAAGAAAGGAATAAGTAGACTATTAGCAAATACTCCTTGCCATCTGTTGGAGCCAGTAGCTGTTTGAAAAGTTTATCACTAAATGTTCCTGCTTTTATGAATTAATTGTGTTTTATGTATTGTGTCATTGTGTTTTGATTCCAGCCTAGCAACATTTTAAAGTAATTTACAATTTGTATTCCAGGGACAGCCGAGAAGCACAGGCCAAGAAGTTCTACTGAACAAGTGAAGTGATTTGGGACTTTGTACAGCGTTACTAGAAACATTTTCAAAGACTGTGGTGCAAAAAACAAAATAAGAAGAGATGGCGACAGCAGCATCATCTGTATTGTTTGCACTTTTTTATATACAGCACTGATGACTGCAATCCTGAGGTGAAAGTACGGGAAAGTATTTGATACTGTCCTCTTATCGGCACAAAGAATAAGTTGGAAATGGTGTAAGAGGAAAAGTGTCTATACATCGGAGATAACCACTAAGTAAAGTGCAATCATCTGTTTATAGACTCAAAATAATTACAATGAAGGGAACGAAAAGATAATTTTTATCTCTGTATTAAACAAAATTTGGCTGTTCTCCAAACATTTCTTCCATATTCAGCATTAACGGAAACCACTGTGGTATGTGAAATATTTTTGTTAAGATTTGCAACTCATGATCAGTTGATGTTAGAAGGAAAATCAGTGACAATAATAGAGGCAATAGTTCTGTTTGTTTATCCCAAATATTACGTCTGTTATAGTGACAACAATCACATGTTAACAAAATACAGTAGAACCCTGATTAACCATGAACTGAAGAGAGGGTTGGTCACCAAACACACGAGTGTTGTCAACTTGACAATCTTTCAGGTTACTGTTTCCAGCCTCTGACAAAATCAATGTTACTTTGTAAATTAATTGGTTAATTAGTTACTTATATGTTGAACAATGAATTTTCATTTCAGACCATTAAACAAATAAAGATGTCAATGTTTTCAAGAGTTAACCATGTTGGAGAATCTGGGTTTTACTGTGTATATTTGTATTCAGCTCTTTAGACAAATTACAATAAGCTAAATGATTTTGCAGTTTGTTATGAGAGAGTTCTGCTGATTTTGTCACATTTTTACATATCATTGTGAAGTCATTTCAACTGAGTTTCAATATCATTACAAAAATGCTCTACTTCAAAGAAAGGCAGCTGTTGTTGAAGCCCATTGTGCTTCCATTTAATTTTTTACTAAATGAAGCTGTGGTAAGCAAATAAAATCAAATATATTTCACAATTTGTTAAGTTTTCAGGAAAATGGAAGCTGAGTTGCATTTCTGTTTAAGAGTGAAGTTTATAATTACATAAAGTTTTGTGATGTTTGTGTGTTTGTCTAGTTCATTTCAATGATATCATTCCATTCCTCTTTACTAACGAAAGGTTGCATGGCGCATTGAGTGAGTGAGTGGGTCAAGATGAATGTTCATTACTCCTTCACTTCAGTGGTAATGTCTTTATTTGGATTACATGTAATAATGCAAAATGACAGTTAAAAATAAACGTACTACAAAAATAGTTGACAAATGTCAAGAGCTTGTTACATTTTATGCAGGGATAATTATTTGTATTATTAATGAGTTCAGAATTCTTTCTTCTTGCTGGTTCATATTTCGAGACAACTTTAAGATATTCAAAAGGAATATGTGCTAGAATATATTGAACTGGAAAAATAAAAGGTTAATTAGACTTGAAAGATTCACTGCCATGTTAAATATTGACATAGTAAGACCAAGAACACTGCCTCACACATGCACTTACCAACAAGAAATAATCTGTGAACCATATTAAAAATTATAAAATAAGTTATGCAGTCGTATTCAACTAAAGTGTCGGAGAGAGAGAGAAATTGTTGAAAACTTTTATTGCTATTTGTGTCCTTTAACATATTGGAAGTATTATGTCTGTCAAATTTATAAATGTTGGGAATTTGGCCATTCTGTTCCTCAAGGTTATAAAGTTTATATTGGCCGAAAGCCAACATTTATAAATTTGATATTGCAGATTTCCATTAGTAATGTTGCACTATGAATCATTTGTCATATTGAGGAGTGTTCAAAACAGTTTGCCCATGCAGATCTCTCTTTAGCACATTCTTAATTGACAATGTTTATTTTAAAACCTCTAACCTTAATGTATGTGGAAGCTTAATTCAATAATAGATTGTTTTATGAACTGGAAGTTATTTTGACTTAGTATTTGACTAAACATTGTATAATTTGTTTCCTCTTTACAAATTTTTTGCATTTTAAAAATTTAAGTGAAGAGTTAGTACAAGATATATAAATAATTTATAATACAATAGAACTCTGGTTAACCAAGCTAATATGGACTATCGGGATGACTGCAAAGATATATATAAATGTAAACTGTGGTTGATGTTCAAGAAAGGTACATCTGCAGATGTAACCTGTTTTATATACTTAAATAATGTGTTTTGAATTATTTGATGAATTAATTGCATAAAATCAAATTGTCTTTGTGTCACATTTTACAAATGGCAAAACTTTGAATTACTGCATTAAAAAGTAATTTAGCATTTTACAGATTTGGGTTGGTTTCAGAATTCAGGTAATTAGGATTCTACTGTATTTGTGTAGTTGCTTCATTATTTATGTTGGATGTTTAACCCTGTTTAGTCTAGCTGAGTAGCATATTACTTTGTGAAAAGTAGCAGACAATTTTTGAGCCATTTATAAAAGTTTATAGAGATAAGAGTCTCTTTTTCAAGAATGAACAAGGTAATTAAAAGAGCAATAACACTATACTATATAAGTAATTGAGAGAAATAAACAAAACATTTCTTTACTAAGATGAACATGATTTTCATCTTGCATAAAAATTTACTAAGATGAACATGATTTTCATCTTGCATAAAAATGGAAATAATTTATCGTGAACAAGGGGGGAAAATGAGTAGTCAATGCTGTGGTTCCTCAACCCAGAGGTCCAGGGTTTGATTACGAGCTAGGGTGTGAAAATGTGTTTTGAGTGAAAGTTAAATTCCTAGTCAACAAAATAGTAACACAAAGCCACCAATATGATTGGAGGTTAAAGGAGGCTCTACCCATGTAGTGGAAAATGGTACACTAGGTTAAAAAGTACAAAAGTTGAAATATTAACTTCTGTGAATCACTCTAAAGAACATATACCAGTTGGCTATTGAGTAGTAGTGTGTTAATAGGAGTCATTATTCTGAAAACTTAAATTTGTTTGAGAGAGAGACGGAAAAATGACTGAGAAGTTTACTTTTCTATGAATATGGGAGTTGGTAACAGTATTGTTCAAAAAAACAATTTGTAGTCAGTTTTTTTGACACTTTTTCACTTGCATTTTTATATTATTGAGGAACTAGTGTTGTAATCCATCACCTTCATTTTCAACTTCTTTCCAAAGGAGGCGACAGCTTCCGAAACTAGTCCCTCAGTAACATAAAACTATAAGTGAGAAAGTGTCAGAAAACCAACTACAAATGGATTTTTTTTAATTTTGATGTCACTGTTACTAAATTCCTCCAATCACGCATAATATTGTTGGAACCACATTAAACATAGAAAATGATTCAAAACAAAACTCACTTTTAAATTTCTCAGAGCATATTGTGGAGGCTAATGTTGCTGTGTTGTACAAGTTCCTAGAATCACCACCAGAGAGCAGTGTATGGAAGGAGTTGCTTATTAAGATCAATTGATATCAAGCTGAGGGTCTGTAACAGATTCCAGAACATTTAAAAGTGATTGTTGTTTTGTGTCATTAAATGAATTATTTTCAATGAGAAAGTTGACTATTGTAACTCAAATCCCAAGAACTATCTCTATGACAGGCTGTTCCAGCGCAAGTACTCACACCTGTAATTTGGTGGAGTTAGCTGCTGTTACTGCTAAATGAACTACACTAGAATCGCGCTGCTTATTCATTTTTTATTCAAATTCAGCACCTTTTGACATACAGGGCGCTGAGAAAGTTTGATAAATACAAAGTGTTCTTTCAGTGAAACTTAGCAGCTTGGTGTAGTGACATAAGTTATGAAAACAACATATCAAGTGTCCTCTTTAACCAGGATCCGAACCATCTTGCACTGAACCAAGAAAAATTGGAACAGACTCTCTGGCTTTGACTTTGTCAGAAACAAAAGCTGTATTTTCATTGAGACAGTTTTAAATACATAGACTTCACTAAAATGATACATTTGCCTTGTTTAACTAGAAACACCTTAGCAAACATCAAGTATCAGCTATGCATGGATGTCGGCCTACAGGTGACAGCTTCAAACTCTACCGAAATTTTTTAAGTGTGTTTAAAAGCGACATCCCCATGTCAGATTTAATGTCGGGTAATATAACTGCTGCAGGATGCTGATATGTTCCTCAAAATATTGCCACTCATGGGCCTTTAGGAAATTGCAAATGATTTTCATTCATCACAGTAGCATTAAGAGAATTGTAATAAAGTTTATATATGGGGAAACAAAATGTAAAACCAGGTTAAATGAATACTCCAGAAATGTTAAATATTGAAAATATATAAATCTACAATGCTATCATGTTTTTGAAAACGGTATCATTTTATTCCATGAATTAATCAGATGGAAAACGATTTTTATGGTGAAAAATAGCCACTAGGTATTTAGTTTCTTCTTGCAGTTGTCAAAAGTTAGGTTTTTAAGTTAATGTATTCTAACATCATATTGGATGATGAATGAAATGAGGTTCAAATGAGCCCAGGGTCCTAAAATTACCCAACATTCAGCTTTTATGATCAGGGAAAACTCCTGAAAAACCAGATAACTCGCCCTGACTGAGATTTCAACTCTTATGATGATGATAAAGCACTAGGTGGAATGATGGTGGGGAAAACTGGAGATCCCAGAGAAAAGTTGCCACAGTGCTGTGCTGTACATTACAAATCTTACTTTGCTGTCGTCTGGGATCAAACCCAGGTCACCTTGGTGAGAGCCAAGCAGTCGTCTAACCACTTGACCTCTCACCAAGGTGGCCCGGGTTCGATCCCAGGCGACCGCAAAGTGAGATTTGTGGTGGACAACACGGCGCTGGGGTGGGTTTTCTCCGGGACCTCCGGTTTGCCCCACCATCTCATTCCACCGGTGGTCCATCTTCATCTCATGTATCATCAGTGTCATCGTGCCTGCGGTGCCGTATGTAGTAAAAGCAGGCGTTAACCACTTGACCACATCGCAGCCAGATTTGAACTCAAGACTTCTTGAACATGAAGCTGCGCTATAGAGGCAGGCACCAGAAAGGAGAGGATGATGCGGCAGTTAGAATATCATATGGTGTAACTACCCCAAAAACACATGTCTCCAATTCTTGCAGCTTGAGAGTGTTTCTGATCTTTGAGGAATTTCCTCTTTCCCCTCAACAGCTTATTACTGTTGGGAGCTCAAGAAATGATCATTGTTACACTATAATGTTTAGGCTTTTACTACACCTGTGTTAAGTTTGAAAGAAATACATAGCGCTATACCGAGTGGGATGGCTCAGACAGTTTTGACTGTGGCCTGCATTCGGGAGGTCCATGTTTGATTCCCATGGCAACCTACGTGACCCATGGATTTTTTTCGGGTTCTTTCCCGGATTGCCAGACACCATCCCCCGAATCATTTCACATTCATCTCTCATCTGGTGGTCTGTTTCAGGTTAGAAATGTCGACAAGAGTCCCTGTGTTGCCTGGCAGGAGGATATGTTCTTGGTAAACACTTCCTCCTCCATTAGGACAGTGCAATAGACCAAGTTTGGACCTACATAGCGCAGTCCAGTCCCTACACTTACTAACCTAGATGTAGTAATTTAGGAATTGGGTGAAAAATGTTATGAAACATTATTAGTAAAACATTATGTTAATGAGAATCTGGTAACATCCTCCAGTCTATCTAGAACTTAGGAAAGTATCCACCAGAATGCTAATGACAGCAAGGGCTCGAATACAAAGTTGAACACATTCAAAACTATTGTTCTTTTCACCGCTTTAACAGGTTTACTACTTCAAAAAAAAGTTTAGTTCCTTTTAACTAATATGTCCCCCATGTCACTTCCAAAATGCCAGTGTAGGGATCCACTGTTAGATTGTACTTTTATTTAGGTTCCATATTTCTATAAGCTTTACAATTTTGCATTTATGTAACTGAAAATATGAGGTGCAGATTGAGCCTTTTTTTTTTGTGCTATGGTATTGCAGCAGGAATGTTGCAATTTCACAAAGATGTAGTTAGAAGCTTTCTCTACACAAGGTTTATTTTTGTTCATGTGCAGCTGTAGCGAGAGAAGTATGAACTATGCGAAAGAGATGGCACACATGCTACTGTCCCACTTGAAGAGTAGCGAAGTGTAGTTCGAGTTTTATGGACCAAAGGGGAAAAAACCGAACAAAATTTACAGGGAAATGTGTGGGGAGGATGCTTTGGAGCAATATCTCCAGGTGGTGTGCACTCTTCCAAGCAGGCCATGTGAACTTGACTGATTCACTA
The DNA here is from genome assembly GCA_030765055.1 of Mantis religiosa. NCBI lineage: Eukaryota > Metazoa > Arthropoda > Insecta > Mantodea > Mantidae > Mantis > Mantis religiosa. Next base: position 1,265,382 of record JAUKNK010000207.1, read on the forward strand.
CATTCCAGGTGCCCTGAAACAGAAATTTCAGCATGTCATGAATGATATTGTACACAGCACCATAGGAAATGTTGAACTTTTGTGATAAGGTTCACAGTTGCACAGTTGCTGGTTCAAAATTGCCGCTTCATTGGCTCTGACATTCTGGTATCGGCCGTTTCAGGCTGGCCAGAACGTGGCGAATCAGTCAAGTTCACATGGCCTGCTTGGAAGAATGTATACCACCTGGAGATATTGCTACGGTCCAAAGCATCCTCTCCATACACGTCATGCATTTCCCTGTAAATTTTGTTTGGTTTATGCCCTTTGGCCCATAACTACACTTTGCTGCTCAAGTGTGGACGACAGTAACATGAGCGCCATCTTTGTTCCATAGACCATGCTTCTCCCGTTAGAGCAGCACGTAAACAAAAATAAGCCCCTTGTAGAGAAAGCTTCAAACTTCATATGCGTGAAATTTCAACATTCCAGTTGCAATACCACGGCAGAAAAAAAAAAATATGTTGTGCAATACTTTTCGATCCACCCTCGTAAATTTTGGACGAGTGGAGGAACTTTTTATAAAAGGAAAAGATTTGGCACCAGAGCTTCTTCATAATCAGAAAAGATTCATATGAATCCAGTCATTGAGTGGATACTGTCTTTATTATTTTAATTACAAAAAGGATATTAATACATGTAGTGCAGTAATGAATCATTTTTATTTGCTTGAAAGGTGTCCACTTGTTTACAGCAGGCTTCTTTTTCGGTTAAATGGAAGTAAACATGTAGTTTGTGTATTTAACCTAATCCTGGGAGTATTATTATTTCAAAGTTTGTACATATGATACCAAAATGATGATTAGATTGTGCCCAACATTTAAATGGTTAAACTAGAAAGTTATATGCACTTAAATATTCTTTAGCTAGAAAAAATGTAAAGCTTAAAATGTGTTATTGTTTTTGTAATTCATCCTATAAGCTCTTATAACTTGGTTAAAAGTCCAGTAATCAAAATATTTTAATTTCAATAATGTTGCCTTGGAAGGATCAACACTTGGTGGCTGTTTCTAGCTCATTGACATGTACCAGCAGTGGCATTAAATTTGTCAAGTCTGATTTACTTTCTATCTTAAGAATACGTACAAGTTTATTACTATTGGCAGTGTTTTGATTCGAGGATCTCGTATAAAACCAGAGCTTTGAGACATTTCTTCATATACTTTTATGACTACATAAAGGGTGAAAGGTTAGTGTAAATTGTACTATTCAAATTAAATTGTTTGTTGTTTTTGTGAAAGTGAAAAGAGAGAGATATTTGTTGATTAGTTTTACAGATGAAGATATTTGTTTTTTTGCAGAGAACATGGTAATTTATTTTGCCTGTAAGTAAGAGCGATTGATTGTGTTAGTCATTTTGGAAAATTGGTTACTTAATTTTAAGCTATGTTTACTAAGAATTATTGTTTCATCTTCCGGACCAGATACAGAAATGGATAATGTTATGTGACATAATTTATGTAAAAGGGTTTTTTGGGGGATAATGAATTTAGATGAAAATAAATGTATTTTTTATTTCATGTTACTGACTTTATGAAACCTTACATACATCCTTCTGTGCCCTAACTCCTTTTATTCTAACATAATTGATGGCCAAGATTTATAATTTCATAAGGAAATGAAGTTAAATAATTACAATGTTTGCATACACTTGATTTGTGTATGTTAGAATAATCGATTATCATTGATTGTCCTTCTGAACACAAAGCAAATAGTACTGTTTATTCTAAGACACACCTGATGATAAAGATCACATATTTCACCACTAGAGCAGCTGGTAGCAAATACAGTAGAGAACAAGACAGGCACACAAAATAATTGTCTTTTTTTCTTCAGATAATACCATTACATAAAGCAACATAGTATATTAACTATGCTTGATTGGAGGAATTTAATAGCATGACATCAAAATTAATTGAAAAAACTATTTGTAGTCAGTTTTTTTATACTTTGTCACATTTTTTAAGGGATGATAAAACAAAATAAACTGAGAACATGGGAGAACATATTCACATGGAAAAATAAGGACCAAGTAATGAACTTAGAAATCCCACCAGTAGATAACTTGACAAAGAAGTTCATAGTTCCACCAACAGAGTGAAGAAAGCAGATGGCAATACACATTAGTTAGAAAGAGGTTGAAATTGGAGGTGACAGCTTCCGAAACTAGTCCCTCAAAAGTATAAAAATGTAAGTGACGAAGTGTCAAAAACATTGACTATAATCGTCCGATATGACTTAACGTTGAAGGTTTTCTCTTATCCTAAAAGATGAATGTCTGGTAACTCTATGTACCCTGTACTCATTTGAACATCATTTCATTCATCGTCCGATATGACAACGTTGGAGGTTTTCTCTTATCCTGAAAGATGAATGTCTGGTAATTCTAAGCTCTATGTACCCTGTACTCATTTGAACATTATTTCATTCATCGTCCGATATAACTTAATGTTGGAGGTTTTCCCTTATCCTAAAAGATGAATGTCTGGTAACTCTAAGCTCTATGTACTCTGTACTCATTCGAACATCATTTCATTCATCGTCCGATATGACATAACGTTGCAGGTTTTCTCTTATCCTGAAAGATGAATGTCTGGTAATTCTAAGCTCTATGTACCCTGTACTCATTTGTCAACCCTTGTGTATAGAGTTTGCTCTACCTCACATCATCTAGGATCGAGACAACCAAAACTATGTTGTTTGAGGAGCATGTCTCATCCACCTGTAGATTAGGATGGAGTGGCCCCAGGTTGCTTATGACAGAGCAGACAGACACCTAGTTTATAAATGTTCTAAACATATTACCATACTAGTTATGTGTGTTTGGACAAATTTAGTAACAGTGACACCAAAATTAATTGTAAAAGCTATTTGTAGTTGGGTTAAGTAAGCGATGAGTGTCAATAAACCAACTACAAATAGTTTTTATGATATTACCATACTCTTTACTTTCTCTGTGCATGTATTTAGAGCAAATAGAGCAACCCAGGCACACATGCACCTATTTAAAATATTAAAGTTATTATCAAAATATTCATGTATACTGTACATGGTTACCATGTATACCATCGAGATGGCTCAAGCTGAAGATGTGAATTGCGATCCTAGTCAATTTATAAGAAAATAGTCATCATTTCTTATAAGATAAGTGAAGTTTTTTAAGTTACAAATTATTTGTATATAAGAGTTTGTTTCCTGCGCCGTGGCATAGTGGGTAAGGCAGCATGCCTTGGTCCCTGGTCACAGAAAGCGGCCCGGGTTCGATCCCACCCATGTGGTGCAGATTTTATGTCCTGGGTATAGGACCGGTGCCTAGCATCAGCATCGTGAGGAAAGTGAGGAGCTTACGCTAGGTAAGCGGCCCTGATCACGAAAACCAACGTTCCGGCTGGGGGTTGCCGAGATGCTGATCACCTCTCCTCCCCGTATTGGTTGGATGATCGCCCACCTCTGCCGTGTGCAAGTGGGCGTGAGGCCAGCAGTCGGGTTGGTAAGCCTTGGCCCTCTTAGGGCTGTCGCGCCGGTGGTTAACTTTTGTTTTTATATAAGAGTTTGAAAACAACAACAAATTTGCAGTTTTAGACAGTGCAAGCAATGAGGACCCTTTTAACAAAAGTACCTCTGCAATAAGTCCTGTGGCCAGCAAGAAGAGAAGAGGTCGTCGAGTGCTTATACTGGCCGACAGTCACGGAAGAAATCTAGCGCAGCAAATGAACAGGGACTCTGATAGTAACAACATACAGGCCTGTGGTATAGTAAAACCAGGTGCAAAAGCCAAGGAAATGATTAATAACATTAGTGAAAAGTGCCTAAGCTATACAAAAGCAGATAATGTTGTGATAATGGCAGGTAGTAACGATGTAGGGAGTGATGCAAATAACGTTGTGCGTAATCTTGAAAATGCTATAAAAGAACTCAAGCATACCAATGTAGTTATAGTGAAACTTCCTCAGAGACATGACTTAGGTCCGCATTCTTGGGTAAACCGACAAATAATTCAAGTGAACAATGACATAACCTATATGTGCAGAAAATATTCACATGTAAAACTAATTAACACTTTTAATGCCCGACGAGAACTGTATGCTAGACATGGCTTGCATTTCAACAAGCGTGGAAAAAAAGTGTTGTTCATGAGTATATGTAGGGCCATCTTGGATTTCTCTAGTCCAGTAAATAATGATGTAGATGCATGTTTAACTGATTCAACAGTCTCTAACAATTCCATTGTATCTAACCCAAAAAACTAGGCACTTCTTCACCAGCAAAGACTGGGCATAAGTACTTTAAAATTATACAACAGAATGCAAAAAGTCTGCCTAATAAAATTGAAGGGAAACTAGGGAACAAAATGTTGGATGTGACTGTAGTAGGTACCTCAGAGGACAAGGGTCAATTGGACCATAGAGAAAAGTCAAATAATATGTTAATTAAGAGGCAAAATCCATTTGAATGTTGCCGTAAAAAGGTTAGTAACGAAAATATCTTTTATCTTTTGCATCAAAACGTCCAGAGTTTAAATAATAAATTGATAGAGTTAGAGGTATTATTGGATGGAGATATTAAAGATGTTGATATATTGTGCTTTACTGAACATTGGATGTCAACATCACAGTTAGCAATAAGTAAAATCAATGACTTCATGTTAACAGATTGTAGGGAAAAGCTGCGGCATGGGGGGGGGGGGGGGGGTCATGTATATATGTTAAATCACATTTGAAAACTAGAAATATAACTAAATTTAATAACTTAAAAGAAGACAAAGAATTTGAGATGTCTATAATAGAAATCAGTAATCATAATATAGTTATTGTTTGTATTTATAGATCCCCTGTTAGTCATTTTGAAACATTTTTATCTAAGTTGGACACAATGCTTAATAGTTTAATACTGAAAACCAGAACTGTAATATTATGTGGTGACTGGAATATAAATTTCATGTGTGAAACTGCTAAACTAACTAAGCTTAAAGATTTGATCACTAGTTATAACTTGATTAACACAGTAAACTCGACCACTAGATCAACCTCGTTACTGGACGTAATAATTAACAAAACAAAATTTGAACAGCAAGCTACTGTCACAGATTTAGATTTTTCTGATCACTGGGCACAAATACTACAAATTAACACTCGAGTATCTAAAAGAATGGATAGACCCATTACTATTTCTAAAAGAAACTTTAGTAATAGTAGTATTGTAGTGTTTAATACTTTATTGGAAAAGGAAACATGGGATAATGTCTTTGATGAAATTGATGTTAACTTAAAATGTGAGAACTTCCTAAATACATTTCTGTATTGGTTAGATATAGCTTTTCCTTTAGAAAAGAAATGCTTTAAATCACAAAAAAAGAAATGGTGGATAACAAAGGGAATAATTACATCCAGCAATAGGCTACGGTTTTTGTCCAGGCTAGAAAAACATGGACAAGCAAATAATGAGACCAAGGAGTATATCAATAGGTACCTAAAGATCTATAAAGTCATTATAACTGAAGCCAAAAGAAGGGAAAATGAAAGATTCATACTAAACTCTAACAATAAAACAAAGGCCCTTTGGACATTAGTTAACCAAGAAACTGGAAAATCTGCCCCAAAAATCAATATTAATGAATTAAATATCAATAATAATAATATCACAAATCCAGAGGATATTGCAGAGTCTTTTAATGCTTATTTCACAGACATTGCAGAAAACTTAGTAGCTCAAAATATTAACCATATAGGGTGTCAGGAGAATGGTGACAACATAAAGCAATACAGTCAATCAATTTTTATATTTGCCTGTTACGAAATTGGAATTAGAAGGGGTAGTCCAGGGTATGAAGGCCAAATATTCATCTGGAGTTGATGAAGTACCAGATGTTATCATTAAAAAAGTTATACATCAAATAGCTAAGCCACTAGTCAGTCTCTATAATGCATCATTGCAATCGGGTATATTTCCAGATAAGTTAAAAGCATCAGAAATTAGGCCACTTTATAAAAAAGGGGAGAAGAATAAAAGAGAAAATTACAGACCAATATCAATCGTATCATCATTTTCTAAAATATTTGAAAAACTGGTTCATAATAGAATGATACCATTCATCTCAAAATATAATATTCTTTCAGAGGCACAAAACGGATTTAGAAAAAACAGATCTACCATAACAGCCATGGACAGTTCAATAAATGAAATTCAAGAAACTATTGATAAAAAATTAGTAATTGTGGGTTTATTTTTAGACTTAAAGAAAGCATACGATGTTTTAGATCATGAAATACTACTCAGGAAATTAAATAAATATGGTTTTAGGGGTATTATGAATAATTGGGTTAAATCCTATTTAAGCGATAGAAAACAGTTTGTAGAACTTCAGTTTGAAAATAATGGAAAATTAAATACAGTTTAGTCCAAAGTGAGAGAAGTTAGGCGAGGAGTTCCACAAGGATCTGTTCTGGGCCCCTTGTTATTTTCGTTGTACATAGATGATTTGCCAACTGCCATTAATTCCACAGATGTTATTTTATTTGCAGATGACACTAACATCCTAATAAAAGGAAACAATCAAGAAAGCGTACAGACCAAACTCAGTCATACTCTATGTAACCTGCATACATGGTTTCAGAAGAATGAACTAATTATAAATAAGGATAAGACTATTGCCATTTCATTCCATACTTGCCAAACTAGAAATGTGGTCAAACCTCCAATAGTATTTGATAAAACAGCCATTAGCTACAATAATGAAACAAAATTTTTGGGATTACATATGAATGAGAACATGAAATGGACCACACATATTCAACATTTAATAAATAAACTGAGCTCCATTTGTTATTTGCTTAAACATTTGAAAAGCTTAATAAATTTAGCAGCATTGAGAAATATATATTATGGTTACTTTCACAGTCAGTTACAATAAGGGATAGTGTTCTGGGGGGGAAAAAGCAGATAGAGTCTTTAAACTTCAAAAACGAGCGATAAGGATATTAAGGGGGTGGATAACAGAACACCTTGCACGCCATTATTCAGAAAACATCAAATATTACCTCTATCATGTATGTAATTTTGGAATTAGTGATCCATGTAAAACAAAATAAACTACAAATAATAAATTACAAAAATGCACATCAGAAAGATGACTTTCACATTCAAAGAGTTAGAACGGATATCTTCAGGCCTAGTGCTATCAATAAAGGTATAAAATTATACAACAGGCTACCAGAAAATATTAAACAAATGAAGAGCCTTATACATTTTAAAAAAGAGAGTAAAACACTTTTTACTGCAACATTCATTTTATTCTAGAATGAGTTTTTAAATGTTAATTAGTTTTAAGTGATTGTAAATAATGACAGTGGCCATTAATGTAATTTTTATACTATGATGTGTCTGATATTAATCAAAAGGACAAAATAAATTGAATTTAATTGAATTAAATCATGAAGTAGAGTAAACTCCACATTTGTGAACAATTACTTCTATATAGCATTTCTCTATGGTCTTTATATTGTCACCCTGGCGGTAGACTCGCGAAGCCGATGAATAAATGATGGCCGGTGGAGATTCGGAAAACTTCGGGGCCGATCGTTACCGGAAGCGAGACAGTTGAGGGGAGTGTTTTGAAAAATAAACAGTTTTCGAGGTGATCTAGCAAATTGTAATGGAAAACGGTGTATTGCTAGGAAAATAAAGTGTAGTTTTTGCGTTTGTAACGTCGTCTTGTTATTTCACGAACCCACAAAGTCACAACTCGTGTCAGAAGTGAAACATACGACAGTGGAAGCTGCATTGGCAAACATTTTAGAGAAAATGGAAGAAATGAAGACGGCAAATGAAAACCTCGCTGCAAAAACAGAAGTGGCAAATAACAACCTGGCCGCGGAGTTGAAACAAATAAAGACCGAATTGACCACAGAAATGAGGGCAGCGAACGACAGCCTGGCCACGGAGATGAAAGCGGCAAACGAGGCCCTTGCCGTGAAGTTTGAAGAACAGTTGGCCGGCGTGAGGGATAACGTGACGGAGCTGGGCAAGCGGATGGGCCAAGTGGACGAGCGCGTCGAGGACCTGGCGAGCCGCGTTGACGACCTGGAGGGAAAGGCCGACACCAGCGTCAAGTCCCTGAACGCCATAGTAGAGGACGTCGTCGGCAGGAAGCTGAAGGATTTGAAGGCCGACGCGCCGGGACGCGACACAACATCTGCGCGCGTCAAACCGCCGAAATATGACGGCACGTCTACATTTGAGGTCTTCCGCCGCCAGTTCGACACAGTGGTTAAGCACAACAGATGGTCACCGGAGGAGGAGGCCACACAGCTAATAGCCAGCCTCCAGGGACGGGCCGCGGAAGTCCTAAACGCGGTGCAGACAACGGCGGCGCCCAAGGACATCTGGGAGGCCCTGGAGAATCGTTTCGGGAACCACCGCTTAGCCGCAGCGTACCGCAGCCAACTAAAGGCAAGGTCACAGCAGCCGGGGGAGACGCTGCAGGAGTTCGCCATAGCGATTGAGCAGCTAGCTAGCAAGTCCTTGGTTGACCTGCCACTGGAGTTCGTATCCCGGGAAGCCGCCTACTACTTTGTCGACGGGGTACGGGACACGGAGATTCGTCAGCGCCTAATGCTCGGCGATTATAAAACCATCCACGAGGCGCTGACAGCGGCATTAAGGATGGAGGCGGCCAAGGTAGCATCTATCCCGACGTCGAGAACGAGGAGTGTCCGCTACGCCGGAGACAGAAGACCAGCTGTGGGACGCCGGCGAACACGTAGTGGCCTGTGTTGGGGGTGTGGACAGCCCGGACACCTGCGGAGAGACTGCCCACACCAGGAAGAGCAGCCGGAAAACGAGTAAGGGCCGTCGTGGAGAGGGGCACGTCGTCGCCATTACCACCATCCCCTCGAGTAACAATCCGCGCCGTCAGCCGGCGGATGGATGACAACCTCATCGCGGACGGCTGGGCAAGAGGAAAGCCGTGCCGCGTGCTGGTGGACACCGGGGCGGCCGTGACCATCATCAGACCTGACGTGTCGAAGGGTTTGCCGACGAGGAAACCGAGCCGGCCATACGAGCTTGTGACGGCATCGGGTGACACCAAGCCTGTGGAGAAGGAGGCCCTTCTGGAGCTGAACTTGGGACGGAGTGCCGTGCGTCTGTGGGTGTTCGTCGCGAAGGTGGCTGAGGAGGTGATTCTGGGACTGGATGCCCTCAGGAGCCACGAGGCGACGGTCGACGTCGGCAGGAAGGTCCTGAGGCTCAATGGAGAAGAGGTTATACTCCGTCAACCAGAAGAGCGCCTTGGAATTTGCAGGGTCATCTTGAACGAAGACGTGGTTGTCCCCGCGAGGAGCGAGGTGATGGTGACGGCGCGACCGGAAGGCCAGACAGCACGTTGGGTCCAGAGGCAGCAGGAGTACGACTTCACCTCGGAACATCGCAGAGGGAAGAGTCACGGTAACGCGGACGCTATGTCCCGAAGACCCTGTCCAGAAGAGTGCGGCCAATGCACAAGAGTGGAGGGGAAGGAGCGTGCCGCAGCAGTTCGAGTAGTCACGGCAGTGCCTGCGGATGGCTGGGATAGCGCAGGCCTGAGGAGGGAGCAGCTGGAACAAGAATGAAAGAACACTTCAGAAATATTAAATTCAAACAAATGGACAAGTCGGCCGTAGCACATCACTTTTAGTCTGAGAAACACAACATAAAACAAGAAATAGAACTGATCAAACAGGCAAAGGAACCTCTGGAACTACAGATTTGGGAAAACATATTTATTACGTAAAAACAGGATCTCTTGATGAATTTTGAAATTCCCGCGGTAGATGGCGTCATCAATCTTACCAGGACGTTAGATGGCAGCACAACACCAAGCCAGATGCAGACACCGGATGCATCATCAGTCAACCACAGAACTGACGATAGGGGAGAAGTCCCCAGAAACTAGTCTTCATAAAAAACTTATAGGTGGAGAAAAGTATATACAAGGTTGACTCACTTGCCTAATTTTAGTAATAATAAGTTGATTTGTTTCAATAAAATATACTTGAAATTTGCTATCACTAACAAGAATATCTCAGAAACCATTATCTCGACACAAAACTCTTTGCCATAAATTATCTATTTTAAGAAGACTTCTATGGTTTAATAGTTAGTAAATAGATATTTTAATTTGCTATCCAAATTGCCAGTCATGTTTGAGGAAATCCTATTTTGTTTAAATGTTCCAAGTAAAGGAATGTTTGGGGTGAGCAGATTTTCCATACACTCAGTGCAAGGTCATTTCTTCTGCACTTTGGTTTATCTTATCTATCGGTTATGATTGTGCTCTTACAGAACATAAGAAGTAGAAATAAAAGTGTTAATGTAATGCTCTGCATTTGTAGATAAGGCACACATGTCTTTAAATAGCAAAGTCCACCTTTGGCAATGGTTTATTAAAACAGTATTTCACAATGTTAAAAATAACAAAATATTGCAGTCATAATTTTTGCCATTCAGTCTTGTGCAGATTATTCTTACAAAAGCTTATTATCTTCTTCATATTAACTAAAATAAAACACTGGGTTTGACCCTAGTGGCAGACTTCCCTGACCAAAGGCTTTCTCCATGTTGCTAGATGAAGATAATTACATCCCCGAATTTCCCGTCCTGTTATTTCACTTCAGTTCTCATATCACATAATCTTTCATCCTAGTCGGCTGTTTGAGGGTTCAGAGCTTCTCACACAGAAAACAGATATACAGGGTGTTAATGAACTGCACCGAGATATTTTCAGAGCAAGTGGAGATATTTTAAACAAATAATTTGAGATAGGAGATTTATGACTTGTTGGTTACGGCTATAAGTTACATGAAAATGAAGAGATGTGTCAGAGCATTCCTAATGGCACAATAGTTTATGACAGCTTTCAAGTGACAGTAAACTAGTTTGAGTCTCTTATTATTTTAGTTCATGGAAATTAATCATTTCTTCACACTAGCCATTTATATTCAATTCAATTTATTTTGTCCTTTCGATCATACACTGATATCAGACACGTCATTAATGGCTATTGTCATTATTTACAATCACTTAAAACTAATTAACATTTAAAAACTCGAGATTTAACTGTATTGGAACACCACAGTGAAGCGAAATAATTATTAATTTTTAGATGAGTCGTATTTATTACACATCTGCTTCACTTTCGTACCTATTTTGAGGACATATTTCGCAAATCATCGTTTGCATCTTCAGCTCTTATGCGACTAAAGCTTGATCCAGTGGTGTGGGTAATTCTGGAGTTGTTGCTGCCATCTGTCGATTTAGTGATGAACCTAAATGTGGAATTCTCTTCTGGCGGGATTTCAAAGTTCATTAGTTGGTTTTTATGTTTTTCTATGTATATTCTCTCCCATATGACAAGTTCACTATGTTTTTGTACGTATTTTAGTAATTCGGTGCTATCTTCAATTTCATGATTTTCAGACCAGAAATGAGCTGCTATTGCGGACTTATCAATATTTTTGTATCTTAGGTGTCTGAAGTGTTCTTTCTTTCTAGTGCCTATGTTTCTTTTTGTCCTCCCTATGTAAATTTTGTCACAGTCTTTACACTTAATCTTGTAAATGCCTGACTTTTCCTCTGGTTTTATCTTATCAGTATTATTACTGTGAAGTAGGTTTTTAATGTTGTAATTGTTTTTTGGTGCCAATGTTATATTGTATTTCTTGAATATTTTTTGGAACTTTTTTGTGGCCCAGCAAATCTAATTTCTTGTTTTATTGGTGTGAGAGCTGTGATCTGTTTTAATCTCTTTTGAAGTTTGAATGATTTTAGTTTTTTATCTACAAGGTTTTTTCCATATCCATTTTTAATTGCAGTTTTTAAGATTTGATGGTATTCGTTTTGATATTCTTGCTGGCTGAGAGGTAGATTTACTAATCTGTGTGTGAGACTGTTGATGGTGGCATGTTTGTGTGGAATTGGGTTGAAACTATTTGTTTTGATGTAATTATCTGTGTGTGTTGCTCTTCTATGGATACCAAATTCTAGTTTTTCATTGCTTTTTGTGCTTTTTAGGTCCAAAAAAAGGTAGAGTACAGTCCTCTTCAGTTTCCACTGTGAATTGTATGCTGGATTCTTGCAGGTTGAGTAGTTTCAAAGCATCATCTATTTATCGAGATTTAACTGTATTGGAACACCACAGTGAAGCGAAAAATTATTAATTTTTAGATGAGTCGTATTTATTACACATCGCATAAGAGCCGTAGATGAAAACGATGATTGCGAAACATGTCCTCAAAATAGGTACGAAAGTGAAGCAGATGTGTAATAAATACGACTCATCTAAAAACATCATCTATTTGTTTGTAGGGCACTATGGCAAAGATGTCGTCCACGTATCTGTACCATGTTTTAAAAATATGAGGGAAGGCTTTAGTTATATGTTTTTCGAAAAAGCTCATGTATAGATTGGCCAAAAATGGTGATAGCGGGCTTCCCATAGCTAGTCCTGAAATTTGTTTATAATATTTTCCATCAAAAACAAAATAATTTTGATGTATACATATTTCAGTCATTGCCAAATATTCTTCTATTGCATTGGCATCTAGTTTTATAGAATTTAGCAATTTTTTTCAGTTGAATCAAAAATTTGTCTAATTACTTCACAGTAATAATACTGATAAGATAAAACCAGAGGAAAATTCAGGCATTTACAAGATTAAGTGTAAAGACTGAAAAAGTTTACATAGGGAGGACAAAAAGAAACATAGGTACTAGAAAGAAAGAACACTTCAGGCACTTAAGATACAAAAATATTGATAAGTCCGCAATAGCAGCTCATTTCTGGTCTGAAAAATCATGAAATTGAAGATAGCACAGAATTACTAAAATACGTACAAAACATAGTAAACTCGTCATATGGGAGAGAATATACATAGAAAAACATAAAAACCAACTAATGAACTTTGAAATCCCGCCAGAAGAGAATCTCACATTTAGGTTCATCACTAAATCAACAGATGGCAGCAACAACTCCAGAATTACCCACACCACTGCATCAAGCTTAGTCGCATAAGAGCCGAAGATGCAAACGATGATTTGCGAAACATGTCCTCAAAATAGGTACGAAAGTGAAGCAGATGTGTAATAAATACGACTCATCTAAAAATTAATAATAATTTAAAAACTCATTTACAGAATAAAATGAATGTTGCAGTAAAGAGAGTTTTACTCCCTTTTTAAAATGTATAAGGCTCTTCATTTGTTTAATATTTTCTGGTAGCCTGTTGTATAATCTTATACCTTTATTGATAGCACTAGTCCTGAAGATTTCCGTTCTACAACTTTGAATGTGAAAGTCATCTTTCTGACGTGTATTGTATTTGTGAATATTGGCATTTTTGTAATTTTGTATTTGTAGTTTATTTTGTTTTACATGGATCACTAATTCCAAAATATACAAACATGCTAGAGGTAATACTTGATGTTTTGTGCAAGATGTTCTGTTATCGACCCCACTTAGTATCTTTATTGCTCTTTTTTTAAGTTAAAAGACTCTATCTGCCTTTTCCCCCCAGAACACTATCCCATATTGTAACTGACTGTGAAAGTAGCCATAATATATATCTGTCAATACTCCTAAATTTATTAAACTTTTTAAATGTTTAAGCAAATAGCAAATGGAACTCAGTTTATTTATTAAATGTTGAATATGTGTGGTCCATTTTATGTTCTCATTTATATGTAATCCCAAACATTTTGTTTCATTATTGTAGCTAAGGTTTTTGATAGAGTCAACAAGTACTTAAGGGACTTAAGTACTTAAGATAGTTAAGTTGCCACAGTGTATCTAGAATGCGAGAGCCCCTAGTGGTTTAACGAGGAAATATATGAGTCAAATGGAGAACTTAATATCATGGCGGCTTGTTGGCCATGCTAGCTAATGGGTAAGAGTGACTGACAGAAACCAGGAGATCCATGGTTCAAATCCCGGCCATGGCATTGAATATTTCATGTTGACTCTATCAAGTTTGAGCCTCCTTCACTTTTTTGTCATTTTTTGCGGGGTTTATTATTGTTCTGTTTATTTATTTGGTTGTTTTTTCAATATTTTGCCTGAGCTTTTAATTCTTGTATAAATGTATTGTGACTTTGTGGGTTCGTGAAATTTAAAGTCCAATTGCACAACTCAAAAATGTTCTTTATTTCCACCGAATTACAGTTGAACACTTGCCGATTACACAGAATTACGTAATGCACACAATTACAATTCACCAGTTCGTCCGTCACAGGTCCACGTTGCACTCGCAATTACATACAACTCCTTCGATGCACGTTCACAGTCTTCCGGTCCGTTCCCCCTCTGGGCGCTCCTCACGGCTGCTCGCCAAGAACTGAACTGAACTCACTCGCCAACTGCAGCCCCTTTTTATAGGGATATCGCTGTTTCTCGAAGTCTCGCGGTTCGGTGAATCATCCTGTAGGTTCTAGACGCCAAGGAGGGGAAAGAGATGGCTAACGATGTTTTTCCAAGCATCCCCCTCGTTACCGCTACAAGACAGATGGGTAGCCGTGGTCGAATGTTTCCCGTCTGCTGCTGCTACCCTGCTGCCGGCCGCTTCTATCGGGAGTTCCGACGTTCGGGTGACAGTATGCATTTTACAGAGTAATTTCACCTTGTCAGTGTATTTAATTAGAATTCTTTCTAACAAAGGTTAAATCAAGCTTAATACTTTCACAAGCTGTACGTCTAAATGGGAGATGGTTTAAAGGGTGAACGTACATAAAATAAGTAAATGCAACTCTATACATCAGGTTTATAGAAACTGCTAGAAATGGCAACCTGTGTTTTCAATGCAAAATTGACAATACTGAAGGAGCAACTGTCGTACTCTGTCCAAAATCCCTTGTGTGTGTGTGTTAAATAAGTTGACATTCTGCTATTATTTGGGCAGTTAGGACCTCTTCTGAAGTAACAGGTGTTTCATACACCACAGACTTGAGGTGACCCCGACTGCCAATTGGGTTGAGGTCGAGAGAGCTTGCTGGTCAAGCTACAGCTGGAGTCCCCCTTGCACTGGCCAATGAGAATCACATTCTTAATTAAGAAACGCAATTAGAATTTACGTATTAAAAAAGACAAAGGAAGAAAATTAACTACATGATGTGAACCAAACCAATAATCCTTGGCATTATGGAACACTTACGGAAACTCTGCTGGAGTAGCTGCATGATGCCAGAAGGCAGTTAAACGCTGTTCATTGTTGCATTGGCAGGTGATTAGATCAAGATTTGAGAGATCTTTGAGGTATTAAATTTTGAAAACGCCGATAATGAGCAACCAAGAATAAATTACTTTTTTACCTGGCTTCTCGTGTGGTCCGCCTTCTGTTGGCTAGTAATTTCTTAAAAATTCTGCCAACGTTTCGGCGCAAACTATGTCAAGCTTCTTCATTGGGCAACTGCAAATGTTTAAGATGGTCACTGCTTTTATACTGTCGCGGAACGGGCTTAAAGGTTTCGGCGGAAATAGATAACGGACGGCGGATATTATTTCACGGTAATAAAGGGCTTGCATAAGCAGTTAACAATAGCGCGGCTAGTTTACACAAAGAGACGCAAATGAAGATAGCTGAGATAAAAGACTTAACAGAAACAAACAGTGATAAATGCAAATTTCTGCTAACATCTGGATTATTTCGGGTTCTTTATTGTTCTAGAAATCTCTCGAATTACGAATGAGGTATTTAGGTGACGAGTTGAAACAGAGTAGTTGTGTAACATGAGAGTTGAGAGCTGATCAGAACGTTGTAGACTGTGTATATGTGGCGTAATGTTACGTGAGAGTTAACAGTGTATTCCTACACAAATAAAGAACGATGTTTATTTTCTGCAAATTGGACTTTTAATTCTACGAACCCATAAAGTCACAAATGGTGTCAGAAGAGGGACGGGATATTACAACATGGAGGCAGCATTGGCACAGATTCTAGCGAAGATGAATGAATTAACAACGAAAACAGAAGCGGCAAATAACAGCCTGGCCACGAAGCTGGAGACCACAAATAACCACTTGGCAGCGGAACTGAAAGAAATAAAAGCGGCTAACGACAACATCACCAAGAAGATGGAACAAATGAAGGCCGAATTAACAACGAAGATGGAAGCTGCAAATAGTAACTTGGCTACGACGATGACCGCGAAGACGATCGAACTGACCACGGAAATGAAAGCAGCGAACCACAGCCTGGCAACCGAAACGAAGGCTGCGAATGAAGCCCTCGCCGCCAAGTTTGAGGAGCAGTTAGCTGGCGTAAAGGAGGACGTCACAGAGTTGGGCGAGCGCGTCGAAGACCTGGCAAGCCGCGTTAACGAGCTGGAGGGAAAGGCCGACAGCAACACAAAGTCCCTGAATGCCATGGTGGAAGACGTCGTCGGCAGGAGGTTGAAGGATTTAAAGGTCGACGCATCGGAACGCGACACAACATCTGCGCGCATCAAACCTCCTAAATACGACGGCGCGACAACTTTCGAAGTCTTCCGCCGTCAGTTCGACACGGTGGCCAAACACAACAAATGGTCACCAGAGGAAGAGGCCGCACAGTTAATAGCCAGCATCCAAGGACGGGCCGCAGAAGTCCTAAATGCGGTCCAGACAGCGGCGGCTCCCAAGGACATCTGGGAGACCCGGCGTGGCGAGGGGCACGTCGGCGGCGACATCACCATCCTCTAGAGTGACACTGTGCGCCATCAGCCAACGTATGGATGACAGCCTCATCGCGGACGGTTGGGTAAGAGGAAAGCCGTGCCGCGTGCTGGTGGACACCGGGGCTGCCGTGACCGTCATCAGACCTGACATAGCCAGGGGTTTGCCGTCAAGGAAACCAAGCTGACCGTACCAGCTTGTGACGGCATCGGGTAACGCCTTGCCTATGGAGAAGGAGGCCCTACTGAAGTTGACTTTGGGACAGAGTGCCGTGCGTCTGTGTGTGTTCGTCGCGAAGGTGGCTGAGGAGGTGATACTGGGATTGGAAGCCCTCAGGAGCCAGGAGGCGACGGTCGATGTCGACAGGAGGGTCCTGCGGCTCAATGGAGAAGAGGTGATACTCCGGCAACCCAAAGAGCGCCTTGGAATTTGTACGGTCATCTTGAAGGAAGACGTGGTAGTCCCCGCGAGAAACGAGGTGGAGGTGACGGCGCGACTGGAAGGCCAGCGGACAAATAACATGATGCTGGACCAGAAGAGGCCTGTGCACGAACTCTGTGTAGCCAGGAAATTGTTGCCGTGCCGAGAGGAGCTGCCAGTGAGGTTGCTCAACCTGGCAGACACCGATCACGACGTCCAGGCCAGGACGGAGTTGGGGACCTGTGACCCCCTGATCAGAGTGACAGCGTTCGACAAGACCGAGGAGCCGGTGCCGACGCAACACCTGGAGCCCCGGCTGGAAGGCTTACTAGACAGGGCGGCCGACCACCTGACCGCAGAACAGCTGGAAAAAGTTCGACAACTGCTGAGGCGATACCAGCACGTCTTCAGCTAAGGCGACAGCGACTACGGCAGCACGGACCGCGTGCTTCACCGCATCAACACCGGAGACGCCCGGCCTATTCGACAACCACCTAGACGAGTTCCGCTGACGAAACAAGCGGCGGTACGGGATATGCTAGATGACATGAAATCCAGGGGAGTGATTGAAAAGTCTGACAGCCCTTGGTGTTCCCCCGTAGTCCTGGTGACGAACAAGAACGGCGAGCTACGCTTCTGCGTGGACTACAGGAAGTTGAACGCTGTCACCCGAAAGGATAGCTTCCCCCTACCACGGATTGACACTGGACACGCTTGCTGGTGCACAGTGGTTCTCGATCCTGGACCTGAAGTCGGGTTACTGGCAGGTGGCTCTAGACCCGAGAGACAAGGAGAAGACTGCATTCTCGACAGGCCAAGGGTTTTGGCAGTTCACAGTTATGCCCTTTGGCCTCTGCAAGGCACCAGCTATGTTACAACGCCTAATGGAGTCAGTAATGAAAGAGTTGACTTATGACGCCTGCCTGCTATACCTGGACGACATCATCATCGTCGGTAAGACCTTCGAAGACCATCTGGAAAACCTAAGCAAGGTACTACAGAGAATGCAGGCGACCAACCTGAAGCTGAACGCGAAGAAGTGCCAGCTCTTCCGCAAGGAAGTTATCTACCTGGGCCACATAGTCTCACCAACCGGAATGGCCACAGACCCGGAGAAGACCCAGGCTGTGAGAGATTGGCCTCGCCCAAAGGATAAGCGAGAGTTGCGCAGTTTCCTGGGGATGTGCAGTTATTACCACCGCTTCATAAAGGGGTTCTCCAACATCGCCAAACCCCTTACCCGACTGACAGAGGAACATCGACCTTATGTATGGACGGAGGACGCCGAAGTCGCTTTCCAGCACCTGAAGAAGACCCTGTACAGTGCTCCTATTTTGGGATTCCCACAACCAGGTGGCACTTTTATTGTGGGCAACGACGCCAGCGACCATTGCATTGGAGGCGTCCTATCGCAAATCCAGCACGGCCATGAGCGGGTGATAGCCTACTACAGCAAGACACTATCCAAGGCAGAGAAGAACTACTGCGTCACTCGGCGAGAGTTACTGGCGGTAGTAAAGACATTGGAACACTTCCACAAGTATCTGTACGGTCAGCCATTACACCTGAGGACTGACCACTCAGCCCTAACCTGGCTACTGAGCTTTAGAAACCTGGAAGGCCAGACAGCACGTTGGGTCCAGAGGCTGCAGGAGTACGACTTCACCTCTGAACATCGTAGAGGGAAGAGCCACGATAACGCAGACGCCATGTCCCGAAGACCCTGCCCAGAGGAGTGCGGCCAGTGCACAGGAGTGGAAGAGAAGTAGCGTGCCGCAGCTGTCCGAGTGGTCATGGCAGTGCCTGCGGAGTCTGGCGCAGGCCTGAGGAGGGAGCAGCTGGCGGACGCAGACTTGGGACCACTCTTGAGAGAAGTGGAGGCAGGGACAAGACCAACCTGGGAGGACATCGCACCGAGGAGCGCCACCTACAAGTTGTACTGGGCCCAATGGGACTCACTGAAGACAAGAGAGGGCGTGGTTTTCCGGGTATGGGAGTCACCTGATGGGAAGACGCAGAGAGAACAGTTGGTACTTCCCCGAAGTAAGGTCCCAGAGGTCTTGGAGGAAGTGCATGCCGGTGCTTTGGGAGCAAACCGAACAATCGAAAAACTCTGACAGCACTACTACTGGCTGAAGCTCCGAGCAGACGCTGATAGATGGTGCCGTCAATGTCATGTGTGCGCGGCGAGTCGCGGCCCCCAGACTAGGAGCCGGGGTCGCATGCAGCAGTACAACGTCGGAGCTCCATTCGAAAGGATCGCCGTTGACATAGCTGGACCATTTCCCGTGTCCGACCGAGGCAATAAGTACCTACCTGATGGTGGCCGTGGACTACTTCACCAAGTGGCCGGAGATGTTTGCCATCCCGAACCAGGAGGCAAAGACAATACCAGACTGTCTTGTGGAGAAAGTGTTCTGCCGATTTGGAGCGCCGTTAGAACTCCACAGCGACCAGGGCACCAATTTTGAAATCAACCTGATAAAGGGGGCACTTGAAAGACTTGGGGTGAACAAGATCCGCACAACACCCCTATATCCCCAGTCGGACGTCAAGATGGAGAGATACATCAAGACCTTAGAAGAGCATCTGAGGAAAGTCGTGGCCAGCCATCAGCGAGACTGGGACGTCAAGGTGCCACTGTTCTTGCTGGCCTATCGCTCCTCAACACACGATACCACTGGGATAACGCCAGCCAGCTTAATGTGCGGCCGAGAGTTACGCCTCCCATGTGATCTGGCTTTTGGAAGTCCCCCGGACGGAAAACAGCCAGCAACCGAGTATGTTGAGAACCCGGTGGACCATCTCCACGACATGCATGAAATGGCTCGTCAGAACATCCAGAAAGCGAGCGACCGCATGAAGACCCGATACGACAGGCAAGCCAACAGCCAAGGGTTCCAGCAAGGTGACCTAGTCTGGTTGTATCGCCCTACTCGGACCAAGGGACGCTGCCCGAAGCTTCAGCAGCCGTGGCAAGGACCGTACCGGGTGGTGAAGAGGATTAACGACGTGGTCTACCGCATCCAGAAGGTGCCCCGAGGAAAGATGTTGGTAGTACACCTGGATCGTCTGGCCCAGGACGACCAGCCTTGAGGAGGGAGCAGTGTCGCAGAATGGGCATATAGGTTTCGGCGGAAATATGAAGATAGCTGAGATAAAAGACTTACAGAAACAAACAAACTGTGATAAATGCAAATTTTTCATAACATCTGGATTATTTCGGGTTCTATATTGTTCTGGAAATCTCTCGAATTACGAATGAGGTATTTAAGGAAGTGACGAGTTGAAACAGTAGTAGTTGTGTAACACGAGTGTTGACAGCTGATCAGAACGTTGTAGACTGTGTATGTGACGTAATGTTGTTACGTTAGAATTGAACAGTGTATTTCTACGCAAACAAAGAACGATTTTTAATTTCTGCAAATCTGACTTTTAATTCTACGAACCCACAAAGTCACAATACGCTCTCTGTCCCCGCCCACCTGCAATCCTATTGGTTCCCTCTCCTCCAATGGGAGGTTGTGTTAATAGGGTCTTTCATATCATGCTGAGTGGTTTGCTGGTGTCACGGTTCAGATTGCTCCTTGCTTTAAATATTTCAATGCTTTCTCTCACTATGCTTTGAGAGAAATGGTCACAAATAGCTAAAATCTCCAAATTATCAAAATCAATGTGGTGGCCAGTGTTCTCTGCATGTGAGATAGTTTACGGCAAAACATCAGCAAGATTTTTAAGAAATTATAAGCCAACAGAATGCAGACCACACTGGAAGGCAGGTAAAAAGGTAATGGATAAAGGCCGTGGAAGTCTACGTAACCATTTACTAAGAAGCAATATTTTTATACTCAGGAAGCAGATTTAAAGACATACTAATTCAATATTTTCACCCACCTTAGTTAAATACCAATAAGGTTTAATGCAATTAGCTGTGTAATGTTTAGCCGCACACCATGCATTGCCTATCTCAACTTGCTTATATTAGTCACATCTACAATCACTTTAATTATTTTGGTGTAGTTCATTAACACCCTGTACATACAAACATAAATTTTAAAGTGGGACTTTTGGACTAAAAGAGAACTTTACATTTACAATATTTATATAATTATTTATAAATTACCTGATGAAGAATAGCTTCAAATTTTCACTGAAGACTATCATTTCCTAATCAAAGTGCAGCAGGTCTTTTTCTGCTATTTCGTGTTGAGGTAAACTATTCAGGTTTTAAAGTTGCAATTTTCTTTACAGCACTTTTGTTAAATCATCCTTGAACTTCAGGAGAGAGTTTTACTTAGGAGTCCAGAGCATTAATAATAGTTTTAGCATCCATTGCTTTACAGTCAAAGAATGAAAAATTCTTCATTATCTGAAATGAATAAGTCAATACATTTCAATCTGTGGCTTTATATTTGAACTTTCCTGGCAACTAACATAATAATTATCCTACAAAATAGTACATTACAGCTAAGTTACATATGACGTTACCAGATGATCACACTGTAATTCAAACTCTGAGTTTTTACACTAAAGAGTGGCTCGTTAATTGTATGCAATTAAAAGTTGATCAACTGGCAGCAGTGATCTCAGAACCCTCAACATGTTTGCCAGTAATGTATCAAATGACATATGATTCCACAACAACTTTTTTTTTTAACTTTTTGCAAGTAATTTGAAAGAAACGCATACTGAAGCAAAGAAAATGAACTAAATTTATTAGGATATTAAAATTATTAAAATATTAAAAATTATATTAAATCATTTATTAGAATATTAAAATATAATATAAAATAATGTTAAAATTAAATATAAAATTATTTTAATAATATTAAAATTATTAAATCATAATAATGTCGCGATCCCGTTATCACAATAGCGCGGCTTGCGCACACAAAGGAACTGATAAATATAGCACGGAGATAAAGGTCTGCCGAGGCAGATCTTGATTGATAGAGAACATTTGGTTTCTTGTTTGTTTTAGAACAGTCTAGAATTATCAATAGTCATATATAAGAGCCAGCGGAGTAGTTGTAAACGGAGTTGTAACGAGAGTTGTAATTGTAAACAGAGTCGTAATGAGAGAGTGGTAATTCAAACTGGTGTGTGTTTTGGAAGTGAACTTTATGTTGTGATCAACGACCTTCGAAGATTGCATTTATGTATTACTCAATTCTGCTGGTGTACAAAGTGTATTTCTACACAAATAAAGAACATTTTGAATTTCTGCAACTTGGACTTTCAATTCTACGTACCCACAAAGTCACAATATGAATGGCACATATTTTTTATTTTACTTCCTTAATTTTTATTGCAATAACTGTTGTAAATATTCAAAGCCTTTCACAAAATTTCTGAGGGTTTCAAAGAATTATCTATCATTTCTGCAATCCTGGACAGTGCTTTGAAGGTGTTAAAAGGTATTGGCATTAATTAAATGAACTGTGTGCATTGTTGAGTAATATAATGAGTAGCTGAAGTATTATGGATGCCATAACGGTTCAGTTATGTCACATATATTCACCCAAAATGAATATACATTCTTCTCCATTTATCTGGCCTACTTACAAGAACTTATATCTACTCCATCCAAAAAGTGATACCAAGTTAGGGCTCCATAAATCACAAAAAAAAAAAAAAAAAAAAAAAAAAAACACATTTTCAGAAAAAGGTCTGTGTGTGTCTTTTATGTGCAGGGTAACTTAAAAAAACAAAAAGTTGATTAATTACCAACTGCAGCATCTTCCAAGTATGCAACATAGAGATTTTCAAGAAAATCTCCTCACCCAAAATACATTTTCTGTAGACTGGACCACGCTACAAAAAGGACTTCGCATGGAGTAACAAATGTGGTCTATTGTGCATGATTAGAAGAATTTAGTAACAGTGACGTCAAAATTAATTGTAAAATCCGACTATAAACAGATTTTGCAATGGGTCGATTGTACCTATACCCCCAACTGGGGCACCTCCACGAGGATGAGGTGAAAGCAGACAAAGGGCGGACCCATGACAGTGCAGAAGTATTTGTTTAATTCATTGGTTGTTTTACCTTTTTATTTAAAAGCTACTCAATTTGTTAATAGGTCCATAGAGCTTAGAGTTACCTGAGATTCATGTTTCAGGGTAAGAGAAAACCTCAAAGAAACCTTATCCAGATAACTCCCCCTGACCACTTGGGACCTCTTGAACATGAGGCAGACACATCTATGCTACCAAAGCGAGCATTACTGAAAATTCACAACATAGGACCAGCAGCTTTACTTCCCTTCTGAAAGAAGCCATGCCAGTGATTTCTACACCTGTAAAACTTCCACCAGCATTTGAACCTGCATGTTACCAAGGAGGGAAACTTGTGTGAGTTAAGGGACTCATGCCAGGTCGGTTGTACAAGCTGGGATGTCAATCTGTTAGTGACATGCCACCTGTTGGCACTTATCAGGTCCAACCACCCATAAAATTCTCACGCCTCATCCTTCCCTCCTGGGTGGCATGCATAGGCACAAAGTGTCCTAAGGTCCTCTCTTCTAAACCTTTGTAGAGAAAGTAAGCATTGGGTCGTGTTAATGCCACAAGATGGCATGAGATAATGTCTTAAAGTTCCTTCCAGTAACAAGTTAATTTACAATGCTAATCTTAAAAAGAGGCCAAAAATTGCCAAGGTTCATAATTGCCTATAAGGCTAAATTCATATTAAATTGCCATAAAAAGTATTATTTTAGTACTGAGAGGGATGGCTCAAGTGGTTTCATCTGTGGCCCACATTTGGGAGGCTGGGGTTTGATTCCTGTGGCCGACCTACCTGGCCCATAAGTTTTTTGGAGTTTTCCCGGGTCACTAGGCGAATGCTGGGTAGGTTAATCACATTCCATAAATTTCCTGTCCCTCCATTTCATCTTTATTATCATTTCACATCATCTTTCATCTGGTGGTCTCTTTCAGGGTAGAAGTGTCGACTAGTGTCTCAGTGGTGCATGGCAAGATGATATATTCTGAAAACTGCTTCCTCCTCCAGTAGGTCGGTTGCTGATCTCCAAACCTGCTGCTGGGACCATTTTGGGACTGACTGCCACGACTATTTGTGCACCGGCTGCTGGGCCCATTTTCGTAACGCAGTAGGGGGGCATGTTTGTTCTACTGGCCTCTGGGGGAGGTCTCTTAGTAAAATGTAGAGAACATGTCCTCTGCACTGTCGTGGCTCCTTGGGACGGCTGCCCTTTTTTTTCTCTCACCTCATCATTCCTCACAGGGTTGCCCCACTTGGGGGCATAGGTACAATAGATCATAGCTGGTCTTCGTGCCGAATCCCCTCTGTAGTAAATCCTAATTCTATTATTGTCCTTATAATAAAGTGAACAAACTATTTAGAACACGCCCTAGGAATCTTCAAAGTCTAAATTAATCGACAGGCGCAGTATACGACTAGGCACCAAAAGGTTTGTTTTAATAGTGTAAAGCCATAAATAGTGATATTTTAGCATTACAAGTTTTAAGCTCTCAAATCTAATTTTTGAATTATCAAATTTTTGAACAGAATGTAAATGCTAGGCAGAGAAAATTATTAATGCTATATATCTGGATGCAAGAAATAAAACGTGAAACAGCCCTAATAGCACAGTTAATTACTTCTACTAGCTATTCAAAAGTATTTGTTTAATTCGTTTGTTTTATATTTTTATTTAAAAGTTATACTTAATTTGTTAATAGATCATAGCTTTTATAGTGTAGATGAATTCCTACATCATTAAGTAATGTAAATTGTGCATTTGCAAATGATTATTTTTATAAATGAAATGCATATAGCCTTGTTTTTATCTTGGTATTGTTTCTCATGGATTTTAAAATGTCATTGAACCTTATATCGCTGCATTTGTAATCACAAAGGCTGGAGGGATGTGCGCTCGCATGCAATACAGTTAGCTGGACGCAGAGTATGAATGATGTTAGATGTACAGACTTCCATCAAATGTGCAAACAACTGCAACTAGACTATTGCAACTGCAAAGCCTCTGATATTGTATGAATTATCTGAAAATATTCAGTTCCTATCCAATAATTTTGCAGCGTTGTCCAAAGCTATTATACAATTAGAAAAAATGGGTTTGGAAATGTACAAGACTTAGCTAATTCAAGCAATGTGTGAAAGTTTGAAAATTAATAAGGGAAACATGTCAGACAATAGAGTGGAATTCTTTACATTTGCACCTCTGACATCATGTGATGTCAAAAGTCTTTTACTGTTTAAAAACAGCTTCAGTGATGTGTGTCGAAATTTCACATGTAGTAATTTATGAATGTACATTGTAACCCAGTGTAATGCACTCTGCGACGATATTATACTTAATAAATAGCAGTATGTAAAAGTGTTTAAGTGCTATTCCAGAATGCAAAGTTTATAATGCTTGTAATTTGTGCAGCAGTGAGGCAGTTGTCATGGTCAGGCTATACCTACTTGCAGTTGATTACATGCACAACCGATTATAGTATAATCTATGTGCAGTATACTGTTGCGAGCCATCATTGCGATAGCGTGGCCAGCGCACACAAAGGGACAGATAGTGCAACGCGGAGATAAAAGCTTGCTGAAACAGATAAAGTTAGATGACTGGAAGGTTCGAGTTTCGTCTGGTGCTGTCTTGATTGTTACAGATTATTCCACTATTTTCTGGAACGATGAGAGAGGTATATAAAAGAAGCCGTGGCTAGTTTATCGGACAGTCGTAATTTAACTCGATTTTGAAAGTGAGGACTATGATTTGAAAGTGAACTCTTGTTTATTTACGTGTGCAGAAGTTACGAGAGATTGTGTTGGTTTATGTTACGGCAGCTTGCTGCCAAGGTTGTACAAACAGTGTGCTTCTACGGAAATAAAGTGTTTTGAATTTCTGCAACTTGGACTTCTAATTTTACGAACCCACAAAGTCACAATATATATGAAAAACGCACACGCCTCCAGCCTTATAACATATTTATCATGTTTTAATGGATGAAAAAGATATGATACAATTACCTTTGAGGTATGTGAGATCTTCTTTAATTTTTTATTATTATTATTGATGATGAATAATAGACTATGGATAGTGATTATATGTAAAACAGCCAATAGATTAATTATTAGTAACTCCTAAATGAAAAGTATTTGAGGCATTGCCATTAACGTGAGACATACACAGATCAGGCAGAACAACATAGACAATGATTTGATCCTGTAAGCTGAAGATTCACAGTTCGAGGCGTGGTCAGAACTTTTGAATTTTTCATATCTGGAAACAGTGATGCACCTTTCACTTTGAATTAAATCTGCTTTTCTTCACTTTGACAAAATTGTTGCAGCTTTGTCAAATGCAGAAACTTGGTGTTGTAATGAAGTGAGGGTTGAAATGCAGATTTGGAGAATGGAAGGACAAACTAAGTAATGTTGCTGTTTGAGAAGGAATGTACAAAAGAAGAGGCAACAAAGGTTATGGTTTGGAGTTGGGATGTGATGCACTGGAAGGAAGATTTGGTACAGAAGAAGAATGGATGAGGCTGACATTTGAAGTGACCAAACTAACAACTTCACAGCATTAGCTGTCCCAAGGATAGCATTTATCTGTCTTCTGGTGGTTGCAGTGAGTTATCAGGAAGTGTACTCACATATAGATGTGGCTCAACATAAGTTTAAAAAAATGCTGTTGACAGTAGTTTCTCTATCATCTATAATTTATTAGCCTACACATATTCATGTTGTCTACTTCCTTTTAATATAACCTTTGCAGAAATAATTGCAAAGTTTAAGAACAGTATGCATTATGCTGGCCTCAAAATGTCAGTCTCTCCATGCAATTTTTAATGTTGATAAGACTTTAGATTGACAAAAGTATTCAACAAATTGAACCAGTAATAATGGATATCTTGTAAATGACTTATGCCACAAAAAATTTAAAACATACATTTTATTTGTCATGCAAATATCTTTAACATATAGGGGATAGACAAAATAATGTGAACACCTGTACTTACTTTAGAATGGTTTATTAATAAGGAGTTGGACTGGAATATGAGGATTGTATAGCATCTACTGGAATGTTATGCAACTCTTATCAGAACCTGTTCTAGCTCCTGTAGTGACGAGGGAGGCGGAAAACTGCTACGAAATCTGTTTTGCAATACTGCCCAAACTGGTTCGATAAAAGTCAGAGGATTGTGTTGGCCATGGTTGTACTGTCCTGGCTGTGTGAATGGGTGCACTATTGTCTTGAAATATGGCATGGTTGTTGGGAAACATTTGAATCAGGATACCTCTGATCACCTAACATATTCAAATACTCTTTGGCTGTAATGCAGCCTTTGAGAGTAATGACGGGAGCAGTAGAATACCATGATATGGCTGCCCACACTATTACAGGTCCACCTCCATGCTTAATCGGAGGAATTAAACAATTGCAGGCTTTGGATACATAGTCAATCTAAAAAATTCAATGCCATGGCTGGGATTTGAACCACGGATCTCCTGGTTGGTCAATGGTAGCTCAATGGGTAAGAGCGACTGGAGAGAAACCAGGAGATCTGTGGTTCAAATCCTAGCCATGGCAAGGAATTTTTCAGGTTGACTATCTAAAACCTTAGTCTATATACGGCTAGTGAGAAGAAATGATTAATTTCCATCAATTAACTTAAACTGTAGGCTTCTTTTGGAGTTCTCCAGATGTAAATCCAGGCTGTTTGAAATAACATAAATGTTGACTTGCCAGACACTCATCAGCCATCCAGGTTTATGCTTCCAACACCATTTTTGCACTTCTTTGCTGTTGTTTTAGTCACTAATTGTTTAGATATAGCAGGTCGTCCATGAATATCTGCTTTATGAAGTGCTCAGCAGACAGTGCCAATAAATACAACATTTAGAAGATGACTACCAAGCTCTGCAGTAACTTTAGCTGCAGTTGTTTTCACACAATTTTTGTTAGTTTATGACAATCTCTGTCGTTTAGATTTGACTTTCTCTCAATATTACTTTTACATGATAATGTCTTTCCATGTTTTGTGTAGACATCATGACTATTGAAACATTAAATAAGTTGGCTGTATTGGTTATTGTTGCTAGAGCTAATCAAGCTCCCAGAATCTGCCCTCTTTGGAACTCTGATAAGTCTTTCCTTGCAAATCTACCTGTGCAGTACTCGGTACTGATGCCTAGTCAGTAATGAATGTGGTATGTGTCTTGTCAAACATAACCATCCCTTTACTACACTGTTCACGTCATTTTGTGTAACCCCTGTACTCTTTATTTTATTCAAAATCATAGCGCCATTTTAAAGGAAGTAAAAAAATGTTGAAAAATGTTTTGTATAAAAGGTAGATTAGTGGGAAATTTGTTTAAAAATTGAGCTGTTCTCAAATCATGTAGGCGATATATCAAACTTTTGGTACTATGTACTAGGTAGACTCATGATTGAACTGTCTACATGGTCCCCACTTAGCAGATAAATGCTATCCTTGACTAATAACATCAGCTCCTTACAAGTTTGCAATTAGACGTTCATTTCCTGAAATGATGCAATACTGACACAGGAAAAGGAATAGTGATACTGCAGCAGGTGTGAACTGAGGGAATGTTAACAATTAAATAATATTAACACACTAACATTTTTATTCTGTATCATATAAAGGAGAAAAATTAATCAAAATTTATTTAACTATATACTACACATTACTTTTCTCTGAATTCATACAATAAATAAACATTAATCTCTTTTTTTAAAACATTTATAACATATCTTTTATATATTTTTATTTATATATATATTAATTTATATGAGGCATATATATATTATTCAAGTTGAGAGACATTCTCACAGAGTAGACAAGAAAGACATTGGAAAACACATTGAAGTTTCTATAAAACAAATTTGGAGATGGTGTTTCATTTTGGCTTTGGGGCGGAAAGATATTAAATGCTATCTTTCTCTAAATTGCAGCAGAAAACTGAAGTTACTTCTGCACAAACATAGTATTCTCAATTTCTTCTTTAGACATCTGATTGCCACGATATCATCAGGACGAATTTGTTAAGAAGTAAAGTGGTTTATTTCATTTTGTACTATTTAACCTGTACTTGCTCATAAAACCCAAATGCAATCGAGGAAGCAACAACAAAAAGGAAGTGCACTACAGAGAGGTTTACAAAAATAATCAAACCATCTCCAATAAAGTTTATCAAAGCCATTAAGGAATGTTACCATAGTAACGCATTGATAAGCATCACAGCCTGCACCATTAATGCGGAGTATTTTAAAATTTTGATGCAGCTAAGGGTATTTTGTACTTTTCAGTATTGCTAATTATTTTCTAAGTGTGCAAATTCTGCTTGAGAATACTATGGATGTGTTTACAGCACAAACAAAATATTTCCCAGCAAAAATATCATCAGGAATAAGAAGTGCTAAACATCAGAAGCAGCATCTGCCGTGCGATAGTTTTGATTATGAACAGCAGCCGCTGCCAATAATGTCCTTAACCGTGTTAATACATGAACAACATCGTACATTTAAATGCTGCAAATTCCAAATTACTATATATATTATTTAAAACCATTCAAATACAAAGAAAAGCAAGGCTATCACTGTGAAACAACTAATACTGCAGTTCAAATATGGCAAAATGCAAATCTAAAAAGGTTTAAAAAATAAAAACTGCATAATCAGAGAATATTTCGTAGTTCATGTTATTCAGTTACACGAGGAATTATCATGGCCTCCCAGGAGAATAAACAAGCCACCAACTTGATTACTCAATGCACTCATCTTAAATATTAGAGGGAGAGAGATGAAGTTTATAACAGAGAGTGGGTGAAGAACCAATACAGAAGCAAGCAAAACACAAATTGTTGC
Source organism: Mantis religiosa (assembly GCA_030765055.1). Taxonomy (NCBI): domain Eukaryota; kingdom Metazoa; phylum Arthropoda; class Insecta; order Mantodea; family Mantidae; genus Mantis; species Mantis religiosa. The sequence goes on from JAUKNK010000207.1 coordinate 1,295,388, forward strand.
AAATACATTGAATTACTTAACAAAAACTATTAATGAAGTCCTGAAACCTAACTTTGTTAAATTTATTACTGTGCTCTTGCGACCACATTCTTACCTGATTAGCCATGCTGGAACAATGTTAGATAAAATGACTCAATAACAACGATACACATAATCACTTCTTCTATTTAAAACCAGCTACAACATACAGGCAGCAATGAAGCTCAGTGTTTTCAAGCGCAATATACAACGTTGGCAAACACATTAAGAACATTTTAAAGGAAAACATACAGGACCGAAGAAGGAAATGTTCATTCAAGTGATATGCTTGTATTTCCAATATGTTGTGACTTTCAGGGTCGTCTTATGTTTGGGCCAATTCAGTATTCAAACTCTAATGTCTAGCACTTTTTATCAGTGACTGCTAGTTTTGCTGTTCACACTCCTACGAACATGACAAGAATTTCCGCAATAATTTGTGGCTTAGCTAGAGAGCCCTACTTCCCCAACAACATAAAACAAAACAGCATCAAATTAAACTTCACTACTACTGCACATAATTCAACTATGATACAACCACAGTTTGACCATGTTCGTTATATTCTAACACATTCATTTAACAACCTTCTTAGTCTCCTATCTATTTTGTTAACATTAACATATCAATCGTTAATCACATCTAGAAATTCTTCTGCATGCACTTTGCACAGTAATCATGATTGGGTTATCACCTCTCGATTCTAAATTATATATACTTGATCTGGGGAAATAAGAGTCATGAAAGCTTTTACTGTACAACATTCTGGAAAGGCATTTGAGCACAACAAAATCAATCAAACTTAAGAGCATGCTCCACTTTCCATGTAAAGAGCCTTTGTTTGGATGCGTGGCCACTCTTTGCTGGGTATTCATAGCCCTTTTAAACTATAACTATATAGCTTTGCCACAGAAGATGTGGCAAATTATATCCTTATCTTATTGCACATCTCTCACAGGTTTTAGGAAAATTTGCATTGACATTCATTTACTTATCATGCCCATGTAAATAAAAAGTTGCTTCATCTGTAAAAAATAATTCAATACAGGTCGATAAAGAAATTAACACTACTCACATTATTGCACAGTTGCAATTTCTCTTATATTGTTTTAATTTAAAAAGTTCACTGATATTCCAAACTGTAGTTTGCAAAATTCCTAATTCCTGTGCAAACTCTCTCGACACCTCTGATCTTTGTTCCTATTTTTCTCTGATGTTACCAAAGTTTTCCCTGTAATAACAAGTAATTTAATTTTGGTATCTTGTTTCCCTGATTCTATTCCTAAAATTACAACTGTCCTCACTTCTCTACAAGAGTTTGTCACATAGATCTGTAAAATCTACTTATCTCTGTATTTAATGACAGCACAGGGAGAAGAGGGGGAACACAACAGGTTAGAAATAGGACATAATATGCCAACGCACTGAAACGAAGGCTCTATAATTCTCACACAACTCAAATTAGAGCAAATAATCATCTGAATCTTTAAACCTCTTGTAATATTTCTAAATACACTGCCTACAAAATCACTTTTAACATAATATGCAAGCATCTCTAATGTATATATATATGTATATACTTCTATTGAAAGCTGCACCACCGCACTATAGCTTACTACACAGTGTATTCGTTTCTCTCAGAACTTTACCTGTGATTATTCCTTTGCTGCCAGTGAGAAAGTTTGTCATGAAAAACTGCAACAATGCTTGCAGAATGTACAATCAAAATCAGTTGCCCTGTGACCTAACTCATATTTGTTAACAGCTTACCATTGCCTGTTTTTTATAAAAACAAACAGCATGCCTGGAACAGATAAACAGATGTTCTAAACAATGTAGGCAACTATCCGGACAGTTCATGTATTTTGCCTGCATTTTTACAACCTATAAAAAGATACTGGGTTATTGCCCAGCACTGCAAATCAAAATATCACATAAAAGTAAAATAAACTAAAATCCTGAGGTTCTGTGTGACGGCAGAAATGCACTTATCAACACTTGTACGGCGAGAATTTGGGATTTGTAGGCCCGTGTGTGAATGATCTCAACTCATAAGCCATTTCCATCCCATGAGCTGTAGCTGTGTCCACGTCAGACTTCCGGAAAATGATCATACGAATATCAGTATGTAAGTAGATACGCCCAGATTTCGAACTTGAGAATCTAAAACAGAAATGTGCAAGGAAGAATGAATTCTCAGGCAATGTTTACATAGAGTTAATTATGTATTGTATTGTATTTATTTCATCCTCTGGAACATAATGCATATGTTATAGGACACGTCAGTTCAAGATACAAAGATAAATATAAAAAGACTAAAATCTGTAACAGATACAGGATCCAACAAAAGTCTAAAGTAGAAAAAGCAAATAAATATAAACTATATAAAGACCATAGAGAAATGCTATATAAAAGCAATTGTTCACAAATGTGGAGTTTACTCTACTTCATGATTTAATTCAATTTAATTTAATTCAATATATTTTGTCCTTTTGATTGATATCAGACACGTCATAGTATAAAAATTACATTATTGTCCACTGTCATTATTTACGATCACTTAAAACTAATTAACATTTAAAAACTCTTTTACAGAATAAAAGGAATGTTGCAGTAAAAAGAGTTTTACTCCCTTTTTAAAATGTATAAGGCTCTTCATTTGTTTAATATTTTCTGGTAGCCTGTTGTATAATCTTATACCTTTATTGTTAGCACTAGACCTGAAGATTTCCGTTCTACTACTTTTAATGTGAAAGTCATCTTTCTGACATGTATTGTATTTGTGAATATTGGCATTTTTGTAATTTTGTATTTGTAGTTTATTTTGTTTTACATGGATCACTAATTCCAAAATATACATACATGCTAGAGGTAATATTTGATGTTTTCTGAATAATAGCCTGCAAGATGTTCTGTTATCTACTCCACTTAGTATCCTTATCGCTCTTTTTTGAAGTTTAAAGACTCTATCTGCCTTTTCCCCCCAGAACATGATGACAATAACAAAAATAATCATAAAAACTATTTGTAGTCTGTTTATCGGCACTCATCCCTTATTTATATATTATCAAGGGACTAGTTTCAAAGGCCATTGCCTCCATTTTCAACCTCTCTCCAACTAGCATCTGTTGTCATCTGCTCTCCTCTCTCTGGTGGTGGAATTATGAACTTCTTTGTCAAATTATCTACTGGTGACAATGAAGTTCATAATTCCACCACCAGAGAGAGGAGAGCAGATGACAACAGATGCTATTTGGAGAGAGCTTGAAAATGGAGGCAATGGCCTTTGAAACTAGTCCCTTGATAATATATAAAAAAGTGAGTGAAGAGTGCCGATTAACCGACTAAAATAGTTTTTACAATTAATTTTGATGTCACTGTTACTAAATTCCTCCAAACACACATAACAGAAATAATAATTATTTATTCACTATTTGGAAATTGCAATACGCTAGTTAAGACTAACTTATAGGTAATGACAGTATTTTAAAATATATACTCTAAAGGGGTACTAATACTTTTATATATATTTTACATACTATGTTTGCTTCTCAATTCTTCTAGTTAAGAATGGAGTTTTACTAACCACTTATATACTTTATCTTTCAAGCTTAGCTTATTTTCATATGAACTACATTAAATATTCTTATTTATTTAACTTCTAATAACTGGATGATCTATAGTGGAAGGTCATCTGGCCCCAGTGCTTGAACTTGGGTGAGAAGACTGGATACAGTGAAGGATGGCATGTGCTAATGCTCTTGTGGTTGTGGAACCATTCGTCTCAATTTCTATGGACTTCCAAGCAATGAGCACCATAAACACAGGGATGTAGTGAAGGGGGAATGCGGATGTATGCTGTCCCCTCCTATTTTTCAGAGGGGGATGCAGTCCCCTTACTAATAATATTATTTATACTTTTTTTAATTCATTACCTTTCTTAATTTAACATTCAAGGTACTGCAAAAATACAAAATATATTCATTCAAAATACATTCAAATAATGTTTATAATTATTAACAGACCTCCAGTACATATGTGGAGCCCAGAGAATTACATAAAAGAATGGATAAAAAGTCGTATGCATGCTGAGGACAACCAAAGCAGGAAGGTTCTCCAGCATCTGAAAAATTTTTTAGGTGTGCGTCCCCTCCACATTTTTGTTAGGAATACGGCCCTGCATAAACATAATGCATTTCTGCTGGTTCTAGATAAGCAGAGTAAAACACTTGAAAGATAGAATCAGAACTGAAAAATTCAAAGCAATAGCTGGGATCTGAACCACAGATCTTCTACTCCATGCATGGCTGCTCTACCATGGCAACATGTCGGTATGACAAATTCTCCATTTAATGACCTTTCAAATTTTGCCTTCACATGGCTTGTGTATGTTACAACAATATATTATTATTGATTGCCCTTAAACATTTTTATATGGGATGTAAAACAAAGTCCTTCCAGGAAATTAACACTTTAGTACGTGCTGACAGAACCACAAAGTGCTATATAATATCTTACAATTTAAGTAACAAAATGCAGATCTTAGGTTAATGATCAATACAAACAAAGTTAAAACAGAATATAAGCAAAACTCCAAAATGAAAGGAAAACAAAACTTAAGCCAAACGGCAACAAGGATCATGTGACAGAATTTCATTTAACTCTAGCTCAATAACAAGCCATTTACAGACATACACTCCCAATAAGAAAATACTCAAATAAAATCCATGAATTGCCCTTAAAATCATTCACAGTTACTGCTACTGGAAATGGCAGAGTTCCATTCACATAAGTTTGAAAGAACGGGCAGAAATGCTACGTCTTTTACTATGTTCTAATTGCAATGGTCAATTATATAAAGAGGAGAGTCAGGTGTGAGGTGAACCAACCTGAGGTGAATGAGGTAGCGTAACCATTTCTGCATATTGTCGGACTGCATCTCCAGTGGAGGGTTGGCAGGCATGTATAGAGTGCGCTGACGAAGAAAAGTTTGAGAGTTTGGAGGCATATCAGCCAGGTCGTACATCACCACAAACATCTTCACAACCGTTCCCAAGGGGTTGAACAGTGTCACTTGGATTGTACCACTTCTTGGAACATTGTACCCTTTCTTTCCGAGATTTATGTGTCCCTAAAAAATTGAGTCACATTAATTGCTTCCTGATTTCCAAGCTGTAAAAAAATTATTACAGTATTTAACTAATAACTCTCATATATAGCAGCTTGTAAACTTCCTCTGTGATCAAATGTTCTGGTTTCTCATCCCACAGATCCCCGTGTTTATTCCCTCTGAGTCACTTCTTACCCTCTGGAGAGTCTGATAAGTTGGTCTTATCAAACAGGTCCTCATTGCAACACTTACCTTCTGCAATCTGAATAAAGTGTTCAACTGTGTAAGCCTTACTTAACTATTAGCTCTAAAACTCTAAGTGAATCATACATCAGTGGCATATTTTTTCCAAGTATGGCTTCACATTAAATTATTTATTCAGGATTTTGTATTTATTTATTGTCCTACTTCAAAGAATAGCCAAATTCTTCATCTTGCAATGTTCAGGATGCAATGTGCATTAATTGTATGATTGTTTACTTTGTCCCTAAATTCTGCTGATTACCCATGTACACTAAATATTAAAATTAATTTAACTGTGCATCTTTAAGTAACTAGTGAATTTGCAAAACAGCCTATGTCCACATTTTCATGGATTTGAGTAAAGATTACAATGATGTTCTGAGGGCCAAGTTGCATCTTTTAATGGCAAAATCACTTTAGTCCACATTTTCTGTACAGATTTTTCATTATACATGGCCTCTGGTAAAACGACTTTAAGACTTAAGCTTTTTTTTTCTTTTTTTTTTTTTCCTTCAAAATTTATTCCTAGGTACTTCAGTAATTTTGAAAATTTATTATTCAACTGAACCTAATCAATACATGCATATTTGTCACTGGATTCACAAAGTGCACAGAATCACAATACACCATTGTTGTGCAGATGTATGCAAATTTTGTTTCTTTGTTGTTACAAATGAAGAACATGTTAGCTGCTCTGTGAGGGCTAGTGTACAAAGACTTACGTGAAATGATTATTGTATGAGAAAGATTTGTATAAAGAGTTTACAAATTATATAACCACAGAAAGGATTACAGTAAAATGAAACAATTTTCACTTATTTTAATTCATATTTAAATTTAGCTGAACTAATTTAATTTCACCAGTTAAGATAATAAAATATAGTACTCCAATTCATTTATTAACGTTTATATTATATTGTTCTATTCTCTTCAAGAAAGTTTAATATTTAAATTTTGTTATACCAAATGCCCAAAAGTATAATTAAAAAGGAGATTACATGTTTTTCTCTTATTTTATTCAATGATACTGTAGTAAACTTCCTTTCACATCTGGATTCTATGCTAAGAACACAATAATAATTTAAGAAACACTACTGGATTGCTAATATGTAGAGGTCACAAACACAAATGGCAAAAAAGGTGACAAATATTACAATGTATTAAGCAGCCTTAAAAGGAGATTTAAACTGGTGCATCAAATGGATAGTCAACATTAAAAATTCAATGCCATGGCCGGGATTTGAACCACAGATCTCCTGGTCTCCATCCAGTCGCTCTAACCCATTGAGCCACCATGGCCAACGTGCCATCCTGACACTAAACTCTCCATTTGACTCGCATATTTCCCCGGTTAAACCACTAGGGGCTCTTGCATCCAAGATACACCGTTTGTGGCAACTTATTATCGTAAGTACTTGGGCGACTGGACGGAGACCAGGAGATCCGTGGTTCAAATCTGGGCCATGGCATTGAATTTTTCATGTTGACTCTATCCATCAAAAACCTTAGCCTATATACGGCTAGTGTGGAGAAATGATTAATTGCCATCAATTAACTAAAATGGTGCATCATAAATTAAAATCCATTAGATAACTGAACATTAAATGTTTTGAACTGTCTGATAGTGAAGGATGGCGGGAGGGCATTAATGTTCAAGTTTGTCCATTTGCAATCCCATGTGTCTCTCTCATTCCCGGCAAAACTTACTAGATATGGAGTAGAAACTTTATCGTTGTCTCCCAAAGTGTAGAAAAACACTGTGACTGGCAGAACAAGATGACGAGGACAGAAAGAACCACTAGCACCCAGATCCGCTGTAAATCCTTGCACAGTACTGACAGGTTCCAGCCTTCCATTCAGCACAGATTCCTCAAAACTCCCTAGAAAATTAAATCATCTCTTTAGTGTTTAATTACTATTAAGTATATGAGAAAACTTTAGCTTAACATGCAAAAGCAAAGAAATGAAAACAAAGAGAAAATATCTAAGGTGTGCATTTTGACAAGATGTAGAGGTTATTTGGCCTTTCATTACAAACTGAGAGGAGGTGATTTTCCTTATACTTCTTTATGCCATGTTGGTTTGTCAATTTGATGATGAATCTTTTATCTGTCCATGTTGAGAAGCCAATTTTGATGAGAGATTTTGTAGTATTTTGTGGCTTTTTATCCATTTTGCTCAGCCAAGTTGCAGTCTGCAAGCATTGATGATTAATTTCTCAGTTGTGGTCTCGGATCAATGAGTTATTTACTTTTTTGTGTGAAATAACACTTCCTTTATTTGATAAAAATTACACTTGAAACTTATTTATTGTGTTTTAGAATAAGATACAATTATATCTACAATATTCGGAGAAATACTTCATCCATGAAAAGTTTCTTCTAGCACATGCAAAAAATGTTTTGTTTATTTGGATTTGATATGACTTATTTTAAATAAGTTCATAATGTTAAACACATAGGCTGAACAAACTGTATATATTTTCTGTACTGTAGTAAGACTCACTCACATGCATGCACTCACACGGGACCCTTCTAAAAATCGTTTTTCTCTCTCAGGAGAGAATGTATTACATTTTTTTCCCAATTTTGAGGTTTTGGAAGAAGTACGAGGACAAGTGCATAAATAAGTCGCAGAACTGTATAGAGACAATAATAATCATCAAAGTATCTACCTGACTACTTTTCAACATACTCACCCTGTACACTGAGACACTTATCCCATCTCGTCGCAACCAATGATTAACCTCTTGGATTACAGCATCATGAATTTCAAAGAGACAGCCACCCAAATTACTTTTCAAAGGCCTGAACAGATGGAAATCACTGGGGGTTAAGTTGGGACTGTATGGTGGATGTTTCAACCATTCCCAATTTAATATTTATAAGAGCTCCTGCAATAATCTTTTTGAGTGAGGGCAGAAATTGTCATCCAGAAGAATTATTTCCTTTGCCAGGTCACTTGCATTTGAATGGCCTGTTTAGTTCTCGTAGAGTGGTGTAGTATGTTGTGGCATTCACAGTCTCACAGTGAGGCTGGAGTTTCTGCAGTGTGACACCATGAATGTCCCAAAACATGGTGACCATAACCTTGTTATGGGATGATGGAACTGCCTTGAACACTTTTGTTGTTGGCGAGGTGGAATGTTTCCATTTCATGGAAGATCTTTTTGATTCTGGATGAAAGTGGTGAATCCAAGACTTGTCCCCTGCAACAATTCATGCCAGGTAGTCATCTCCTTTCTCAGTGTACGAAGTTAGGTGCTGCAAAGACAGACCAATTCTCTTCATTTTGTGCTCCTCAGTCAACTGGCAGGCACCCACCGTGGACAAACTTTACGAAACTTCAACTGCTCATGAATGATGTTGAGTGTTTCCATGTGAACAGCATGTGCTACGACATCGACTGTCATGCACCATCAGTTCCACACGCTGCACTCTGGTTACATGATGACTTGGACACTCCTGATCTCAGATGATTTGTTTCCCCTTGTTAAACTGATGGATCCAACTCAATACAGCTTTCCATGAGAAACACTATCACCACACACAGGATGCATTTTGCGATGCACTTCTTCTGTGGACAGTCCTTTGGCCTACAGAAAATGCACAACTGCATGCTGTTCTGCTTGGGTACAATCATGTAACACAGCCGCCAACCTACACTGGCTGACCGCATGCCAGAGAGATGACCCAATCTCTAGCATACATATGCTGCTAACTCCTGGCACAAAATGCACGCCTAATTTACAAATAATATTAATAAAATGCATCACTTTCAAAAATAGCACAAGTAAGTATTTCAGACCAAAGTAAAATGAGTTTTATAATTCTTTCTGATTGAAAATCTTACCTAACAAAGAAGCACATGGAGCAAGTGTGTAATGTGACCAAGATGAAGGCCCCAATGGTGAAAGAATAGGACCACCTATTCCTGGTGATGACGGAGATCTGGCTCCACTTTCACTCTCTGCATCATCGCTGCTCAAGCTCAATGTATCATCCGGCGGAGTTGCTGGTACACTCTCAAACAGTGCACTATGACAAAGTTTTGCTTACGTTACTCCTCGGCACATCAAATAGAGTAAACTGGTTTCTATTGCACATACAGAAACTACTTTTACCTGCGAATGGCCGACACAGAATTGAGAGAACTGTCAAAGTCAAAGCAGGTTCCTTTTCTAACAGGGGCAGGACTTGAAGTAAGAGGTAGGCCAGTTCTGCTGTGAAATACCATTGATGCTGCAGAATCAAGTGATCTGCGAAACTTGGCTTTGTCCAGAGCTGATGGAACTGGTCGATCAGGTACACCCTGTTCCAAAAAGTTGTATGCCTTGTAGCATGGCCAGTGGATTATACATTAGAACTCATGGATAAAGTATAGATTTCTGGTGATTTTTGTATTTTATAATTCAGTTCACAGTACAGGCTAAGTGTAAAAAAAAATATAAATAAAATATGAACCAATAATTCACCTTGCAATTTATTCCAAATGTCATATGGGGCAGATATTAAATTTCCCAGTTTCTTGAATGATGTTAACACTAAGCATGGTACAACACTTAAAATGATACACACAGCCCTATAAACAAAAACTAGTAGGTCAATGGAACAAGGTGCCACAAAAACTGTCATGAAACACCTCTCTTATTTCACTGAATGATACTGTTGCAGAAACTTGGAACCAACTCTATCAAGTGATCAGAATGAGTCTCTGATGCTTTAGGTCATAGTGAGGCTCAATATGTTTTTCTGAAGCCCATCATTGACTGTTGTGAGTATTCACGCTAATTTGTTCAGTGATCTTTGAGGCAAATGCTCTAAACTGACAGCAATTTTATCTAATTTATTTTCTGTTAAAACTAATTTCCTCTAGAATGTTTTTTGTCTAACACTGAAGCCAAATCTTCCGATTTATTGATGATCACATGTACAGTTTTTCTTGTACACATGGTGAGCAGATTGATGTTTAAAGTGAACTTTGCAAATAAACACACATATAAGTTGCACACAGTGGTTATTGTACTGACAAAGGTATCTCACTGACTGGACATGCACCTTCGAGTAACAACTGATACTTCGAGGCTAGTGAAAAGCAAAGGAGGCAAAGGCAACGAGAAGGTTACTGCATAATACAATGTCTGTTGATCATAATACTTTGATAATTATGGAAAGGTAGAGTCAGACTGAAAAATTCAATGCCATAGCTGGGATTTGAACCATGGAACTTCTGGTCTCCGTCCAGCCGCTCTAACCATTGAGATACTATGGCCAACATGCTGACATGACATTAAATTTTCCAACTGACTCGTGTGTTTCCCTGTAGACCACTATTAGGTCAATTAATGGAAATTAATTGTTCTTGAACAATGGTTAACTATAAAGCCCGGACCTTAAAGTACTTAAACATAGTAAGTCGCCATTAAGGTAGTTTGACTCTCATATGTTTATGAAAACTCCTAGTGGTCTACAGGGAAACACACAAGTCAGTTGGAAAATTTAATGTCATGTCGGCATGTTGGCCATAGTATCTCAATGGTTAGAGCGGCTGGGCGGAGACCAGAAGATCCATGGTTCAAATCCCAGCTATGGCATTGAATTTTTGAGTCTGACTCTACCTTTCCATACTTTAGCCTACACATGGCCAGTGTGAAAGAACAATTAATTTCCACTTTGATAATTATTTTATCAAATGTTATTCCTAGAGTATCCTTAGGACATTCATCTTCACAAATGAGATGGGATTCCCCTCAATCATAGGAACAAGTTTGTGCGGGTCTCGCAATGCAGTCTGTATCAAGTTTCAGTGCAGCAATGTGTCAAGTGAGACTAATGGCAAATTATTATAGTACACCATTACACAAGTGTTAATTTATGCCTCCTATTACAATAAACCTGTGTGGCAAGCAACAGAGCTGGGAAATTACATTTGGTTTCATAAAAATGTGAAAATGGTGCACAGCAATGATTGAGGACAGATTTTTAGATCACAGTGCTCTCTTCCTAGCTACAGTAGATGCTGTTATCACTCCTATGTCATCTCGGTATAATTTCTAAAAAACTTTCCTCAGGTAAGTTAAGCTCTTGCACCAGAGGCTTCGCATCAGGGGCGGTTCCTCCATAAGGTTGCAGGTTTGCGCTACACCCACTGATTCTGAATATACAACAGGTGCATTTTGCACATTAAAGCTGTACTTGTTTGCATTGTTTTATATACAAACATGTTTCAATTATGCTTATCGTCTGTAGCTGCCCATGACCGCAGAAGTCGAAATAAACAGTGATTAACTGTAGGAGCCACAGGTTTGCAGCGAAGAGTTAACCTAAGATTTCACCCAAATGTAGGCTCTCTGAGGGGGTTGTGGGAAGGTGAAGAGAGGAGAGTGGCTTCTTATACATTGCTTAAATGGAGGTTTATAAGCCTAGCTCCTCCTACTCTTAGCAACGGCTATAGCGTAACCTTCAGGCTTAGCTTCTGTGTGCTCTGCTTTTCGAACACAGGGAGAATTTCATTAAATGCATAGAGGTTATTCAGAAGAGAGCTCTGTTAAACAACAACACAACACTTGTTCAGGCTTCTGGGTTTATGGCCACTTTGAAAGATTATAATTTTGTATTCTGGCTGTCTTTCTTCTACAAGATCATGCCACATGTGGACATTTTGTACAATCAGCTGCAGAAACGAGACTGCAATGCAACATTTGCCATCGCCCAGCTAAACACATTTAAAAGGGAAGTGCAAAAGGTAAGAAATAGCGTGGATATTGAGGAACACAAAGAAATTGCAATTAAGAGGAGAATAGAAGATCATGATGTGAAAAGAAGAGAAGCTCTTGAAGTATGTGACATTATTCTTAGAGAAGCAAAGGACAAATTTAGCTTCACAGGGCATCTGGTAGCCTCGACTTTGCTTCATCAAGAAGATTTCTCCGACTATAAGACATTTCCAGAGGATTCCCTTAGAGAAACAATAAAGTTCTATCCTTTTATCATTGGAACAAAAATTCGTAGAGAACTGACTGTAATTTACAGTCGAGAGGAATTTCGTGGAATGTCCGGCGCTTTGTGCTTGATGGACTTCAATAAGGAAAACAATTTATGTGCTACATTCAGCGAATATGTCAAACTCCTGTGAGTACTGTTAACTATGCCAATGTCTACCGCTGAAGCAGAATGCTGTTTCTCAACTTTAAAAAGAGTACAAACTTTCCTTAGGAACACAATGTCACAGGACCAATTGACAGCATTAGCAATGCTTTCAATTGAGAGAGATTTTGTTATGAAGATCAGCAACTTCAACGCAAAAGTTATCGATAGATTCGCCAGGTCTAAGGAGAGTAGAGCAGAAAATCTGTATAAATAGGTGAGTCATTACTACTCTGTATTTTATTTTTCATTTGGGCACCACCAATAATTTAACCCACCAGCCGCCACTGCTTTGCATCATAAACAATTAATATAATAGCACAGACACTTTATAAGAACCTAGTGTCATCCCAATGCCATAGACCTTCCTCCCTCATGGGTTATGTTACAGTATGTCCATACTGTCACAAAAATATCTGAAGGCTGCGACAACTGTTACTAAAAGATAAAGCGTATGAAACATATCCACACATTTAGACTGACTCCCAAGAGATCAATTCAAGCTAAGTAGTGTGTACTTCTTAGACAAGCATGCATGACTACCTAATTAAACAATGATTGCCTGCACTAAAAGCAAAGGGAAAGAGATAACTTATCAGCCCAGCAGGATCTTGCCTCATGGTACACCAGAAATCTATACCACATCCAAACTTACTTTAGTAACAATAAGATACTTACTTCCCAGCCATTTTCTTGAGCTTGATTTTTTATGGTTTCTCCCTTCAAGAGATTTTTGAGCTGATTCAGGCTTTTATTGAGGAATGGTGAAGCTCTTTCTTCTGCGGCACTCTTTGTACTCACTTCTGTTTCTTTATCACTTCTTCCATAACACTGCGCTTTCTTGCCAACTGTAGAACTTTCTGTCCGAACCACATCTGAAGGGCTATAATAGTCTTTGTTCAATTGTTTTAAAGGCACAGTATCACTGATATTATGCTGATGATCTTTGGAATTGTTCACAGATGCTGAAAGACATTTTGGGTTGTGATTTACATTATTTATCTTACCACCAGGTGGCCCAAGTTTGTGTTTCTTGGTTGGAGATGTTGGCTGTGGTTGTTTCTGTGCCTGAGATGAATTTGAGCTGGAAGGTGCAAGTGTTAGTTGTGGAGTCCGAGACTTGGAGTTCCTTCCCAAAGGTTCTGTCTGTATCACTCGTTCATCTATTAGGTCATCGTCGACCTCTTGATCTGCTATTATACTTTTTGCACTTTTTCCTAACCTACATTTATCACATGCTTTACTTTTGCAAGTTCTTGCCCCCTTATTATCACATTTGTGCTTGCCACATTTTGTAACACGCTCTTTTTCACTACTTCGTAAGATGGCACCCATTAGCAGGTCGGCCTTGTCCATGGTGGGCGAGGTAGAGGGAAGACTTGACATATTGAACACTTGCATTGGCTTGGCAGTGGAAGGCACGATGGCGGTGCTCTTGGAAATGTGGTTGGCAGATTCTGACAGTGTTTTACCCACGCCAGGATTAGGAGGGAGATTTCTGTCCCTGTAAGCAAACCAAAACATTTTATACAATGTTTACATTACCAAATAGTTATACAGAATCCATATTAATGAAGTATTTATGACGTTTGATAAAAACAAACTTCTTTTTAATTTTGTGCATCAATTCAATTTTTTTGTTATCCTTTGGCATAATGTTGACAGTTGAAAGGATATACATAATTTGATGTGCTTGGAAACCTTTATTATTTCTGTCACACCCATTTGATAGAAATATTAAATAAGCAATTTAAACAAATTTGAGTATAACAAAATTAAATTTGAAAGTCCCCAGAAGTTTGTTATAAAGACTGGGTTAGGATGGAGTCTACATACCTGAGCACAGCAAGCACTTCTTCAACTTCTCGCTGACTCAGTTCCAAGTTTAATTTGGCCTTGCCTGCAGATTCTAACTTTTTTGAGAGACTTCCTTTTTGTACTGTAGTTGATTTGTCGGAGGATCCTTGTTGGCACCTGAATGCATTTGTCGATGTGTCTGAGGAACTTGTAGTGATATTTTTGCAGCATGATGTAGTTGAGGCCTTTAGGTTTTTCTCTGGTGGAGATGTGAGAGGTTCTAGGTCCTCATCATATGCACATCGACAGTGATGTTTCCCTGGTCTTGTGCACGGATTCTGCATGCGATCATCCACCAGTCCTGTTCAATACAAATACTGCATTTAAAACTTTTAACATAATTTTCAATTCATATAAAAGCTAACATGTACTACTGTTATTGACAAGGAAGCAGAGCAAAAGTCTGGTATGTTTCACAGTTTGATATACTTCACTATTTGAAAAAACTATTTGTAGTTGTTTTCAACACTCACTCACATTTTTATTTTTTGAGGGACTAACTTCAGAAGCTGTTGCTTCCATTTTAAACTTTGAAGGTCCCAAGTCTGTTGTTATCTGCTGTTTTTTCTCTGGTGGTAGAACTACACACTTCATCAAATTATCGATTGGAACAAAAACCATAGCCTTGATCCAAATCCAAAATTACTAATAAAATTATTAAAAGGGGTGTTAAATCAAAACAAACTGATAACGTGGGAGAACATCTTTATAAGGAAAAATAAGGACTGAGTAATGAACTTTGAAGTCCCACCAGTTGATAATTTGATAAAGAAGTTTGTAGTTGCACCACCAGAGAGAAAACAGCAGACAACAGACATTAGTTAGACCTTCAAGGTTGAAAATGGAAGAAACAGCTTCTGATACTAGTCACTTAAAAAACAAAAATGTAGAACAGAATAGAATAGAATATTTTTCATCTTTCTTCATACATCTTTCATAAATACATTACCATTAAAAACATCCCTATCACACAATAACAAAATCCTTTGGTCACACCCTTTCTACCTGTTTGCCTTGTTTAATTTACGTCAATATACACAACCCTGGTTTAATAAAAATGTAAGTGACGGTGTGTTAAAAGCAGACTACAAATAGTTTTTCCAATTAATTTGGACCTCAGTTACTAAATTCCTCCAAACACACATACTTCATTACTATTAATTTTAAACTGCTTGTTTATTTAGACTAAGACTCTTAGCAAGTTATATTTCAATTTACAAACTTTATCCTACAAAAATTGTGGTTGATTCTTAAAGAAATGCATCATTGTAATTTCATTAAAAATGGACATTTTTTTGTAATTTTATATTTTTATTATATTGATAATTTTTATTTTAATGCTAAAATCTCCAAGAGTTGTGCTAAGGCCAGATTGAGCATAGGCGTAGTGGATGTATTACATTATACTCAAAACTTTCACACTGAGAGTTAAGAAATACAGGTCTTCAAGCTCCATGAATCTCACCAGGCAGAATGTGTGCTGCTGGAGGGTCTCCACAGGGTTTCTGCCATGGTGTTCCAACCTCCACTGAAGTGTTTGTAGTGGCATTGTTTGCATCTCTTCGTCTAGCCAAACCCTGCCTTCCCAATCTTCGCTGACTCTGTGAGCTCATAGGAGGACTTGGAGGACTGTTCTCTCGCCAACGGCCAACCAGTGCTCGTCCTCCAACTCCTGTAAAATCAACATCTACACTTTACCTGACTAAAATGTTCAAATTTGTTGACATCTACTGAAGATCTATAAGGATGAATCAATATACACTGCAATTATGTTTCTATAATATTTTAATCCCGAATAAAGAGAAAACAACCAATTGTTTTTACTTTCTCTACCATGTACATAGCTGGACGAAAGTATTGCATTCCACCAAAAAATTTGATACATAGATTTCACTGGAAATACAGGTTTTGAGGTCTTCTGAATAGATTTAAAAAGTATTTTTAGAAAATGTTTGTGTATTTGTGAATATTGTGGAAATTCAAAGCTATCACACAGCAAACAGCTGTTTAAAGTCTACTGTATACCCATATTTTCAATGTCACATAAATGTATGTTACCTTGAGGTCTGGCTGCAGGAACCTGGGCTCGTCCAAACAAGAGGTATTCAGGTGCCTCCATGCTCGGACTTCCACAGCGAGATGGACTCTGTATGCGCCTTGCAAACAAATCAAGACTTGGCGGTGGATCCAACAGACTGTCCCCTAGCAGTGGTCCTTCCATAGCACACTTCTTTCGGACACCATCCTTACCATGTCTACAAAAAATATGTTGAGAGTTTAAATTAGGTCTTTTCCTTGAGGGAAACATGCCCTGAATGTCACACGTTTGCTGCAGATATTCCCTAGTATCTCTGTCTTTTTTGAATTTGCTGTATGCAAACAACAACAAATTTAAGTGAAAATGGGCTAATTATTTATGTAATTATTAGTATGAGTTGACTTTCCATCAAGTATCAAATTCAATTTAACTTGATTTTTTTATCTTGAAAATCAGGAAAGAAAGGGCCCATAGATCTAATAAATTCTTAGATTTATAGAAGCAGCTAGAAACAGTGATATGAAAAGATAATTTATTTAAGATGAGTTGGTACCAGTAACACTAACATCACTTTTTTAATCTCTGTTAACATGTGTTCCCATCTTCAGAACATATGCACTTATTTTAAATATCTCCAACAGATTCTGTCAACAAATTGTTTTTACTTCCAGTAGATAGCAATACAATAACAATGCAACAACAAAGCTGAAGATGCAATTGCAAAACAAGTCCCGAGAAATTTGTAATTATATTTATTGTAACCGTAATTACTTATTTCCTGCTTCTATCAAATGCACTGACTGGCAATGACAATTGGAGGAGACAGTAAGTCAATAACAAAATATGGGAATGTAATGTACCAGATGCTGGTGTATAAGTACAAGAAAATAAACATCTTACTGTCTCTAGCTTCTTCCATATATCAATTTATAGTCATTTTTCTTGTTTCAAAGCAGATGCAGCTTATTTTCACATGACAAACTGTTGTTTTCATTTCTTCCCTCTCAAATTTTAAGGGTGCAAACTACATATTAGAGCAGCTTATTTCTGGGATTCATCCAATAAGTAAATAAATACAAATAAAGAAAATAGAAGCATTTTTCGAATGGAAAGTTCTCTCTTCAGGGAGTCAAATATTTGTGCTTCACTGTCCCTACGCTTCTTTCAAGTTTATACTTTGAGTGATTAGGCCTACAAGTCTGAGAAGCATTCAAATCTCGATAGTTATTTTTATACTGTCAACCAAGATGGAGGACCAACGAATAGTAAACATGCTGTCCTCTTTCAATGCTGTATCTGAAGGTATGAAAAAAAAACATCAAACTTTTTCTAAAGCTGAATCAAAAGAAAAGAAATACTTTTGCGGACATACGTTTTCTAAAGAAATGTTTGAAATTTAATATAACACCCATTTTCGTCAGAAAAATTGTTAAACACAAGAATAATAGCAAACAACAAAAAGCAGCAGAAAAACGTGTAATTAAAATGGAAATAAATCACCACTACAATTCGTTACATTCCACAGAATTAAAAATATACAAACTACACTTAAAAATTTCGAAATGTATGAACCCGGCCATGTGGTCTAACTTAGAAAACAATATGCTGTCAATTCTTAAGATGCGTAAGAAAACAGCCATTTTGAAACAAAAATTCATGAATCTTCAAAAGAAGCAAGAACCAAATCCACATAAAAAGCAAGATTTATTACTCTCATGTCAAAAACCTAACAATGTAACGAATCTATCCACATGCAACTTCACGGAGAAAGAAATAGATTTTCTAAACAAAGGCCTAAAAACATGTGTAGATTACACAAAAAACATTGAAAACTATATCGCAGACATTGAAATAGCGATATATAATTTGCCCGATAATAAAAAATCTACGATCAGAACACAGTGCATATAAACTCTAGATCATATTCAAAATGCAAATTCAAAAAGATATTCATATAAAAAAATTAATAAAAAATTTAAATGAAAAACCGGTAGTCTACACAAAAGCAGACAAGGGTAACAAAATAGTAATATTGGACGAAGAAGACTATCGCAAAAAAATGGACAACCTTTTAAACGGAAAAGAATTTGTTAAACTAGAAAACAATCCATTAAAGAAAGCATGCAAATCTGTGGAATTAGCAATTAAAAACAGTAAAATCATGACTAAAAGAGATAAATTGAACAATAAAATAGACAGTCCAAAAACACCATACATATATGGTTTACCCAAAATACATAAACCTGAAATTACCCTCAGACCAATAATTAATAACACTGATGCACCCACTTACCAACTATCAAAATGGCTGGTTCAAATCTTCAGATCCTTCACAAAATTTGAAAATTTAAGTATCAAAAACTCGTTTGAATTGTTAAATTTCCTGAAGGACACAAAGATCAACTCTACAGATGCTTTAGTTTCCTTTGACGTCATTTCTTTATATCCAAGTATACCTACCAATGAGCTTATTCCACTTCTCAAAAAATGGCTGGAATCAATACAAGTAACATCTGAAGAAATAGAAGAACTTTTACAACTTACAGAAATTTGTATCAATCAAAATTTTTTCAGCTTTAATGGACAGATCTTTAAACAAAAAACGGGCCTAGCTATGGGCAACCCATTGTCTCCCTTCTTGGCAGATTTATTTATGAGTGCTTTTGAAACACATATCACAAAAACTTTTCCAAATTATTTCAAAGTGTGGTATCGCTATGTTGACGACATTTTTGCCATAGTACCTAAAAAAACTCATACAAGATGGTCTTAGACTTTTGAATATACAAAATCCAGCTATAAAATTTACATTGGAAACAGAAGAGGATGGTGTGCTCCCCTTTTTGGACATCAAGATCAAAAAAATGAACAACAAACTCACTTTTGGTATTTACAGGAAACCGACACACACACAGATAATTACATTAAGAACAACAGTTTCAACCCAAAACAACACCAACATGCCATTTTCAACAGTTTAATCTTTCGGATGATCAACTTTCCACTAAACAGAGAAGATTATCAAGAAGAATACCTACACATAAAAAAAGTAGCTATATCCAACGGTTTCAACCCAAATTTAGTAGACAAAACAGTTAACAGACTCAACAAAGCTAAGAAAATAAAAGAAACCACCACCCTAGAACCTACAGGAGAAAAAGAGAAAAAACTTTTTAAAAAATTCACCTTCCACCCATCAGCCTATAACAAATTCCAAAAAATCTTCTCAAAACACAACATAACTCTTGCACCTCAAAATAGGTTTAATATCAGAAATTTGTTAAAAGGCCCTCCCAAAAATTCAATCACTACCAAAGAAAAACCAGGAATCTATGAGATCAAATGTGAAACTTGCCCTAAAATTTATATAGGAAAAACAAAAAGAAATATTAACATCAGAACTAAAGAACATCTAAGAAACATTAAAAATGGTGAAACAGAAAAATCAGCAGTGGCTTTTCATTTTTTGAATACTAGACATGACATCAACTTGGAAACATCTATAATAAAATATGTTAATCACCCCATAGACCTTTCCGTATGGGAAAAAATCTTCATTAACAAAAATCGTCATAGAGTCATGAATTTTGAAACTCCACCACCGGACATCTTTGACAAGTACATCATGCCATCTATTGACAATACGGAGAAAGAGGAAACCACTACAACTTACACTAATCGAGTATCAGCTGATGATAGGAGCAAGAGCTCTTGAAACATGTCCTGTGAATAAACAGTGTGAGTGAAGCAATGTGTCAATATCTTCTCGATTCACTTTTGTACGAGTCAAATATTATGATTTATCAATAATTCATTAGGGAATCACCTACAAATCAAATTCATCAATAAAGCATGTCAAAATAATGTTAAGTACATATCTAAAAAGAACTGCCTCATTTTGTCAGTGCATGGACTCACCCCCAAATGGCCTGCTCATCTGCTCCACTTTTCACACCTCCTACAGCTCCTAAGTGGTCCCCATCTTGCTCCAGTTTCTTTTCAGCCTTCCGATCATCATGCAAAGGACAGACTATGTGGGGCACCATCTCCATTCGGGGCAAAGAACGTACTGTCACCTAGAATTAAAATATAAACAGAAATAGAAATTTGGCATAGATTAGGAATGTACTTTTATAAAAATGATTGGTGATCTGACTGAATACTTGGATTATTACACAATGCTGAATTCCCATACAGGTCCAATAGTTAGCAAACCTAGAGGTGAAGCCTTATTTCTCTTTAAATCTAATATATGATAATATTTATTACTTTCTTTGTTGCATAATAATTTGTTCGAGTCATTTAGAGATTACTCAGTGATCAGTCACTATTGATGATGAGGCTGGGATGATCCTGAAAATGTTCCTGTTCTTTATAGTTGACATGAGTGAAGTTTTAATATATAACTCAGTAAGTCTTTTTTTATACTTTGCCTAAATTACTTACTAATGCTAAATACAAGGGGTCATCAACAAAGATTGATATTTTGTTGTAGATTTCAAAATAGTTTCCCATTATTTGTAACATGAATATTTGAAATAAAAAGTCTGCTAATCAGCTCTGTACTACTTTTTTTTTAAAATAAAGGAAAGAGATGTAGGGAACATCCATGAAGATATACACAATGGAGGCGCTTTGTTAGCTATTAGAAGAAGGGAATGAGCAGCAGCAAACACTACGATGCCCGAAATGATGAACAGGAAGGCTGAGTTATGAATGACAAGGAGAGTGCATGGAGAGGTCAGATGTACTGCTCTCTCGCTCAGTGGCAACTGTGTATTTAACATGATATACCTTGATTGCTGAGCTGCGAGACAAGCTGGCCACTGGAAAACTGTGCTCTAACGGACGTCGCTGAAACTGGGAGGCAAAGGCTTCTCCTGGAACTGTCACACGATAGTTCACATGAGCAGGCTTGCTGCCCTTGCTGCTGCTCCACCATGCTGCAAGCTGAGAAAAGTGAAGCTGTGATCTCACAGCCTGGAACAATCCCCGCACTGATATCTGCGATGACTCCTGACATCTGAGGACAAAATAATTCAATGAGCAAATAGTTATCAGTACATCAGGCTTTCTTAAAAAAAGAATACCTTTACTAAGGCATATTTAGCAGCATTAAAATAATAGTGCCATTTGAAATAAGTGTGCAGCAATTTAATTGGGTTGCTACTTGTACATGATCTATTGTTAGAGTTTAGTTGCTATAAAAATTATTTCCTTTATTTTAAAAGCACAGTCAGCGCATACAAATGTAGGAAAAAATCAGTTCTGAAAACGGTGTCATTCACCTGAAGTATTCACTCCAGTTGTGACTTAAGGATGAAGGCAGTGGTAGTGCTAGCATTACTTCCCCCATTCTTTTTAACTGCTAACCGGGTAGCCAGCATTGAACAAGAATGTACGAAATACTTAAACTGATACCCAGTTATCACACAACATATACACCACTGCCACCAGTAGTGAATATTTTCTCAAGCTGTTGATCAAATTTCCTTAAGCTTCAAACTTCAAGAAACATCAAGTAAGCCTCTTGGGTACCTGATTTTTTCACACATATGAACAAAACCAGTGGTTATGACAAAAAAAAAAAAAAAAAAAAAAAAAAAATGCATGGAAAACAGGAAATACTTTAAACCTCACATCCATTTGTTTTTCACATAGTTGTCATCCTTTAGTTATTATTCAAGATGCCTCCAAATGTCTATGCCAAATTATGCAAGTATTTTAGTATTCAGTTAATGTTGTATTTTTCATTAAACACAGGATGTAATTGATGCAAAAGATGCCAAGTCTACAGAATAATCTTGCTTTATTTTTTTAGATATAAAATTACATATGCCATTGCTATTGTGTCCCCACAACCTTAATCTATTTACACACTTTAAGTCAGCATAGCCAATAAAAAGAAGATAGAAAACAAATAAAGTATGGTACCCAATTTAAGTTTGAATTTATGAGTCACTATGTTTACACTCAGTCTTCACTTACTTGTTGTTGTATAATTGAAACGTTTTCAAGATCGTTCGATCTCATCATCAGCTGTTTGGTGACTAGATGAACCTTCCTCTTCTTCCACTACTACGGAGCTCCGATCACTCTGCCATCTGGTGTTAGGGGCACTAAGTTTTAATACTTCATTTAATGCCGGGATTTCAAAATTTATAACTTTATCACGGTTTTTGTTTATGAAAATTTTTTCCCAAATATCCAATTCTATGGGTGTACTTAAAGATTTTAACAGTTTAATGTTGTGGCCAATGTTGTGGTTTTCTGTCCAAAAATGGTGTGAAACTGCAGATTTTTCTGTTTGTTTCAACTTAATGTTCCTCCACCAGAGGAACATTAAGTTGAAACAAACAGAAAAATCTGCAGTTTCACACCATTTTTGGACAGAAAACCACAACATTGGCCACAACATTAAACTGTTAAAATCTTTAAGTACACCCATAGAATTGGATATTTGGGAAAAAATTTTCATAAACAAAAACCGTGATAAAGTTATAAATTTTGAAATCCCGGCATTAAATGAAGTATTAAAACTTAGTGCCCCTAACACCAGATGGCAGAGTGATCGGAGCTCCGTAGTAGTGGAAGAAGAGGAAGGTTCATCTAGTCACCAAACAGCTGATGATGAGATCGAACGATCTTGAAAACGTTTCAATTATACAACAACAAGTAAGTGAAGACTGAGTGTAAACATAGTGACTCATAAATTCAAACTTAAATATGAAGAATACTTCACTGTTAATAATGCTTCTGCTTTTAATATTTATGGTACCCAATATTGGAAAATAAAAAAATGTTGCATTATCTTTCACCAACTGTAAGACATGGGTATGAAATTCAAACAATTTGCATTTTGAGTACATCTAGGAGCTAAACGACATGGTGAAATTACTACAGAAAACTGTCTTGTTTAGTAAATCAAGTTGAAACAATATTGCTCAAAGACCCTACAAGATAGAGGTAATAAAACCTACAAGTATCACTAAGGAAAAAGCATATCTTACATCCATTTGCCTTTTTACAAATGTTTGATAGTTACAAAACTTAAGTAGATAAACTCTTGCACAATGGTTATACTTGTTACCCAAGATTTCTGGTTTGCTCTATTTTAAAAGAACCAATTTTGTGTTGTATAACGCAACAAGGAAAGAGGGAGTGCTGAAGTACTTTTTTTTTAATTTTACGTCCTCCAACGTTAAGTCATATCGTACGGTGAATGAAATGGGTGAAATGATGCTCAAATGTGTCCAGGGTCCATGGAGCTTAGAGCTATCCAACATCCTCTTTAAGGATAAGGGAAAACCCCAGAGAAAACCTTATCCTTATCCCTGATCAAGATTAGAACTCAGGACCTCTTGAACGTGAAGTAGACATGCTACCATCTATGCTACCGAGGCAGGCAAGTACATTTTTACATTGGTTATTTCCCAAAATCAACTGTAAAACTGCTAAATATCCAATAAAATCCCACTGTTTCAAGTTTGTTATTCCTTCAAAATTGAAGTTTTTAACTTTTGTACATATTCCTATAAGAAAAATACATTTCCTTCACATTCTTTGACCTTACGAGTGTTGATTAGATTATTACAGACAGAATTATGATGTAATAGCATATTGTTTCTCTGCTTTCATACTCAGTTTGTATGTTAATTTACTAATTTTCCAATAATTTATATGTTCTGCTTTTATGTTCAGTATAATGTAAATTGTCTGTTTTTATAATAAGCATATTTCTGCATATTGTGTATTATATTGTTTCCCATGTATTTTTATTTATTTCATCCTCTAATTCATTTAGAAATACAACACTCTCAAATGATGTGCACTTGCTACTCAGTCTTGACACTCGACAACACAGATGACAGCTCATGATAACATAATCAATAGGTTATATCATATCAGTGAGTCCTTGCATTATCTGGTGTAACTGTTCCCTTATTGCATGAAGGAACTCTTAAGGTGCTCTTGGAATTTGGTTCAAGTATTTTGGCTATGTAATTTTGGACAACAAATTGCCATTTGCCACATTTCACTTGGACAATTAGCAAGCGAACCACAGCTGCTGAAGTAAGCACTTGTACAGCCTGCTCGTCGAATTAGTGACAAAGTAACAATGAAGAAGCTTAAAGATCATGTGTTTGTGAAATTTTACTATAAACTTGGCAAAACTTTCACAGAGACATTATAAATGCCTGTTCAAGTCGGTCACAAATCAAGGTTTTGCTGGTTATGTTTTTTTTTTTTTTACTACAAAGGTATTATCCGTCATGAATTTGTGTCACATAGTAAGGAATCCTAGTGCGCATGAGGGATATTGTGCACAGGAAGAGGCCTAAATTGTGGAAAAACAGAATTGGATGTTGCATCATGACAATGTGCCAGCTCACACATCATTTCTTGTCTGCAGCTATCTAGCAAAACAACACATTCCCATTGTGGCCCATCCACTGTATGCTCCTGACCTAGCCTCAGCAGATTTTGTGTTTCCCAAACTGAAAAGAATGTTAAAAGGATGTTGTTTCCAAACCACAGAGGAGATTCAGGATAATGCGATGAGAGACCTGCGCACCATCCCACAGAATGTGTTCCAGGATGCGTTCAAAAAATGGAAAAAACAATGAGATTGGTGTATTGTCAGTAGAGGGGACTATTTTGAAGGGGACAGTGTTTAAAATGTTGTTCAATAAGCAATAAAGCTGATAAAGCAAAATTTCAGTTTCTCTTTGAACACAACTTGTATTGTAACAGTTTTCCATGCACAACGAATATTAAAAGGATTATCAGAATACAACATTTCTGTCCCTGTACTTTCCTGAAAATACTTTTAAATATGCTGCAAAAGAAACATTGTCAAGTTTCCTGATCTACACATAAGTTTTGCTACACACACTAACCCAACTTCAGACAAGAAACTACAATTACATATATTTAGCATCGAAGACTTTCGTGTTTTATTAAAACTGTGAAATGTAAACAGGTTTTATATAAACCTAAGACACTTTTATTTAACTGTATGGATTACCGCAAAAACATGAATTATTTTTAACTTAATTAAATGCAATTTTACTGTGAAAGAAAACTGAAGCATTACTTACATCAAAGACATCAAGCTACTGATGATCAGCTTCCTCTTCTCAAACCCCACTCTTCCTTTTTTGTATTGTCATCCTGCCTGCACTCCATGTTTACCTTCTGCAGGGACTTCTGAGAACTGATGCTATAACAGGATTAATTTGTCACTGTTAGTGGTTCACTTCTGTTGCTGTATTCTGTGTGCTTGTGCTAGAGATCTTCATTCATCCATTAGGTAGAAGAAACTTCAAGAAGACAAAGGTTGGGCATACTGAAGAGTTGCCAATACGAGTTTCTTGATATCATTTTAAATATGCTGCATTCCTTGTCACAGATCTTCATATGTTGATATTTGGAATTTTTTTGATCAAAGTTGCATCAAAGATTAGCTGCATTGAAGATTTTCTATGGGATCTTCAATTAGTTCCAGATCTTCAAATATAGATCACTTGAATATATCTTATCCAAATAGGCACTACTATCCTAGCTTCAGACCATACCGGCCATGTCAAGGATCATAAGTTGTTCCAGCATTAGACGATGGCAGCATGCAATACAGCTCAGCACTGGGGGAAAAGCTGTCACACAGCTGAATGATGGTGTACGTTGCTTTCTTGTTGAATTCAACATTCTTTTGCATTCAAGACACTGCAGGAGTCTGTCCTCTTTGGTAAATTAAATTGTTCTTTCTGTGATATAATCAACAGCTTGTGTAGTCACATGTTATAACAAATGACTCGCACAAAGCTCAAGCACTTGCAGTGACATAGTGTCTGTTTCCCCTCCAGTCAAGCTCCGAGCACATAGCCAAGTAGGGTTGAAACAGACTGTTATACACTTTCACAAACATGTTTCTAATGCAAGTATTTTTGTTTGGAGCTTCAACGTTGTGAAAGTTGATCATTCTGAAGAAACTTTCCCTGCAATGAAGTAATCTGGAGAACAGCGTTTTCCATTGGATGATTTCATCCAACTTCATCAGAATTTCCTGATCCAAATAAAGTAAAGCATAGCTTCCAGACCATGAAGCTTAGCCATAATAAGGTTTTCTTCATAGTTCACCTTTGGCATTCCATGTGCTGAAAATCTTCGCAGAACTTCAATATTGCAATTTTCTGATATAAAAGTATTAGCTGTAGTTCAAGACAGTTGTGCTTTAAGTCATGCTGAAGAGCTATCATGGCTGATTTCTCGTATCTTCAAAACTGAGAAGCTTTTTCCACAGCAACTGAGAAAAGCTGTATCCTTTTGCCCCAAATATTGGTCACTGTGTTGACTAATGCTTGACAACATGTGGAATGTTGCATGCAGATCTTGATCTGTTGCAACTAAAATTCAAATTAGTTCAATTTTTCTGTGTATTGTAGTATTTAGATCCTAAAGTAGGCAAATGAAATCACACTTTTAAGGAGAATGTTCACAAGCCTGAGAGATTTGTTTCAAGTAGTTCCAGTTCTTCAAATTCCAAATCCATGTTTTCCTTTTTCACTGGAGATGTTTATCTTCTCTTCTAAAAGAATAGGTTTCTACTGGAAGACTGATTCAGTTCTCAGCAAGCACTTAATCTTGCTCTAAGATGCATCTTTTCTGACGTTATTTTCAGTTGAAATGAAATTTCAGCAATGTGTTTGGTTAAATATTCACATCTTGAAATTTTCATTACTCGGAAATATTTTGCAGCTTCATTTCTTACCTTGATCAATTGCCCAAATTTCACAACATTTACATTGAAGTCCCACCACATCCAGAAAATTCAGCTTCACTATTAATACTCGAAAGAATGGCTATACGAGTCAATCACTATGGCAACCCACCAGTTTCTGATCAGCCCCCTAGACCTATCCAAATTTCAATAGTTGTTCCTTCTTCAACAAAACTTCACTAGGTGTCTCTTTTAGCTTTAAGTGTAAAACCAAATAAACTGAGGATATTCTTAGAATACCATTTTTCCATGCTCCTCCAATTTTCACCAAGAATCCAGTAAACCCTGACAATAAGAAAAAGTTTTTTATATTCAACTATACAGTTTAACCATGTCTAAGCACAAAGCCAATGTTTATGCTATGTCAGGTGCATTTGCAGCTAAGAACACCTACTATAGATTTTAAAAGAATGAATGCTTAATGTCTTTACTGTCTCTGTTTTCAAAGCTTTTATCCAAATGTAGTGTGAATCACAAGCACTGCACATCTTTATATGCATTTCTGAAACCATAAGGTCAGTTAAACTAAAGCACTTATTTTAAAATCTTTCATTGATACTTGCTCACTGAACAATAATGTGTTAAAGTGTCCAATGGCTTCAAAGCAATGTCTTACTTCAGTTAGAACCATCTCAAAGATCTTCAGATTTCTGGGGGAAAAGTCAAAAAAACACCTAGTAGGATAGGTATAAAATAATTTAACAGTTACTGGCTCTGTCTATTGGCATTTCTTAGAGGGAAGTAATTACTTTACGTCAGTATTAATTTTCCTCCACGAAAGATCTTCAGGGATGTTGTGGACGTAATATACCATTTGGAAAGAAAAATTACCTACTAATTAATCCATTTATTTACATATATGTAACCAACTGAGATTATGACTTCAGTCATGTTGAAGTTGGCAATTTCTTTGCTTATTGTTAGGATCCCTGAACTGTGTATATGTAGATTATAAATTACTCTAGTAAACAAAGTGTTAAGAAACTTCTTTTTATAAGGACATTCAAAAGTACTTAGAAAAAGATAGAAAAATTATTTTTAGAAATGCAATCACTTTTCCACATTAGCCGTGTAGGCTAAGAGTTGGATAGAGAAAGTCAGACTGAAATCCCAGTTATGGCATTAAATTTTTCAGTATGACTAACTATCCAAATCTTAGCCTACACACAGCTAGTGTGCAAGAATGATTAAATTTCCAATAAATAACCTAATAGTGGTAACTATAAATATAATAACAATTTTCTACATTTCTCTAGAAAAGATAAAATTCCCCAGAATAAAAAATTTGACATTTATCAATTTAATTGTTTAGATTGCGACAAGGTTTATATTCCAACCACCAAACGTAATTTAGAAACCAGAGCGAAAGAACATTTTTGAAATATCAAGTTCAAACAGACTGATAAATTGGCTGTGGCAGATCATTTTTGGTCATTTAACAATGAAATAAATCCAGAAGTTAAATTATTAAGCAATTAAATGGTCCATTAGATTTAATGGTTTGGGGAAAAAGAATATTTATTCTAAAAATAGAAATTGCATAATGAATTAAGAAGGCTGGCCTTGTAGCTCAGTCGGTACAGCACCTGCCTGCCATGCTAGGGGTACCGGGTTTGATTCCTGGCGGTAGGCGTGGGGATTTATCTCCGTCTAAGATAATATCCTCCCCAAAGTCTGGAAGTATGAATGAGTGCATATGTGTGCATGATCTAATGATTAAAAAAAAACCAACGAATACAAGTTAACACCTTTGATATGTATCCCATAGAACAGCTGCCGATATGACCATTGCAGTTAAAGGCGGGAAGAAATAAAAACAATAATTTAGAAATACTGTCAACTGATTCTGCCTTTATGTTTGTTTCATTTTCAGAGTTTGGTAATAAATACAAAAATATTATGACATATAGTGACCCTAACGAAGAAATGAAGTGTTGACTGAAGATGTCAGTCTACGAAACTAGTCTAGAATTCTGTGGAAACTTTCATCAATTTTCTTAAAAGATAAGTGAAGTTTTCTGACAAATAATTATATTTTATGTAGTGTTTGTTGACTCACTGTTGTTAATTTCAATATTTACATCTTAAATGTAAATTCACTTTCTACATGAATCCCTGTTTGCTTCATTACATCATCTTCATCAAGGTAGTCCAATTTGACATGTTCCGGCTCCTATCGGTGTCGAGGTCTTCCAAATATTGCATTGCAGTTTTAACGGTCTATTATTCTACATTCTGAGTATGTGGTCATGCCAATTTGATTTGTAATTTGCTTCATTATATGTTATCTAAATTGTTTTACCAAATTCTATTCACCTTTTGTCCTTCGTACTGCTTATTTTCATAATTAAAACCCTTTATGTGATTTGACTGGTTAGATACTGGTCTACTGCAACTTCAACAGACTGATGCTTCAAGGCAACAGGTAGATTTAGTTGCCCAGTACACCTGGACACTTATAGCACTTATACGATCCTGCCAATTGACAGCATCCTTAACAAACCAAGTATTTATTTAACCCCTAGCGTTAACCTCAATTTAACCCCTTTTAAATACTTTTGCAATATCAGTCTAACTTAAGAAAAATA
Source organism: Mantis religiosa (assembly GCA_030765055.1). Classification (NCBI taxonomy): domain Eukaryota; kingdom Metazoa; phylum Arthropoda; class Insecta; order Mantodea; family Mantidae; genus Mantis; species Mantis religiosa. The sequence goes on from JAUKNK010000207.1 coordinate 1,325,165, forward strand.
ACATTTTGGATTCTTTTATACTTTGACAAATATTTTTATACTGTCTTACTTCTTTTTAATCATATGCAACAGCCAGTAATGTTAGTAAACCTGTAATGAAATTGTTAAGTTAGAAAAAAAGAGATGGTTCTAAATTCAACCAGCAGCTAATATTAAGACAGTGGCCAGCGTCAGTTGCTAACTTTGTATTACTTTCCAAATCAGACAAATTTGCGATCATTATGACTTTAATATGCTCATGCAGTGCTTGCGGTCCACAAATGATTTAAATATTACTGACTTTATGATGTAAAAATAGATACCTTCTGTATTGTATGTGTGTTCAAGCAAGAAAGTTACTCGTACAGATGAAAATAGCATTTACAGCCCTCACCCGAGAGAAGCAAGCCTGGCCCGAACTCTGGTTCCTCACAAAACAACAAAGACAGCACAGACAAAGTGTTCAGATTTGAATCAGCACTGTCAATGAACTGTCATGCCTCTGCCAAACTTCACAGGTTCTGTTCTCCGTTTCTGTGTTGGGGCAAAAATGCAAAAACCATCAACATAACAATGCCATATCCTTGTCGGAACGGCTTTACACATGTGCATTATATTGATCGTTTAATTGAATCTCTGACAGATGCTGTAAAAAAAAAAATGTCTTACTTAAGAAATAGGGAGAAATGTCCGTTATGTTCATGTTCTGCTTTCACCTCTTGTTCTTGCAAGTCGTCGTGGCAGCTTTGGTTTTGAAACAACTGGGAGAAATCTTCAAGGAAACTTATACATTAAAATACTACCCTTTTTACAGTTTCTTAAACAATTAGGAATGCTAGAAGAAAATGTTAAAAAGTACACGTACATTTAAACCAACTTATTACATCTTCATACCAAACTTCATCAAATTAAATGCTACATGCAAAAAGTTCCCAGAATAACCTTACCACTTAAAATTTAAAACAGTTTATTTCAAATACATTAATCACACCAAGAACAATCCAAAGCATTACCTCTGTTGTCAACATAAGTTTCTAAATCCACAGGTCCGCAGATAACACATTGAATAAATATATCATGTGCATCATGTTTGATACTTTGACATTATCAAACAGAACAACTCGTAATATATAAACAATGTGTCAAGAAAAAGACAAATCAATGTTAACATTTAAAATTCTTAATATTACAAAATAGATGGTACACAACCATTACAATAGAACAGTTTATATCTCTTAAATCTTCAATACAGAATTTATTAATTTCTCTACATGAACACAAATGTTGCAATTTATCTAAAAATGTTATACCAAGATTTCACTGGGAATATACTTTTTGCGCAGTCTCCTAAATACAAAAAGTTATTTTAGAAAAAGATCCAAGTGTGTACGTCAACATTAATTCAGTGTGTTCCAAGGATGAGGTTGATAGATTTGAAATTCCATTCATTATCTTTACATGGCAAGGACAGACAAAACAAACTGAATAACGACCTTCCATACTGAAATATTCAAACCAATAAAGTAGGTCTCAGAGATGGTATAACTCTAAAAACAAAAAAAAAAAAAAACAAAAACAAAAAAAAAAAAAAAAAAAAAAAAAAAAAAAAAACATTTGATATAATTCATTAACTATTTGATAATATAAATTATATTCTTTAAACAAATCTGAATTTTTTGTCTATCTCTTACGTTTATTAGGTAATCAAAAGGACTTGAAGGCTATTACCAGAAAATTCAAGATATACATTATATTTCTCATGTAAGAATCTTATAGTATGTTAAATACAAATCATTTAAGGAATTTTTTAGAAAATCAACATTTTCAAAAGAATTTGCTTGTGAAGCTTAGTTTGTGGTTAGAGATTTTGTATCTCTGGAAGAACTGAACTTAAATAGTTTTGTTATTTCTTATGAAATCCTGGTAATGGACAAATGCAATACTTTAGTTAGTATGTGCTGTTAGAGCCTCAACTTCTAAACAATGCCCGATACATGTATTGCTCGTGTTTCTGCTCTAGTTATTAATATCTTGGAGCCACTGAAGCTTCTCTTTCTTTTGTACATTTCTATTGCCAATAAACAAAACATTTACTCAATATATCGAGATTTAACTGTATTGGAACACCACAGTGAAGCGAAATAATTATTAATTTATAGATGAGTCGATTTATTACACATATATAAATTAATAATTTACTCAATATATTTATACATAGTACGTCTCATCAAAATTAATTTCTTTTTATTTCATTAGACATTAGTACATCACTTATAACCAAGCAGAATGGTCCACATTCGGGAGGTTTGGGTTCGATTCCCATGACCGACCTACCTGACCCATGGTTTTTTGGGGGTTTTCCCAGGTCACCAGGCAAATGCTGAGAAGGTTAGTTACATCCCCCAAATTTCCTGTCCCTACATTTCATCTCTATTATCATTTCACATCATCTCTCATCTGGTAGTCTCTCTTAGGGTAGGAGTGTTGGCGAGTATCTCGGCATTGCATGATAGGATGATATGCTCTCTTCCTCCTCCGTTAGGACGGTCTCCGCAGTCCAGTGGGGCAGTTTCAGGACCATAGTGGGTGGGATGCTGGTTGTACTGGCCTGCTGGGGAGTTTCCAACTAGTAAAGTGTAGGGGCCCTGTCCTCTGCTTGAGACAGCCTCCCTCTGTCTCCTCTTGCCTCATCCTTCCTTCTGTGAATGCTCCACTTGGGCGCATAGGTACAACAGACCACGTTTGACAAGTGCCCTCAGTACCATAATCCAATCCAATATTACTTATAAGAAATATTGGTTTTAAAACCGAATCTGATCTAATCATTTTGACAACTTTCTCTACCCATTACAATACAATTTGTTCATTATAAATAATCTCAAATTAAATAAGATGGACTTTGTGCTGCAGTAGCTATGGCCAAGTTATCTGGAAGTAGAAACTGTAAACAGATAAGCCATGACTTGTCCAGTGCTATCATAAGAGAACTAAAGCTTCTGAGTTTTGACATCAAACATTCTAGTAAGTTTCTACAACTATATAAGCAAGCGAGTCAATCTTGTAGTGTTGGATAGTGAGTTAGTATGTGTGATTCTTGTTAATGATAAGTGCTGAGTGAGTGGTAACTGCTGTTACTGGAGATATCTTGTGTTTGACTTCACACAGAGTGGGAAGAAGACACATCATGGAAGAAAATAGTAAAAATGAGCAGTTCATATTAATGAAATGACAGAGTAAACAAACTCTCAGCATAAGTTGAACTAGAGTGAAATGATTAAATCAGTCACAATATGGAAAGAGATTAAATTCTTGAAACTCAAAACGAGAAGATTCATGTCAATCCGTTGTTTCCTACAGTCAACTCCAATGTGCCTGAAAATGAAATAGAAGACCTCACCAACTTAGGCAAATCCCTCAATCCAGCAGATTCATTTATCACTTACTTGCAAATACATAACCTTCTTTCAAAATTGGCACAGATACGTTGGCAACATGTCTGCTTTATTCCTAACAGGTTTATACAACAATCCATAAGATTACTCAACTAACAAAACTGCCCAATGAATTTTTAAATTATAGACCTGAAAATAATCTGGGAACAGGAATAAAACCTTTGGTATATATAGAAGACATCTTTGTATCCAAACAATTACTAAAGAACAATAGTTTAGTAGCTTAGTGTATGCAGAGCTAAATAGCTTAACACATAGACCCTTCAGAATAAACAGAAATTTCAACAGATAATAAACAAAGTGGAAAAGGCTGGCCTCGTAGCTCAGTCGGTAGAGCACCTGCCGGTCATGCTTGACCATTGCAGTTAAAGGTACAAAAACAAAAAGATGAAAAATAATGAGCTCAACAACCTCAACAATTCATAATAAAATTACAAAGTTTGAATGACAGAAACACATAAGACTTCACAAATTTAAAAAGGAAGAAAAAGTAGTTGAGTTTAAAAAGTTTCTGTATATCATCCAAGAGGTGAAGAGTTCAAATCTTGTGCAGGGTGAGTTACCTGGATAAGGTTCTTTTTGGGTTTTTCCCTTATCCTGAAGGATTGCTGGATGGCTATAAGCTTCTAAGCTCTATGGACAGTGGGCTCATTTGAGCATCATTTCACCCATTTCATTTATTGTCCGATATGAAAACATTACAGCATGTAAATTTAAAAAAAAAAAAAATCAGTAAATACATTAATCTCACAAAAAGAAATGCAGCATTGAGTAATCACTTTGTAATATGTTAAGAGCTAACATACCACCAGATACACAAACTGCAATTTACAAAATTTACTGTTCTGATGGCAATAAATTATCTATCTACAAAAGGGAAACTGAGAAACTAAGCCAAAGGAGGCTATGAGATACTGAAAATGCACAAATCTGTAGTTTGTCAGTCAACCACAAATATACAACAGAATTAGACACAGGTCAAACACAGCGCACAGTTAATGTATTTTGATTTCCCACCACCAACAGTCAAGAAACCTTATGATGAGGACAAACCATTTCCCACAATGTTGTCTAGTGATGTAAGTGTTACTAACTGCAAACTCACTTTAAGTAAATTTAAACTATTAATCTTCTTCTTCTAAACTGTGATATAAAAGCTAAAGTTCCTAATTTCTATTTCTCTCTGTATATCTTTCCTGAAATCTTTTTCAGTTACAAAAGACTTGCAATATATTGCATATTTCTGGGAACCTTTTGAATTACACATCTTCAAACTCAAACTCATTTCTTTAAGAACTGTCCCATTATTAATGACCTTGTCACTATATCCTAACAATTTTTTTGTTCCTTTGTAGCAAATACATTCATTTGCTATCAGCAGAAATTAAGATTTAACTTCAATCATCTGGAAATAAGAAAGTTTCATTCATTAAATAGAAAGAAAAACATCATATATAAAATGCTAAGATTTCTTTGATAGATAGCTTCTATTAGTTAATACTCTTTAGTTCACTTTAATTCCAAAATTATTAATAAATATAAAATAACATTTACAGCTAGCAACTCAAGCTTTATTATTTTTATTTTTATCAAACAGTATACTAAACAACATAAATTAATAATAAATAATAATTTAATTTTGTAAACTGCAGGGTTTATACACAACCACTTATTTTAAACTGCTCATCTGCAGCCACCCAGAATAATGTTGTAACCCTCATTGTCTCCAAAACTGACTTTTACATTAAAGAAGTTTGTTGTAATTTATCTCAGACAAAAACAAATAATCCTGTTTTAAATAATAAGAAGATTGTACTCAACCCACCACATGTCGGAAGTATTGCAACACAAGTTGTAGCAGCACTTTTACAATTCAGTAACTTACTAAATCTATATGTGTTTGGAGGAATTTAGTAACAGTGACGTCAAAATTAATCTTAGAAAATACATGTAGTTGGTTTATTGATACTCTCACTAATGAGAGACTAGTGTCAAAGGCATTCACCTCCATTTTCAATCTCTTTCCAACTCTTCAGGGAGGCGAATGCCTTTGAAACTAGTCTCTCATTAATATAAACAAGTAAGTGACGAGTATTAATAAACCAACTACAAGTAAATTAACTTTAAAGAGAGTCGATTAAAGACACTAGACAACACTTACTTTTAAATTTTTCCGGAACTAGTTTCAGAGGCTTTGCCTCTATCATCGGCCGGCTCTCGACTGATAGAGGCAAAGCCTCTGAAACTAGTTCCGGAAAAATTTAAAAGTAAGTGTTGTCTAGTGTCTTTAATCGACTCTCTTTAAAGTTAATTTATCATAACAACACTGTTTTCAACACTTCCAAGAAAGTAATTGCAACTACAAGTAGTTTCTGAGATTACTAAATCTATGTTACTTTCAGTGCTATACCTCTTAAGAGATAAAATACCCATAAACTTCCCTCTACCAATAACAGCCTGAAAGTGTATCATTACACTGCCTCTCTCTTTCTCTCCTCCCACATGTTTACCAAAGGATCATTCTTTTCTGAGACAGATTATAACGATGCTGGATGTGTTTTACCAATATTTCTCTCTACCTTTCATTAAAAACATTCTTTTATCTAAAGGTTGTTTTGGAAAGGAGTGTTACAACGTCATGGTGGTTGGCTAGTGCCATCCATATGACAACCTCAGTTTTTTCATCATTGCAAAACAAAAACAACATCTAATGTGTCCACACACAACTTTCCAAACTCACTCTTGTAAAAAAAAAATTCTTAAAAACATTGCCTCTTCTAACTACTTTGATAAACATTTGTAGAAGCAGTTTAGGTAAAGTGGGAGTGGAACTTTGTATGCTTAAGTGATATTCAAATCTTTTAACAGCTTGCCACTATGCATTCATCATCAGTTACCAAGTGACAAGTACTCTCTTGGGACTGATTGTGCTTCAAATGCATAAAATATGAAGCTATTTACAGTGAAACAAACAAATATATACAAATATAACAATTTGTAACTTAAAACTTCACTTATAAGAAATGATGACACTTCTTATATCAACATCTAGCATTTGTAATGACAGTTTTGATTGTGGTTCCGGTGATTATGTGGAAGAATTTCCATGAAATCACGATCCCGAACAATTTATAAGAAAAGTGTCATTTCTTATAAGATAAGTGAAGTTTTAAGTTACAAATTGTTATATTTGTATATGATTGTACTTTGTGTAATGGCTGGATTTAAAAATGTATTGCTATTTTTAATTATGTGTGTTTTCCCCCCAGGTTTTCAATTTCAATTTTCAATTTGGTGAGGTAAATAGTTCTAGCAATTTTATATTTTGTTCCATATATATCCCGCCTTTAGCTCCAATAGTCATATCGGTGGCTGTTCTCCTTTTGAACATATCGAAGGTGTTAACTTGTATTTGTTGGGTTTTAATCATTAGATCACGTACACATTCACATTCTCATTCACACTTCCAGACTTTGGGGAAGATGAGGAATTATCTTGGTCGAAGAAAAATCCTACCCCTACTGCTGGGAATCGAACCCAGGACTCCTGGCATGGCAGGCAGGTGCTCTACCAACTGAGTTACGGGGCCAGCCTTGACCAATGTCTGTTGCTGATATTTTTTAATTTTCAAAAATGTTGACAATTAAACAGATTTTTCATTTTGAGCTATGTTGTACATACATCTAAAAATGCTTTACTTTTGGATTTGTGGGATCTCAAAACATGTATTTCTAAAGAACTCTCGGTATTGAATGTTTGGATGGAATGCACTACCTTCTCTGTGCACTAGGTGTGATGTACAGAGAGTAAAAATTATGAGAAAATTTTAATTAAAGCTTTATTGTATTGTGAAACAGCGGCTATGGGCCAACGTTAACAGGAACACTGGAAGCAGTATCACTGATAACTAGAATCTTCTACAACTTTTGCCGTTTCAAACACTTTCGAGCAGTATAAACATTTCCAATGTTCTTACAAGCAGGGAGTTTATGACTATGTGCTATTCCTGCAACAGTCGTGTTCAACTCCACAATAAATGAACTTTCAGGAAAAAAGTTTATTTCATTAAAAGCAAAGAAAGTGAAGTGACAGTGAAAGCTGAACTAGTTAGAGCTTGCCAATGTGCCAGAAGTGCAGAACACTATTATTGTACTGTCTGTTCTACGGTAAATAATATCCAACAAGTCTAGAGGTGAAAGAGCAGATCTATTGTATTGTGCTTTGATATGTAATGTTTTATTTATTGGTGTAGGATATATTACTTAGCTGTCATACTCCATTAAAATCAAGACTGGGGAGTGCTAAACCATGTGAGCAAAGCAACCCAACTTTGTCCAAGTAGTACTAAGTTTTATGCAGCTCCGACTGGCAAGCTTTTGTTGCGTTGCCTCTACTAAGTGACAGTTTAAACCCTGCACTGGACTATACTATGGAGGGGATTCGGCACGGAGGTGCAAACTTGGTCTATTGTACCTATGCCCCAAATGAGGCACCCCCAGATTGAAGGATGACGAGAAAGGAGACAGAACTTGGTCCATACATTTTAGTAGTTGGAAACTTGCCAGCAGGCCAGCACAACCTACTGTGGTCCAGAAACGGCCCCACCAGTCTGGGTTTGGAGAACTGAGACTGTCATACCGAAAGAGGAAGCCTTACAAAGAGCATATCAACCTGCCATGCAACGCCGAGACACCCGCCAACACTTCTAACCAGATGAGAGATAATGTGAAATGATATTGGAGATGAAATTATGTAATCAGGGGATAAAATTAACCTACCCAGCATTTCTTGGCAACCTGGAAAACCCCCCAAAAAACCCAAGGGTGAGGTACACAGCGATGGGAAGCAAACCCAGACCTGCCTAATGTGGGCCACAGTGAAACTGCCTGAGTCATCCCGCTCAGTTTAAACCCTGGACAAAGCAGCAATATGTTCCTCACATGAAAAGATATAGGATAGCACTATTATTTTCTAGATACTTTTGCATTTAAACCAGAGGCTGTCACATGGAAGGTGTTTCTGAAACCTTTACCTGAGCTACTTCCTGTTTTTAAAGAAACAAATGTACCTACCTCTTTGAGACAACTGTGACCATCCATTGCTCCAGCAGTAGATCCGACGATGAGGGCACATTGGCAATGTCAGGAGATTGTGCCTTCTGTTGGCCACACTGACAATTTGCACACAGCAACACCTCAATGCACATTGGAATTGCATTCTGCCACAACAGCTGCATGTGCTTCTGCAGGTTTTCTGCTCTCTTGCACTATTGTGTAACAACAGTCCACAATTAATTACATTTTACTTAGCCACATATAAACAAACACAAGCTTATAATTTTGATTAAGTGATTGCCAAGGGATCACATTAGGATTTGTTGAGATTCACTAGACTTATCAATTTGAGAAAATGAAAATCATTTTAAATTGAGAAGAAATATGATGCAAACAATATCAGCAAATTGACGAGGTAATTGCGACTGTGTATGTTTGTTAAACAAGGAAATATGATTTGAATAGTTGATAACAGTGAAGCTAATTTCATGTATAAATACTAAAACTGAGTCATACCTTTTAAAACTTGTGATTTCACTCATGTCCTATTAAAAAAATCAGGAACATTTGAGACTATTGACACTGTGATGAGTCGCTAATCAGCTGAGGATGAGACTGCAACAGTTTCGAAAACGTTCCTGATTTTTTAAAAGGACGTGAGTGAAGTTACAAGTTTTAAGAGCTATGACTCAATTTTAGTCTTAATACAAGGAAATATAATTTGAGAAAACAATAGAGAAATAAAATCTATTTCTTCCACATGCCAGAGTTCAGAATGACAACAAAACTGTTAAAATTACTGTTTATTTTAACATGCTTTAGAAAGTGTTGCTACCAAGTTGTCAACCTCATATGTTATTGTTGTATATTTATATTTATTGATTGTTTTTAGCACTAAACTGGAATAGCAACAGCTTTTACATTAGCCATAAAGCTTCTTGGTATAAAAATTAACAGTCAGATGGTGTGAAGCACAATTCTTAAGTGACTTTTGGAGAGTACCACCTAACATTTTCTTCCAGTTTGGTGAGCACCACCTATAAATTTTTTTCCAACTACAGACTGCATAGGATAGACCAACAAACATTTCCATCAAATAGCACAAAACAAACAGAAAAATCTGCAGTTGCCAATTATTTTTAGCAAAAAAAAAAAAAAAAAAAAAAAAAAAAAAAAAAAAAAAAAAAAAAAAAAAATTAATCCAGAAGCAAGTTCATTACAATATCAATCAACCTTCTGCATTTTCCATTTGGGAGATATACTTTACGAAATACAGTGAAACAGCCATGAACTTTGACAGCTCATCTTTAGATATTTTCAAAAAATACATTGTCAAGTCATCTGGCAACTTCGCTCACATTGCATCTCCAAAGAGCACCCATGACACTGTATCAGTTGAACCAGGAGGTTGAGAACGGTAGCAAGAGCTGTCAAAACTACTCATTAATTAATTAAAGTAAGTAAAGTTCATTGTTCCTACTGACTCAAATAATTTGTTTTTAGAACTGTTGTTTGAAGATTAAAAATATCCTAGGACCAAGGATGATATTGGATATGCTGGGCTCTGTCATTCCTGCAGACTGTTACTTAAAAGCCAAGCCAAAGATTGTTGTTCTTCTTGTTCACTGTTGAGTTATGATGATAGCTTCACAAATTTTGCTGTGCATGACAAGCAAATAGCTCAAAACCGTTTCAAAAACTAATAGATAATTCAAGAAAGATTTAATCATTCTTATATACTCACTCCCCACATACAATGGATGTAAATGTATGTAATGCTGATTGCATGTTGAAATGGTAATGGTTTACGGATTTTAATACTTTCCTTCATAATTCACAATTGTTACTACATGTGTCACTAAATCACTGAAGAAAGCTAAACTAAACACAGGTTGATGTGCTCACCAGGAAGCTGTTGTTGGGATCACATTCATGTCGGTTGACAGCCAAAGCTGGGGCAGATACCCCAATGCCAGCACAGTGTGGTCCCTCTCCATAACCTCTTCCATTGGCCCATGCACCCCCAGGCACTCGGCCCTCAACAATCAAGATGCCAAGATCCACAAACACATCATGAGGCTCAACCCCATCCTCTCCTTCCATTATGGAGTGCATGTCTGCAAACACAAAAGGGGCATCTGCTAACAAATGGTTCTATGACAAAGAAATACAGTAGACTAAGTGAAGTCAAATGTTTTAAATAGCTTGTCCCTAGTGATAGTTTTGACAGTACATTCTCTTTGTGTGGATATAAAAATGACTATTTCCTATTTGAAAAATGTATCAAAATTGGAAAACGTAAACTAAAAATGAGAATACCTTGAAAATGGTTTCTCCATAAAGAAATATATTTCACATAAATCGTTTTAACAAGATATACATTTTTATGTAATAAGATTTTGTCTACATATCTCTTACAGTTTATCAGTTATATTCTCTTCAGAATAAAAAGAATTTCTGAAGACATTCACAGAAAATTCAAGATATAAATTTTATTTGTAATTTAAGAAGTTTATTTTATTTTAAAACATTTGGTATTTTAATTAAAACTGTTGACCATTTTGAACAAATCAATTTTAAAAAAAATGTTTCATGTAAATCGCAGCTTCAGATTGGGGGGGGGGGGGTGTTATTCTTGGAAGAAGCTAAACGTAAGTACTAAGTTGGACATTCAATCGACTTCTTCTTTTAGAATTATTGTGCTCACAGACACAAATGGAGTTTTTTCAAAATAAAATATTTTTCTTTTGTGTTCAAAAAATTTTTGTTTCGTGGAATCTTGATTTTGGGTGGTATGCAACTTCCCCTACATAGTACACGTAACAAAAAAAAAAAAAAAAAAAAAAAAAAAAAAAAAAAAAAAAAACGACAAAACCATTGTTTTCAATTACTTTTTCTGTTTATTTTCAAATGTTTTAATGTCAAGCCCTTGCCACTTCAAACAATAACACAAAGAAAAGTTACGATATAAATATTCAGAAACAGACTTCGCTGCTTAGTTCTACATCAGAAGTTTCAAGAGTAAAACAGCAGGATGTATCACGAGATACACGTAGACTTGCTTTCGCCACCAAACACGGACAAAAGAAACTGAAATACAACATGCAGCAAAGAGGTGCAAATTTGCACATAAAAACTTCTTTCCACGGTTTTCTATTGCATTTTATCGTAATGTTGAAAGGCTTGAGTATTTCCGAGTTATTTTCGATCGAGTTAACAGCTGGAAGAGCTGGCACTATTGCCCTAAGCCTAAAAACTGTGTATTGATTCTTGATGAACTAGTTTGCATCTCGGGCATTTTAATTTTGGCGTATAAAATGGTTCTATTCCACAAAAAAGAAAGAAACAAACTTTGACAAGCACTTAATTTTACCTTCGCCTGAGGGTTTCATGTTTAAAGAGCACTACTATCGGGGCTATTGTGTGACATTTCCATTTCCGCTACACCTGCCATTGCTGACGACCAATGTACTCGAAACTGTTGTTATGCAAGTGTCCTTCGGACCACTATGACAACAACCTAACTCGATGATACACTGAACAGCAGCGGACACATCTTTCGCACTCCACAATGGAAAAGAAACTGATGTTTCCATTTTGTCATGGACTCTCCTGCTGCAGCAACTCAAGTGCAGGTGGCTTGCTGTATGCGTGCGCAGCACAAACAGCTGATTGGCCAATGGCTGACAGACAGTCTCGTTGCCACAGCAAAAACAAAACATTCCGCTAATAAAAGGTGTACACGCTTCTGATACAAGATAACGATTAAATTGCAGCATACAGTGCGATCCATGTAACCAAGTGAAATTCTGTAACTTTCCTCAAAGCTGCTTTCCTTTTCGTTGTTTACCGTGAAACCGTAGCATTAAGTCTCACTTCCAACATATTAAGACCCCGCATTTGTCAACTATTGCAAATCCTAAAATTGAACTTCATTGCTGCCAAAAATATCTTGTATATTATAACGCAAATTTAATTCAAGTCATTTTTAATTTGAATTTTTGAATATATTTAAAACCATCGATAAGGCCGGGTCTGAACTCACGATCCTGGCAACACTGAACCATCCAGTCCGGTATACTCCTCGTATGATAGTTGTTTGCATAAATGCATACGGAATTTTACTCGCCATTTTAATATATATTGATTTGTATTTGGCATCAATGTTTAACCAAATATTTCTTAACACGGCGTAAATATAACTTTTATATATAATTGCACATTTATGATTTACTTTTCTAAAATACATTCTTATAAAAAGAGTTAAAATAGCACAAAAAAATCTTATTAATAAGATCGTGTTAACATTTCTCTTGAACACTCGTCATGTTAATCACAAAAGAAGAAATTACTGCATTGTTACTCAGTTTAAGCGGAATTTATTTACTTTTTAACCAACAATATTTATGTGAATGCTTTTAATTATACTTCCTGTTGGACAGCTATTTCATTATTTACCTTAAAATTATGCATGGAGAGAAAACCGATAACAATTTTACCTGAACAAATATCTACAGAATGTTCTGGTTTACAATATTTTAAGGTCATCAAGCTACCTTTAGGTTTAGAGATCATAAGATAAGTGACTCAGATTATTTACAAAAGTACGATTCGAGTTATTTCGGAGATAGTCAAGGAGCTCAGAAAGGGATTAAGAAAACAGTAAATGAATGGCTCAAGCAGCTTTTGCCAGAAAATGTACTATTTTTGGAACACCGTGTCTTTGATACAGCACCTGGAACATGTGTGAACTGCAGTGGGTCTCTCTACACGGTGATCATAACTTTTAAATGGATAAATGACAACTTTTTCGTTTTGTTGTGGGCTTTTCAGATAGGTTAAGGGGGGGGGGGGTGAGGAGGGAACCTTAGCATAAAGTTTAGATATTCTGATACTTTTAAGAAAACTTTGTTTAATACCTACACGTTTTTGTGAAATGAAAGTTTGAGGATTTGTATGATATTGACATTTTCATTAGGACATTACATGAAACACTGCAATATCTTGATACAGATGAACTTATCAAAGAAGGTAGCTACGTAAAGTTTGATCAGCTCATGAATCAGGTAGACAAACAAGTCACTCCCCGACAACGATAAAACACAGTTATCGCTCGCTGTCTTAAATAAACATTTTCACCATTAAAAGGACATATTTATTCCAAATAAACATAAATAAATGCACACACTAATTTTACTTACGTCATAAGCTGTAAATTGGTCTGTTGTTGTCGGATGTTAATTTCACCACTTTATTGATAGCTAATTCTGGATATTTCTTGCTAAACACGCTCAGGACTCACTTCGTAACTTATGTTTAACATGTGATTCTTCTGGTTCATTAAGTGTCCTATGATTCTCAACTGAGGTATTGTCTAGTATTCCAGACATTTTGTTCACCCTGTATTGGGAAGTCGTTAATTCCTGTAAAGAGGTCAAGATGTCACACGTGCTCTGGGAATAAACCTCTGTCTGAATTCCACTCTATTTCGACGATACGATTCCCTTCCCCCCGTCTTTCGAACAATTGCCATGAAGCTCAGTCGTTTACTGTTTATAAACACGTGCGTTAGTGATCCCAAGGTTGGAGCTTCAAACCCGGCCAAGACAGATTTACTAGGATGTAAAACAACTCCACAGTCATACTTCCAGACGCTAGAGAGGAGCCTATCTCATCTTCCAGCCGTGAATCGAACCAAGAGGTTCTTAGTTCCTCAGTAAACACGAGACAGTCGCCGTGGCCTGCTGTATAATCCAATTTTCTTGAGGTGGCAGCTGAATAAAGTTGAACATTAAATGAAATAGTCTATTATCAATCCTGAAAGAGAGTTTGAAGTTAATTTATACATGTGGAGCCTTTGATGGTGCATGAATCGACTACTGCAACTAGTATAAATCATTCCTACTCTGGTCACAGGATTTGCGACAGACTAATTCATTTACTGTGCATCTTTACTCAGTTGTCACCTACTACTACTCGTCTTATAAAACGGATTATGGAAAAAGCCAGATTTAAACACCAATTCCACTGCATTCACAGAATGAATTATTGAAGCACGGATTACAGAAAAGGAAATCTTTTTGTCTATATTTCACTAAATTCTTAAATGGAAGTTTACCTTTGATAATTTAAAAACCCTTTGCGTCTTGCCATAACCTCCGTGCGTAACTGGAGCCATCTCAACAGTTAAATACCATAAGCTTTGTCACTTTGATGAACGAACTCAAATAGTCTTATTTAGTATGTTTCTTTAATCTTTTGTAACGACGGAAATCTTATTTATCTGTAGCTTGTCTCACTCGCTGAAATTCAGAGTTAAATACACATATAGAGGCCGACATAAGTATTCGAACGTAAACATATTTATTACTTATATTATTTTAAAGTACGCAGAGTAAGCATACGTAAATATAACTGGCACAAAATAAACTCGAGTCTTCCATTAAACATATAAACTTATAAATAGCAACTGAAACTAATTTGCACTACAAGGAGAAATAAAACTGTTACTTTACATCTGGACATAGGTATTCGAACAGAGAATAGTTATAATCCCCTTTCTTTGAATTACTGCTGATAGTCGTTTGGACATTGTCTGTATGCGACTGCAGAGTCCATATTTCTCCACTCTGTTTGAAGAAGTTGTTTCAGATGGTCCTTGCTTCCTCACACGCTCCTTCAGTTCCTTCCAGATGTTCTCTACAGGATTTAAATCTGGAGATTGGGGCGGTGTCTTCAAAGTGTGAGGAGTGTTGTACACCATCCAAAGCCTTACAATTTCAGCAGTGCGTCCTGCTGGAAGTAATAATCATGCCCTAATCCCAGCTTCTCTGCACACTTCTTAACATTGTTTTCAAGAATCCTCTTGTATTCAAATTTGTCCATGGTCCCATTTATGAACACCAGTTCCTCAAAGACAGATGATACATGAGATGAAGATGGAGCACCGGTGGAATGAGATGGCGGAGGAAACCGGAGATCCCGGAGAAAACCCGCCCCAGCACCGTGTTGTCCACCACAAATCTCACTTTGCGGTCGCCTGGGATCGAACCCGGGCCGCCTTGGTGAGAGCCAAGCTGTCTAATCACTGAGTTACGGTGCGGCCGCTCCGCACTTTAAGACATCCATCACTCTTGTATAAGCAGAATTTTGTCTCGTCCGATCAGTCAACCTTATCCCAGTATTCTGTTGGTTTCATCACATACTGTTTAGCAAATGCTATACGCTTTTTCTTATTCACCTTATAAACATAGGATTTCTTCCTAGGAACGCGGGCATTGTACCCAGTACTACTTAAAACCCATTCAACTGTTCTGGTGTGAACCACAGTGTCAGAATATTGCTCAAGGCATCCTCTAATCTCAGATGAAGTGATTCTCGGATTCTGCTTCACCATTTTTATTATTTGCCTCATGTCTCTGGTGGTGAATTAGGAAGGAGCGCCCTTTCTAGGTTTATTTACAACAGTATTTGTGTATTTGAAGCGTTGAATTATGCAGAACACTGTAGTTTTGCCTCTGTTAATGGTTTTGGCAAGTTCAGAGAGAGATTTGTTTTGTTTGTACATATTTATCACGATATTCCTCTCTGCCATCGTTGTCTCTTTATCTTTACGTCCCATATTCCTGTGAGTTCACAATCGGCTGAATAACTGAGCACACTGTCTCGAGGCATAGCACAAACACAACTGCTATGTGGTAGGGCCGTGTAGGGTACGTCCAATCACCTTTCTCTCTGTTCAATTGGCTACGTTCGAATACTCATGTCCTCCAATAAGAGGGACAATTAGAATATAGTACAGATTGTGTAACAAATACATGCAACGTGATATTTTAAATATTGTTTCCGAGACACAAAAGGTTAACGTTTACGTGTTTAACAATTCAACGGTGCCAAATAAATATTACAGTATTTATAGCACGTGCAATGTTACATGTTATATTATTCGAATACTTCTGTCGGTCTCTGTACCTACCCCTTCATTATATCGTACTCACAAAAACCAATCCACTACTCACTTGTTATGCTTCAAACTACTGCAATCTGCCTCTACGAAATACTTGAAAAAAAGTTGACTTAAAATTCGAGGAGGAGCGGTTATTATTACTGAGTTCTTATTTATGGACGCTGTTGAGCAGCTGTGGTTCCCATTCTATATTGGGCGTGAAAGACTGCTTCATTTTGCTCATGACTCGCCGTAAATCTACAGCAAAGTCCATCGCCCTTTGTCAGGTTTAAACCCGCGAATCTCGGGAACCATAAGTTCGTACGTAACCCCTGCACCAAAGGAGAAGGGAGCTGAGAAGTTTGTCACCAAAGTAATCCACCAAAGAAACATATCCTATAGAGAAACTATTTAAAAACTGATAATAGAAACAACACATAATATGTAGTTGACGAATGGGAATTTAAAACAATAATGCTTACAGCTCATTAAGAGAATAGTGAAATTTAGTAAATGTAGTATATTTTATACTTTTGTACTGTTCAAAATGTGTTTTATTTGCTGTTACAAACCTGTATCGAACTTAAGACCAGTTTGAAACAGATTTTCTACTAAGATCCACTTAAAATAATATGAATGTTCTTTACAATGATATTCTAACAAAACGTTGCGCCTTACCGATTTCTGTTTTAACAGATAAAACGGTATATAAATTCCATGCTTTACATTTAGAGTGATTTTCACTGCCGAATAATAATAATTTGTCCATAAGGTTAGGCCTTTCATTGTTTCTGACCTTCAAATTAAACTATGAACATATTTTCTGAGAGTGACATTACATTTCTTGCTCGTCAAACCATACAATTTCTTTGATTTTTCAGAATGTTACTTACATTCCCCCAGAATATCAGGAGGTGTGAACTAAATTTCACCTTTTCAAATTCTCTAATAAACATTCGTGTCTCCATCTTGGAAAACCAACATCTGCGACCTTGAATCGCCATTCATTTGTTATCGAATCCCATCTAAAATACCTATCGAGAAATTGATTTGTCATATCTTTTGTTTCTTTCGTATACTACTAAATATTTATTATATACATAAATGTCGGACGTCGCGTCTAAATAACTGCCATTATAGGATCATTGCATAAATGGCTATTTAAGTGGATGTTTTAGCAGTAAACGTCGTTAGAGCAATGATAGTTTGAATGTTATCAATAACAACAGAAATGTTTGTTGGAACTCGAGAGACGAACGATGTTATCAGCTGGTCCGCTTTTGCCACGTCCTCTTTCAACATTTGAACAGCAGGCTGCCGTAATTACCTACCTTATCGCATAATTTCCTTTCCATGTTCATTTCCCGATTTCATTTAACACTCATTACTAAGCGCCTCGTCACATCTCATGAATAATCGCGTGTCCTTTGTTTCTACCTAGAGTACTTATGTAAAGAACCGTTGGTTATTTTAAGTAAGGGAGAAATACGTTTTACCAGTATGGCCTAGTATAAATAGTTAAACTGTTAAAAGTAGGCTTTATTTCGTAAGTGTAGTCTCCACGTCACTTACATGTGAGGCATACTGTACACCCTAAAGTAACTAATTCAAATCTACTTACAGACCTGTCGCCATGTTATCGAGCGAGACAGATAAAAGAATAACGACTCAGATCACCGCATAGCAAAAAACAAGTGTGAACAGGTAATGCGGCATGTAAAAACACATAAACGCCAAACAAACCTGGTCCACTAGGCCTGTGCGACAGTGTAAAACAGTAAAACATACAAATAAGGCCGGAAGGAATCTGAATAGATGCGAAGGCAGCCATCCACGGCCAACTTTGCTATAAATACATCCCTAATGGATGCTATATAATAAGTTTTGGTGGCCTTGACAACGGATTTCTAACCTCTCCTTCAAAGAGCAGCTTGTATGTTCAGTCACAGAATCTTCACTTCACGGAGGACATAAGCCTTAATTTCCAAGCCAAAGTCTCTCCCAGTTTACTTACAATAAACACTCAGATTTAGATTAATAATGCTTTTCTTTCTGAAGCAAATAATAGAAAATTCTGATAGATTAACACACATGACTTTCTCTACTCTTGCACAAACACTTATTGCTCTATCTACTTCAAGGTAAACATTATCTTATTGTAAGTAGTATCTTTCAAGAAAGTAAACGTACAATTTCCGCGGGTCAGTATCATTCAGGCGTTCCATCGCTAGAGGTATGAAAACTAAATCGGCCATGTTCGTAGATTTATAGTGTCGTGGTCACCGCATTATTGAAAGTTGTTGCTCTGGAGAACAGTTCTTGACATGTATATGACAAGCATCACTATGGTAACCCTTCCAGTCCAGTCAGTTACTGGCAGGCTGTATACAGCCTGAAGGTTTTTGCTGCGTGCGCACCCGTTAATGGTTCAACCTGCGATTAAACTTTTTTATGGTAATTTGTCGGAAGGTATGGGGGTTTTAGGAAAAATTTATTTAGGAGGTAACTGTAAAGTTCCTCGAGATGGAGGAAAGGATGGTATATTTTGCGCAAGTTAAATCTACTGTGGCTCAGAGGAAGAGATGAAATGAGGCACCCAAAGAAGGGTAACCCCAACATTCGAAAAGACAGCCGTTTCAAACTGATACGGGCCCCTGATCAGTATCAAATGCCTGGGTAAGTAGGCATTGCAATACGAAAGGGTTTGCCAAGTTCTTTTTGTCCAGAGCATCACGGAGCTTTCCGACCATGATGCACATAAATAAAAGAAAGAACGGGTTTGTCCAGTGTGTCGTAGATTCCGAGAAAATCACTTGCTTGGTACATTTGTTGCAACCAACGGTAGCAGAAGAAATCTTAGCACTGTTACAGGATTTGGTTTATCTTTGTTGAGTCTGAAATCGCCATATTATCGTCGGATGTATATACACTGTAAACTATGAATATATGCATGCATCTAGGTACTAAAGGTCTGCTAAATACGCTTTAACAACTTTATAATATACATTTAAAATTAAGTTCATGATTTCACCTTTCTCACATTTATTAACCTTGAAGTATAGTCGGGTTTACTGCAAAAAAAAAAAAAAAAAAAAAAACAAGGAAGAAGCGATTTTCTTTTGTCACTTCAAATGTTTCAATATTTCTAAGAGCACCTGTTTGTAGATGTTGCGTAATCTATAATTATTGCAGGGCACCTAAGAAAAAGGTATAAAAATAATATGGGTATATTTTAGTTTAATAAAATCAACAATTATTAACTCGAAAGTCACATTAACTGTAGCAGATGTAGCTGAACGCTATTTAGTTTAAGTTGTTGAGCGGCAAGAAGCGCTCATTGTTGATAGCTACTTCTCATTTTTCGACGACCTTTTATGAATTTAGAAATATTATACCCAAGTCCTACACAAAGAGAGCAATAAAGGAGAAATTTTCTTCTCTTCTTAAAGTATCGGGGTGAAATATCTGTATGAATTATTGCTGAAAAAGTTAAATAAACGCACCAACATGTACAAATTGGTTAAATATGCATTTATATGCCCTATAAAACTTCCGTAATAAACCCATTACAATGTCGACTAAATGTATTACTTACTTGCGGTTAATTATCAAGGAATACAACATGCAAATATGCAACAATGTTATTATTTTAGTTTTAGAAAACGAGAAAATTTGGTTTTACTGTAGGTAATCAAAAGCCAAGAACCTCGGCAAGATTCAGGACCCTCATGACGTACCATATGTTAGCAAAATCGTTTAAGTACAACAAAGTTGAAATACGGTTATAGTATCTCTATGCAGTAGATAGAGAAGGTCATGCATTCCACGCTAGAATCCAGTACCAGACTTCGTCGGAGATATACGATATACTAAGGCTCCAGTATTTGAAGAACAAAATATATAAAAAGGTCTGTGTATGTGAAAGTGTGTGTTTCTAAGAACATTATAGCTACATTTCTGTTAAATATTAAAATTAGCATCTTTCAAGGATATAACACCAAGATCTCTATACCCCAAACTACTCTTTACGTGGACAATTTTCATATCTTTACTCTTACTTTCTCAAAAATAGCCCTACAGATTTTTATTAAAATATGTCAATAGTTGAACTTAACATTCATTATACTTTCTCTTTGTTTCACAATGTCCTGGCTATGCTAGAGAATTAGCAACATATTATCACAAATGCCTACATTAACACGGAGTACACAGAAGAATAGTTTCTACAAGCGAGTAGAGTGCAGACATCAGAACCAAATTTTAATCAACAGATATTCCAGACATGGGTTTGTAACTTAATTTCAATTAATCGGAGATAATTTGCGTTTAAAAGCATGTAAGCCATTGTACCCGGAGAACAAAAGCCGTGCGCACCTCAGAGCAGCCCTCGGAACAAAGAAAAGCAATAGCTGCAAGAGGGAACAAAAGGCAATCGAGAGTTGCATTGTTTCGCTGTTGCTAGCCGCCAGAATAAATCTAGCGCATTCCTGTCGGTGAGGTTGGCAGCGGCTGATCGAGTTGCGTCATTAACGACGTGCACGTGAACCTCAAGGCAACTAGAGTACTCAGGTAGGCCATTCCGGAGAGTCGCGGTGCCATTGGCTAACGCGCATGACGTCACTGAGAATACAGTTCAACCGCGAGAGTTAAACACTAGCCCCTCAGTATGTGTTATTTAAGCTCTGCTACGTGTAAAATCGGAAGAAATAAACATCCACTTGTGTATTATAATGAAGGTTCTTTCTAGCAGTTGTATTAAGAGTTTAAAACATGTTACTATTCATATGTACTTAATCAGTGTAGCTCAAGAAAATGACGAAGCAACCCATTGAAGATTTTTCTTTGCTGCAAGTTTCCTGATCATTTCTGCCTTCGCTCTTTTGTTTAAGTGCCTAATTCTAATGAAGGTTCTTGTCCTCACATTAAGAGAGATCACTTTGTGATGAATTTCGGGAAACTTGGAACTTATTATAGAAATTAAGTTTTGCATCACTCCATTACACTTCGCAGCACTTTGTACATGGAAGCTACAAAATATTACTTCTGTACCTTGTTCTGCCGTTTCAAAACACTGTTTTCTTTCTTCAGGGCTTGCATCTGAGTCTTTAGTCTAATTATTTCCTCTTCAGCAACAACAGAGTGGTCAGGAGCTACCTCCGTGCTGGTCGACGGGTCAAATTTTGCTTTTTTGGGAGATAAAGATACTATAGTAGACAGCGCCCTCTTTCGCACGGTCCTAAGTTCGCACCGGCGATCTCTTGCTGATATTGTCTATTAATAAAAACTATATTATTATTATTATTATTATTATTATTATTATTATTATTATTATTATTATTATTATTATTATTATTATTATTATTATTATTATTATTATTATTATTATTATTATTATTATTATTATTATTATTATTATTATTATTATTATTATTATTATTATTATTATTATTATTATTATTATTATTATTATTATTATTATTATTATTATTATTATTATTATTATTATTATTATTATTATTATTATTATTATTATTATTATTATTATTATTATTATTATTATTATTATTATTATTATTATTATTATTATTATTATTATTATTATTATTATTATTATTATTATTATTATTATTATTATTATTATTATTATTATTATTATTATTATTCCACGCATCAAACTTTTCTTATAAAAAAGAGCGAATAAACTCAGTGAACACATAGAAACAAATACATAAATGGAATGTGTATCTGATAATTACCTGCAAATTGGTTTTGTTGGTACTTGCTACTACCGCCTCAAATACATCCCCATGCCAATTAGGAATTTTCTATGACGCTACAGCGTCGCCCTTTAATTTTCTTTTCAGCGGCAAACCTAACAGCTCGTTTTTTAAATCCCGTTCATAGTTTTCGGGCAGGAAGTGATCGGAACAAATCCTTGCATTATTCACATTAACCGGATCAGCCCTTTTACAGCGTAAAACCCACTTGCGCTGTAGTTCTCGATCTTTAGGCAAACAATGGAAAATCACATTCGTAGTTTTATACGAAGCATGTTTGCTTTCAGCAACAGCGCAATGGTTTTCATAATGTTACGACAGAAAACACAGCCAATAACTACAATAGCTCATAAGCAACTGCATCTCGTTTATTTCATCAGAAGGATTGTGGAATTTGCATGCATCAGCGCCTTATCTTATAATGTGCAATCATAATATTGCATTACGCACATTCACGTGTAAGCGATCTTGCGTTGTATTCTCAGTGACGTCACGCCCCTCAGTCAGCAGTGACAGTGTTTTGCGCGGGAAGGCGGGAATGGCCTGCCCTGCGTGAACCTCTCCCAGCTGCGAGCCAGTCCAGCTGACTGCTGGTCGCCTATCAACATTTAAACAACGGAGTCGAACGGAAAGTTAACTTTTGCACGTCTCGAATCTCTACTCTAGACCTACGAAAGTAATGTATTCCACCAAATATATAATACCAAGAGTTATCTGAAAATACATGTTTTGAGACTACTAAATAATTAGCAACACGGTACTTTTGAAAAAAAAAATCCCTATGTGAACAGTATAAAATATGCCACACAGACATTTCCAAGAAAATTCCTTCACCCCAAGACTACCAACTACATGGAATGCCTCAGTAGCGTAGATGGTAGCATGTCTGCCTCATGTTCAAGAGGGCCTGAGTTCGATTCTCGGTCAGGGTGAGCTACCTGGATAATGTTTATCCGGGGTTTTTCCCTATCCTTAAAGACTAATGTCGGGTAGCTCTAAGCTCCATGGACACTGGACACATTTGAGCATCATTTCACACATTTCATTCACCGTCCGATATGACGTTGGAGGACGTAAATTAGGACAAAATAATAATAATAATAATAATAATAATAATAATAATAATAATAATAATAATAATAATAATAATAATAATAATAATAATAATAATAATAATAATAATAATAATAATAATAATAATAATAATAATAATAATAATAATAATAATAATAATAATAATAATAATAATAATAATAATAATAATAATAATAATAATAAATTCTCACAAAAATTACTTTAAGAATTTTAATTAAATACCATAAAATATTTTCATGACAAATTAAATGTTTATAACACATAAAGAGCGAAACATTTGACTATCACTTAAAGTCTACTGTATTCCCTTGTAACTACAATAAGATAATGTTTATCTTGAAGTAGATAGAGCAATAAGTGTACAAGAGTAGAGAAGGTCATGTATACATCACATAACGACCAAAACATTTGACTATCACTTAAAGTCTACTGTATTCCCTTGTAGCTACAATAAGATAATATTTATCTTGAAGTAGATAGAGCAATAAGTGTTTGTACAAGAGTAGAGAAAGTCATGTATATATCACATAACGACCAAAACATTTGACTATCACTTAAAGTCTACTGTATTCCTTTGTAACTACAATAAGATAATGTTTATCTTGAAGTAGATAGAGCAATAAGTGTTTGTACAAGAGTAGAGAAAGTCATGTGTACATCACATAACGACCAAAACATTTGACTATCGCTTAAAGTCTACTGTATTCCCTTGTAAGTACAATAAGATAATGTTTATCTTGAAGTAGATAGAGCAATAAGTGTTTGTACAAGAGTAGAGAAAGTCATGTGTACATCACATAACGACCAAAACATTTGACTATCGATTAAAGTCTACTGTATTCCCTTGTAACTACAATAAGATAATGTTTATCTTGAAGTAGATAGAGCAATAAGTGTTTGTACAAGAGTAGAGAAAGTCGCGTATACATCACATAACGACTATCACTTTTGACTATAACTTAAAGTCTACTGTATTCCCTTGTAACTACAATAAGATAATGTTTATCTTGAAGTAGATAGAGCAATAAGTGTTTGTACAAGAGTATAGAAAGTCATGTGTACATCACATAACGACCAAAACATTTGACTATCACTTAAAGTCTACTGTATTCCCTTGTAACTACAATAAGATAATGTTTATCTTGAAGTAGATAGAGTAATAAGTGTTTGTACAAGAGTAGAGAAAGTCATGTGTACATCACATAACGACCAAAACATTTGACTATCGCTTAAAGTCTACTGTATTCCCTTGTAAGTACAATAAGATAATGTTTATCTTGAAGTAGATAGAGCAATAAGTGTTTGTACAAGAGTAGAGAAAGTCATGTGTACATCACATAACGACCAAAACATTTGACTATCGATTAAAGTCTACTGTATTCCCTTGTAACTACAATAAGATAATGTTTATCTTGAAGTAGATAGAGCAATAAGTGTTTGTACAAGAGTAGAGAAAGTCGCGTATACATCACATAACGACCAAAACATTTGACTATCACTTAAAGTCTACTGTGTTCCCTTGTAACTACAATAAGATAATGTTTATCTTGAAGTAGATAGAGCAATAAGTGTTTGTACAAGAGTAGAGAAAGTCATGTATACATCGCATAACGACCAAAACATTTGACTATCACTTAAAGTCTACTGTATTCCCTTGTAACTAGAATAAGATAATGTTTATCTTGAAGTAGATAGAGCAATAAGTGTTTGTACAAGAGTATAGAAAGTCATGTGTACATCACATAACAACCAAAACATTTGACTATCACTTAAAGTCTACTGTATTCCCTTGTAACTACAATAAGATAATGTTTATCTTGAAGTAGATAGAGCAATAAGTGTTTGTACAAGAGTAGAGAAAGTGGTGTGAGGGTAAAACATTAGACGTTTTGTTTGTGTTGGTTGGAGTTATTTCTACTCCACAGCTGCACGAGACGACGTATTTGGCAACAACAGAGATGACGTTTATTTCACGGAAGTGGACATTGTTCATGCAACCTAGAGACAAGAAGGAAAACATTTGCCAACGAATAAACTTAATCTACTTGTACTCTGGGCACACATTTAGGCATTTCTGTTCTTTCTCTGTGGATTTATAATGTGCAGAACTTTGAGTGTCTGCCCAAACAATCGTTATCATCATCAATTTAATTGTAAAAATTTAAAAGTTGCCGGTGTGCCTTAAAGTACTGCCAAGCTTACAGTGGGAGTAATTAATATCAAGATAAGTCCGTAAATCAAATCTTGTATTTAATGGAAAACTGTGTTGCAAGCGCAACATTTAAAAATAAACAAAAATAAGGTTAGTCAGCGCCGTCGGTGTGGGTCGGGTTTGAACTACATACATACAGGAGCTTGAGAAGGAAGAGTGGGTACAGAAAGCGATGTGAATGTCTTCCTTACATAAAGAGCACCTGTTGTGCAACCACCGTGCGTGTTCTTGTATAATATTGGTGGTTCCGTTGTTTCCCAGTCATTCATTTTCATGATTTTGACGTGTGCAAGCATAACCTCAAAGCTCTCAGCAAAATATTTCTTGAATAAGTAATTGCCATGGTTCCAGAGACTCTACTGCCAGGATAGGCGGAGCAGGGGCAAGGCACCTTCCCTGTACTGGAGGGTTGTGTTACAGTCACATGACTTTCTCGACCCATGTTAAAACATCCAGAGAAAATTCAAAATATCGTATATATTTCATATGACAGACATATGGTAGCGTGTCTGCCTCACGTTCGAATCTCGGTTAGGGTAAGTTACCTGGATAAGGTTTTTTTTCCCTGTGTTTTCTCTTATCCTGAAAGACGAATGTCGGGTAACTCTAAGCTCCATGGGCTCCGGACGCATTTCAACATCATTTCAGCCAATCCATTCATCGTCCGATATGACTTAACGCTGGAGGACGTAAATTAAAAAAAAATGACAGCTGCTTAGATTCAAGTGGGCAGTTCCGCAAGCTCATTCAATACTGTATTTACACATTCATAACCTTGAATACCAAGCTTCGTAGCTTTCCGGAAGCAATCGGGACTCTTCGCTAGTTAGAAAGCACTGACAGATTTTGTCACGTGAAATCTCTGTAGCGTGTGAAGGAAAGTATATTTTTACTGACAACTGTCAGTATATTTCATTAGCATTAGCAATAGTATTTTACGTAGATTGGTATTTAGTGGTAACAAAATATGAAATTGTTGTTAAGTTTTAAGTTTTTAACAAAAGTGTCTGAATTGCATACTTTCTCCATTTAATCCACGTGGTGTGGGCCAGATGTAGGAAAAGTTGGAACGTCTGAGTGGAGAGGACAAACTTGTAGTATGAGGAGCCTAGCTATGCAAGAAGCGCCTACATGACTGTACAGTAGAAAGAGTACTAAAGAGTAGTCTTAGTTCTTTCAGTCATTATTCTCTCTTATTTTAATGAAAATTACTATTTGAAGCATCTCCCACTTTGAAAGTCACGCCTCGACACTGGACCTACGTGTGACTGTACAATAGAAAGAGTACTAAACAGTAGCCTTAGTTCTTTGAGTCATTATTCTCTCTTATTTTAATTAAAATTATTATTTGAAGCTTCCCTCACTTTGAAAGTCACGCCTCGACACTGGACCTACGTGTGACTGTACAATAGAAAGAGTACTAAAGAGAAGTCTTTGTTCTTGGAGTCATTATTCTCTCTTATTTTAATTAAAATTATTATTTGGAGCTCCCCTCACTTTGAAAGCCACATCTCGCTACTGGACCTACAGGTGACTGTACAATAGAAAGAGTACTAAAGAGCAGCCTTAATTCTTTGAGTCATTATTCTCTGTTATTTCAATGAAAATTATTTGGAGCTTCCCTCACTTTGAAAGCCACACCTCGCTACTGGACTTACGTGTGACAGTACAATAGAAAGAGTACTAAAGAGAAGTCTTAGTTTTTTGAGTCATTATTCTCTGTTATTTCAATGAAAATTATTATTTGGAGCTTCCCTCACTTTGAAAGCCACACCTCGCTACTGGAGCTACGTGTGACTGTACAATAGAAAGAGTACTGAAGAGGTAGTCTTAGTTCTATGAGTCATTATTCTCTCTTATTTTAATTAAAATTATTATTTGCAGCTTCCCTCACTTTGAAAGCCACATCTCGCTACTGGACCTACGTGTGACTGTACAATAGAAAGAGTATTAAAGAGCAGCCTTAGTTCTTTGAGTAATTATTCTCTCTTATTTTAATTAAAATTATTATTTGAAGCTTCCCTCACTTTGAAAGTCACGCCTCGACACTGGACCTAAGTGTGACTGTATAATAGAAAGAGTACTGAAGACTAGCCTTAGTTCTTTGAGTTCTTTGCGTCATTATTCACTCTTATTTAAATGAAAATTATTATTTAGAGCTTCCCTCACTTTGAACGTCACGCCTCGACACTGGCTCTACGTGTGACTGTACAATAGAAAGAGTACTAAAGAGTAGCCTTTGAGTCATTATTCTCTCTTATTTTAATGTAAATTATTATTTGGAGCTTCCCTCACTTTGAAAGTCACGCCTTGACACTGGCTCTACGTGTGACCGTACAATAGAAAGAGTACTAAAGAGTAGCCTTTGAGTCATTATTCTCTCTTATTTTAATGTAAATTATTATTTGGAGCTTCCCTCACTTTGAAAGTCACGCCTCGACACTGGGCCTACGTGTGACCGTACAATATAAAGATTACTAAAGAGCAGCCTTAGTTCTTTGAATCATTATTCTCTCTTACTTTAATGAAAATTATTATTTAGAGCTTCCCTCACTTTGAAAGTCACGCATCGGCACTGGACCTACGTGTGACTGTACAATAGAAAGAGTACTGAAGAGTAGTCTTAGTTCTTTGAGTCATTATTCTCTCTTATTTTAATTAAAATTATTATTTAAGCTTCCCTCACTTTGAAAGTCACGCCTCGACACTGGACATACGTGTGACTGTACAATAGAAAGAGTACTAAAGAGCAGCCTTAGTTCTTTGAGTCATTATTCTCTGTTATTTCAATGAAAATTATTTGGAGCTTCCCTCACTTTGAAAGCCACACCTCGCTACTGGACTTACGTGTGACTGTACAATAGAAAGAGTACTAAAGAACAGCCTTAGTTCTTTGAGTCATTATTCTCTGTTATTTCAATGAAAATTATTATTTGAAGCTTCCCTCACTTTGAAAGTCACACCTCGCCTAAATATGCTGTCATTTAGAATGGTTGTGGATGACGAAATGGCTGAAAATGTGGCTTCCTTTTTGTAACAGTTTCCTTTCAAAATATCAAATTTCAACCTGCTCGACTGTGTTAAATAATTAAATTAATTATGAAAGACTGTATGTTAATAATAAGTGTTTCCAATGAAGTAACAGACACTATAACGTTGCTGTAGACGTCCGCGGTACCGGAAGTGGCGCCGCAAGTAGCAATTACATATTAATCGCTGGAGGGTGCGTACGTACAAGATTAACGGAAACTAAGTTGGCGTACTGCATATTTTAGTGGCTATGGTGTTTCACCCTACGAGGGGAGAGCGTGTGCACGCGATACGATGTGACATGCACGAGTCAATATCCCTCTCAGGTCACTGACCGATGCCATAATCAAATGTCACGTCTTTCCCTATTTTTCACAGAATAGGTGTCGCATTCTACCCAAAAATGCACTGTAAATACGCGTTTTGAGGTCCCTGAATGACTTCATAAGTTTTTTTTAGAAAAGGATATGTATGAAAATGATAATTACAAAAGAAAATGTCGGTTTGTACGTATTTGAGTTCGGTTTGAAGCATGTCACACAATGATTTTAAAAAACTCCCAGGTAAACTTTTACAAGAAATGGATTGGACTCTGTTACAGAGGGGATACGGCACGCAGCTCCAAACTTGGTCTATTGGTGGGGCATCCCCTGAAGGAAGGATGAGGAAGGCCGTACCAAGGAGCCATAAGACTCCAGAGGGCAGCGTCCCTAAACTTCACCAGTTGAAAACTCCCCGGCAGATCAGTAGATTATATTGATTTGTGTTCACTGGGTTCACTTTTAGCCACAAAGGAGTATGAACAATGAACATGTCTAGAGGTATACAGTTTATTAACATATACTTGAAAATTTAACATAAGAGACATATTATATATAGGCGATATGGCAAACAAGGCAGGGATAAGTAAAAAGTATGGAAAAAAGTTTGTAACTTTGTTGCTATAGTTCTGTGAAGTTATATTTTTTTTTAAGAAAAACTAAGATATCAGCATGTTTTAATATTACTACGATTGTGAATAGGGTGTGACCTTTTAATGGCATTTTTTAGTCCTCAGGTCTCGGAACGTACTACAGCACAAAAAACATTCATAACAAAATTAGTGGTGCTGTGTTGTAAGACATGATGAATTCACTTCTAAAGTTGCTCAAAACATCCTCCATTTACTGTCAAACAATGCCAAAGTCTAGTTAATGTTTCCAGTAACACTGTTGGCCTGATCAGTTACATATCTTGTCCAATTCTTCGCTTTAACTCTTCAAGATCTCTTGGTAAACCCTCCACTTCAAATATCCTCACAAGAAAAAGTCTAAGGAGATCTTGGCGGACATTCATACTTCCTCTTCTGTCAATCCATCTTCCTGGTAATTCACGACCTGCCTTACATAATGTACTGACGAAGAGATAAATGTGGGTTTTCTTACACTGATAATAAAACATCAAGAGCTTTATTAACATCTGTAACTCGTTTTGGTCTTCCAAACTTTGTCTTATTTTTAACACTTCTAGTTTTATTGAACTCATTCTTACCATAGAATGAGTAATCCTTGGTTCTGGATACATTTCATTAAACAAGGCACAAAGCTCCTCCTATCAACATATCCGATCATCATTAGTATTTCTGTAAGTTATGTCAATGAAGTAAGAATTGTTGTCCTTATTAGCATAGCTTTTGTCTGTATTTGTGCAGTCCAAAGCCACATATTACAGTAGCCTACTGTATTGTTTAACTCAAAACCTACTCAGTTTGAAGTAATGATACGTTTTCATTTGTTCAGTACACATGCAGTAAGGTCATAATAAATTTAAGTTGCGGATTGAAAGAATATTTGTTTGTACGTTCTGAGACTTGAGGATTGCAGGAGTGCAGAAAAAAAACAGATGTTGCTATTAAAAAAATCGCATACCCTTTATTGATAATGATAGTAATGTGAGGGTATGCTGGTATCTTACAGCTTTATCACTTCACAGAATTGGTACAGCGGGGTTACAGGTATTGTTTTACTCGCCCGATATGGTTGTACTTCATGTAACGAGGCGAGATGGAAATTTGGTGCAGTACATAATTGTGATGTAAAATGGGTATATTACCGAAACCCTGATACCTCGAAACAGAGGCTTGATCCACGCCAACCTGCCAGAAGTCATCGTTAAAAAAATATCAGTTCTGTCAAAAGGCAATGGTGGAATTTTGAAGTCGCGATTCACTGAGAGTTTGCTCCAAACGTGTGGGCGATTGATGAGCATCTTTATTCTCAACAACTGGAACGAGTTCATGAAATTTTCCCAGTATTAGCTAACCGAAATAGAGTTCTATTGTAACATCCCATACTACACGAACAACCATGACAACAATTCAGGAATCAAAATACTACCTCGCCCAGCATACAGCCCTGATCTCGCATCCTCAGATTATCATCTTTTTCTATCCATGGTCCATTTTCTACGTGGAAGAAATTTTGACAACATTGAACCAGTGCAAGTGAGTGTCGTCGAATTCTTCGTATCAAAACCAGAGACTGGTGACATCATGGGACGATGGCTCAAGACCATAGAATCTAATGGTCTATACTTTGAAAATTAGTTAAATGTTTGTCAAAGCATATTTCTAATAGCTGGTTTTGTTAAAAAAAAAAAAAAAAAAAAACATTACTTTGAGGCAGTATCTATATCTCTTCGCATGATTTAAAGTGGTATTTGTTATGAGTTCATCTACATAGTTTCAAAGCTTACGGTATACCCCTATGAACAAGTAGCTAAAGAGCAGGAAGTCCAAGTCCAAGTCGTGTACTGACAGGCTGTTAACAGCCAGAAGGTTTTTGCTGCGTACCCACCCAGGTTTTGGGTCTGACCGCAGGTTGTTAATTTTGATGTTTGTAGGATGGTGTGATATTTTTGTTGAAGAAAATTTTTGTTGAGGTAGCTTTTTGCTCCTCTTTAATTTTGTACAGGATGCCAAACCGCTTTTTTGTTTACACCCTGGTGTTTTATTTTTTTCTAAAATGGGGTAAATTTAGTAGCCAAACAGCTCTTTTGGAGATTTGTAATTTAGCTTATGCTGCTGTAAGGATTAACTCCTTTGTTACCTCGGATGCCCGCAAGCCATGCGGGGTACCCGGTAAAGCCTGAATCGGCGGCTCGCAGCGTCGTAGTCTCCTAGAGACCGAACCAGGGCGCTTCTATGAGCTGGAATTTTATCGTAAAATTTTGTTGCCTGGCGTCTAATTTCGTCCTCCACGTATGGGAGAAGGGAAGCTTCGTGAAGTAACCTCACGGGAAAAGAACGGCCCACAGAATAGATGGATCGGAGTCCTCTATTCTGTGCACGTTGAAGGTATGCTATCCAGCTATCGGCAGCCATGCCCCAGATTTCACAGGCGTACAACATGAGTGGGATTATCAGCGCTCGAAAGAGGTGTAGCTTTAAGCGGACTGGCATCGAGCGAGAACCCAGCATTGGGTACAGAGAGGCAATAGCCCCCTGCACCCGTGCCGATAGTTCCCTGATGTGTCCGCGGAAAGTTAGGCCTCTATCAAGTTGAACGCCCAGGTACTTGATGGAATTAGTCCACTCTATCCTTCGGCCCCTGAAGTGGAAGTTTGGTCGGTCAGCGGGGGTGTGGCGCCTCGTAAAAAGAATGGCGTGGCTTTTGTCCGGATTTACGGACATCCGCCAACGCCTGCACCATTCTTGTGTGAGACGGAGGTGTCTCTGAATTGGGTTGAAGGCTCTGAGTATATGTCTGTTTTTGCAGAACAACAACACGTCGTCAGCATATTGTGCCATTTCGACCTGTGGTTGAGTTGGAAAATCTGCCATGAAAACACTAAATAGTGTGGGGGATAGTACAGAGCC
Organism: Mantis religiosa; assembly: GCA_030765055.1. Lineage (NCBI taxonomy): Eukaryota > Metazoa > Arthropoda > Insecta > Mantodea > Mantidae > Mantis > Mantis religiosa. The sequence goes on from JAUKNK010000207.1 coordinate 1,357,565, forward strand.
TTCGGGGACTCCGCCTCTCACGGGTAGAGCAGGAATGAATCATATCTCAACTTACCTCAACTTATCATTAGCGACCTGTTTTCTCACACGCAATTGTTATTCGTTTGACATTGCATTTATATACGCTCTAGTTACTTTATTTTTATCAGACAATAATAATTAATTAAATCTACGTTACGTTTAATGAACATAATTAATACATGTTTTAAACCTTTGGATATATTGACAAATGTTCTTCCCCCATATAAGAATCTATAGGTGGAGCCATCTTTGGACACAAACAAGCGTCATAATTTCTCTCCAGGCCGGCAATCAATGAACGCGTTTGAATCAAGTCAATATACAAAGACCGCCATACACTCACAAAGCAGAAAATTCATATTCAGTGTGTTACAGTTTTGTAAAGAAGACAAACGGGACGTCTAGAATGGAACGCTAGACCATTGCAGAAGTCATTGTCTAATGTCATAGTCATGTGAATGCAACATATCAATTTTCCTTTCAAAATGTTTGATTTGATTTGATTTATTGATTCATCCATTAAAACATGTACATGTTATAGGACACGTCAAATTAAAAACTAAGTACAATATTTATAATTAAGGTAGCTAACTAAATATTTACAAATTTAAAAATTCATCCACGCTGTAGAAGCTATTGGCTCTAAGGAAGTTTAATAACAATTTCTTAAATTGATGTTGTGATTCAATCTTTTTTATAGATTCAGGTAGCTTATTGTAAAGATGTAAGCCAGCATATGTGAAACTATTTTCATACATCTTTGTTTTGTGTGACTTCACAAATAAATTATTCTTTGTTCTAGTGTTGTGTATATGAATTTCAGAATTTGTTTTGAATAAACTTAGGCTTGCTTTCATATGTACAAGAGTTTCATATATGTATGTACTTGGCAGTGGTAAGATACCTAATTTACTGAAGTATGGCTTACAGCTAGTTGTGCTTCAGAGATCCGCTATGATTCTGATTATTTTCTTTTGGTATCTGAATACTTTTATACTGTCTTTAGAATTTCCCCAAAAAATTATACCATATGCCAACAAACTGTGTATATATGAAAAGTACACTATTCTCCGAACTTTCAAGCTTGACATGCCTGTAATCGCCCTCATTAAGAAACACATTTTACTAAGCTTTTTCGTCAATGCCTCTATGTGCGTTTCCCAATTTAAATTTTCATCTAGTATTAGTCCCAGCATTACGTGTCCCAGCATTTTTAATCAATTATTTTAATATTAGTTGCATTATTTCTCCGATATATGAAGGACAACGCTGTGAATTTGTAAGGGGTAAATAAAAGTCATTACACTAAGTATCCAGTTACAAAAGGATAAGGGAAGTTGTGTTTTTGTAACAAATAAAGGCACGCGATGCAAGTGTAATCGCCGGGAGCCGAGCAGAACAGAGTTGAGACTATTTTGGGAGACGTGGAATCAGGCCAGGAGCTGTTAATGCCCCCGACCTTCAGTCACTTCTCCTGGAAAGTCCATGGTAAGTTACATGTTGACATATACTCCTTCAATCACTGCGTACCTACATCATTTCCACCTGGCAATGCGGCCAACATTTGAAAATACAACAAAGCACACGAGCGAAGCTATGTATAAGCTTAGGTTTGTGAGGTTAGGTTACGTATATAAGCTTAGGTTTGTGAGTTTAGGTTACGTATATAAGCTTAGGTTTGTGAGGTTAGGTTACGTATATAAGCTTAGGTTTGTGAGGTTAGGTTACGTATATAAGCTTAGGTTTGTGAGGTTAGGTTACGTATATATAAGCTTAGGTTTGTGAGGCTAGGTTACGTATATATAAGCTTAGGTTTGTGAGGTTAGGTTACGCATATATAAGGTTAGGTTTGTGAGGTTAGGTTACGTATAGATAAGCTTAGGTTTGTGAGGTTAGGTTACATATAAATAAGCTTAGGTTTGCGAGGTTAGGTTACGTATATATAAGGTTAGGTTTGTGAGGTTAGGTTACGCATATATAAGCTTAGGTTTGTGAGGTTAGGTTACGTATATATAAGGTTAGGTTTGTGAGGTTAGGTTACGTATATATAAGGTTAGGTTTGTGAGGGTAGGTTACGTATATATAAGCTTAGGTTTGTGAGGTTAGGTTACGTGTATATAAAGGTTATGTTACTCTTCATCTTGTGCTAATTTCTCTATTATACACCTACCCTGTACTCCCTAACGTAAGCTTTTTTGCGCATTGCTTTGACATGCATATACGGAAGTGGAACGAAAATCCCAAAACTACAGCACAAATATACAATGAATGTCACATCTTGTGATATCGTGTGTGACATTCGCTTTTGAATGTCAATAATAATTGTACTTACACAACCTGTGTCGTAATCATTACGTCGCCGCAAACGGACTTGCAGTTACGAATATCCTATTTTAAACATTCGAACAGATGAAGGTCGATATTACATAGATTTTTAGGATATACAGCTGCCAACTTAGGAACACAATAATTGTGCATTGAAGAGTAAAATAAAAACAATTGTTCAATACATTTCTCTTCTGGATTGGTGACGTGAACAACATTCATCCACCCAAAGGCAGGTAATAGAACTCTATTCTGCAATAGTACACCCTTCATGACTCCAGAACTATAAATAAGAGTGTGTTCCACTGTAAAAAAAGAACACAGTTCAGAAAGTTCAGTTCAAAGAGTAATAACACCAATGGTTACACAGCGGGTTTAAATCTTAAACCAAGCAACCTTCTCTCGGGCACGTCTCTGCCGCATTCCACCCACACATTCTGTACAAACATTTCACCGAAATATGTCTAGAGGTCCCCTCAATAAAAACATTTTTAATAAAAGATCCAAGTCTGCGTTGTTGTTTCTTCCACGGTTGTTGTAGCCCATACGTCTCGTACATTAATGATGATGATGATGATGATGATCATGATAATGATAATGATAATAATAATAATAATAATAATAATAATAATAATAATAATAATAATAATAATAATAATAATAATAATAATAATAATAATAATAATAATAATAATAATAATAATAATAATAATAATAATAATAATAATAATAATAATAATAATAATAATAATAATAATAATAATAATAATAATAATAATAATAATAATAATAATAATAATAATAATAATAATAATAATAATAATAATAATAATAATAATAATAATAATAATAATAATAATAATAATAATAATAATAATAATAATAATAATAATAATAATAATAATAATAATAATAATAATAATAATAATAACAATAATAATAATAATAAATTACATCCGCGGACTACAATAGGACCTTATGTCATGAACCGAGCACCTCGTTCCAAGGTGACGTCAGCGTTTCTTCCCATCCGTCCAGATCATCGGCAGATATACGGTTTACGCCCCGCTGCAACCTACATTCACTGTGACGTCACCGTCTTCTACACCGAGCTACATTATAATGCTTCTTTCTTGTACCGTATTACAAATATTTATACATACATCATTTAGCTTTAACTTGGTATTTCAGCATCTTTCAAAAGTGCAACGCCATTAAAAAAACTCACCCCAGACCCTACGTGAAACACTTTTTAAAATTCTGATTTTCTAAGGAATGCTTCCAATGATTTTTGATAAATTACTATGTTAGTAATATATTTTCATGATTAAAGGAAATGTATATCTTAAATTTTCTGGAAACGTCTTCCGAAGTTCTTTCCATTCTAAATGAATTTTGTATAATTCATAAATCATAAGCGATTGATCAAATGTTACTACCTATACCGGTCCGGGTTTACTCTATGTGGCGATGTAAACAAAGCGGGAAAATGCAGACACTCCGCCGACAATTGTGATTGGAGGGATCAGTAGCGCTATTTTATCCACTACGTGGCGAACATGTGCGCTATTAACGAACTTCTATGAAAAGTCTTGCATTGCTGTTTACGATGTTTGAGTAACTATTGCCGTAGTACTCTTACATTTATATTAAATGCAGAGATGTGAGTGCCGCAGAATATATCGTTCCTCTACTACTAACAAAGTGTCAGCTTAAATACTTGATTTCTTCATACAACCTCACCTCATTATTAAATAGGAAGTCGTTATTCATTTTTCTCTCTTAGACATACAACGAGAAGCTAATTACAAAGACATCATAACACATTTGACTATCACTTAAAGTCCCTTGTAACTACAATAAGATAATGTTTATCTTGAAGTAGATAGAGCAATAAGTGTTTGTACAAGAGTAGAGAAAGTCGTGTATACATCACATAACGACCAAAACATTTGACTATCAGTTAAAGTCTACTGTATTCCCTTGTAACTACAATAAGATATGTTTATCTTGAAGTAGTTAGAGCAATATGTGTTTGTACAAGAGTAGAGAAAGTCATGTATACATCACATAACAACCAAAACATTTGACTATCACTTAAAGTCTACTGTATTCCCTTGTAACTACAATAAGATAATGTTTATCTTGAAGTAGATAGAGCAATAAGTGTTTGTACAAGAGTAGAGAAAGTCATGTATACATCACATAACAACCAAAACATTTGACTATCACTTAAAGTCTACTGTATTCCCTTGTAACTACAATAAGATAATGTTTATCTTGAAGTAGATAGAGCAATAAGTGTTTGTACAAGAGTAGAGAAAGTCGTGTATACATCACATAACGACCAAAACATTTGACTATCAGTTAAAGTCTACTGTATTCCCTTGTAACTACAATAAGATATGTTTATCTTGAAGTAGTTAGAGCAATATGTGTTTGTACAAGAGTAGAGAAAGTCATGTATACATCACATAACGACCAAAACATTTGACTATCACTTAAAGTCTTCTGTATTCCCTTGTAACTACAATAAGATAATGTTTATCTTGAAGTAGATAGAGCAATAAGTGTTTGTACAAGAGCAGAGAAAGTCATGTATACATCACATAACGACCAAAACATTTGACTATCACTTAAAGTCTACTGTATTCCCTTGTAACTACAATAAGATAATGTTTATCTTGAAGTAGATAGAGCAATAAGTGTTTGTACAAGAGTAGAGAAAGTCGTGTATACATCACATAACGACCAAAACATTTGACTATCACTTAAAATCTACTGTATTCTCTTGTAACTACAATAAGATAATGTTTATCTTGAAGCAGATAGAGCAATATGTATTTGTACAAGAGTAGAGAAAGTCATGTATATATCACATAACAACAAAACATTTGACTATCACTTAAAGTCTACTGTATTCTCTTGTAACTACAATAAGATAATGTTTATCTTGAAGCAGATAGAGCAATATGTGTTTGTACAAGAGTAGAGAAAGTCGTGTATATATCACATAACGACCAAAACATTTGACTATCACTTAAAGTCTACTGTATTCTCTTGTAACTACAATAAGATAATGTTTATCTTGAAGTAGATAGAGCAATATGTGTTTGTACAAGAGTAGAGAAAGTCATGTATACATCACATAACGACCAAAACATTTGACTATCACTTAAAGTCTACTGTATTCCCTTGTAACTACAATAAGATAATGTTTATCTTGAAGTAGATAGAGCAATAAGTGTTTGTACAAGAGTAGAGAAAGTCATGTATATATCACACTAGTGAGTAAAATACTTTGAGCTCCAATACAGTGAGAGACTGATGGTTATCTGAATCCAAAGGTCGGTGTGTATATTGGCTTGACATCAAAACAACTGAAGCCGGGATTTCTGATCACGCTAGAGCAATGTTGGAATGTTTAGCTTACAACTTTCTGAGTATCTACATTGTTAGTACTTTTATCTGATAAGCTTAAGTGATTTTAGCTTTCTTTTAGACGTTTTTCTCATTTTTTGCAATTTGGTTGCACAAATTGCAAATCAAAACTTCTTGGAAACCTATCAGAATGTTAAATATTTGGACTCGTACAACAGACTTGTCGTGTAAAGTAAATTTGCCTGCTTTTAGGTCAAAGGCCCGGAATTTAAGGTACTTACTTGTGTAAGTCACCATGAAGGAATTCTCGCACGTGGTTTACCGGTGAAAACACGTGGACCATGGTAGCTCAATGGTTAGAGCAATGGACGGAGATCCGGGGATCCATGTTCAAATCCCGACTATGGCTTTGAATTTTTCAGGCTTACTCTTGTCCAAAATTTGGCTTACACATGGCAGGGTGAAAAAAAATTAATTTCTAGCTTTTTTTTTTTTTTTTTTTTTTTTTTTGCATGATGTTATGCACTTGCACAGCTGAGATGCCTACAGCCTCAGCAATCTGACGAACGTTGATTCGGCGGACTTGCATATCCAGATCGTGGATTTCTTTTTCAATGGAGTCCTGTGTAGTGTCCTTAAGTGGGCGATCAGAGAATGTTTCATCTTCGGTACTTCTACGACCACATTTAAATGTTGGTACAGAGTCAGCGTAAAATTTACCCAATTCAGTATTTTTTTTTCATTTTTTTTTTCAATTTTGAATCGATGCTATCACACTGACCGGTTCAGAGGACTGTCAACAATGTAACATATGTTTTTGTTAGAACTTTTTATATGAATATCCAGTTGGAAATTCTTGTTTTCTGATCTGACTGTTAGTGGGCCATGTAATGACAATATAACAAATATGTGTAATTTTGTGATTGGCCGTAGTTATAATTGTATTACGTAATGTGGTGACGTAGCAGTAAATCGGCCAATCAGGAGTAACGATAGTAACAGAAAATCAATAATCTTCCTAGATATAAGTTCTGTAATCTTGTTTCATGACGATGGAAAAATGTCGCGATGAATATAAAAGTTTTTGTAACGGAAAATAAATAATCTTCAGAAAGAAATATTCTGTAATCTTGAGTAGACATGCAGAAGTGATGTAATTAATGGAAATGATTTATTAAAAAGGTAAGGATTTATCGATGTGTTGGAAGTAACCTACAGTGATTGATTAAGAAAGAAAGTTCGAGTAAAATGCAATCCAGATTATACAATCAAATTATATATTTAATCAAATTCAATTCAGTCGATACAATTAGTGAGTGACCTGAAGAAACTGAGCCGCACAAACTGACGACATGGGAAGGAATTGTGCTTGCAGTGAAGAAATACCGCTACATATTGCGCCCGAACGTGTGGCTCATTAAGATGGACTGTCAACATTGTAGCACATTCAAATTTTCTGTACAATCTTTTGAATAATCAAGCTCACCATCCATAGAACTGCTACAAAAATTTTCCAAGGGTTAAATGAATTTGACTTTATTCTGCTTGCGGCCTCGCTTCGCAATCACACTTATTCACAAAATAAACTTTCGAGCAGGAATATAATGCCTACATGCAGGGCGGCTCGTCCTTACGCTCTTTTGTTTTATAAATGACATTGTAGAAATTTTAAAACACCACGTCAGTAACAATGCATTATTGTAAGTATAGGAAATCGAGTACGACCAATAATGAACTCTTGATGCATGGAAAACATCTGCATAACTACTGTCCGGCCGCTGTATCTCCGGCTCTGACATTTAGTGGCTGCAGGAGGTGGAGGGGGAACGTTACTAGTACCAACATATAATAATGAGTAAGTGAAAACATATCGTCAGAATTATCTTTATAATGAGAGTATAGGAATCTATTAGCTTCAAAACATTGAAATACAACTTGTAATTTCATTATCATGCAAGATATTCTTTACAACATCACTCTATTCAAATATTTCGTTCACACCTTTCACGCACACCAACTGCTTCTGTTGGTGATACTGGGAGTCTGTACATCCGGTGTCGTAGTCAGGAAGTTAAAACTGTCTGCTAGCGCCAATCAGCGTTGTCGCTGCTGGGCGTGGCTTGCAAATCCAGCACCGTGTTGCCGCTGCAATTTTGTGTGGACCACGTGTCTTTTAGTTGCTTTTGGAATCCGCGCTGGTGGTTTGTTTAAGTTTTTGTGTGTGCGTGAATTACGATTTCTAGCGTCTGTAAGTCTTATTATTTATTATTATTAATTATTATTATTATTATTATTATTATTATTATTATTATTATTATTATTATTATTATTATTATTATTATTATTATTATTATTATTATTATTATTATTATTATTATTATTATTATTATTATTATTATTATTATTATTATTATTATTATTATTATTATTATTATTATTATTATTATTATTATTATTATTATTATTATTATTATTATTATTATTATTATTATTATTATTATTATTATTATTATTATTATTATTATTATTATTATTATTATTATTATTATTATTATTATTATTATTATTATTATTATTATTATTATTATTATTATTATTATTATTATTATTATTATTATTATTATTATTATTATTATTATTATTATTATTATTATTATTATTATTATTATTATTATTATTATTATTATTATTATTATTATTATTATTATTATTATTATTATTATTATTATTATTATTATTATTATTATTATTATTATTTATTATTATTAATTATTATTATTATTATTATTATTATTATTATTATTATTATTATTATTATTATTATTATTATTATTATTATTATTATTATTATTATTATTATTATTATTATTATTATTATTATTATTATTATTATTATTATTATTATTATTATTATTATTATTATTATTATTATTATTATTATTATTATTATTATTATTATTATTATTATTATTATTATTATTATTATTATTATTATTATTATTATTATTATTATTATTATTATTATTATTATTATTATTATTATTATTATTATTATTATTATTATTATTATTATTATTATTATTATTATTATTATTATTATTATTATTATTATTATTATTATTATTATTATTATTATTATTATTATTATTATTATTATTATTATTATTATTATTATTATTATTATTATTATTATTATTATTATTATTATTATTATTATTATTATTATTATTATTGTTATTATAGTAATATGGCTACTGGTTCGTCAGAATTCAAGAAAAGAATCGGCTCTTATAAGAGCCAAAGCCGTGAATTTATATTCAGGCTACGTGAGTACTTCGAGAAGGAGCGGGACAATGGTGGACCTCTACTACCTGTTACCAAGGTGCTGGACAGAGTTTGTGATGCCTTGAAGGTGGGAAAAACCACCGTGAAGAATGTGACCAAGGAAAAGTGCCCAGCCGATTTAAGTTCGCCGTCTGCAGTTCTGCCTACACCGGGAAAGCAAAGGCAACGAGGCAGCCTTAAATCTTCACTTGATGCTTTTCAAAAGGATGCTATAAGGCGACATGTATATCAATATTATATGAGAAAGGAATTTCCCACTCGTGCGAAGTTGCTGTGTTCTTTAAAGGAAGCTGGCTTATTCGATGGCGGAAAAACCAGCCAAAGTAAAGTACTGAAAGAACTAGGTTTTCAGTTTAAAACTTTTTCTGGGAGGAAAGCTGTAATGGAAAGAAGTGACATAGTTGCATGGAGAGGCAGATTTTTGCGGGAAATTCTAAAAAGCAATCCCGAAAAGGTGGTATGGCTTGATGAAACGTGGGTAAATGCAGGACACACTAAGACAAACATGGACAGATGACACTATTGCAGGCACAATGAAAGTGCCAGTTGGAAAAGGAAGCAGATTGATTTTGCTCCATGCTGGTGGTGTACGTGGTTTTATTCCAGGAGCAATGCTCTTATTCAGATCAAAGAGCACGCGTGATTATCACGAAGAAATGAATGGAGATACATTCAAGAACTGGTTCCAAGAATATCTTCTGCCAAAGATCAGTGCCAATTCAATTATTGTTATGGACAATGCGCCATACCATTCAGTTCGATTTAACAAAGCACCGACAATGTGCGACAGGAAAAGCGTCATTTTACAGTGGTTGGAGAACAAAAACATACCTGGAGCGTCCGCAGAAATGACGAAAGCAGAACTCCTGCAAATTGTAAAACTTTACAAGCCACGTTTCTGCACTCATGAAATAGACAGTATTGCTGCTGCTCACGGTCACATTGTAATCAGGCTCCCTCCCTATCACTGTCATTTCAATGCCATCGAACTGATTTGGGCACAAGTGAAAGGTTATGTTGCAGAACATAACACAACATTCCGCATTTCTGATGTCCAGCTATTAGTGCAAAATGGTGTTAAACAAGTGACCCAGGATAACTGGAAAAGTGCCGTGGATCATACTTGGAAACTTTTAAGACAAGCCAAGGAAGACGGCGGCATAGTGGAAACACGTGTGGAGGAGCTGATAATTTCATTCAGTGAAGATGACGTCAGCAGCGACTCCAGTGATGAAGCCGCGATGAGTGAAGATGATGAAGATATGGATATTTACGAGGATTGCGGCGTCTTCCCACTGGACTGAATGTAAGTTGTTTAATAGCCAATTTCAGTAAACGTAGCTTTTTGTTATTTCTTTTCCAGTAAATGGTATGGTACATTGTCTCCATATGCAACTATTCTGGGATCATGTATATACACATTATCCACGTTCATTTACGAAGTTACGATCTGCAAATGCGTGAAATATTTAAAATACACATGTTCCTCTGCTTGAAATTCCCGTTAAAGAACTGGCAACAGCGCACTCCCCCCCCCTCGAGAACTGTCAGAGCCGGAGATAGAACGGCCCGACTGTAATGGAACGCATCCGTGACGTCAACGTGCTGAGAGCCAGCAAGCTCGGTAATCAGTTATTGCGCATGCGTACAACCTTCCCCTCTTGTCTCCCTGATGTCCTAAGTTCCCTAGATGCGTGCTACATCTGGTTGTTGCGCGGTGATCATTCGCTGCATGGTGTAGCAGGGCTACCAACACTCATAGTTATAGCTGTAGAACTTGAATATGCACTGAAAATCATTTAACAATCTATCATTGCTTTATATTTTAGTTCTATAAACTAATTCCATTCTTCTTACGTAAACAGATCCAATACCTAATGGTTATTAAATCGCAGGACAGATTGTTTGTGATGTAGCTATCATGTTGACACGATACTCCATTCCCGCGACTATAACAAGTGACTGTGGTTCGCTTTGTATCCAAGTATTTCTTTGTGTAACGTCATCTAGTGGCTGATATCAGTTTCTTTATTTTGTGTGTGAGTGAGAAACGTGTTATAAATCCATTTTATTCAATGTATGAGTAACGAAAACTTTAACCAATAAATAATGATCACGGTTAATGAGCTTCTGAAAACTGCCTTTTCAAGGCGAGCATTAGAAGATGGACTTTCTTCCCGCAGCACTCTGTTATTTTGAGGCACGAGCTGCCACTGCCTACATGGTAAAGCAAACTTCCACTTTGAAACATCCTGTCCGTTAAAATTGCAGCCAGTTAGTTTCTATTAAATAAGCCCATCTTTCAGCAACATTATGAATATAGCAGGATATTTAAAATGTGGCATCACAAGCTCGTGACTATTTTTAATAATTTTATCTACTTGCCAAGTGTGTCTTGTGGCACAAGGGCAGCTGTGGTACAAAAGTGTTATCATTACAATTTGCTGATGAAGATAATAAGCTCTCTCTCTGCCACCTTTGACCCCGTGACTTCACTTCAGATATTTCGTGAACGCTCCCTCAATACCCTTGTAGACGTTCTCCTACTGAGCCCAACTTCTAAGTTCGCTGTTATTTTTCATTTTGAACTCTGAAATTTCCAAGAGATTAATCACTCGCGGTCTGGTTATCGCAGCAAGAGGAAGTGACATTGGCTTTTGTTTCCGACTGTTGGAGATTCAAAAGAAAGTAGCACCTTTAAATTTGGTTAACAGTTGGGTAATTGACCTTAAGGCAAGGTTCGGAGCGGCAGTTTGGCACCCTGGTCATTTCTTGCTGTTCTCCTAACAAGGTACCGACCAAAAACAACGTTGTTCTGGAGATTGCAGCTTCGATACTAGACCCATACGCTTTTTGCGGAGATTCCCAGGGTCATTAGCAAGAATAATTATAAATGCTAAGAATGAAGGCTAATAATGTATGCTATCTTGGTTTTCAGACAACCTCCGTGCTGCATCCCCTTCGCAGCACAGTCCAGTCCATTCCTCTACTTGGAGAAAACCTCGGCGTTTTTGAAGCATACTGCCCTGGCTACACTTTGCAGCTTAGGTTTGTTTCTGTCCTTCTACTTGATCACTTCTCGACAAGGAAATTTACGACGTACGTAACTAGTCGATGTCCTAATCTGAACACAAAAATGTAACTGGCTAATGTGATTTTGTATCGCATATTGAGAGCGTACAGAGCCCGACATAAGTATTCGAACGTAAACATATTTATTACTTATATTATTTTAAAATTACGCAGAGTAAGCATACGTAAACACAACTGGCACAAAATAAACTCGAGTCTTCCATTAAACATATAAACTTATAAATAACAACTGAAACTAATTTGCACTACAAGGAGAAACAAAACGGTTACTTTACATCTCGACATAAGTATTCGAACAGAGGATAGTTATAATCCCCTTTCTTTGAATTACTGCTGATAATTGTTTGGGCATTGTTTGTATGCGACTGCAGAGTCCATATTTCTCCACTTTGTTTGAAGATGTTTCAGATGGTCCTTGCTTCCTCACACGCTCCTTCAGTTCCTTCCAAATGTTCCCTACAGGATTTAAATCTGGAGATTGGGACCGTGTCTTCAAAGTGTGAGGAGTGTTTTACACGATCCAAAGCCTTACAATTTCAGCAGTGTGTCCTGCTGGAAGTAATAATCATGCCCTAATCCCAGCTTCTCTGCACACTTCTTAAGATTGTTTTTAAGAATCCTCTTGTATTTAAATTTGTCCATGATCCCATCTATGAACACCAGTTCCTCAAAAACAGATGAAGTTACAAGCCCCATACCATCACACTACTGCCACCATGTTTCATTTTAGTTACCATGTTCTTAGGTTCCCATTCTGTATTTGGCAGACGTCCATCACTCTTGTATAAGCAGAATTTTGTCTCGCCCGACCAGAGAACCTTACCCCAGAATTCTGTTGGTTTCATCACATACTGTTTAGCAAATTCTATGCGCTTTTTCTTATTCACCTTATAAACATAGGGTTTCTTCCTAGGAACGCGGGCATTGTACCCAGTACTATTTAAAACCCATTCAACTGGTCTGGTGTGAACCACAGTGTCAGAATATTGCTCAAGGCATCCTCTAATCTCAGATGAAGTGATTCTCGGACTCTGCTTCACCATTTTTATTATTTGCCTCATGTCTCTGGTGGTGAATTAGGAAGGAACGCCATTTCTAGGTTTATTTACAACAGTATTTGTGTATTTGAAGCGTTGAATTATGCAGAACACTCTAGTTTTGCCTCTGTTAATGGTTTTGGCAAGTTCAGAGAGAGATTTGTTTTGTTTGTACATATTTATCACGATATTCCTCTCTGGCATCATTGTCTCTTTATCTTTACGTCCAATATTACCTGTGAGTTCACAATCGGCTGAATAACTGAGCACACTGTCTCGAGGCATAGCACAAACACAACTGCTATGTGGTAGGGCCGTGTAGGGTACGTCCAATCACCTTTCTCTCTGTTCAATTGGCTACGTTCGGATACTTATGTCCTCCAATAAGAGGGACAATTAGAATACAGTACAGATCGTGTAATAAGTACATGCAAAGTGATATTTTAAATATTGTTTCCGAGATACAAAAGATTAATGTTTACATGTTTAACAAATCAACGGTACCAAATAAATATTACAGTATTGTGACTTTGTGGGTGCGGGAAATTAAAAGTCCAATTGCACAAACTCAAAATGTTCTTTATTTCCACCGACTTACAGTTGAACACTTGCCAATTACACAGAATTACATAATGTACACAATTACGATTCACCAGTTCGTCCGTTACAGTTCCACTGCACGCTCACAGTTACGTACACTCTTCCGATGCACGTACACAGTCTTCTCGTCCGTTCACTAGCACGGCGCTCCTACGACTGCTCGCCAAGCACTGACTCAACTCACTCACTGCAGCCCCCTTTATAGGGATATCACAGTTTCTCGAAGTCTCTCGTTTCAGTGAATCACCGCGAAGGTTCCAGACGGCAGGGGAAGGGGGAAGAGGTGGCCAGCGACCAGTGACACTTCCCTAATCATCACCTCAGTTAGTGACTGAGATAAATGGGTGGGCGTGGTCCCGATGCCTCTGTTCCCCTTCTCAGCTGCCATTGGTCGTCCTTTCCGATAATTGGGTAACACTGCTCCCTCCTCAAAGCTGGTCGTCCCGAACAGCACCATCGTAGCGGGCTAGACGATCCAGGTGTACCACCAACAACTTTCCTCGGGGCACCTTCTGGGTGCGGTAGACCACGTCATTTATCCTCTTCACCACCCGGTACGGCCCTTGCCATGGCTGCTGGAGCTTCGGGCAGCGTCCCTTGGTCCGCGTAGAACGATACAACCAGACCAGGTCACCTTGCTGGAACACTTGGCTGTTGGCTTGCCTGTCATATCGGGTCTTCATTCGGTCGCTCGCCTTCTGGATGTTCTGGCGGGCCATCTCGTGCTTGTCGTGGAGGTGGTCCACCAGGTTCTCCACATACTCGGTCACTGGCTCCTTCGCCTCCGGAGGACTTCCAAAAGCCAGGTCATAAGGGAGGCGTAACTCTCGGCCAAACATTAAGCTGGCTGGCGTCATCCCCGTTGTGTCGTGTGTAGACGAGCGGTAGGCCAACAAGAACAGTGGCACCTTGACGTCCCAGTCTCGCTGATGGCTGGCCACGACCTTCCTCAGGTGTTCCTCTAAGGTCTTGATGTATCTTTCGACCACACCATCCGATTGGGGATGTAGGGGCGTCGTGCGGGTCTTGTTCACTCCAAGCCTTTGTAGTGCCTCCTTCATAAGGTTGGACTCAAAATTGGTACCCTGGTCACTGTGTAGCTCTAACGACACCCCAAATCGACAGAACACTTGCTCCACGAGGCAGTCTGTGATTGTCTTTGCCTCTTGGTTTGGGATGGCATACACCTCCGGCCACTTGGTGAAGTAGTCCACGACCACCATTAGGTACTTTTTGCCTCGATCGGAAACTGGGAACGGTCCAGCAATGTCAACGGCGATCCGTTCGAATGACGCTCCGACGTTGTACTGCTGCATACGACCCCGGCTCCTAGTCTGGGGGCCGCGACTCGCCGCGCACACTTGACACTGACGGCACCACCTCTCAGCGTCTGCTCGGAGCCTCAGCCAGTAGTAGCGCTGCCGTAGTTTGTCAATCGTTTGGTTCGCTCCCAGGTGTCATCCTGAAGTACCGGCGTGCACTTCCTCCAAGACTTCCGGGACCTTACTCCCGGGAAGTACCAACTGTTCTCTCTGCGTCTTCCCATTGGGTGATTCCCATAACCGGAACAGCACGCCCTCTCTGGTCTTCGAGTCCCATTGGGCCCAGTACGACTTTTAGGTGGCGCTCCTCCGTGCGATGTCCTCCCGGGTTGGTCTCGTCCCTGCCTCCACTTCCCTCAAGAGTGGCCCCAAGTCTGCGTCCGCCAGCCTGCTCCCTCCTCAGGCCTGCGCTATCCCAGACATCCGCAGGCACTGCCGTGACTACTCGGACTGCTGCGGCACGCTCCTTCTCTTCCACTCTTGTGCACTGGCCGCACACTTCTGGACAGGATCTTCGGGACATGGCGTCAGCGTTACCGTGGCTCTTTCCTCTATGATGTTCCGAGGTGAAGTCGTACTCCTGCAGCCTCTGGACCCAATGTGCTGTCTGGCCTTCCAGATTCCTAAAGCTCAATAGCCAGGTTAGGTCGGAATGGTCAGTCCTCAGGTGAAATGGCTGACCATACAGGTACTTGTGGAAGTGCTCCAATGTCTTTACTACCGCCAGTAGCTCTCGTCGGGTGACGCAGTAGTTTTTCTCTGCCTTGGATAGTGTCTTGCTGTAGTAGGCTATCACCCACTGATGGCCGCCTGGATCTGCGATAGGACACCTCCAATGCATTGGTCGCTGGCGTCGGTGTCCACAATGAAGGCGCCACCCGGTTGTGGGAAAACCAAAATTGGAGCACTGCACAGAGTCTCCTTTAGGTGCTGAAAAGCGTTTTCGGCGTCCTCCGTCCACACATAAGGCCGGTGTTTCTCTGTCAGGCGGGTGAGGGGTTTTGTGATGTTGGAGAACCCCTTTATGAAGCGGCGGTAATAATTGCACAGCCCCAGGAAACTGCGCAACTCTTTATCCTTTGGACGAGGCCAATCTCTCACAGCCTGTGTCTTCTCCGGGTTGTGGCCACTCTGGTTGCTGAGACTATGTGGCCCAAGTAGTTCACTTCCTCGCGGAAGAGCTGGCACTTCTTCGCGTTTAGCTTCAAGTTGGTCGCCTGCAGTCTCTGTAGCACCTTACTCAGATTCTCGAGGTGATCCTCAAAAGTCTTCCCGACGATGATGATGTCGTCCAGGTATAGCAGGCAGACATCGTAAGTCAGTCCTCTCATCACTGACTCCATGAGGCGTAGGAAGGTAGCTGGTGCGTTGCAGAGGCCAAAGGGCATAACTGTGAACTGCCAGAGCCCTTGGCCTGTCGAGAATGCGGTCTTCTCCCTGTCTTTCGGGTCTAGAGCTACCTGCCAGTAGCCCGACTTCAGCTCCAGGGTCGAGAACCACTGTGCACCAGCTAGCGTGTCCAGGGTGTCGTCAATCCGGGGTAAGGGGAAACAGTCCTTCCGGGTGACAGCGTTCAGCTTTCTGTACTCTACACAGACGCGCAGCTCGCCGTTCTTCTTCGTCACCAAGACTACAGGGGAACACCACGGGCTGTCGGACTCTTCAATCACTCCCCTGGATCTCATGTCCTCCAGCATGTCTCGTACCACCCCTTGCTTCGCCAGCGGAACGCGTCTATGTGGTTGCCGAATAGGCCGGGCGTCTCCGGTGTCGATGCGGTGAATCACGTTGTCCGAGCGGCCGTAGTCACTATCACCTTGGCTGAAGACGCGCTGGTATCGTCTCAGCAGTTGTCGAACCTTCTCCAGCTGTTCTGCGGTGAGGTGGTCGGCCGCCCTCTCCAGTAAGCCTTCTAGCCGGGGCCCCAGGTGTTGCGTCAGCACAGGCTCCTGTGTCTTGTCGATTGCTGTCACGCTTACCACGGGCTCGCACGTTCCCAACTCCGTCCCGGCCTGGACGTCGTGATCGGTGTCCATTGGATTTAGTAGTCTCACTGGCACCTCCTCTCGGCACGGCTGCAATGCCCTGGCTACACATAGTCCGTGCACAGGCGTCTTCTGGTCCAGCATCATGTTGCTGGTTCTCTGGCCTTCCAGTCGCGCCGTCACCACCACCTCGCTCCTCGCGGGGACAACCACGTCTTCGTTCAAGACGACCCTGCAGATTCCAAGGCGCTCTTCTGGTTGACGAAGTATAACCTCTTCTCCGTTAAGCCGCAGGACCTTCTTGCCGACGTCGACCGTCGCCTCATGGCTCCTGAGGGCATCCAATCCCAGTATCACATCCTCAGCCACTTTCGCGACGAACACCCACAGACGTACGGTGCTCCTTCCCAAGGTCAGCTTCAGCAGGGCCTCCTTCTCCACAGGCAAGGTGTCGCCCGATGCCGTAACAAGCTGGTATGGTCGGCTCGGCTTCCTTGTCGGCAAAGCCTTCGCCACGTCAGGTCTGACGATGGTCACGGCCGCCCCGTTGTCCACCAGCACGCGGCAGCCTTTCCTCTTACCCAGCCATCCGCGATGAGGCTGTCATCCATCCACCGGCTGACGGCGCGCAGTGTCACTCGAGGAGATGGTGTGGATGGCGCCGACGTGCTCCTCGCCAAGTCGGGCCTTACTCGTTCTTCCGGCTGCCCTTCCTGGTGTCGGCAACCTCTCTCTAGGTGTCCCGGCTGTCAATATTCCCAACACAGGCCACTAGCTCTTGGCCGGCGTCCTTCGGCTTGTCTTGTGTCTCCGGTGTAGCGGACGCTCCTCGTTCTTGACGTCGGGATAGCTGCTACCTTGGCCGCCTCCTTCCTTAATGCTGCTGTCAGCGCCTCGTGGATGGTTTTATAATCGCCGAGCATTAGGCGCTGACGAATCTCCGTGTCTCGTACCCCGTCCACGAATGTGTAGGCAGCTTCCCGGGATACGAACTCTGGTGGGAGGTCGACGAGGGCCTTGCTAGCCAGTTGTTCAACTGCCAGGGCGAACTCCTGCAGCGTCTCCCCTGGCTGCTGTGACCTTGC
This sequence comes from Mantis religiosa, assembly GCA_030765055.1. Classification (NCBI taxonomy): domain Eukaryota; kingdom Metazoa; phylum Arthropoda; class Insecta; order Mantodea; family Mantidae; genus Mantis; species Mantis religiosa. Next base: position 1,375,759 of record JAUKNK010000207.1, read on the forward strand.
CTTCAACTGGCTGCGGTACGCTGCGGCTAAGCGGTGGTTCCCCTAAACGATTCTCCGGGGCCTCCCAGATGTCCTTGGGCGCCGCCGTTGTCTGTACCGAGTTCAGGATTTCCACGGCCCGTCCCTGGAGGCTCGCTATTAACTGTGTGGCCTCCTCCTCCGGTGACCATCTGTTGTGCTTGGCCACTGTGTCGAACAGGCGGCGGAAGACCTCAAATTTTGACGCGCCGTCATATTTCGGAGGTTTGATGCGCGCCGATGTTGTGTCGCGTCCCTGTGCGTCGGCCTTCAAATCCTTCAACCTCCTGCCGACGACGTCCTGCACCATGGCGTTCAGGGACTTGATGCTGCTGTCGGCCTTCCCTTCCAGGTCGTTAACGCGGCTCGCCAGGTCCTCGACGCGCTCGTCCACTTGGCCCATCCGCTTGCCCAGCTCCGTCACGTCATCCCTCACGCCTGCCAACTGTTCTTCAAATTTGGCGGTGAGAGCCTCGTTCGCCACCTTCATTTCTGTTTTCAGTTCGGCCATCTTTGCGGTCATTGTCGTGGCCAAGTTGTTGTTTGCCGTTTCCGTCTTGGCTGTTAATTCGGCCTTCATTTCTTCCATCTTCTCGGTGATGTCTTTAGCCGTGTTCATTTGTTTCAGTTCCGCGGCCAGGTTGTTATTTGTAGTCTCCAGCTTCGCGGCCAGGCTGTTATTTGCCGCTTCTGTTTTTGCAGTGAGGTTTTCATTCGCCGTCTTTATTTCTGTCAGTTCCGCCTTCATTTCCATCATCTTCTCCAAAATCTTTTCCAATGCCGCGTCCATGGCTGTAATGTTTTGTGACGTTATCGTCCCGCTTCCTGACACCAGTGTGACTTTGTGGGTTCGGGAAATGAAAAGTCCAATTACACAAACTCAACAATGTTCTTTATTTCCATCGACTTACAGTTTAACACTTGCCAATTACACAGAATTACGTACTGCACACAATTACAATTCACCAGTTCCTCCGTTAAAGTTACACTTGCACTCGCGATTACGTAAACTCCGATGCACATACACAGTCTTCTCGTCCTTACACTAGCACTGAACTCTTACGCTGATTGCCAAGAACTCTGACTGACTCCTCTTGCACAACGTGTTGCTTATATAGCATCCGCTTGCCGATCTGGAAGGTTCTCAATTAGAGGAAATATCCCGTAAGTTCGAGAACACAGGTGGAACCTAAAGAGACGGCGCAGTGATGTTTTTTTCCTCCCAACCACCCCTTGTCACCACTATAAGACAAACGAGGGGGGGCGTAGCTAACTTAGACCTCCCCTGCTTGGCCGCTCTCAGCTGGTTCTATAGGGTGTTCCAACGATCGGGTGACACTGCTCCCTCCTCAAAGCTGGTCGTCCCGAATAGCACCATCGTAGCGTGCCAGGCGATCCAGGTGTACCACCAACATCTTCCCTCGGGGCACCTTCTGGATGCGGTAGACCACGTCGTTAATCCTCTTCACCACCCGGTACGGTCCTTGCCATGGCTGCTGGAGCTTCGGGCAGCGTCCCTTGGTCCGGGTCGGGCGGTACAACCAGACCAGGTCACCTTGCTGGAACACTTGGCTGTTGGCTTGCCTGTCGTATCGGGTTTTCATGTGGTCGCTCGCCTTCTGGATGTTCTGGCGAGCCATCTCGTGCTTGTCGTGGAGGTGGTCCACCAAGTTCTCCACATACTCGGTCGCTGGCTGTTTCGCTTCCGGAGGGCTTCCAAAAGCCAGGTCACAAGGGAGGCGTAACTCTTGGCCAAACATTATGCTGGCTGGCGTCATCCCCGTTGTGTCGTGTGTAGACGAGCGGTAGGCCAACAAGAACAGTGGCACCTTGACGTCCCAGTCTCGCTGATGGCTGGCCACGACCTTCCTCAGGTGTTCCTCTAAGGTCTTGATGTATCTTTCACCATGCCATCCGATTGGAGATGTAGAGGCGTAGTGCGAGTCTTGTTCACCCCAAGCCTTTGTAGTGCCTCCTTCATTAGGTTGGACTCAAAGTTGGTACCCTGGTCACTGTGTAGCTCTAACGGCACCCCAAATCGACAGAATATTTGCTCCACTAGGCCACGACTCGCCGCGCACACGTGACACTGACGGCACCATCTCTCAGCATCTGCTCGGAGCCTCAGCCAGTAGTAGCGCTGCCGAAGTTTGTAAATCGTTCGGTTCGTTCCCAGGTGTCCTCCCGAAGTACCGGCGTGCACTTCCTCAAAGACTTCCGGGACCTTACTCCGGGGAAGTACCAACTGTTCTCTCTGCGTCTTCCCATTGGGTGACTCCCATACCCGGAACAGCACGCCCTCTCTGGTCTTCAACGAGTCCCATTGGGCCCAGTACGACTTGTAGGTGGCGCTCCTCGGTGCGATGTCCTCCCAGGTTGGTCTCGTCCCTGCCTCCACTTCCCTTAAGATTGGCCCCAAGTCTGCGTCCGCCAGCTGCTCCCTCCTCAGGCCTGCTCTATCCCAGCCATCCGCAGGCACTGCCGTGACTACTCGGACTGCTGCGGCACGCTCCTTCTCCTCCACTCTTGTGCACTGGCCGCAATCTTCTGGACAGGGTCTTCGGGACATGGCGTCAGCGTTACCGTGGCTCTTCCCTCTACGATGTTCCGAGGTGAAGTCGTACTCCTGCAGCCTCTGGACCCAACGTGCTGTCTGGCCTTCCAGGTTCTTAAAGCTCAATAGCCAGGTTAGGTCGGAATGGTCAGTCCTCAGGTGAAATGGCTTACCGTACAGGTACTTGTGGAAGTGCTCCGAGGTCTTTACTACCGCCAGTAACTCCCGTCGGGTGACGCAGTAGTTCTTCTCTGCCTTGGATAGCGTCTTGCTGTAGTAGGCTATCACCCGCTCATGGCCGTCCTGGATCTGCGATAGGACACCTCCAATGCAATGGTCGCTGGCGTCGGTGTCCACAATGAAGGCGCCACCCAGTTGAGGGAAACCCAAAATTGGAGCACTGCACAGGGTTTCTCGTTTCAGTGAATCACCGCGAAGGTTCCAGACGGCAGGGGAAGGGGGAAGAGGCGGCCAGCGACCAGTGAAACTTCCCTAATTATCACCTCAGTTAGTGACTGAGATAAATGGATGAGCCTGGTCCGGATGCCTCTGTTCCCCTTCTCAGCTGCCGTTGGTCGTGCTTTCCGATAATTGGCTGACAGTAACGTGTAACGTGGTGTGTAACGAGCCCAACCTAATCAATCTCAAATAAATACTATTCCGGCTAAGAAAAAAATTCAGATTTTGAAAAAACTGATCCATGTGGAAAGTAGAGAGGAATGTATTTACCATAACCATGAAAATCCCTTATTTTTGGCTCAAATAGTTTTTCTAATACAAATAAATAAACCAATATTACATGTATTATAACAATGGATCGCGACGTGAGCATTATATCATTATTGGTTGGCACATATGCGTGTACGTAATTACTCAGAACTGAAACGTAACCGTTTGACATGACATGATAAAAGAATTATTTTGAATAAGCCAATTCGAGCGAGAGGAAACAGTAAATTTCCTGCTGCCGTTGCAGAACGTGTCTGGTCACATTATATCTCTGTTTAGGAATGGTTCGTAATCTCTATTTACTCTAGAGAGTTCAAAGTGGTTGGTGTGTATGTATGTACATATACTCTTAATCACTCAGAACTGAAATTTAAACTACTGACATGACGGGTAAAAGAATTACGGTGAATAAGTCAAGGTGTTAAATTCGAGAAAGAACAAACACTTCATTTCCTGTTAGCCTGTGGAATGCTGTATGCTTATGTTTATGAATGAATGCTGGATAAGAAGTGTTTATTTACTCTGGAGAGTTCAGATCAATATCATTCAGTTGTTCTTTACACAACAGCAGAATAAGAATTAAATAGTGCAATGGCTTCTTGCGGTAAAATTAGTGTCGAGTCAAAAAGACATTTATTGCGAAGTCACGCGTGCACACGTTCTTAAAAAAAATTCTGAAACAGAAACTAAAAATGAGTCATTGCAAAGAATACTTCCGTTTAAAAACACGGAAAATGTGTACCAGCTGGATCAACTTGTAATTCAAACGGGACACGAGGAAATACGCCTCCCGCCTTTCCACTGCCAATATAATCCAACTGAGTTGGTATGGGCTCAAATAAAAAGGAGGATTACAAACAAATAATAAGTTCAAACTGACGGACGTTGAGCGTCTTCTTCACGAAGAAAGTGACAAGGTAACACAACAGCACCGAGAAAACTGCGTAAAGCATGCAGAATACCTTCAAGAAGACAATTTTAAGGAAGAAATAGCACGTGACGAGATTTTGGAACCTATAATCATAAATTTGCAAGACTGAGACGATGAAGACAGTGACAATGACGAATTGTCTCTTAACGGAAGTGACATTGACAGCGATATGGATGAGCCACTGGCACCCGCCTCGGTAGTGTAGATGGTAGAATGTCTGCCTCACGTTCAAGAGGTCCCGAGTTCGAATCTCGACCAGGGTGAGTTACCCGGATACGGTTTTTTCAGGGGTTTTCCCTTATCCTTCAAGACGAATGTCGAGTAAAGAAGAAAAGAAAAATTGAGCCATGGCAGTTCCATTGGATTAGAAAAACAGGTAAGTCATAAACTATAATTATAGTTATAGTATTTAAAAAATATACATAATAATTTGCGAAAATGGTTTTTCCAATTTTGATTTTGGCAACTGCATCACTGTAAAAGTTTGTAAAATATATGCTTACCCTTACGTCTGCGCCAAGCAGACCTGCGTGTTGTATGTTGTTGTGCGAGAGAGAGGGAAATATAAAAGGAGTGGGGTAATAAGCTGGCAACGCTGAGTGTAATACGGCATCTGATTAGCTGGACTCCGGAACCCTTCCCATTTGAAGCACATATGTTTACAGATCCACGTTCATTTAACCTTTTCCTTCTCTCTCTCTCTCTCTCTCTCTCTCTCTCTCTCTCTCTCTCTCTCTCTCTCTCTCTCTCTCTCTCTCTCTCTCCTTTGCCCCCATATACTGTTTCCACGTTAGCGATAAGATGCTTGGAATACACAAACTGTTGTAGAATCTGTACTCAGCCAAACAAGTGGTCAAAATGTTGTGGAGGAGCAATAAATGAAATAGACAGCCGAAAGCCATCAAACAAAACTACCGACAAGCCAATTCGAACCTGAGCTAGATAATAATCGATGCAGACAGCGTAATTGCACGGGTCACAGCTTCAATTTGCCTTCCTCCACGTGATGCCAAAGATAAGACGTAACAACGTGACTGTTGGTACCGCAGCAGCATCCAAGAGGACCGAGATTAAGATCGGCGCAACATACTACCATTTCCCAGACATTCCTAGCTATTTGTCTGCATTTTCCCAATATATATACTTCTCTCAAACTATAAGACGTTGTTCATCTTTTTATCTCTTGGACTACAAACACTTCCAAAACATTTGAATATCACTTAAAGTCTACTGTATTCCCTTGTAACTACAATAAGATAATGTTTATGTTGAAGTAGACAGAGCAATAAGTGTTTGTACAAGAGTAGAGAAAGTCATGTATACATCACATAACGACCAAAACATTTGACTATCACTTAAAGTCTACTGTATTCCCTTGTAACTACAATAAGATAATGTTTATCTTGAAGTAGATAGAGCAATAAGTGTTTGTACAAGAGTAGAGAAAGTCATGTATACATCACATAACGACCAAAACATTTGACTATCACTTAAAGTCTACTGTATTCCCTTGTAATTACAATAAGATAATGTTTATCTTGAAGTAGATAGAGCAATAAGTGTTTGTACAAGAGTAGAGAAAGTCATGTATACATCACATAACGACCAAAACATTTGACTATCACTTAAAGTCTACTGTATTCCCTTGTAACTACAATAAGATAATGTTTATCTTGAAGTAGATAGAGCAATAAGTGTTTGTACAAGAGTAGAGAAAGTCATGTATACATCACATAACGACCAAAACATTTGACCATCACTTAAAGTCTATTGTATTCTCTTGTAACTACAATAAGATAATGTTTATCTTGAAGTAGATAGAGTAGTAAGTGTTTGTACAAGAGTAGAGGAAGCCATGTATACATCACATAACGACCAAAACATTTGACTATCACTTAGAGTCTATTGTATTCCCTTGTAACTACAATAAGATAATGTTTATCTTGAAGTAGATAGAGCAATAAGTGTTTGTACAAGAGTAGAGAAAGTCATGTATACATCACATAACGACCAAAACATTTGACCATCACTTAAAGTCTATTGTATTCTCTTGTAACTACAATAAGATAATGTTTATCTTGAAGTAGATAGAGTAGTAAGTGTTTGTACAAGAGTAGAGAAAGCCATGTATACATCACATAACGACCAAAACATTTGACTATCATTTGACTAGTGTATACCCTTGTAACTACAATAAGATAATGTTTATCTTGAAGTAAAAGAATACAGAAGGTCATGTGAGTATAACACATCAAATTGTTTGCCAAATTTCAGATGAAGTTAACTATGCTAAATGTTGCAATGGGGGAAAACGGGAAATGCTGATAACAGTTGAAAGGCGAGAGGCGGAACGAGAGATTTTCCACCGGGCGGGCGTGGATCTGGGAACTTTTTTGTGTCTCTCCTGAATTAGACTTTGAATAACTGACAGTCGGTGCCTGGTAACCCAGGGTACAGTGCCACTTGCATACACGCTACGTGCTGTAAACTCAGGACCCGATTTCAACCAAGTACACTCCCGGGAAAAAATAAACTATGATAAAAGTTTTTATATTAAACTAAATATGCAGACACACACACACACACACACACACACACACACACACACACACACACACACACACACACACACACACACACACACACACACACACATATACACACACACAGGCACACCACGCACACACACAGGCACACACAGGCACACACACACACACACACACACACACACACACAGGCACACACACGCACACATCTTAAACCTATATAATCAATTCCTTTGCCTTCTTCGAAAGAGCAAGATGGCACTGCGGTAATTGGTCCACCGCCAATTCTCGCTTTGGTTCATTCGCCGATTTCCGCGATCGGTAGGTGAACACAAGGCAGACTTGTTCTACAGACGATGAATTGCTATTCTCTTGTTTTTTATTTATTAAATATATTTATTAGATTTATTAGATCAGCAATAATACATGCTTTGCAGATCTGAGAGGACAGATACAAAATAATTATAATGTAATAACATTGTAGAGGTAGCACAGTGTGCCTCCTTTGAACTAATACAAATGTGTTACTGCACTAATAAAATGGTATACATACTTCAAGTGTGAATTTACATATTAGAACAGAAGAATAGAAAGTAAATGTGGAACAGTAGATCATTCAGAAGTGGAAGTGTAATCACTGTAAAGCAGGTCCTGTGATAGTCGTCGCTTCAGTCGCGTTGGCCGGCGGCTTCGGACGACGATGTTATACGTCACAGTTCCTGGAACGTGGCGTAGAATGCAGAAAAAGTGTCGAGCAGTCTGTCGGATGAAATGTTGGAGAGGAAGAAGTCCCAGTTCGTGATGCAGCTGCTGGTTGCGGACAAACCACGGAACATTGGTGGCGATTCGCAGGAATCGACTCTGGATGACCTGTAGACGCCTCAGGTGACAAGTATTGGCAGTAATAAGAGGTCAAACCAGATATTTGTACAGGAGCAGTGAAGATACTAAACCAAGTGAAGTGTGTTTGTTGAAATAATGAGAGAGTCGTGAAAGACGACCGGATGGCAGGGTAATGGTGCGATCACGTAAGCCGAGTGTCCAGTAACACTCCAAGGTACTTGACTGGTGTAGGTGAAGCGAGCCACGGCATATGATCGGTCAGAAGTCGTATAGACGCAGGGAATTGGTGCGATCACGTAAGCCGAGTGTCCAGTAACACTCCAAGGTGCTTGACTGATGTAGGTGAAGGGAGCCACGGCACATGATCGGTCAGAAGTCGTATTGGCGCAGGGTAATGGTGCGATCACGTAAGCCGAGTGTCCAGTAACACTTCAAGGTGCTTGACTGATGTAGGTGAAGGGAGCCACGGCACATGATCGGTCAGAAGTCGTATTGGCGCAGGGTAATGGTGCGATCACGTAAGCCGAGTGTCCAGTAACGCTCCAAGGTACTTGACTGGTGTAGGTGAAGGGAGCAACGGCACATGATCGGTCAGAAGTCGTATTGGCGCAGGGTAATGGTGCGATCACGTAAGCCGAGTGTCCAGTAACACTCCAAGGTGCTTGACTGATGTAGGTGAAGCGAGCCACGGCATATGATCGGTCAGAAGTCGTATAGGCGCAGGGTAATGGTGCGATCACGTAAGCCGAGTGTCCAGTAACACTCCAAGGTACTTGACTGGTGTAGGTGAAGCGAGCCACGGCATATGATCGGTCAGAAGTCGTATTGGCGCAGGGTAATGGTGCGATCACGTAAGCCGAGTGTCCAGTAACACTCCAAGGTACTTGACTGGTGTAAGTGAAGCGAGCCACGGCATATGATCAGTCAGAAGTCGTATAGGCGCAGGGTAATGGTGCGATCACGCAGGCCGAGTGTCCAGTAACACTCCAAGGTACTTGACTGGTGTAGGTGAAGCGAGCCACGGCATATGATCGGTCAGAAGTCGTATTGGCGCAGGGTAATGGTGCGATCACGTAAGCCGAGTGTCCAGTAACACTCCAAGGTACTTGACTGGTGTAGGTGAAGCGAGCCACGGCATATGATCGGTCAGAAGTCGTATTGGCGCAGGGTAATGGTGCGATCACGTAAGCCGAGTGTCCAGTAACACTCCAAGGTACTTGACTGGTGTAGGTGAAGCGAGCCACGGCATATGATCGGTCAGAAGTCGTATAGGCGCAGGGTAATGGTGCGATCACGTAAGCCGAGTGTCCAGTAACACTCCAAGGTACTTGACTGGTGTAGGTGAAGCGAGCCACGGCATATGATCGGTCAGAAATCGTATTGGCGCAGGGTAATGGTGCGATCACGTAAGCCGAGTGTCCAGTAACACTCCAAGGTACTTGACTGGTGTAGGTGAAGCGAGCCACGGCATATGATCGGTCAGAAGTCGTATAGGCGCAGGGTAATGGTGCGATCACGTAAGCCGAGTGTCCAGTAACACTCCAAGGTACTTGACTGGTGTAGGTGAAGCGAGCCACGGCATATGATCGGTCAGAAGTCGTATTGGCGCAGGGTAATGGTGCGATCACGTAAGCCGAGTGTCCAGTAACACTCCAAGGTGCTTGACTGGTGTAGGTGAAGCGAGCCACCGCATATGATCGGTCAGAAGTCGTATTGGCGCAGGGTAATGGTGCGATCACGTAAGCCGAGTGTCCAGTAACACTCCAAGGTACTTGACTGGTGTAGGTGAAGCGAGCCACGGCATATGATCGGTCAGAAGTCGTATAGGCGCAGGGTAATGGTGCGATCACGTAAGCCGAGTGTCCAGTAACACTCAAAGGTACTTGACTGGTGTAGGTGAAGCGAGCCACGGCATATGATCGGTCAGAAGTCGTATTGGTGCAGGGTAATGGTGCGATCACGTAAGCCGAGTGTCCAGTAACACTCTAAGGTACTTGACTGGTGTAGGTGAAGCGAGCCACGGCAGATGATCGGTCAGAAGTCGTATAGGCGCAGGATAATGGTGCTATCACGTAAGCCGAGTGTCCAGTAACACTTCAAGGTGCTTGACTGATGTAGGTGAAGGGAGCCACGGCACATGATCGGTCAGAAGTCGTATAGGCGCAGGGTAATGGTGCGATCACGTAAGCCGAGTGTCCAGTAACACTTCAAGGTGCTTGACTGGTGTAGGTGAAGCGAGCCACGGCATATAATCGGTCAGAAGTCATATAGGCGCAGGGTAATGGTGCGATCACGTAAGCCGAGTGTCCAGTAAAACTTCAAGGTGCTTGACTGGTGTAGGTGAAGCGAGCCACGGCATATGATCGGTCAGAAGTCGTATAGGCGCAGGGTAATGGTGCGATCACGTAAGCCGAGTGTCCAGTAACACTTCAAGGCGCTTGACTGATGTAGGTGAAGGGAGCCACGGCACATGATCGGTCAGAAGTCGTATAGGCGCAGGGTAATGGTGCGATCACGTAAGCCGAGTGTCCAGTAACACTCCAAGGTACTTGACTGGTGTAGGTGAAGCGAGCCACGGCATATGATCGGTCAGAAGTCGTATAGGCGCAGGGTAATGGTGCGATCACGTAAGCCGAGTGTCCAGTAACACTTCAAGGTGCTTGACTGATGTAGGTGAAGGGAGCCACGGCACATGATGAGTCGGAAGTCGTATTGGCGCAGGGTAATGGTGCGATCACGTAAGCCGAGTGTCCAGTAACACTCCAAGGTACTTGACTGGTGTAGGTGAAGCGAGCCACGGCATATGATCGGTCAGAAGTCGTATAGGCGCAGGATAATGGTGCGATCACGTAAGCCGAGTGTCCAGTAACACTCCAAGGTACTTGACTGGTGTAGGTGAAGCGAGCCACGGCATATGATCGGTCAGAAGTCGTATAGGCGCAGGGTAATGGTGCGATCACGTAAGCCGAGTGTCCAGTAACACTTCAAGGTGCTTGACTGGTGTAGGTGAAGCGAGCCACGGCATATGATCGGTCAGAAGTCGATAGGCGCAGGGTAATGGTGCGATCACGTAAGCCGAGTGTCCAGTAACACTTCAAGGTGCTTGACTGATGTAGGTGAAGGGAGCCACGGCACATGATCGGTCAGAAGTCGTATAGGCGCAGGGTAATGGTGCGATCACGTAAGCCGAGTGTCCAGTAACACTCCAAGGTACTTGACTGGTGTAGGTGAAGCGAGCCACGGCATATGATCGGTCAGAAGTCGTATAGGCGCAGGGTAATGGTGCGATCACGTAAGCCGAGTGTCCAGTAACACTTCAAGGTGCTTGACTGATGTAGGTGAAGGGAGCCGCGGCACATGATCGGTCAGAAGTCGTATAGGCGCAGGGTAATGGTGCGATCACGTAAGCCGAGTGTCCAGTAACACTTCAAGGTACTTGACTGGTGTAGGTGAAGCGAGCCACGGCACATGATGGGTCAGAAGTCGTATAGGCGCAGGGTAATGGTGCGATCACGTAAGCCGAGTGTCCAGTAACACTTCAAGGTGCTTGACTGATGTAGGTGAAGGGAGCCACGGCATATGATCGGTCAGAAGTCGTATAGGCGCAGGGTAATGGTGCGATCACGTAAGCCGAGTGTCCAGTAACACTTCAAGGTGCTTGACTGATGTAGGTGAAGGGAGCCACGGCACATGATCGGTCGGAAGTCGTATAGGCGCAGGGTAATGGTGCGATCACGTAAGCCGAGTGTCCAGTAACATTTCAAGGTGCTTGACTGATGTAGGTGAAGCGAGCCACGGCACATGATGGGTCAGAAGTCGTATAGGCGCAGGGTAATGGTGCGATCACGTAAGCCGAGTGTCCAGTAACACTCCAAGGTACTTGACTGGTGTAGGTGAAGCGAGCCACGGCATATGATCGGTCAGAAGTCGTATAGGCGCAGGATAATGGTGCGATCACGTAAGCCGAGTGTCCAGTAACACTCCAAGGTACTTGACTGGTGTAGGTGAAGCGAGCCACGGTATATGATCGGTCAGAAGTCGTATAGGCGCAGGGTAATGGTGCGATCACGTAAGCCGAGTGTCCAGTAACACTTCGAGGTGCTTGACTGGTGTAGGTGAAGCGAGCCACGGCATATAATAGGTCAGAAGTCGTATAGGCGCAGGGAAATGGTGCGATCACGTAAGCCGAGTGTCCAGTAACACTTCAAGGTGCTTGACTGGTGTAGGTGAAGCGAGCCACGGCATATGATCGGTCAGAAGTCGTATAGGCGCAGGGTAATGGTGCGATCACGTAAGCCGAGTGTCCAGTAACACTTCAAGGTGCTTGACTGATGTAGGTGAAGGGAGCCACGGCACATGATCGGTCAGAAGTCGTATAGGCGCAGGGTAATGGTGCGATCACGTAAGCCGAGTGTCCAGTAACAATTCAAGGTGCTTGACTGATGTAGGTGAAGGGAGCCACGGCACATGATCGGTCGGAAGTCGTATAGGCGCAGGGTAATGGTGCGATCACGTAAGCCGAGTGTCCAGTAACACTTCAAGGTGCTTGACTGATGTAGGTGAAGCGAGCCACGGCACATGATGGGTCAGAAGTCGTATAGGCGCAGGGTAATGGTGCGGTCACGTAAGCTGAGTGTCCAGTAACACTCCAAGGTGCTTGACTGTGTAGGTGAAGGGAGCCACGGCACATGATCGGTCAGAAGTCGTATAGGCGCAGGGTAATGGTGCGATCACGTAAGCCGAGTGTCCAGTAACACTCCAAGGTACTTGACTGGTGTAGGTGAAGGGAGCCACGGCACATGATCGGTCAGAAGTCGTATAGGCGCAGGGTAATGGTGCGATCACGTAAGCCGAGTGTCCAGTAACACTCCAAGGTGCTTGACTGGTGTAGATGAAGGGAGCCACGGCACATGATGTGTCAGAAGTCGTATAGGCGCACTGTAATGCTGCGATCACGTAAGTCGAGTGTCCAGTAACACTTCAAGGTGCTTGACTGGTGTAGGTGAAGGGAGCCACGGCACATGATCGGTCAGAAGACGTATAGGCGCAGGATAATGGTGAGTTCACGTAATCCGAGTGTCCAGTAACACTTCAAGGTGCTTGACTGGTGTAGGTGAAGAGAGCCACGGCACATGATCGATCAGAAGTCGTATAGGCGCAGGGTAATGGTGAGTTCACGTAATCCGAGTGTCCAGTAACACTCCAAGGTCCTTGACTGGTGTAGGTGAAGCGAGCCACGGCACATGATGGGTCAGAAGTCGTATAGGCGCAGGGTAATGGTGCGATCACGTAAGCCGAGTGTCCAGTAACACTCAAAGGTACTTGACTGGTGTAGGTGAAGCGAGCCACGGCACATGATCGGTCAGAAGTCGTATAGGCGCAGGGTGATGGTGCGATCACGTAAGCCGAGTGTCCAGTAACACTCCAAGGAACTTGACTGGGTAGGTGAAGGGAGCCACGGCACATGATCAGTCAGAAGTCGTATAGGCGCAGGGTAATGGTGCGATCACGTAAGCCGAGTGTCCAGTAACACTTCAAGGTACTTGACTGGGTAGGTGAAGGGAGCCACGGCCCATGATCGGTCAGAAGTCGTATAGGCGCAGGGTAATGGTGCGATTACGTAAGCCGAGTGTCCAGTAACACTTCAAGGTACTTGACTGGTGTAGGTGAAGCGAGCCACGGCACATGATCGGTCAGAAGACGTATAGGCGCAGGGTAACGGTGCGATCACGTAAGCCGAGTGTCCAGTAACACTCCAAGGTACTTGACTGGGTAGGTGAAGCGAGTCACGGCACATGTTCGGTGAGAAGTCGTATAGGCGCAGGGTAGTGGTGCGATTACGTAAGGCGAGTGTCCAGTAACACTTCAAGGTGCTTGACTGGGTAGGTGAAGGGAGCCACGACACATGATCGGTCAGAAGTCGTATAGGCGCAGGGTAATGGTGCGATCACGTAAGCCGAGTGTCCAGTAACACTCCAAGGTACTTGACTGGGTAGGTGAAGCGAGTCACGGCACATGATCGGTGAGAAGTCGTATAGACGCAGGGTAATGGTGCGATTACGTAAGGCGAGTGTCCAGTAACACTCCAAGGTGCTTGACTGGTGTAGGTGAAGCGAGTCACGGCACATGATCGGTGAGAAGTCGTATAGACGCAGGGAAATGGTGCGATTACGTAAGGCGAGTGTGCACTAACACTCCAAGGTACTTGACTGGGTAAGTGAAGCGAGTCACGGCACATGATCGGTCAGAAGTCGTATAGACGCAGGGTAATGGTGCGATTACGTAAGGCGAGTGTGCAGTAACACTCCAAGGTACTTGACTGGGTAAGTGAAGCGAGTCACGGCACATGATCGGTGAGAAGTCGTATAGACGCAGGGAAATGGTGCGATCACGTAAGGCGAGTGTGCAGTTACACTCCAAGGTACTTGACTGTGTAGGTGAAGAGAGCCACGGTACATGATCGGTCAGAAGTCGTATAGGCGCAGGGTAATGGTGCGATCACGTAAGCCGAGTGTCCAGTAACACTTCAAGGTACTTGACTGGTGTAGGTGAAGCGAGCCACGGCACATGATCGGTTAGAAGGCGTATAGGCGGCGTAAAGTAGAAGTCTTGGTTTCAGTTTTCTGGGTATTGAGGGAGATGCAGCAAGTTCGAAACCATTGAGTAAGGCGATCAAGAGAGAGCTGTAAGGTTCGTACAGCAGAATGTAGATCGAAGTGAGAGTAAAATAACACTGTGTCGTCAGCATACAGGGCAGTTGGGGTTAGAGCCATGTCTGGAATATCGGAGGTGTAAATACTAAACAGCGTTGGTGCCAGTATTGAACCTTGTGGAACGCCTGCTGTAATAGGACGCTTAGTTGAAAGAGTACCTCTAATGTGCACCGCAAAAGTGTGATCGGCGAGAAAACTGTAGTAATGTGGATTAAGTAGTCGGGGAGATCAGTGCAATAGAGTTTAAGTAGCAAGCCAGAATGTCATACCTTATCAAATGCCTGTGCTACATCAAGGGAAATAGCTAGGGTATGTTGACGACGTTCGAAGCCAGTGACAATGTGTTCAGTTAACCTCAATAGTTGATGAGCAGTAAAGTGTTTCGGGCAAAACCCGAATTGAAAAGAAGGAATGATGTGATTATTGGTGAGGTGCTGCACGAGACGGTGATGGATGACCTTCCCAAAGAGTTTCGACAATGTGGGAACTGCTATTTTCAGTAGGTACATTACTCGAATTCTCTTGCCAGAGGACGCTACGTGCTTGGGTCGAAGTTGGAAGAAAAACTTTGATAAAGTTATGGCCAATTGGGTGTGTGACTTGCCAGAAAACAAGATTGAAGAAGAAAAAGAAGCTTTAATAAACATTTTTTAAAAATATAATATAGTGAAAGAGGCACATCACCCGCATCAACAAAGGTTCGAACTCGGTGAGTCTGAAAAATGTGTGGTGTTCTCGAGTTTTACGAACAGAGAAGAGAAATTCCTACAGTACGTAAACTTATGAATGTAGTTAAAGAAAAGTTCGGTTTTGAAGGTACAAGGGCACAGAATACTTAAAGACAGATTTCGTACGCTGTACTGATAGTCAGACTATAAGTCAGGTAAAGGAGCGGCCCTCTACCGTGATCATTACAGAGACCTGACGCAAGCATGGTCGGGGTCAATAACGTTCCCCTAAAACGAGATGACAATCCAGGTACAGGAAGGTCCTGCCGTCTAGCTAAACTATGAAAAAGCCTCATGGTGGTCGCCGCTTGATAAGAACATTGCAAAACTGAGTCAGTTTGTATTAAGTAACGTCTGATGTAGGGATTTGGTGAAAGTGGAGCGACAGGGGTGCCCAATGAGGACAGGGTCAGTGTAACTTTCACGCAATGGCCCACTTAGCACGGAGCTTCCGCACTAGGCTCTTCTGTTTTACTTTGCACTGCTTCCTTAAAATATATCTTATGTATATAATGTCATGACTTTCTCTATTCATGGTTGTACAGAACATTCTTTATTCTTCTATTTACTTCATGTTAATCGGATAATTGTCTATGTCTTACAGTTTATCAGTTCAGGTCATGTGATCTCGTTGTCTTTCTGTAAGTTGTGCCAATGAAGTAAGCATTGTTGTCCTTATTAGCTTAGCTTTTGTCTGTATTTGTTCAATCCAAAGCCACATATTGAAGTAGCCTTCTGTATTGTTTAATTCAAAACCTACTCAGTTTGAAGTAATGATCTAATCGATATCTGGTTGTAGATGGCCATGTAACAAACCAGGGCATTGGTGTAGGTAACTAGGGGAACTATAGCTTAGTTTTAAGTTTGCCGTAATGAATCTACGGAATTATTGTTATTAGTGCACTTTCCTTATAGAACCAAAAGTGTTTTACTAATTCATTTCGAAATTCTGTCCACAACAACTTTCTTACACGGAACACGAGACATAACAAGTTTCACATTAAAGTATTAATTATATTTTACTGCGTAATGTGCTTCTATTACTTCCTTTACCGCTTAGCTCAAGGAAATGGAAATATCTGTTTCACCCAGAAGCTGTATTTTCTGAAAATGCAGGAGCTGAAGTAAGTAAAAGCCTTGTTATACATTCAGTTACCTTTTCTACCTAGTTTGATAAAAGTGTAAGTGTAAGTATTGGATAATTTATCTCGCAAATTCACTCGAAAACAAAATTTATCAGACATATAGTAATATTTTCTCAAAAGGTAAGCGAGGGTTATCTGGATCAATATTTTAATAATATTTCACAAAAGCGCTATTTGTCCCGTAAATATGAAAGCTTTTACTTTATATTAAAGCCTGGACATTCTAGATTAAATTAAATGCTAAGTTTTTGGATGAAGTATTTTCTGTATGTTTATTCCGAGCGGAAACTAATGCTAATCGGCCGCAATAGGATTGTCATAGCGGACGGAAGGCAATGTCAGTACATAATGTAATCATGAGAACAAAGTAACACATTTCTACACTTATATATTCATATCTGTATGTATCTCACACATTTTGCACATATGTATTGTAACAGCGTCCACACAGATTTCGTGGTAACATTCTCAATTTGAAGTAATGATGCGTTTTGCTTTCCTAATTACCCTTTCTTTTTTACCCTAAAAATTACGTTAAGTGTTTAAAAGAAAAGACTTCCATTTTGTATGATAAATTTACGACGGATTTATAC
Source organism: Mantis religiosa (assembly GCA_030765055.1). NCBI lineage: Eukaryota > Metazoa > Arthropoda > Insecta > Mantodea > Mantidae > Mantis > Mantis religiosa. The sequence continues at coordinate 1,392,559 of JAUKNK010000207.1, forward strand.
CAAATGTTCTTCATTTGTTCATTCTTCGTTTGTTCTTCATTCTACAGAATTTTCATAGCAATATAGTATATTTACAGTTTTCTCTTTATTTAGGAGACACTGTTCAACTGGACTTCATACAATATGATGAAGTAGTAAATATGTTCAGATGTGAAATCAAATTCCATCTTGCCCACTTTATCACTTGAGACGCGACGAGCTAATTGACCTTGAAAGTCAAAGGTCATGGATCCAGAACGTTGATAGGTTTCTGTGTTGTACTGCCTCAAAGATTCACAACCTGGGCTCTTATGTAAGGCATCTTGTTTAAACATAGGACTTCATCCGCATTATTGCGTAACACAAATTATCTGCTTCATGCAAGTCTTCTTTGTCATTTACAGCCTTCTTTATGCAACTACCCAACTATATAATACAAAAATATCACATAACTTCCTCTCTTGTACAAACTCTTATTGCTCATTTATGAACTATTTTCTTATTCATTTTACTCACATGCTGAACGTCCTTTATATTGTCCTATCAGAGCGGGAAATGGTTTATAAACTGGTCATCTAGCAAATGTGAGCAGAAGTATGTCGTCACCAAAGATTCTGGACAAAATTATTTTAACGGTTGAAAGTCACATAAAGTCACGATAAAGTCATAAATAGAAACTTTTGACTGTACTGTCGTATTCTCCGTGCGTCATTAGAAATAAGTGTTCTCGATTGTAGTATCCCACAACTTGTATTCCAATGGAAGTTTAGATTCTTTAATGTATTCGAATACAGAATATTCGATTCTTTAAAACAATTCGATTTTGTCCATCACTACTAAGAATCAAATCAAATCCAAATGAAGTGTAGGAACCACAGGGAACTGAAGCTTTTAGAAGGGATGACCAAACAGTCGAGGAGAGTGTTCTTTCCTTTAAGCAACAAACGCTATGTGTTACATGAAAAGGAAGCGAAATGATGAAAAGAAGATAATGTGATATGAAAAAGCATCCCAGGATTTCCTGCCGAGGAGGAAAAAACACAAAATCTCCAAAGTGAGAGTGGGCGATCGAACCTGGGACCCCGCGATACTCAGTACCGCATTTGTATTGAGTCAAGTGGCGACCCAGCTAATAGGATGATCTTTGTTTTCAAAAAATGACTAAAGATAGCAGTGTTTACCAACATGACAGGTCGTTAGCTTGTACGATGAGAAGATAAGCTGTTTAAATGTCGAGGACTTTCTCAATGCCATACAAAGACTCACAAAACATTTGACTATCACTTAAAGTCTACTGTATTCCCTAGTAACTACAATAAGATAATGTTTATCTTGAAGTAGATAGAGCAGTAAGTGTTTGTACAAGAGTAGAGAAAGTCATGTATACATCACATAACGACCAAAACATTTGACTATCACTTAAAGTCTACTGTATTCTCCTGTAACTACAATAAGATAATGTTTATCTTGAAGTAGATAGAGCAATAAGTGTTTGTACAAGAGTAGAGAAAGTCATGTATACATCACATAACGACCAAAACATTTGACTATCACTTAAAGTCTACTGTATTCTCCTGTAACTACAATAAGATAATGTTTATCTTGAAGTAGATAGAGCAATAAGTGTTTGTACAAGAGTAGAGAAAGTCATAACGACCAAAACATTTGACTATCACTTAAAGTCTACTGTATTCTCCTGTAACTACAATAAAATAATGTTTATCTTGAAGTAGATAGAGCAATAAGTGTTTGTACAAGAGTAGAGAAAGTCATGAATACATCACATAACGACCAAAACATTTGACTATCACTTAAAGTCTACTGTATTCTCCTGTAACTACAATAAGATAATGTTTAACTTGAAGTAGATAGAGCAATAAGTGTTTGTACAAGAGTAGAGAAAGTCATGTATACATCACATAACGACCAAAACATTTGACTATCACTTAAAGTCTACTGTATTCCCTTGTAACTACAATAAGATAATGTTTATCTTGAAGTAGATAGAGCAATAAGTGTTTGTACAAGAGTAGAGAAAGTCATGTATACATCACATAACGACCAAAACATTTGACTATCACTTAAAGTCTACTATATTCCCTTGTAACTACAATAAGATAATATTTATCATGAAGTAGATAGAGCAATAAGTGTTTGTAGAAGAGTAGAGAAAGTCATGTAAGTATGAAACTTTAGATTTTTGCTCATAGTTAATTTCTACTTATAATACAATGCAAAAGAGAGTGCAAAGGATATAAAATATTTTGCCTCCTGTGAGGATCGAACTCACGACCCCTGGTTTACAAGACCAGTGCTCTGCCACTGAGCTAAAGAGGCTACTTTTTCGGGATAGTTAATAAGTGAAAATACCTTTGAACTCCAAAACATTGGCAGAATGATCTAAAGTGTGGCTTATCTGAATCCAAAGGTCTGTGTGTTGATTAGTTTGGAATCAAAACAAGCTTGCCTTACTATGTAATATAGAACTCGGATTTATATGTACTATAAATTATGAATATGTGTATGCATCTGTGCACTAAAATCTGCTAAATCAGCTCTAAAAACTCTATATTATGCATTTAAAATAAAGTAGATTATTTGAACATTCTCACATTTATTCATCTTGAAGTAATCAAATAGTAAACTCTTAAACAATGGCACAGTCTATTTTAGTATTAGTTGTGTTTATTGCAATAAACAAATATTTTTCACCTTTTAGTGGAAGAAATGATTTTCTTGTCACCAAAATGTTTTTATATTTCTATGAACAGATCTTTGTAGATGTAGTGTAATCCAGAGTTATTTGTTGCAATGTGCCTATAATAATGCTATAAAGATAATATAGCTATATTTTGAAGTGATAAGTTGTTATTGGTTTTTTTATCTCTTATACATACAAAGAAAATGTAATACGAAACATTTGACTATCACTGAAAGCCTGCTGCATTCCTTTGTCCCTAAAAGAACATTACTAACAAAGCAATTTCTGCAAATGTTTATATTTTAAGCTTTAGTAATAGATACTGTAGTAGTTTCTTGTAGTGTAATATATTACATAGATACCAAAAACATTCTTTCTCAGATATTCAAGCAATTTCAGACACAAAGAACATGAACAAGCAGTTTCTAGGCACCCTATCCCCACATACTATCTATGTGACGGGGGAATATGGGGAGGGTGGATGGTCTGGGCATTATTGATATCTCGCTACCCCTTCGCACATGCCATTACAGGGTTCGTGGCCAACAAACACAACTAGTTTTTCATTGCTCTGAAACATCGTATCGAGTTTATTTCGCTATGCATTAAGAATAATCATTTATTCATTATACAAATACCAAACATATCAAAATTACTAAATTACACTATTTTCTGAATGAAGTGTAAACATTATTTATTTAAATCTGTATTGTTTAGTTACTATATATTTGTTTAAGTAATTCTTTCTTGAATACGTTTAACACTGGTTACGTTTGTAATAAAGGAAGTCTAGTGTTTTTAGATAAATGTGTCAAAACAATAAAACATCTTGTTAATAAACAAAGTGATGAGGGAAATTATGGTAAACAATTCGGTTTTTTTTTTTTTTTTTTTTTTTTTTTGTAGTCGACTTATCGTTTTAAGTAATTATTACATGAAACAATGTGACACGCTGATGTTATGTCGGTATTACGTCATGTTGGCAACAATGGTTCACAGCGGAACATGACTCCAAAGTTGGAGTCAAACAGCTGCCGTTCTACTTCCAGGGCCTTTGTAAAAGGGATTTCAAGAAGTTGAGCACTTAGTGTGGTGTAGCCGGCAGCGTCTAAGCTCACAGTCCAGGAGACCGCTCCGCCAGAACGGTCGTCATTGTCCGGGAGCGTATAATTGCAGATCGAGGTATCCCATACGTAATGAAGGTGATGGTGGTACAGGGGACCCGGGGTCAGGAGGTAGGTGTGTTCAAACCAGCATCGCGACAGATTGAAGGAAAAATCCAAACAAATGTGTCCTTGGCGGAAATAATATCACATTACAGCAGGTTGTCCTTGTGTGTTGTCCAAGTGCCTAATCAACTGATCGAATTGTATATCATAACAAACAAAAACTCTAAATGTTTTAAAATTCAAAACAAACAAGAAATATATCAAACATGGGTATTTGCCCCCTCCAAATAAAGATGTACATATAATTTGTCACCAAAAGATGTTTTAGAAAAGTACAATAGAAGGAATCTTTCACTGAGTGCTGAAAAGCTTATAACAACTGATAATGCCAACTTGCGTTTCTTGTGACAATCGCTTCATTCAACAACAACCTTATCTGAGTTAAATACAACTTTTTATAACATAGCAATTTTCTCAAATCACGAGTAAGTTTGTAAAAGGCTGTAATCTATTAATGAATAAACGTTTTCTTAGGTTATTTTCATCGTTTTATTGTTTCCATTGCCTGCCTTATGTAGAATGTTGTGGTTTTCTTAGTCATGTTGTTAACATGCAAAACAAATGAATATCATGGTCATAACAAAGATAAAACAATAACATATATTTATATATAACCTATTATATATGTACAAATATTCAGGACTGTGTGTATGGTGTAGGGATTAAACGACTTAATTTTGTTGTCGGCCTGTGGTGATACCTACGCACAAAATAAACATTTGAACAACAGCCATTGACAGTTTTGTGTTTTACTACCACAGCTTCATTTTGTTAACCTCAAAATTTGTGTGTGGCATGTTTGCAGCTCTAATAGTACAATAATCAAGGTCTCCACTTAAAATATTGTTTGAATGCCCACACTACAAAATCAGTGTAAAATATGCAATGTCCGCATTTGAAACTAAACTTCGCATGTGTCCATTTTTGATGCAAGTGTCTGTTTGTGGAACAAAGAATTCGCAGGTTAAGGAAATGAATTATTATTGAATGCAATGAATGTTAGAGTTTTATTGTAATTATTATAATAGCTTCAGTGACAATATTACAAAATGAAAAACATATATTTCTTTTTAATTTTGCTATATACCATATACTTTCCATTCTTGTTACTGTATTTCTGTGCAGATAATGTCTGGTTCAGTACAAGGGTTTTCAGTCGCATTCAACAGTATTTTCTGTGCCATTTCCACTACAACTTCGAATGATATCAGAATACACTTAAGATGGGGATTCTCCTTCCACTCATTTCCAAAATGCTTGGCTAGCAACTTTCCCACATACACAAGTTTTAGTTGGTTCACTTTCCAATGCATTTTGCTCCATATTAAACTTACAAATTGACCCGAAACTGCTATGTCTCAGTAAAATATGCGAACAAACTTAAAACACCACAATCACATCAAAATGTAACCATAAACTGGAGGCCATGACAGCTTTCAATGATTTCCAGCGATTTGATTGTTTCAAAAGGCCATGTCCAGTTTTGAAACTAACTACATATTTCAACTTTGAAAAATACATATAAAGGTCCATTTCAGGGAACAAACGGACTGCAGATTCAAAAAGAGCAGGCAAAATATGAAATAGATCGATTCTTAACTCAGTTTCGATAAAAATGGCGAATGTCCGTCTTTGATATTAGGTGCCTCACTTGTATTATAAATAAATATTGAGCTTGTGGTATTTTAATCCAAATGTACTAGTCATTTTGAAAAGAAAAAAAACTAAAATTAAGAAAAAATGTTTCCGTAAAGATTACTTTGGGGTATAGAGATTTTCTGGCTCATATTAGCATTACTCTTTGGTATTTTATTTGTTGGTGTTTCGGACCCACTCATACATACACATATGGATCTTTCTCTACAAATGTTTTCTTTTGAATCCAGGAAATCTCAACAAAGAAGTCCTGATAACACATTAACCACTAAGCAGGTAAATATGTCTCGCTAAATTGCAATACCTTACAAATATTTTTTCTAAGTCCTCAGATTTAAAAGAACACCTATTGTTAACTAAACAACAAAAGAGGATACTGCAGCAACATACTTAAAGCAATTCTTCATCGAGGGAATAGTTCTTACTTCTTAGTACATCCCATTCAACACACACTTACATTACTTGTAGCTGATTTCACCAAATCAAATTTCAATTTCGCGGAAATACTTGTTCTTACTTGTGGCAGGATGAAATATGGCCGCGCCGTAGCCGAGCGGTTAGACCGCTTATCTCTCACCAAGGTGGCCCGGGACAGTTTGACAATTCGACAGGTGCTTAGATTAGAGTGACCAGTTCCGCAAGCTCATTCAATTCTAAGCTCCATGGACCCTGGGCTCATTTGAGCACCATTTCACCCTTCCATTCATCGTCCGATATGACTTAACGCTGGAGGACGTAAATTACTTTAAAAAACTCATTCAATACTGTATTTACGGATTCCTAACCTTCAATCAAAACTTCGTAGATTTCCGGAAGCAATCGCGACTATTCGATAGTTAGGAAGCACTGACTGATTTTGTCACGTGAAGTCCCCGAAGCGGGCAAAGAAAATTTTATATTTTTGCTTTTATATTTTTTGCTTTTAAATACAAGACGTAAACCGTTTAGTTGGATGTGTCACATTCCAAATTATATCTCAAACTTTCTAACACTTGATACAAGGATAATATTTGTTATTTAAAATAACCTAATTATGCCTTATAAGCTATAGATAATACCATATTATTTTAAAATATCTAAAAGCACCGAGAAGATTATCCTCAAGAGTGCTTTAATTTCATTCGTGTACACTTTTCACGCAGCATCAAGATCCGTAGAAAGAAATCCCTTGCTCCAGAGCGCGTGTCGAAGTTTCGCAAGAGATGACGTCAGAAGCGTGCAGTGTTGGCAGGACTGCATCTAGTATCGGCCTTGAGGCGAGTCTCTCTCCCGGAAGGAACTAATTACACCCCGGATAAATTAGTGCATTTAATTGTATGCTTAAGATAACTGACGTGAGATAATGCCCCATCTTTTGTTTTGCAATCGTCCTTCGGATGTCATCAACCTAGGAAAGAGTCGAGCTTTTGAGTGTGTCCTTCCGCATTTTCACTCTATACCAGGGGTGAACAACACGAGCTAAACCCTAGTCCTCAGACTAAATAAAAATGTCTGTCTCTGTAGCGTGTCTATCTCACGCTAAATAGATCCCAACTTAGAATGACGGTTAGGGTGCGTTATCTACATAAGACTTCCCCTTATCCTGGTAACTCTGACCTCTATGTACCCTGTACTGATTTGAGTTTCATTTCATTCATCGTCCGATATGACTTAACGTTGGAGGTTTTCCCTTATCCTGAAAAATGAATGTCTGGTAACTCTAAGCTCTATGTACCCTGTACTCATTTGTATATCATTTCACTCATCGTCCGATATGTCTTAACGTTGAAGGTTTTCTCTTATCCTGAAAGATGAATGTCTGGTAACTCTAAGCTCTATGTACCCTGTACTCATTTTTACATCATTTCACTCATCGTCCGATATGTCTTAACGTTGAAGGTTTTCTCTTATCCTGAAAGATGAATGTCTGGTAACTCTAAGCTCTATGTACCCTGTACTCATTAGTACATCATTTCATTCATCGTCCGATATGACTTAACGTTGAAGGTTTTCTCTTATCCTGAAAGATGAATGTCTGGTAACTCTAAGCTCTATGTACCCTGTACTCATTAGTACATCATTTCATTCATCGTCCGATATGACTTAACGTTGAAGGTTTTCTCTTATCCTGAAAGATGAATGTCTGGTAACTCTAAGCTCTATGTACCCTGTACTCATTTGAACATCATTTCATTCATCGTCCGATATGACTTAACGTTGAAGGTTTTCTCTTATCCTGAAAGATGAATGTCTGGTAACTCTAAGCTCTATGTACCCTGTACTCATTAGTACATCATTTCATTCATCGTCCGATATGACTTAACGTTGAAGGTTTTCTCTTATCCTGAAAGATGAATGTCTGGTAACTCTAAGCTCTATGTACCCTGTACTCATTAGTACATCATTTCATTCATCGTCCGATATGACTTAACGTTGGAGGTTTTCTCTTATCCTGAAAGATGAATGTCTGGTAACTCTAAGCTCTATGTATCCTGTACTCATTTGTACATCATTTCATTCATCGTCCGATATGACTTAACGTTGAAGGTTTTCTCTTATCCTGAAAGATGAATGTCTGGTAACTCTAAGCTCTATGTACCCTGTACTCATTTGAGCATCATTTCATTCATCGTCCGATATGACTTAATGTTGGAGGTTTTCTCTTATCCTGAAAGATGAATGTCTGGTAACTCTAAGCTCTATGTACCCTGTACTCATTAGTACATCATTTCATTCATCGTCCGATATGACTTAACGTTGAAGGTTTTCTCTTATCCTGAAAGATGAATGTCTGGTAACTGTAAGCTCTATGTACCCTGTACTCATTTGTACATCATTTCATTCATCGTCCGATATGACTTAACGTTGAAGGTTTTCTCTTATCCTGAAAGATGAATGTCTGGTAACTCTAAGCTCTATGTACCCTGTACTCATTTGAACATCATTTCATTCATCGTCCGATATGACTTAACGTTGAAGGTTTTCTCTTATCCTGAAAGGTGAATGTCTGGTAACTCTAAGCTCTATGTACCCTGTACTCATTTGAACATCATTTCATTCATCGTCCGATATGACTTAACGTTGGAGGTTTTCTCTTATCCTGAAAGATGAATGTCTGGTAACTCTAAGCTCTATGTACCCTGTACTCATTAGTACATCATTTCATTCATCGTCCGATATGACTTAACGTTGGAGGCTTTCTCTTATCCTGAAAGATGAATGTCTGGTAACTCTAAGCTCTATGTACCCTGTACTCATTTGAACATCATTTCATTCATCGTCCGATATGACTTAACGTTGAAGGACTTGAAAAAAAGTTTGAACTTCAATATGATATTGAGTGTATACTAAAAAGGGAGAAAGAAGAATTTCCAGACGTGAAGTAAACTGTGTATAATTGGAAAGTCTGGAAGCTTCCTTACGGTTTGGTTACCCCTGCTGTGTACCTTTGTTAGGTTTGAACATACCGTTCTCTTTTGTTCTGTTGGGTCGGTTTCCTTTATTTTCTTATTCAGTTTATCGTGATCCTTCACGTACCATGATAAAAAGAATACCGTAAGTTTCCGTTTTAACAAAAGACAAACGAAATAAAAGTTGTACTTTACGTGGCACTTCTCTGTTACCAACTTTCATTTCAATGTTTTAAGTTGGAGTGCTCGGGAGATTGTACAGCCTTCTGCTGTCGTTCCTCCTCAGGTCTAACTACCCTTAGTAAACTCTCATATCACCTCTTCCTTCCGTCGAGCACTTGTTCTAGAGGGTGAGGCTTTCCCTCGGAACCGAGGGAGAAACAAGAAGAAACATGAATGTAAAGAATGACATTTAAAAATTGTATTTATATATTAGTTACCAGAATGAGAAGAGAGGTAGAGAGTTCGGACTTCTCCCTCATTCTTTTAGCCGTAACAGCTGATGAGTCCACGAACCCCTCGACGACGTGCTAATTACACGCCCGCTTCTGGACACGTGCCTCATTGTGGAACGACGAGAGGGGTGTGGACTTCCATTCATTAGGACCTAACCTCATCGAAATGTCTTTAATCTGTTAAATGCCTCTTCTGGTTTATCAAGTCTTCAAGATAAACAAGATATACATTTGTTGTGTAATAATATTTTGTCTATCTCTTACAGTTTATCAGTTATACAAAAGTCATTCAGAATAAAGAGAACTTCTGAGTACATTCACAGAAAATTCAAGATATACATTTGTTGTGTAGTAATATTTTGTCTATCTCTTACAGTTTATCAGTTATACAAAAGTCATTGAGAATAAAGAGAACTTCTGAGTACATTCACAGAAAATTCAAGATATACATTTGTTGTGTAGTAATATTTTGTCTATCTCTTACAGTTTATCAGTTATACAAAAGTCATTCAGAATAAAGAGAACTTCTGAGTACATCCACAGAAAATTCAAGATATACATTTGTTGTGTAGTAATATTTTGTCTATCTCTTACAGTTTATCAGTTATACAAAAGTCATTCAGAATAAAGAGAACTTCTGAGTACATTCACAGAAAATTCAAGATATACATTTGTTGTGTAGTAATATTTTGTCTATCTCTTACAGTTTATCAGTTATACAAAAGTCATTGAGAATAAAGAGAACTTCTGAGTACATTCACAGAAAATTCAAGATATACATTTGTTGTGTAATAATATTTAGTCTATCTCTTACAGTTTATCAGTTATACAAAAGTCATTCAGAATAAAGAGAACTTCTGAGTACATTCACAGAAAATTCAAGATATACATTTGTTATGTAGTAATATTTTGTCTATCTCTTACAGTTTATCAGTTATACAAAAGTCATTCAGAATAAAGAGAACTTCTGAGTACATTCACAGAAAATTCAAGATATACATTTGTTGTGTAGTAATATTTTGTCTATCTCTTACAGTTTATCAGTTATACAAAAGTCATTGAGAATAAAGAGAACTTCTGAGTACATTCACAGAAAATTCAAGATATACATTTGTTATGTAGTAATATTTTGTCTATCTCTTACAGTTTATCAGTTATACAAAAGTCATTCAGAATAAAGAGAACTTCTGAGTACATTCACAGAAAATTCAAGATATACATTTGTTATGTAGTAATATTTTGTCTATCTCTTACAGTTTATCAGTTATACAAAAGTCATTCAGAATAAAGAGAACTTCTGAGTACATTCACAGAAAATTCAAGATATACATTTGTTATGTAGTAATATTTTGTCTATCTCTTACAGTTTATCAGTTATACAAAAGTCATTCAGAATAAAGAGAACTTCTGAGTACATTCACAGAAAATTCAAGATATACATTTGTTGTGTAGTAATATTTTGTCTATCTCTTACAGTTTATCAGTTATACAAAAGTCATTCAGAATAAAGAGAACTTCTGAGTACATTCACAGAAAATTCAAGATATACATTTGTTATGTAGTAATATTTTGTCTATCTCTTACAGTTTATCAGTTATACAAAAGTCATTCAGAATAAAGAGAACTTCTGAGTACATTCACAGAAAATTCAAGATATACATTTGTTGTGTAGTAATATTTTGTCTATCTCTTACAGTTTATCAGTTATACAAAAGTCATTCAGAATAAAGAGAACTTCTGAGTACATTCACAGAAAATTCAAGATATACATTTGTTATGTAGTAATATTTTGTCTATCTCTTACAGTTTATCAGTTATACAAAAGTCATTCAGAATAAAGAGAACTTCTGAGTACATTCACAGAAAATTCAAGATATACATTTGTTGTGTAGTAATATTTTGTCTATCTCCTACAGTTTATCAGTTATACAAAAGTCACTCAGAATAAAGAGAACTTCTGAGTACATTCACAGAAAATTCAAGATATACATTTGTTATGTAGTAATATTTGGTCTATCTCTTACAGTTTATCAGTTATACAAAAGTCATACAGAATAAAGAGAACTTCTGAGTACATTCACAGAAAATTCAAGATATACGTTTGTTGTGTAGTAATATTTTGTCTATCTCTTACAGTTTATCAGTTATACAAAAGTCATTCAGAATAAAGAGAACTTCTGAGTACATTCACAGAAAATTCAAGATATACATTTGTTATGTAGTAATATTTTGTCTATCTCTTACAGTTTATCAGTTATACAAAAGTCATTCAGGATAAAGAGAACTTCTGAGTACATTCACAGAAAATTCAAGATATACATTTGTTAGGTAGTAATATTTTGTCTATCTCTTACAGTTTATCAGTTATACAAAAGTCATTCAGAATAAAGAGAACTTTTGAGTACATTCACAGAAAATTCAAGATATACATTTGTTATGTAGTAATATTTTGTCTATCTCTTACAGTTTATCAGTTATACAAAAGTCATACAGAATAAAGAGAACTTCTGAGTACATTCACAGAAAATTCAAGATATACATTTGTTGTGTAGTAATATTTTGTCTATCTCTTACAGTTTATCAGTTATACAAAAGTCATTGAGAATAAAGAGAACTTCTGAGTACATTCACAGAAAATTCAAGATATACATTTGTTATGTAGTAATATTTTGTCTATCTCTTACAGTTTATCAGTTATACAAAAGTCATTCAGAATAAAGAGAACTTCTGAGTACATTCACAGAAAATTCAAGATATACATTTGTTATGTAGTAATATTTTGTCTATCTCTTACAGTTTATCAGTTATACAAAAGTCATTCAGAATAAAGAGAACTTCTGAGTACATTCACAGAAAATTCAAGATATACATTTGTTATGTAGTAATATTTTGTCTATCTCTTACAGTTTATCAGTTATACAAAAGTCATTCAGAATAAAGAGAACTTCTGAGTACATTCACAGAAAATTCAAGATATACATTTGTTGTGTAGTAATATTTTGTCTATCTCTTACAGTTTATCAGTTATACAAAAGTCATTCAGAATAAAGAGAACTTCTGAGTACATTCACAGAAAATTCAAGATATACATTTGTTATGTAGTAATATTTTGTCTATCTCTTACAGTTTATCAGTTATACAAAAGTCATTCAGAATAAAGAGAACTTCTGAGTACATTCACAGAAAATTCAAGATATACATTTGTTGTGTAGTAATATTTTGTCTATCTCTTACAGTTTATCAGTTATACAAAAGTCATTCAGAATAAAGAGAACTTCTGAGTACATTCACAGAAAATTCAAGATATACATTTGTTATGTAGTAATATTTTGTCTATCTCTTACAGTTTATCAGTTATACAAAAGTCATTCAGAATAAAGAGAACTTCTGAGTACATTCACAGAAAATTCAAGATATACATTTGTTGTGTAGTAATATTTTGTCTATCTCCTACAGTTTATCAGTTATACAAAAGTCACTCAGAATAAAGAGAACTTCTGAGTACATTCACAGAAAATTCAAGATATACATTTGTTATGTAGTAATATTTGGTCTATCTCTTACAGTTTATCAGTTATACAAAAGTCATACAGAATAAAGAGAACTTCTGAGTACATTCACAGAAAATTCAAGATATACGTTTGTTGTGTAGTAATATTTTGTCTATCTCTTACAGTTTATCAGTTATACAAAAGTCATTCAGAATAAAGAGAACTTCTGAGTACATTCACAGAAAATTCAAGATATACATTTGTTATGTAGTAATATTTTGTCTATCTCTTACAGTTTATCAGTTATACAAAAGTCATTCAGGATAAAGAGAACTTCTGAGTACATTCACAGAAAATTCAAGATATACATTTGTTAGGTAGTAATATTTTGTCTATCTCTTACAGTTTATCAGTTATACAAAAGTCATTCAGAATAAAGAGAACTTTTGAGTACATTCACAGAAAATTCAAGATATACATTTGTTATGTAGTAATATTTTGTCTATCTCTTACAGTTTATCAGTTATACAAAAGTCATACAGAATAAAGAGAACTTCTGAGTACATTCACAGAAAATTCAAGATATACGTTTGTTGTGTAGTAATATTTTGTCTATCTCTTACAGTTTATCAGTTATACAAAAGTCATTCAGAATAAAGAGAACTTCTGAGTACATTCACAGAAAATTCAAGATATACGTTTGTTGTGTAGTAATATAAAGCTCTTGATGTTTTATTATGAGTGTAAGAAAACCCACATTTATCTACTCGTCAGTACATTATGTAAGACAGGTCGTGAATTACTAGGAAGATGGATTGACAGAAGAGGAAGTATTGAATGTCCGACAAGAACTCCTTAGACTTTTTCTTGTGAGGATATTTGAAGTGGAGGGTTTACCAAGAGATCTTGAAGAGTTAAAGCGAAGAATTGGACAAGAAATGGAACTGATCAGGCCAACAGTGTTACTGGAAACATTAACTAATCTCTGTTTCATATAACCTTTCCCCGCTGACATGTATCACTCTGCGTGCAACTACCTTCCCCATCATCCTAATTGGCTAATGCTTTCGCGCCATAAGCCATAGGCGGTGCCTGGCCGTCACATTTAAAACTGAAGTAAACATCATAATAATTGCTATGAAGGCATGCATAAGTACAAGTTTATAATGAAACTGAACAAGTTGAAACTGAATGAATGAGCAATGAAACTGAAACAAGTTTATAATGAAAGGCCTTTGGCATTTTCCACTGGAATTTTTTTTTTTTTTTTTTTTTTTTTTTTTTTTTTTTTTTTTTTTAAACCAGCACACATACCTTGCAAAAATGTTTGTCTTTCAGTCTTAAAAGTCGTGTCACGGCATACTTGTCGTGTGTCCTTCATTCACCCAAGTCTCGTTAACGTTGTATATTTTGCGACTTTTATCCCGGTAGAGTCTGATTGTCCTTAAATAACGTCTTCGCCACACAGCAATATCGCCCCTGGAGTGGTAAGTTTTCCTGTTGTTTCAATTTCATGTCGCGATGTTCCTACGCATCTAACACTCACACCTGTAACTTCAGGGCACAGCTGTTCGACTTCTCTCACTGACAAAGACGGATTCTTCTCTGTGAGTGCATTAAACACATGCACCACAATTCTCTTTTCGCCGCTTTGTAAAGGTTTTCCCTTGCGATGCTTCAGCGAAAAACTGGCGCTAGACTCTGCCATTATACATATAATAAGTACATGCACAATAAGCGATCAGTAAAATAATTTAGCTCTCGCATTCGGCATAGCACACCGTCGAATGGCGATATATGACTAAGCCAGTTCAAAACAAGGTCAGTGATAAAAGTCATATAAACAAATATGTCACCACTATCGCTAAATTACGTGCTATCGTGCCATGTGCTTGAGAGGAAAGGAACCTCCTCTTTACTTCGTCTAGGAATTAACATGCGTTTCAGATAAATCAACTCTGTTGCGTAATATATTTCATTAAAGCAGTTACGAAAACATAAATTTGATATATCACCATGTTAAATAACGACCTAATTTTTACCGCACAACAGCCTATACTACAACAGCAGCCAATGAGAGGTGGTTAGGTCACGTGACCGTTAAGAGATACGGGGCAAGCTTATGTGAAACAAGGATTAGACTTTGGCATTGTTGGCAGTAAATGGAGGACATTTTGAGCAACTTTTGAAGCGAATTCATTTATGTCTTACAACACAACAGCACTAATTTTGTTATGAATGTATTTTCCTGGTTTAAATTTCTCGTGATGTAATACGTCCTAATAAATGTAAATTACAGTTTAAGGAGTCAATTACCTATACGTTCCGAGACCTGAGGACCAAAACAAAAATGACTTTAAAAAGTCACGTCCTATTGACAATCATAGTAATATGAAAACATGTTGATATTTTACAGGTTTCCTAATAAATATCACTTCACAAAACTATAACAAGAAAGTTACAAGCATTGTTGATTACTTTTTAGTCATCCCGTATTATGTGTCAATACTGCATATGTCCACCCTTGTATATAAGGCAGTTTGTGGCTTCTTCTTTTTTTCACTGAAAATCTTCATATCGCGTCCTTGCTATTTAAAACCGGCTTTCACATATTTTTAAGTTATACTTTTCAAGAAGATAAACAGCATCACGGGTTGGGACTTCTTTCTCTCCACCATTTCATCCGACAGATTGCTGGACAATCTACGCCACGTCCCAGGAGCTGTGACGTATAACATCGGCGAACGCGACTGAAGCGACGACTGCCACAGGACCTGCTTCTACTGTTCCACATTTGCTTTTCTATTCTTCTTTTCTGCTGTATAAATTGTCACTATTGAAGTATGTGTATCATTTTATTATTTGAGTGTCACATTTGTATTAGTTCAGTGGAGGCACATTGTCCTACCTCTACAGTGTTATTACTCTATAATT
The DNA here is from genome assembly GCA_030765055.1 of Mantis religiosa. Classification (NCBI taxonomy): domain Eukaryota; kingdom Metazoa; phylum Arthropoda; class Insecta; order Mantodea; family Mantidae; genus Mantis; species Mantis religiosa. The sequence continues at coordinate 1,408,393 of JAUKNK010000207.1, forward strand.
ATTTTGTATATGTTCTCTCAGATCTGAAAAGCATGTATTATTACTGACCGATCTAATAAGTATATTAAAAAGAAGATAAACACACATAGGTATTTTATTTCTAATCAGGTGCTGTGAAAACTGTAAAACAGTTATTTTTATACTTAATGTTGTTAGGAATAGTCAAAGATATTAGTAATGTAAAGTGGGTAATGGTTTAACCATGACAACGGATCATGGTGATTTGTTAAATATTTTAAAATGATTTTCTTCTTCTGTTTCTAAAATTATTAGGAGTAAGACGTATAATTGTCTATCCGAGTGTATAATAGAAATAATTTTGTGTATGCATCAACGATGTATAAGTAGCGTGTGCATGTGTTCACTGTGGAATCTACCGCTGGTTGTAAAAACACTACATTAATAATATTTGTAATTGTAGCGATCCTGCGAAAGATAAAGATCTCATCGCTCAACAATTATCCAGAGTTGCAGGAGAAACTTCTAGATTTACTCAAGATCGTCATCAAAGGTGAGAAATTAATCTGCATAAACCATCATCGCATCATAATCCTTGTATAAAAATACCGCTTCAAGACGTACACATGCGTATGTTTCTACTGATTTTGTTTTAAAAGTTGCCATCGCATCATAATCCTTGTATAAAAATACCGCTTCAGGACGTACACATACGTATGTTTCTACTGATTTTGTTTTAAAAGTTGCCATCGCATGTTTGAGTGATGCTGTTGGACTGAATTTTTGAACATGCTAGTCAAAGCAACAACTGTAATGAACGTTTGTATGACAGGTCCATATGACAGAGTAAACAAGTTTATTACCCACATAATATGGGGACCCCGATGCAATATTAATGATACTGCAGTAGAAAGTACAAACAGGAAACACGTTATGTAACTTAAGCTACGCTCAGGCATCCACAACTTTGTCGTATTTCTTATATGATTGGATGATGCTAAAGAGGGGATTCGGCTCTGCGACCAGTCTTGGTCCATTGTACCTATAACCTCAAGTGGTGCATCCCTGGGAAGAGGATTTCAGTATCGCTTCACAAGAACAATTGACGACGAACTAACATGAGCATCTGCAAATCGATATAATAGGCAATCGAAACTACAGAACATTCTGCTTAATTCTGCCCTAAAATGAAGGCATTGGGTGAATTTCGAACATCATGACCAACCCCATAGAATCTTTTGGCACTTGCTATATCACAGGTCGAACCCGGGACCGCGGCGCCGTGTGGTTGATGCCTGAAAGGTTGTATAAAAAGTAAAACGTTAATCCACAAAGCGTCTACTTTCATTCTCTCGACCACTTGCGTAAAGTCACGCCCCAGTAACATGACCTGCTTTGTGGGTCTTACACATCTGCCGTGAAACCAAAACGTAACCAAATAAATCTTTTATAACTGTTTCTTATAATTCCGTCCCTCAATTTGGAAACAACTTTTTACTCATTGTGATCATACTCATGTGTAATTATGTAAAATTGCAATGCCGTAACTCGAACAACAATTGTGAATATTATATGTAGAAAACATTCGCCTATGTGACAACGTTCCTGGTTGTGTAGTTTAAGAAAGTTTAGAACTGTCTTTGGAAGTGATAACGCAAGACATTTCAGAAACTCCTTTGTACGTCAGCGAGGAGTAAAAACATATAGTGAAGTGTTGAGAAACCAGGAGAAGCTGTAGTAGAAATGTCGTATAGTGAGCCCCAAACTTGATAACAAGTGGGGCAGTCCCAATGAGCCAAGAGAGCAGTATCCTTACACAACCTGCAGCGCACCCAGCGTGGTTCTCAAACGCCCCACTAGACCGGGTTTCTAGACCACAGAACATCCTACAGGTGGAAGAAGTGTTTACCAAGGGCAGCGCCAAAACACCCGTCGACACTTTTACCCTGAAACAGACCACCAGATGGGAGATGATGTGAAATGATAAAGGAAATTCGGCGGATGCAATTAACTTACCCAGCATTCCCCTGGCGGACTGGGAAACTCCTAAAGAACCCATGGGTAAGGTAGGCTAAATGTTGGCCAGAGACCAAACCGCCTGAACGTTCCCGCTCGGTTCGTGGTAAGGGGAGTTATGTGATGTAGCAGTAAAGTCAATAGATTAAAAGACTATCATGACAGACAGACCCTTTGAACAGGAGTAAATATAGCCAACAGGGAAAAAAAGAAACTCAAATTAGCTGAAAAGCTTTGAGAAATCGCCAAAAGCAATCTCACATTGAAAGAGTCAGCCAGTAAAATTCACTCATTCAGGAAATATATACACACAAGAGCAATAATTGAGCTCCACGAGAGGTCGGCATGCCATAGAATAATCCCGAACTTTACGAAGAGATAGAAAAGTATGATCATTAACTAGCTCCAGCGCGAATAAGCAGTGCATTTGGAATATTTCGGTAAACATTCCCATCTTCTCGACAGTTATCGCTACTATGTACCACGGTGGTTGAAAAATTTCCGACCTAATAAAGATACAAGATATTTTTCAGACTTTTTTTTTTTCAACATATTGTCCTTGTAACAATACACATTTTCCCCAGCGATGCTTCCATCTCTGTAACCACTCAGTGTTTTTCTCTGCAAAATAATTGTTCACGAAGGTGACTGCCTCTTCATTTCACGGAAATCTCTGTCCTCCGAGCGCAATTTTCAGATGAGGAAACAGAAAGAAGTCGCTTCGGGCTAGATCTGGTGAGTCAAGCAGTTCAAACCGTAATTCGTGGATTTTCGCCATTGCAACCGCCGAGGTGTGTTGTCTTGGTGAAACAGGATTTTCTTTTTCTACAAATATGGCCGTTTTTCCTCAAGTTCTGCCTTCAGCTTGTCAAGTAATGATGCGTAGTGTGCTCCTATAATGGTTTTTCCTTTCTGAAGATAATCCATTAAAATAACTCCACGACTATAAAAAAAAGTTGCCCTCACTTTCCCAGCAAAAAAGAAAACATTTTTTTGGAGCCCGTACCCCGTTTACAGTCAACTGTTTGGATTGTGCTTTTGTTTCGGTCGTATAATGGTGTATCCAAGTTCCATCTACAGTAATTAATCAGCGCCAAAACTTGGATTTATTGCGCCTAAACAGCGCCAACAGAGCGTTGGAAATGTTCATTCGAACACGTTTTTGGTCTAATATGAGCAAACGCGGCACCCAACGCGCGGACAGCTTTCTCATGTCTAAATGTTGATTTAATATGTGACAAACACGTTCTTTTGACGTGTTCATAGCCTCTGCTATCTATCTCACTTTAATTCGGCGGTCGTCTAGCAACATTTGGTGAACTTTGGCGATTTTTTCGGTGGTAGTTGCAGTTTTTGGTCGTCCCAAACGTTCGTCCTCTCCCAAGCTCTTACGGCAAAGTTTAAATTCAGCTGCCCAAAATTTCACTGTGGTAAACGATGGTGCAGAGTCCCCATACAGAGAATCCAACTCATCTTTGATTTGCGTACATGTCCAAAATGGCTGAAACTTTGCTGAGTAACTGTTAATAGATGGACAACGAACTTCACTAGCTTTTATTTACGAGTGCTGCCATCTTCATGTTGAGGTCAGAAACTTTTCAGAACACCCTCGTAAAAGCAAAGATGTTTGTCTCTCCACTGAGATAATCCTAGTCAGGGTAAAACAGCGGTTCGAACGAGAAGAGATGCCATCAACGGACAACTCCGAGCTAGACATCTGCAATTACAGGTAATCTCCAACCAACCCACCGTCTCAAGCCTTATATTTGTACCGAATAGCGTGGCCTATGTTTCTGGTTTTCCTTGTCTGTCTTAAACTCCGTCTGGGACACAGGGTCATGCCGCCTGTTTCAGCTAAAACAGAGCAGTATATACATATGTAATGTTATGTAAGGTTTGTTTACGCTTTGTTTACCTTGATTATGCAAATTGTAATGAGGTTCGTAACGCCTTGGAAGCTGATCATCAGGTGGGGGCCCACAAGGTCGGAACACTTCAAGGATATCTAGTTCGACACTCGGTTTTGTTTTTGTCACGTGCACACACACAATAATGATGAGTAACTTCCTTCAGCGTTACGTGTTCCACTGCACACACTCATCGACTTGCAATGAAATCGTTCATTCCACAAAAGAACGTTGACATAACTTGACATTCACTACAGCTCCTTTTTAGACTATCACTGAAAGTCTACTGTATTCCCTTGTAACTACAATAAGATAATGTTTATGTTGAAGTAGATAGAGCAATAAGTGTTTGTACAAGAGTAGAGAAAGTCATGTATACATCACATAACGACCAAAACATTTGACTATCACTTAAGGTCTACTGTATTCCCTTGTAACTACAATAAGATAATGTTTATCTTGAAGTAGATAGAGCAATAAGTGTTTGTACAAGAGTAGAGAAAGTCATGTATACATCACATAACGACAAAAACATTTGACTATCACTTAAGGTCTACTGTATTCCATTGTAACTACAATAAGATAATGTTTATCTTGAAGTAGATACAGCAATAAGTGTTTGTACAAGAGTAGAGAAAGTCATGTATACATCACATAACGACCAAAACATTTGACTATCACTTAAGGTCTACTGTATTCCATTGTAACTACAATAAGATAATGTTTATCTTGAAGTAGATACAGCAATAAGTGTTTGTACAAGAGTAGAGAAAGTCATGTATACATCACATAACGACCAAAACATTTGACTATCACTTAAGGTCTACTGTATTCCCTTGTAACTACAATAAGATAATGTTTATCTTGAAGTAGATAGAGCAATAAGTGTTTGTACAAGAGTAGAGAAAGTCATGTATACATCACATAACGACCAAAACATTTGACTATCACTTAAGGTCTACTGTATTCCATTGTAACTACAATAAGATAATGTTTATCTTGAAGTAGATACAGCAATAAGTGTTTGTACAAGAGTAGAGAAAGTCATGTATACATCACATAACGACCAAAACATTTGACTATCACTTAAAGTCTACTGTATTCCCTTGTAACTACAATAAGATAATGTTTATCTTGAAGTAGATAGAGCAATAAGTGTTTGTACAAGAGTAGAGAAAGTCATGTATACATCACATAACGTCTAAAACATTTGAGCATCACTTAAAGTCTACTGTATTCCCTTGTAACTACAATAAGATAATGTTTATCTTGAAGTAGATAGAGCAATAAGTGTTTGTACAAGAGTAGAGAAAGTCATGTATACATCACATAACGACCAAAACATTTGACTATCACTTAAGGTCTACTGTATTCCCTTGTAACTACAATAAGATAATGTTTATCTTGAAGTAGATAGAGCAATAAGTGTTTGTACAAGAGTAGAGAAAGTCATGTATACATCACATAACGACCAAAACATTTGACTATCACTTAAGGTCTACTGTATTCCATTGTAACTACAATAAGATAATGTTTATCTTGAAGTAGATACAGCAATAAGTGTTTGTACAAGAGTAGAGAAAGTCATGTATACATCACATAACGACCAAAACATTTGAGCATCACTTAAAGTCTACTGTATTCCATTGTAACTACAATAAGATAATGTTTATCTTGAAGTAGATAGAGCAATAAGTGTTTGTACAAGAGTAGAGAAAGTCATGTATACATCACATAACGACCAAAAAATTTGACTATCACTTAAGGTCTACTGTATTCCCTTGTAACTACAATAAGATAATGTTTATCTTGAAGTAGATACAGCAATAAGTGTTTGTACAAGAGTAGAGAAAGTCATGCATACATCACATAACGACCAAAACATTTGAGCATCACTTAAAGTCTACTGTATTCCATTGTAACTACAATAAGATAATGTTTATCTTGAAGTAGATAGAGCAATAAGTGTTTGTACAAGAGTAGAGAAAGTCATGTATACATCACATAACGACCAAAACATTTGACTATCACTTAAAGTCTACTGTATCCCCTTGTAACTACAATAAGATAATGTTTATGTTGAAGTAGATAGAGCAATAAGTGTTTGTACAAGAGTAGAGAAAGTCATGTATACATCACATAACGACCAAAACATTTGACTATCACTTAAAGTCTACTGTATTCCCTTGTAACTACAATAAGATAATGTTTATCTTGAAGTAGATAGAGCAATAAGTGTTTGTACAAGAGTAGAGAAAGTCATGTATACATCACATAACGACCAAAACATTTGACTATCACTTAAAGTCTACTGTATTCCCTTGTAACTACAATAAGATAATGTTTATGTTGAAGTAGATAGAGCAATAAGTGTTTGTACAAGAGTAGAGAAAGTCATGTATACATCACATAACGACCAAAACATTTGAGCATCACTTAAAGTCTACTGTATTCCATTGTAACTACAATAAGATAATGTTTATCTTGAAGTAGATAGAGCAATAAGTGTTTGTACAAGAGTAGAGAAAGTCATGTATACATCACATAACGACCAAAACATTTGACTATCACTTAAAGTCTACTGTATCCCCTTGTAACTACAATAAGATAATGTTTATGTTGAAATAGATAGAGCAATAAGTGTTTGTACAAGAGTAGAGAAAGTCATGTATACATCACATAACGACCAAAACATTTGACTATCACTTAAAGTCTACTGTATTCCCTTGTAACTACAATAAGATAATGTTTATCTTGAAGTAGATAGAGCAATAAGTGTTTGTACAAGAGTAGAGAAAGTCTTGTATACATCACATAACGACCAAAACATTTGACTATCACTTAAAGTCTACTGTATTCCCTTGTAACTACAATAAGATAATGTTTATCTTGAAGTAGATAGAGCAATAAGTGTTTGTACAAGAGTAGAGAAAGTCATGTATACATCACATAACGACCAAAACATTTGACTATCACTTAAAGTCTACTGTATTCCCTTGTAACTACAATAAGATAATGTTTATCTTGAAGTAGATAGAGCAATAAGTGTTTGTACAAGAGTAGAGAAAGTCATGTATACATCACATAACGACCAAAACATTTGACTATCACTTAAAGTCTACTGTATTCCCTTGTAACTACAATAAGATAATGTTTATCTTGAAGTAGATAGAGCAATAAGTGTTTGTACAAGAGTAGAGAAAGTCATGTATACATCACATAACGACCAAAACATTTGACTATCACTTAAAGTCTACCGTATTCCCTTGTAACTACAATAAGATAATGTTTATCTTGAAGTAGATAGAGCAATAAGTGTTTGTACAAGAGTAGAGAAAGTCATGTATACATCACACAGCGACCAAAACATTTGACTATCACTTAAAGTCTACTGTATTCCCTTGTAACTACAATAAGATAATGTTTATCTTGAAGTGGATAGAGCAATAAGTGTTTGTACAAGAGTAGAGAAAGTCATGTATACATCACATAACGACCAAAACATTTGACTATCACTTAAGGTCTACTGTATTCCATTGTAACTACAATAAGATAATGTTTATCTTGAAGTAGATACAGCAATAAGTGTTTGTACAAGAGTAGAGAAAGTCATGTATACATCACATAACGACCAAAACATTTGACTATCACTTAAAGTCTACTGTATTCCCTTGTAACTACAATAAGATAATGTTTATCTTGAAGTAGATAGAGCAATAAGTGTTTGTACAAGAGTAGAGAAAGTCATGTATACATCACATAACGACCAAAACATTTGACTATCACTTAAGGTCTACTGTATTCCATTGTAACTACAATAAGATAATGTTTATCTTGAAGTAGATACAGCAATAAGTGTTTGTACAAGAGTAGAGAAAGTCATGTATACATCACATAACGACCAAAACATTTGACTATCACTTAAAGTCTACTGTATTCCCTTGTAACTACAATAAGATAATGTTTATGTTGAAGTAGATAGAGCAATAAGTGTTTGTACAAGAGTAGAGAAAGTCATGTATACATCACATAACGTCCAAAACATTTGAGCATCACTTAAAGTCTACTGTATTCCCTTGTAACTACAATAAGATAATGTTTATCTTGAAGTAGATAGAGCAATAAGTGTTTGTACAAGAGTAGAGAAAGTCATGTATACATCACATAACGACCAAAACATTTGACTATCACTTAAGGTCTACTGTATTCCCTTGTAACTACAATAAGATAATGTTTATCTTGAAGTAGATAGAGCAATAAGTGTTTGTACAAGAGTAGAGAAAGTCATGTATACATCACATAACGACCAAAACATTTGACTATCACTTAAGGTCTACTGTATTCCATTGTAACTACAATAAGATAATGTTTATCTTGAAGTAGATACAGCAATAAGTGTTTGTACAAGAGTAGAGAAAGTCATGTATACATCACATAACGACCAAAACATTTGAGCATCACTTAAAGTCTACTGTATTCCATTGTAACTACAATAAGATAATGTTTATCTTGAAGTAGATAGAGCAATAAGTGTTTGTACAAGAGTAGAGAAAGTCATGTATACATCACATAACGACCAAAACATTTGACTATCACTTAAGGTCTACTGTATTCCCTTGTAACTACAATAAGATAATGTTTATCTTGAAGTAGATACAGCAATAAGTGTTTGTACAAGAGTAGAGAAAGTCATGTATACATCACATAACGACCAAAACATTTGAGCATCACTTAAAGTCTACTGTATTCCATTGTAACTACAATAAGATAATGTTTATCTTGAAGTAGATAGAGCAATAAGTGTTTGTACAAGAGTAGAGAAAGTCATGTATACATCACATAACGACCAAAACATTTGACTATCACTTAAAGTCTACTGTATCCCCTTGTAACTACAATAAGATAATGTTTATGTTGAAGTAGATAGAGCAATAAGTGTTTGTACAAGAGTAGAGAAAGTCATGTATACATCACATAACGACCAAAACATTTGACTATCACTTAAAGTCTACTGTATTCCCTTGTAACTACAATAAGATAATGTTTATCTTGAAGTAGATAGAGCAATAAGTGTTTGTACAAGAGTAGAGAAAGTCATGTATACATCACATAACGACCAAAACATTTGACTATCACTTAAAGTCTACTGTATTCCCTTGTAACTACAATAAGATAATGTTTATGTTGAAGTAGATAGAGCAATAAGTGTTTGTACAAGAGTAGAGAAAGTCATGTATACATCACATAACGACCAAAACATTTGAGCATCACTTAAAGTCTACTGTATTCCATTGTAACTACAATAAGATAATGTTTATCTTGAAGTAGATAGAGCAATAAGTGTTTGTACAAGAGTAGAGAAAGTCATGTATACATCACATAACGACCAAAACATTTGACTATCACTTAAAGTCTACTGTATCCCCTTGTAACTACAATAAGATAATGTTTATGTTGAAGTAGATAGAGCAATAAGTGTTTGTACAAGAGTAGAGAAAGTCATGTATACATCACATAACGACCAAAACATTTGACTATCACTTAAAGTCTACTGTATTCCCTTGTAACTACAATAAGATAATGTTTATCTTGAAGTAGATAGAGCAATAAGTGTTTGTACAAGAGTAGAGAAAGTCATGTATACATCACATAACGACCAAAACATTTGACTATCACTTAAAGTCTACTGTATCCCCTTGTAACTACAATAAGATAATGTTTATCTTGAAGTGGATAGAGCAATAAGTGTTTGTACAAGAGTAGAGAAAGTCATGTATACATCACATAACGACCAAAACATTTGACTATCACTTAAAGTCTACTGTATTCCCTTGTAACTACAATAAGATAATGTTTATCTTGAAGTAGATAGAGCAATAAGTGTTTGTACAAGAGTAGAGAAAGTCATGTATACATCACATAACGACCAAAACATTTGACTATCACTTAAAGTCTACTGTATTCCCTTGTAACTACAATAAGATAATGTTTATCTTGAAGTAGATAGAGCAATAAGTGTTTGTACAAGAGTAGAGAAAGTCATGTATACATCACATAACGACCAAAACATTTGACTATCACTTAAAGTCTACCGTATTCCCTTGTAACTACAATAAGATAATGTTTATCTTGAAGTAGATAGAGCAATAAGTGTTTGTACAAGAGTAGAGAAAGTCATGTATACATCACACAGCGACCAAAACATTTGACTATCACTTAAAGTCTACTGTATTCCCTTGTAACTACAATAAGATAATGTTTATCTTGAAGTAGATAGAGCAATAAGTGTTTGTACAAGAGTAGAGAAAGTCATGTATACATCACACAACGACCAAAACATTTGACTATCGCTTACAGTCTACTGTATTCCATTGTAACTACAACAAGATAAAGTTTATCTTGAAGTAGATAGAGCAATAAGTGTTTGTACAAGAGTAGAGAAAGTCATGTATACACCACATAACGACCAAAACATTTGACTATCACTTAAAGTCTACTGTATTCCCTTGTAACTACAACAAGATAATGTTTATCTTGAAGTAGATAGAGCAATAAGTGTTTGTACAAGAGTAGAGAAAGCCATGTATACATTACATAACGACCAAAACATTTGACTATCACTTAAAGTCTACTGTATTCCCTTATAACTACGATAAGATAATGTTTATCATGAAGTAGATAGAGCAATAAGTGTTTGTACAAGAGTAGAGAAAGCCATGTATACATTACATAACGACCAAAACATTTGACTATCACTTAAAGTCTACCGTATTCCCTTGTAACTACAATAAGATAATGTTTATCTTGAAGTAGATAGAGCAATAAGTGTTTGTACAAGAGTAGAGAAAGTCATGTATACATCACATAACGACCAAACATTTGACTATCACTTAAAGTCTACTGTATTCCCTTGTAACTACAATAAGATAATGTTTATCTTGAAGTAGATAGAGCAATAAGTGTTTGTACAAGAGTAGAGAAAGTCATGTATACATCACACAACGACCAAAACATTTGACTATCACTTAAAGTCTACTGTATTCCCTTGTAACTACAATAAGATAATGTTTATCTTGAAGTAGATAGAGCAATAAGTGTTTGTACAAGAATAGAGAAAGTCATGTATACATCACACAACGACCAAAACATTTGACTATCACTTAAAGTCTACTGTATTCCCTTGTAACTACAATAAGATAATGTTTATCTTGAAGTAGATAGAGCAATAAGTGTTTGTACAAGAATAGAGAAAGTCATGTATACATCACACAACGACCAAAACATTTGACTATCACTTAAAGTCTACTGTATTCCCTTGTAACTACAATAAGATAATGTTTATCTTGAAGTAGATAGAGCAATAAGTGTTTGTACAAGAGTAGAGAAAGTCATGTACACATCACATAACGACCAAAACATTTGACTATCACTTAAAGTCTACCGTATTCCCTTGTAACTACAATAAGATAATGTTTAGCTTGAAGTAGTTAGAGCAATAAGTGTTTGTACAAGAGTAGAGAAAGTCATGTATACATCACATAACGACCAAAACATTTGACTATCACTTAAAGTCTACTGTATTCCCTTGTAACTACAATAAGATAATGTTTATCTTGAAGTAGATAGAGCAATAAGTGTTTGTACAAGAGTAGAGAAAGTCATGTATACATCACATAACGACCAAAACATTTGACTATCACTTAAAGTCTACCGTATTCCCTTGTAACTACAATAAGATAATGTTTATCTTGAAGTAGTTAGAGCAATAAGTGTTTGTACAAGAGTAGAGAAAGTCATGTATACATCACATAACGACCAAAACATTTGACTATCACTTAAAGTCTATTGTATTCTCTTGTAACTACAATAAGATAATGTTTATCTTGAAGTAGATAGAGCAATAAGTGTTTGTACAAGAGTAGAGAAAGTCATGTATACATCACATAACGACCAAAACATTTGACTATCACTTAAAGTCTACCGTATTCCCTTGTAACTACAATAAGATAATGTTTATCTTGAAGTAGTTAGAGCAATAAGTGTTTGTACAAGAGTAGAGAAAGTCATGTATACATCACATAACGACCAAAACATTTGACTATCACTTAAAGTCTATTGTATTCTCTTGTAACTACAATAAGATAATGTTTATCTTGAAGTAGATAGAGCAATAAGTGTTTGTACAAGAGTAGAGAAAGTCATGTATACATCACATAACGACCAAAACATTTGACTATCGCTTTAAGTCTACTGTATTCCCTTGTAACCGCAATAAGATAATGTTTATCTTGAAGTAGATAGGTATGAGAAAGTCATGTGAGTGTATCAGAAGGAAGTGTAATGTTTTGGTGAGTTCCCAGACGTACAGCTGAGCCAAGGCTCAAGGCTGATTTATATTTGCAACAAGGAGACGTGTGATTTGTTAAGATACTTAAGACTACTTGATGTTGGCGGCGTTGCCACGTTGTGTTATTAGCAGTGGCGTGCCGTGTCGACGTTGTTCAATTATTATTCACAAGTAGGACCTTTTTGACAAATACTGACATTGATTTCCGCTAGGGCAGACCAGCGTCGTCACGTCGAGTGCTACCTTTGTTTCATTTTGGTATCGATCGCCTTGCGCCTTTACTTCTTTTCTCAGAAATATGTGAAAGAGCTGCCAACGCTTTAATACTAAAAATCCTTCAGATATTAATGTACATTTGCTACCTTCTGTAAATGGATACGGGCAGGGAAACCTTCTTCGTTTTAGTAGAGATAAACAAACGTTTACACAAAGGGAACATTAGCCAAGATTAGTCGGTGAAACGTGAAAAACAACACATGTCAAAGAGTGGAATGTCTCAGGCGGTTTCGTATGTGGTCCGGGTTCGATTCACGCGCCCAACCTACCAGACCCATGGGTTTTTCGGGGTTTTTCCCCGAGTTGCCAGGCGAATGCTCTGCAGGTTTATTACATCTCTCAAATGTCCTGTCCCTCCATTTCATCTCCATTATCATATCATATCATCTTTCACCTGGTGGTCATTTTCAGGGTAGAAGTGTCGACGGGTGTGCCAGTGTTGCATGGCAGGATGATATGCTCCTGGCACACACTTCCTCCTTCAGTGACTGTCTTGGTTTGTTGTCACACGATGTTCCTACTTCATTGAACTGTTACACCCAGGAACGTACATTAGACAGATCCATGGTACCATCACCACATGCCTCACTCAACTTTCACACCACGAAAATGGAGAAAACGAAAACACGCTGTTCTTGCAATGAAAACGTCACCATTTTAAGTATCAAAAACAGTCCTAACTCTCGTCACAGCCACTACAGTTCTATGCAGTGTACAGTACTGCCATCTCTGTCACGCATTCACAAAGAGTCCACGTGTATCTGGTCCCAGTCCTCAGTCATAACTTGAATGTACCTCGTAATATGAGAACCTCTAGTGGTTTACCGGGAAACATACGAGTCAGTTGGAGAATTTAATGCCAGGTCGGCACGTTGGACATGGTAGCTCAGTGGTTAAGAGCAACCGGAGGAAGACCTGCAGATTCTGCTTCAAATCCCGGCCAAGGCATTGAACTTGGTTCTTGGTTAAATACTCTTGTCATACTACGTAGAACATTTCAATGAAGTAAGGACCGTGTTATACTCCTTAGATGCGAAAGAGGCAAGTAACATTGCCACTGTGTAGGACTGTTTTGTTAATATTGGCTCCAAGATAAGATAGAGTTAAGTTAACCACTGGCGCGACAGCCCCTACAGGGCCTGAACCTACCTACCTGGCTGCCGGCCTCACGCCCACTTACGTACGGCAGAGGTAGGCGATCATCCAACCCATACGGGGAGGAGATGTGGTCAGCATCTCGGCATCCCCAGCCGTAATGTTGGTTTTCGTGACCAGGGCCATTTACCTAGCGTAAGCCCCTCACTTTCCTCACGATGCTGACTGGGCACCGGTCCTATACCCGGGACCTAAAATCCGCACCCCACGGCATGCTGGCTTAGCCCGCTACGCCACGGCGCAGGACGATAAGATAGAGTACACCCATAAAATATCTGCTATTATAAAACAGTTGAAATCTGGAACATTTACTTGCTTTGATACATGAAATTTCAGTAACGTTGTCTTCAGAGACTCGCGGTATTGTTAAAACTGCCTTTTCAGAAAGTCAGTAAGGTATTAACGAAAAACTCTGGATACGAAACACTGTGTAAAACTGCTAAAAAGTTTTCTGCTACAGAAACGTATATCGAAGAGGAATTCAGTCAAGAACAACTGTCGCGCTTTTCACATGTTCCAGTAACGTCATACGACGGTGACAGATTCTTTTCACTGTATAAAAAATCCTTCACTGACAAACGCAGGGACAAATCTCAAGATAACCTACCTCGTGTACTGCAACAGCTTACGTAAGGTAAGAATTCCACGAAACAATATGTTTAAGGTTAAATTTTTATTTTGTATTTGGTCATTTTGGTGGTTATTTGTTTGATTTTGCATGCCCATATGTTATTTCATTTGAGCATTTGATTGCGCCTACAAATCCAGACTTTATCAGTAGGGCCCGGAAGTTGCTGACCTAAAAATTCTCTAAAAATGAGCTATAAATTGCCCTTAAAATATACAAAAATGCACATAAAATGTAAACAAATGATCCAACAAAAATTAACAATTTCTTTCGTAATAATAAATTAATAAGTGTCACAGTCAAATAATGAATATATGGTTCGAATAACCAGATTTTAAAATTAACTTTCTTAGTAAAGAATGCAATTATTGCTACTAAATAATAAATAAATTCAAAATTGATCAGGTCATTTTCAATTTCATAAAATATGAAACAATAAGTTACTGTACCCATTAGCCAAAACTTAGCGTTTGTCATCTTCAAGTTATCAAAAGTAAAGGAACGGTGATTGTCAGCTAAAACTATTTTATATAACATTTTTGTATGTAATTTTTATGAATATTTGATTCATCTGGAATTGTATGACAAGTGTGACATTCCAGAAATCTAGTAATTTGGAATTACTTTTTTTTCCTAGCGGAATATTTGCACTAATAAACACTTCACATAATGCTTCATAAAAGTAAGATGACTTGTTACTTGACGTCGAAGTCTTTTTTTTTAACAGTAACTGAGACGCTTGTCTTTTTTCACATTTTAAAGAGCTCGCAAATGTTTTGGCGGTTCACATGTACGGTGAACCGTTTGTCTGAAGCGACTTTAATTTCGCACACTTCACAGAAGAATGCAGTTCCATCAGTAGAGAATATGTTTCCGCCAAACCCTGAAACCTACTGTTTCAAACAGGATGCAGTTGACTGATTTTGTTTCGGCATTTCAATTCCACAACACAACAAATTTACACACCTCACAAACTACTCTCCTTACTGCGACACTTCTAACTCCTGAAGTCCTGACAGATGCAATCCACACGTATTGCATGATGTAATCAGCGATTCCTCGAATTGATGCGTCATAAATTCACCAGCACTGTTAGGACGCTAACATGTGTTAATTACATCTTTACCACACTTACAAAGTTACTATTTCATAAACGATATATAAATGAACTTTTAATCACGGATTATTTTTAAAAACCCCAAAAAGCCCATGGGTCAGGGTCAGATCCGCCAAGGGAATCAAACCCGGGCTTCCCGTATGTGGGCTACAGATGAAAATGCCCAATAAATTTGTAAAAAAGGAAGAAAATGACCGGAAATGCATTTAAATGTTAAAAATTGACCTTATTATAAAAGTGTAGAAAAATGCATTTTGATGACATATAAAAACCATATATATGTAACGTATTTGTTCCAGAATGCACTTAACTTCCAATAAGCATCGTCTGTGACTACTCTGTGCTCTAGTTATCAAGTACACTGTTTGCAGGTTGACTTTAAAGGTTTGTACCAGTTACTCTCAGTTCATTTAACAAACACTGTACTAAGGTTAAACTCAATGCATGAGTCACAGCTTACAGAAGATTACAAATGTAGCAATCAAAATCAGTGGATTGAGTCCCTAAATGAAGTAAATAAAGAGATAAACGTGCACGACAACCGTGAAGGGCTCACAGAGACCTTGGTGGTTACAAACCTTTTTGTCTGACTGTCCTTGGAAGCCCTTCACTTTGGTCCCTTTATGTAGCAAGTGCACTTCAGAAACCAAGGACGTGGAACTCTGGTTCACAGGACAACCTAGCGAGATGACAGTCTGTAGGTTGGTACACCTTATCACATGGGTATCCTTTACTGGCACAGAGCGGGATGGCTCAGGTGGGTTCGTCTGTGGCCCGGGTTTGATTCCCGTTGTCGACCTACCTGACCCGGGGGTTTTCTCGGGTTTCTAGACGAATCCTGGGTAGGTTAATTACATTCCCCGAATTTCCTGTCCCTCCATTTCATCTCCATTATCATTTGGCATCATCTCTCATCTGATGCTATGATTCAGGGTAGAAGTGTCGGCGGTAATCTCGGCGGTGCATGGAAGGATGATATACTTTGACGAAAACTACTTCCTTCTCCGGTAGGTCGATTGCCGGTCTCCGCTCCTCTGGTGGGACCATTTCGGGACCACTAGCCAGGGAGCTTTGGGGCTCGGATCGCCTGCCAGGGAACTTTGGGGCTCGGATCGCCTGCCAGGGAACTTAGGGGCTCGGATCGCCTGCCAGGGAACTTAGGGGCTCGGATCGCCTGCCAGGGAACTTTGGGGCTCGGATCGCCTGCCAGGGAGCTTTGGGGCTCGGATCGCCTGCCAGGGAACTTAGGGGCTCGGCTTCTGGGCTCGTTGTCGACCTGCAGTAGGGGAGCGAGTTCGTTGTCCTGGCCTGTCGAAGGAAGTCTCTATCCAAGTAGACTGTAGGGACCATGCCCTCTGTACTGCCGTGGCTCTTTGGGACCACCACTCTTTGTCTCCTTCACCTCATCCTTCCTCAATGGGGTGCCCCCACTTGGTGGCATAGGAACAATGGGCCCAGCCAGGTGGCCTACGTACCGAATCCCCTCCGCAATGAAATCCTAATCCTTTACTGGCACAAATGATTTCATTCTCAAATTTCAGGGTTTTAAGTGTTGGCAGGGAATTTCTGTTCCGTAAATCCTGTTCCTGCGGGTCGAGGAGGTCCTTGTCCTCCTCTGGGGATAGTGTCGATGTTTACTCCACCTCCGCAATAAGGGAGCTACCGAAGCGACACATTACGGCAATACATTGAGTCTAAAAAGTCCCGCCCCTTTAGGGTACAAGTAGATATGTCAACCAATCCGGGTAAACTACTGATAACCTCGGTATTATCTATCCAGACGTCTCTCTACCCCGGCTACGTCCGACTTACACAGTACAGAGGGGTGTCGAGACCAACCCAATCCGAACAGCTCGAGTTTTCAACCCGACGTAACGTCAGAAGAACCACGAATGTATAAACCTGTAGATGAGGGGAACCGCTTGTCCGAGCTGCCACCGGGGAGTTCAAATCTGTAGTGGTTAGGGACCCCGTCCCCTTCTGTCGCGTCCCCTCAAATTTAGTGTACTCTCACCCTCCCGTCAGGGATATAGACACAAAAGTTCCTTCATAGATCGGGGAGCTAAGTCCCCTCTCCGAATCTTGTCTTAATTTTAGGTTCATTTCATCTTCCTCTTATTATCATCATTGTTGTTGTAACGAATAAGAGCATAAGTATTTTATAACAATGCTACAAGACAATTTAAAAAAAAGTCCGCCGTCCCACATCATCTTTAAATATAAGATGTCTGAAAATTTTTATTTTTTACAAAAATGCCTTTAGCGATATCTTAACAAATTAAGATATTTACATGACAAATGAAAATAACTCAACCTGACTGAGTTTCGAAACCGAAACCTCTTGAACGTGTAGTCACCTACACTACAGTTACGCTGAACACAGTTTATATTTTAAGCAGATGTTAAATGCAGTTTAATTAAAATGTCACAAAAATTGACATTTTTGTATTCCATGATTTAAAACACTTTAAGGCCACAAATGCAAGTGTATATTTTGGTCCTTTACATTACAGATACGGATGTTTATATAATGTACATAAAAAATCTACAATAATAATGTTTTTAGTTTTGAAATTTGAGATTTTAAAACATTATTTTCTAAAAAATTACTTTTTAAAAATGTTGCATATATTGCAGTTTTTATGAAGTTCTTCCTAAATTCGTTATTCAGATTCCCAAAAACAGGCAATTAAGTCTGTGAGATAACTGTTTTTGTTCAGAATTGGTTTTTGAGTTACTACAACTTGCTACAAAATTGCAAATAAATGAATTTCATATGACAGCATTTAAAAATATTTTCTTTTGAACTAACGATAGTAAAAATAAAAATTAATCGACAGATTGGTGTGGAGATTGAATGAGCTGTAACTGAACTGACCCGAGTGCCCAAGCAGGGATGCAAACCGTGTCTAACCCACTTGGACTTTGCTGTTGAGAACTGTACTTAGCGTAGCGGGTCGCTGCACTCTCCGTCGTACTGAGTCATTCCTTCAGCTCTTTCTCTTGTTTTATTAACCCTCCTTGCCACCTATTAAAGCTAACAGGGGTTGCTAGATACCCCAGGGTTTTATTTGTATCTCACAAATTGAAAGTTTGCATGGATGAATGAAATACATTTTCTAACATCTTCCATGTTGCTTACAGTAATATATGGTCCCAATAATGCTTTCATTTACTCTATTAGTGATCCCATTATTGACCTTGGAAGTAGCCAATGCATATTTCACCTTTCAGGTCAGATTACCGCACTTTCCTCAGGCAGTTATGCATTTCTGATCTTGTTTCTCGGATATGTGGAATGTCTTGATTACTTCTGAAGTCTGAAAGGTGCTTCTTCAAATTTAAGACGTCGTTTGTGTCCTAGAAATGAGGCTATGCTCGAAGGGAGTTCTCGCGGCAGAGAACTAGTCTGCTCCTTGCAGACATCGCCTCCAAAATTGGCATTTCCGTGGGATCTGTACACACTATCCTGCATGAAGATCTGAAAACGCTCAATCGTCAATCCTCCAAAACAACGTTCTGCACTCGCTGGATCATGTCGTCAGACCGGCTGGTGTGAGGCCGATGATTGTCACACGATGTTCTACCTTCATTGAACTGTCACACCGAGGAACGTACATTAGACACATCACCACATGCCTTACTCAACTGGCGATGAATTTCAATAGATGTCACAGCACGAAAATGCAGAAAACGAATGATTACACGCCGTTCTTGCAATGAAAACGTCGCCATTTCAAGTATCAAAAACAGTCCTAACTCTCGTCACTGCCACTAGAGTTGTATGCACTATACAGTGCTACCATCTCTGTCACGCATTCTCAAAGAGTGCACGTGTTTTTTTTTTTTTTTTTTTTTTTTTTTTTTCCAAAGCAGAAGTTCCTATCTGGTACCAGTCCTGACAAAAGAAGAAGAAGAAGAAGAAGAAGAAGAAGAAGAAGAAGAAGAAGAAGAAGAAGAAGAAGAAGAAGAAGAAGAAGAAGAAGAAGAAGAAGAAGAAGAAGAAGAAGAAGAAGAAGAAGAAGAAGAAGAAGAAGAAGAAGAAGAAGAAGAAGAAGAAGAAGAAGAAGAAGAAGAAGAAGAAGAAGAAGAAGAAGAAGAAGAAGAAGAAGAAGAAGAAGAAGAAGAAGAAGAAGAAGAAAAAAAGAATACGTGTTATAACTTGAACGCAGCTCGTATTTTATTTTATTGCGAATGATGCTGTTTGATTCGAACCCGTACACTTTAAGACTGTACTGTCTCGTCGTGTAGCAGCGATAGGCTTGCGTACACAACGATGCACTCCCACGCTTCACCGCTGAGTGTGCGCTTGGACAACGCATCTTCATATGTGCAGGCTTTATTAGGTCAAACGACCGCGCAGTGTTTGTTCCTGTTACTTCTGGTCGCTGACCTCAAAAACCGCAGTGTTGCCGAAACACCGACCGATCTCTACGTTTTCAAAAACAGCAACACTCAGGTGGATTACGTTGACATTGATTTTTGGACTGCCATAAATTAGCACCAAAGAAAGTTAATACCCTTACGGAATAAAAACGTGAGCTTTTCATGTCCGCTAATTACGTAAGAAACAAATATAATGCACTGTGCGTGTTGAGTTACGGTTAAAGTGGCACTTTGACATTTTCCTGATAAAAACAAAAGAAATTAATGAAGTTTCAACTTTTCTCCCACATGCAAATACAGAGTTAATGATCGAACAGATTTTGGGATTCGATAACAGATAAAGTTGAGTGGCATTCAATGATAGATATGCACCACAATAAATTATTGTCCTATTTTGTCTATCTCTTACAGTTTATCAGTTCTACAAAAGTCATTCAGAATAAAGAGAACTTCTGAGTACATTCACAGAAAATTCAAGATATACAATTGTTATGTAGTAATATTTTGTCTATCTCTTACAGTTTATCAGTTCTACAAAAGTCATTCAGAATAAAGAGAACTTCTGAGTACATTCACAGAAAATTCAAGATATACAATTGTTATGTAGTAATATTTTGTCTATCTCTTACAGTTTATCAGTTATACAAAAGTCATTCAGAATAAAGAGAACTTCTGAGTACATTCACAGAAAATTCAAGATATACATTTGTTGTGTAGTAATATTTTGTCTATCTCTTACAGTTTATCAGTTATACAAAAGTCATTCAGAATAAAGAGAACTTCTGAGTACATTCACAGAAAATTCAAGATATACATTTGTTGTGTAGTAATATTTTGTCTATCTCTTACAGTTTATCAGTTATACAAAAGTCATTTAGAATAAAGAGAACTTCTGAGTACATTCACAGAAAATTCAAGATATACATTTGTCGTGTAGTAATATTTTGTCTATCTCTTACAGTTTATCAGTTATACAAAAGTCATTCAGTATAAAGAGAACTTCTGAGTACATTCACAGAAAATTCAAGATATACATTTATTGTGTAGTAATATTTTGTCTATCTCTTACAGTTTATCAGTTATGCAAAAGTCATTCAGAATAAAGAGAACTTCTGAGAACATTCACAGAAAATTCAAGATATACATTTGTTGTGTAGTAATATTTTGTCTATCTCTTACAGTTTATCAGTTATGCAAAAGTCATTCAGAATAAAGAGAACTTCTGAGAACATTCACAGAAAATTCAAGATATACATTTGTTGTGTAGTAATATTTTGTCTATCTCTTACAGTTTATCAGTTATGCAAAAGTCATTCAGAATAAAGAGAACTTCTGAGAACATTCACAGAAAATTCAAGATATACATTTGTTGTGTAGTAATATTTTGTCTATCTCTTACAGTTTATCAGTTATACAAAAGTCATTCAGAATAAAGAGAACTTCTGAGTACATTCACAGAAAATTCAAGATATACATTTGTTATGTAGTAATATTTTGTCTATCTCTTACAGTTTATCAGTTATACAAAAGTCATTCAGAATAAAGAGAACTTCTGAGTACATTCACAGAAAATTCAATATATACATTTGTTATGTAGTAATATTTTGTCTATCTCTTACAGTTTATCAGTTATACAAAAGTCATTGAGAATAAAGAGAACTTCTGAGTACATTCACAGAAAATTCAAGATATACATTTGTTGTGTAGTAATATTTTGTCTCTCTTACAGTTTATCAGTTATACAAAAGTCATTGAGAATAAAGAGAACTTCTGAGTACATTCACAGAAAATTCAAGATATACATTTGTTATGTAGTAATATTTTGTCTCTCTTACAGTTTATCAGTTATACAAAAGTCATTGAGAATAAAGAGAACTTCTGAGTACATTCACAGAAAATTCAAGATATACATTTGTTATGTAGTAATATTTTGTCTATCTCTTACAGTTTATCAGTTATACAAAAGTCATTCAGAATAAAGAGAACTTCTGAGTACATTCACAGAAAATTCAAGATATACATTTGTTGTGTAGTAATATTTTGTCTCTCTTACAGTTTATCAGTTATGCAAAAGTCATTCAGAATAAAGAGAACTTCTGAGTACATTCACAGAAAATTCAAGATATACATTTGTTATGTAGTAATATTTTGTCTCTCTTACAGTTTATCAGTTATTCAAAAGTCATTCAGAATAAAGAGAACTTCTGAGTACATTCACAGAAAATTCAAGATATACATTTGTTGTGTAGTAATATTTTGTCTATCTCTTACAGTTTATCAGTTATGCAAAAGTCATTCAGAATAAAGAGAACTTCTGAGTACATTCACAGAAAATTCAAGATATACATTTGTTGTGTAGTAATATTTTGTCTATCTCTTACAGTTTATCAGTTATACAAAAGTCATTCAGAATAAAGAGAATTTCTGAGTACATTCACAGAAAATTCAAGATATACATTTGTTGTGTCTACTCTATGTAAAGGTAACCGCAGTCCATGAGTAACGCAGTTGTGGAACGGAAATATTATAGACTATGTTTATTTCTCCTTTGTATGACTACCTTCTGTCACGTTAGGCACCTGTGAGCCAGTTGGTTCCATTTTTGTGGTCAACAGCAAATGTTTCTTCACTCCAAAGACAGTCACGTAACCGAGTGGCCCGAACTCTGGGGGTCGTGGGTCGCTAGGAAGGGCAATTACATGTCTCTTGTTCTACTACTGTACCAACATTTTTGTACGGTACTGTACTACATAGTTTATTATTTCTTTATCACTTCTTGACTGAGTTATGTTCGAGCGTAAGTTTAATTAAACAAATGAAGGGCTAGGGTCGTTGCTCATACTCCCAAAAGTGTTCTGGTCTCTTAATGGGTTTCTTTCATGTGTCCTGCTGTTAACGGCTGAGGGTGGGGGGGTCAATAAAGTACCCTGCTGTTGAAATATAATGTCCAATCTCTCGATACTTGTCCTTGTTTAACTTTACACGACAGAATGCCACGTTTCTAAGGACAAATGAAATGCAGTTGAAGTATGTGTCACCGAATTCTTAGCATCAAAAACTAGTACCATCGTGAGATAATAAACCTCACTGAACGATGGCTCAAGTCCATACAATCTAATGTCTATACTTTGAAAGTTAGTTAATTGCTTTTAGGAATACATTTCAAATAATTGTTTTCTGAAAAAAAAAAAAAACATTACTTCTGAGACAATATCTATATTTTAGTTTGTAATGGTAAGTTTTATCAAAGCTTATATATATAAAGTAAGTTCTGTTTGGTAATACAATTAAATTGTGTAAGATAGAGATAAATTATTTAGTGCACAAAATTCTACAACTCTTAAACTACTTTTCCACATAACTGCCGACATTTTGCAGGCATTTGTCATAGTGAGGCACAAGTTTCTGTATACCTTCTTCATAGAAATTTGCCGCCTGTGTCTTTAACAAGTTGGAAACATTTTCTTTCATCTCTTCGTCATTGTTGAAGTGTTGACCGCCAAGGAAAGACTTGAGATGCAAAAACAGATGAAAGTCGCTAGGAGCGAGGTCAGGGCTATACGGGGGGGGGGGGGGGGGTCAAACACGTCCCAGTCAAATCCCTGTAGGATTTTTTTTGTCGAATTTGCAGTGTGTGGTCGTACGTTGTCGTGAAGAAACACAACACCTTTTGACATCGCAAATTTGCCGATAAATTTCAATTGGTTTTACTTTCCTAGCATTCAGAAAACGAATCACACATCTGATTTCACAAGCGGTGTGATTATCAATCAACATCGACATTGTAAACAAGCACAACAAAGGGTACGTGGCTGACAGCGATCTCACAATGGCGCACGTTTCTTCTCCTTGATACAGAGCGTCTACCGCGCATGTGCGGAACTGCGATCGCAGCGCTACAGCGGAGAGAAATTGAAACAGAACTTACTTTCTGGACGCCCCTTGTTGAGGTGAGTCACCTGCCCCTATTTACTTTTGAATTTATGCAAATTGCTAAGCAACATATGTGACTTAGGCATATCTTGAATGTCTTCTAATGGATGATTTGCAGAACAGTTTATACAGGATGGATAGATAACTCAGTGTATAAGTGTTGTATGAGACAAAAAGTAATCACTATGTATGTCGATTCCAAAAACATCATACCCAGATAAGAAAGCTGCAGTAATAATTTTAGACGAGTTTACAAACTTCTATTCAACCAAGTTTTAAACATTTCACAGATGCAAAAGGCATGAAACAAAAACTATTAGTTTCCGTCCAGCCGCACTACCATTGTGCTACTATGGCCAACGTGCCGATATGACATTAAATTCTCCAACTGACTCGTATTTTCCCGGTAAACCACTTAGGAGTTCTCATAAACACATGAGACAACTACCTTAATGGCGACTTACAACATGTAAGTACTTTAAGGCCCGGGCTTTATAGTTAACCACTATTAGGTTAATTAATGGAAATTAATTATTCTTTCACACTGGCCGTGTGTAGGCTAAATTGTGGAAACGTAGAGTCAGACTGAAAAATTCAATGCCATAGCCGGGATTTGAACCACGGATCTTCTGGTTTCCGTCCAGCCGCACTACCATTGTGCTACTATGGCCAACGTGCCGATATGACATTAAATTCTCCAACTGACTCGTATTTTCCCGGTAAACCACTTAGGAGTTCTCATAAACACATGAGACAACTACCTTAATGGCGACTTACAACATGTAAGTACTTTAAGGCCCGGGCTTTATAGTTAACCACTATTAGGTTAATTAATGGAAATTAATTATTCTTTCACACTGGCCGTGTGTAGGCTAAATTGTGGAAACGTAGAGTCAGACTGAAAAATTCAATGCCATAGCCGGGATTTGAACCACGGATCTTCTGGTTTCCGTCCAGCCGCACTACCATTGTGCTACTATGGCCAACGTGCCGATATGACATTAAATTCTCCAACTGACTCGTATTTTCCCGGTAAACCACTTAGGAGTTCTCATAAACACATGAGACAACTACCTTAATGGCGACTTACAACATGTAAGTACTTTAAGGCCCGGGCTTTATAGTTAACCACTATTAGGTTAATTAATGGAAATTAATTATTCTTTCACACTGGCCGTGTGTAGGCTAAATTGTGGAAACGTAGAGTCAGACTGAAAAATTCAATGCCATAGCCGGGATTTGAACCACGGATCTTCTGGTTTCCGTCCAGCCGCACTACCATTGTGCTACTATGGCCAACGTGCCGATATGACATTAAATTCTCCAACTGACTCGTATTTTCCCGGTAAACCACTTAGGAGTTCTCATAAACACATGAGACAACTACCTTAATGGCGACTTACAACATGTAAGTACTTTAAGGCCCGGGCTTTATAGTTAACCACTATTAGGTTAATTAATGGAAATTAATTATTCTTTCACACTGGCCGTGTGTAGGCTAAATTGTGGAAACGTAGAGTCAGACTGAAAAATTCAATGCCATAGCCGGGATTTGAACCACGGATCTTCTGGTTTCCGTCCAGCCGCACTACCATTGTGCTACTAGTAGTAGCACAATGGTAGTGCGGCTGGACGGAAACCAGAAGATCCGTGGTTCAAATCCCGGCTATGGCATTGAATTTTTCAGTCTGACTCTACGTTTCCACAATTTAGCCTACACACGGCCAGTGTGAAAGAATAATTAATTTCCATTAATTAACCTAATAGTGGTTAACTATAAAGCCCGGGCCTTAAAGTACTTACATGTTGTAAGTCGCCATTAAGGTAGTTGTCTCATGTGTTTATGAGAACTCCTAAGTGGTTTACCGGGAAAATACGAGTCAGTTGGAGAATTTAATGTCATATCGGCACGTTGGCCATAGTAGCACAATGGTAGTGCGGCTGGACGGAAACCAGAAGATCCGTGGTTCAAATCCCGGCTATGGCATTGAATTTTTCAGTCTGACTCTACGTTTCCACAATTTAGCCTACACACGGCCAGTGTGAAAGAATAATTAATTTCCATTAATTAACCTAATAGTGGTTAACTATAAAGCCCGGGCCTTAAAGTACTTACATGTTGTAAGTCGCCATTAAGGTAGTTGTCTCATGTGTTTATGAGAACTCCTAAGTGGTTTACCGGGAAAATACGAGTCAGTTGGAGAATTTAATGTCATATCGGCACGTTGGCCATAGTAGCACAATGGTAGTGCGGCTGGACGGAAACCAGAAGATCCGTGGTTCAAATCCCGGCTATGGCATTGAATTTTTCAGTCTGACTCTACGTTTCCACAATTTAGCCTACACACGGCCAGTGTGAAAGAATAATTAATTTCCATTAATTAACCTAATAGTGGTTAACTATAAAGCCCGGGCCTTAAAGTACTTACATGTTGTAAGTCGCCATTAAGGTAGTTGTCTCATGTGTTTATGAGAACTCCTAAGTGGTTTACCGGGAAAATACGAGTCAGTTGGAGAATTTAATGTCATATCGGCACGTTGGCCATAGTAGCACAATGGTAGTGCGGCTGGACGGAAACCAGAAGATCCGTGGTTCAAATCCCGGCTATGGCATTGAATTTTTCAGTC
Source organism: Mantis religiosa (assembly GCA_030765055.1). Taxonomy (NCBI): domain Eukaryota; kingdom Metazoa; phylum Arthropoda; class Insecta; order Mantodea; family Mantidae; genus Mantis; species Mantis religiosa. The sequence continues at coordinate 1,434,744 of JAUKNK010000207.1, forward strand.
TGACTCTACGTTTCCACAATTTAGCCTACACACGGCCAGTGTGAAAGAATAATTAATTTCCATTAATTAACCTAATAGTGGTTAACTATAAAGCCCGGGCCTTAAAGTACTTACATGTTGTAAGTCGCCATTAAGGTAGTTGTCTCATGTGTTTATGAGAACTCCTAAGTGGTTTACCGGGAAAATACGAGTCAGTTGGAGAATTTAATGTCATATCGGCACGTTGGCCATAGTAGCACAATGGTAGTGCGGCTGGACGGAAACCAGAAGATCCGTGGTTCAAATCCCGGCTATGGCATTGAATTTTTCAGTCTGACTCTACGTTTCCACAATTTAGCCTACACACGGCCAGTGTGAAAGAATAATTAATTTCCATTAATTAACCTAATAGTGGTTAACTATAAAGCCCGGGCCTTAAAGTACTTACATGTTGTAAGTCGCCATTAAGGTAGTTGTCTCATGTGTTTATGAGAACTCCTAAGTGGTTTACCGGGAAAATACGAGTCAGTTGGAGAATTTAATGTCATATCGGCACGTTGGCCATAGTAGCACAATGGTAGTGCGGCTGGACGGAAACCAGAAGATCCGTGGTTCAAATCCCGGCTATGGCATTGAATTTTTCAGTCTGACTCTACGTTTCCACAATTTAGCCTACACACGGCCAGTGTGAAAGAATAATTAATTTCCAAAAACTATTAGATATGCAGATTTTATTTTATTTTATTTATCACCAGATTCCAGCAAGTTAACCCACTCCGCCAATTGCCACGTTCTGTCTGGTGCCCTTTATGAAAGCATTCGTTTATCACTTTGTTAGTATTTATATGCATGACAAACCGTTTATTTAAGCTTTTCGCAACTTCTTGGTCCTCATTCAAGACTGTAAGTGTTAATGCTGGCTGCGTATAATACCGAGTAGAACAGTAAGGCTGCAATGGCGGTTTTTAGGCTAAAGGAGTCTATGTTTTCACATTAGACTATAAACTGCGATTGCATAGATCACAATAAATAGGGGCAGAAGACTCACCTGGTTGTTACTTATTAACCTGATGTTAAACTTAGTAGGCGCTCTGAGTCAATGAGACATGGTTGCCAACCTGCCTGAGTAACTTTATAAACATTATTTTATGTAATAATGACTTAACACAATAAGTGAACTACAACAAAACTTTTGGTTTACCATCATTTAGTATTAACTCATCACTTTGTTCATTAATGCGATGTTTTATTGTTTTGTACCTGACAACACTGGACTCATTTCATTACAAACGTAACAATAATACATAACAATTATAAATAAAACGATTGAATGGAGAAATTACTTAAAACTGATAATAGAACAAATACACAGTAACTCAAGAGTACCAACTTAAACAAGTAATGTTTGTACTACAGTAAGAGAATAGTGGAACTTGGTGTATTTGGTATTTGTATGTTGTACAAAATGTGCTTTTATAACCCGACCAAGACGAGTGCAGTCTTGTCACTTGTACAGGTTACGGCTTGCCCGTCCAGTTCGGACAACTCACTGACATTTTCCACGAGGGTTATAATCAAATCGGGAAGTTGAGACATTTATCAGACAGAAAGGGACTCAAACTACCAATAGTTAATGATATAATTAAATGTTCTGCAGGAATTTCTGTATTTATTTATTTATTTTGTAATTTTACGTGCTCCAACGTTAAGTCATATCGGACGGTGAATGGAATGGGTGAAATGATGCTCAAATGTGTCCGGGCTCCATGGAGCTTAGAGCTACCTGACATTCGTCTGTAAGGATAAGGGAAAACCCCGGAAAAACCCTTATCCAGGTAACTCACCCTGACCGAGATTCGAACTCGGGACCTCTTGAACATAAGGCACACATGCTACCATCTACGCTACTCAAATTCTGTATTTATGACCTTCAATTGTTCGTCGAGAGCATTTTATTGTCTTCTCACTTGTGATGTGAAGCATTGTTAGTAACAACAATGCTCCTTTGCGGTAATCTAGGTATCTGTTGGTTTTTGTAAACATTTGAAATTGTTTTCGTAGTCCATTCTGGCTTAGTCTGTAATTTTACATGGAAATAGCTCTGTTGCGAAATTTATTTTCCATTTTTCCAGGTTTCCGGCATATAAGGGATCAGTTTTAGGAGGTTTTACTGTACTACGTGAGGGACAACAACCATTTAGTAACACTTGATTTGGGAACTAACATATTGCTGAATACAGGAAGATTATTTCAGATTATGGCATAGGTCACTCTGTACATAGAATAGAGTTACTGAAACATCAGTACTGTTCATAAAGCTCATGGTTCTGCATCACGTATTTCAAGAGAAGTGTTTCCTAAATGCTGCGAGTGTACCAAACGCCTGGAGCAGCTTGGAGTTGCTTGTTTCTGTCAGCTAGAAGCGACCTGTGTGTCTGACAAGCTTTATTGCTTTTACTACAAGACTGCCAACTTAACTGCGACTCTGTAACAGTTCAGCTATTTCTGCACTGTATTCTGTCAAACTACATACTCTTGCAACTTTATGTATTTGATAAAACAGCGGTAACGCATTATCATAGGTTTGACAGGCAGTTACGACTGTGGTCCGGAATTTGGGAGTTCCGGGCCGATCTACCGACCCATGGGTACTTTTTCGGTTGTGGATACCGGCTGTACTGACCTCACAGGAAGTTTCCAGCGTAAAGTATAAAGACTGCTCTCTGCACTGTCGTAGCTATTTGGGACGACGCCCTCTGTCTCCTCTCGCCTCATCGTTCCTCCCGGGGTGCCCCACTTGGTGGCACCAAGACTGGACCTTCGTGCCGAATCCCCTCAGTAGCGTAGTCCAGTCAGTAACTCTGTCACTTCTAAAGTACACTTAAAAACTATCGTTCTGGGCCGGATTCGAATCAGCGAAATGGAATCAATAAACCAGCGTGTAGCTTGAGTCACCCGGGATGCTTTCTCTTGTTCCTTCCCTAAGGAAGTAGTTCACTTTGGGTTGAACTCGACGGGGCAGTATCGCCCGGCGTTTCCGGTAGCATCTCGTAACCTGAGATCGCTTAAAAAGCCTGCCTTTTAAAATAATTTTCATGTGGTCAAGCTTACCATAGTGGCTCAGTGGTTAGACCGCTTGGCTCTCACCAAGGCGCCCGGGTTCGATCCCAGGTGACCGCAAAGTGAGATTTGTGGTGGACAACACGGCGTTGGGGCGGGTTTTCTCCGGGATATCCGGTTTACCCCGCCATCTCATTCCACCGGTGCTCCATCTTCATTTCATGTATGATCAGTGTCACCGCCTGTGGTGCCGCATGTAGTGAAAGCGGGCTTTAAACACTACACATTTATCATTTATTTCAAGACACAATGAAATAACTTTTCCTATAATCAAAAAAGTACAGAAGTTGCCTTAACACTGTTGCATTAGTATTCTATGGAAACTGGCAGGAAATAACATTTCTCCGCAAAGACTCAAGTCTTTAGCAGGGAATGGCACGGCGAAAGGATAGGAGACATGCGTGTCAGTTATATGTTGGCAGCACATGCACGGTAGTACCAACTGTACTAACACAAATACTAATATGCTATATTATCAACAAAAGTAACAGAGCGTATTGAAAAAGTTATGGAGAATCTGCGTTTTATATCAAATTCGTCATTTCTCCTTGTTCATATTTAATGACCAGGTTTGAAAAGTTTTATTATATTCCCATATTCCGTTGTAACTACAATAAGATAATGTTTATCTTGAAGCAAATTGAGTGTTTGTAACAGTAGCTTGTAGAAGAAAGTCACGTGAACGCAATCACATTCGATTTATTGAACTTTCTTACTTCTGGTTTACCACTTGGTGCTATTAAATACAAGATACCGCCCGCAGTCAAGTCCTGATTTCTTCTAATTGATGCTTGGAGTAAGCAGTTTTCATGGCTTATTAGATGAGATACCCGGGCCAAACAAATTGCTGTTTTAGTGACACTGCTAAAACTTTCCAAGATCTGCTGTTCCAAACTTTCCATTTAATTATGTAAAACATGAATGCAGCTAACTTTCAAAGGGTCTTGGGTATATACAAACACAATAAAACTTCGTTAACCCTGGCAAGTTTTGAAAAAGTATGCTTTTTTACAGTAGCAAACTAGATTTTTTTTCTTCCAGAAGATAAATTGCTATTCTGGAATTCTTATAGCACCAGACGCCACCTGCTTTCTGTAAGAGAACCTTTAAACAGATATATTCAGATTGAGACAGTGTTGATGAACCAGCCGTGATTATGAACCACGCACAAGCATTAACAAACATAGAGAAATTGATGTACTTTGAGAGTCAAGACAAATGAACTTCTAATGTTAAAGCGGATGTGAGATAAGTGATACACTAAACTGAGACAGCAGAAGCTCGCTGCTGTTATGACCCACACACAAGCATTAACAAACATAGAGAAATTGATGTACTTCGAGAGTCAAGACAAATGAACTTCTAATGTTAAAGTGGATGTGAGATAAGTGATACACTAAACTGAGACGACAGAGGCTCACTGCTGTTATGACCCACACACAAACAGTAACAAACATAGAGAAATTGATGCTTTATTTCGAGAGTCAAGACAAATGAACTTCTAATGTTAAAGCTGATGTGAGATAAGTGATACACTAAACTGAGACAGCAGAAGCTCGCTGCTGTTATGACCCACACACAAGCATTAACAAACATAGAGAAATTGATGCTTTATTTCGAGAGGCAAGACAAATGAACTTCTAATGTTAAAGCGGATGTGAGATAAGTGATACACTAAACTGAGACAGCAGAAGCTCGCTGCTGTTATGACCCACACACAAGCATTAACAAACATAGAGAAATTGATGCTTTATTTCGAGAGGCAAGACAAATGAACTTCTAATGTTAAAGCGGATGTGAGATAAGTGATACACTAAACTGAGACAACAGAAGCTCACTGCTGTTATGACCCACACACAAGCAGTAACAAACATAGAGAAATTGATGCTTTATTTCGAGAGTCAAGACAAATAAACTTCTAATGTTAAAGCGGATGTGAGAAAAGTGATACACTAAACTGAGACAACAGAAGCTCACTGCTGTTATGACCCACACACAAGCAGTAACAAACATAGAGAAATTGATGATTTATTTCGAGAGTCAAGACAAATGAACTTCTAATGTTAAAGCGGATGTGAGAAAAGTGATACACTAAACTGAGACAACAGAAGCTCACTGCTGTTATGACCCACACACAAGCAGTAACAAACATAGAGAAATTGATGTTTTATTTCGAGAGTCAAGACAAATGAACTTCTAATGTTAAAACGGATGTGAGATAAGTGATACACTAAACTGAGACAGCAGGGGCTCACTGCTGTTATGACCCACACACAAGCAGTAACAAACATAGAGAAATTGATGCTTTATTTCGAGAGGCAAGACAAATGAACTTCTAATGTTAAAGCGGATGTGAGATAAGTGATACACTAAACTGAGACAAAAGAAGCTCACTGCTGTTATGACCCACACACAAGTGGTAACAAACAGAGAAATTGATGCTTTATTTCGAGATTCAAAACAAATGAACTTCTAATGTTAAAGCGGATGTGACATAAGTGATACACTAAACTGAGACAGCAGAGGCTCACTGCTGTTATGACCCACACACAAGTGGTAACAAACAGAGAAATTGATGCTTTATTTCGAGAGGCAAGACAAATGAACTTCTAATGTTAAAGCGGATGTGAGATAAGTGATACACTAAACTGAGACAACAGAAGCTCACTGCTGTTATGACCCACACACAAGCAGTAACAAACATAGAGAAATTGATGCTTTATTTCGAGATTCAAAACAAATGAACTTCTAATGTTAAAGCGGATGTGAGAAAAGTGATACACTAAACTGAGACAACAGAAGCTCACTGCTGTTATGACCCACACAAAAGCAGTAACAAACATAGAGAAATTGATGCTTTATTTCCAGAGTCAAGACAAATGAACTTCTAATGTTAAAGTAGGTGTGAGATAAGTGATACACTAAACTGAGACAGCAGAAGCTCACTGCTGTTATGACCCACACACAAGCAGTAACAAACATAGAGAAATTGATGCTTTATTTCCAGAGTCAACACAAATGAACTTCTAATGTTAAAGTAGGTGTGAGATAAGTGATACACTAAACTGAGACAGCAGAAGCTCACTGCTGTTATGACCCACACACAAGCAGTAACAAACATAGAGAAATTGATGCTTTATTTCCAGAGTCAAGACAAATGAACTTCTAATCTTAAAGCGCATGTGAGATAAGTGATACACTAAACTGAGACAGCAGAAGCTCACTGCTGTTATGACCCACACACAAGCAGTAACAAACATAGAGAAATTGATGCTTTATTTCGAGAGTCAAGCCAAATGAACTTCTAATGTTAAAGTAGGTGTGAGATAAGTGATACACTAAACTGAGACAGCAGAAGCTCACTGCTGTTATGACCCACACACAAGCAGTAACAAACATAGAGAAATTGATGCTTTATTTCCAGAGTCAAGACAAATGAACTTCTAATCTTAAAGCGCATGTGAGATAAGTGATACACTAAACTGAGACAGCAGAAGCTCACTGCTGTTATGCCCACACACAAGCAGTAACAAACATAGAGAAATTGATGCTTTATTTCGAGAGTCAAGACAAATAAACTTCTAATGTTAAAGCGGATGTGAGAAAAGTGATACACTAAACTGAGACAACAGAAGCTCACTGCTGTTATGACCCACACACAAGCAGTAACAAACATAGAGAAATTGATGATTTATTTCGAGAGTCAAGACAAATGAACTTCTAATGTTAAAGCGGATGTGAGATAAGTGATACACTAAACTGAGACTGCAGAAGCTCACTGCTGTTATGACCCACACACAAGCAGTAACAAACATAGAAAATTGATGCTTTATTTCGAGATTCAAAACAAATGAACTTCTAATGTTAAAGCGGATGTGAGAAAAGTGATACACTAAACTGAGACAACAGAAGCTCACTGCTGTTATGACCCACACACAAGCAGTAACAAACATAGAGAAATTGATGTTTTATTTCGAGAGTCAAGACAAATGAACTTCTAATGTTAAAGCGGATGTGAGATAAGTGATACACTAAACTGAGACAGCAGGGGCTCACTGCTGTTATGACCCACACACAAGTGGTAACAAACATAGAGAAATTGATGCTTTATTTCGAGAGGCAAGACAAATGAACTTCTAATGTTAAAGCGGATGTGAGATAAGTGATACACTAAACTGTGACAAAAGAAGCTCACTGCTGTTATGACCCACACACAAGTGGTAACAAACATAGAGAAATTGATGCTTTATTTTGAGAGGCAAGACAAATGAACTTCTAATGTTAAAGCGGATGTGAGATAAGTGATACACTAAACTGAGACAGCAGAGGCTCACTGCTGTTATGACCCACACACAAGTGGTAACAAACATAGAGAAATTGATGCTTTATTTCGAGAGGCAAGACAAATGAACTTCTAATGTTAAAGTGGATGTGAGATAAGTGATACACTAAACTGAGACAACAGAAGCTCACTGCTGTTATGACCCACACACAAGCAGTAACAAACATAGAGAAATTGATGCTTTATTTCCAGAGTCAAGCCAAATGAACTTCTAATGTTAAAGTGGATGTGAGATAAGTGATACACTAAACTGAGACAACAGAGGCTCACTGCTGTTATGACCCACACACAAACAGTAACAAACATAGAGAAATTGATGCTTTATTTCGAGAGTCAAGACAAATGAACTTCTAATGTTAAAGTGGATGTGAGATAAGTGATACACTAAACTGAGACAACAGAAGCTCACTGCTGTTATGACCCACACACAAGCAGTAACAAACATAGAGAAATTGATGCTTTATTTCGAGAGTCAAGACAAATGAACTTCTAATGTTAAAGTGGATGTGAGATAAGTGATACACTAAACTGAGACAACAGAAGCTCACTGCTGTTATGACCCACACACAAGCAGTAACAAACATAGAGAAATTGATGCTTTATTTCGAGAGTCAAGACAAATGAACTTCTAATGTTAAAGTGGATGTGAGATAAGTGATACACTAAACTGAGACAACAGAAGCTCACTGCTGTTATGACCCACACACAAGCAGTAACAAACATAGAGAAATTGATGCTTTATTTCGAGAGTCAAGACAAATGAACTTCTAATGTTAAAGTGGATGTGAGATAAGTGATACACTAAACTGAGACAACAGAAGCTCACTGCTGTTATGACCCACACACAAGCAGTAACAAACATAGAGAAATTGATGCTTTATTTCGAGAGTCAAGACAAATGAACTTCTAATGTTAAAGCGGATGTGAGATAAGTGATACACTAAACTGAGACAACAGAAGCTCACTGCTGTTATGATCCACACACAAGCAGTAACAAACATAGAGAAATTGATGCTTTATTTCGAAAGTCAAGACAAATGAACTTCTAATGTTAAAGCGGATGTGAGATAAGTGATACACTAAACTGAGACAACAGAAGCTCACTGCCGTTATGACCCACACACAAGCAGTAACAAACATAGAGAAATTGATGCTTAATTTCGAAAGTCAAGACAAATGAACTTCTAATGTTAAAGTGGATGTGAGATAAGTGATACACTAAACTGAGACAACAGAAGCTCACTGCTGTTATGATCCACACACAAGCAGTAACAAACATAGAGAAATTGATGCTTTATTTCGAAAGTCAAGACAAATGAACTTCTAATGTTAAAGCGGATGTGAGATAAGTGATACACTAAACTGAGACAGCAGAAGGTCACTGCTGTTACGACCCACACACAAGCAGTAACAAACATAGAGAAATTGATGCTTTATTTCGAAAGTCAAGACAAATGAACTTCTAATGTTAAAGCGGATGTGAGATAAGTGATACACTAAACTGAGACAACAGAAGCTCACTGCTGTTATGACCCACACACAAGCAGTAACAAACATAGAGAAATTGATGCTTTATTTCAAGAGTCAAGCCAAATGAACTTCTAATGTTAAAGCGGATGTGAGATAAGTGATACACTAAACTGAGACAGCAGAAGGTCACTGCTGTTATGACCCACACACAAGCAGTAACAAACATAGAGAAATTGATGCTTTATTTCAAGAGTCAAGACAAATGAACTTCTAATGTTAAAGCGGATGTGAGATAAGTGATACACTAAACTGAGACAACAGAAGGTCACTACTGTTATGACCCACACACAAGCAGTAACAAACATAGGGAAATTGATGCTTTATTTCAAGAGTCAAGACAAATGAACTTCTAATGTTAAAGCGGATGTGAGATAAGTGATACACTAAACTGAGACAACAGAAGGTCACTACTGTTATGACCCACACACAAGCAGTAACAAACATAGAGAAATTGATGCTTTATTTCAAGAGTCAAGACAAATGAACTTCTAATGTTAAAGCGGATGTGAGATAAGTGATACACTAAACTGAGACAACAGAAGCTCACTGCTGTTATGACCCACACACAAGCAGTAACAAACATAGGGAAATTGATGTTTTATTTCGAAAGTCAAGACAAATGAACTTCTAATGTTAAAGCGGATGTGAGATAAGTGATACACTAAACTGAGACAACAGAAGCTCACTGCTGTTATGACCCACACACAAGCAGTAACAAACATAGAGAAATTGATGCTTTATTTCGAGATTCAAAACAAATGAACTTCTAATGTTAAAGCGGATGTGAGATAAGTGATACACTAAACTGAGACAGCAGAAGCTCACTGCTGTTATGACCCACACACAAACAGTAACAAACATAGAGAAATTGATGCTTTATTTCGAGAGTCAAGACAAATGAACTTTTAATGTTAAAGCGGATGTGAGATAAGTGATACACTAAACTGAGACAACAGAAGGTCACTACTGTTATGACCCACACACAAGCAGTAACAAACATAGGGAAATTGATGCTTTATTTCAAGAGTCAAGACAAATGAACTTCTAATGTTAAAGCGGATGTGAGATAAGTGATACACTAAACTGAGACAACAGAAGGTCACTACTGTTATGACCCACACACAAGCAGTAACAAACATAGAGAAATTGATGCTTTATTTCAAGAGTCAAGACAAATGAACTTCTAATGTTAAAGCGGATGTGAGATAAGTGATACACTAAACTGAGACAACAGAAGCTCACTGCTGTTATGACCCACACACAAGCAGTAACAAACATAGGGAAATTGATGTTTTATTTCGAAAGTCAAGACAAATGAACTTCTAATGTTAAAGCGGATGTGAGATAAGTGATACACTAAACTGAGACAACAGAAGCTCACTGCTGTTATGACCCACACACAGGCAGTAACAAACATAGAGAAATTGATGCTTTATTTCGAGAGTCAAGACAAATGTACTTCTAATGTTAAAGCGGATGTGAGATAAGTGATACACTAAACTGAGACAGCAGAAGCTCACTGTTGTTATGACCCACACACAAGCAGTAACAAACATAGAGAAATTGATGCTTTATTTCGAGATTCAAAACAAATGAACTTCTAATGTTAAAGCGGATGTGAGATAAGTGATACACTAAACTGAGACAGCAGAAGCTCACTGCTGTTATGACCCACACACAAGCAGTAACAAACATAGAGAAATTTATGCTTTATTTCGAGATTCAAAACAAATGAACTTTTAATGTTAAAGCGGATGTGAGAAAAGTGATACACTAAACTGAGATAACAGAAGCTCACTGCTGTTATGACCCACACACAAGCAGTAACAAACATAGAGAAATTGATGTTTTACTTCGAGAGTCAAGACAAATGAACTTCTAATGTTAAAGCGGATGTGAGATAAGTGATACACTAAACTGAGACAACAGAAGCTCGCTGCTGTTATGACCCACACACAAGCAGTAACAAACATAGAGAAATTGATGCTTTATTTCGAGAGTCAAGACAAATGAACTTTTAATGTTAAAGCGGATGTGAGATAAGTGATACACTAAACTGAGACAGCAGAAGCTCGCTGCTGTTATGACCCACACACAAGCAGTAACAAACATAGAGAAATTGATGCTTTATTTCGAGAGTCAAGACAAATGAACTTCTAATGTTAAAGCGGATGTGAGATAAGTGATACACTAAACTGAGACAGCAGAAGCTCACTGCTGTTATGACACACACAAGCAGTAACAAACATAGAGAAATTGATGCTGCAACGAAGAAGGTTTTCTTAAAATGTCCGTAGGGCGTACAAGGAACAGCTACCTGATGTACCTCTGCCTCCAGAGCCAGTGATAAGAAGATGGGCAACATGGAACGAAGCTGTAATTTTCTACAGTAAGCACTTTGAAGCTGTGAAGTCAGTGATTGAGAACTTTTCTACTGATCCTGCAGTGTGTGCGAGTGAATCCTTGTCAACATTCAACAGTTCTAAAGTGCTCAGTTCAGTTTCATACATCGCAAGTCACTTCAGCTGGCTTCCCGACAGTATCAAGAAACTACAAACTTCAGGTAGGCCTCTCCAAGAAGCTGTGGAAATAATGGGAGATGCAGTTCAAAAGGTCAGTGTTACCATGGGAAATGTAATGCAGTTTCCACTGAACTGCAGTCTGTGCTAAAGAAAAGAATCCTGGATACAGATCTCTTGTTACTCTTTCTGGCTTACTTAATGGTGAAAATGTAGAACCCCCTGAAAATATTATTCCTAGCACAGTCCCTCTTTATAAATATGCACCATTTGCTTGTTGCGAAGTTGAAGGGTTTTTGCAAATAAAAAACAACATATTATTAGACAGAAGACTGTGCATGACACCAGAACATTTGGAAAAGTATATTATAGTTAACTGTAGACATTGATCCAATGTGGATTAAATGCTTGACACTTGTACTTCAGTATTGATTTTTAGCAGAAGTGAATCGATTAAAAATTTACTTAGATTTGACTAGGTGGACTTCTTTTTTATAGCAAAAAAATAACATTTTTATTATTATTGCTTTATTACACATTTAGTTACATATTTCACAATATTTTGTTACATATTTATGCACATATTTCTTAAATTGTTATAAAATAAAATCCGGCTCTATTAATATAAATAAGAGAAATGCCTCATTGTTTAGTCCTAGAATTAGTATTTGAGGCTGAGTCAATAAGCCATTGTTGACATAACGTCAGCGTTATGCTTTGTTTTATGCAATAATAACTTAACACAATAGGTCGGATCACTTTGTCCATGAATGCGATGTTTTATTGTTTTGACATTACTGATCGAAACTTCCACATTACAAACGTAAGGATATAAACCAGCGTGGGAGTGTAAGAGAATTACTTTACGGTACCTACAGATGTAAACAGATAATGTTTACACTTCATTAAGAGTACATTCTGACATCGTGGAGCGGCCACGCGCTTTGTTGTGAATCACTGACAGACAAATTTAAGAGGTGGGCGCCGTTGCTTCTTGGTTCAATGACCGCCAATTTAGTGAGGTCATTGCCATGTTTACAGATCATGGTAGCTTCCAGACATGCAACATGTTACATCAATATATGTTCACTTAACATCGAACAATACTTCCTCCATCAGTATGTTCAACTGATACAGGTAATCGTATAAAACTGTATTTTACATGTAAGTTAAAAGACAACTTATCAACTAAAATCTAAGTACACTATTGTCATGTTTGGTAAACGACAAGATTTTCCTCTACTGTAAGTACATATAGTGACTGTTGGTTTGAAAGTCCACTTTATTATCGCCCTGATAACACGCAAGGAGTATCTTTATTTAAAGGTTAGCTTTCAAAAATGTTGATGAGAACTCAGCCATTTTTTCATCTATTACGTCCCTATATGCCACTTTTCAAATTCCGTGCTTTGACGTAAAATCATAGGAAACAAAAGAGAACTACATAGTAATTAATGATGTACACACGTTTGAAAATTGTAAATAAAATAAAGAATATCTCGGAAAATCACTTATGACATAATATAAGTGTGTCAACACTTTGTCATGCAAATACAATTTGGCAGAACTTACCTGCATACCTCTGGCGAATTACGCACAGCAACAGAGGACGTATGTGCTAATCATAATTACTGTGGCCTTTGTTTTCTCTTTTCTGCTATCAGATTCTCCACTTTCACCAAAACTTGTGCGTCATTACGTGAGTGTAGATCGTGAGCTTCCCTTCAAATTTCTTACTTAATCTATACCAAAACAGGCAGTACTTTGCGAATTCTCAATCTTATCTGTTTTCTATTGTTACTCCATAATAATACAATAACCTCTTAAAGTATATGGACTGTACTCACATGGCTTTCTCTACTCTTATACAAACACTTATTGCTCTATCTACTTCAAGATAAACATTATCTTATTGTAGTTACAAGGGAATACAGTAGACTTAAAGTGATAGTCAAATGTTTTGAGATGTCTTTGTATGTCCAACAGAAAACAATGAATAACGACTTATAATTTGAGAAAAGTGTAAGTACTGGAAAATTGAAACAAATAACAAGGAATATTTATGAAATGGTTAACTCCACAGTAGCATGACGTAAGATATACTACACCGAGGCTAACGAAAGAGACAGGCTATGGTGCGTTTGAATCAGCTGATAACAGCAGTCCTAACCTGTACAGTATAGGCTTTGAACTGTATGTCGTTCCTGTGGTCTGTGTGATATTACTTTTGTTTTACTTTTTTAACTAGTGAAATTAATAATATTTAGTGGTTCAGGTTAGTGAGAAAGTGTTATATTATCATGTAGTTAACACATATTCCAGTTTGTTCGTAAATTTTATGTATTTAGTAGTGTTTTCAAGTAGGCTGTATGTTAACCTCTGGGAACGTTATAACGGCTTCGATGCCATATTCCATCTTCTCATTTGAATCTAGATTGAAGCATTTATTTTAGTAAATTCTGCTTATTCTTTTATTATACGTGTGATATTACATAGTTCTATCTTGTGTTTAAATGTACAGAAAAATTATCTCCATTATTGAACGAAATAACTTATGCGTTCAACACATGGTGGATACAAGTTAATGTTATTATTACTATTATTTTCCTTTTAAGGTACTCAGAGTTGTAAAAAATGCCTCGACGTTGTAGTGTCTTTGGGTGTAGATCAAATTATGACACAGAAAGTGAAAAAAGTACAATACTTTCACTGCCAAAAGTCGAAAATCTTCGTAAGATCTGGCTACGGCATATTCCGACGGATTTTTCGAAATTAAAAAATCATTTTGTGTGCATAAAGCATTTTGAGGAGTCGTGTGTTTATAAGAATAGACAGGATTTCTACTTCAAAGGGAGAGTTGATAGAATATGAAAGGAAAATCCCTAAACTCACAGAAAATGCTGTACCAACAATATTTCCTAATACACCCTCTTACTGTTCTAAAACTATTCCCAAAATAAAACGTGTTGCTGATAAAGAAGACGAAAATTTGGTCCAGGCATTTCGAGACAGCATTCAATCAAATAAACAGCACGTGGAAAGGAATTTAACAAATAATGTAGATAATAATAAATAATGTTTCTTTTGTAGATATAAGAAAAATCAATTCCAGTAAGGCTAATTGGACAGTAATTAAGGACGAGGGAACAATTTATATTTGTTTAATGGGTATAAATAATGGCACACCTAGTGTCATTTCTTTTATAACAGTTAAAGATGATTTAATTTATACTGTTGTATTGGAAAACGTTTGCATCAATGCTTCTAGTACTAATAATGTGAAAAAATTGAATTCATTAAATGTTTTGGATAGTATTATAACACAAATTGAAAATGGTGAAATATTACCCACAGTTAGAGATAAAATAGAATCTGCTATCCAGCTGCTACAGTCTCTAGTAAACCATGATGAGAATGAGCATATGAAGTTTATTGTGGAGCAATTAAATCTGTCACAGACTCCAAAGAATAACAGGTGTTATGGCAACAAATGCATGGTCTTGCTTCCACTCTGTATGTCTATTCATCATCCGCCTACAATGCACTAAGAAAATGCGATATGTTGATTTTGCCACACCCACGTACACTGCAGAAACTAATTTCATTCTATAAATTGTCCTTGGAAAGTAGTTCTTACTTGGAAAACAGATTTAAACATTTAAAAAGTCATGAACACTTAGTATCTCTCGTGATGGATGAAATATATATTCAGCCACAACTGTCATTTAAAGGAGGTGTGATTTATCGCAGTAGTGCAACTGATCCTCAGAAACATGCAAAAACTGCTCAAGTCTTCATGCTATCCTCACTACTTTCTAAATATGTTGATGTCGTTTCCATTATACAGTTATCAATTTAACAAGTGAACAGCTGAAGACATATATTATAGAAGTTCTGGGTATGTTGGAAATAATTGGCTTTACAGTTATTAGTTTAATTGCAGATAATAATATTGTGAACAGAAAAGCATATGAACTTATGACCCCAAATAAAATTTTGCAGCCTAGCATTACTCACCCACTAGACTCATCAAGAAGGCTTTTCTTTATATTTGACACTATCCACATTTAAAAATGTATCAGAAATAATTGGGAGACCAAAAGAAATGCAAATAAGAACTTATACTTTCCTGATTTCAATCATCACTCCAATATACTTTCAGCTCAATACAGGCACTTAGAGTTGATGTATGAAAAAGAAAAGAAAAACCTAGTTAAGTATGGGCACACACTTTCCGCCAAAGTGTTATATCCATTGTCAATTCAGAAGCAGAATGTTAGCTTGGCATTGAAAATTTTCAATGACAATAACATTGTGGCCTTGAAACCTGTCACATAAGATCTTGGTGTTTCTGAAGATATTGATGAGACTGCAAATTTCTTAAATATCATTATTAACTGGTGGAAAATAGTTAATGTTAAAAGTGTGTTCGAAGGGAAACAATTCAATGATCCATACAGAGAGGCCATTAAAAGCCAAAGAGATATGCAATTTGAATTTCTAAGTGAAATGTGTCATTGGCTAAAAATTTGGAGGGTGTCTGTTCCATCAGTAAATGCTTTAACTCCGCAGACATTTCAGTCCTTGATTACTACGCTGGATACTTTCCTGGAAATCATTCCATATCTATTTGAGAAATACAACATAGATTACATTTTGCTAAGCAAATTTCAGAGTGATAATTTGGAGGGTCGTTTTGGATCATACAGACAGCTAAGTGGTGCAAATTACTATATAACTTACAGGTATTGGAAAAGGAGAGGAAATTGAGATTTAAAAATACTTTGTTGTTTGCTGCTCATAATGGTAGTGTAAATTTGAAAGAACTGTTACCTACCCAACAAAATTATGATAATGATATTGACCTGAATGGTTTTTCTGATATTCTGGATGAAAAGTTTGAAATGCAAGTAATTCCTAATGATACAGTGCCAATACTGACATATTTGGGGGGATTTGCATCTAGACAAGTGCTACGTAAATCTAAGTGTAATATATGCAGTTCATGGCTCCAATGAAATAAACAAGTGGAAGTCGATTCTTCATATGACTTTGTAAAGGACTTGGACAGAGGAAAATTAACATTACCCACAGACAATGTAGTATTTACTGTTGGTTTGGCATGGCATACAATGTCATTATTAGCAAGAGACTCTCAAAATTTCTTAACCTCTGCGAAACAGCTCTCTGTAGCTCAGAAAAATTGTAAAATTAAACTTCTGAGATCAGATGTACAGAATACTGGTACTGAATGTAAATGTTTACATAAGAAGACCCTAGTTGAGAAACTGGATAGTGTTGCTCTTTGTGTTAACAAAATATTGATTAGTAATTTTGTTAAAATGACCAATGAGAAATCTTGTGATTCAGACACTACAAGGAAAGTAAAAAAACTGAAAACATAAATTTTGGCATTATTTGTGATCATAAGACTTCTTCCATAAACTGTTTTGATGGATTACATTACATTCTGTACTTTGTATATACTCAGTGTATATATCAGTGTTAAACCTGTGGATTTATCACTAACATCTGTAAAAATAATTATGCAAAAGTATGGAGTTTGGCAGAATACAAGGATCACCTCATATGTTTGGTACATATAAACATCTCCCTATAGTGGTGTAATTGCATATAACTCTCATTTGTTTATTTCATTACCTCACCTTTTTGTGCTAGGTATTATCCTAATATTTTACATTCATAGTTCCTGATTCGAAATTTAACTGAAATTATTGTGCGAGAAATATAAGTATTTTTTTTTTTTTTTTTAGGAAAAAGGGATTCAAAGTGTCTTCTGAAAACTTTATTTGAAGGTGAGCGATATACTGTATTTTATCATTTATACATTATTTCTTTATTCTTTAAAGTATCATCTTTATAGATCTAAAAAGCATAATAACATAAGTGGTGTATATTATAAACACGTAAGTAATTATAAGAAACGTAATATAGCTTAGTAGTACGAGCATACCAAAAATCAGTTCCGAGACATAAAATCCCTTCTAATATATTACTTATATAATTATATTAATTAAAGTATAATTGTCTAGAATGATGAACACATGTGAAATACTGTTTATTTATAATCATTCAGTTCACTAATAAAACAATGTAACTTCTGCGCTACGCTGTCTACTCTCTCAGACTGCCTGTGTGACGTCACACGAAAGTTTCCCTGTCGCGCCGAAGCCGGTATCTTTCGTTAGCCGCGTACTACACAAACTGTACCACAAGTCGCATTCAGAGGGTGCTGGCCTCTACATTTACCAATTACAATGCATAAACGTACTTACAACATAGTGTAGTGGTTATGGTTCTTAAAATTAAAACAAAATTCTTAGAGAAGTAAGTGGTTCCCTCTAACTGCCTACCTAACTAAACGAAAATAAGTTACCCTACAATACCCCTGCGGCTAAACCTTATTGAGTGTGTGCACGCAGTAACATCATTGAGGCTTAGCAAAGCCTCCCAGCAGAGACGGGCTACTTCCACAAAGATGAGGTATTTGACTTCTTACTGTCATTAACACATTTGTAAATTCTCCTCAATGCAGAACTCCATAAAAGGTAACAGGTGTTATCTCTGGAGCTCGGCATTTGTCTTAATGCTAATGAACAAAAATTAACAAAACTTTCAAATGGATGAACCAGGTTTAATAGTTTTTTTTTTTTTTTTTTTTTTTTTTTTTAATTTACGCCCTCCAACATCAAGTCATATCGGACGATGAAAGAAATGACTGAAATAATGCTCAAATGAGTCCGGGGACCATGGATATTACAGTTATCCGACATTCGTCTATCAGGATAAGGGAAAATCCCGGGAAAACCTTATCCAGGTAACTCACCGTTACCGAGTTTCGAACTCGGGACTTCTTGAACGTGAGGCAGACACGCTACCATCTACGCTACCGAGGCGGGCTGAGAGGAAGAATTGAAGAACTGAGAGAAGTCATGATACAAATGTTAGATATTGTAAAAGCCTCAACAAACTGAGATCTGTAATGACCAGCAAATAAATTAGACGAACCTGGTGTCAGTTCAGAACGATCAACAAACTATCTGATTATTCACAGCAGTCGTCATAGTGGGCTTCAGAAAATCCTGTCACCTGAAAATTGCAGAATGATTCCGAACAAAAAATATTCGTACAGTACAGAACCGTTGATATTCTGAAGAATTTTTAAGGTATATAACGACATGCAGATGGCAGCTTCAATAACATTGTATTTATTCAAACAAAATAGAAATAAGTCTTACGTCGAGATCAGGGGAAACAAGCCAGCTGTACACCGGAAGCCTACACACATCGATCTCTATCTGAACGCTCATAGTTTCCATCATAAGTCTCAACGACTGGGAGTTCTCAATACACTGGCTCATAGAGCTTTGTCTATCTCTGATCCCAGCCACTTAAAAGCCTCCATCACCAAAGCTAGGAAAGGGAAACCTGTAATACAGCAAGCGTCAGATAAGTCTACCGCTACAGTCTCAACCCGTTTACCAACAACCTTTCCGGCAGAATCAGCAGCCTCGATCACCAAAGCTAGGAAAGGGAAACCTGTAATACAGCAAGCGTTAGATAAGCCTACCGCTACAGCCTACATCACGTTTACCGGTAATCTACCCGGCAGAATCAGCAGCCTCGATCACCAAAGCTAGGAAAGGGAAACCTGTAATACAGCAAGCGTTAGATAAGCCTACCGCTACAGCCTACATCACGTTTACCGGTAATCTACCCGGCAGAATCAGCAGCCTCGATCACCAGAGCTAAGAAAGGGAAACCTGTAATACAGCAAGTGTCAGATAAGCCTACCACTAATGCCTACATCACGTTTACTGGTAATCTACCCGGCAGAATCAGCAGCCTCGATCACCAGAGCTAAGAAAGGGAAACCTGTAATACAGCAAGCGTCAGATAAGCCTACCGCTACAGCCTACATCACGTTTAGCGGTAATCTACCCGGCAGAATCAGTAGCCTCGATCACCAGAGCTAAGAAAGGGAAACCTGTAATACAGCAAGTGTCAGATAAGCCTACCGCTACAGCCTACATCACGTTTACCGGTAATCTACCCGGCAGAATCAGCAGCCTCGATCACCAGAGCTAAGAAAGGGAAACCTGTAATACAGCAAGCGTCAGATAAGCCTACCACTACAACCTACATCACGTTTACCGGTAATATATCCGGCAGAATCAGCAGCTTCGATCACCAAAGCTAGGAAAGGGAAACCTGTAATACAGCAAGCGTTCGATAAGACTACCGCTACAGCCTACATCACGTTTACCGGTAATCTACCCGGCAGAATCAGCAGCCTCGATCACCAGAGCTAAGAAAGGGAAACCTGTAATACAGCAAGCGTCAGATAAGCCTACCACTTCAACCTACATCACGTTTACCGGTAATATATCCGGCATAATCAGCAGCCTCGATCACCAGAGCTAAGAAAGGGAAACCTGTAATACAGCAAGCGCCAGATAAGCCTACCACTACAACCTACACCACGTTTACCGGTAATCTACCCAACAGAATCAGCAGCCTCGATCACCAAAGCTAAGAAAGGGAAACCTGTAATACAGCAAGCGTCAGATAAGCCTACGACTACAGCCTACACCACGTTTACCGGTAATCTACCCGGCAAAATCAGCAGCCTCGATCACCAAAGCTAGGAAAGGGAAACCAGTAATACAGCAAGCGTCAGATAAGCCTACCACTACAACCTACACCACGTTTACCGGTAATCTACCCAACGGAATCAGCAGCCTCGATCACCAAAGCTAAGAAAGGGAAACCTGTAATACAGCAAGCGTCAGATAAGCCTACGACTACAGCCTACACCACGTTTACCGGTAATCTACCCGGCAAAATCAGCACTCTGGATTACCAGAGCTAAGAAAGGGAAACCTGTAATACAGCAAGTGTCAGATAAGCCTACGACTACAGCCTACATCACGTTTACCGGTAATCTACCCGGCAAAATCAGCACTCTCGATTACCAGAGCTAAGAAAGGGAAACCTGTAATACAGCAAGCGTCAGATAAGCCTACCACTACAACCTACACCACGTTTACCGGTAATCTACCCAACAGAATCAGCAGCCTCGATCACCAAAGCTAAGAAAGGGAAACCTGTAATACAGCAAGCGTCAGATAAGCCTACCGCTACAGCCTACACCACGTTTACCGGTAATCTACCCGGCAAAATCAGCAGCCTCGATCACCAAAGCTAGGAAAGGGAAACCAGTAATACAGCAAGCGTCAGATAAGCCTACCACTACAACCTACACCACGTTTACCGGTAATATATCCGGCATAATCAGCAGCCTCGATCACCAGAGCTAAGAAAGGGAAACCTGTAATACAGCAAGCGTCAGATAAGCCTACCACTACAACCTACACCACGTTTACCGGTAATCTACCCAACAGAATCAGCAGCCTCGATCACCAAAGCTAAGAAAGGGAAACCTGTAATACAGCAAGCGTCAGATAAGCCTACGACTACAGCCTACACCACGTTTACCGGTAATCTACCCGGCAAAATCAGCAGCCTCGATCACCAAAGCTAGGAAAGGGAAACCAGTAATACAGCAAGCGTCAGATAAGCCTACCACTACAGCCTACACCACGTTTACCGGTAATCTACCCGGCAAAATCAGCACTCTCGATTACCAGAGCTAAGAAAGGGAAACCTGTAATACAGCAAGTGTCAGATAAGCCTACGACTACAGCCTACACCACGTTTACCGGTAATCTACCCGGCAAAATCAGCACTCTCGATTACCAGAGCTAAGAAAGGGAAACGTGTAATACAGCAAGCGTCAGATAAGCCTACCACTACAACCTACACCACGTTTACCGGTAATCTACCCGGCAGAATCAGCAGCCTCGATCACCAGAGCTAAGAAAGGGAAACCTGTAATACAGCAAGCGTCAGATAAGCCTACGACTACAGCCTACACCACGTTTACCGGTAATCTACCCGGCAAAATCAGCACTCTCGATTACCAGAGCTAAGAAAGGGAAACCTGTAATACAGCAAGTGTCAGATAAGCCTACGACTACAGCCTACACCACGTTTACCGGTAATCTACCCGGCAAAATCAGCAGCCTCGATCACCAAAGCTAAGAAAGGGAAACCTGTAATACAGCAAGTGTCAGATAAGCCTACAACTACAGCCTACACCACGTTTACCGGTAATCTACCCGGCAAAATCAGCAGCCTCGATGACCAAAGCTAAGAAAGGGAAACCTGTAATACAGCAAGTGTCAGATAAGCCTACGACTACAGCCTACATCACGTTTACCGGTAATCTACCCGGCAAAATCAGCACTCTCGATTACCAGAGCTAAGAAAGGGAAACCTGTAATACAGCAAGCGTCAGATAAGCCTACCACTACAACCTACACCACGTTTACCGGTAATCTACCCAACAGAATCAGCAGCCTCGATCACCAAAGCTAAGAAAGGGAAACCTGTAATACAGCAAGCGTCAGATAAGCCTACCGCTACAGCCTACACCACGTTTACCGGTAATCTACCCGGCAAAATCAGCAGCCTCGATCACCAAAGCTAGGAAAGGGAAACCAGTAATACAGCAAGCGTCAGATAAGCCTACCACTACAACCTACACCACGTTTACCGGTAATATATCCGGCATAATCAGCAGCCTCGATCACCAGAGCTAAGAAAGGGAAACCTGTAATACAGCAAGCGTCAGATAAGCCTACCACTACAACCTACACCACGTTTACCGGTAATCTACCCGGCAAAATCAGCACTCTCGATTACCAGAGCTAAGAAAGGGAAACCTGTAATACAGCAAGCGTCAGATAAGCCTACGACTACAGCCTACACCACGTTTACCGGTAATCTACCCGGCAAAATCAGCAGCCTCGATCACCAGAGCTAAGAAAGGGAAACCTGTAATACAGCAAGTGTCAGATAAGCCTACGACTACAGCCTACACCACGTTTACCGGTAATCTACCCGGCAAAATCAGCACTCTCGATTACCAGAGCTAAGAAAGGGAAACGTGTAATACAGCAAGCGTCAGATAAGCCTACCACTACAACCTACACCACGTTTACCGGTAATCTACCCGGCAGAATCAGCAGCCTCGATCACCAGAGCTAAGAAAGGGAAACCTGTAATACAGCAAGCGTCAGATAAGCCTACGACTACAGCCTACACCACGTTTATCGGTAATCTACCCGGCAAAATCAGCACTCTCGATTACCAGAGCTAAGAAAGGGAAACCTGTAATACAACAAGTGTCAGATAAGCCTACGACTACAGCCTACACCACGTTTACCGGTAATCTACCCGGCAAAATCAGCAGCCTCGATCACCAAAGCTAAGAAAGGGAAACCTGTAATACAGCAAGTGTCAGATAAGCCTACGACTACAGCCTACACCACGTTTACCGGTAATCTACCCGGCAAAATCAGCAGCCTCGATCACCAAAGCTAAGAAAGGGAAACCTGTAATACAGCAAGTGTCAGATAAGCCTA
Source organism: Mantis religiosa (assembly GCA_030765055.1). Lineage (NCBI taxonomy): Eukaryota > Metazoa > Arthropoda > Insecta > Mantodea > Mantidae > Mantis > Mantis religiosa. The sequence continues at coordinate 1,457,744 of JAUKNK010000207.1, forward strand.
CGACTACAGCCTACACCACGTTTACCGGTAATCTACCCGGCAAACTCAGCAGCCTCGATCACCAAAGCTAAGAAAGGGAAACCTGTAATACAGCAAGTGTCAGATAAGCCTACGACTACAGCCTACACCACGTTTACCGGTAATCTACCCGGCAAAATCAGCAGCCTCGATCACCAAAGCTAGGAAAGGGAAACCTGTAATACAGCAAGTGTCAGATAAGCCTACGACTACAGCCTACACCACGTTTACCGGTAATCTACCCAACAGAATCAGCAGCCTCGATCACCAAAGCTAAGAAAGGGAAACCTGTAATACAGCAAGCGTCAGATAAGCCTACGACTACAGCCTACACCACGTTTACCGGTAATCTACCCGGCAAAATCAGCACTCTCGATTACCAGAGCTAAGAAAGGGAAACCTGTAATACAGCAAGTGTCAGATAAGCCTACGACTACAGCCTACACCACGTTTACCGGTAATCTACCCAACAGAATCAGCAGCCTCGATCACCAAAGCTAAGAAAGGGAAACCTGTAATACAGCAAGCGTCAGATAAGCCTACGACTACAGCCTACACCACGTTTACCGGTAATCTACCCGGCAAAATCAGCACTCTCGATTACCAGAGCTAAGAAAGGGAAACCTGTAATACAGCAAGTGTCAGATAAGCCTACGACTACAGCCTACACCACGTTTACCGGTAATCTACCCAACAGAATCAGCAGCCTCGATCACCAAAGCTAAGAAAGGGAAACCTGTAATACAGCAAGCGTCAGATAAGCCTACGACTACAGCCTACACCACGTTTACCGGTAATCTACCCGGCAAAATCAGCACTCTCGATTACCAGAGCTAAGAAAGGGAAACCTGTAATACAGCAAGCGTCAGATAAGCCTACGACTACAGCCTACACCACGTTTACCGGTAATCTACCCGGCAAAATCAGCAGCCTCGATCACCAAAGCTAAGAAAGGGAAACCTGTAATACAGCAAGTGTCAGATAAGCCTACGACTACAGCCTACACCACGTTTACCGGTAATCTACCCAACAGAATCAGCAGCCTCGATCACCAAAGCTAAGAAAGGGAAACCTGTAATACAGCAAGCGTCAGATAAGCCTACGACTACAGCCTACACCACGTTTACCGGTAATCTACCCGGCAAAATCAGCACTCTCGATTACCAGAGCTAAGAAAGGGAAACCTGTAATACAGCAAGTGTCAGATAAGCCTACGACTACAGCCTACACCACGTTTACCGGTAATCTACCCAACAGAATCAGCAGCCTCGATCACCAAAGCTAAGAAAGGGAAACCTGTAATACAGCAAGCGTCAGATAAGCCTACGACTACAGCCTACACCACGTTTACCGGTAATCTACCCGGCAAAATCAGCACTCTCGATTACCAGAGCTAAGAAAGGGAAACCTGTAATACAGCAAGTGTCAGATAAGCCTACGACTACAGCCTACACCACGTTTACCGGTAATCTACCCGGCAAAATCAGCACTCTCGATTACCAGAGCTAAGAAAGGGAAACCTGTAATACAGCAAGTGTCAGATAAGCCTACGACTACAGCCTACATCACGTTTACCGGTAATCTACCCGGCAGAATCAGCAGCCTCGATCACCAGAGCTAAGAAAGGGAAACCTGTAATACAGCAAGTGTCAGATAAGCCTACGACTACAGCCTACATCACGTTTACCGGTAATCTACCCGGCAAAATCATCAGGATTCTCAGGACAATTCACAAGCTACCTCCGAAGATTAAACATCTGTTGAGACTGGACTTCCAAGTTCCGGAAGGATCAACGCTACCAGAATAAGCTAACATGAAGGGAGCATTCGTTTAATTCAACCTGAGAAGTCTGGGCTGGCAGAGCATTGTTTGATAACGACCATAGACGACCATCTTGGCATAATGTTACAGTTACTGGGAGCGGAGAGTTAAGGAGGCTTTGGCCATTTCATCCAAGAGGAGCACGCTCAATCGTGATGCTGGATTTCAGTTCAGCTCCTCTTGTAATCGGCTTTAAAAAGTGGAAATCAATCGACTTATGAAGCACAGATCTATACAGCTTCATCATGAAGGGAAGTAGTTACGTTTCTTTGACACAATTAATGTTCTATACTCACGCCATCTCCTGACCTGGCATTTAATTTACTGAAAACAGTCTTTTGTTCAGTAATGCGAATGTTGATAGTTTTTTTGTCTTTGTTGATATTTGTATTATATCCAGTGATACTTTTCTTTTTGTAATTTAGGTCCTCCAACGCTAAGTCATATCGGACGATGAATGAAATGAGTGAAATGATGCTACAATGAGTCCGGGGGCCATGGAGCTTAGAGCTACCCAACATTCATATTTTAGGATAAGGGAAAACTGCGGAAAAAACCTTATCCAGGTAACACCCTGACCCAGATTCGAACTCGGGACCTCTTGAACTGCGGCAGACACTATACCACCACGCTACGGAGGCGGGCAATGATACATGTTGAGGTTACGAGAAAATCTCGAACATATTCGTAGCCAAGAAAGCTTCGGGACTTATTTTAAGGTCTTAAATATATAAAAACAAAGCTCAGGTACAATTTACAACAAAGAACCAATGAACACTGCTGGAGCAAAATACCAAAATACCAGATACAGAAGTTAGAAACTTGTCAACTCTCTACCGATAAGATTAGAGGTTATAATTAAAAACTATCCGATGAAATACTGAATGATAATGTTTGTGCAGTACTTTTGGAGTACTGTGCCTCAGAAGTGTGCAACAAAATTGTTTTCTGTCGATGCAATAAATGTTGCTCATTGCTTTAAGTATCGTTCACGATATCAAGAGATTCTTTAAACATTCCTCATTGCGCACGGCTTGTTTGACATCATATTTGTTGATGTAATTTGTGTTCGGAATTGCATGCACGTCTCGATGAGAGAGAAAGCACGCAGAACCGTGGTGGAGTTATATCAAATTAAACGAGCCAAAAGAGTGAAAGGGAAGTTAAAGTGGGTCGGTCGCGCCCATTTTAATTCCATTTTGACAAGAGAGATAAGCAACTTTTGTTGGGTAAGTGCTCAGATCTAAGTTGTACGAACTCGGAATAAATCTTGGAATACGTTATCAAGGGTAAAATGTGACGATCTCCACGTTGCTGTTTTGTTTTGTAGCGAGTTGTGTTATTTTCATAATCAGCTCTTTCTAATTTCTCATTATTATTTCTTATGTAAATTATTTACTGTACAGTGAAATAATTATGATTGGCAACAAGCATGCACATATGTGAAAATATGATTTTGCAACTACGCTATACAAATTCAGGCACAAACTTCTTGCGGCGGTACATAACCTAACTTTCTGTACAGATACAAGTTTATGGCATCTTTCATGTTCTGTACTCAAAATACATAACGCACTTAACTTAGTCCCAAAACCTTCTTTCTGAAAAGAACATTTTAACTGTTACTAACGTCACTAAGATCTACAGTAGAACCTCGTTTATCCTAGTTAACGAAAATTCGGGTTGTTCAGAAAATTATGGAAAAACAACAAAAAAAAACATGCACATTTCAAAATATTTTTAATGGAGTTTAGAACTTACTATTGGCACACTTTCACCTAAAAACACATACACTGTATGTATTGTAATATACTGCGATCCATATAAATCTGAACCATTTCAAGCTTTTGAACCAATAATAGGACACACGTGCAACTTTGGGAGAATATAATACACAATTGGGAGATTACATTACACTATTTACATCTCAGAGAAAATGTTGGAAGTGTCCTCCACCAGCACCTATACATGTTTGTACTCGTCTCACCATACAGAGAGTATCCTCACCAATGTTACTTATTTCGGTTGGAATGGATTCCTTGAGAACATCAATTGTCCGTGGCCTGTTCTTGTACACTCTACCCACAAGAAAAAATCCGGTGAGGTTAGGTCAGGGGATCTGGAGACCACAGTTTCAAGAGGTCCCGAGTTCGAATCTCGGTCAGGGCGAGTTACTTGGATAAGGTTTTTTCCCGGGGTTTCCCTTATCCTGATAGACGAATGTCAGCTAATTCTAAGCTTCATGGACCCTGGGCTCATTTGAGCATCATTTCACCCATTTCATTCAACGTCCGATATAACTCAACGTTGGAGGACGTAAATCACAAAAAAAAAAGGACCACAGATCTTTTGAGAATATTCGATAACACTGGGCAACAAAAAAATAATTTTTGAATGTTTCGAGCACTGCATGAGGCAATTTTGGGTTGAGAAAAACAAATATGACAATGAAAAACTTTTATTAGCTCTAGTTTCTATGATATACACAAGGTGGAAGTATTCCATATTAACGGATTGAGAGAAAAGGATACATTTTAATTACATACATGCTAACAACAATGAAAGTTCATTTGATTCTTTAACTGGTAATCACATGCTAAGAGTTCTAAATTGCTGGAAAAATACTTGGCAGATAGTCGTGTCTGAAGAGAATCATGTGGTGACCTATTGACTTCGTCTTGTGATGGAGTTCCGTAGACCAACAGTAATCCGCAAGCATCATTTCATTCCAACGGTCCTGATATCTTTGTTCCATAACACAAGTGTCCTGATGGAATCATCACTAACAGCTCCACAACTAGGAGGGGAAAGGTCTAGGTGGGAGTGGAGAAAATGGATCTTATGGGACATGGTGCATCCAAGGTTACGGTATTTTTGCAGGAGCACTGTCACCAAATGCTTGTTGTTGTCATCTCTTTTGTTGCCTAAAAATTCATGAACAACACCCTTGAAGGCTTCCCAAGCTTCCTATTCTTTCCCCTCCAAAATTTGGTTAAATGTAGGATCCTTTACTAGTTCTTTTACTTGTGGTCCGACAAAAATGCCTTCCTTAACTTTTGCATCACTTAATTTACAAAATGTCTCTCTGATTGTGTTTTGTTATTTGACAGGTGTGCCAATTCACAAAAACAATTCCCCCAAAATTAAAATCTTCACTCTAAAAATGAAATGTCACTTTATCTTCAAAATAAGAGCTAATCTATCATTTTTATGGTGATTTTTTAATTCAGCAGATGGAAATACATGTAAATTCACTATTTTTAAGCCCGAAACATTTTCATTGTTGCCCGTGTCATCAAACAAACTAGTTACAAGTTCCATGGAGTCATTAGATGTATGTCACGTTGCTCCATTTCATCTTTCTGGAAATAACCTTCTCTCAATTCGATATCATCCAGCTGCTCCACAAATGTCTTGAAGATGCCCATATAAACTGCAGTATCTACAATCGTATCAAAGAAAGTGGGAGCAACGATCCATAGATGCTGGTGGAGGACAATTCCAACATTTTCTCTGAGATGTAAATAGTGCAATGTAATCTCCCAATTGTGTATTATATTCTCTCAAAGTTGTACGTGTGTCCCATTATTGGTTCAAAAGTTATGGCCTATTGAAATGGTTCAGGTTTATATGGATCACACCGTATTTGTACTGTACTATATGTTACGGTTTTATGTGACGTTTTTATTAAAACGTTTAGTCTGCTCCAGGTGTCACAATGCTTGAACACCTAACCTTTAATTTGGAGTAAAACTTTATGAACATAGCCATTTTTTAAATTTTATAGTTTTCATTAAATATTTTCATAGTCCCAAAACCACGACACAGAAAATATCAATATCAATATCCTCCTTTTCTATTTGTATTTAAATAACCCCAAAACAAATGCAGGTATGTGATTGTAATAATTACGTCCGTGATTACATTAGCAGGTCACAGTTGGTAATACTGAGAGGCAAAAGTGGGTCAAACACCCGCACGACACGTTACCACATAGACAACCGTTGCGTATAAAGTGCCACTTTTGTTTTCTTTAGAGGTACAAGTGCAAACGCCTTCTGTCCACGATCATACAAATGAATAACGTATTATTTAACAATACAAAATGATAAATTCATTTTACTTACTTGACCTTGTATCTACTTCATGTTAAACAAGAGAATATGGGATACACTAGACTTGTATGTGATCGTCAAATGTTACATTCTCTGTGTATGTCCAAGAGATAAAACGATACAAACGATTTAGAAGTTGAAAATATATAAAGTATTAATCCTAATAATCTCGAACAAGGTTAGAACAAAACATTTTTGCCCACCTCTGTAGCGTGATGGTAGCGTATCTACCTAAGTTGAAGAGGTCCCGAGCTCGAATCTCGGTCATAGTGATAACGCCTTGCTTTATTCCAAAAGATGAATCTCTGGTAACACTAAGCTCTATGTACCCTATACTCATTTGAACATCATTTCATTCATCGTCCGATATGACTTATCGTTGGAGGTTTTCTCTTATCCTGAAAGATGAATGTGTGGAAACTCTAAGCTCTATGTACCCTGTACTCATTTGAACATCATTTCATTCATCGTCCGATATGACTTATCGTTGGAGGTTTTCTCTTATCCTGAAAGATGAATGTCTGGAAACTCTAAGCTCTATGTACCCTGTACTCATTTATACATCATTTCATTCATCGTCCGATATGACTTAACGTTGGAGGTTTTCCCTTATCCTGAAAGATGAATGTCTGGTAGCTCTAAGCTCTATGCACCCTGTACTCATTTGAACATCATTTCATTCATCGTCCGATATGACTTAACGTTGGAGGTTTTCCCTTATCCTGAAAGATAAATGTCTGGTAGCTCTAAGCTCTATGCACCCTGTAATCATTTGAACATCATTTCATTCATCGTCCCATATGACTTATCGTTGGAGGTTTTCTCTTATCCTGAAAGATGAATGTCTGGTAACGCTAAGCTCTATGTACCCTGTAATCATTTGTACATCATTTCATTCATCGTCCGATATGACTTATCGTTGGAGGTTTTCTCTTATGCTGAAAGATGAATGTCTGGTAACGCTAAGCTCTATGTACCCTGTAATCATTTGTACATCATTTCATTCATCGTCCCATATGACTTATCGTTGGAGGTTTTCTCTTATCCTGAAAGATGAATGTCTGGTAACTGTAAGCTCTATGCACCCTGTACTCATTTGAACATCATTTCATTCATCGTCCGATATGACTTATCTTTGGAGGTTTTCTCTTATCCTGAAAGATGAATGTCTGGTAACGCTAAGCTCTATGCACCCTGTAATCATTTGTACATCATTTCATTCATCGTCCGATATGACTTATCGTTGGAGGTTTTCTCTTATCCTGAAAGATGAATGTCTGGTAACTGTAAGCTCTATGCACCCTGTACTCATTTGAACATCATTTCATTCATCGTCCCATATGACTTAACGTTGGAGGTTTTCCCTTATCCTGAAAGATGAATGTCTGGTAACTCTAAGCTCTATGTACCCTGTACTCATTTGTACATCATTTCATTCATCGTCCGATATGACTTATCGTTGGAGGTTTTCCCTTATCCTGAAAGATGAATGTCTGGTAGCTCTAAGCTCCATGTACCCTGTACTCATTTGAACATCATTTCATTCATCGTCCGATATGACTTATCGTTGGAGGTTTTCTCTTATCCTGAAAGATGAATGTCTGGTAACGCTAAGCTCTATGTACCCTGTACTCATTTGATAATCATTTTATTCATCGTCCGATATGACTTAACGTTGGTGGTTTTCTCTTATCCTGAAAGATGAATGTCTGGTAACGCTAAGCTCTATGTACCCTGTACTCATTTGAACATCATTTCATTCATCGTCCGATATGACTTAACGTTGGAGGTTTTCTCTTATCCTGAAAGATGAATGTCTGGTAACTCTAAGCTCTATGTACCCTGTACTTATATGAACATCATTTCATTCATCGTCCAATATGACTTAACGTTGGAGGTTTTCCCTTATCCTGAAAGATGAATGTCTGGTAACGCTAAGCTCTATGTACCCTGTACTCATTTGAACATCATTTCATTCATCGTCCGATATGACTTAACGTTGGAGGTTTTCTCTTATCCTGAAAGATGAATGTCTGGTAACTCTAAGCTCTATGTACCCTGTACTCATTTATACATCTTTTCATTCATCGCCCGATATGACTTAACGTTGGAGTTTTTTTCTTATCCTGAAATATGAATGTCCGTTAACTGTAAGCTCTATGTACCGTGTACTCATTTGAACATCATTTCAGTCATCGTCCGATATGACTTAACGTTGGAGGTTTTCTCTTATCCTGAAAGATGAATGTCTGATAACTCTAAACTCTATGTACCCTGTACTTATTTGAACATCATTTCATACATCGTCCGATATGACTTAACGTTGGAGTTTTTTTCTTATCCTGAAATATGAATGTCTGGTAACTCTAAGCTCTATGTACCCTGTACTCATTTATACATCATTTCATACATCGTCCGATATGACTTAACGTTGGAGGTTTTCTCTTATCCTGAAAGATGAATGTCTGGTAACTCTAAACTCTATGTACCCTGTTCTCATTTGAACATCATTTCGTTCATCGTCCGATATGACTTAACGTTGGTGGTTTTCTCTTGTCCTGAAAGATGAATGTCCGTTAACTGTAAGCTCTATGTACCCTGTACCCATTTGAACATCATTTCAGTCATCGTCCGATATGACTTAACGTTGGAGGTTTTCTCTTATCCTGAAAGATGAATGTCTGGTAACTCTAAACTCTATGTACCCTGTACTCATTTGAACATCATTTCGTTCATCGTCCGATATGACTTAACTTTGGAGGTTTTCTCTTATCCTGAAAGATGAATGTCTGGTAACTGTAAGCTCTATGTACCCTGTACTCATTTGAACATCATTTCATTCATCGTCCGATATGACTTAACGTTGGAGGTTTTCTCTTATCCTGAAAGATGAATGTCCGTTAACTGTAAGCTCTATGCACCCTGTACTCATTTGAACATCATTTCATTCATCGTCCGATATGACTTAACGTTGGAGGTTTTCTCTTATCCTGAAAGATGAATGTCTGGTAACTGTAAGCTCTATGTACCCTGTACTCATTTGAACATCATTTCAGTCATCGTCCGATATGACTTAACGTTGGAGGTTTTCTCTTATCCTGAAAGATGAATGTCGGGTAACTGTAAGCTCTATGTACCTGTACTCATTTGAACATCATTTCATTCATCGTCCGATATGACTTAACGTTGGAGGTTTTCTCTTATCCTGAAAGATGAATGTCTGGTAACTCTAAGCTCTATGTACCTGTACTCATTTGAACATCATTTCATTCATCGTCGGATATGACTTAACGTTGGAGGTTTTCTCTTATCCTGAAAGATGAATGTCTGGTAACTCTAAGCTCTATGTCCCTGTACTCATTTGAACATCATTTCATTCATCGTCCGATATGACTTAACGTTGGAGGTTTTCTCTTATCCTGAAAGATGAATGTCGGGTAACTCTAAGCTCTATGTACCTGTACTCATTTGAACATTTCATTCATCGTCCGATATGATTTAACGTTGGAGGTTTTCTTCTATACCTTGCAATTTATAACTCAACACAAAGAGTACTTCTTTGGACATTCTCAGAACATTCAAGACGTACATTTCATTGGTAATGCAAATATTTTAAACGTGTGGTAAATGCTTAGAGGTATCTTTTGGTTGTGAAGGGGATCCTAGCAAAATGTAAAACTTAAATTTCTATTTAACTTGTATGCTATTCACAGACAGACATTTATTTTATGCCGAGTTCTAAGAACATTGAAGGTGGAAGGGTCATCACTCTCAATGTTCCTTACAGGTACAGTAAGATACATAGATAACAAAGTGGGATATGATGACTGGAACACTTGGTCCTGTGTTTGACCAAGTCGTTATAACCATGACTCACCCTAACTGTCTGATTGGCTCAAATTGGAAACGAGTAGGGGAGCCAGCTCACGTCTGTGGCTTGGTACTCACTTGCTTACCGCGATCCCAATTTCCTTCTCATTTTTCTAGGTTCGTAGTGTTAGGGACATAACTCGTGTCTCGGAACCTGTAGCACCAACTTCATCCGTTCGTCATGAAGAGAGGTGTTTTACTGTGTTGTATACCCTTTATTTCATACTAAAATTCTATTGTGTATCGTGACTGCGGGGGTTACGTACATTCGGAAATCTGGTTTGCAGAAATCTAGAACAACTTTTGCTGTAGTAAAAAGACATTATATTGACAATCAGCTGTCTTCAAGGTCGACTCGGTGTTTTGTTACACGAAAATCAATTAATGAAATCACAACATTGACTGTCGCAATAACCAACAAATGCCTTCTAACACCTTCCGGAGTATTTATACCTCCCCAGACATTATTTCTAGAAGCTACAGACCTTTCAAGAACTTTCGCGGCCACAACAATGGGCAGAACATTCCGGAGCCTCTCTCTGTCCCTTTTTCTCCTGCCCGCGCGCCCGGTCCCGGCCCGTGGCAGCAGCACAATGCCACACGGTGACAACACTGTACCGAAGTATACGTTCTGAGTTTTTATTTAACGTTCTCCATCGTTAAGTCATATCGGACGATGAATGTAATGGGTGAAATGATGCTGAAATGAGCCCAGGGTCCATAAAGCTTAGTGTTACGCGACATTCGTATTTAAGGATAGCGCGGCTTGTGTACACAAAGAGCCGGCAAATAAAGATAGCTGAGATAAAAGACTTACCGACACACATAAGTGAGGTAAATGGAAATTTCTAGTTACTTCTTGATTGATAGAGATTATTCGACTTCTGTTCGCTTTGTTTAAGAACAATCTAGAAATTATCAATGGAGGTATATATAAGAGATTGTGATACGCCAGCGTGGAGTCGTGAACAGATGTAATCAGAACGCTGTTGTGGTCATCGACCTTGGTAGATTGTGATTGTGTATGTGACGTAATGTTGTTACGTGAGAGTTGAACAGTGTATTTCTACGGAAATAAAGAACATTTGGAATATCTAAAACTCGGACTTTTAATTCTACGAACCCACAAAGTCACAATATTATTAATTATTTTGTTAAATATGGCGGGGGGGGGGGGGCTGGCAAATTGAGAACAGCAGCGAAAGTCTCGCCCACTTCAATTCCCTTGCTAATGCTTGTCAAGGCATAAGTAAACATTACATTTACTTCTGTACCACTTTCAATTGTTCTGGATGTTTCAAATGTTTGTTCTTTATTACACTTTTGGCAATTGAGTGATAACGTGGATAATAATCCATTTCTTTTCTTGGTGTCCTCTGACATGAAAACATTTCTATATCTACTAACTGAAAACTTGTTGACCTAATATCACTATTTACTTTATTTAAAATGTCATCGCTACCATTACACAACGAACAAACCAATTTGTCCTTGAAGACCCAATTTTCAGTTCACATTCATCGCCAATGTTTGAGGTTTGGTTTGAGGGAGTCAGTATATTGTCATGTGATACTACACATTTTCCATTTTAAGGGTTGTAACTCTTTTATTATGTAATCAGGATTACTTAAACTTTTTTTTTTTTTTTTTTTTTTTTTTTTTGTAATTTACGTTCTCCAACGTTAAGTCATATCGGACGATGAATGGAATGGGTGAAATGATGCTCAAATGAGCGCGGGGTCCATAGAGCTTAGAGTTACTCGACATTCGTCTTTCAGGATAAGGGAAAACCCCGGAAAAACCTTATCCAGGTAACTCACCCTGACCGAGATTCGAACTCGGGACCTCTTGAACGTGAGGCAGACATGCTACCACCACGCTACCGTGTTTATACTGGTCCCCATTCTGATTTTTTACACCAAAATTGCTTCTTCCCATCTTGAAAATAGTAATTCAAAACATACTAAACAAAGCATGGAATAATGAACATCACATGTACAGATTAATATTAATTGAACATACGAGGACTTACTTTCCTAATAAGGATGTGCTCTTCAATAATGTTACAAACAAGGAGAGAACAGTTACAAATGACTAATAGGGGGCGTGGCATACTGTGCAGCCTTTTCTAAATAAGTCTATTTAGGACATTTAAAACTATGCGACGGGAAAATAAATTTATTTATTCTACAAACATCAGGGGACATTACTTTGGCAATAGCTCATTTTGTGAAATTTTACCCCCAGAATGCCGTTCTGGCTACCCTTAACAGAGGCGTACAAGATGGCAACCAAATGCATCTCATTCATTGCAAACCAGAACTCCCCTCATTTGAGAAAAACATAAACTGAAGTACTGCCAACTTTACTATAAGTATTACGAGGTTGTCGTACTTTTACAACAGTTTTGCATTGTAGAAAGTGACGTTATTGTCTCCCTAGACTATAGTTGTTACAGACTCTAGTGTCCAACGTTAGTTGATTTGTATTGTGTTTAGCGACCGTACTAAGTGTGGTGAGGCCTTGGTGCCGACCTTGTTACCTTGACCCGCTCGCACACATCTATCTCCCGGTTTGTGAAATACCACCACCTACCTACCCACATCGACTCACTCGGACATGGGACACGAAGCGGAAAACATTGGGAAATGCTGCATGACCCACTTTTCTTACTTTCAAAAGGCTTCGCTCGAGGCAATTCACTCTTGCATTTAGGAATCACTCAACCATTCACAGCGAGTGAAATCTGCCAGTGTTGTTCGTTACGTCTACACCAATAAAAATACACTTCTGCTACTGTATTACATCCTTATTGCTCTATCTACTTCATGACGAACATTATCTTATTGTAGTTACAAGGGAATACAGTAGACTTTAAGTGATAGTCAAATGTTTTGGTCGTTATGTGATGTATACATGACTTTCTCTACTCTTGTACAAACACTTATTGCTCTATCTACTTCAAGATAAACATTATCTTATTGTAGTTACACGGAAATACAGTAGACTTTAGGTGATAGTCGAATGTTTTGGTCGTTATGTGATGTATACATGACTTTCCCTACTCTTGTACAAACACTTATTGCTCTATCTACTTCAAGATAAACATTATCTTATTGTAGTTACAAGGGAATACAGTAGACTTTAAGTGATAGTCAAATGTTTTGGTCGTTATGTGATGTATACATGACTTTCTCTACTCTTGTACAAACACTTATTGCTCTATCTACTTCAAGATAAACATTATCTTATTGTAGTTACAAGGGAATACAGTAGACTTTAAGTGATAGTCAAATGTTTTGGTCGTTGTGTGATGTATACATGACTTTCTCTACTCTTGTACAAACACTTATTGCTCTATCTACTTCAAGATAAACATTATCTTATTGTAGTTACAAGGGAATACAGTACACTTTAAGTGATAGTCAAATGTTTTGGTCGTTGTGTGATGTATACATGACTTTCTCTACTCTTGTACAAACACTTATTGCTCTATCTACTCCAAGATAAACATTATCTTATTGTAGTTACAAGGGAATACAGTAGACTTTAAGTGATGCTCAAATGTTTTGGTCGTTATGTGATGTATACATGACTTTCTCTACTCTTGTACAAACACTTATTCGAATATATTGTAACGGGAGCGCTGGAACACCCAGTGAAAGCAGCTGGCAGCGGGAGGTAGGGGAGGTTCGGTTAGCCACACCTCATCCTCGTTTGTCTTGTGGTGGTGACAGACTGTGGTCAGGGAAAAAACATGACTGTGTCGCCTGTTTTCTCTACACCTGTTTCTCGATCTTTCTGTTACTAGAACAATCCTGTAAACACGAGAAACCGGCGATATTCCTATATAAAGAGAGTTACAGACAGACAGAGGGAGTTAGTTAGTGAGTTGAGTTGGTTTTGGTTTAGTCAGTCAGTGAGTTGGTTTTGTCAGTGAGTGAGGAGACAGTCGCAGTTCTTGGTGTAAGAGTTAGTCAGTGACGTGTTAATGAACGAAAGGGTTGTGCAACGGAAGACTGTACGTAACTTTGAATGTGTACCGGAGCTTACGTAACCGCGAGTACAGTGAAATTGTAACGGACGGACTGGTGAATTGTAACTGTGTGCAGCAAGTAATTCTGTGTAATTGGCAAGTGTTAAACTGTAAGTCGGTGGAAATAAAGAACATTGTTGAGTGGTGTAATTGGACTTTTTATTCCACGAACCCACAAAGTCACAATATGTTTGTTGTAGTGATAAAGTGCGAAGGAACACCTTTGATAAGTGAGGAGATGAGGCACGTGCAACTGTCAGGTTGCGTGTATTATCATTAAGACAAACATCTGCGAGTGAACACGCGTTCGTGACAAAACACATGTGAGACCTGTACGAGGTCACCGAGAACATTAAATGTTTCATTTGTTCAACACGCTGTTAGGAGATGAGTCTGATACCTTTAAGCACATTGGTCTTATCCAGGTTTGAACCTGCGATCTTGAGATCTGGGCCAGCCAGACCGTCAAAGTCACCCACCCAAATACTATGAGGATGGTCTCATAAGTTTCCGACCTAATAAAAATAAAAGACTTTTTTTCAGAAATTTTTTCCTCTTTTATTTTTGAACATATTCTCCTTGTAACTCTACACACTTCTCCCTGCGATGCTCCCATCTCTCTCTCTCTCTCTCTCTCTCTCTCTCTCTCTCTCTCTCTCTCTCTCTCTCTCTCTCTCTCTCTCTCTCTCTCTCTCTCTCTCTCTATCTCTCTCTCTCTTGTAATTTACGTCCTCCAACGTTAAGTCATATCGGACGATGAATGGAATGGGTGAAATGATGCTCAAATGAGTCCGGAGTCCACAGAGCTTAGAGTTACCCGACATTCGTCTTGAGGGATAAGGGAAAACCCCGGAAAAACCTTAACCAGGTAGCTCACCCTGACCGAGATTCGAACTCGGGACCTCTTGAACGTGAGGCAGACACGCTACCACCACGCTACCAAGGCGGGCTCTCATCTCTGTAACCCGTCCAAATAGTACTCGGCGTTTTTCTCTGCAAAATAATTGTTCACGAAGGTGACTGTCTCTTCATTTGACGAAAATCTCTGTCCTGCGAGCACAATTCTCACATGAGGGAACAAAAAGAAGTCGCTTGGGGCTAGATCTGGTGAGTCAAGCAGTTCAAACTGTAATTCGGGGATTTTCGCCATTACAACCGCTGAGGTGTGAAACGGTGCGTTGTGTTGGTGAAACAGGATTTTCTTTTTCTGCAAACGTGGCCGTTTTTTCCCACAATTTTTGCCTTCAGCTTGTCAAGTAATGATGCGTAGTACCTATGCACCTGTAATGGTTTTTCCTTTTTGAAGATAATCGATTAAAATAACTCCATGACTATCCGAAAAAACACTCGCCATCACTTTCCCAGCCGAAAAGACAGTTTTTTGCTTTTTTTTTTTTTTTTTTTTTTTTTGGAGCCGGTTTCCCCTTTGCAGTCCACTGTTTGGACTGTATTTTTGTTTCGGGAGTATAATGGTGTATCCAAGTTTATTCGGCGCCAAAACTCGGATTTATTGCGCCTAAACTGCGCCAACAGAACGTTGGAATTGTTCATTCGAACACGTTTTTGGTCTGACGTGAGCAAACACGGCACCCAACGCGCGGACTTCTTTCTCATGTTTAAATGTTGATTTAATATGTGACAAACACGTTCTTTTGACGTGTTCATAGCCTCTGCTATCTATCTCACTTTAATTCGGCGGTTGTCTAGCACCATTTGCTGAACTTTGGTGATGTTTTCGTCGGTAGTTGCAGGTTTTGGACGTCCCGGAAGTTTATCCCTGGTCATGAATAAAAAAATAATGTCATCAAACTTGTTCGATATAAAGGGCGAAGGGGGCTGTACGCCAAAATCCGGTACCGTCTATCAATAATCCGTTGCAGTACTCGCCACTCCCACCTGATTATTCTAGTTTTAAACATTTAATTCACTTTAGTGCCAGCTATGTTTATATTACAGACGTTATCCAGATAAGCAAGCGCAGACGAAACAAAGGCGTATCGTGAATGCACTTTGACCTTTAGAATATTCGTGCGTATTACGGGAAATTGAAAACTAAGTGAGAGCAAGCAGTTGTTGATTACAAAAAGTATGTCACGTGCAGCAGGCTTTTGAAATAGGCACAGCGGCCGGCTTGTGCAAACTTTCTAATCCATTGCACCTGCTGTTGTTTTAATGCACATACTACATTCACTTTCCTTCTAAATGACTGTCACAGAGCAAGTGAAACAGACGAACCAAAGTGAACAGTAAACAAAGAGAACAGTATAAGGAAAACGCAAGAAAAGGGAGAGAAAAGACAACACAACAGAAAACTATAGAAGGAAAAATAAATAAATGTAAAAGTCGAAAAAGAAGGAAACCGAAAATTTTTGTAGGTGTTACAGCTTCTTTTACGAAGAATTTTATCATAGCACGATACTAGAATTTCTCCGTTTTCAAAGCAATGCGTACTTCAACTGTTTCAAACTGCCTACGGTCAACTGTTCCCTGGAGTGTCTCGTAATTTTACATAGCGTACTAACGTAAGGAAAGAAAATCGTGCAAGTAGTGCCGCGATCTGTGGGGGAGGCCGAGAACTTTTCAGACCACCCTCGTACGCCTAATTACCTCAATCACGTAAGCCTAATTACCTCACTCCTTAAATTACATCGCTGATGACCCTTTCTCATGACGAAATATTATATTACACTTCTCGCGTCATATGTTGATTTTATCATATGGAAGTTGTTTATTACAATTTATCTATCTCGACATAATTCCTTTGTAAAATATATGAAATAAGGTTAAAGACAAAACCAAATTAGCAGTAACTTACCAGATGACGTGGTCGGTGGTGATGTACGGCATCCCTTCACAGAGGGTTCATCACGCGCTCTGTCTGGTCAGCGACAACCATCTCGCCAGACATGCCCTGTAAACATAAGGAATACTCCTTGAACCATCCTCTCTACCAAACGTGCACTGTCTCATGTACAAAACAAGAAACAGCTCGGAACTCTCACCATCCCAGATACGCCGAAGCTAAACAGCTGTATACCTACAAGTTGTTTCAAAACGTCACCGAACGATTATAACCGTTTCGTAGTTTATAACTTAATTAGTCCGAGTTTCGTTGTTGCAGCCTGGAAATTCTCTTAGGCAGAATTTTATGCAGCATTAAATATTACATTATTCTGTGATTAGGCAGCGCAGGGGCCACTCGTGTGCTAACTTCATAAGCTGTTACTGGGATTTACCGACCACGTAAACAAAAGCATTACTACTTGCTCTTTATCAGTGACCGTAGCCTCACTTTCAGGTAATGGGACAAAGGGCAGTTACTTGTGAAAAAGTCGATAATGACTCGGACAGTTGCAAGGTTGCTCATTTTGCTATGATTTTAATTGTACAATACTTTCAAGCAGTAACTGTAAAATCAACAGCTTCCTTTTCAGTTACAAATGTTTTATTTAGTATTATTAAGTACAGTGCTTGTCTCATTGTATAAGTCATTTAGTTTTGGTTAACTTTGTCTACAATTCTCCGATATTGTTCTCTGTTCTTTTTATCATTTAATGCTTCCATCCTCAATCTCACTAACATTAACTTCCCTCTAAAAGGTTTAAGTTGCATACGTCCACAGCTTATTTGCCGTCATGGACTATTATAAAGGAATGTTTGAACACGCTAAACACCCATAAACAAATAACTAAAGAAAAGCTACCTTATTACGGTTTCATAAGCCAAAGAAATTCTTAATAGTAGCGAGTTACCGTGGAGTATGTCGATATGTTTACAAACAGCTACAGCAGACGGCACGATGTTACCTACCTGCGAACTTCGACAGTGTGAGGCACGCGGCGTTGTTCCTGTCACTGTCTAATCCACACTCATTCTTGTTTTATGCGACTCTTTTGCCGGTAAAAACTATCTGTGTCACATAGAAACTGAACAACTACTTCTATATATTCGTTTGGTGTCGTTTAGAAACACCCTGTATATACCACAGTAAAAATTGCCTAAACGGACCCTTATATGACGAAAACCTAGAAAAACGGAAAATAAATTTTGGAACGGAGCGATTTCCCATGTAAAATTATACTCCAAGCAGGAGAGCTGTCTAACGCGGAAACGGAAATATTTTTTGGAACCGTTTACGTAAATAACCTGATTAAAACGGATTACTTTATGTGTGCTTTACTTTAAGTGCAAGAATTTTGAGAGCGGCTGTAGTTGTACTGTCCAGCAACGCAAAGAAGATCCCTGAAAGAAATGTGCCACCCTTACTCAATGAGACAAGGACAGCGAATGTGTGTGCGAGAGAACGCATGCTACACAAGGAGCAGAACCGTTAAAAAACATGAGCCCTATTCACTCTGTTCAATAAAACCGAGAAGATTCATTCACAAAAGTAGAAGACGTCAGAATGTTTTTGAATGGTCTGTACCTGTACTGACATGGGGTGTCATAAACCTGTCCAGGGAGGGTATGGGAACCTTCTCCAACCTCCCTGCGTCTCAGCCCCGGAGACGTTCTCTCCTGTGCAGGACAGTACCGAAGTTCTATGAACCATAAGGTCATAAACTGTAATCCTTCGAGGAAAAGAGAAAACAAACGCTTAGCTCTCTCAACTCTCTCCCAACACACATGGTAAGGGTACAACTGTTTTGTAGTGTGTTCATTCTCAGTTTAGTTGTTACAAGTGATCAAGCACGAGTGGAGGAAAACTGTAAAACTTGGAGGAAAAGAGAAAACAAACGCTTAGCTCTGTCAACTCTCTTCCAACACACATGGTAAGGGTACAACTGTTTTGTAGTGTGTTCATTCTCAGTTTAGTTGTTACAAGTGAACAAGTACAAGTGGAAGAAAACTGTAAACCTTGGAGGAAAAGAGAAAACAAACGCTTAGCTCTGTCAACTCTCTTCCAACACACATGGTAAGGGTACAACTGTTTTGTAGTGTGTTCATTCTCAGTTTAGTTGTTACAAGTGAACAAGTACAAGTGGAAGAAAACTGTAAACCTTGGAGGAAAAGAGAAAACAAACGCTTAGCTCTGTCAACTCTCTTCCAACACACATGGTAAGGGTACAACTGTTTTGTAGTGTGTTCATTCTAAGTTTAGTTGTTACAAGTGAAGAAGTACAAGTGGAAGAAAACTGTAAACCTTGGAGGAAAAGAGAAAACAAACGCTTAGCTCTCTCAACTCTCTTCCAACACACATGGTAAGGGTACAACTGTTTTGTAGTGTGTTCATTCTCAGTTTAGTTGTTACAAGTGATCAAGTACAAGTGGAGGAAAACTGTAAACCTTTGAGGAAAAGAGAAAACAAACGCTTAGCTGTCAACTCTCTTCCAACACACATGGTAAGGGTACAACTGTTTTGTAGTGTGTTCATTCTCAGTTTAGTTGTTACAAGTGAACAAGTACAAGTGGAAGAAAACTGTAAACCTTGGAGGAAAAGAGAAAACAAACGCTTAGCTCTGTCAACTCTCTTCCAACACACATGGTAAGGGTACAACTGTTTTGTAGTGTGTTCATTCTAAGTTTAGTTGTTACAAGTGATCAAGTACGAGTGGAGGAAAACTGTAAACCTTTGAGGAAAAGAGAAAACAAACGCTTAGCTCTGTCAACTCTCTTCCAACACACATGGTAAGGGTACAACTGTTTTGTAGTGTGTTCATTCTCAGTTTAGTTGTTACAAGTGAACAAGTACAAGTGGAAGAAAACTGTAAACCTTGGAGAAAAAGAGAAAACAAACGCTTAGCTCTGTCAACTCTCTTCCAACACACATGGTAAGGGTACAACTGTTTTGTAGTGTGTTCATTCTAAGTTTAGTTGTTACAAGTGAAGAAGTACAAGTGGAAGAAAACTGTAAACCTTGGAGGAAAAGAGAAAACAAACGCTTAGCTCTCTCAACTCTCTTCCAACACACATGGTAAGGGTACAACTGTTTTGTAGTGTGTTCATTCTAAGTTTAGTTGTTACAAGTGAAGAAGTACAAGTGGAAGAAAACTGTAAACCTTGGAGGAAAAGAGAAAACAAACGCTTAGCTCTGTCAACTCTCTTCCAACACACATGGTAAGAGTACAACTGTTTTGTAGTGTGTTCATTCTCAGTTTAGTTGTTACAAGTGATCAAGTACAAGTGGAGGAAAACTGTAAACCTTTGAGGAAAAGAGAAAACAAACGCTTTGCTGTCTCAACTCTCTTCCAACACACATGGTAAGGGTACAACTGTTTTGTAGTGTGTTCATTCTAAGTTTAGTTGTTACAAGTGATCAAGCACGAGTAGAAGAAAACTGTAAACTTTGGTGATTTTTAAAAACATACTTTGTGTGCACAATTTCTGTAAAATGAAACGAAAGAACAAACGTCCAGCTAGAGAATTAACTGTGTAGTTTAAAGAAAGGAAAACTTAGTTTTATAAGATTTTGAAAAAAAAAAAAATCTAAATCAAAGACGAGTGGTTAAAGGGAACAGCAGGGCAGAATGTACAGAGTATGACGAAGTAAATCGTGTTGTGTTCGAGTGTTTGTTAGTGCTCGTGCTAAAGGAATTCCCATTTCTGGATCATTACTTCAGACTCAAGCTTTAGAGACAACAAGAATATTAGACAAAGACAATTTCAGAACTTCCAATGGATAACTCGAGAGTTTCAAACATCTGAATGTTGTGTGTGTTGAAACAAATGATGTTGATATACAGACAGTTGAAGACAGAGAAACTAGACGATAAACTACAATTATTATATGTAAGTTGTAAATATAGTACATAATACATATCAGTCTATTACTATTTACACTTTACGGAAAATAAATGATGGAACGATCGTGTTCTGTTTTAGAGAGGTTTTAACACGTTTCGTTATTGTCCTCATTGACGAGTTATACTTTCGTACCAGGACATGGTCATTTAACAAAACTGTAAATGTAGAGAATGTTCGTTGCGAGGGAGATGCCTACAAGCAGAAACGGGTGGCTGAAACAACTGAATCAATCCCTAGATTAGGAAAAAGTATTATTAGGCTTAGATGTTTAACGAAAACACGGCGTAAAGTCGCAACCCCTGGATGCCGACGGCTACAGCGGATTTAATTAAAAATGCACGACATCCGCGTGGAGACGACCTGCCAAAACCAGAAATGGAAGCCGAACGTAAAATATTTGTCTCTTTTTTAAATTAAAACTTCTCCTTCAAACGTCAAAGTGCGGTTAAATAGAAATGTGATAAGGTATAAGCAGAGTTTTGGCGACAGAAGCAAGACAATAGTGTCCGATCACGTGTAGCAGAAGTCGTTTAGATATCAACTATGAACAGGATAACTAAAAGATGAACCAAACTTGTATATAAGATATGCATTTTCTGGGTGGAACTTACTTCAAACTACTTGTGAAAAATTGACGTTACTTTTGAGTTCATCAAAAATGGCTCAAACGACATTGTGTAAGATAACTATGTTTTCACAAATTTAATGCTTTTTTGTATTTTGGGGAGGTAATAACGGTTTCCCAGTGAGATGTACAAACCTGCAAGAGGGAGAGAAAGCCGCTACCTGGACCCTGCCCTTTGTTCTGTCTCCTCAGCATCCCCTTGCTTACCTTACCCTAACATTTTAACACCAAGTACATAGACAAATGAGCTCGTAAAGTAGCACGTCAGATGTTTTTTGGCTGCAGGAAACAGTTCGTAAGTGGTACAATGACGCATGCGCATTGAGGAACCCGTTGTTGTATAATGATTTCCGTTGCGGAGAGACAAAATGAGTAATTACAGGAAACCTGCAGTCAGTAACTGAGCATTGACCTCTGCCATTGCTAAGTTCAACGCAGGTGCTAAAGTAATCTCGGAATTAGGTTATATACGAG
This sequence comes from Mantis religiosa, assembly GCA_030765055.1. NCBI lineage: Eukaryota > Metazoa > Arthropoda > Insecta > Mantodea > Mantidae > Mantis > Mantis religiosa. Next base: position 1,479,448 of record JAUKNK010000207.1, read on the forward strand.
CTGCTCGCAATCTGCTTCAATCTGACGGCTTATACCTCTATCTACTTCAAGATAAACATCATCTAATAACAGTACAGTTCAAGTGATTGTCAAATGTTTTGTTATGTCTTTGTATGTCCTAAAGATAAAAAATGAATAACGACGTGGTATTTGAGAAACGTATAAATATTGGAAAGGTTTCCGGTATATAAGAGGCCTATTTTAGGCAGGCTTTACTGTATTATAAAATTACTTAAATAATTGTATTGTTTTAAATACAGTCCCCTTTAACACATCCTTAAAGCAATGTCACTCTTCCTTAGGCACTTAAGAAACCAGGTTTTTATAATGTTCCACTTCATTAGATGACACAAATGTGATCCCTCACATTTTAACTTTAATTTTGGAAATCACATAATGATGACCTTAAGGTTATCCGGATGCGAATAGGATGGAATTCTACGGAGGGGACTCGGGACGTCGACCACACTCATCTTTTGTCTCAAGTGGGGCATCTTCGGGAGGAAGGATGAGGCGAGAAGACTCCGGCCTCTATCAACCCGGGAACGATGAAAACTCCGGGGTTCTTTCCTTGAGGCAATACCTTGAGTCTAACAAAACCCCCCATTCAATACGGGTGGAAGTGGATACGCTACTTACGCGCGTCAACCCCGCAGGGAAGACTACCGAAAAACCTCGGTGATCTAGCACACCTTCTACTAGCTCTGTAGGCTAGTACCCGGGACTTTTTAGGTAACCCTCTGCCCCCTCCGGGCGGCCGAGGCCTGGCCGAAGGTATCCGATCTTCTGTGGATATCGAGAACCACTGCCCCCTCCAGTCTAACCCAATCCTAACAGCTCCCCTTCAGGAGAGGTTCGAATGTTCGGCCCGAGGTTCCTCTAGTAGCGTGAATGTGTAGTGTTTAACGCCCGCAGGCGGTGACACTGGTGATGCATGAGATGAAGATGGAGCACCGGTGGAATGAGATGGCGGGGGAAACCGGAGGTCCCGGAGAAAACCCGCCCCAACGCCGTGTTGTCCACCACAAATCTCACTTTGTGGTCGCCTGGGATCGAACCCGGGCCGCCTTGGTGAGAGCCAAGCGGTCTAACCACTGAGCCACGGCGCGGCCTTCTAGTAACGTCAGAGGTACCACGAGCGCCAGCACCACGACAGCTAAAGGGGACGGGTCCCCTCCCCTACGAGAGGCGAGAGGAGACAGGGCGGCCAACCCCAAGTAGTTCCTACTATTTACCAACTTGAAACTCCTCGGCAGTCTAGTACAACCGTCATCCCTCGTATCGTGGCCCTAGAACGGTCCACTAGGCCAGCCCAGAGACTAGAGGTCGTGCTACCAGGAGCGTATCATCCTGCCATACAACGCCGAGACTCCCGCAGACACTTCTCCCCTGAAATAGACCACCAGTTGTGAGATGATATGAAATGCTAATGGAGATGAAATGGATGAAGAGGAAATTCGGGGATGTAATTAACCTACACAGCATTTGCCTAGTGACCCGGGAAAATCCCCGAAAAAAACATGGGTCAGGTAGTTCAGCCATGGGAATCGAACCCGGACCTCCCGAATTGGGCCTGCGTCATCTCACTCCTTGGGTATCCAAATACTCAGTTGTTAGCTTTGTTGTATGTCTTTTTACCAACTTGTTCAAACTTTGCAGAAACAGATATTTGTATACAGTAACGGTACGGCTATCTACCTTCTTACTAACATTGTCAGACTTTTGTACACTTAGCTTACGTTTGAGTCGATTGACTTTTGTTTTTATAACAATACATACAAGATTCATCTACAGTAACGATATTACAAACCAAATTTGAAGTGTCGTCTTGGAATTTTTCTGTTGTTGTTGATCAGTAGTCAGTTTATGACAACAAACTCTTCTTACATCTAACTGTTGACGTAAAATGTTTTATATTTGACTGATAGCAATGTCCAATAAACTCCTAACATATCCACCAAACATTGCTCTAACAGTAACAACAGTTCTTGAGGTTAGTCCTTCACGAAATTCATCACTAAGAAAAAACTTGTCTATTTTGGGTTCGCTGTACCAGTTATAAATGACCTTCTTCAACAATGCATTTCTAAGCAGATCTTTATCTCGTTTAGATGTTAATGATAATTTAAAATCATACTCTATAAATATTCTCTCGACAAATTCACTTTGGTTAAACACAATATATTTAAATGTTGCTAATAGTATCCACCTGGTTGGGACATGTTAACCAAAGTTCCCCTGCGTTACGACTGGAGTTCAACTGGAAGAAAGGGAAGCTCCCTAAAGGGATTTGGACAATCGGATAACGCCACGCAGGGGGTGGAAGGGATACTTTTTTTTGGTTTCTAATTAGAACAACTCGGCGGTACTGTCACTCCCACACAAAGGGGAGGGCGATATTACCTCGGGGGTGGATATTATCTAACAAAGATTAGACCATTAGTTGCACCAGTCGATAACGTGCGCCACGGAGTCGCATGACTGTGTACTTTATGACGTAAACATTTGTATAACTTCTTTTGTTACATATTTTCTTATTGTTACAATGGGAATAGAAGGATATACTTGATGTAGTATGTTTTTCCTTAACATTAACCCATGTCACGGCTTATAGTCCTCTCTTATTGGTTGCTGCACTTTAACTGCTTACCGCAACTAGTGAGTCCAATGTACCGCCGCAGAAATTAATTCCCTACTTAAAATGACTTATTCTCTGCAAACACTAATGCACGAAATAGTGTTAGTATCAGCAGTGTAGGGAAATATCCAAGAGAAATAAGAACTAACAACTCCAAGCAAGAACAGGAAGACATGCACTCGGCAAATGTGGTAAGCCAAGGATTTCTGACTTGTCATTTATTGGAACTTACGACGTGAGTTCAAGTTACAACACCTCCTATTTTAGGACTGGGACCAGATAGGAACTTCTGTTTTTTTTTTAAATACACATGGACTCTTTGTGAATGCGTGACAGAGATGGCAGCACTGTACAGTACATAGAACTCTAGTGGCAGCGACGAGAGCTAGGACTCTTTGATACTTACAATGGCGACGTTTTCATTGCAACAATAGCGTCTAATCATTCGTTTTCTCTATTTTCGTGGTGTGACATCTATTGAAGTTCATCGCCAGTTGAGTGAGGCATGTGGTGATGTGTCTAAAGTACTGTCACCCGAATGTTGGAACACTCTATAGAACCAGCTGAGAGCGGGCAAGCAGGGGAGGTCGGAGTTAGCCACGCCCCCCCCCCTCGTTTGTCTTATAGTGGTGACAAGGGGTAGCTGGGAGAAAAAACATCACTGCGCCGTCTCTTTCTGTTCCACCTGTGTTCTCGAACTTACGGGATATTTCATCTAATCTAGAACATTCTCGATCCCCCAGCTGACCCTATATAAGCAACATGCCGGGCAGTGAGTCAGTCAGTTAGTCAGAGTTCTTGGCGAGCAGTGTAAGAGTGCAGTTTACGACGAGAAGACTGTGTACGTGCATCGGAGTATTGTATGTAATTACGAATGCAAGTGAAATTGTAACGGACGAACTGGTGAATCGTAATTGTGTGCATTACGTAATTCTGTGTAATTGGCAAGTGTTTAGCTGTAAGTCGAAAGAAATAAAGAACATTTTTGAGTGGTGAAATTGGACTTTTCATTTCACGAGCCCACAAAGTCACAGTACGTTCCTGGTGCGACAGTTCCATGAAGGCAAAACATCGTGTGACAACAAACCAAGAAAGTTGCAAACATCGGCTCCAAAATTGGCGTCATACATACACTTTGGTAACATACAGCTGTCAACGTAGTCATCTTTGGAATGTAATGAGTAAGGATTATATATAAATATATTTTATATATATTATATATATAAAGTCGAGGGTATCTACCAGGGCATATCCTCACAGAGTGAAGATTGACCCCCCTCTAATGACCAGGGAGTTACTCAGCTGTCCCGAAAGGGCGCCCGGCTACTCCGTGGGGCTTTCCATAGGGCAAGACCTAGAGACTAACAAGGCCCCCCCCCCATCTGGCGGGATGGAAGTGGATACGCCACTTACGCGCACCAAATCCAAAAGGGAAGGCTACCAATATGACCTCGGTGGGGCCGCCTAGTGATCTAGCACACCTTCTACTAGCTATGGAGGCTAGTACCCCGGAATATATGATTTCTCTCAACCCCGTCGTACGACGTACCCGATCTCTCACGAATATCGGCAACCATTGCCCCCTCGAGTCCAACCCAATCCGAACAACACCCAATCACGGAGGGGCTCGAATGTCCCGAGTAAGGATTACACCACTGCTGCATCAGAAGCATTTTGTCAGCACTGGCGCTCACTCGACATTTTTTTGGTGGCGGCGAGTCTGTGTGCTTTCATTGAGCTGACTGGCACATCGTTTCAGGGTTGAAAAAGGGCATCCACGTCTCATCCGTTGTTACAATCGATTGAAAGAAAGTTCCATTCATGCCGTCATCACGCGTCAACATCACCTGACAATTTGCCAGGCGCACAGCCTTGTGCATTCGTGGCACCCACCTGGAAGACACTTTTCGCAGTTTCAGATCTTCATGTAGGATTGTGTGCACAGATCGCACGAAAATGTCAATTTTGGAGGCGATATCTGCAACGCTCAATCGGCGATCCTCTAAAACAACGTCCTCCAATCGCTGGATCATGTCGTCAGACCGTGACTGTCTTGGTTTGTTGTCACACGATGTCCTGCCTTCATTGAACTGTCGCACCCAGGAACGCACATTAGACTCATCACCACATACCTCACTCAACTGCCTTGGTTTGTTGTCACACAATGTTCTGTCTTCATTGAACTGTCGCACCCAGGAACGTACATTAGACTCATCCATGGTACTATCACCACATGCCTCACTAAACCGTCTTGGTTTGTTGTCACACGATGTTCTGTCTTCATTGAACTGTCACACCCAGCAACGCACATTAGACTCATCCATGGTACTATCACCACATGCCTCACTAAACCGTCTTGGTTTGTTGTCACACGATGTTCTGTCTTCATTGGACTGTCACACCCAGGAACACACATTAGACACATCCATGGTACCATCACCACATGCCTCACTAAACTGTCTTGGTTTGTTGTCACACGATGTTCTGTCTTCATTGGACTGTCACACCCAGGAACACACATTAGACACATCCATGGTACCATCACCACATGCCTCACTAAACCGTCTTGGTTTGTTGTCACACGATGTTCTGTCTTCATTGAACTGTCACACCCAGGAACGTACATTAGACACATCCATGGTACCATCACCACATACCTCACTCAACTGTCTTGGTTTGTTGTCACACGATGTTCTGTCTTCATTGAACTGTCGCACCCAGGAACGTACATTAGACACATCCATGGTACCATCACCACATGCCTCACTCAACTGTCTTGGTTTGTTGTCACACAATGTTCTGTCTTCATTGAACTGTCGCACCCAGGAACGTACATTAGACTCATCCATGGTACCATCTCCACATACCTCACTCAACTGTCTTGGTTTGTTGTCACACAATGTTCTGTCTTCATTGAACTGTCGCACCCAGGAACGTACATTAGACTCATCCATGGTACCATCACCACATGCCTCACTCAACTGTCTTGGTTTGTTGTCACACGATGTTCTGTCTTCATTGAACTGTCGCACCCAGGAACGTACATTAGACACATCCATGGTACCATCACCACATACCTCACTCAACTGTCTTGGTTTGTTGTCACACAATGTTCTGTCTTCATTGAACTGTCGCACCCAGGAACGTACATTAGACTCATCCATGGTACCATCACCACATGCCTCACTCAACTGTCTTGGTTTGTTGTCACACGATGTTCTGTCTTCATTGAACTGTCGCACCCAGGAACACACATTAGACACATCCATGGTACCATCACCACATACCTCACTCAACTGTCTTGGTCTGTTGTCACACGATGTTCTGCCTTCATTGAACTGTCACACCCAGGAACGTGCATTAGACTCATCCATGGTACCATCACCACATGCCTCACTCAACTGTCTTGGTTTGTTGTCACACGATGTTCTGTCTTCATTGAACTGTCACACCCAGGAACGTGCATTAGACTCATCCATGGTACCATCACCACATGCCTCACTCAACTGTCTTGGTTTGTTGTCACACGATGTTCTGCCTTCATTGAACTGTCACACCCAGGAACGTACATTAGACTCATCCATGGTACCATCACCACATGCCTCACTCAACTGTCTTGGTTTGTTGTTACATGATGTTCTGTCTTCATTGAACTGTCACACCCAGGAACGTACATTAGACTGATCCATGGTACCATCATCACATGCCTCACTCAACTGGCGATGAATTTCAATAGATGTCACACCACGAAAATGGAGAAAACGAATGATTACAGGATGTTTTTGCAATGAAAACGTCGCCATTTTAAGTAAAAACAGCCCTAACTCTCGTCGCTGTCAGTAGAGTTCTATACACTGTACAGTGCTGCCATCTCTGTTGTGCATTCACAAAGAGTCTACGTGTATTTAAAAAGCCAGAAGTTCCTATCTGGTCCCAGTCCTGAGAAAGTTAGGTGTTATAACTTGAACGCACCTCGTAAAGGTCATATGACACTTTTTCAGATCTTTCGTCACATTTATGCTTATTTCCTGATAGTAATGTTTTGCAGTTTATTACAGTGTAGTTATCAGCCAATTAGAAATAAACCAATTATGATTCTTTAGAAAAAGTACTTGGAGATTTGTATTCTTCTGATTTGTCATCCATTAAGATTATGCAAGATGCATTTTCTTCTTCGAACTTGGCAGCCAACTTGGCATATATAAAATCGAACTTCAGTCAAGTATCAGGGCCGATTACCCGTCTAGAAAATGTAGCACTTCCCCTTGGTGATGCATTGAACATCGTGAAAAAACTGAAAGTTAATTAAAGCGAACAAAGTGCTGAGAAAATTACTGCAAAGCTGCAAAGATTGTTGATGTCTAATGCAGGTTGTACTACCCTTAAGCTCAGTGACATTGTGCGTAGACTTGAAGCAAAGTTTGTAGATTCTGAGTCGTCATTTTTCCAAATGAATTAACTTACTTTAAATATGCTCGTATAACCTCACGTGATGTAGAACAGTTTCTCCAGATACAACATTCTCTCTGACAAATAAAGAGACCTCTACTTCGACAACCTAAAAACACACAATTTACATAGCTTTGCTGTAGATAAGTCCCAGGTATGAATATTTTATTTCTCTTCATTATTCTTTTCTTAAGTTACAATAATTATTATGCTCTAATTTAGTACCTTTTAAACTTACAGATTCCACAACGTGCTAAATTAAAAACTAGCGAAGATTTTTTTTTCAGCAGAAACGATTAAAAATGTTTAGGCATGAGCAATTATTGTTAATTAAAGTTTAATGTCAATTAATATAATGATTAATAAATTCATTAAGTTATGAAGGTCGTCTTTTGTCTTTTTAGGTCATAGACTTTGTGAAAACTGCTTTAATGTTAGGCTTTGTGAACAATAATCCTGACTTACTCAGATGAACTGACAGTGTCACAGAATGATATTCCAAAATGGAAAGGATTGCTCCGTAATTATGAGTTAAATATTCATTATACATTTATTGCATGTTTATATTTATGTTCTGCGGTCTGTTCACTCCACGTGCTTACCTCGACAGCCAATCACCGAGAGGAGAACGCGGACGGTAACATTTACGTTCACATTATATCCCGAGCAAGATTACAAAAAGACAGAGACTAAGTGATAGTTTTCAGAGGCGGTCGTTGTCCTATTCGCAACATTGTGGAAATACTTTTCCATAAAGGGTAGTTTGGGTTAAAGGAAGTTTTGTAAAATCTCTGAAGATTGTGAACATAAACACAGGCAAGTTTCGACTTGAGTTGTTATTCACATACCCACATGAATGTTTGCTATTCTGTAGAAAGTACTTTTCCATGACGAGTTGTTCCATGCCAAGACTTGACTTTGGAACGCCAAATACTAAATTAAAAAGTTTTGCGCATGTGTGAATGATCCGCACACACACACGACCTTGGGCAGCAATCAGCGGAAGATTTCCAGCGACTCCATTAGTAACCTGCTAATCGTCCATTAATGTTCTTGTCACAATTTGCTCCTCGCTGTAAATGACTGCTGAACACATGGCCTTCTCTATAGCTGTGTGAATTACAACATGACGTCACAGCAGGCAGGCGCTTTGTTTACGTTTGACGCTATTTCTGTCTATAATCGTGTTTTGACTGTAAAGCTTTCCCATCCTCAGTCTGACATAAACACAAACAATAACAAAACATATTGTTTCACATTTCTCTCTCCATTCCTCAACGACATACTCTTAAAATGCATATTCTAGTACGTTCTTCATCTTAACGCTCGTACTGCTACGCCGCTTAAGACCGTTTCTAACCTAAAACGCCGATCTAATTGAATAATGTTCGTGAGTCTGTAAAAGAGCAAACCTTCTTCTTTCTATCGGTATGTTTCTTGGTCATTAGAAGGGATATTTTGTTATTTGAAGGACGATATTTCCAAGCCTCGCCAATATACGAGCCATATCCTGATAACTTGTAAAACGGAACATGGCAGGTGATTCTCGCGATGTTTTTGTGTCAGGGAGAGATGATGACAAAGTTATTTCATATTAGGACGAGTGAGATATCGGTAAAATACTACGACAGCGAGGAAAGTGGCTAGAAATGCTTAACTTTTGTGAAGTATTATCTTTTTAATTGTTTTACACTTTAATTTCTGAATCCATACGTGATAATTATAATTATGTTTATGCTTATATTTATAAAAAGAAAATTCGCGGAATAATGTTACAACTGTGGCTAGCAAGCCTCCGAAGATTGGAGTTATGTTGGCTATCCTGAACTTTTCTTTTCTTTTTCTCTATGTTCTTTCTTTTATATTGTTACCGCTTATGTTTTGTTCTGTATAAAATAACGTCAAATAAAACAGACTTGATAGTACAAAAGTCTTTATTTGAATACATCGAGATTAACCCAAATAACCATATCACTAATTTGGGAAAAGGCGTCGATAGATGATAGAAGCACTCCGTCCTAAAATCATCGATACTGGTGAGTTAAACTTTGCTTATTTTTACGTAACATAACACAAGTATTAAGATGTGTTTATAATTATTTTATTTGTAGTTAAGTAAACTTTCGAGGCGATAAATATCATTCGCGTTATTTCAAAAGAAATACGTAACATTTCACTTCAAATTACAATAACAAAATTAAGACGCCTTGTTGCGCTGGATATATATTTCCTATCAGCTGATGGTTAGTTAACAGAAACGCACTTCTTACATTTTTATATTTGAGGTTGGCATTTAAACAGGAAGCGGACACCGTCGATCTAATCGACGTACGGCAACAAAACGGTTAATCTAGACAAACATCTATTTCACATTCTGTTGTAGGTTCAATGGAAATACGAAAAAAGAAAATGTTGAAACTTTAAATGCCTCTGCTATGTATGCTAAGTAGATCTGTTGTATTGCATCCATATTCGCGAAACGTTCTGTGTGCGTCGAGAAGCTACATGCAGCGCAAATGGTCGTGCAACAGAGATGTAACGGAACAATGGAGTTACTGCTTACGCTGTGTATTTGTATAAAGTGAAATTGAGAGTAAGTTAGTTTTGGGCTAACGTTCCTAGTGAGAATTAAAGGGAGTTTGGTACAACTTCATGTCATTTTTGTTGCAATGTTCAACTAACGCTTAAACTTTAAAGTGTACTGCATAATTATATACATTTCATTTCAACGCGAGGTCTATCCGAAAGTCAGAAGACTCCGGCCTCTATCATCGGGGAGACGATGGACGACTCCGGGGCTCTTTTCATAGGGCAATACCTGGTTTCCTAAAAAAGCCCCCCCCCCCCATCGACAACAACGTCAAGACGGGATGGAAGTGGATACGACACTTACGCGTGTCAACCTCGCAGGGAAGACTACCAAATAACCTCGGTGGGGCCGCCTGGTGGTCTAGCACACCTTCTACTAACTCTACAGGCTAGTACCCGGGATAAAACCTCCCATCGACAACAACGTCAAGAAGGGTGGAAGTGCATACGCTACTTACGCGCGTCAACCCCGCAGGGAAGACTACCAAATAACCTCGGTGGGGCCGCCTGGTGATCTAGCACACCTTCTACTAGCTCTACAGGCTAGTACCCGGGATAAAATCTCCCATCGACAACAACGTCAAGAAGGGTGGAAGTGCATACGCCACTTACGCGCGTCAACCCCGCAGGGAAGACTACCAAATAACCTCGGTGGGGCCGCCTGGTGATCTAGCACACCTTCTACTAGCTCTACAGGCTAGTACACGGGATAAAACCTCCCATCGACAACAACGTCAAGAAGGGTGGAAGTGCATACGCCACTTACGCGCGTCAACCCCGCAGGGAAGACTACCAAATAACCTCGGTGGGGCCGCCTGGTGATCTAGCACACCTTCTACTAGCTCTACAGGCTAGTACCCGGGATAAAGACTCCCATCGACAACAACGTCAAGACGGGCGGAAAGGGATACGCCACTTACGCGTGTCAATCCCGCAGGGAAGACTACCAAATAACCCCGGTGGGGCCGCCTGGTGATCTAGCACACCCTCTACTAGCTCTACAGGCTAGTACCCGGGATAAAGCCTCCCATCGACAACGACGTCAAGAAGGGTGGAAGTGCATACGCTACTTATGCGCGTCAACCCCGCAGGAAAGACTACCAAATAACCTGGGTGGGGCCGCCTGATGATCTAGCACACCTTCTACTAGCTCTACAGGCTAGTACCCGGGATAAAGCCTCCCATCGACAACAACGTCAAGAAGGGTGGAAGTGCATACGCCACTTACGCGTGTCAACCCCGCAGGGAAGACTACCAAATAACCTCGGTGGGGCCGCCTGGTGATCTAGCACACCTTCTACTAGCTCTACAGGCTAGTACACGGGATAAAGCCTCCCATCGACAACAACGTCAAGAAGGGTGGAAGTGCATTCGCCACTTACGCGCGTCAACCCCGCAGGGAAGACTACCAAATAACCTCGGTGGGGCCGCCTGATGATCTAGCACACCTTCTACTAGCTCTACAGGCTAGTACCCGGGATAAAACCTCCCATCGACAACGTCAAGAAGGGTGGAAGTGCATACGCTACTTATGCGCGTCAACCCCGCAGGGAAGACTACCAAATAACCTCGGTGGGGCCGCCTGATGATCTAGCACACCTTCTACTAGCTCTACAGGCTAGTACACGGGATAAAGCCTCCCATCGACAACAACGTCAAGAAGGGTGGAAGTGCATACGCCACTTACGCGCGTCAACCCCGCAGGGAAGACTACCAAATAACCTCGGTGGGGCCGCCTGGTGATCTAGCACACCTTCTACTAGCTCTACAGGCTAGTACACGGGATAAAGCCTCCCATCGACAACAACGTCAAGAAGGGTGGAAGTGCATACGCTACTTACGCGCGTCAACCCCGCAGGAAAGACTACCAAATAACCTCGGTGGGGCCGCCTGATGATCTAGCACACCTTCTACTAGCTCTACAGGCTAGTACCCGGGATAAAGCCTCCCATCGACAACAACGTCAAGAAGGGTGGAAGTGCATACGCCACTTACGCGTGTCAACCCCGCAGGGAAGACTACCAAATAACCTCGGTGGGGCCGCCTGGTGATCTAGCACACCTTCTACTAGCTCTACAGGTTAGTACCCGGGATAAAACCTCCCATCAACAACAACGTCAAGAAGGGTGGAAGTGCATTCGTCACTTACGCGCGTCAACCCCGCAGGGAAGACTACCAAATAACCTCGGTGGGGCCGCCTGATGATCTAGCACACCTTCTACTAGCTCTACGGGCTAGTACCCGGGATAAAACCTCCCATCGACAACAACGTCAAGAAGGGTGGAAGTGCATACGCCACATACGCGCGTCAACCCCGCAGGGAAGACTACCAAATAACCTCGGTGGGGCCGCCTGATGATCTAGCACACCTTCTACTAGCTCTACAGGCTAGTACCCGGGATAAAACCTCCCATCGACAACGTCAAGAGGGGTGGAAGTGCATACGCGACTTACGCGCGTCAACCCCGCAGGGAAGACTACCAAATAACCTCGGTGGGGCCGCCTGGTGATCTAGCACACCTTCTACTAGCTCTACAGGCTAGTACCCGGGATAAAGCCTCCCATCGACAACGTCAAGAAGGGTGGAAGTGCATTCGCTACTTACGCGCGTCAACCCCGCAGGAAAGACTACCAAATAACCTCGGTGGGGCCGCCTGGTGGTCTAGCACACCTTCTACTAGCTCTACAGGCTAGTACACGGGATAAAGCCTCCCATCGACAACAACGTCAAGAAGGGTGGAAGTGCATACGCTACTTACGCGCGTCAACCCCGCAGGAAAGACTACCAAATAACCTCGGTGGGGCCGCCTGATGATCTAGCACACCTTCTACTAGCTCTACAGGCTAGTACCCGGGATAAAGCCTCCCATCGACAACAACGTCAAGAAGGGTGGAAGTGCATACGCCACTTACGCGTGTAAACCCCGCAGGGAAGACTACCAAATAACCTCGGTGGGGCCGCCTGGTGATCTAGCACACCTTCTACTAGCTCTACAGGTTAGTACCCGGGATAAAACCTCCCATCAACAACAACGTCAAGAAGGGTGGAAGTGCATTCGTCACTTACGCGCGTCAACCCCGCAGGGAAGACTACCAAATAACCTCGGTGGGGCCGCCTGATGATCTAGCACACCTTCTACTAGCTCTACGGGCTAGTACCCGGGATAAAACCTCCCATCGACAACGTCAAGAAGGGTGGAAGTGCATACGCCACATACGCGCGTCAACCCCGCAGGGAAGACTACCAAATAACCTCGGTGGGGCCGCCTGATGATCTAGCACACCTTCTACTAGCTCTACAGGCTAGTACCCGGGATAAAACCTCCCATCGACAACGTCAAGAAGGGTGGAAGTGCATACGCGACTTACGCGCGTCAACCCCGCAGGGAAGACTACCAAATAACCTCGGTGGGGCCGCCTGGTGATCTAGCACACCTTCTACTAGCTCTACAGGCTAGTACCCGGGATAAAGCCTCCCATCGACAACGTCAAGAAGGGTGGAAGTGCATTCGCTACTTACGCGCGTCAACCCCGCAGGAAAGACTACCAAATAACCTCGGTGGGGCCGCCTGGTGGTCTAGCACACCTTCTACTAGCTCTACAGGCTAGTACCCGGGATAAAGCCTCCCATCGACAACGTCAAGAAGGGTGGAAGTGCATTCGCTACTTACGCGCGTCAACCCCGCAGGGAAGACTACCAAATAACCTCGGTGGGGCCGCCTGATGATCTAGCACACCTTCTACTAGCTCTACAGGTTAGTACCCGGGATAAAGCCTCCCATCGACAACAACGTCAAGAAGGGTGGAAGTGCATACGCTACTTATGCGCGTAACCCCGCAGGAAAGACTACCAAATAACCTCGGTGGGGCCGCCTGGTGATCTAGCACACCTTCTACTAGCTCTACAGGCTAGTACCCGGGATAAAGCCTCCCATCGACAACAACGTCAAGAAGGGTGGAAGTGCATACGCTACTTACGCGCGTCAACCCCGCAGGAAAGACTACCAAATAACCTCGGTGGGGCCGCCTGATGATCTAGCACACCTTCTACTAGCTCTACAGGCTAGTACCCGGGATAAAGCCTCCCATCGACAACAACGTCAAGAAGGGTGGAAGTGCATACGCTACTTATGCGCGTCAACCCCGCAGGAAAGACTACCAAATAACCTGGGTGGGGCCGCCTGATGATCTAGCACACCTTCTACTAGCTCTACAGGCTAGTACCCGGGATAAAGCCTCCCATCGACAACAACGTCAAGAAGGGTGGAAGTGCATACGCTACTTACGCGCGTCAACCCCGCAGGAAAGACTACCAAATAACCTGGGTGGGGCCACCTGATGATCTAGCACACCTTCTACTAGCTCTACAGGCTAGTACCCGGGATAAAGCCTCCCATCGACAACAACGTCAAGAAGGGTGGAAGTGCATACGCTACTTATGCGCGTCAACCCCGCAGGGAAGACTACCAAATAACCTGGGTGGGGCCGCCTGATGATCTAGCACACCTTCTACTAGCTCTACAGGCTAGTACCCGGGATAAAGCCTCCCATCGACAACAACGTCAAGAAGGGTGGAAGTGCATACGCTACTTACGCGCGTCAACCCCGCAGGAAAGACTACCAAATAACCTGGGTGGGGCCACCTGATGATCTAGCACACCTTCTACTAGCTCTACAGGCTAGTACCCGGGATAAAGCCTCCCATCGACAACAACGTCAAGAAGGGTGGAAGTGCATACGCTACTTATGCGCGTCAACCCCGCAGGGAAGACTACCAAATAACCTGGGTGGGGCCGCCTGATGATCTAGCACACCTTCTACTAGCTCTACAGGCTAGTACCCGGGATAAAGCCCTCCATCGACAACAACGTCAAGAAGGGTGGAAGTGCATACGCTACTTATGCGCGTCAACCCCGCAGGGAAGACTACTAAATAACCTGGGTGGGGCCGCCTGGTGATCTAGCACACCTTCTACTAGCTCTACAGGCTAGTACCCGGGATAAAGACTCCCATCGACAACAACGTCAAGAAGGGTGGAAGTCCATACGCTACTTATGCGCGTCAACCCCGCAGGGAAGACTACCAAATAACCTGGGTGGGGCCGCCTGATGATCTAGCACACCTTCTACTAGCTCTACAGGCTAGTACCCGGGATAAAGCCTCCCATCGACAACAACGTCAAGAAGAGTGGAAGTGCATACGCTACTTACGCGCGTCAACCCCGCAGGAAAGACTACCAAATAACCTGGGTGGGGCCGCCTGATGATCTAGCACACCTTCTACTAGCTCTACAGGCTAGTACCCGGGATAAAACCTCCCATCGACAACAACGTCAAGAAGGGTGGAAGTGCATACGCTACTTATGCGCGTCAACCCCGCAGGGAAGACTACCAAATAACCTCGGTGGGGCCGCCTGGTGATCTAGCACACCTTCTACTAGCTCTACAGGCTAGTACCCGGGATAAAGCCTCCCATCGACAACAACGTCAAGAAGGGTGGAAGTGCATACGCTACTTACGCGCGTCAACCCCGCAGGAAAGACTACCAAATAACCTGGGTGGGGCCGCCTGATGATCTAGCACACCTTCTACTAGCTCTACAGGCTAGTACCCGGGATAAAACCTCCCATCGACAACAACGTCAAGAAGGGTGGAAGTGCATACGCTACTTATGCGCGTCAACCCCGCAGGGAAGACAACCAAATAACCTCGGTGGGGCCGCCTGATGATCTAGCACACCTTCTACTAGCTCTACAGGCTAGTACCCGGGATAAAGCCTCCCATCGACAACAACGTCAAGAAGGGTGGAAGTGCATACGCTACTTACGCGCGTCAACCCCGCAGGAAAGACTACCAAATAACCTCGGTGGGGCCGCCTGATGATCTAGCACACCTTCTACTAGCTCTACAGGCTAGTACCCGGGATAAAACCTCCCATCGACAACAACGTCAAGAAGGGTGGAAGTGCATACGCTACTTATGCGCGTCAACCCCGCAGGAAAGACTACCAAATAACCTCGGTGAGGCCGCCTGATGATCTAGCACACCTTCTACTAGCTCTACAGGCTAATACCCGGGATAAAGCCTCCCATCGACAACAACGTCAAGAAGGGTGGAAGTGCATACGCTACTTACGCGCGTCAACCCCGCAGGAAAGACTACCAAATAACCTGGGTGGGGCCGCCTGATGATCTAGCACACCTTCTACTAGCTCTACAGGCTAGTACCCGGAACCTTTCAGGTAACTCTCCACCCCCTCCGGGCGGCCGAGGCCTGGCCGGATGTACCAGATCTCCCGTGGGTATCGGGAACACACTGCCCACTCGAGTCCAACGCAATCCGAACAACTCCCATTCGGGAGGGGCTCGAATATTCGGTCCGAGGTTCCTCTAGTAACGTCAGAAGTACAACGAGTGCTAAGGGTCCGCAGCGCTCGCACCACGGCAGCTGAAGGGGACGGATCCCCGAAACATATTGTAGCTTTTAAGTATACATATATAAACCAGAAATAGAAGATTAGGTTTTAATGAATATTCCGCCATCGCGGGTCTGCCGTGAAGGAGTTGAGCGGGAGTAGAGAATTGCTCCTCCTCTGTCGTCAGCTGGCTTGGACGGCCGAGAGACACAAGCCTTCCATGGGACGTCACGAAGCCAGAAGCGGATCGTATTAATGCTGCACAGATACCGTTCGAGACCGTTCTAGAATGTAATTCGGGAGCATTCGACCTCTAGAACGATCTCCTATCCCGACAGGACTACATAAGAGCCGATGAGAGACCCGGTAAGTGTTGACAGAGAAGTACAGAGGAGTGTCGCACGTTGTAAGCTCCGTGTAACTGCGTGTGAGAGGTAAACCATTGCAGCACAAGATGATGTGTACAACAAAGACATAAACATTAAAGAGATTTGAACTGAGTAAGTCATGGTACGTTAACCTTGCGGTGGCTACTTCAGACACAAATAAGGAGGTTTGTGGTAAACTTCGCCTTGTGTCTTGTTTTAGTCACAGTGTATTACCAGATATGGAATGTCATGTGAATATTACGTCTCCTTTTCCTTTGCGTAGCGCCCTTGAGAGTTGAATGAGGTAAAAGGAGACAGAGGGTAGCGCCTCGCATCCGGCGGAAACCCTAGAAAAAATCATGGATGAGGAAAACGTATCACATACTTCCTATCTGTAATACTTTAGGAAGTTATACGACTAACAGTAACAGCTGGAGACAAGTGACAATCTTAATGACGTGAGTTAATTAACAGGTGGACACATGTTGGAGAATATGTACTACACCAAATTCCCATCTCGTCTCTTGTTACATAAAGTATAACTTATACCGGGTGAGTGAAAAATGGAACAATACCTTTAACCCGTGTTGCAACTCTATGGAGTGTTATCAACATGCCCTCACATTACTATGATTATTTTCTGCACTACTCCAGTCCTCAAGTCTCAGAACGTACAAACAAATATCCTTTCAAACCGCAACTTAAATTTATTAGGACCTTACTGCATGTGTACTGGGCAAAGGAAAACGTATCATTACTTCAAACTGACTAGGTTTTGAATTAAACAATACAGTAGGCTACTTCATTATGTGGCTTTGGATTGAACAAATACAGACAAAAGCTAAGTTGATAAGTACAACAATGCTTTGTAAAGTCTTGTACTCACGGCAGAACTTACAGAATTGAAATACTAATGATGATCGGATATGGTGATAGAAGGAGGACCCAACAAGAGATTTGTGTATTGTTTAATTTAGTGCATCCAGAACGAAGGATTACTCACTCTACGGCAAGCTAAATTTTGGAAAACATTCAAAGAAACTGGAAGTGTTACAAATAAGACAAAGTCCGGAAGCCCTTGATGTTTTATTATGAGTGTAAGAAAACCCACATTTATCTACTCGTCAGTACATTATGTAAGACAGGTCGTGAATTACCATGAAGATGGATTGACAGAAGAGGAAATATTGAATGTCCGTCAAGTTCTCCTTAGACTTTTTCTTGTGAGGATATTTGAAGTGGAGGGTTTACCAAGAGATCTTGAAGAGTTAAAGCGAAGATTGGACAAGAAATGTAACTGATCAGGCCAACAGTGTTACTGGAAACATTAACTAGACTTTGGCATTGTTTGACAGTAAATGGAGGACATTTTGAGCAACTTTTGAAGTAAATTCATCATGTGTTACAACACAGCAACACTAATTTTGTTATGAATGTGTTTTCTTGATTTAAATTTCATGTGCTGTAATACGTCCTGACAAATTTAAATTACAATTCAAAAAAACATCTATCTGATAAATCCGAGATATGAGGACCAAAAAAGTGCCATTAAAAAGTTACGTCCTATTCACAATTGTAGTAATATGAAAACATGTTGATGTCTTACAGCTTTTCTAAAAAATATCACTTCATAGAACTGCAACAGCGGAGTTACAGGTATTGTTCCATAATTTACACATAACATACCCAGTATATAACACCAGCTGTGATATGTAATACCTTACCACAACACTTTGAAAACAGTTATGAATATCAGAAATATAAAATGAAATCCTTTGCTACTTCCTTTGGAAACACAAGCAGTTGCTTACTCACTCATCGCCTACTATGAATAAAACTAAACATTAGGTTTGGCAGTTTTAGAGTGACAGCGGACTTTCCCGTTTTCGGTCAGAATGTAAAGGACAGAATGAATCGGTCAAGAAAATGTCAGGTCAGAGAATTGGGGCACCTGAAACATTATCATAAAAGTTATTTGGTTGTTCCTGCGGTACGACCTTCCAAAGAGACTTGGCCAGTAAACCACTCGACTGCTTTGTCCTCACTGGCTATAGTATTGTATTTCACCCAAAAATGTCATACCGAAACTTCAATAAAAAAGAAGAGCGCGTTCTGAAGCTGTTTCCACGGCCGGTTACAACGTTGTCACGGAACGCGTCTCTTAAGCCTCGTTCTACTGAATCCTCTCATAATTGAGTCTAAGTTACTGATAGTCGAGAGGTAATAGACAAATACGTAGAGTCAGACCTAAATCATTTTGGCTTTCTTATTTGTAGAAATAAGAAATGTCTATTACGCACATTGTAATATAGCTTTTATAAATTATAATGTAATACAAAACTTCTTTGTTTTTATCCAGAAGTCTTAATAGATGGATGACAGGGGACATGGGAACCAGAAATGGTGAACTGTGACGTCGTGGTATAAGAATGGGGCTAAATCACTCCAAGTGAGATTGCAGGGATTGAAATCAGAGCCTCTTGAAAGTGCGGTACTACTAAATTGGAGAGGAATAGTTTTTGTACTGGGTAGTACGGAAGTGGAGAGGTGAATGAACTCTGTTTTGGAATACAGCGTGTTACTTGTGTGGAAGCTGGAGGCAGATAATGGACCAGGCTGAGGGGAGAGATCTGGAGCACGTTAACCTTCCATAATAACATAACCTCAACACAAACATACACGATTTGTACTTTACTATGTACTTGGATTAGATTAGATTGAGTTTCGTTCTGTAAGTTCACAAACACCTGTAAACATTGAACTTACGAGACATGTCATATATACAGAAAATGTGAAAAATACGGCAGGGATTATTATATATAATAAAATCAAACACTCCCGTACAAATGTTTATATACAAATACAATTTGGTAGTTTCACTTGTCTTTTGTAAGTACGTCTCAATATTTTATATTAGATTTGCAATGTATATCATTTATTGTCACTTCTTCAAAACACATACATTTGAACACACATCACAGATAAATTGTCATTATATAGAACAGTTATCATAGATAATGTCACGAGTGGTTTTGAATTTATCTAGGGAAGTTCTGCATTTGGATTCGCTAAATCACATACGCCAACATTAGTACATCAATGAAACATAACCTCACAAGTCACGGCATACAAGATTAATAGTTCTCACAGACCGCGTACTTTGGTGTTAAGGCCGTCAGGTGGCGCTGTTTGATTACAACAAAATAATAACGTAACATAACCTCTATTTTCAAACATAAAACTTCATTTATTTTAAATTACATTAAAGTTCCAGTTATTTAAGTTGAATATTCATTTTGTACGAGAGCAACAAACTTGGTTAATTATTAATTAAATACACAATTATAAAATGGACAATTATTGGAGTTAAATGTTACATCCAGCAGTGAAGAAATATGTGATAATTGCTGAGCGGTAATTATGTATGGCGTATGTACAATTATCGACTTAGAAATCAGCGATTGGTCGGTAATTGACGAATGCTAGCACTTGATTGGTCTACACGAGGATCCTGACGTATGTGTGAAATAGGATAGTTTGTCATTCAGATAATCTTCTACAGAATAAAATAGTTTTGAGCAGCAATAATAAAAGCACTGACATCGATTCTTCCTTTAAGATAATAAGGAAGAGTAAATAATTTGATGGCTTCGTAAGATACACACACACGCGCGCGCACGTGCACACACACACACACACACACACACACACACACACACACACACACACACACACACACACACACACACACACGTTTCTGGAAACAAGAAAGTTTAGCGCTGGGATGTTACACTTCTGTCGAGTGTTTATTACATTGTTATAAATAAGACCAGATTGTATACAAAACATGTTATAATCGAGAATAAATGCATGCAACGAAGGGTTAAAATCTTCAATATTCTAAAATTATATTTGCAAGAGCGTCTGCTATGGGTGTTAGTAATGATTCTTATAACCTCCTTTTAGTGTCTACTGAGTTGCTCCATGTTCCATGGCAGAGTTAACACACTAATTTAAGTGTATCAGTAGAACCTGTGCTGGGGTAGAGCTGAGTTTATGTGAGCTCTCCAAACTAAATATCTTCTTTTTTATTCGAAACGTGTATTTGTGATAGAACTGCTGGATTGAGCACAAGATGTGAGAACGGTTTGTGGAAAAGCGAACATGTTTGTTTTTGAGGGACAACAGGTGGATGCCCCTGCTACCAAGTAAGGAAGACAACCCCAAAATAAACCTGCCGGCGGGGTCCTTAACTATTTTTAGCATCGTCACTCCGGTAGTCCAACATTCCTGGTTCCCGCCTTTTGGCTCACCACACATTGTACTCATGTCGAAATATTCCTTCAATATCGGTCGGCCAGCCGGGCTACTCTATTTTAAACCGAGATTATACCTCCTAACACCCTCTCAGTAAATAATAATAATAATAATAATAATAATAATAATAATAATAATAATAATAATAATAATAATAATAATAATAATAATAATAATAATAATAATAATAATAATAATAATAATAATAATAATAATAATAATAATAATAATAATAATAATAATAATCATAATCATAATCATAATCATAATCATAATCATAATCATAATCATAATAATAATAATAATAATAATAATAATAATAATAATAATAATAATAATAATAATAATAATAATAATAATAATAATAATAATAATAATAATAATAATAATAATAATAATAATAATAATAATAATAATAATAATAATAATAATAATAATAATAATAATAATAATAATAATAATAATAATAATAATAATAATAATAATAATAATAATAATAATAATAATAATAATAATAATAATAATAATAATAATAATAATAATAATAATAATAATAATAATAATAATAATAATAATAATAATAATAATAATAATAATAATAATAATAATAATAATAATAATAATAATAATAATAATAATAATAATAATAATTGTATATCACGAGAAGTTGATAGGTTATTCGCAAAAAAAATCTAGATATATTATTTATTATGAGGGACAGTATTTATATTTTAAGCCTCGGCAACCCTGAATGCTATAGTGCCATCTGACGTTTCCAATCGAAAGTTTGACATCGCTGACCTTAATGATCGTCATGCGACATATTGTGCATTAACTCCACCAGCGTATATAAAATATTGCATGATTATTTAGTCGTGAAAAATGTTTGCTCTCGTTGGATCCCACATAATTTGACGCAATGTCAAAAAGATGTTCGTGTAGATTGGTGTACAAAAATGCTCAAGAAATTCAATGGCGGTGCTTCAAAAGACGTATATAAGATTGAAACAAGTGACGAATCATGGATCTATGCATATGAGGCGGAACGTGTGGTACACAACCATTTGTTTGTCGGAAGTGTTCGGTGAAGTAAGGAAAACCAACAAGAACCGTAGGATCATTCTTCATCAAGACAATGCGAGTGAACACATATCTCGTCTAACAACAGAGTATTCATCTGCCATACAGTACTCATTTGGCACACAATGACTTCTTTTTGTTCCCGAACATCAACAATAAATTGCGTAGACAATCTTTTCCCCTATTTCCCATCATAATCTTTCTTTCCTGTTTGCAGTTTGTATAGTCGTTTTAATTTTTCTCTATTTGTGTGTGTTTTTTTTTTTTAATTTCCGTGTCCATTATTTACCTCTTATTTCGCCTTCTTTTTACTGTCGCTTCACTCAGTCTGGATTTATTTAACCCTACTTTTTTGTATAATCACTTCCACTTTTCTGCTTCCCCCCCACTTCCGACTAAAATTGTGGATATAAATTTTATCATGCAGAAATATTAATGATAGTCATCTAATGTTTTGAAGAAGATAAATCACGATTTTTAAGTGAATTTTGTTGAAAACCTCTGTGGACATTCTTGGAACATGCTAAACTGTTTTGATATATCGCATATGATGGTGTGTCTACATGCGTGAATCATTTACGGTACACTAATGCCATCTGTTAGCATGCGTAGGATAGCGGAAAGTACTGCGCATGCGTGAGTCATCAGCCAGAGCGGGTTATTGCTCCAGGTACAATGGCCATGGCATTTTTTGGCAATATTAATGCTCCTCTCTGTGCCGTTATTCTGGGAACTTGGTGATTTGAAAGCCACTTTGTTCCTTGTTGCGGTAGTACCAGTTGTTTTTTGTAAGAATTTCTCAACGCTTGCTTTTTATTGTTAGAGAAACACAAGAACTGTGAGAGGTAGGTGCGTTCGCCTCACGCTCTGGTAGTAAATCACTGTTTTCCTGGTCGGTAGGGATCGCTGGGCTAGTTTATCATTACACACGCTTTCCTTTGTATTATATTTCTCGTGTGCTTCTAGGTGCCATGACAATTGAGGGTAGTTTAGAACAGAGAGGAGTTTCTTTATTTTTAATCTTGCATTGCAGCCTTGTAAAATGCTAAACTTAAATACCAAATTTGGCATTTTATCTTACTTTAACGCGGTAGTGCTTACAAAAGTGCAATGTTTGTAATAATAGCTGCAGCATAAGACAGGTTAGAGTGGGGGAGCGAATTCGGCAGCGTGGCCAGTATTGATCTATTGTACCTATGTCCCAAGTGGGGTATCTCCGGGAGAAAGAAGGAGGCGAGAGGAGACAGACGGAAGCGTCTCAAGGAGGACACGGTGCCTACACTTCACCAGTTGGAAACTCCCCGGTAGGCTAGTACAACCGGCATCCCAGCTGACCGGCCCGGAGACCTTCCTACCGGAGGAGGAAATGTTTAATGTCCTCCACAGGAGAGAAAGTCTCTGAGGCCTGAGACGCAGAGGGGTTGCAAAAGGCTCCCACACCCTCCTTGTACAGGTTTATGACACCCCATGTCAGTACAGTTACACACCATTCAAAAACATTCTCACGTCTTCTACTTTTGTGAATGTATCTTCTCGGTTTTAGTGTACAGAGTGAATAGGGCGCACGTTTTGCTCCTTGTGTAGCATGTCCTTATCCTACTGTGTAAGGTTGCCACATTCCTTTCAGGGATCTTCTTTGCGTTGCTGGACAGTACCAGGAGCATATCATCTAGGATTGCCAGATGCTCCGTTTTTTTCTCCCAAATTTTGTTCCTCCGTTTATTATTTACCCGGAGTACGCAATTCTCCATTTTTATTTACTTACTGCGAATTACTAAATTATATACAATAACTTAAATATTCTCATAAAGCTTATGTAATCTTTAGAAGATGGCAGCTTATTTTGTTTCATTTCGCGAATGTTGGCAACAGAAGTATCTTCTAAATCAACGAAGGTCATGTAGCAGCAGAGCAGCACGTTTCTGCCAGCGATAATAAGCGAATTCAATGTCTCTCTGATTTTGTCTTTCAATTCCACTTCCGTTACCGTTCTCCAGGTGACAGTGAACTATGAACAGAGTTTTATAATTCTGCAAAATGTGATGTGGAGTTATTGAAAGATGCCAAGAGTTCAGTGAAGTACAATTAAATGTAACCTGTCGGATTGAAGAGCACTTGGTAGGTTAATAATGTGCATAATTTAATGTTTATGTATTCAGCATAATATATGTTTGGCAATTTATCTTTCTTAGCTTAAAAAATGTTAAAATATGAGTCACTCCTTTTTTCCTTGGAAATCTGGCAACCCTAATATCATCCTGCCATACAACGCCGAGACTCTCATCAACAGTTCTACCCTGAAAGAGACCATCAGATGAGAGAGGATGTGAAATGATAATGGAGATGAAATGCAGGGACAGGAAATACGGGGAATGTAATTAACCTACGACCAGGGAAAACCCTTGAAAAAAGCCATGGGTCACGAGAATCGAACCCTGACCTCGGGAATGTGGGCCACAGACTAAACCGCCTAAGACATCCTGCTCAGTTATCACCTACTTGCTGTGGATACGCAGTAGAGAAACTAAACATATGAATAAATAAAAATAAAACTATTCTGAGATAGGTACATAGTATCTGAATTTTCAACACTTTACGATTTGTTTAACATTGTCTCCATTCAAATTTTCTCACTTGTCGTGGGAAAAGTGACATTTGTAAAGCTGATTTTTAAATATTTGATTATTTGTTTAACCTTCTGTGTTTATCTTACCTATATATGTAATAAACCGATCTCGATTAACATGAAGTAGTAGTGTTTTGTTGTTGAGAAAGAGTTTATTACTCAACAGAGCTTCTTGCCGGAACACCTGCACCTCGCATACAACTCTAGATAAGGGACATTCCTGGTGATTATTGGGAGCGCAGCCGGAAACCACAAATCACTCAACAAACTAGTTATGTAAAATAAGGTATCCGCAAATGTCATTAGGCTTGAGGCCCTCCACGATACCGCCTGAGATTTCATTCCCGTTAACCCTACACTTGTCATAGCTTTCCCTGGTCGGTAGACGTATCTTTTGGGTGGCGATCTCCTCTCCACCAACTACTGCGACCTTGGAAGCAGTAGATCAAGCCTTATACGCTATGAATACACATGTCTTTAAAATGGGATGATGTTAGTCCTTGAACAAACCAATAACCAAACCTGTCATATTACATTCCTCTTAAAGTGAGCTGTGACGAGTGTCAAGTCAAACCATCTCTAATAAATGCTATTGGCGCTAAGATAATCAAATGTTACAAAAACTGATCCGCAAGAAACGTACAGAGTAATCTTTGTAACACAACCGCAAAAATGACCATATTTTTAGCTCAAACACTTCTCATAATATAAATAAATAAAATACCAATATATTATAACAATGCATTGCGAGATAAGCAGTGTAATGGCCTCATCACTGGTTGGTATCTATGTGTGTACATATATTGTAGTTACTTAGAACTGTAATGTAAAAATCGACAGCAAACAGTACACTTCCTATTAGGCTGTAGAATACTGCATCAGCAGAACATGCGATTTCATGATTGCTTCGTAAACTGGGGACGTGTTTGTTTATTGTATACAGTTTAAATCAATATCATTCAGTTCTTTCGTTTAAAAATCAGAAAAAGGTATATCAGCAGCATCAAATTGCAATTGAAATGGGAGATGAGGTAATCCGCCTATCCCCTTGCCTACCACTGCCAACACAATCTATTTGAGTCATTGTGTGCTCAAATATAATGGGGGTTTGTAAATACTTTTAAACTGACTGACATAAAACGACATATTCACAAAAAATTGACAACAAAAGACAACAAGACTGGAAAAACTGAGTGACATACAGATGACGTCTTTTGCAAAGATATAGCTCGTGACGAGATTTTGGATTAGACATTAGAATTTAGATCTATTGGATTAGCAAACTATGATAATAGCATTTAAACATGGGAATATAATTATTCCAGTTTTGATTTTAACAACTGAATTATTATAAAAGTTTGTAAAATTCAGTTTGGGTTCTCTTACGTGTAACGTCAAGTAGACTTCCATGGTCTAGGGCAGTGTGCGAGAGAGAGGGAAATATGAAAAGAGTGGGAGTAACGAGGTGGTTACGCAATCGCTGTAGACCAGAATTCCTTCCATTTGAAAAACATAATATATTTATTTGCAGATATAGTTATAGTTTGAATCTCCGCATATCTCCCCGACGTTGAATGTTTGTTTACTCAGGTCGGGTGCTTTATACCTGCTATTGCTGTACCATGGCGCGACAGCCTATGGAACGCCAATGCCTGCCAAGCCGACTGCCGGCCTCACGCACACATACATATGATCATCCAACCGATACAGAGATGAAATGTGGTCAGCATTTCGCCACTTCCCCTCCCCAACAGCCGGATAGTTGGCTTTCTTGGCCACTTACGTATCATAAGCTCCTGAATTTCCTCACGATACTGAGTGAGCACCAGTCCTATACCCGGGAGAACCAGGGAACCAGAGCATGCTGCCTTAACCCACTACGCCATGGCGCAGGACCTATTGGTGTAGTGGTACTGGATTATTCGGTATGTTTAAGCTTGAAGGATCTACCCGAAAATCCGAAGACTCGACCTTCCGTAACCCGGGAGTGATGAGTACTCTGGGGCTCTTTCTTCTAGGGCAATATCTGATTTCTTAACTCCCCCCCCCCCCGCCATCGACAACAACGTCAAGACGGGATGGAAGTGGATACACTTACGCGCGTCAACCCCGCAGGGAAGACTACCGAAAAACCTCGGTGGGGCCACCTGGTGATCTAGCACACCTTCTACTAGCTCTGCAGTCTAGTACCCGGGACAAAGCCCTCCATCGACAACAACGTCAAGACGGGATGGAATGGATTATTCGGCACTTCGACCAAACTTGATCTATTGTACCTAGGGCACCCCGGGAGGAAGGATGAGGTGAGAAGAAACAGAGGGGGAGGTCTCTACATTTTACTAGAGAGAAACTCCACGGCGGTGGACTTAGGACAATCGTCATCCCACCTGCCATGACCGCAGTCACGAGGACAGTTCGGAGACCGGAGGCCGCCTCCCCAGAACAGGATGCTCCAGTGAGGCTTTCACAACAGGCATCCCGTCTGCCGCGTTGCTGAAATGGCCCAGTATGCCGGCTAGGAGACCGAAGCCGGAGGAGGAAGTGTTTACCAGGAGCATATACTCCTGTAATGCAGCGCCGAGACTCCAGCCGACACTTCTACCCTGTAAGAGAGCACCAGATGAGAGATGACGTGAAATGATAATGGAGATGAAATGGAGCGACAGAAAATTTGGGGAATGTAGTAAACCTACCCAGCATTCGCCTAGCGACCTGGAAAGCCCCTCGAAAAACCCATGGCTCAGGTAGGTCGAACCGAGATCGCCGAAATGCGGGCCACAGACGAATTAGTTATTTATTTTGATTTTTCTAATGGTTAGATTTTTCTCAAATGGGGACTCCTCCGCCCTTTACATGAAGACATATTAGAAAATTCGCGTTGTTCCTAAATGGGTAAGATAATTATGATGATTTCCGTAATCTAAATATAATTTGATGAAGGGGGCACGTGCTGTGAGCTACAGGTTGTCGTGTAAGTGGGTCAGACAAGTATGTTAGAGGAGCATGCGTCGACAGAGACAGAGCGAGGAAGCCAGATCAATGTCGAGGACTGCGCAGTGTGTCCCCGAGGTCCCGGCTTCAACTAGCAAAGCCAATGCCTATCGCTGCAGCGATATCACCTCATTTCAACCAATAATTCGATAACGCCATACGTTTCGAAGTCCCCTGAATCATTTGCAGAAGTATTTTTAGAAACAAAGCTCTGTGCGTGAGCCTTAATTGGAAACGAAAAGTTCGCTAAATAAATCCATTTCTGCCAAGAATGCAAACCTAAGATTAAAAAACAAAATCCACTACAAACTAACCTTTACGCGGAAATATTATCGATAATTTTGATTTTCTCAAAAGTCACTCTAAGAGATTTAGTTAAATTGTCATATATGGATAGCTAGATTCAGACTGAAAAATATTGTGACTTTCGGGGTTCGTAGAATTAAAAGTCCAAATTGCAGAAAGTCAAAATGTTCTTTATTTCCGTAGAAATACACTTTGGTCAATCCTTAAAGTAGCAGAATTACGTCACATACACAATTACAATCTTCCAAGGTCGTTGACCACAAACAAAAGCGTTCACAGTTGCAGGCACACGATACTTAGTTCTGATTACTCTCTCCTCATTACGACTCTTGTTACCACTCCCGATAAACTAGCCACGGCTTCTTTTATACACGACAATTCATGATTCCAGACGATTGTAGAATGTTCTCTATCAAGCAAGATGTCACTAGAATTTTCCATTTATCTAATTCTATTTATTTCCGCAAGCATTTTATCCCCGCGCTATCTTGATCTGTTTCAGCAAGCGCTTTATCTCAGTGCTACACTACCCGTCCCTTATCTCTCCGCGCCGAAACCATTTTGTGCACGTTGCCGCCAGTCGCGACAATAGCAACATGCGAGCATGACATTAAATTGTCCAGCTGACTCATATTCATTCCGGTAAACCACTAGGAGATCTTATATATATAATGAGCAGAGCTACGAAGTTCGTACCGATTTCCTTGAGCAGTGTAAGAGCGGCCAGACATGGCTATACCACGCAACGCTACTAGCAAGGGCAAGATTCGTTGTAGAATGCAGCTCATTACTGCAAAACAGGTGTAACTGCATGACACAGAGCTAGGAAGGTCGTACCGATTTCCTTGAGCAGTGTAAAAGCGGCCAGATATGGCTATACCACGCAGCGCTACTAGCAAGGACAAGGTTCGTCGTAGAATGCAGCTCATTACTGCAAAACAGATGTACCTGCATGACACAGAGCTAGGAAGTTTGTACCGATTTCCTTGAGCAGTGTAAGAGCGGCCAGGCATCACTGTACCACGCAGCGCTACTAGCAAGGACAAGGTTCGTCGTAGAATGCAGCTCATTACTGCAAAACAGGTGTAACTGCATGACACAGAGCTAGGAAGTTCGTACCGATTTCCTTGAGCAGTGTAAGAGCGGCCAGATATGGCTATACCACGCAGCGCTACTAGCAAGGACAAGGTTCGTCGTAGAATACAACTCATTACTACAAAACAGGTATAACTACATGACACAGAGCACGTTGGTAGAAAGGAAGACATTCGAATAACGGCCAGGCGTGGCTATACCACGCACCGATACTAGCAAGGGCAAGGTTCGTCGTAGAATACAGCTCATTACTACAAAACAGGTGTAACTGCATAGCACAGAGCACGTTGGTAGGAAGAAAGGAAGACATTCGAATAACGGCCAGGCGTGGCTATACCACGCACCGCTACTAGCAAGGGCAAGGTTCGTCGTAGAATACAGCTCATTACTACAAAACAGGTGTAACTGCATGACACAGAGCACGTTGGTAGAAAGGAAGACATTCGAATAACGGCCAGGCATGGCTATACCACGCAGCGCTACTAGCAAGGACAAGGTTCGTCGTAGAATACAACTCATTACTACAAAACAGATGTAACTGCATGACACAGAGCACGTTGGTAGAAAGGAAGACATTCGAATAACGGCCAGGCATGGCTATACCACGCAGCGCTACTAGCAAGGACAAGGTTCGTCGTAGAATACAACTCATTACTACAAAACAGATGTAACTGCATGACATAGGGCACGTTGGTAGAAAGGAAGACATTCGAATAACGGTCAGGCGTGGCTATACCACGCAGCGCTACTAGCAAGGACAAGGTTCGTCGTAGAATACAACTCATTACTACAAAACAGATGTAACTGCATGACACAGAGCTCGTTGGTAGGAAGGAAGACATTCGAATAACGGCCAGGCGTGGATATACCACGCAGCGCTACTAGCAAGGACAAGGTTCGTCGTAGAATACAACTCATTACTACAAAACAGATGTAACTACATGACATATAGCACGTTGGTAGAAAGGAAGACATTCGAATAACGGTCAGGCATGGCTATATCACGCAGGGCTACTAGCAAGGGCAAGGTTCGTCGTAGAATACAACTCATTACTACAAAACAGATGTAACTACATGACACAGAGCACGTTGGTAGAAAGGAGGACATTCGAATAACGGTCAGGCATGGCTATACCACGCAGCGCTACTAGCAAGGACAAGGTTCGTCGTAGAATACAACTCATTACTACAAAACAGGTGTAACTGCGTGACATAGAGCACGTTGGTGGAAAGGAAGACATTCGAATAACGGCCAGGCATGGCTATATCACGCAGGGCTACTAGCAAGGGCAAGGTTCGTCGTAGAATACAACTCGTTACTACAAAACAGATGTAACTACATGACATATAGCACGTTGGTAGAAAGGAAGACATTCGAATAACGGCCAGGCATGGCTATATCACGCAGGGCTACTAGCAAGGACAAGGTTCGTCGTAGAATACAACTCATTACTACAAAACAGGTGTAACTGCGTGACATAGAGCACGTTGGTGGAAAGGAAGACATTCGAATAACGGTCAGGCATGGCTATACCACGCAGCGCTACTAGCAAGGACAAGGTTCGTCGTAGAATACAACTCATTACTACAAAACAGGTGTAACTGCGTGACATAGAGCACGTTGGTGGAAAGGAAGACATTCGAATAACGGCCAGGCATGGCTATATCACGCAGGGCTACTAGCAAGGGCAAGGTTCGTCGTAGAATACAACTCATTACTACAAAACAGATGTAACTACATGACACAGAGCACGTTGGTAGAAAGGAGGACATTCGAATAACGGTCAGGCATGGCTATACCACGCAGCGCTACTAGCAAGGACAAGGTTCGTCGTAGAATACAACTCATTACTACAAAACAGGTGTAACTGCGTGACATAGAGCACGTTGTTAGGATGGAAGACATTCGAATAACGGCCAGGCATGGCTATATCACGCAGGGCTACTAGCAAGGGCAAGGTTCGTCGTAGAATACAACTCGTTACTACAAAACAGATGTAACTACATGACATATAGCACGTTGGTAGGATGGAAGACATTCGAATAACGGCCAGACATGGCTATACCACGCAGCGCTACTAGCAAGGACAAGGTACGTCGTAGAACACAACTCATTACTACATGACACAGAGTACGTTGGTAAAAAGGAAGACATTCGAATAACAACTATGTTGTGTTTCAAATATGAGCAACTAAATTTGCTGTACAGCCATTGTATTCATGTCCTTATTTACTTCATTATTTACATTTACATTTCCGTGGGATACTTCAGCAAACATGGAAGAAAGAGAAGCCAGATCGCGAAACTAAATTAACTGAAGTCATTAACGAATTTGCAACAGATTATCAATCAACTAAATCTTGTTTCGTCCCAGGAAAACCCTCGAAGAGACATCAGAGGATTTACTAATCGGCCGGGTTTTCTCCCTGTCCGGGTGTCATATACCGCAGTACCTAGTCGCTTTGAGACTTAACCTGCGAGATGAGTAGGTAGAATTGTTTGTTCTGCTGGGGGTAGGTTGTTGATAACTTTGGTGTGTGGTTTCTGTAGGGGTGTTGGTATAGAAGCGTTCCCCGTTTGGGGAGAAGCGCTTTGGTATTTTCACTCCGTTTTGATTACGGGTTGCATATAGCTTGAACCATCAGGGATAGAGTGAGGCTTAGAGCATCACGGTGGCTTTACCCTCGAGTGGCATTGAGATGCTTTGTTTAACCGAGGGGACCCATAACATCTCTCGGGAGATTGTAGGATAGCAAGCGTAGTGAGCGGAATGGCTCAGGTGGTCTCGTCTTTGGCCCACATTAGGGAGGCAAGGGTTACATTCTCTTGGCCAACCTACCTGGCCCATGGGTTTTCGGGGGTTTTCCCGGGTCGGTAGGTGAATGCTGGGTAGATTAATTAGATTAATTACATTCCCCGAATTCCCTGTCCCTGCATTTCATCTCCATTATCATTTCACATCTGGTGGTCTCTTTCAGGATAGAAGTGTCGGCTGGTGTCTCGGCGGTGCATGGCAGGATGATATGCTCTGAGGAAAACTACTTCCTGCTCCAGTAGGTCACTTGCCGGTGTCCGCGTCTCTGCTGGGACCATTTCGGGACCGCCAGCCAGGGACCATTAGGGCTCGGCTGCTGGGCTCGTTGTCGTCCCGCTGTAGGGGAGCGTGTTCGTTGTCCTGACCTGTCGGGAAAAGTCTCTCTCCAAGTAAACTGTAGTGACCCTGCCCTCTGTACTGTCGTGACTCCTTGGGTCGGCCTTCCTCTGTCTCCTTCGCCTCATACTTCCTCTCGGGGTTGTCCTACTTGGGGACATAGCAACAATGGGCCCAACACGAAATCCCAATCCCCTCTGGTCGTATCTGCCCAGAATAACCCCCCCCCCCCAAACAAAGAAACCCATGGGTCAGATAGGACAAACCTCTCGAATGCGGACCACAGACAAAACCGCCTGAGCATCCCGCTGAGTTTCCTTATAGTTAGTTACAATGGGGATATGAAAATACAGCGCAGGTCGACTGTCATGTCACATCTTTGAAATTCCGGATAAGAGATAAAAAATAAATGAGTTCCCAGATATTAAAAGTATAAATATTGGAAAATTCAGAGAAGTAACAAGGAATATCTCGGAAATGGTTAACTTCACAAAACATTTGAGGACACGAATTCCGTAGCATCATAACAACAGAGGGCAGCGTCTGTAGCAACTCTCTCAGTCGTGGGCTTACACTTCCTGGGTGATGTTGGACCAGTTAGAGAACAACGCCGAGGAGCGACACATACGTCGCCCTGAGAACTTAGGTATTAACTCGGAGAATTTGAAACGGTTGCGGTGTGGATCGATTTATCGCCTGACGACCAGTCGTTGCGGAAGAACGAGCCAGAGGGCGCCTTGTTCACGGACAAGTGATCTTCTGTGATCAGCCATGCAGGTAAACCACTCCCAGCGCCTGTGTGCTACAGGGGATGATAATGATAAACAAGGGCGAGGACTTGATACGCGTGTCTTAGAAAGTATTCCATCTTCTGAACGAAATAGCAACATTCACTGGACCGACAGGCAACAACTTCAATAAAATTATTATTTTCTATACGAAGACAAAAATAAATTATACACATATTGTCATTTTTATAAAAAATAAAGCCAAATCGCACATTTCTGAGGCACATAAAGTAATCGTACACTCCAAAATTAATGCACATTAGTAAAAAAGAATGTTGACATTCAGTATTTCGTGAAGTAGTCTTTAATTAATCTAATCTAGTGAATACCGAGACAAGACCCCCGGGGGGGATTGGGTACGTAGACCACCATGTTGGGCCCATTGTTCCTTTACCCCTAAGTGGGAGGAATGAGACAGAGGGCGGCCGACCCAAGGAGTCACGACAGTACAGAGGGCAGGGTCCCTACAGTTTACTTGGATAGAGACTTTCCCCGACAGGCCAGGACAATGAGCTCACTCCCCTACAGCGGGACGGCAATGAGCCCAGCAGCCGAGCCCCAAAGGTCCCTGGATGGCGGTCACGAAATGGTCCCAGCAGAGGAGCGGAGACCGGCCACCGAGCTACCGGAGGAGGAAGTTGTTTTCCTCAGAGTATATCATCCTGCCATGCACCGCCTCGACACCCACCAACACTTCTACCCTGAAAGAGACCAGATGAGAGATCATATGAAATGATAATGGAGATAAAATGGAGGAACAGGAAATTCGGGGGATGTAATTAACCTACCCAGCATTCGCCTAGCGACCCGGGAAACCCCACGAAAAACCCCATAGGTCAGGTAGGTCGGTCACGGGAATCGAACTCAGGCCTTCCGAATACGGGCCACAGATGAAACCGCCTGAGCCATTCCGCTCGATAGGCCTGCCGAGAGTTTCCAAGTGGTAAAAAAGTACAGGGATGTGAGGCGCAGAGAGGCTACAGAAGGTTCCTACAGCCTCCCTGGATAGGTTTATGACAACCCATGTCAGTACAGTTACAGACCATTCAAAAACATTCTGACGGCTTCTACTTCTCGGTTTTAGTGTACAGAGTGAACAGGACGCATGCCTTTTAGCACTTCTGCTCCTTGTGTAGCATGCTTTCTCTGTCTCACACATTTGCTGTCCTTGTCCCACTGAGTGAGGGTGGCACATTCCTTTCAGAGACTTGCTCTGCGTTGGTGGACAGTAGGGACCCTGCCGTTATTGGGTCGATCGTCCTCTTTCTCCACTCGCCTCATCTTTCCTTCCCGGTGGTCTCCGTCGATATTAAATATCTCGAAGATCTCACCAGCATCTGCATCAATCCCAAGCTATGAGAGGTAACGATAATAAGTCAATCATAAACACTGGGAAGAATTCTCGCCTGTAGCGAATCAGATGCGTTAGAGCCTTCAGTGTTGCCACCTCGTTACCCTCCCCCCCCTCTCTCTCTCTCTCTCTCTCTCTCTCACACACACACACACACACACACACACACACACACACACACACACACACACACACTTGAGAGTTTTCTTCGCGCTAGACGTAAGGGAACGCAAACTGAATTTTCCAAAGCTTTATAATAATGTATTTGTTCAAATCACAGTTGCAACACGGATTTTTGTATATTACGCACATTTTTAAATATTTAGTTTAAAATATAATTCTAGCTTATGAATTACCTATTTTTCTAATCCAATGAAACTGGCAGCGGCGCATCCATATAGCCATGAATGTCACTTCCGTCAAGAGACAGTTCTTCAGTTTCATTGTCTTCATCGTCTGAGTTTAAGTTTGTGATGACAGGCTGAAAATTCTCGTCACTTGCTATTTCTTTCCAAAACCAGTGTTCTTGTAGTTTATCTGAATGTCTCATGCAGTTTTCCCAGTCTTTTGCAACCTTGTCAATTTCTTGACGAATAAGTCGTTCAGCATAAGTCAGTTTAAAAGTATTACTTCTGTTTGCAACATAATTTGAGCCCACATTAACTCATTTGGATTGTTCTGGCAGTAGTAATGGGGAAGGTGGTTTATAATACCTTGTGTCTCATTTCAATTGCAAGTTGATCCAGCTGATACACTTTCCCTGGTTTTTAAACGGAAGAACAACTGAATAATACTGCTTTTGAACTCTCTAGAGTAAATAGAGATTACGCACGATTCATAAACAAACATATACTGTAACAAGTCACGTTCTACAAGCCAGCAGGAAGTGTATTGTTTGCTCTCGCTCAGATTAAACAAACACCTTGGCTTATTCAACGTAATTCTTTTATCACATAATGTCAAACGTTTACGTTTCAGTTCTGAGTAATTACAAATATACGTACACGCATAAATGCCCACCAATAATGCTATCCATTAAAATGCTTACATCTCGATGCATTGTTATAATATAATAGTGCTTTATTTATTTGTATTAGGAAAACTATTTGAGCTAAATATGTGGGTTTTTGAGGTTATGTTAGGTACATTACTCTCTACCTTCCTTATGGATCAGTTTTGGCAAAATCGAATTTTTGACTTAGTCCGAATAGTATTTATTAGAGATTGATTAGGTTTGCGCTCGTCACACACCACTTAGCGGGAATGCAATACGACAACACCGCAGGACTCCGATTGGTTGCTCACCTAGTAGCGCTCAAGGACAAACATCACTCCATTTGAAACAGATAATAATTCACTTGTCATGAAACAAATGTTTATAAATTTTAGATTTATTAAAAAGTTTAAGAGGTGGAAAGCTGCATAGGTCCGTTCTCTTTTCCAGTCAGACGCGAAGTGAGTCGGAGAGACGCGGCCAGCTGTTCGGTGCTATAGTTCAAAATCTGTTCAAATCAATGCTCATTTATTATCCTTTTACTTCTTCTTTCTTAATTTGACTGTTATTTACTATTTATATTCTCATTATGTATCTCTCGTATTCTCTTATTAATTATATTAGATAAACGTTTTTTTTAATCTGCCTCTAAAACTTTATCTTATTTATTTAATGTAACGTTATACTGATGACGTCAAATAAAATCCCTTACTACTAACACCCATTAATTTCAATATCACGGGGATGTCCCACTTGGGGCACGATAGAACAAGACTGGTCGCAGTGCCGAATCCCCTCTCTTGCGAACGATTCTATCCTATCCTGCTGTATGTAATAAAACAAGTGAAAAGTAAAACAAAACACTTCCATTTGATAAACGTTACAATACGAAATTTATCTTTGTTGAATGTTCAAGTAAAAATGTCCAAAACTCGTGCGGAATTGGAATACAAAACAAGTGAAGGCGGCAACAGACACTGCCAACAGTCTTTTGTTGCTGGTGCAGAATTAAGTGGGTGCAAAGGCAACAGAAGTGACCTTGGCTAGAATCATATTACTAACTTGTCCTTGTGCCATGTTGACGCGTGCGCAGAATAACACAATCTGTACAAAGGATTTCTAAGTCCCTCATACAGAAAACATTCCTTCTCATTTTTGGCCAAATTAAAGCAAGGGAATTTCATATTTTTTAAACTTATTAGCCACTCCCTATCATTTTGAAAAAAATGTAAACGGTAGTTTAGAATGTAGCAGGTTTCTTGAGAATGTTGGTGTCGCATTCTTTCTTTTTGAGTTGCATTTGCACTTCCGTGGAAGAATGACCCCAATACGAGGAAAATCCCCTGGTGTCAGCAGAAATGAGTAAACAAGGATGCGCGTGGGAGTTGCGCGAACAAGCAACAATCAATGTGACTCAACAGTCCCGTCCTCCATTGATTACAATGTCACTCTTCAAGACACCGCCGCAGCCATCGATCCAAACATTCCCTTCCAAAATTCTGGATCCAAATTACACCACGAATACAAATATGTTTGCAAACACATACCTGGTAATTCACATGACTTTCTCTACTCTTGTACAAACACTTATTGCTTTATCTACTTCAAGATAAACATTATCTTATTGTAGTTACAAGGTAATAGTGATAGTAAAATGTTTTGTGATGCTTTTGTATGTCCAAGAGATAAAAAATGAATAACAACTTACTACTTAAGAAAAGTATTGGAAAATTCCAAGAAATAACAAAAAGTATCTCGGAATTGGTTAAGTGCACGCAAAAATGTATTTTATATACATTGTTTTAACAAGATCTACATTTTGATATAGTGATATTTTGTTGATCTCTTACAGCTTACCAGTTATACAAAAGTTTTTTTCAGAATGGAGGACAGGAGTTTCCCAGATATACGACATTTCATTTGTTATGAAAATATCTTAAACATGTTACAGCTTAATAAAAATGGTTAAAATCATTTTTTTCTTTTTTTAGAAAATGGAACTTTTTTTCTGTAAATGATAGTTTGTCTGCTTTTTGTATCTTTTATGTTTTTTAGCATCTTGAGTTGATAACGGTCTTGTGGTCTGCTTCCCACAATCTCCATTGTATTCCGCCTACCTACCATCAACGGACACGCTGCTTGCGTAATCTCACAGAAGTTGATTCACTGCTAATTCTGTAACTGCAGGTTCCAAAGAAGAAATAAATGACGGTCGATATCAGTGGAAACAAAAAAAGTGACTCAGCTTCCGGAGTAGGAGACCTGGTGACCGCCTTACGAACTCTGACAATCTCACGTACTTTGTTCTAGGTTAAATGAGCCAATTGAATATGTTTTTTTATTGCGTACTTACAGCAAAGAGATTATTTGGAATAAAAAGTGTGATGTATAATTTGTGTGTCATGTTATGACCTATGCCCTATCGTTTACCAGTTGTGCAAAATTCTATAAAAATTGCTTCCAAATGAAATGGCCTTCTCGGGTTATTCCCAAAAGATTCAAGAGAAGATTTAGCCATTTAAATATGTTTAATGCGTTTTGTCAAAATCGTTAAAAAATTCGAGAAGTGTTCCATGTGCGGGGTATGCACTGGATTACGCTACGGAGAGTAGGGCACTCACGGAAGGAAGGATGAGGCGAGAGGAGACAGGGCGGCCGTCTCAAGGAGTCACGACAGTGCAGAAGGCAGTCTCCATACACTTTATCAATTGGAAAGTACTATTGGAGGAGGAAGTGTTATCAAGAGAATTTCATCCTGCCATGCAACGCCGAGACTCCCGCCGACACTTCTACCCTCAAAGAGACCACCAGATGAGAGATGCTGTGAAATGATAATGGAAATGAAATGGAGGGAGAGGAAATTCGGACGACGTAAATAACCCACCCAGCATTCGCCTGGTGACCCAGAAACCCCCCAAAAAACCCATGGGTCAGATAGGTCGGCCACGGGAATCGAACCGAGACACCCGAACCCGGGCCACAGACGAAACCGCTTGGCATGACGAGGTGTGACTCCCTATGATATGTAATCTGGTCAGCTCCCCTAATAGCAAGGAAACCTTCCAACATCCAGCCAGGGTATGAAGTTACACTCTCTGACAACGATACCAACCTCAAAACCTTTCCTTCCCCCTTCACATAACTCGGCCTCTAACCAAAACACATGACGTAACCACAATCATTTAAAAACACATTCTGAACATTATACAAATAGAAAAACATGTTACATTTGTATTTACTTATGATGAATTTTTATTGTTACCACTTTTAAAATAATTTCTCTCTTTAGTACTTTTATACTTCCACGCTGGTTTATAACTGTTAGACTATTGTTACGTTTTGTAATGAAGTAAGTCTAGTCTTATTAGTTTTAGGTCAGTACTGTGTTTTGTCAGGTACAAAACAATAAAACGATCGTCTACAGGAGGTTAAGGAAGTCAGACATTCGGTGGATCTTTCACATACTTTTGAACAAATATCAGAGTTCATAATTATAGCAGGTTATAATCTAATTATTTCATTTGATTTAAAAAGCTTTACCTTAATCTTTACACAGGAGCTGTATATACGTTTTTAACAGACGGGTAAATATAGTATAACAAGTCCTTGATATAGAGACTAAGAGTCAATAGCAGAGTTGTGAACCGCTGAGCAAGATCAGGGTCAGTATCAGGCGGCCGTGGCACGCAACTCTACTCACGGGACCTGCCAACTCTTACATCGAAACTAGAAGTCAAGTCGTTACTCTTGTACAAACTTCAAGTTATATCAATGCGCCTACAAGGTAATTAGAAACAAAATCATTAAATCTCGATTAACATCAAGTACATAGAAGAATAACCGTCTTTAGCAATCGTTTGTTGAAGAACGGTTTATTAGAGGAAGCTATGACGTTAGTAGGCGGCCGTTGTTTGGCTAACCCTGCGTTACGACAACGCTGTTACTGCACGTTAACACAAAGAGTTTGGGATACATTTCAGAATTTGGTTTGCCTTCTTTGGTCATTCTACGTGCAAACATCACACGAAAGCTTTTAGAGATATTTTTGGATTGATACGATGCGAAGTTGTGACAAAAATGACCATTAACCTACTGACCTTATTTCTAAACAAGTAACTGCTCGCCCAGATAACGCGATCCACCTAGAGTCGAACCAAGACAAACCTTTACTTTATTTATTTATTTATTTATTTATTTATTTATTTATTTATTTATTTATTTATTTATTTATTTTTATTATTATTATTATTATTATTATTATTATTATTATTATTATTATTATTATTATTATTATTATTATTATTATTATTATTGTTATTATTATTATTATTATTATTATTATTATTATTATTATTATTATTATTATCATTATTATCATTATTATTATCATTATTATTCCATAATTCATCTTCCAGAATAAGGAAAAATCCCGGAAAATATCCTTCCCCTAAAAACTCATCCTGACATATTCGAACTCGGGACCTCCTGAGCATTGAGGCTATGCTACAGAGGCGGGCATTCTTGGTTTGGATTCCAACTTGAAACAAATGAGTTAAAATGTGAATAACAGTTACCAGAAAACCTTTGGAACTGTTTTTAGTATCTGTAACCCAAGCATCGACCACACTTACAACGATTTCTTTATAAAGCGTAGCCCAGGGTTGAGAGCAAAGCGTAATTGGGACATTAGAGACCATAAACTTAAAAGCGTACTCGAGGGATTTTATTAAAAGTAGAGAAGCCACAAAAAAAAGTGTAGCCGTAAGGTTTGTAAAACTAAAATCCACTGACAGATGCTCTGAAAATGCTCACATCATCTCTGGTAAGTTGTACTTACTCAGTTTTAAGACGATATCCGTAGTCATAAATTGTGCCGTTTTTCTCAAACGGAAAGTTGTTCGTATGCTGCTCATGTAAATAGAGCGGGAGATTCATAGCAACTATTAAAATCTTTGACTAACGCTTAAAGCCTGATGTATTCCTCTATTCCCATAGTATAAGTTTTCCAGACCACTAAAATACAAAAGCAGGACATATGCATTATATCTCGTGGAAGAAATAACTACTTACAGTTCAGAAGAAGATGGAACGTAAAGTTTGTGTGGTTAATGTTCATCTTCCGTCGTGGGAGACGCTGATGTACAACTACACCAGACTTCTTGTTCTTGTACCACTGTTTAGAATGAACCAATACTATAAGACTACTTTCTTTTGGAAAGAAGTAAACCTTTTACAGCACCCAAGTCCTGAACATTAGCCGCCTTGACCAAGAAACAAGTGACTGGCGTAATTAGAAC
Organism: Mantis religiosa; assembly: GCA_030765055.1. Classification (NCBI taxonomy): domain Eukaryota; kingdom Metazoa; phylum Arthropoda; class Insecta; order Mantodea; family Mantidae; genus Mantis; species Mantis religiosa. The sequence goes on from JAUKNK010000207.1 coordinate 1,519,903, forward strand.
AATAATTCCATTTGCTAGTCGCGAATTAACAATTGACAATGGAATGGGTTACTGCAGTCATCGATAGATGGTACCAATATTTTTATTTCTCCAATGGGCGGTAGAGGCGCTTCTACTCAATGTTTATGCAAAGATTGAATGGTACACGATATGTATAGAATTAGGTTAGGTTATACATTGTTAACCATTTCTTGTTGTACAAAATAGGTTGTACTGTTTTCAGCTTTATGGGCGTTTCGAGAACATTTTATGGGACATTTCGTTAGAAAAGAGGAGGCAACCTTGTTATACTTACAAAGCAAATGTATGAAAATATTTCTAAAAATGTTTATTGAAAAATATGTAAAGTAAGACATGTAAATGAAAACATTAGATTCTATGGCATATACTCAGAACGTAAAACATATAACTTACACAAAAATTTAATTATCTATGTCAATCCATTGTTAAGATATTGTTTTTTCATAATTACCTATCCACTTTGGGATATAACAAAGATGAAATGCTTCTTTTATCCTACGGTTTATCATATCGTTCAAATAATTGACATTTACGTTTCCACAACTAGTAGTTCATTTATCTGCTGCTGTTGGCAACATTTTATGTACTTTTTCTTCTTATTATTATTACCTACTAGAAGAGACGAAGTAACCAAGTTTCTTTTACTGCAAAATAAATGTATATGTGGAGTATCTCGATATGGAATCCACTATTTCTCCTACTTGATATACGCAACAGAGGAAGAACCAAATTTGTTCCGCTAGTTTTTGTCAGATTTCATAGCGCCTTAACTACATTTCAAGCGATTATCCACAATAAAATCGCCCATTTCACAAAACAAATGAAGAGTAGCGTTAAGTATACAAGATGGGAGCTTTTGAAACATTTCCAACTGGAACACGTTCAACTCGACTTTCGCGCGACAAATTAACAAAGCGAGTGTGACGCACAAGGTTTTTCTCGAAACAAAGGAAGTCCTCATATATCTAAATTAACAATAAATGGCACATGACACTGACGTTTAGATCGTTTGCTTGAAATATTAATGAACTTGTAATGTAAACCTTTTGCTTAGCTATCTACTTTTTAACGCTTTTTCCCTTCGTACTTAATTAAGTGTATCGGATAATTTAGTTTTAATGTTCTCGGCTATCAAATTAGAGCGCGTAAGGTATCCCACCCAAAACATTCTGACAATGACTTCCTTTGCTTTATTTGCATTCATTCTTCACTTAAGTATTGTTACAAAAGGTTATTCCTATATGTACTTCATGATAAGATAAGCGTTATGTTATTGTTACTAGGTACAAGGGAATACGAAATATAGTCAGAGGCGAAGTGTTCAATGAAGCGCAAAACAAGGAAATTCATGCCAAACAATATTTTATATAGAAATCAATTGTTCTTTCACACTGGCCGTGTGTAGGCTTAAGTATGAAAAGGTAGAGTCAGTGCCATAGCCGGGATTTGAACCACGGATCTTCTGGTTGCCGTCCAGCCGCTATAAGTTCCACACTTTAGCCTACACACGGCTAGTGTGAAAGAAGGGAGTTTTCTTGGCAACCTTGAAAGGTGCCGAACTTATTTATGGGCGGGAGATACCAAATCTTGATACTGAATTTTGGAATGGAAAACCTACTTACTATAGCTAAATGGTAGTTATATTCTTCACCCTGCGGTGCCGTATGTAGTAAAAGCGGGCGTTAAACATTACACATTCTTCAAATTTTTCTAAAACTAGTAAAATGGAAAACATACAAAAACGGCAAAGCATATCATTTGTTGGAAATTAATTCTTTCACACTAGCCGTGTGTAGGACGCACTATGAAAGGATAGAGTCAGACTGAAAAACTCAATGTCATAGCCGGGATTTGAACCACGATCTTCTGGTTTCCGTCCAGGCGCTCTAACCATTGAGCTACTATGGCCAACGTGCCGACATGACATTAAATTCAACTGACTCGTGTTTTCCCGGTAAACCACTAGGAGTTCTCATAAACACATGAGACAACTACCTTAATGACGACTTACTATGCTGTAAGTACTTTAAGGCCCGGGCTTTATAGTTCGGACCACTATTAGGTACAACTGACTCGTGTTTCTCCCAGTAAACCACTAAGGAGTTCACATAAGCACATGAGACAACTACCTTAATGACGACTTACTATGCTGTAAGTACTTTAAGGCCCGGGCTTTACAGTTCGGACCACTATTAGGTACAACTGACTCGTGTTTCTCCCGGTAAACCACTAGGAGTTCTCATAAACACATGAGACAACTACCTTAATGACGACTTACTATGGTGTAAGTAGTTTAAGGCCCGGGCTTTATAGTTCGGACCACTATTAGGTACAACTGACTCGTGTTTCTCCCAGTAAACCACTAAGGAGTTCACATAAGCACATGAGACAACTACCTTAATGACGACTTACTATGCTGTAAGTACTTTAAGGCCCGGGCTTTATAGTTCGGACCACTATTAGGTACAACTGACTCGTGTTTGTCCCGGTAAACCACTAGGAGTTCTCATAAACACATGAGACAACTACCTTAATGACGACTTACTATGCTGTAAGTACTTTAAGGTCCAGGCTTTATAGTTCGGACCACTATTAGGTACAACTGACTCGTGTTTCTCCCAGTAAACCACTAAGGAGTTCACATAAGCACATGAGACAACTACCTTAATGACGACTTACTATGCTGTAAGTACTTTAAGGCCCGGGCTTTATAGTTCGGACCACTATTAGGTACAACTGACTCGTGTTTCTCCCAGTAAACCATAAGGAGTTCACATAAGCACATGAGACAACTACCTTAATGACGACTTACTATGCTGTAAGTACTTTAAGGCCCGGGCTTTATAGTTCAGACCACTATTAGGTACAACTGACTCGTGTTTCTCCCAGTAAACCACTAGGAGTTCTCATAAACACATGAGACAACTACCTTAATGACGACTTACTATGCTGTAAGTACTTTAAGACCCGGGCTTTATAGTAAACCACTATTAGGTACAATTAATGGAAAATAATTGTTCTTTCACACTAGCCCTGTGTAGGGCACACCATGAAAGGGTAGAGACAGACTGAAAAATTCGATGCCATAACCGGGATTTGAACCACGGATCTTCTGGTAGCTCAAGGGTTAAAGCGGCTGGACGGAGACCAGAAGATCCGTGGTTCAAATCCCGGCTATGGCATTGAATTTTTCAGTCTATCTTTCCATATCATTTGTTGTTTCTGTTAATATCGCATGCTAGAATATATACGAATACATACATCCTGATGATGACAGCAATTTTTTTCGGTTCCCATCGTAAAAGTTTCTGAAATTGAGTCTGATAGTTCTCAAATACTGCATTTTAATATATTTGTTATATTTCTTACATCAAAATCAGAACCGATTACGACTTTATTTTCCTCTATTGAAGACCCAAGATAATTAACTCATTCAACTGCTTTAAGCAACATCCATATAAGAAATTGACACAAAAAAAAAATACAAACAAAACCAACAATTTAATGTTCTGACGGGTTTCGTTTCTTAAAATACTGTCACATGCACTTGGTCTACTTTAGGTGAGCCGATTCATAACCTATAAAGCTACGGACAATGAATCTTTCCTTTAAGATGTTACATTCTATCTAGCGCAGGTTTTCTGTGGAAGTACGGCACAGGAAATATGGCAATTTAAAACCAAAAGTGATTACGATAAAGGAACCCATTTTCAGATACAAATCTGTAACTTCAATGTAGCAACGAAGCAATTTTGAAAAACTATAATTGCTTGGTTTAAATCAACTTCCAGTTTGTGATTACATAATATTAGTCGTTTTCGAATATAAAAGGCAAGTCCTTTAATAATTATTCTAAACTAATATATTCTCAAAATAAATTGTGTAATTTCACACTTCACTTGGATTTTGAGTTGTTTGCATGAAAATACGTATTTTGTTAATTCGTTTCCATTGTATTAGAATGTTTAGAAAAGAAACCTTATCCTCTTCTATGAAAGCATCATCAAAATTCTGATTATAAAAGCAGCAGAACTATAAGACTTATAAAACAACAGATTTCCAGACTATAAAATCGAATCCTATACTCATACGCATTTCTGCATTCGCTTTATCTTGATTCTACAAATTACCCATAAAGAAGTTTATCTACTTCCTACTGGTTAAAGCCAACGTTTACAAAATTATTTCATTACATATTTTGATTTAAAATGTTGGTAAAACAGAGCCGGAAGTATTTCGAAAATTATTAATATTAAAATACGTATTTATATTATTTTCACGTAATGTGCACATTTTTCTGTAGTGAGATTTTATCTTTTATAATCTATCACTTACGCAAAATTCAACAAGAATGAAGCAATTATTAAACGAACAGCGGTTATGAAATGTTTCTTTACATAAAATATGTATTGCAGTGGAATCTCACTACGGACCTTTTGAGTGTAATATTTCACCTTCCACATGTAAACAACATAGAATAAGAAAAGAAAAGAAGCAATGCAGGACATGCAAATCGGCAATACTTGTTGCTTATAATTTCCCAGGCGATTTATTTTTACAGTGCATGCAAAAGTTATTTATCGCATTTGCATGCATTCTGGTTCATTTACATTTTTATATCAAATAAGGAACATAATCTAGACAACTTCTTACCGGAGAATGGTATTACTATGTAAAATATAGCTGAGTCAAAAATAGTTTTAACATAGTTATCTCATGGAATATTAGTAGTCTTTTGTTAGCCTGGGTAGCTTAGTTTTAAGAGCTGGTTTACTGATCTCAAGGTCGCGGGTTCAATGCCGACACAGAGCCATGGTTTTTAAGTGCACTTATATGCGACACTTATTTACTGGCTTGTAAAAGGTCTCCCACGGGACGAAATTCAAGTGCAACCGCGGCAGAGATGATCCTCGTTATTAAAAGTGTGGTTAACAAACAAAATAATTTATTCACTAGCCTTTGCCATTACAGCAAGTCACTAACGGAACATTATTTCCCTTCTAACACAGTTGGATTTCAAATATTGCCCGGCGTATCTTTCTTTTATTGCGTTGGTTTATAAACACCAGCTGAATATGTTAAGTAGCAGGCTATTTAAAGAAATGAACAGGATTGCGAGTGGTTAAGTCTGGTGATTACAGCTGATTTTCTTCGTACAAGGTCGCTTTGTCCCCGGACATCCAGGCGAAAGTAAACCCACAACACAGCTGACTGCGCTGCAGTGGTGGAGGGAGGTAGGGGAACAAGCGCATCAGCTGGTTCGAGCTTACAAAACAAACACTTCTCAACTCACCAACATTTAGTATGTAGCTCAACTTCTAAACAATTTTGCTTATATCACAAACAACACTTTGTGGAAGTGGATTTCGAACATTAAATTAATCTTAATGTAAATTACTTTGTTGAGAAATAATTACTTAAACCTAACTGTAAATATACTTAATTAAAATAAAATCAAGCAAAAGTGATACCGTCTTTTGTTTCTAAGCCAGTTGAATTCATTAACAAAAAGGAATGCAGTCAACACAGATTTTATTAGCTGGGATTAACTCTGACCTACTCACGGAGGGGGAAACGAGCTGCAATAATAAATACTCACCATAAGCAGCCGGAATTCATGGACACGTTCTCTGTAGACGTGTTAATCATGAAGAACGCCTTGAATTTGCAATTAGCAGGAGCTGAATGTATTTTCTTTATGCGGTAATCTCGAAAAAGCTCACGAAAACCGCACACACTCCCTCCTTTGGCGAGAATGTGAACTCTGCGCTTCAACCTCACAGCACAGGCCGATTACCAGTTGACAATGGCCAACCTAGGGGAGGGGCCAGAGCAGTGCAGCCAACATTTCATGCCGTAGCTTTTAGCTCGAAATTCTAAACTTTAAGGCTAAATATTCTTATAAAATAACAAAATACTGGCCACTACAGGTCATTTCAGAAACAACAAGAGTAGAATGATGGTTCAGTTTTGCTAATTTTCACAGCTAATGACTATTGGCAGCTCTGCTTCTCCCCATCAGCTGAGTTAACCAGAATGACAGGAGCAACGCTATTGGCTGCAGCTGAGACAGCTAGGGGAGGAGCTAACAAAGGAACGGGAGGGGAACTGCAGCAGAATGTGAGGAAGGTTTGCAGCCTCTATTTACAAATAAATTTGTTTACAAACAAAATTTGCTGTTTTCACATTTTTCCCTGTGGATTTTCACAAAAACATTCGTGCTATTTAACATTTAAGGAAGGTTATACGTATACAAGCAAATAGAGCTTTAAACCTTAGATGTAAATAATTGCGATCTAGAGCTGGGAGTCAACTTTATTTATATATTGTTGCTATGTGCACTTTCCTCTTTTGTTTTAAGTCCTTGACATGTGACGACGACGACGCCATTACTCCCCCGGTTGGCCTTGGGACTGTTGCTAGGCAGGATGTCACCTGCTGCACCATCAGCTGATTTACCCCGCCCCCACCCAACAAAGGAAGAGGAGGGGAAAGGGATGTGAAACGTCTTATCCAACAAAGGGAGGGATGTGTTATTTCTAATCAGTCTGGCAGCTAGGGGACTGTTAACCTCACAACCCCTATATCTGACTTCCCCACCAGACAACATAGGGCTCTGACCCTTGCAGACGCATGCAACGTTGCCATACAATCTAACAAGAAAATAACACAACTTTTATATAAAAGAAAAGCTTCACATATTTATATTGAACAGAAATAAAAGTTTATACATTCTTTATGGACACACGCAATGCCGAATACATATTTCTTTACAAGATAATGCAGTCACAGTTTCTGATAATAAGAGAGGTTGTTATCATTTCTTGCCGGATTTCTTGATTCCGCCACCAACCAGCGGACCTTTCTGGGCAGCCTTTGCCTTGGCTTCTTGTAGAGCCTTCTGTTGCTCCTTCATCTTCTGTTTGTGGGCCATATCTGCTTCATCCAGTTCACCGTCTTTCTTCTTGGGTGCCTTTAATGGTTTCTTCTTTCCTCCTTCTCGGCCTGACATGCTAGAAAAACACACCAATAGTTACTATCAATGAAAAGTAAAATATATTTACATATAATCAGGACGGGATTCTGATGGTAAAAAATTTTAATGTTTGCATTACAAGCATTCCTAACCTCTACATAAATGCTTATCATGGCTCACTGATTATGAAAATGTACATTTACTACGTTATTTTCTTGAGTTTACATTGAGTCTATCGACCGTCTTATGTTACCAACATAGTTAAGGGCAGCATCAGGAAATTTTCGTAAAAGACGTGAAACTTGTATTTTGAATTTTTATTTTACTTATAATCTGGACTTTCACAGTATAAACATACATATTTTTTAAAGCAAATGATGGGGGACTTGAATACAAAAGCCTCGCTCGAAGTAACTTGGAATATGCTTCAATTGTATGGTCACCTAAGTTTCAATTCATAACAGCTGGAGAAAATTTTCCAAATATGTCCAATAGATGAAAGAATTCAAAATACTCACTTTCTGATCGTACAATAGTTGCTGATCAATTATTCGTGTATAAACTTATGAATGCTCTGGTATATAGAGAATTACTTGATCATAAGAAATTTAATGCTGTATTACAAATTTTATAAACCGTCAATTACTTCAATTTAGAACGCAAAAAACGTCATCGCATGTTCTCCCATGTTTAGGTTATGTGCGAAATACAATGAACTCTCGTCTAAAATAGACTTTCCTTTACAAGCAATATAAGGAACAATTACTAGACTAACCACATACGATTTCCAGTTATTTACGCTGTTGTATAATAAAACAGTTCCAAATGTTTTCTTTAATATATTCTTTGGTTTTAGTCTTAGTTTGTCTTCTTCTATATGTTACTTTTTTGTTATTTACATCATCTAACGTTAAGTCATATCAGACGATAAATAGAAGAGTGAAATGATGCTCAAATGAGCCCAGGGTCAATGGAGCAGAAAGTTACCCGACATTCGTCTTTTAGGATAAGTGAAAGCCCCTGAAGAAACCTTATCCAGGTAACTCGCCATGACCGAGATTCGAACTCGGGACCTCTTGAACGTGAGGCAGACATGATACCATCTACGCTACCGAGGCGGGTATCCAAGCCAAGTTTGTATAATTACTATGTACGTAGCTACTGTAATTGGAGCATTACTCTGCATTAGCATAAATAAACTAAATCTGTACATTTAGATATGGAAACATGAACTTTGTAAAAGCAACATTCATATGTCAGTGGGAAACGAACTCGTGCAGGATGAAATTCTGGCATACTGGAAACACTAATATGATCCTGAAGCTGTTATTTTTGTTTGGCCCCAAACCAAATTTTGTTTGCAGATTTTGCAGTGTTGTTAGAAATTAAGAAGAAAGTAAATTAAAATGTTTGTATATTGTGTGAAAGTGTAATTATAATGAGAAGACAGAGAAACATATAGTTGGCAATGATATTAATGTATAGAGAAAGAGAATGGTTACCAAGGGGACAGATTCAACATCCAGTAGAATCTTTGTGAATAATTGTATTGTTTTAATGTATAAGTTGTGTTGGTGGATTAAATAATCATCTTAAGTTTTATGTTTGCCAACTGAAATGAAGCAATTCTGCCAATTGGCAATGTTGTTAATTAAGAAAATATTTATTTTGTGCAGTGAAGGCTGGCCACTACAGGTAAGGAACAGATAGATCAGGTTATGGACTCATTTCCTATTATGTGATAGCTCAATTCATAACACTTGCTTCATTAGCTCATCATTATTCTTCTGCCTGCTTGTAGTACAACAGTTACCTTCCTGTAACTAATTTTATAACCTTCTGTAGAATAATTTACTAAATAAATTTCAGTTTTAGATCATTTATTGTAATTGTCATTTTTTTAAAAAAAAATATTAGTTATCTTATAAACCTTTTCAATAGGCTGCTAAAATCTAGACCCTGTACATTACCAATATTTCTACACAAAATGTTTTAATGAGTTTGCACTTGTGTAAATCCTTTTCAAACAATACTTTAACTCCATTCTACACTCAGTTGAAATTTTCTTCTTCCAAGGTGAAAACAGCTTATAGGATGTCTGACGTTATCAAAGTCATATGAGTGTAATATCAGATTTTTCTCTGGCTTTGTGTTTCAAATTGAATCTTTTCCCAAGTGTCCAATTCTGCTGCATGATTGGTCAAGGTCGTCCAGAAATGGTGTGAAACTGCAGATTTATCCATTTGTTTGCATTTTAAGCATTTCGTATGTTCTTTTAGTCTGGTTTCTAGATTCCTTTTTGTTTTTCCTATATATGCTTTATCACAATCAGAGTATGACTTGAAGGTTTGACAGCAAGCATTATTAATCAGGGCTTTGCAGGTGATCAGCCATGTCAGGTCTGAAGAAGGCAATGGAGTAAAGAATGGCTAAAAGCTTGATATTCATGAACTTGACAGGGTTGATCACCTGCAAAGCCTTGATTAACAATCAAAGTAATTGATTTTGTGAATTCCATCTTCTTTGTTTTGTGGTATAGGGTATTTTAATCTATTACAAAGTAATTTCACTATGTTAAATTTGTTCTCTGGGGCTAGGCTGATGTGCTTCCTAAAATTCTTCTTCTTTAACTGCCCTCTTATACTACTACGTGGTGTTAGGGTATTCTTGTTTCTCTTAACCCTTATGTGGGTTGAGGAACGGAATCTCTGGATCAGGGAGAGAGAGAATCCAGGATGGGTGATCAGCCCAATGCCTGATATGAGAGCAAGGGAAGTGGATGACAGAATGAGGGTGAGATATTGGAGCAATTAGTGGAGTGCTGGTGGGAGAAACTGAAGGACCTGGAGAAAACCTGCCCCAGTGCTGTGTTGTCCACCCCAAATCTCACTTTGTGGTCACCTGAGATTGAACCTGGACTGCCTTTGGTGAGAGCCCAGCGATCTAACCACTTGACCATGGCACGGCCTTCTAAAAGTCTTAAATTTCAATTGTTTTTCTTTCCTCTTTTCTTCTTCAATTGTTTTTCTTCTTGGACGAAATTTGTGGTATCTTTGATATGTTTATTGCTTAAATTTTGCAATTTTTGTTGTTATGCTAATGAACCTGTAGTTTTTGGCTGTGTTATGTTTTTGGAGATTCCCAATACCAAGAACCATTCAGCAGAAACTTTCTAGTAACTAATAACAGGTCTGTCTTATGGTGTACAGATTACGTTTAGAATAGTTTATATGATTTAGGAACAATGTATAATTGTATGCTTAGTCTAATTTCGTGACAAAATAGTGTTGGTTGAATTGTTTTGAGTGATGCAACATGGAGAAATTGGCTATCCTGTATTCTTCAGCATACAGCTAGAAAATAATTATAAAGCTTAGGTTACATTAATAAAATCTTTAACAAGAAATTACCCAAATATACAACGTTATAAGTATAAGTGTGTAGACTTCAATGGAAACTTCCTGGCATTAAGATGAAATACAAGTTCCTGTACCATTTTCCTCTAAAGTGCATAGTTACATAAAAAAATAAAATTGATAAAAGTTTCGGCTACCAAACTTTTATTGTTTATTTGTATCTTTACCATGTGTTGCTTTAGCCACTAAATGATGCTAAAGGGTGGGTTGGAATAGTCAGGGGCTTACACTTGGCATGTAACGTCAGGAACATTACCAGTTAACCTACCTGCCATGACACTTTGCACAACAGCAGGTTCTGTTAGCGCTTCAGACGTTAAATGCATTCAGGCAGCCTTTACAAATCAGGAATATACTCTTGCATAAGCAAAGCTGACTGCAAAAATCATCAAGCGCAATGCTTGGAGTAAGTTTCTCACTAGGAGAATTCCAAACCAAGAGCCTATAGAGTCTAACGGAGTGCATTTTGAACATTTACTGTAAACAGACATCTTACAGTTATCACTTAAATTATCCTTACTTGGACATGTTTCGGAGAACGTTTTGTCCCCATCCTCAGCAGTTATCCGATTGGTTGGATCCGTGGTTTCTTGAAGTGAGCTGGTTGTCTGTGAGATGAACTTCCAAAGAGAGTTTTCAGGCAGCAATTTGAAATTTAAAGTATACTGTTTTTTATAATTAGCAACTTTTCCCAAACATCGAATTCGGCATTACTGGCTGATTTTAATAGTTCAGGAAATTCACATATTATCCCAGAATGCATCATAAATTGCACAAGATATTCAAGAAGTACAACATCACCTTAGCCCCAATAAATAAATTCAGTTTAAAAAACTTATTATGCAACAACCTGAAAGACCCAGTACCTGAAAACAAGAAATCAGGTATATATAAAATCAACTGCTCAGATTGCAATAAGTTCTACATAGGAAAAACCAAAAGAAGTTTACATATTAGGTTACAGGAACATATGAGATGCATGATATACAAACAAATAGAAAAATCAGCAATAGCTCACCATTTCTGGTCTACCAATCATGAAATTGTACCAAATATAAAACTATTAAAATCAGCCAGTAATGCTGAACTCGATGTTTGGGAAAAGTTGCTAATTATAAAAAACAAACAGTTTACTTTAATATAAAAATTATTTGTGGTTGGTTCATTGACACTCGTCACTTACTTTTTCATATATTTGAAAGTGCAAATTTAAGAAATTCTTTAGATTTAGTAGAAAAAATCAAAGATATAAATTTGGACAAAAATGACAGACTGGTTTCATTTGATGTCACATCTTTATTTCCAAGCATACCTACAGAAAAATTGCAGACTGTGTTAAAAAAATGGCTAGCTACAATTGATATGGAAGCAATAGAAGCAGAAGAATATATTTCTCTAACAAAAATATGCATTGAACAAAACTTCTTTAGCTTTAATGGAAAACACTACAAGCAGAAATCAGGACTATCAATGGGCAATCCACTTTCACCTTTTTTGGCTAACTTATTTATGAGTGCATTTGAAACACAAATTAAAAAGTCCTTCCCATTGATCTTCAAGGTTTGGTATAGATATGTTGACGACATCTTTGCAATTGTACCAAGTAAACATTTAGATGATGCATTAAAATTACTCAATCTGCAAGAAAGGACTATCAAATTCACAATAGAAAAGGAAATCAATGGACAACTACCTTTCTTGGATCTAAATATCATCAGGAATGATACAAAAATAAAATTTGGAATTTACAGGAAGCCAACACATTCAGAAAATTATATAAAAAATAATAGCCACAACCCAATTACACATAAACATGCAATAATAAACAGCCTTACACACAGACTAGTCAACATACCCATGGAAAAAGAAGAATATTTCAAGGAACAAAAAGCAATAATACACATAGCAGAAGAAAACGGATATAACAAAAGTTTGGTGTTGAAGAAAATTAGAAAATCTAAACTAAAGAAAACCATTAAGGAAACAACCACATTTATTAAAGAAAAAGAAAGCAGCAGCATATTCAGTTCATTCACATATCATCCAAAAACATTTAATAAATTTAAAAAGATATTCAAGGAACAAAATATCATCTTGGCACCTACTAATAGATACTCAATTTTAAAATTACTAAATTCAAAAACAAAAGATGAAATTCCTTCAGGTAACAAATCTGGAATATACCAAATAAGTTGCAAGAATTGTGAAAAATGCTACATAGGTCAAACAAAAAGAAATTTAAAAACCAGAGTCAAAGAACACTTTAGAAACATCAGATTGAAACAAGAAGACAAGTCAGCAGTAGCATTTCATTTTTGGAATGAAAACCATGACATTGATCCAAATCCAAAATTGTTAAAAGCAGTGATAAACCAAAATAGATTGACAACATGGGAGAACATATTCATCTGGAAAAATAAGGATCGCGTAATGAACTTTGAAATCCCGCCAGCAGATAATTTGACAAAAAAGTTCATAGTTCCACCACCAGAGAGAGCAGATAACAACATTTGCCAGTTGGGAAGAGATTGAAAATGGAGGCCAGGGCCTTTGAAACTAGTCTCTCATAAATATATGAAAAAGTAAGTGACGAGTGTCAATGAACCAACCACAAATAATTTTTATATTAATTTTGACGTCACTGTTACTAAATTCCTCCAAACACACATCAAGTTTACTTTAAATTTCGAATTGCTGCCTGAAAACTCTCTTTGGAGGTTCATCTCACAGACAACAGATGCCACCACAGACAACCAGCTCACTTCAAGAAACCACGGATCCAACCAATCGGATAACTGCTGAGGATGGGGACAAAACGTTCTCCGAAACATGTCCAAGTAAGGATAATTTAAGTGATATTTGTTTTTGAATTACCGACTCATTACTTTCAAATGTTAAATACATCACTGTTTCTAACCTTTTGCTTCAAATAATACACAGGTACTTGCCTAGTTCAGACTTCATCTGTTGCAGGTTGTGAAGGCAAGCCTAGCCGCAAACCAAAATAACATTCAGCTCTGAAATTTTACTCTGTCGCCACACTGTGCAGATAATGTATTCATTAACGTTCAATTATCTTCTTTATCTTTGAAAATAAATGAAATTGTTATGGGTCTTCATTTGTTAATTTGGATTTCCCATCTCGCAAAATCTGTGGACCCATGCCCCTAACATCCTGTATAATTTTAAATGCATATTTTACCAAAAGTTGTGAAACTGTACTTCTTATACACAGCGTTCGAGTATTTATGTATCAGTTTTTGTTATAATACAACACTTCCATACATGCAAAGTAGGCTGAGAATAATATTCCTGCTTACTCATTATTAGTATTATTGTGCTGCTCGAATGGTTATCTTTGGTAATAGAAAACTCTCAGATAATGCACTGATTACTTCACGTGGATATAAAATCTATCCTTTGTGATGCTTGCACATTCCGTTGACTGAAGTGATGCGCTCATTGGTTCTTAGCATAGATCCGAGAAGTGCAGCAGTTCCTCTCTCACTCTCCTGAGAATATCAGTGCATTATCTCAGAGGTTTCTATTAACAGAGATAAAGTCATGGCAATGTTTTGAGAAGCAGGATAATACAAGGGAGCTGCTAAATGCATGAGAAGAGGGACCAGAGCAACAAACATTAGATCAATGTGACACTTACCACTTCACTAGTGGCCTACATGGACTGAGAATGGATATCCAATAAACAACATAAGACATTTAAATTGTTAAACATTGTAAAAATGCTTCATAAATACACATTTTTATCTTTTGTATTTATTAGGTTATTTAAACAAAATAAAAAGGAACTATGCAACTACAGTTATCATTAAAATTGAGACTAAATTCACAAATTGTTGAAATTTCACTACTTTGTTCCATTGTAGCAAAAGTCATTCTTTTGGTTGAATGCATCTAATTTGAGTCATTTTGTTTTGTGTATATATGAACAAGCGAAATATTCTCCAGTTTAAAGTTTTATGATTATGTTTAGGCTACCAAGTGATGATAATCATTCTGTATTTTCTGTCACAGACATGCTGGAAGAAACCTCTGCATCTGTGTGTACCTGCAAGAGAATTTCACAACTAATGCTTATGGTAGCCTTATGTAGCTGTAGTTTTCGCTCAGTATTTTAGTTATACTCTCTCAGAGTGATTTACTTTAGCTATCCAAAATTAACTGAGTAACACATTTGAAACTATTAAATTTCAGTGTTAATCATGGTAATGCAGCAATTAGTTTTTGTAGGGTGTATATATATTTTAAATTTACGTTCTCCAACATTTAGCCATATCAGACGATGAATGAAATGGGCGAAATGATGCTCATTGCGTCCGGGATCCATGGAGCTTAGAGTTACCAGACATTCGTCTTTCAGGATAGGGGAAAACCCTGGGAAAAACCTTATCCAGGTTAACTCACCCTGACCGAGATTCGAACTCAGGACCTCTTGAACATGAGGCAGACACGCTACCATCTACACTACCGAGATGGGCTAGGATGTGTATAGGTTTCTCAAATCACTTCATAAAATGTGGAGGACTTTTTGCCCTTTGACAGTGATTTGGATGTTGAAGAAAGGTTTTGAGGATATAGGTAGCAGTGAAATGACCCACTTCCTTTAGGTGTTTGTGACGAATCAACATTATGGAGTAAGAATAACACAAATAGACATAGCTAAACTCTGACAGCAAACCAACTGACATTTTAATTTTTTTTTACTGCTGACTTAGCATCTTTCATTTTTACAGAAACAAATGTATATGTGAGTAGGGTGAAGGAAGCTCTGACCTCTGAAGCTGATTTAGGGCCTAAGAGGAGAATTCAGAAATGGACAGCGCATATGTTATTGGTAAATAAATCTACATATGTAATGGTCTAAAGAAGGCATACTAGCTACTACATTTTTTGGAGAAAAAAAAAGTTCAAACATAAGTGGCGTAGATCTACTAGTTCAGGTACTACAAACATATACCTCTTAACGAAAAACAGTTAAATGGTATAAAATAGTGTTTTCACACAAGGTATATAGCCATATACAATTGTTTAGTAATTTGCAGAGCTCTAAACTCATGCACAACATTGACCTACCTGGACTTACGCATATCAATAGTTTGCAGCGTAACTACTATAACATACAGAGGCCTCTTCATACTGGGGGTAAGAAATCCACCACCCCAGCAACCCTCATACTTGAAAAAAAAAAAAACACTTTCCTAAAAGGATACCATCCACGACAAAAAAGTTGTGCCCATTTTGAAAATGTCTTGTGTGCCACAAAAAAGGGGTTCGCAAGAAAACAGTTATGATTTGCCATGAATGTGAAGATATGCCCTTGTGTGTTTATCTCCATGTTTTGAGGCATACCATTAAAAAATAAATATTTAAAAGTAAGGTTTCATCCCTTATAGAATTTATTTAAATTTATTTTAAAAGAGAAAAATTAAAATGTGTATTAGAGACATGTATGCATGTCCATATTGGTTCTCCAGCATTTTAACTTGAGACTTCATATGATGTCCATATCAGGAAATGGGTAAATTAGGATAAACAAGACAGAAGTGAATGAGAACTTTTCTCAGAAGAGGTATGCATTTTTCTAATTAAAAGTGAAGTGTGGATAGTGTCTTAAATCTTAAGTCTCAATAAGTTTCTGTAGTGAGGTGGATGCACTACTAACATGCTCACAATTACATTTGCTACGGACCTTACTAATATTATTGGTAATAAAGTGAGCTGGATTAAAATTAGGTACCTGCTACTGTCACAGAAATGGTAATGCTGTTTTGGCTCCTGAAGACACAGTTTGAATCTTTTGTACTTAGTTTTGAAAAGTTTGTGTAGGGTTTCCCGCATAATGAATGTATGTAATTTGTGATTTCTAGTTTTAGTTCAATTGTTTTTGTATTCTTATACACCAAGGATTTTTACCACCCGAAGAAATAATCAGGAGTGGGGTGGCCATAGTTTTTGCTGTTTATCTAGTTCCCAAAGACAAAACCATTATACAGAGAGCAATTTCTATTTTGAAGAAAAACTTAAGAAATAAGTGTCATACATTATATCTCGCTATTGATTAAAGGAGTAGATGTTGCTTTTCTGAAAGCCTGTGACCTACTCACCTTTTAACTTGTTCTTTTATAAGAAAACTGACAATAAAATATCATGGTGTGAAACAGAATGATAGCTGGTGCCAATGTACAAGGATGAGTCAAATGAAAACCTTAAATTTGTAATAACAAATCAAAATTTCGTGCCATTAACCTGTCAGTTGGTAACCATGCTACAAACAGCATGCAGAATGGCAGCATAGTGAAGATGCACATATATCGTCGCAGTATCAGTATAAAGATGGCCAGGAAAACCGCCGAGTGACACTGACATTGCAGCATGTTTACAGATTAGTAATGGGTCAGCACACCACATTGGGCATGATGTGCTCCAGTTTCACAAAGTGTCTGCAAGATGGGTGTCATGGCAGCTGACTCCTGAAATGAGAGAACATGTTGATGCTCGTGAAGAACTTCTTTGGCGCTTTGAGCGGGAAGGTGATGGCTTCCTTGCTAGAATCGTTACTGGGGACGAAACCTGGGTTCACTTCCATGAATCGGAAACGAGAGCGAGCCATCCCTCATCACTAAAACCAAAGAAGTTTCGAAGCGAACCATCAGCAGGGAAGGTTATGCTGTCTTTTGGAGCATTACATGCCTAGAGGGACCACTGTCACCAGTGCATCATACACAGATCTAAAAAATCATCTGCGGCCTGCAATCAAATCAAAGCGACGTGGATTGCTGTCAGCAGGTATCCTTTTGCAACATGACAATGCAAGGCCCCACATTGCCCACACAACAGTTGCAACAATCACAGACCTGCACTCTGAGTGTCTTCCTCATCCACCATACTCACCAGACCTTGCCCCAAGTTATTTCCATATGTTTGGACCACTCAAAGATGTAATAGGAGGAAACAAGTTCCATTCCAATGAAGAGGTACACCACACAGTGCATGAGTGGTTGCGCGGACTATCAAAAGAATTGTTTCTACACGCATTTATGCACTTTGTAAGCGCTGGAGGACTTGCATTGAGTATGGGAGAGATTATGTTGAAAAGTGATACAGCTTTGTACCACTTCTGCACAGTAAATAATATTTAAAAAAATAGTTAAGGTTTTCATTTGACTCACCCTCTTAACACTGGGTTTTAGCTACACTGATGTTATGCCTATGTTCTGAAGTTTTGCGTTCCTCTTAAACATACCTTGGCTATACTTTGATGTTCAAGACCCTCAATATCCTGGCTATACTTCGAGGCTGAGGGCCTCCAAGCCCCAGACAGGTTTATTACTGTTATGTGTGATGTCAAAGCATATCACTGCTATTTTCAGCGACAATTCAAAATTGAGGGGAGAGCAAGGCCCGGTAAACTGACATGACAAAATTTGCAACTTGTGTAATAGTTTTACTGCATTTCCTTTAACAATCCTAACATTTTATTTGGTATGAGGGGTCACATTGTTAAGAACCTCTTTCATTTTCATTCAGAAACTTGAATAGATAAACAATGCAGAACAACACATCCAAAGTAATAGTCATGTTAAAAAAAAATTGATGCTATAGTTTGCACTCTGAAATGGTAGTTCAAACTGTGACTTCTCTTACACTGCAAAAGGGTTGGTTGATGATCAAATACAAAAATTCTGACTTAACGAATTCAGAAGTCCTAAACCATACTTCTCAATCAAAGAATGACATGAAATACTGATATTGTACTCTTCTCAGGATGTTTTAATTTGTGGACACTTAATAGCAAACAATTTCAGTTGTGCGTTACAGCTCTATATGCTAACTACATAAAATCTGTTTGCTGTTAGAATAAATTATTACTCTGCATTCCACAACGAGCTCTGCATCATTGGTTACATGTAACATCTGTGCATGCGCAACAAAACAGCAATGCTGTCGCTTTTATAATCTTAATTCTATATTATAACAACTTGAATGATTTATTGAAAGCAGGTAAAGAAAGAAGCTTAACCCTTTACTGCAACATATGCTCCTCTTGCTGTACTTGCCAAACAGGTTCTCATATCACTTTCTGCAGTGCCTCAATGCAATCGATTTGAATAGCCATGATCGTTAAAGCAATACGTTTGGACTGGCCATCCGTTCAAAGCTAAACGTCATGGGTTCAAATCTCAGCAACTGAAGTCAAATGTGCCTGAGGTAAAGGACGGCAAGGGCCCAAGTAAAATAATCGGTGTGATGGCATACTTGGATGTTGACGGGGTATCATTTGACTGCAGTTGCTTGGATTTTGCCTTTGTATACTAAAAGAAACTAGAATGTAATTGTAAAAATAATATGTTTACAATACAAGGGTCTTAAAATTGTGTGTGTATAATTGACAAAGGCCAGTGCAATATTATAATAACAAAAGAACCGCACTAAAACATTATTAAAGATAAATAAAGCCTGTGGTTACCACCTGAAACCACTATGCTTTAAAGGGTTAATCAACCACGCGGAACTACATTGTGGACACACACACGGGAGTATTAAAACCCACCAGCTAATGCAATTCATTTCCGCCTGTGCTGCTTTGACATTTACTTTATTCTTAAAGCGAACAGATTATAGAAACATTTCCTGTGTAAATTTTTGCACTGATTTAATGGTGTTCCATAACAAATGCATCAGAAACTTTGTCCAGTTTAACCTGTGCTACAAATTTACACCTATCACCTTTTGCAGCATTATGTACAGCACCAGTTCCATGGAATTTCATAATTAAATCTCACATACTGAATGTTGATAAAATTCACCGAATTCAAGTTTTACATTTTCCGGGAACTTGTCACTAATGGAATACATGCCCAGTTAAAAACACTCTTTCTTCAATAGTTAAGGATTTCCTGCACAAGTGAACAACCACACAGTTTTCTTTCAGGTCGGATAAATTGGACACTACCTGCCCAAAGATAATGCCCCTCTCCATTGTTATGTCACCAACTTAGTTGCACCAGCCTGTGTCCAAGTTAACTGCAGAAACTAATTTGAAACTCCTGTTACTAACACATAAATAAAACTTACAAGAACTGTGTGAGAGTTACTTTTTGGAGTTGACATGACCACTTCCAAACTGTTTCATTCCCCAACTCTAAACAATATTCCTTGACTACGTTTTGTGGGTTAGAGCATTTAATCCTGGGCTGCACTTTGCAAAGAAAATGTAAAACTAATCTGTAGTTGGGTTACTGATTCTAAAAAACTCCTTAGGGTTTCTGGTAAGTATTATAACGTTCTTGTCCTTAAGGCCAGCTATAAGACTCTTCAGAGCAAAAATTGCTCCAATTGTCACAGATCAGAGCTCATTTAGGCATACCTGAAGCGCAAGCAGCTGGGATAAAGGGATGCAGTCAAAGCTACTTTTCTGAAGTGAGCTCTATGCCTGTCAAAATTCACGCCTTATGAGTTTCTGCTGCTGTCCACATCCAGTTATGAGGCTTTAACTGAAGCGACGACATTAAAAAGGTCACAAATCTGTGAAGAGTTTTACGTCACTGACGAAATGTTCTCAAAAGACTGGATGAAAAGTTTCTATGACCTGTGTCACATAGTGACAAAGTATGCAAGAGCAAGAGTTTTTAGCAACCAGGACCTGATTGTGAATGCAAATTGGGTAGTGAACAGCGATAGGTGCAGCCAGTCTTCCACTCAGTTTTGCAGTGACAAATAGAAACTGCAAATATATGTTTTATGCTACCTCTTCATTACTTGTACTTTCAGTTTTAAGACAGGAGCCTTGAAAGATAACCCAAATGAAAAAAAATCTTCTACAAGTTAAGCAACAAATTCTTTTGTGCATTTAGTTCCTTCAGATTCTACTGCTAATGTATCTGGTAATGGTTAAACTGCAGAAAGACGGCATAGACTTAGGGTGATATGGAATGACATTACGGAAACAAGTTGTTGCCAACTGCAGAGTTCTAACATATGCCAACACAGTGAAATGCTGCCAACCCACTTTCTTTTTCTTGTTATAAACTAGTGATACTGTAACGTCTACGATATTATTTGCTTGATGCATGGAAAAAAGATGAATAGCAGCAGCAACAGATAACTCGTATTATAAACACTATACGAGCACAGAACATGAAACATATTGCAAAACATAATTCCATATCACACGTAAAAACAAACTTAATGTGCATTTCTATACAATCTTATCACCACCGTCGTCAAAGGCATCCTTGGTTTTACATATAAACATTTCATAAGACAGTGCAAAGTGAATGCAGTTAGTTATTGCTGAAATATGAAAGAAAGTATATATGATACAGAAATTATTTCTGAATCAATGTAATTAAATTCAATTTTTTTTTTGCTGTATAAAACCGATTTATGCTCAACAGCCGAATTATAAGTGAGAGTCTGAGTTAGGATCTTGGTTTTGGTGGGTTATCTAGATTTTTTGTTTTATCTACCACTTATAACATTCACACTCCAACCACTCTCATACAGAGGTTTCACTGCAAATTAAAAGTAAGAGAAGTTTTCTTATGGGTTACAGTATCACTAGTTTGTTTACGGCATGTTGGTATTTTCAGCGCAAGCATGTTTTGACTTTCGGCAACGCTCCAGTTATGACGTCACGTCCGCAATTTAGTTACGCCGTCTTTCTGCAGTTTAACCCTGGTATCTTATTGTGAGGTTAACTACAACATATAAATCTGATTCTCTGGTACACGTGCACATTAAGCACAACACTTCCACAGGCCACATACAACTTTGTACGTTTATCAGAAACGTCCCTGCTACTCTATCATACTATTATGGTTTTTCCGAAATTACAAATATTATGCAACTGTGTGTATTCTTATCTGTAAGTCTCAGGATCGAAAGAACAAGATACAATACATTAAAGTATAATTTGAATCGCAAGAACTATTATATTATTTAACAATTTCCGAATAGAAATGGTGTTCTGCTTCCCGTCCCTAATGGGAAGTTCGAGGTTCCTTTTGCTTTCAAATATAAGCTTCTCCGTTTAACGCGGTTACACATTACAGAAAATTAATATACTTTTGCTTGTTGCATTAGTTATATGCGGAAAAAATCTCCGAAACATGTAATTTATAATTGCATTTTGTACATTCTCTAGTAAATTCGAAATGCGCTCAACTCTGAAACAGAACTACTCAAATCTGTAAGTTTTAAAACAAAGTTGATGTCCTAGGTAAGATTAGGAATACCTATTTATTAAATTATATAGTTGAAATCCATATAAAATACGCCTAATTTATTTATTTTTTTCCAAAACCAAATTCATAACCTACAATAATAATGTCAATATGGCGTTGTACACATGGCAAACTCTATAAAAACAATTTGTCCATGTACTACTTAATTAAAATTAAATTAACATTTGGAAGTATGAAAACCATACTTTACCTCTCTACTGAGTATTAACCAGAAAGAACGGAAGCTATATATTACAAAGTAAAATCCCGGACAATTATATGTGCAAACTACTGTGGAATAAAAACGCTTACAGTTTTCAGAAAGCACCAAATAGTAATCTGTGCAACATAGTTTCCAGTATAGCCAACACCATAAAGAAATGCACTTATTGGTTGAATTAAGAGCACAGAATCCAACACAGAATTGAGAGTAATCTTTCTTGACTGTTCTTGACTCATTCGAGAGGAAACTATTAACATTTAAACATTATTGCAAAAGACAGTAAATATACTTAAAATGTAATCAAACTAAATGACATGTAAATATAATTCGTTCTCATTCACCTTTAATTACTGAAACAATACTGCTCACAGTTTTTCAACGAATACGAACGAATGTGAAAAAATATCTTGTCAGGGCTATGATAACTATGCGATGCTCTGAGAGTTTGTTGTAAAACACTTTATTAATGAACTAAAAGATGATAATGACCAATTCGTAATACCCCTAAAAATTTTGGCTGATATTAAATTGTTTTATATTCAAGGCTCAAACTCTAATTCAGCCTCATTTCATTACCCTGCTGATATAACAAGACAAAATATTTCCGACGAAACAATGACATTCTTTCTGTCGTTCGACGTCAGAGAATAAATGATGTATTCATTACTCATTTTTGTATAAAATTTTGAAGTAATTTTGTGTACAACTTCTTGCCACTTCTGATCAACTCTGATTTTGGCATGCGTTTTCCCGCGCTTTTTGAGCTTATCAAATCATATCTGAAGTGGAGAAAGGTTGTATGAGTGTTTACTCTGTATAAACTTGGTATAAACGAAAACAATATTTTAAAATGCTTCCACGACTTAATCTTATAGTAGCCGCCAGCGAGAATATGGGGATAGGAATAAATGGAGACTTGCCATGGAAACTGAGGTATATAAATTACAACTGTATAGACTAAAAATGATTTTAGATACTTATTTGTTTGGAGACATGATAAACAATATGCTTCTTCAGCACTACTCCAGTAAAATTGTATCAAAAGAGAATTAAACCCTTTTTAGCATATTACTTTTACGAGTCATTTTTTTCCATGGAAAAGATACAATTATGCAGAGAGCAAAAGAGAAGCAAATTGTTATGGTAAAATATTCCTCAGCATATAAGTATCGAGTATGATGGTACAGTTTTGACACAAGTTTGGATCAGTTTAAAAGTGAGGTTAGGCTTAGGTTAGGTAGCCAGAAGTAGCATCGTTCCCCTAAGTTCATCACACCAATACCACTTCTCGCTAGCAAGTGTGTAATGACGTCATATCCCATGCCACTTTCTTCTGCCTTGCTATTTATGAGCTCGAGGAAGAATTTATGTATATCTAAAAGGGAAGAAAGTCATTGTCATTAATTATTCACATAGTATCTATAGATTTATTGTTAATCTTGCTAATTTACATATACGTTAAAGGGAAGAAATTCATGTCAATGTGCAATTTCTAAATTATGTGAGAAACATGAATTAATTTTAAGACTTTTCGAACAGACAGTGTATTTGCAAGAGAAAGGAATACTTGAAATATGAGCTGAATCTTTCCTGGCAGCGTATATGTTCTAGACGTTCCCGGGCTTCTTACTTGGCTCGAAGCCAGAGAACGTCTAGAACAAAGGAATACTTGTTTATTTATATTTTAAAGGGAATACATACTCAATGGCATGCATCAGTTGTGTGAGAAATTTCTAATTATTTCACTCTGCTATGTGAACAGCAAAAACAGTCAAAAGTTGACAAATTTCTCACACAATTAATGCACAGTTTTGTGATATTCTCTTTCCTTTAAGATATACATAAATTTTTGCTTAAGCTCGTGGGTAGCAGGCAGAGGAAATGTCACACTACAGTCACTGTCATTACTAGAGCTCGGATTTTTGCATGTTTGCATGTTTTATTCCTTGATAGTTATGCATATGCATGTAAGCAATAAATTTATTCCACCTTCTAAGGAGTTTATTATGGAAGTTTTATAGTGCATATTTATATTTGCATATTGCAAATTTTCTTTCTTGGTAAATAACACTAAGGAAAGTTTTGAAAATATTTAAAATAGATACATAAATATTTATTTGGTTTAACTAGGAAAGAGATGCAGTATTTTTCGAAGATGACAAAACGAACAACAGACAGCAGCAAACAGAATGCAGTTATAATGGGAAGGAGAACATGGCAGTCTATTCCTGAGAAGAACCGGCCACTTCCAGGACGTGTCAACATTGTTCTTACGCGACAGAACCTGTGAGTGAACCATTTTCATATCAACATCATTCTGCAGAATATGACAAATTTTAGTAGAAGCATGATAAACAGATTGATAAATCACCTTTGGCAAATCAGTTTTGGTTATTTAAGTGGGATATAAATCTAGAAATTAAATTATTAAAGCAATTAAAATGACTGATAGATTTAATGTTTGGGAGAAAATATTTCTATTAAAAAATATAAATTGCATGATGAATTTTTAAATATTGCCAATCGATTCTATCAATAAGTTTGTTTTACTTTCGGAGGTTGGTAATATATACACATATAATCTGTTACGTAGTGGCAGTAACGATGACAGTAGAATAAACAGACTGAAGTTGTAGATGTATTTGCTAAACTTGTGCTGTTTTCTGTAAAGAATTTATAATTTTTTAAAAAGATAAGCGAAGTTTGTAACAAATTATTCTTGCATTCTGTTGTAATATTTGTATTGCTTGGCTGTTACTCAAGACCTAAACTTACCATGAGTATATTTTGTTTAGGAATCTGGGCGACAATGTGCTTGTGTGTAACTCCCTGGATTCAGCAATTAAAGAGCTCGAGACACCTCCGTTGAAAGATACAGTGGAGAACATCTGGGTGATTGGTGGAAGCTCTGTCTACAAGGTACACACACACACACACATTTGTTCAACCTTTTGTAAGCTTCAGCTATTACTATAAAACCATCCAGACTAACAACATAGGGTCCTCTTGCCATGCCTATTGATCTATAATTTGTTTCACTAAATATGCCAGAGATAGGAAAAAGTACCCCACTAGTGGATTGTTCAGGCAGTTTCGTCTGTCATCCACATTCGGGAGGTCTGGGTTCAATCCTATGGCCGACTTACCTGACCTATGGATTTTTTCCGAGTTGCCAGGTGAATGCTGAGCATGTTCATTACATTCCCGAATTTCCTGTCCCTCATTTCACATCATCTCTCATCTGGTGGTCTCTTTCAGTGTAGAAGTGTCAGCAGGAGTCTTGGCGCTGCATGGCAGGATGGTATGCTCTTGGTTAACACTTGCTCCTCAGGTAGGACAATCTCCAGTCTCTGAACCTGGTCTGGTGGAGCTGTTTCTAGACCATGGTGGGTGGTATACTGGTTGGTCTGCCAGGGAATTTCTAACTGGACAATTATAGGTACCCTGCCTTCTGCAGTCATGGCTCCTTGGTACAACTGCCCTCTGTCTCCTTTCAGCTCATCCTTCCTCCTGGGAATGCCCCTCTTGGGACATAGGTACAATAGATCAAGACTCGTTGCAGTGCTGAATCTCCTCCATAGCATGAACCGGTCCATGAAGAAGTATGTACCAAGAGTATCTGGAATAACAGAAAGGAATTAAAATGCATTATTTGTACACTTATGTTCTGATTTCTACTGTGACTTTAAGTGATAGTCAAATGTTTTGTGATGTCTTTGTATGTCCAAAAGATAAAAAATGAATAATGACTTTCTCTTTGACAAAAGCACAACTATTGGAAAATTTAAACAGATAACAAGGAACATCTTGGAAATGGGTAACTGCAAAAATATATTTAACATAATTTGTGAGTTTTAATGAAATCTTTATTTTTTGTCTAGTAAGATTTTGTCTTACGCATGTTTGGAGACATTTTGTAACAGCAACATCCAAATTAATTGACCATTCTAGCTGGTTTTTCATATTATGTTGCTTACATTTTGGGAGCTGTTGTCGGACCTTCATTGTTGAAAATAAAAGCAACAGCTTCCAAAACTGGTCCCTCAAAACCCAAATTGTAAGCGACGTAATATGAAAAGCCAACTACAAATAGTTCTATCAAGTAATAAATACGATTCATCTAATAATTAATAGTTCTATCAAGATTTTGTCTATCTCTTACAGTTTACCATTTACACAAAAGTCATCTAGGATGGAGAACCTATTAGGATGTTCCCAGAAAATTCAAGATATACATTTTATTTGTTGTTGAAGTATCTTAATTAAAATCTTTAGAACCACTTTTGACAAAATAAAAATGTTCGAATAATTTACCTTGTAAAGGGTAACTTGGAGACGGAGGATTTTCTTGATGTCTTACATTGAAAGATGCTGAACTTATACACCAAGTTTGGTATTAACTTACTTTATTTGTTAATTATGTTTACAAGACGCCCATTCAGAAGCTTTCTTTCATTTTAGAGTACCTCAAAACATTTATTTTTGTTGAGATACTTCCCCTACTTACTGTACATAGCGAAAAAGTAAAACTATGATTTATTTCTCAAAAAAACTAGAATATGAAGTAGTTGGGTGCCTAAGTTAAGAACATTATAATTTCAAAAGAACTGTCCTTTACTGCCATCTACTGGCAATGCTGCTAACCAGCAATACAAACCAAGACATATGCCTATCTCAATGACCAGAGAGTAGTTTGCTTTGTTTTAGTATTTTAAAAAGATGTTTACTTAAAAGCACATTTTTGTATTCTTTGTTTTACAGGAGGCCATGGCTTCCCCTCTGTGCCATCGAATTTATCTGACAAAAGTGTTCAAGAACTTTGAATGTGATACCTTCCTTCCAGAAATTTCACTTTCACTCTTCAAAACTGTAAAGTGAGTATATGAGAACTAAGTCGATGTAGCACTAAGTTACTCATATATAATATACTAAAACAATATGCATTGGACATTTCTGCTGCGATTATTAGACAACAAAATTCAATAGAAATGTTTTCCTTGATTTACACAAAGTAGACGTAAAACTAGATTGTACAAGAGTGTGTCAAAAAGGACATGGTGAATGTAACAGATCTCTTTCTGTTTGATGATAGTTTCGCGGGTTAACAACCAAGTAACAGCTGAAGCTTTCAGTAACTAACTCTGCTGCCATTCTCAGGGGAACTGAAGCTCGACTATTGATAGCAGTTGAAAGCTTGGCTGTTAGCCTGAGGAACTGTCAGTAATCAATGCCAAGAAAACTTCAAATCATTAACTCCTATTTCTTTTTACAGGGATAGTGATGTTCCAGAAGATGTACAAGAAGAGAATGGAATTAAGTATGAGTACCAAGTATATGAAAGAATTCCAGATTCATCAAATTTATAAAACAGATTGTAAACAATTTACTTATATGATATTCATATGTGAACAACTTTATATTATATAGTTTTTGATTAAAGACTAGTGTACATACATACAGGATGTAACAAAAAGGTATGTCAAAAATATTTGTTGCAGATAGAGAATAAAAAAATGCTATGTGAAAATAGGTCCAGAAATTGTTTTCTTCTTTTTAGAGCACTTTTTCTATAGCTGAACCCCATACAATAGTCAATGACAGAACGATAGGAAAAACAGGAAACGACAGCACATGTTCAAAATGGCCTCCATTAGCTACAACCTGCCATAAAATAAATAGTGTGGCAATTACGACAGACAGCCATGTGTCATATATTACTGTCACATGTCATTATGTTTATGAAGACCAACTGAATTCCACTGTTCTGGCAACTAGAGAGTTCAGCCATTCATACAGGAGCAAACTTTGCTGCATCTCTAAGCGCAATATTTGAGGAATTTATTGTTTCAAATAAAACTGTTACAATAGTGTCAGACAATGCAGGCAGAATGAACATTTGCAGAAATTTCCACATCCTTGTGTAGTGCATATGTCGAGTATCAGCAGAAACAAAAAGCTGGAACTGTTCTTACAAAATGCAGGAATTGAGTATGTCATTTCAAACACAGTGATGCTACAAATGCCAAACTCAATGAATTCCAAAACCAGAAGGGACTGCCTGTCTTAATATAAAACAGAACGTGGCTACGAGGTGGAATGATTGAAAGACTCGTGCAAATTAAAGATCTTACTATTTCTTTAGTTAACCTTCCAAAGGGACTACCTAATTTGGAAGCAGAGGAACGACTGACTACATCCATTCTGAAACCAGCGGAAAAAGTGACTACAGAATTGTCTGGTGAGAATTATCTATCAATTTCCCTTGTGATTTCCTTAGTAAGGGGCCTTAGAAGTAAAGGGCCTAAGACAGCTAAAGAAGAGCTCCTTAAGAATACATTAGTGGATGTGGTTGCAAGACGACTGGGTGCATTTGAAACTAAAGAAAAAGCAGCAAAAGCCACATTTCTGGACCCCAGATTGAAGATGGCATTTGGTCTGGAACAACATGCAACAAATGCACAGAAATGGATAACTGAAGAACTAACATCAAGGTTAAGGTACCTGAAGAAGAAGGAAGAAGAGGTATAACTCTGCCATTTATTTGTCAGCTACCAAAAAAGAGAGCAATTCCCTGTATATAGAATTTGATAATAAAGTAGCAACCGCCAACACTACAATGACCTTAATATGACAATATGTAGAAATGCAATATCTAGAAAGAACAAAAAAAGCACTAGAATTTTGGAAATCTCATAGAAACATCTTCCCAGAACTGTATAAACTTCACTTAAAGTACCTCTGCATCCCAGCAACTTCTGTCCCATCCAAGCGAGTTTTTTCAAAAGCTGGCCATTTAGCAAACATGAGGAGAAATAGATTCTCAGCAAAGAATGTGGGCAGAATTATTTTATTAAATAGTTATTTTACGTAAGGTTTTTGTTTAAAAAATTAGTGAAGAATGCTGTATTCCTAAGTATTGGGTAAAGCCTAAAAGAGTAAACATTTTTGTGCAGTTAATACAAGTGAGCATTGTAAAAACTATTTGTAGTCGATTTATTGACACTCATCACTTACTTTTTTTATATTATTGAGGAACTAGTTTCAAAGGCTATTGCCTCCATTTTCAACCTCTGAAGCAAATTTTAATGTGGCAAACAAAGAAGTCGGCGAGCAATGATGTTTCTCTCAGGGTATGCGTGGATGGGTGTGAGAAGGAGATTTTAATAACACTGGAATGCCCGTTTCCACTTTATTTATTTACTGCTTCTTCTTTTAAAACCTCGAAAGGAAAGTTGCCGACCAAGGGTTACCAATCTCTGTTTAGAGTTACTGACTGCTTTAATTGCTCTCACACCTCAGACTGCTCTCATCGACCTTACACCGAAGACTACTTGAATGACCACAGCTGCGTGTGTGTGTATATATAACTTTCACTCTCAGGAAGCTCCTTTTCAACCAAAATCCCTTTGTGGCTGTTTTGTCGCCATTGTAAATGATCCAAAGAATCCCCATTCATACACATCAAGTGAGCCACTTTAGAAATCTTCTAAGGACACTGCTTCTTTCATTGCTTTGTTATACACTTTCCCCCAACTCAACTGGCCTTGCCCTTGCCGTAACAAAGAACCAACATTCCTTTGACATCTATCATGATTCTTTGCTTCTGGCAAACCATAATTTCGGTATCAAATGCCCCCATAGATATTATTTTATTATCCCATAATGAAATAATATATATGTCTTGCCCGAATATAACGCAAAATATTAGACTTTTGTCAGCAACTTCCAATTCATTTTACAATTTCTTTTCACAACATTAATTTTTACATGACATTTCCTAAAAATTATTCACATGGTTACATAACAACAGTTCATTTAAAATTTACCAACATTCTGATCTGCAATTTTCAACTTTTAAATATTACTCGGAAAATATTTCAATCTCCATCATCTCTCTTTTTCTCCATCTGATCTACTTAAAATTAATTCATATTGTTGTTACACTTGAAACAATTCATAAAGATACACTCCCATGTTTAATCCAATTGTACATTAATAATATTAGATTTGTATACAACATTGCTGAATTCTTCTTCTGGATTCTATATAAATATTCTTTTCAAAAGTCTTTCATTGTTCGGTTTTTCATTAATATTTTTTTTTTCACTTGTTTAGTTTTAAGTTTCACTGCACTGTCACCACACTGTTTATACTTAACCTTATAAATTTTACACTACACTTTTATATTTAACATATACAATTTACAAGTTCGTTTTTCTTCTAATTTTACAATTTTGTTATGGTACTTTAGTTCTTTAAAATACGGACTTTTCTGAGCAAATTATACCCATAACTTATTTAGGAATCAGGAGCATCTAACGGCTTCTTGTAAGGACGAAGGAGTTGTTTATGCCACCTACCTAAGAGTTTATTAATTTTGGCGTCTGCTAATTCGAATGTATGTTCCCCAAATTTTGCGACAATTTCCGCAGGACCCTTATATAACAATTCCATCCTTTTATTTCTACCTTTTACTGCACTTGATAATTTATGGTCTTTTACCAGTACTAAATCACCGATCTTTGGCTCCCATTTATGTTTTCTTTCTTTTCTCTTTAATTTCCTTTTTTCTGCTTTTTTCTTAATTTCTCAAAGGCAATTTTAGCCCTCTCTTCATTGCTTAACTGGGTTTTGTTGGTGTCTACATTTTCTTTTATTTCGTTGAATATTGGTTCCGGCTCAATGCCTAACATGAGTCTAACGGGTTCGAATCCTGTGGTTACGTTTATTGTATTATTAATAATTTTCTCAATCACGGGACAATATTCTACCCAATCCTTGTGGTTTTTATGTGTTAATATCCGAAAATATATTCCAATGTCTCTAAGTACACGTTCTGTAGGATTTCCCGATGGAAAATAAGACGAGCAATGGTACAATTTAATGTTATTCTCTTTCAATGTCTCTTGAAAACATTTACTGCGATGCACAGTTGCATTATCAGTTAGGATCGCCTCAACTTTGCCATATTTTGGAACATAATCGTTAACTATTTTTCCCACGCAAGTTTTGCTACTCATGTTTCTTACAGGATATATTTTAACAAATTTACTAAAAACGTCCTGTAAAACAAAGATATTCCTGCATCCGAATTTTCCCATGGGAAGCTCACCATGTGCATCTGCTGTAACTAAAGCATTTCGCTCTCGTCTAATAATTGCCTGCGGTTCTGTATTGAATTTAATGTTAAAAGGTTTGGCCTTCTGACACAACTTGCAAGTAGAACACACCTTTCTGACTTTCCTCGCCAAATGCTTGATGTAAAAATTTTCGCCAATCACTAAAGTTAATTTCTCGCTACCTGTATGCGCCAATGACTTGTGATATGCCATTATTAGTTGTTCTTCTAATGTTTTCAGAATTATAACCTTCCACTTTTGTTCAATTCTCCCATGAAACTTATATATTTTTCCTTCATGAAGGCCTATGGTATCTTTCAAATTCTCCGTTATTGGCTGAGCGTTTTCTCTTAATTTTCTGATACTGTCATCCTCTCTCTGTAATTGCTCCAAATTTAAAAATTTCTTAACTAATTGTTTTCCCTCTTTCGTCTCGAGATATAAAATGGTCACCTCATGCTTATTTTCTCTGATAGTGTCAGGTATGGGATAATTTGTCTCCATGCGAGATAACAAGTCACTGAAAATATTTTGACTTCCGGGAATGTCTTATTTCCAAATTGTGAGAAGTAATCTCGTGGATGTATCGGGAAATACGTGTATTGGTTAGCTTGCATGAGTTCATAAATCTTAGGCTTACGTGATCAGTGTACACCATCACTGAGTTATTATAAACATACTCTTTAAATTTGACCAGCGCGAAATAAACGGCCGCTATTTCTTTTTCAGTATTTCATGCCTGTGCTTCTGTTCTTGAAATTCCCCTTGAGGCAACTGCAATAAGATGATCTTTCCCTTCTTCATCTCGTTGAATTATGACAGCACCATAACCGCGCCCTGAAGCATCAGTAAAAATAATATATGGGAGGTTTTCTATGGGTTTCTCCAACAAGATGGAAGCTGCAAATAATTTTTTCACTCTTGAGAACGCTTCTTCTTCCACTGGTGACCACCTCCAATCTACCCCTTTCCTCAAAAGTTCTCTTAACGGGGCAACGACGTTTGCAAACTCAATAATAAATCTAGACTGATAATTTAGAATCCCCAAGAATCTTCTCAGTTGTTTTGTATTTTTCGGTGCCGGTATTTTGTTAATACTTTCTATTCTGTTTGGATTTGGCCTGATTCCTTCATTCGATATTATGTATCCTAGAAATTCCGTCTGTCTCACGAAGAATGCTGTTTTACTCGTTTTAATTGTCATATTGGCGTCTCTTAATTTACTCAGCACGTAATCGAGATGTCGCAAATGGTCATCCACATTCATTGAAAATAATATAAAATCATCAATATATTGAGCTACAAATTTCTTAATAGATTCTCCAAATATTCCATATAGAGCTCTGAGCAATGCACTACCACTGGTATTCATTCCAAATGCGCATACTTTGAACTGGTATAAAATCCCTGAGTGTAAAAATGCAGTGTATTTTCTTAAGTCTTCCCGAAGCGGTATCTGCCAAAAGGATGCCGTCAAATCCAATGTGGAGAAAAATTTTCCTTTCTTTAGTTTGTTTAGTGTTACTTCTACACTCTCTGGTCTAAATCTATCAGGTTTACAGTGTTGATTCAGTTTTCTTGCATCCAAAGTAACTCTAATTTTTCCATCTGATTTATTTACTATGCACAGTGGATTTGTAAACTCTGAATTGGAGATTTCAATAACTCCATCTTCTAACATTGATTGAATTACTTTATCAACTTCCTCTCTGATCGCACATGGAATTGGTCTCGCTTTATGGGTGAAAGGTTTGATAGGCGTCATTTCAAATGAATGGGTGTAGCTGATACATTTTCCAGGTTTTTCAGAGAAAACTTCTTTATTTCTGACCAAAATGTCAAATAATTCCTTCTTCTGTTCCTCATTTAAGTCGGCTGCTTTACTGGTCTTTTCTCTTAATAAGTCCTCTATGTCTATATAGTTTACCACACTACCGTACCTATTTCTTTGAGAGTCGCTCGAATTTACAGAGGAATTCTCTTGGTGTTTTCTTAAAACATTATTAACGCATTTAAAATCTTCGTCAGGCATCATATTCACGTCATTTTCAATGTTGTACTCTTCAACGTTAATATCTGCCAACTCCATAGCTCCAACTTTTATATATTCAACAAAGAAGGTATCTGCCCTAATTTCTTCTTCTTCTCTATCCCTGACAATGTTCTCCGAACTACTATCTTCCATAAATTGTATTATAACCGTCCCTTGCTCTGTATCCAACTTCAAAAATCTACTTTCGAAATTTATTACCGCTTCCCATGCATAAAGACAATCACAACCTATTATTATATCTGTTACTAGTCTGGGCACAATCAGAAATAGAACCTCTATTGTTGTCCCATTTATTTCAACATTCAAAATCGCCTGAAATTTCACCCTTTCCTTCCTCTTACCAACAGCTAGCGAACAATAAATGCCACTGACCGGTAAACACATCACCTTAAAACCACTAGTTATTAGGTCATCGTAGAACTTCTGCAAGCACACTGTGCTATTCGCTCCCGTGTCTAAAATCACATTGTATTTTTGTCCATTAATCCCTATTTTGATCCTCGGAGGTTCTATTAATTTCTCATTGTCTTCTAATCTTTTCGTAACGTCTGAATTTCTTTGTATCATCATCATTTGCCCTCGAGAAGCCCTAGTTTCCGTGTACACATTACAATTTGTATTTATCCCAGTTCTCACTGAAGGCGCGTTTGACTGGGATTGGCGTTTCCCTGCGTCCGACTTATAGCTCCGGTTCCAGTTCCACTGTTTATATCCCTGGTTTCCGACACTTGATATTGATTGCTTACTACCATCTGCCTTGTTGCATTAATTGCCTCAGACCTTTCTGAGTTTTCAGGTGAATTACGACCATCTCTATTCCTGTCTCCCTGCCTCGGCGACCTCGGCCTAAGCTCATAATTATCGTCATTCCTCCAATATTCATTACCAGAATGTCTTCTAAATTTAAATACTTGTCCCCTTCTGTCCCTATCAAATCGGCCTGCATTCATGTAGTTTACTTGAATGTTCCTTTCAGTTCTCTCCATTCCGATTTCTATTGTCCCTGTCAAAATTGTTTCTACTCCTACCTTCCAAGGAGTTCGCTTCAACCCTCGGCACTGGACCTCGATATCTATTTCTTATGTCATTCCGATTATGTGACTGTGCCCCTTGCCCGAAATTACTCCACCTTTCTCTTCCGCTTGTCTCTTGATTTTTATTGTCCGAATCGTTTCTCGGCTTGTTGCTTTCTAAGGCTAATAATAAATCAATCATGGCAGCGACATTATTGGGTTTGGCTATGATTAAATAATGTTGGATAGTCTCAGGAAAATGAGTTGTCATGAGGTTTATCAGTTCTTTCTCACTGATAGGGGGATCTAACATTTATGATTTTCTAGCTACTTTCATAAAATAGCTCACCATTGACTGTTCGGTTCTAGGGTTAAATTTGCTGTTGCTTATCTCGAGCCTTATACTAGCCTGTCTGTTCGCTCCCCAATATCTGTTCAGGAATAAATTAATAAAGGTCCCGAAGTCATTGCTATTTCCCATGTACAAATCTAGCCAATTCGCAGAGTTACCTTTAAAACATTTTCTTACTATGGTCATTTTGTACTCCTCCGGTATACATTTTATCGCAAAATACTCCTGTAATCCTGCAATAAACA
Source organism: Mantis religiosa (assembly GCA_030765055.1). Lineage (NCBI taxonomy): Eukaryota > Metazoa > Arthropoda > Insecta > Mantodea > Mantidae > Mantis > Mantis religiosa. Next base: position 1,554,567 of record JAUKNK010000207.1, read on the forward strand.
CTTTAGGATCATCAGAATCCTCTTTCTCAAAAATTGGTGGTACAATTTCGTTAAGAATATGGTTCGGCCATGTCATATTCGGACCGCCATTTCTGTCTCCATTATTGTATCTGGTGTCATTACTGGAGGTGCTAGCACCCATATTTAGCAACGAAATGTCAGCTGAAGCATTATTGGGCATCGCCTCGTTTCGTGCGTTTACCTCACTTATGTTGCTAGAACTAGAACTAGGAACCTTTCCACTTATTCTTAAATTTTCTAAGTTTTCCTTTACTCCTTTGATTTCTACTGCTACCTCTTTCATGTGATCGGTAATTTCCTCCAAATTCCTCATCTGTCTTCTACTTTCCCTTTCTGATATTTCTAATCTACTCCTAGTTTCTTCTAATTCTTTTCTAGCTATTTCTCTCTCTTTGTCTAATTTCTGTGCTACTTCCTCCCTCAGTTTTCTGTTTTCATTATCTGATTTTTCCTTAACTAAGTTAACAATTTTATTTTCAGAATTCTCTATCTCCTGACTAACTTCCTTCCTCACATTATCTAACGCCTGTTGTTGCTTATCTAACTTCTTCCCTAGTTCTATTTGTCCTACCTCTAACTTCTGAACCTTATTTTCTAACTTTTCTTCTATCTTTTTTAAACTTTGATTGTTATCATCTATCTTTTTACTTAAACTTTATCTTAAACTTTGATTGTTATTCCTCATCTCTTTTCTAAAACTTTCATTGTCTTTTGTTAAACTTTCGAACATTTCTCTGAGTGCCTCAAACATACTCCTATCCATTGCTACATTATTTGGTACAGTTACACTACACTCTGCTACTTCGACTTCCTGCCTACTGCTACTAGCATCAACCTCCTGAACTTCCATGCTTTCTACAGAATTTTGACTCAGCATTTTTCCACTCCTTAAATACATTCACAATAGTCTAGTATATAATTTAACACTCTGTACCTTTGATTTTCTACTAGCTCCTGATGTCTCTGATGTCGGCCTCCTTTCTTCTTTCCAGTTAGGACTGCTGTAGAGCTACTTGTCAAACGTCCTCGTGTCAAACCTCCTCCTGTTGCACCTCGTCGAGTTGAACCTCCTTCTCGGGTTGAAACTCCTTCACGGGTAGTATCTGCTGCTCGTGTCAAACCTCCTCGTATCGAGTCCTGCGTTGGCGCGCCAATTTGAAGCAAATTTTAATGTGGCGAACAAAGAAGTCGGCGAGCAATGATGTTTCTCTCAGGGTATGCGTGGATGGGTGTGAGAAGGAGATTTTAATAACACTGGAATGCCTGTTTCCACTTTATTTATTTACTGCTTCTTCTTTTAAAACCTCGAAAGGAAAGTTGCCGACCAAGGGTTACCAATCTCTGTTTAGAGTTACTGACTGCTTTAATCGCCCTCACGCCTCAGACTGCTCTCATCGACCTTACGCCGAAGACTGCTTGAATGACCACAGCTGCGTGTGTGTGTATATATAACTTTCACTCTCAGGAAGCTCCTTTTCAACCAAAATCCCTTTGTGGCTGTTTTGTCGCCATTGTAAATGATCCAAAGAATCCCCATTCATACACATCAAGTGAGCCACTTTAGAAATCTTCTAAGGACACTGCTTCTTTCATTGCTTTGTTATACACTATCCCCCAACTCAACTGGCCTTGCCCTTGCCGTAACAAAGAACCAACATTCTTTTGACATCTATCATGATTCTTTGCTTCTGGCAAACCATAATTTCGGTATCACCTCTCTCCAACTAGCATCTGTTGTCGTCTGTTCTCATCTCTCTGGTGGTGGAACTATGAACTTCTTTGTCAAATTATCTACTGGTGGGATTTCAAATTTCATTATGCAGCCCTTATTTTCTATATGAATATGTTCTCCCATGTTGTTAATTTATTTTGGTTTATGTGTGTTTGGAGGAATTTAGTAACAGTGACGTCAAAATTAATATAAAAATTATTTGTGGTTGGTTTATTGACACTCGTCACTTACTTTTTCATATATGTGACGAGTGTCAATAAACCAACCACAAATAATTTTTATATTATTTTGGTTTATCACTCCTTTAAGTAATTTTGGATTTGGATCAATGTCATGATTTTCGTTCCAAAAATGAAATGCTACTGACTTTTCTTCTTGCAAATTAATACTCTCCCTGCTTTCTTCACAGTCTACTATATAATGTAATTCATTGTCCTCTCCTCCACACAAAGGACATCTATCTAAGTTCACTCCCATCTTTATCTCCTGTTAACCTATACGCACTTACTCTAGTCCAAGCCCAACCTATTGATGGCTGCGCCGTGGCTCAGTGGTTAGACCGCTTGGCTCTCATCTAGGTGGCCCGGGTTCGATCCCAGGCGACCGCAAAGTGAGATTTGTGGTGGACAACACGGCGCTGGGGCGGATTTTCTCCGGGACCTCCGGTTTACCCCGCCATCTCATTCCACCAGTGCTCCATCTTCATCTCATGTACCATCAGTGTCACCACCTGCAGTGCCGTATGTAGTAAAAGCGGGCATTAAACACTACACATTTCCCAACCTATTGCATACATTCATATTTCTCTCTGCCCCAGTCCATCTTTAGTTGACTATGAGTACTTAACTTTTCTTACCACTGAGACTATGAAATAATTCTTGTTTCTCTATATCCTCCACTCTATTCCTTACTTCTACCCAGAAACCTCAGACTAACTCCTCCCTCTTTTCCCATATGTTATCCATTCTAATTTCTTGCAATATTCTTGTTATACGCTGAACCCAATTTGTCCCAGCACAAGATTTCTCCTGCATCGCTAAACATCACCAGAGTTGTACAAAAGCTGCTCTATCATGCAAATAAACAATTGCAGGATCTATGTTCATATAACATTTTTTTATCCTCTATATGCAAGAAATGTTTTCCCAAAGTTTTGACATACATTTTTGTTACATCCTGTATATAGAGATATCAATAAAGAAGTTTTAGTACATGCACATTTTTTTTTTTTTTGTAATCTCTAATATCTCAGAATTTTATTTAGAGTGCTAGCTACCTATAAAATGGAACTTTTATAGTAATAGCTGCAATAACAAGAAGTTTAGAGCAACTTGTGGCTAGCATTCTGAAGGTCTGTTTGATTCCTGTGGCTGACCCCGATCCACAGGTTTCTCCATACTTGTCAGGTGCTGCATGACAGGAAAACAGAGTCGTCTGTGTAAAGCTCTGGCTTCCAAGTCTCCCAGGGGATGTACCCATGTAATGGAGTATGCCAGTTGTACTAGATGCTACTGGGGTTTGGACTGAATTACATTATGGAGGGGACTTGGCACAAAGTTCCAGTCTTGGTCTGTTGTAACTATGCCTCAAGTGGGTCATCCCTGGGAGGAAGGATGAGGTGAGATGAGACAGAGGGCGGCTGTCCCAAGAAGTTACAACAGTACAGATGAAAGTGTCTCTGTACTTAAACAGTTGGAAACTCCCCAGTAGCCCCACCAGACCGGGTTTGGAGACCAGTGACCATCCTATTGGAGGAGGAAGTGTTTACCAAGAGCCTATCATCCTGCCATGCAACGCTGAGACTTCCGCTGACACTTCTACTCTGAAACATACCATCAGATGAGAGATGATGAAATGAAGGTACAGGAAATGTAATTAACCTACCCAGCATTTGCCTGGCAACCTGGGAAAACCCCTGAAAAATCCCATGGGTCAGGTAGGTCAGCCACAGGAATCAAACCCAGGCCTCCGAAATGTGGACCACAGATGAAACTACCTGAGCCATGCCACTCATCATGAAAGATTGTTTAAATAAACAAGTGAATGCCGCTCCAGAATATTCCTTTCTCCCAGTTATGATGAGGTTGCTAGAATGGTCAAAATGACTTAGAATAATTAATACTTTGTATGTTTCATTTACTTTATTTCACTATTATGCCTCTTAGATATATAATAAGGCAGTACAAAACCTAAAACACCAAGTGCTTTGGTTTCTAAATATAAATTAAAGAGTTAAGACATATGCTTATAAAAATTATTTAACTATCCTTTATATTTTATAGTTAAATTTATTTAATACACATTTTAAAAGTATTGACTGTAAAAGTAATGCTTTTGTTTTGCACACCAGCAGTTAATTAACACTCCACTGATAACATTTCAAGAATACCTTAATTCCATTAAGTATTCTTTATTTCAATTAGTTAAAATTTTGCAGGATAACAAGAAGCAAGTAATTACACATATTGTACACATTTATCAAAAGCAAAGTGATAAACATCAAGGAATGAAAACAAAGATATTTAAAATACATTTCTGTAAGAGATACTTTCTGAAGAAAGATGTATTAACACAGAATAAAATTATGATCTTCGCCATAAAATTCCAGAAAAGATGACAGCAACTATTAAACATGAATTTCTTTTATAAAATATATATACACACACACATATATACAGATACATAGATGAACAAATATATTTCTAACACCCACCACAAGATCCCAAAAAGCAAAATTAATCTTTTAAGAACACAAACCAAATACTTGCATTTCTATTTGCTTTATAAGGTGTCTAGAATCAGACCCAGCAGTTTCTGCATTTTGCTAAAGACTGAGATACTCTGTCAATTCAAAAATAAAAATCTCCACAAACAATAACGTACTTTGTTTGCTAATGTCACTTAATTACAGCGTCACCTGTGCGACAAAATTTTGTTCAGCAGTTCTTTTATTTACATCAAATCTTTTCTCATGCTGTTTTTGGATCCTTTAGCAACTTTAGTATCACTGACATATTCTGATAATTTTGCAAAGGTATGAAACAGAAATTTACACATGAAGCCCCATTATGTACTGTTCTGGATACTGGACTGGACTATGCTGTGGAGGAAATTTGGCACGGAGGTCCAGTATTGGTTTATTGTACCTCTGACCCCAAGTGGGGCACCCCCAGGAGGAAGGATGAGGTGAGAGAAGTCAGAGGGCAGTTGTCCCAAGAAGCCATGACAGTGCAGAGAGCAAGATCCCTATATTTTACTCCCCGGCAGGCCACTACAATCGGCACCCCCCACTACTGTGCTCCAGAAACGGCCCATCAGACCGGGTTTGGAGACTGGAGACCTCCTACTGGAGGAAGACGTTTTACACCAGATGAGAGATGATGTGAAATGACAATGGAGATGAAATGGAGAGACTGGAAATTCGGGGGACGTAATTAACCTACCCAGCATTTCGCTGGCAATCCAGAAAAACTCCCAAAAAAACCCATGGGTCAGGTAGGATGGCCACAGGAATCGAACCCAGGCCTCCCAAATGCAGGTCACAGACAAAACTGCTTCTGTCATTGCACTTGGTTGGAGCTCCAAGACCCTCCCAGACAGTGAATGCTGTCTTTCTAACCTGGATTATTACAACAAAATAATTTATTTTTATTTATTTTTTTGGTCAAACTGCAACATAAACTTTACTGATAAGGAAATTGTTTCTAACGGAGTTTGTTTGTGGACTGAAGATACAAACAATCTGTTTGTGAAATCAATCTCCATTAGAAAGAAGTAGTAACACCAATTTCTTAAGATAAGTGAAGCCTTAGTAACAAATATTTATATTTGTGTAACAATTGTTTCTATTTGCATTTCTTAAAAAAAAAAAAGGTATGAAAATAAGTTTTCCTGGAGTTGTAAAACCTATGGTGTAACAGCCCAAAGCGGGCCAGAGCCTGCCAACCTGACTGCTGACCTCATGCCCACATATGCAAGGCAGAGGTGGGTGATCATCCAACTGATACGGGGCGGAGATGTGCTCAGCATCTCTGCATCCCCAGCTAGAAAATTGTTTTTTTTTAGACCAGGATTTGTTACCTCAATTTCATCACAACGCTGAGTGAGAACTGGTCCTATACCCAGGACTTCAGATCTGCACCCTTCCTGAAGTTGTAACTTATCTAAATTAATTTCTGGTCCTCCCAAATGTACATACCTAAATAAGACTTAATGTTAGACATATAAGCTATGCTAGTAGTGGAATTATTTAAGGATACATTGAAGGAAGGACATCCACTCACGTACACTGCAGGTGCCACTGGGACTCGGCGGGTTGAAGGAGTGAAGGAATGCAACAGGAAGGAGAGTATGGGCTGCTGCTTCTTCTTCTGAAAGTTATTCATTCATTTATATTAAAATATACATTTATATTTTGCAGCAAATGAATAGCTTAACCAATAAATTATTAGAAGAAAAAATAAGCTAGTAAAAGTTTGGAATTGTGACTTTGCTGGCTTTGATTCTCGACACCTCATACGGAACTTGACAAAATAAATATCATAACACAATTTTGTTTTGGTACTATTTTATATCTCTATATATTTCATAAATAAAACATTTCTGTATTAAAATACACTAAAACCTAAGAGCATAAGATTTAATAGACATTTATATTTGTTTAAATCTACAAATAAAACTTATACAAAATACTTTAGTATTTTTGTAATGTTTACTGAATAATCTACAGCTAGGCCTCTTTTGTTTTACTTCTCTCAGCATAAGAAATACACAGCCATTATCTCTGCTAGAATGTACTTATATTCTCCACCATATGGGTTTCCCTTTTCTTAAAAGCTAAACAAAACAAACATCCACAACCCAGCAATTTTTTAATTTTTAAATGAAAATTATAGAAAAAAAGTAATATTTTGAAGTATATATAAGGGAAATACTAGAAGTAGATTAAAAAAAATATTTAAACAAACATTAAAAAGGTGGAGAATATTATAGAAAGCGTTTTTATATTTCTTAATATACTACATATATAACAAAGATGGTCAGTTTCACCGACATTCTTTCTTTATACTGCTTCTGACTAGTAAGCGCTGTTATTCCAGGTATAAGTTGGAATATCTTCTAAGAAAATGTTAGAAGGTATTGTGTGTCATATTTGGTAAACTTGAGCCTATAAAGGTCATCTTCTGCACATACATCTCTGCTACCGTTATTATACTTGACTAAATGAACCTAAGTTTGCAAACTGCTTGTGAACACTGATGGGGAACAAAACATGCACAGAGAGGAGGTAGAACTCTCCCTACCACTGCGGCAGTACTTTTGGGAAACACCATGTCATGCATGATAGCTTTGGAAGCTTTTGAATTAAAACATACTTTCATGTATGATGCAGCAGAAACAAATAGATTATAATATGTGTGACCAACTGAAGAGATAAGGGAGAGAAAAGTGCTATTTACGAAACTAAATTCCAGAAAAGCTGTCAAGAGATAAAACTCTCCAGACAAGAAATAAATACATGAAAAAATATTAGACAAAACTTCAGTACAGCAAAGGAATTCAACCTCTCCAAATGAAATGTGAATTAAATATCCAGGAAAAGATTTACATTAAGTTTGAAACAGTTATAAAATCTGACATTTTCTGAGAAAAAGACCTGCTTCTCAGCCTCGTTAAATCTGTCAGAGTCTCTTCCCCGGAGAAACAACATCCAGGCTTCAATCAAATATCACCAGAGACAGAAGTACACCCACTTCAGTAGCGTGGTGCGACATGTCTGTCTCATGCTCAAGAGGTCCCGAGTTCGAATCTTGGTGAGTTACCTGGATAAGGTTTTTCCCGGGGTTTCCCCTTATCCTGAAAGACGAAAGTTGGGTAACTAAGCTCAATGGACCCCGGGCTCATTTGAGCATCATTTAATTCATCGTTCAATATGACTTAACATTGGAGGACATAAATTGCAAAAAAAAAAACCAGATCTGTTCCCATAGCAGCCAAACATTTTGTATGAGAGACAAATGGAGAGAGTCCTCTTTTCTCCAAAATAAGTAAACAGTTATGATTTTTTTTTCACTTAATGACAAAATTAAAGTAGAGAGCATTAAGTGAAAATTTCAATTAATAAGAAAGCACAAAAAGAAACTATAATTGTCATTTTTTGGGTAATTTTCAGCTTTCAATCTCTGCTTAAAGATCCCCAGTTACAATAATATCCAGAATTTCTGGGTGAAACGCCCGAACTCTGACCACAGAGGCACTGAATTGTTTTCTTTCCAACTGTACATGCCAAACAAAGAATTAGATGATGGAAACAGACATGCAACTGGATGTGACAATGTTAAATTTATCTTAAGTTTTGAAAATGTGGTTCCAACAACATTATATCTACAGAACAAAAAGCTAAACCACTTGAGTTAAACAGGACTGTACCCCATCAATGCTCGCTAAAATGCTGTGCAGTTATTTATCTTAGATCCAAAACACGTACAAAAATAGGTATTTTATTTGCAACAATCTCTAAGTCCTTGACTGTTACCTCTTAAAATTGTAATAAAATCTATCATGTCAATGAGTTACTTAATGAAAACCTTCAATAAATATTATGAAAATCTTGCTTTTGCATTTGCTGGATATAATACTACTCTGGCATTTTCAAATTGGATAGAAAATTACTTCTTAATAGCAGAAATTCCTACTTAAGTTTCAAGTAGTTCCTTCCTGATATATTGCACTTATTTAATTGGTGAAGTATAAAACAAAGTTATATACTTTGTCAACCATTGTTTACAAGATCTTAAAAACTTAGGTTCCTGATTGTACTCCAAATACTTCTCGCAGAAACCTTTTACAACTTCTTTCAAATACTCTTTGTAAGTTCATGCAATTACATGGACCTTTGTTGATTCTGGATTCAAATTATACACAAAAAAGAGAGCTTCTGTTATAACATATTACATACATTCATAATTACATCCCAAACAATGTATAATTGAAGGAAACTAAACCTACTGTTCACTGTGTAGGAATCTTATGTACCAATTTGTAAGTTACTTTAAAATTAACTACAGTAAAACCCCGTTAATCCAGACTTCTTTAACTTGGAACCGTTTAGGAAAAAATTATGTTTAGTGTAGTAAAGGAAAACCTTAATGTAATCACACATAGCACAAGTTCTTTTGAAAAAAGTTTTGTATATACTGGCCTCCAGGTTTATAATAAATTACCCAATTATCTGAAACAAATACCTGCACTGCATCGATTTAGAATTTGTCTAAAAAAACTTCTCTCACTCCATTATTTTTATAGCATAAAGGAATATTATGATTACTTTGACAATTAATTTTGTTAATGTTAATGATGTTAATGTTTTTATAGTATAGATGAATTTTTTGAATATGTTAACTACAAGTAAATTATCATCATCATCATCATCATCATCATCATCATCATCATCATCATCATCATCATCATCATCATTATTGTTATATTGTACATACAGTTTCTGAATTTTCATTCTAAACTTGTGTTGTGTATATGTTTATTGTATAATTTTTAATTATAAGTACTTGACGTGTCCTATATCATGTACTATGATCAAAAGGCTGAATAAATACTACTACTACTTGTTTAACAGAAAATAAATTGCCATTCTCAGTAAGTACATTACTCGAATTCTCTTGCTAGCAGGCGCCACCTGCTTCAGACCAGGTTGGAACAGAAACTTTGTGGCCTGGTGTGTGTGACTTGACAGAAAACAAGATTGAAGAAGATGAAAAATAACTGTGGAAGAAGATTTTATACACTTTTTAAAAATATGGATGGCTATTCTGATGATGAAGACATTGACAATGACAGAGATTATAAACGATTACAGAGGAAGGCATTATTGCATCATGCAGTGTTACTGAAAATGAAAATTAAGAGTATTCAGATTAAGGCAGTGTTGATGAACCAGCTGTGGTTATGACCCACATACAAGCAGTAACAAACATAGAGAAATTGATATTTTATTTCGAGAGTCAAGACAAATGAACTTCTAATGTTAAAGCGGATGTGAGATAAGTGATACACTAAACTGAGACAGTAGAAGCTCACTACTGTTATGACCCACGCACAAGCAGTAACAAACATAGAGAAATTGATGTTTTATTTCGAGAGTCAAGACAAATGAACTTCTAATGTTAAAGTGGATGTGAGGTAAGTGATACACTAAACTGAGACAGTAGAAGCTCACTGCTGTTATGTCCCACACACAAGCAGTAACAAACATAGAGAAATTGATGTTTTATTTCGAGAGTCAAGACAAATGAACTTCTAATGTTAAAGTGGATGTGAGGTAAGTGATACACTAAACTGAGACAGCAGAAGCTCACTGCTGTTATGACACACACACTAGCAGTAACAAACATAGAGAAATTGATGCTTTATTTCGAGAGTCAAGACAAATGAACTTCTAATGTTAAAGTGGATGTGAGGTAAGTGATACACTAAACTGAGACAGCAGAAGCTCGCTGCTGTTATGACCCGCACACAAGCAGTAACAAACATAGAGAAATTGATGCTTTATTTCAAGAGTCAAGACAAATGAACTTCTAATGTTAAAGCGGATGTGAGATAAGTGATACACTAAACTGAGACAACAGAAGCTCACTGCTGTTACAACCCACACACAAGCAGTAATAAACATAGAGAAATTGATGCTTTATTTCAAGAGTCAAGACAAATGAACTTCTAATGTTAAAGCGGATGTGAGATAAGTGATACACTAAACTGAGACAGCAGAAGCTCGCTGCCTTTTTTACTACCGACTAGTTTGTAGTACAGTACAGATACATAGGCTATTACAGTACATACAGTGAATGTGTCTTTAGGTGAAAGTACATCAATAGTAACTTATAAACTCAATTAAAAATATTTTGATGTACATGTTTCTTTAAGGATTTTTCTCTCATTCTCTGGATAACCCATATTTTCGTTAACTTGGATCGGCCCTGGTCCCAGTTGATCCGGATAAACAAGGTTCTACTGTACCTACGATTTCTTTGACTTTTCTTGTGATCCTAATAACAATAAATACAAAAGTTCAATAACCCAATCAGGAATGTCAATACATTGAGTTGATATATCTGGTAAGCAATGGTTTACAGAAAGTAATTAAAATTACAATTTGAATTACAACTAAATTCTCATTACAATGCTATTGAGCGATGTCATTTAACAATCAATGTATTTGTAACAAATTGCAATAAGATGACAACACCAATATTTCCAACATAACATTAGAACAATGTTTATCTTTCAACACATTCTCTTCTAGAACTTGGTTCCATTTAATTTTGAAGCCAAGTGAAATTAAACAATTGAACTATAATTATCAAATAATTACAGATACACATTTATTTTCCTTTTTCATTGCTTTACAACAATATGAGATTAAAATGTGAATATTGCGCATTATACTAAAGGGAACAACATTGTCCAATAATACTATAGCTTTTAGCTCTATAACAAATTTAGCCCATAACAGAAACAACTGTATTTGATTGCAGTTTACATATTTATTTACAGACATAACAAAACTAACCTATTATATGACTTATTGCAATGCAAATCTTTTGTGCCACTTCTGTCAAGTGTTAACACATGAGAATATCTTTTTGGAGCAATACATTTACAGTTTAACTATTCCTATGACATATTTCTTCTCTGCTGTCACAAAGTATACTCAATGTATACGAGTTAATTACTAAACAATATATTACGTTGCATATTTTATTAATAAGCATTATATTTCAATAGTATGCTGTACATTTACATGTATATGTTATAAATATATCTTTATTTGATGTTCATATATACGACGCTATGGTAGCTCTAATGCAATAGGTCATTCACATCGGTGAATCCCCTCATGGTTGTAGCTGTTCTGCATTTAAAATACTTATAAAATACTTTTTACATATCAATTACTTTTTTTATTCAATTAAAACTGACTTCTACAGTTTTTGTATCAAAATCAAATATAAGCTGTATGAAAATATAGAAGTGATGCATGTTATGGTGGCTATACACTTGCTATCATTAGCACCATTTTTAAACTTATTTCATGAGCATTTACCACACACAGGAAGATATGTACAGTGATGGTAGGATGCTTTCTTTTCATGCTGTAATGATAAACAGAGAAACTTTTGAACATGTGACGTAAAAGATTCTTCGAAGAAGGGACAGACACCTCTGACCTCAAATGCTCGGAACCATGCAAAAACATGCTTAGAATAACAATAATCATAAAAACAGTCGTCCCTGTCATTTCGATGCAAAACATTGTATTCTGCTTCAGTGACATATAATAGAGAGAAACTAAGTAAATAAGGTACAAGGTGCATCCAGAGGGTAAGTTTCCTGATTCTGTTTCCTTTAACCCTTTCACCGATATGGACGTCATATGACGTCCAAGTTAAAATGCCCCAACCGATATGGACGTGTATAGACGTCCTGCGCATACATGCATTTAATGCTCATTTAACGCCAATTATTTTAATCTTGCTATTTTACAATAAATTTAAATTAGTTCTATAAGGAATGTAAACGTATCCTTAAAGGTTTCCTTATGAATTGTACACCTCCAAACCTGGATAAACACCCAAGGGCACATCTGCAGATTCACACCAAATAATATTGGTTTCCTTGCGAACTTCTTTTTCGCAACACACTACAGATTTTCGAAATGGTTACAAGTTTTTTGGTTGTGGGTGGTATACTTTTAGGAAAGTGTTTTCTCTCAAGTATGAGGGATGATGTCGTGGTGAATTTCCTACCCCCTAGTATAAAGAGGCCTCTGAGTATTATAATACTCAATTAGGTTTCGAGTTCTTTATATGCGCAAGTACAGGTAGATGAATGTCTTTTACAGCTCTGAAAATTACTAAACAACTGTGCATAGTTACATCCAGTGGTATAAAAATACTTTTTTTTTACCATTTAACTGTTTTCCGTAAAGAGGGATAGCTGGTAATAGCTGATCCGCATCACCCATATTTGACCCGCCATTTCCCCAAACAATGGAGTAGCTAACATGCCATCTGTAGACCAGTACACGTCACTGCTACCTATATCCTAAACATCTCCTTCATAATCGTGCAACAAATCTTCCAGATTTTCTACAGTAATATCAGAAGCCTGTGCACATCATACACAAGGTAATTTATTTGCTACATTACGGAATTAAGCCATGGTTAACATTGAAATTTAACAATTTCAAATGTGCCATTCATTTAGCTCTTGATAGCTACAAGAAATCACTCTGAACACAGAGAGAGTATAAATAACTAAAATACAGAGCGAAAACTGCTGCATAAGGCTACTAGAAACCTTGGTTGAGAAACACTGTAATAACAGATGCTGACAGAGAGTTTTCTTTCCAGTGTGAGTGTGTAACGCAATATATTCTCGTATGATATAACATAAATAAACTAAACTTGAACCTGAGAAGACGCTTGCATAGCTATACATACATACTATGGCTCGTATACACACAAAACAAAATGATTCACATATTAGGCGCGTTCGGCACAAAGAATGGCTTTTGCTACAGTGAAACAAAGTAGTGAAATTTCAACAATTTATTAATGTAGTCTCTACTTTATTGTTACTATAGATTTATACTGCCTTTAATGAGTTTTAAACCAGTTTTTGTTTCGTTTAAATAACTTAAATACGGAAGATACGGAATTGTATTTATGATACATTTTTACAGCATTTAACAATTTATATGTCCTGTTCTGTTTATTGGGTATCCGTTTCCAGCCCTTGAAGGGCTTAAATGGCCATCGGCGAAACGATTAAACATATTAAGCCGGGAACATTATGCAAGCGTAACAGATCTATGACATTAACAAGCATATGCTGTCTGTGACAGGTCTCACCTAGAGCCTGTAGCGGGGGCATCTCTTATTTGTTCTCCTGCCACCTGCGAGGTGCAGTCAGTGATCAAGTTCCTTAACACATAAAACATATTGCCCATTGAAATTCATGCAGCTCTGCCAGGTTACGGGTAGAACATCATGAGCAAACAGATGGTGCGACACTGGTCTGAAGGTGGCCGAAATGTCCATGATGAAGAGCGCAGTGAGCAACTGTCCCTCATCAATGATCACCTGGTTGAGCTGGTGCAGAACCGACACAGCTCAGCTGCCATTTAATGGTCGCTTGTTATTTTAAGCATGTTTTTGTAAAGTTTTACATGTTCAAGGTCAAAGGTGTCTCCTGTAAGTCTGAAGGTTAACCGAAGCAACTGATGTTGACTACTTCTTTATTGCAGCCAACAATTGTAACAATCACAGTGCACTTCTGCAAAAAAAATCTCAACACGTGCTCATGAATTGTTAAGTTACTAACATGTGGAACCAATTAGCAGCCTGGGACCTTCATGACCCAGTAGTTGAGCGCCATTAAATAAGTATTATCATTAATTATTGCTGGTAAGTTCTGAAATGTTGTGTGCAAATGAAGATGGAAGTTATTGCTTAGACAAATCCTATTGCATACAACATTCATTCAGTGTACCAATAATGGTTAGAAGAACTCTATGACAGTATATCGAGATTCAACTGTATTGGAACACCACAGTGAAGCGAAAAATTATTAAATTTTAGATGAGTCGCGTTTTTTACACATCTGCTTCACTTTCGTACCTATTTTGAGGACATGTTTCGCAAATCTTCGCTTGCATCTACGGCTCTTGTGCGACTATGACAGTATTTGGTTCAGTTACCGTCATAAGGTGTGCACAATTTCCAATAACAAGTATATTGCATATATCCCCATGCAATGATACATTTGGAAAATAATGAGATGCAGATGATGATATGAGCTGTACTCTATCTGGCCTTAAAGTGTGTACGGATGTCAACATTACGCCGTAACACTACTTTTAGAGCAAGTGAAATAGAAAAGGGCGAGCGGAAATAGTATGTTACTACATTGCTCATATTATTGTTTATGTGATATGTTCAAGTAATGAAAGGGGGCGAATAAATACTGTAATTAACTTCCAAAACATTTAAAATGGAACTGAGTGAAAAATATGACAGTTGTGACAGCAGTAGGACGTAAACAGCTGACCACAGGAAGGTCAACTGTGTTTGTTTGCAGACTGAATGTGTGTCCCCATTTTAAGCCTGGAGAGACTTTAGTAACAATAGGGATGCAAACAAACTCTACAATTTAATTACAAAGCACATGGATGGCAATGTAAAACCGTATATTCATATCTGTGAGTATTTGTAGCTTACTGACCCTTTCCAAGAGCGATGGCATGTCTACCTAGTAGTGAAGCAGTTGGATTTAATGTTTAGATTAAGAGTGGTTAAATTAACAAATTACTTTTACCGAACATAGCTAGTCAGTGTAACTTAGAGATTATTGAGAAGTTGGTTGCACTGCATTATTCAACATCTCTATGTATAATTAAAAATGAAAAATCTCACGTCACATAAAATCTTTTTAAACCACTTGTCAAACTATAAAAACACACATGTTGGAATGAATCTCACGTCACATGTTGGAAAGTTGAGCACATGTCAGTTGTATTTTCTGTTGCTTATGATCTCCAACTTTGAAAGATGCTTGGTATAAAATAAGATGACCTTGTTGGTTTGTAGAATTAAAGGTCCAATTTACATAAATTCTAAATGTTCTTTATTTCCATAGAAATACACTCTGTTCAACCTTTTGTGCGCGTCACCACAACAATAACAAGTTTATTACCAAAACTGTAAAATAAATGTATGAAACTCAGTGCAGTTGTTGGATCATCAGAACAGGTTGGCTTTAGAACCTGCACAATCAAACAACCAGCAAGTTAATTCCATTTATAACTGCAATTAGGAACTTTAAGGTTTGCATAACATGAGTGACTATGTATCATAATTAAAGGATATGCATGACAGCGAAGATTTTTATTGCTTACTCACAGAATCCAATGCTCTGCTTGCATTATTGCATTAACTCTCTATGTAACCCACTTCATGTTAGTAACTTAACGGCTTTTTTCTGTGGTGTTGGCTGCAATGTGATTGGAACCGTAAATTGCTTTATGTACATGAAAAATATTAAAGAAAAATTGTTTTAAATTCCTAATATTCATCCTAATGAAATTTTGAAACAAAACAATCCATTAAGTATTAGATTTACTAATTTTTGTTATACAGCATTTTTAAAAAAAGCTGAACAATGAACAAGATATTTCAATTGTTTCACTTTATAACTCATAGAATCCCCCTTCTGTTGTGGGCAGAATAATTATAATACCATGTAGCCTTTTTATAAGAGACCTAATGAATGTTATGTCGAGTAGAGTTTCTTTTATCTGATATAAATGGGTTGCCAGAATGTTTGATAATAGAGGAAAGAAACATTGGAATAACATTGACATAATGTGATCTTTCTGTAACCTTATGTGCAAATGGTAAAGTAACTTAAAGTGAAAATTAATTAATTATTTTGTTGTTGTTGATGACACTAGCAACTGCCAGGATCATGTCAGCACCTAAAGTTAATGCCAGAAAATCTACTATAAAACCACCGGACAGGGTTTGAACCCACGAATGTAGGATCAGTGCCTAACCAACATTTACGGTGTGTATTAACTGTTAACAGAGTACAAAAGGTTGTAACTACTGCTGCCAAAAACTTAGTCTTTATTTGTGTATAATATTACCAACCATGAAAATATCAGTAAAATGCAAAGAACACAAGTTTTAACTATGGTTGGATATGGTAATAGACTGAGATATTAATTACTAAGTAGCTGGTATGCTTTAATTTTTGTATAAGAGTAATCACTCAGACTGTAGATGTATTCCTCCGAAAACATGTTTTTCAACCACTGTCGTGGTCATAAAACATGTTTTCGGAGGAAAAATTGGAATATCTACAGTTTGAGTACTCTTATACAAAAATTGAAGCATGCCAGCTACTCGTAATTAATATAAAAGGTGTCTCACTTTAAATACTTTGACAATTCTTTATAAAATAGACTGAGAACTCAACAATGTGACAACAGAGTAAAGGAGTTCAATGAAACATGAATGTGTAGACCAACGTCTGCTCCGATGATGATACACCTGACATTGGTACAACATTAAATTAACAAATAAACACATTACTTTAAAATCAATACTTGTCAGTAAGGTATTCCAACTTTCTTTTTCTGGTTCAATAATACTTCTATACCCCATAAATTTGCAAGCTTTCATTTTAGAGAAAATGTTTTAAACACAGCTTTATTTCTGCATAATGAATTTTGAAATACAGCAGTTAATTCTGTTTTTAAGCTTATTTTATTTTCAGATTTTGGTAGTACTGGCAAAAGTTTAGTGACATCTAGTGATTATAACATTGACAACGAAGTTGTTTGAGCTGAAGATGTAAATAACATTTCACAAAATTGCGATCCTCATCAATTAATGAGAAAATTTTCATCACTTTTTTTTTAAGATAAGTGAAGTTTTATGTTACAAATTATTATATTTATACAGTTTTATTCATTAAAGTCTATCAGAATATCTGAAATGTATAGCAGAGTTTATTTATGGCCAATATTCCCCACTTTTTGTTCACTCTGTATGCATCGTTTCAACATAAAAAAGCTGTACACAAATTTGAAGTAACTTTTTGCCTCAATAATAATGTGAACAGTGATGAAGAGGGATTCTGTAAAACAAGTGAATATATTCATACTCATAGATTTCATTATTCACTACTTAAAATCAAACAATGCTGTAATATGATTCTGGACTTAAGATAGAACAACAGTTGCCACAATCCCAGTGCTTAATCTAACATGATCCAGTAAAATTTTATTTAAATATAAATTATTGTTTTATTATACCTAAGTATTATGGGATGTTTATATTTTCAGATTCTATACCAAACACCAAATCTTAAGTTCTGATACATTCCTCCTAATTAGAAAAGCCAATAAGTTGTATTCTAATTATACTAAGTGATCATTTTCCTATGTAGAGAATTTTAGACCCATGAGAGATAAATGCAGATGTACAAAACACACCCATCACAACTGTGGCTTCAATTTAGGTAGTCACATTTAGGTAGTCTAATGACCAGAAAGCATTACAAAAAGCAAAATCTGTGTCTAAATACAACAAAAAAAAAAAATTATATTTTGTTCATCAGAAATGTTCTGGAATTTTTGGTCTTTCTTAAAAGAAAATGCAGGCAATGCTTTAAAATGTCAAAATGGCAACATAAGAATAGAAATTAGGGAGGATTCAATAATTCTCTAAATAATTCCCTTAAAAAAATAAATGCCACATTAATAAAACCTCATTTTTTGCTGAAATATAAGACATGTCCAAAAAGTTAAGTTTCCCTGGTGCATTTATGGACGTTTAGTTTCCTAAACAGTCTCGACAGTCGAGTATCAGCTGAGGATAGGAGCAAGAGCTCTTGAAACATGTCCTGTGAATAAACAGTGTGAGTGAAGCAATGTGTCAATATATTCTCGATTCAATTTTGTACTAATTTGTGCTTCACTGTCCCTACGCTTCTTTCAAGTTTATACTTTAGTATATGTATGTCTTATCTTCTGCTAACGCTGCCTTCATGTTTGTTGCTGCTCTTGTTAAACAGTTAGAGATTGTGTATTGACAAGTTCTTTTGCATCCTATCTGTTCAATTTGCCTTGGTTTACATGGCTTTGAGTCCACATCTCTGTGTGTGTGTGTTATGAGCATTTGAAATTGTATTTTAATAAATGTTTAACTATGTCTAAAAATAGTGAAAAAGATGGCACAGAAAAACGAAAAAACAGATATATGAAGTGTTATTTTTAATAACCACTACCAGAATTCAAACACTGTTATACTATCCCTGTGTTGTAGAAGTGTGCTACCTGATTGGAATCACTTTGTGACAACCATCTCTGCCAGTCTGAAAATACTGACACTGACAGGTATCTCTTGATATGTATGAACAGATAGAAGTCTTGGGCGGATGCTTAAACACCTCCCAACTAAACTTCTGTAGGGATTCTGTAATTCACTGAGCCTTGTGTAATTGAGTATTATCGTGCAGCATCTTGTATTGCTTGTTCTGAATGGCAGTGTGCTCTGTGCATTCAAAAACATTACTAGAGACAGCACTCGGCAGAAACTGGAATACAGGCCTACATCTCCAACCATTACAACAATGCCACTGAGAGAGCTCTGGAAATACGTTCTCTTTCACTTAAACCAGTTGCTTCATGCAACATATGATTTATTAGCTGTGGAACAAGTGGGAAACTTACTTTTTGGACGTGCCTTGCACACATTTGCATGGCATATATATTAAAAATAAAAACAAAACACTATTAATATACAAAGTCATGCAGCACAAAGACCACTGTGCTCACAAAGACCACTCTATGATGGTACACTTATCAAGTGTCAGTTAATTAAATAAACAATAATTGCTGATATACCCAATGTCTTCTACGACCCACCTTTAGAGACAAAAGAATTATGTATTGATGTTAGTTTCACTATATCCATTTAAGCACACAAAAAACATCGCTGAAGAGATTAATGTTGTGCAATCTATTGATGCTCTTAAATCTATTTTCTCTTGTCAGAAAATGTAGCTTCTGTTTAAACTTTGTACTCATTATTTTTAAAGGTGACATGATTTATATCTGTGCTTTATGTCGGTGGCGAGAACAAACAAACATTACAAATAATAAATTTCTGAAATTTAATAGTGCAAAAATGGCTACATAATTCTTCTGTCTGTTACTCAAATAAATTTTGCCTTTTGGGACCACAGATATTTCAACAAAATAACAACATGAAAACACTCACTTCTGCTACAAAACTTGCATTGCATTGCTGAGAGTTACGGGGCACGAATGTCTGTGCTACATGATGAGCAAACGTTAGCAACGTGCATGTTGCTCTGTGAGGGGTAAACTTGGTTCCGACGGTGCTTTGCGACTGCTGTTGCTTGTATATTTACGGAGGTGTGCGGTAGTCATGTGCCTGACTCCCATCGAAGAACTGGCATTGCTCCAGTCGCCAGTCTGGATGGAAGCTCGATAAAACTTGCTGGACGTTTTGTTGAAGATTGGAAGAAGTTCATTTGCTTCATTAGACAGTGCCTGCAAAATATGTTACTGAATGAGAAGCCATTTACAATGAAAATTAAGCATCAATATAAAGTATAATTCTGGGCCAGTTTCACCAAGTAATATAACACTGATAGAGTTAACATGAAAAATTCAATGCCATGGCCAGGATTTGAAGCACAGATCTCCTAGAATCTGTCAATTGCTCTAACCCTTTGAGCTACAATGGCCAACATAGCTCAATTGGTACCTCAATGGTTTACAGTGACTGGACAGAAACCAGGAGATCCATGGTTCAAATCCCAGCCATGGCATTGAATTTTTCATGTTGACTCTATCGCTCGCTCGCTCTCGCTCGCAGATACTGGTAGGCTTGTGTTAGCCTGAAAGATTGTTGCTGTGTGCCCACCCAGGATAGGGTTTAACCACAGATAGGATTTTCTTTTCGGGATGGGTTAGGATGACTGTTTTTATTTGAGGATGGTGGAATGCATATGAGGTAGTCTATTGACTCCTCTAAAAGGATAGAATGCTATCACTAGCACCCTGGCGTAGAAAAGAATTATTTTATTTTATTTTAGTTTGAAATGAATTTTGACTGAATTTTTGACTGAATTTTGAGACCAACAACTCTTGGTAGATTATGGGAGCTCAGCTTTTGCTGCTGCTGGAAATGCTCCGTGGTTACCTCGGATGCCCGCAAGCCATGCGGGGGACCCGGAATAGTCGGCGACGACGTCTTGTGGGATCGTAATCACCAAGAGACCGAACCAGGGCACTTCTGTGCAAGGGTAATTGTGCGTATAATTTGGTAGCCCGGCGTCTAATTTCATCTTCCATGTATGGAAGACCCGAGGCTTCATGGAGGAATTGACTCTATCAAAAAACCTTAGTCTATATATGGCTAGTGTGATGAAATGATTAAATTCCATCAATTAACCAAAATATTGGGTTGTCTCATAAATTCGTTCGATTCTTGTTACGTGTTTATGGCTAAGAACTCCTGAGAACACTGCATGCGCCCATTACTTTTACGTCAAAGAAGTTGCCTAACAATATGGGGTTTGTTTACAAATACAATAATTGAAAAGAATG
Source organism: Mantis religiosa (assembly GCA_030765055.1). Classification (NCBI taxonomy): domain Eukaryota; kingdom Metazoa; phylum Arthropoda; class Insecta; order Mantodea; family Mantidae; genus Mantis; species Mantis religiosa. The sequence continues at coordinate 1,575,542 of JAUKNK010000207.1, forward strand.
CTATGAACACAAACCACAGCGACCTCACGGCCAAAGATAAATAAGTCAACTTATGTAAGAATTGGTAACCAAACTTCAGGACGAGTTTGTGGATGCAACAGTGTGGAGTTGTAACTTGTGAATGTTAATATGGAAGGCAAGAAGGAACATTTTTGACATTTAATGCTGTTTTATTACCGTAAAGGTAAAACTGCCTCACAAACTCAACGGAAAATTTGTGCTGTTTACGGAGAAGATGCAGTGACGAATCGGGCATGTCAAAAATGGTTTACTCGATTTCGAGCTGGGAACTTCTCTGTGAAAGACAAACCTCGTTCTAGACGACCTGTGGTTACGGATGAGGAAAGGATAGAGGACATGATTACAAACAACTCCAGAATAACACTTGGGAGGTAGGTCAGGAGCTAAACTTATCTCATGCAACTGTAGCCAGGCACCTAAAGAAACTTGGTTACGTAAATCTTCGGGATGTATGGGTTCAGCATGAACTGAGTGAACAAAATTTAGTTCAGCGCGTTTCCATCTGTGACGTATTGATAAGACGCAATGAAACTGCCCCTTTTCTGAAACAGCTGGTTACAGGAGACGAAAAGTGGATTGTGTACAACAACATCCGAAAGAGGAAGTCATGGCGTAAGAAAGGGGAACCACCACTCTCAATTCCTAAACCGGGGCTCATCCTGAGAAGATTATGCTGTGCATTTGGTGGGACTGGAAAGGAATTATTTATTACGAATTTCTTCCTCCTGCGGAGACCATCAATTCAGAGAAATACTGTTCTCAGTTGGATCGTCTGAAGGTTGCCCTAGAAGAGAAAAGGCCAGAATTAGCATCTAATGGTGGAGTCGTCTTTCATCAAGACAATGCCAAACCACACACTTCTATGGTAACTCGTCAGAAATTACGGGATTTCGACTGGGATGTGTTACCTCACCCGCCTTATTCTCCAGACATTGCCCCATCCGACTATCATTTATTCCGATCCCTGAAAAATTTCCTTAATGGCAAATGCCTTACTTCCTTGGAGGATTGCAGACTCGCTGTAGAAGAGTTCGTCAACCAGAAAACTGCAAGATTTTGGAAAAATGGAATTGATAAGCTTCCTGAGAAATGGAGATATGTTATTGATAATAATGGCGCATACTGCACAAAATAAAGTTTGTTTTGAAAAGTTCATTGCCTTGTTTACTTTCGATGACCTTGCATATGTAAACAGATTACCCCTAGATAATTAGGCAACTTCGTTGCCATAGCTGTGATGCGGGCATACAGTGCAAGCGTTCTTTGTCGTAAACACGTAACAAGAATCGAACGAATTTATGAAACAAACCAATATAACACTGAGGTCAACAAAAATTAGGAAACTCTTTTGAAGATGTAATACAAGAGGTGTGGGAAATTTTTTAAGTCCAAAGATTCTCCAATGCACATGCACAAACTAAACCAACAAATGACTTATTAGTCCTGCCCTAACAGCCAACATGTAGTACATTTGTAATAACTATAGCCAACCTCTAAAAAAATCCCCATATACTTAGGCGATTCAATAAGTACCAGATGGCAGTATTTTTCAAACACAAATTATTTATTCCACAACATTATCAACATTTCCTTATCATTTTCTGTGGTGGTGATGTTAACTGGCCCCTGACATCATGTGATTTAACGTCATTGGATTACTTCTTGTGGTGTTATGTTAAATCTTGAGTTTATGCCAACAAACCAGAAACAGTAAATGATCTTATGAATAACATCACGTATGTTATTCGTGAAGTTGGACCTAATTTATGTTCTTCTGTCATTGAAAATTGGGTCAACCATATATGCGCAACCCAACAAAGTTGCGATGGACACTTAACTAATGTTTTCTTCCACACGTAATGACAACCTGTATCATTTATAGAACATATTTTATTTAAGTTCAAAGGTAGGACTCTCTTGTTGAAAGACCCTTTATTTCTTCTAATATAAGAGCAGAATCAAACTTGGTTAGGGTGAGTAACCTGGATAAGGTTATTTCTGAAAGATGAATGTCAGGTAACTCTAAGCTCCATGGACCCCGGACTCATTTGAGCATGATTCCATTCATCGTCCAATATGACTTAACGTTAAAGGCTTACATTTAAAGAAAATCAATGCCATGGTAAGAGCGACTGGACGGAAACCAGGAGATCTGTGGTTCAAATCCCGGCTGTGGCACTGAATTTCTCTTGTTGACTCTATCAAAAACCTTAGCCTATATATGGCTAGTATGAAGAAATGATTAATTTCCATCAACTAACTAAAATAATAAGAGTTAAATGATGAAGCCTGGGATTCAAGTACCTACGATAGTAAGTCGCCACAAACGGTGTATCTCAAATATGAGAGCTCCTGGTCTACCAGTGAAATATACGAGTCAAATGGAGAATTTAGTGCCATGACGGCAAGTTGGCCATGGTAGCTCAAGGGATAAGAGCGACTGGATGGAAACCAGTTTATGTCGACTCTATCTATCAAAAATCTTAGCCCATGTACGGCTATTATGAAGAAATGATTAATTTCCATCAATTAACTAGCTTCCTTTGTTTTATTCTTATTTAATTTCAATCCAGCTCTGGATGCAAGTCTTGAAGTTTACCACTTATATCTGTGTATCTATGTGCTAATAGACAAACATCATCTAGTCTCACATTTAACCCCTATTGTATACCACGACATCTGTTACCACTTACACTATTCATTATAACATCCATAATCAAAATAAACAAAAGTGGGGATAACAAGCAACCTTGTTTAACTCCACTTTTAGTAATAAAAGGGTCAGAACATCTCCCGTTAAGTGAAATAAAACAAATACTATTACTGTAAAGGTCTTTAACAATATTAATAAATTTTCTTGGGATTCAGATCTTTTATAACCTTTTCTCTATCCAGTAGACTGAAGGTTTCGACAAAATCAACAAAAATCAGGTATAGTGGATTATTCCACACAGAGGATCGCCCCATTTATTATTCTCAAGGTGTTAATGAGATCAGTGCAACATTTTCTGGTCTAAAGCCATATTGTGACTTCCTCAGTTTAGATTCTATCGCTAGTTACAGTAAGTGTCAGAAAAATAATAACACACTTTTAATTTAACAGACAAATAAGATATGCTGTCTGTTTGAGAGGTAATGATTTGTGCACTTCTGCGAGTCTCAGTTCTCTCGTGCAACCTGGAAATGTGTTACTGTTTTAATGACCCTATATCAAACTATTGGTAACACTATTCAAGATGATGAAATAATTCATTGTATACAAACCTTCATGTATATCACTGTGTCCGTCCCATAGCCTTCACATGACAGCAAAATCAGGTCACCTTGAAAATATCTGGCATAGAGACGAGAAATGGGAAGCCCATATCCATAACCTGCCACAAAATATAAAAACATGATGTAAACCTTCTGTGATAGAACCAAACACATGACAAACTACATGTTTAGAAGCAATTTTGGATTGTGGAAAGCACAGTCATAATTCACTCATATCATCCCAATCTACACGATATACATTCACACTGCATGCTCTGGTCGTGAGTTTCTGGCTTTGTGAAGAATTGTCACACACTTTCTCAGATGAAATTTCTTAAAAATACTGTGCACTTTAAAAATAATATTTCTGGCCTGGGAGTGCAGTATTTTACCCTTAGTACTTGCGCTAGTGGTACTAGACTTTGAAAGTGACATTGCTAACAGTTCACAAAACATAATATCTTACTCAGTACTACGTAATGAAGTGGAATACCACACAGGCAAGATTGGAAGTTGAAACATATTGTCGCAAGCCCATTATTTACGATAGCACGGTGCAGAGTGATAAGGGACAGACAGTGCCAGGTGGAGATAAAGGGCTTGCCTAAGCAGATAAACATAGCACAGAGATAAAGGTCTGCGGAAACAAATAAAGAGATAAATAGAACATTCTAGTGATATCTTGATTGATAGAGGACATTTTGTTTCTTATTAAATTTTAGATGAGTCGTATTTTTTACACATCTGCTTCACTTTCGTACCTATTGAAAAAATTTACATAGGGAGGACAAAAAGAAACATAGGCACTAGAAAGAAAGAACACTTCAGGCACTTAAGATACAAAAATATTGATAAGTCCGCAATAGCAGCTCATTTCTGGTCTGAAAATCATGAAATTGAAGATAGCACAGAATTACTAAAATACGTACAAAAACATAGTGAACTCGTCATATGGGAGAGGATATACATAGAAAAACATAAAAACCAACTAATGAACTTTGAAATCCCGCTAGAAGAGAATCCCACATTTAAGTTCATCACTAAATCAACAGATGGCAGCAACAACCCCAGAATTGCCCACACCGCTGGATCTAGCGTCAGTCGCATAAGAGCCGTAGATGCAAACGATGATTTGCGAAACATGTCCTCAAAATAGGTACGAAAGTGAAGCAGATGTGTAAAAAATACGACTCATCTAAAATTTAATAATTTTTCGCTTCACTGTGGTGTTCCAATACAGTTAAATCTCCATATTTTGTTACTTGTTTGTTTGAAAACACTGGCATGTTTGGAAAGTGAGCTCTTTGTTGTGGTAATTGACCATGGTAGGTTGTAATTGTACATGTGCCGTAATGCTGCTACTGTAAGTGTATTTCTGCGAAAATAAAGAACATTTGGAATTTCTGCACTTTGGACCTTTAATTCTATGAACCCACAAAGTCACGATATCACAAGCATAAACACAGGAGCCAGGTGTTTACTCCCCAAGCGATAACTGGAGAACCATGAATGGCAGAAAAATAACCTTTGCACAGGCTGCCTCAAAACTTCTTGCTGCATATACCAAGGCTTACAATGTCGAATTTCCAGTAGTAATTTTGGGTGCATGAAAAACAGAAATCTCTGTTGTTCATGCAGTAGGCAGAGGTGCACGCCTATGATAGGACAGTCGCTCTAGGCGAGCCCTCTCTATCTCTGCCTCATATGCCTTATAGTCCATTTACACTGCTAAACAGATATTATCACAACACCAGAGCAATAAATAACTGCCAGAGACAGTGTAAAGTCAAAACTTCAAGCAAAAAACACCCATATATCATAGGTGTGATCATGTATAATAAACTTCCTTTACACATTAAATCATCCAAGGCAAAGCTTTTAAAAATTCCTCATTGACAAATGTTTGCAAAAATTATAACTACTTATTGTCATCAACATCACTGTCACCATTATCATTGCCATCATTATGTTTAATAGGCAAATGATGCAATAAATATTATAATTAGTATGCATATAGTAGTAAATCTGTCAAATACTTGTAATCCACAAGTGTGTACATTACCTGCCAGAGGAACTGTGTGGGTATCTGACTTGGGAGGTTGTGGAGCTGTGGAGTACATATAGTTGAAAAGATGATCAGTTTGGCTTCGTGGAATACCTCCTCCTCGATCAGACATCTGTGAAAACAACGTCACTTAACATAGCATTTTCCATAATATTTGAGGTAGCTGTGCTTGTATAGAATTACATTACGTTACATTGTTGTCCACAATCTATGTTAACAACAGTGGCTCCTTAGTGGAAATGGGCAAGCTACTGCATATTTTGCCATACTTTCACAAGGACACCAGCAATTTCTCCTTGGATAGACGAGTAGAAGGTCAAGGATGGCAAGGTTCTGTAAGGACTCTTGACAACAGTCCTCCAGCTAGTACTCATGCCATCGCTCAAAAATTACACCTAAGTCGTAGCACTTAGCATTCTGCAGGAAATATTGTTGCACCCTTTTCACCTTGAAAAGGTTCAGGCAATGAAGCCTGAAGCCTATCCTCTGTGACAGCAATTTTCTTAGTGGTATCTGAACACAACTGAAAACAATGTACTGTTTACATCCCATGCCATTTTCAAGATGAAGCAATTTTCACATGTGAGCAGTAATTTGACTGTCAGAATTCCCATGTTTGGGCCTTTGAAAATCCCCATGCTACATTTCAGAGGTCATCAACTGAGATTTGGTGTTAATATGTGGGCTGGTATTGTGGATAATTTCTTAATAGGACCATACATTTTGCCAGTCCAAGTCAATGCTTACAATTTCCATTATTTCTGCAACAAGTTTTACCTAATCTAATGGGAACAATTCCCTTTCATATACAGGACACGTGGTTTCAAATGATAGAACATCAGCTCACTTTGGTGCTGAAGTTTGTCATCATCTTATGGCTATCACTGGATAGTTGAAGGTTGACCTGGCCGGCATGCTCCCGTGATCTTATTCCACTTGACTTCTTTTTGTGGGGGCATATGAAGACTGTAGGTATGAAACACCTGTTTAAACTTGTGGCATGAATAACCTGTGCAGCAGGCAAAATCAGAGAAATGGTTGGTCTTTGCAAGAGTACGGCAGAAAATGGCACAGTGATGTATTCTTTGTGTTAATAGCAATGGGTGTGTGTTCCAATACTTGCTCTGACATTAACTCATCTAGAAGTTAAACAAAACATCATAGCGAAAAACTTTTGTTAACAAAAAGTGTTTAAGATAGTGTTATCTATCAGCTCCCAGTTTGGGGCACCCTGTGTATATCCTGGACTATAGTTGTTGACTGTAAGTGAATGACATAGACCTTTGTATTTAAATGCAAAACAATGTGGGAAATATTAATGTAGCAAGCAGTGTTAACCAAATTATGAATGAAGCTGCTTTGGTGATTATGCAGAAACAAATCTAGATGTGATATAATAGAAATGTTTGCTGTTTACTTTGTGTTTCAGAACCATATATAAATATTTACTATAAAGTGATACTGAGCAGACACTATTAACAACACACAATACAATTAATACATCAAGTCAAGTTTGGAAACCTCTACTGATAAAGTTTCATGTCAGATTGTGCCATCTGCAAATGATGAGCAAAAACAAATTTGGTTTATACACAGAAGCTATTAATAACAATATATTCAATGTCACATTTGCACCTTTTTATACAGTATCAGTATTAGTACTGAGTAACGAGAAGTAGTGTTAGTTTCATCAGTAATTTTAATAAACAATTTTTGCCATATTTTTAATAAGAATATACAGAGTGTATATAAATGAATATTGGGGGTTTAACTCTTTATAATATTTATTACATTAAACTTACAGTTATAAATGATATGTCAAATGAAAAAGCAACTCAAACAGTTTTACCAAGAACCTTATAAATGTTCAATGTGACTACCCTTTGTCACACGGCACACATCAAGTCTATAGCCGAGTTCTTCCCAATTATTGATAAGTGTGTATTCAGTAATTGTAGCAATAGCTGCTTCAATCACGTTTCTTAATTCAGGGAGGTCAGCTGGTAGCGGAGGCACGTACACACGATCCTTGATGCGAACTTCGTTATGCCAATGAGGTGGCGCATCATCTTGCTGGAAAATGAAGTTCTTCTAGCTCATTTTCTTCCAACTGAGGGAAGAGCCATTGCTCTAGTGTATCAAGGTAAGAAGTGCCAGTTACAGTAGGTTCACCAAAAAAGAAAGGCCCATAAACTTTTCGCCGGGATACGGCACAAAAAATCATTCACTTCAGGGGAATCTTGTTGTATTTGTACCATCTCATGAGGATTTTCTGAGCCCCAGATGCGCACATTATGACATGTCCACTAAGGTGAAAGATCAATTCATTACTGAAGACAATACGATCCATAAAATCGTCATTGTCATGAAACAACACGTTGTTTGCGAAGTTGGTATGTAATCTGTGGTCTGTCGGCTTTAGAGCCTGTAATAACTGTAAAGGTAAGGACGTAGCCATAAGTGTTTTCTTACAGATTTCCATACAGTCGACACAGGAACTTGTAATTCATGACTAGCCTTCCGTACTGATTTCTTTGGGCTGCGAGTGAACAACTCTCTCACTCGCTCAACAGTCTGTTCACTTATTCTTGGTCGTCCCATGCTCTTCCGTTTAAAAGCAGCCGGTATCTTCAAACTGATGATACCATCTACGAATGTTATTATCACTATAGGAGGATCACAACTGAACGCACGTTGCACAGTAGCTACAGATTCGGTCTTTGTAAACTGCAAAACACAAACCGCTGTCTAACGGATTGCAGCAGAAACACTGCACACACATGCGCACCGGTGCCAACAAACAAAACTGTTTGAGTTGCTTTTTCATTTGACATGTCCTTTATAACTGTAAGTTTAATGTAATAAATATTATAAAGAGTTAAAACCACTATCTTCACTTATATACACCCTGTACTTTAACTTATTTTGTTGTAGACTTTATCTATTTGTCCCATGTAAAATGTTTATATCTAGTTGGTTGCTAATTTCTTCATTATTTATATTAACATTTAGGTAATCTCGTTTGTTTTGGATTGTATGAATGCTCATCATTTGACTCCCTTACCTTTACACATATGTCTTCCTTGCCTCGTACAACCGTCACCTCTATAGGAGGATACTGTTCTGTATTACTGTGGTATTCCATCACAGCCCTCATTGAATTCTTGAATAATTCAAACAGCATGTGGTAAAGATGCGATGGGACATACACTATCCTAATAGGCAGTCCTCGGTCAAGCTCTGTACGACAAACACATGTTCAATCATTTGTAAATATCTTCAATATATTGTTACACTTTCTTAACCTAGTGCAATTTATAGCTAGCCAACAAAATTATTTATTAAATTTCAGAATCCCTAATTAATTTATGGTATGAATATATGGAAATATAGTGAAGCAATTCACAGAATACACTCAATGAAAGAAGAATTGTCTGCGACAATGTGAGCACATGATCATGATATATGTCTGCATAAGAAATATTATGTTTTATTAAAGTATTAGATCAATAAATATTGTATAACAAGGGCTGATCCACAAGACTGAGGCTCTATCATGCACATAGTACATAGAGAAAGTAATACATTGTATCCAAAAAATCCCTACCAAGATGTCACTGGAAATACAGACTTTGAGGTCTCCTGAATAAAGACATATTCTTTAGTCTAGCAAAGAGGCAGTAACTGAAAACATCAGCATAGAATAAATCTAATGCTCACCAGCACAATATATTATCATAAACAGGAATAAAATGCAAAAGTATGAATAAATGCAGGATATCTGCATTGTTATACACTGAATCACACAAATCTATTTTCTAGAACTCTTCAAACAGTATGTAGCATTCACAGAGCTTAGACTATGACAAAGAACAATCATCAAACAAGTATTTCCTAAACATTCAAAATAATGAATTGTTACATGACCTGTTACTTTCAAAATAAGTACAAAGTCTATCATGTATGGACAGAGCACTGTAAATGGGGGACTAAAATTCCTGTTTCAAATATATAAGGCTGGATTTGTATTTTAAATACAACTGTTAAGAGAAAACACTCCAATAGCTGGAGACAAGGTAATACATATCAAAACAAGAAAGAACTACATGTATACATAATATCTCATAAGACACATAAGCAAATAAAACTAAAATTAAGTTCTTTTTTTTTTTTAAAAAAAAAAAAAGGTTTGGACACAACAGATTCAATATTTTGAAAGGAAAATTTTAGAAAGAGCATTTTCAGCCTTTATTGTACAGACTGTGACATTATCAACAAAAATTATAGATGGTAACATTATTTTCTGAAGATTAGTTATGTTATTAGTTGCACAATACAAAATGTTTGGTTGCTAGGGCAATGCATCTCTGTCTCTCAACTTTGAAGCCTGGAAGGGGATCAGGGGACTGAATAAGCATTCACACTTCTTTAACTGCTACACTCTAAGTAGCAACACCTTCTACACTAGCCATGCGCAGAACAAGGTTTGGATACTAGAGTCAGACTGAAAAATTCAATGCCATAGCAGAGATTTGAACCATGGACCTCTGAGCTAGTTTACTATGGCTATGTATCAAAACATTTTCAAACATTTGTTCCTGATATTTGATTATATCTACCACTGTGGGGCCAAATGATCTAGCTGTCGAAGGGTCCTTAACTCATTAATGCCCAGCAATCTATTTAAACACCACTACATATTAAATTTTAGATGAGTTGTATTTTTTACACATCTGCTTCACTTTCGTACCTATTTTGAGGACATGTTTCGCAAATCATCGTTTGCATCTACGGCTCTTATACGACTGAAGCTTGATCCAGCGGTGTGGGTAATTCTGGGGTTGCTGCTGCCATCTGTTGATTTAGTGATGAACTTAAATGTGGGATTCTCTTCTGGCGGGATTTCAAAGTTCATCAGCATGTATGTCATCACTGAAATTATCTATAAAGGGCCTTCAAAAAGAAATGAGCTGGAGTTTGGTATGTGCAAACTGGTGACAGGATGGTAATATTGTGGCATGTGTAACGAAGTGTTGTTTCGACCAGAGCATGGAAGTTCACAGCCTGTTGCTAGAGGGCACACATGCACGTTACATAACTATACAAAGCTAGCAGCAGCATGCATCAATCGTCCAATGCAGCCAGTCGCATTGCAAAGAGTGAAATGGTGTCAAAAGAAGAGCACACATTATACTTTTTTTAAAATTTGCATACTGTGTAGTTTATTAATTTACAACATTAAGGTGCTAATGACTCCAGTGTGTGAAAGTATGTAATTATATTTTCCTTGTTATGCTTCCCTCCCACATTTCTGTAATACCATAAACTGCCAATAAAAGTTTTATTATCGTATCACACAAAGAATCTGCAGCTGTAAGCAATTCTAATACTGAGAATATGAGCTCAAAGTCAAGCAATCTCATTATACACCAAGTAATTTTGAAGCACTGGTTATATGGAAAGGCAAACAAAATATATTGCTGACATTCTGTATGCTGAACATTATACATTTTGAAAAAATAAAGTTGGGCATTAATGGGTTAAACCCTTACACTTACTCCATCAGTGTATGTGGACTATAACCTGATTTATTTAACAACAACCTTATACCTCACCACCCCTCGGGAAACCCAGATATCTCATAGCTCAGGTATCAGACTACATTCAAACCAACAAGGATGTACTTCAAGAACACCAAGACTTAAACCAGAGATGCACTTTAAAAGTCACTGCACTTGATATTCTGTGTGAGGTCAAAGTTAAACCCGTGGCACTATAGTCCATATTGAACCAGGTCCTCCAAACTGACTACTGGCCTCTTGCCCACATACGCAAGGTAGAGGTGGGCAATCATCCAACCAATATGCACAGGAGATGTGGTCAGCATCTCAACATACCCAGCAGTAAAGTTGGCTTTCATGACCAGGGCCGCTTACCTATTGTAAGCTCCTCAATTTCCTCACAATGCTTAGTGGGCACTGGTGCTATACTGAGACTTAAAATCCACACTGCTAGGGCTGGGATCAAACCCAGGCCGCATTCCGTAGCAGGGAACCTAGGCATGATGCCTTAGTCCACTATGCCACCTTGCTGGACTTCTGTGCAAGGTGCATCCCCTTAAAATCAACTGTTTTCACAGCTACCAAATCTTTTGTAATAACAAATAAAATTGTTCATGCAGCTACATAAGACAGCTACCTTCAGAAAACAATTCTACTACCACACATTCTGCTACTTTAACAGTGCAACACAACAAGTACTAACACAATTAAAGCTACATATTGCTAAAAACATGTTGCAACACTGACAATCATGATCAAAAACTAAACCTAATCTAAATTAAAAACATGTTATTATATAAAATACATGCATGTTGTAAAGAAATATATACCAAACATTTGCTTAAGTAAGGAGAAGACTTTCTTGATCCTGAAGTAATGAAACACAAAACTAATTCTAAACAACAAAAATAACAAAAGCTACACAACAACAAAAGCAGCACAGGCTTCATTGTGGTGGCCAATACCTTGGCAAGGCGAGTTTCCACTGCACATCTTGGACAACCCTTCAGAGCCGTCATGTTCTGCCTTCACACAGTTTCCTATAGGATGGAAACTAATTAACCTTCTGTGCCCAAAACAAATTCTTTTACATGTACTATCTTTGTTGTTTTACTTTCATACATAATTTCTGTTTAAAAGAATTTGATGTCCAAATATACAACTATTATTAATGTGAACTCAAAAAGTCTAGATTAACTTCTTTGTATTCAATACAAATTCAAATTAAATAATTACTGCCATATTTTGCATAGGTAATTTGCAAAGGTTCCCTTACTTGAAATTTTTCCTCTCACTGAAAGTTGCAAATAACACATTTTTATAATTCAAATTCCAACAATATAACAAAAATGACTACAAAATTCTAATGTACAGACTTTACACACATGTTCTGATGCCACTAGCTTCTATCACGTATCTCACACAAAGAGTATTTCAGACATCATTGTTTTGTTTTGATATTAAATTCCTTAATCTAATTTTGAGCCAAACTAGTTCTCAATGCTCCATACATGGCTAGATTTTACCTAGAACGCATTTTGTTAGGACCTTCTTAACATCCTCAGCTAATGTTGACTATTGAATTTTTATTTGGTGAACTCCTTGGGAGATGATAGGGGCATCTCTGTTGGTGTCTTGATGAACTTCAAGTTTGAGTTCTCATCAAAGGAGATCTCAAAATAGAAGTTTTCCTTCATATTTCTTTATGAATATATTTTCCCATGTGGTTCATGCAGTTGGAACCTGAACACTTTTTAATAAATGAATTTCTTGTTCTATATTGTGATTCTCATTTCAAAAATGGTATACTACTGCCAATTTGTCTATTCCTTTGTACCTGATGTTCCTAAATGGTCTTTAATTCTAATGTTCAAATTCCTTTTTGTTTTGCAAAAGTAAAAGTTGTCACAGCCTTTGAAGTTTATTCAGTACACACCTGATAAGGCCTCTAAAAACCAAAAAAAAAAAAAAAAAAAAAAAAAAAAAAACAGTGAAAGGAATTATTATGAAGCTCAAAGGACCAAGAATAGAAATTAACCTTCGTCTGCACAGCCCCTGACATTAAGGCTTTGTTCTTTTAAGTAGTAATAAATATTGTCACTGCAGCTGTGGTTAATTACTGACAGCAAAGGACTACTGCATACTGACCTGGCGAGCTACTTGTGTTAATCACTCTTGACTCAATAACAGACACTGTATACTACTTCCATATTCCTATATGTTCCTTTTGACAGAACATTTCTATGTGTCGCTACTGCACCAATGATTACAGAGCTTTTCAGTGGACAGTGCAAGTCAGTTGTTATTTAAGTTTCAGTATGTGATTTGATTTGACAAATCAATTGCATTTGTTCTGAGTGAGTGCAATAATGACTTAAGTGTAACATTAGTGCTGCATTAACCACTTAGAAAACAAAGTGTGATTCCTATAATTTATTTGAATACTAGGAAATTTTTTTTCAATAACTTATTCGTAGTCAACTGTAATGTACGTACATGTCGCCACAATGTTGAATATTTCAAGCAAGCATTTATTTCTTCCGCTGGTGTCGATCAAGAAATTATAGCTAATGCTTTCTAAAATATCCTGCGAACAATATCAATTCATTACCGAATGCTGAACGTTTCCACACCAATCTCGTAACGATCGATCTAAAGCTTCAAGAGTGCATTCATCACAAACATTGAATTCATTTTTGTAATATTTTTCCCATATCAGATGCTTTGAAAACATTGCAAGTGGGAGTTGCGAGGGTTTGTATGTTCAATGGCAACTTCAAGAGCTGAATGAGCAGCTCTTCCACCTGGTAACAATGTCACAACTATTCCAGATGAAGTGAGAGCTAAGGCTATGTCATTCTTTGATCAAACCATTCCCAGAATCAATCTGATAAGAAATGTTTTCCCGGTTCCTCTTTGCGCATCCAAGAAGAAGGTCCCCTCAGCTCCATCATTTATCATTTGCATAATGCGATCACAAATGCCCTTCTGTTGATGCGTTAATTTGGGAATGTTTGATTGGACATATGACTGCAGATCACTGGTATTGTAACTTTGTACATGATGCAAATCCACATCAAAAGCACCAGTCACAGCTCAGGTGGGTGCTGGCATTCCCAATTGAATAAGAACTCTTTATTTGTAATACTTAAGCACTTATCTTCAATTTAATTGATGGAAATTAATCATTTCTTCACACTAGCCGTATATAGGCTAAGGTTTTAGATAGATAGAGTCAACATGAAAAATTCAATGCCATGGCTGCGATTTCATTAACCCGGAGACCTGTGGTTCAAATCCCAGCCATGGCATTGAATTTTTCAGGTTGACTATCTACTTATCTTCAATATTTATCAATGTTTTGTTGTAAATGTCTTCTGTAAATTCCATGGCCATATTGCCATTTTCTAGCCATATTCTGCGCAAAATATCCTTGGCCATATGCGATCGATATCTTTCTCATAATTCTGTGAAAACAAGAACTAAAGGGAAGCAAGAGGCCAATATAATGTGAATAATGCATGAATTTGGATTGGATGTGCAGTGTTACATGCATCATTAATACATATATCCCATTGTTGGTCACTTACTAATAACTTCAGAGCTTTGCACGCACTGCAAAAAGTGGCATGTGTGACGCCGTCAACAATTTTCAATTCATGGAAAGATCAAGGACCAGGCACATTAACCAACAGCATGCGAAGATAGAAACATTCATCTTGATTAGCATGCACTGTATAAAGTCTACCATCTGTATTTTCTATGGAAATGTCAGGTTGAACCCTCGTTTGCGCCATATGACTAATTTTTTGTTTCATTTCACATTTAATAAGAGGGCACTTCTAAATACAACAGTGTTCTGGCGAAAGCGTCATCCTGACACAAACTGAAGAAAAGACTTGGGGACAGTATTGAAAAGTTGAATAAAATAATAATTATATAAAAAAATATTTTTCTGTCCATATCTCATACGAAACATAACATCTACTTACGATTTGGCGAACAGCGCAGCTCAATCACTACACAATTGCACAAAAGCACCTCAATTAAGGTGAATATTTAAGTCAGATTGCGGCTATTAATATATTAAAATGAGAGGATTTCTAGTAGTAAACCTTTATTCGCTTCATACATCAAGATAAAGAAAAAATAATAACAAAACACTATCTAATTCAAATCTCTCTAGGAAAGCAAAAGAATAGAATTAAAGGCAGGTGCTAGAGATGGTGTGGACGTCTTCAATCTCCCTTTTTGACTATTCAAAAAGCTGTTTTCTTGCATTTGCAGGTATATTACTGATGCAAGAAATAGATAAAAAAAAATAGATAAAAACAATATTTTAAGTGGGTTGTATAAAATTTGAGTTAAATTGATGCAACACGTTTTGAGTTTTTGAAACGTACACAAACCAACATAACATTTATATATCTTTTTCTATATGTCTTTTCCTAAATATCTGCATGTAAACAGAAATTAGTTTCATTTTCAGTGATACCGTGTGTCTCAAGAGTTGCATGCCAAATAGGACATTCATTATTAAAGGTAGATTCTTTTTGTTACAGGTGAAATAGTGTTATTAAGGAATAATGGTGACAATGGAACAGCATGTGGAGCTGATACTTCTTTGTGCAGATCACCATAGAACATTTTGAGAAGCTGCAGACAAATTTCATTGCTGGCACACTGACAATCCCAAGACCTCCCATCAAACTCTGAGCAGATTGATGAATAAATTTAATTGAATAGGCACAACAGCCAAAGACAAATGCAAATGTTGAACAAAAACAGTCATCAATGAAGATCACCAAGCTGATCTGAATGTCAAACTTACAGTAAGCTCTAACAGATCAGTCCACTATGTGGCCAAGTGGCATTAGTCAAGATTCGGTACACTGAATACTGAAGTCAGCATGTTTTCATTCATACAAATTGCAGCTTAGACACATGACATGCGATACTGATCCCATAAGGAAAACAAAGTACTGTAACTGGATCCTACAAAAAGTAGCGAGGCATCCACATTTTCTTTGAAATGTCATGTTCAGCAATGAATGTTTCTTAGATGGTCGTGCCCATACACAGACTGCCAGATACTGGTCCCCAATATACCTACATTGGATGTGTCCTTCCAGTAACCCAGATGCTCCACGGGTTATGGTATGGTGTGGTATCCTATCTGAATGTACCGTGGGTCCATACTTCTCTGAAGACCATGTAAACCAACACATCATTGGAGAACTGCTTCATACTGTTCTATTTTTTGTTTTAGATGACATACCATTTGATATCTGGCTGAAGATGGTTTCAGCCTGATGGAGCAATATCGCATTATGCTCTGATAACTCACTGAAACTTATGCAATATGTTTTGCAATCACTGGATTGAACGAAGTGGCCCTGTCAGTTGGCCCTTTTTTTTGTAATTTTACGTCCTCCAACGTTAAGTCATATTGGATGATGATTGGAATGGGCGAAATGATGCTCAAATGAGCCCAGGGTCCATAGAGCTTAGAGTTACCCGACATTCGTCTTTCAGGATAAGGGAAAACCCCGGAAAAAACCTTATCCAGGTAACTCACCCTGACCACGATTCAAACTCGGGACCTCCTGAACGTGAGGCAGACACTCTACCACAACGCTACTGAGGCGGGCATCAGTTGGCCTCCAGGTTCACCTGATCATACACCATTTTATTTTTTTCTCTGGTATTACATGAAACAGCAGGTGTTTCACATACAGCATGCATGTCTGGATGTCTTAAAGGAAAGAATCACCAATACCATAAACAACATTCCACCAGCTACAGCTGATGAAAATTGTGATTGTGTAAGACATTGTCTTTGGGTGTATGGTGTACATTTTGAACATAGCTGATAAGCTTACGGAGCCATGTGCACATAAACCAATATTCATACACTTCCCATTTGGCATGCAACTTCTGAAACACATGGTATAAAGGAATTATACACAATTATGAAACAACCAGCCCTTCCATTTCATCAACTTGTGGAAAACTTGTTCCAGGAGGTAGATGGAAATGAAGCAAATGATTGTTTGAGTATTGGTATCGTACCATCACTAATAGAAACAATAAAAGCTATAAAATATTTAGCTGCTTAATATTAATTAATGAAAATCCTTGAAAGCATGCAGCATATGCATATATAGCTCTGCATAATAATGAGACTCAATGCAGTTTTTCTACTTCACTGCAGCACAACGAAAAGCTAAATGTATACAAGTTGTAAAAACACACAAACTATTACAAAGACCTAATACAAATCACATCAAACATCTGAATTATTTAATTTTATCCTTCAATAAATATAAAAAAATTAAATAATATTCAATTTGGATCTATTAAGAGTATTAAAAGCACTGTGAATTTACAAAACCCAAGGGTGGTCACAGAAATGTTGCATGCTGAACATGCAGTACCATCACCATGGAAATAAATGTCTCTTACAGATTTATTGCACACATACAACAGCCAGACAAGGTATTAAAATTCCACCCAAAAAAAAGATTTCATTGGAGAGAGAGGAGGCTAGGCAGGTAGAGAGAGTGTTTTACATTTTGATTTAGATGAGATGGCAGCTTCAAATATGCACAGAAGATTGGATGAGTTCATCTTCTGTTGCTAGGGGAGGAAACATCAGTTGTGACTGCAAGGCACACATGGAGAGGTTGATAATAAGATAAACTTTGGAGGACTTTTAGGCTTCTTCACATGTTATAAAATTCGAGTGGATGAACATTCCATGATATTGTGTTATTAATTAGGTGTGTGTGTGAGTGGGTGCTTGATTTGTGCTTGTGAAAACATTTAATTTATTTTCATACTTTGTTCATGAATATCTGACAATGTCATTAATGTTGAGCAAAATGAAAGGAAAGGTACTACATGCACAGTGTGAAGTGGGAGTATATTTTCATTACAAAATATGCACAGAGTCATGGGTCTATACTAAAAGAATTGGGAAAAGGTAGCTGATACTACAGGTGTGTCAGAAAGAAGCATTAGATGAATAATTAAAGAGATCAAGTATGTGCATTCTAGTGCTTTTACTTCTTTCTCCACACCCCACAAGAAAAAGACCCATAAGATCGCAGGGTGACTGATAAGAAATGTTATAGTCAGAATGGATATAACTCAGCTAGCTGGTGACAAATTTGCCAGTATTTCAGCCTAGGATTCACAAGAAAGACGCAGGCAAGTGGAGAAAATTGAAGCAGAATTTATCAGAAAGAAGGAAGCAGGACAGGAAATGGTAATTCATTTGGGAGAGGACAGTGATGATTCTACAAATTCTTCAAGTGGAGAGGATGAGGACAAGTTTGAAACAGAAGAACCAATAGAGATGAAGTGGCCACTTAAATTGACAAAAATACATTGTGAACTGCAATAGCACATAATGCATGAAACCAGTCTCAAGGTAAAAGTTGTTATACACTCAGGCTGCAGTGAACCGAGCAGGATGGCTCAGGCGGTTTCGTCTGTGGCCTGCATTCGGAAGGTCTGGGCTTGATTCCCGTGACCAGTCTACCTGACCCATGGGTTTTTAGGGTTTTCCCGGGTCGACAGGTGAATGCTGGGTAGGTTAATTACATCCCCCAAATTTCCTGGCCCTCCATTTCATCTCCATTATCATCTCTAATCTGGTGGTCTCTGTCAGGCTAGAAGTGTCGGCAGGTGTCTCGGCGTTGCATGGCGGGATGATATGCTCCTCGTACACACTTCCTCCATTTCCGGACAACAGTAGGGTGGGATCAACAACAGCCATCTCAGCTTCTTAATTCTGTAACCTGGTGTTTAATTTTAATACCAGATTGTATTCTCCTCTTATTAGTCTTCCACGGTCTGTTTGTTTTAAGGACAATACCACAGGGTGACAGTGGATACGCCACTGATGCGAGTCAACCCTGCAGGGAAGACTACTGAATAACGTTGGTAGGGCTGCCAGTGATCTAGCACACCAACTACTCGCTATGCAGGCAAGCACCCGGAACTTCTTAGGCAACCCTCTGCCCCCTCCAGGCAGCCAATCTCCCATGGGTACTGGGAACCACTGTCCACAGAGGCCAATCTAATCCGAACAACTCCATTTGGGAGGGACTCAAAGGTTCAGCCTGAGGTTCCTCTAGTAACGTCAGAGGTACCATGAGTGCTAAGGGTCCACAGCGCCTGCACCATGGCAACTGAAGGCGATGGATCTCCCCCTACGGGTAGTAGGGTGGAATTAAATGCGAGGATTTACTCCCATTAGTCCTGGCCCCGTAGGACCTGAACCCGGGCCTCTCGGGTATATTTACCATAGGACAGCACCTATTTTATAAGCTGCCCCCCCGCCTGCACACGGCAGACAGGACGGAAGTGGATACGCCACTTATGCGCCGGTCCTTGATGAACCAGCTACCAAATAACCTTGGTAGGGCCGCCAGTGTCTAACTCACCAGCTACTAGCTCTGCAGGCTAGTTCCCGGGACTTATGAGGCAACCCTCTACCCCCTCCGGGCGGCCGGTAGCCTGGCCAGAGGTACCCAATTGCCCGTGGGTAACGGGAACACACTGCCCCCTCGAGTCCAACCCAATCCGAACAGCTCCCATTCGGGAGGGGCTCGGTATGATCGGCCCGAGGTTCCTCTAGTAACGTCAGAGGTACCACGAGTGCTAGGGATCTGCAGCGCCCGCACTTTGGCAGCTGAAAGGGACGCATCCCTCCCTCTACGGGTAGTAGGGTGGAATGAGTCAAGTCCAGAGGTTCTACTCCCATTAGCCTTGAACCCGTAGGAACAAGACCCGGGCCTCTTTCAACCAGGGAGTATCCGAGCTGTCCCAAAGGGCGCTCGGCATCCTCCGTGGGGCTTTCCGTAGGGCAAGACCTAGTTACCTAACAAGCCCCCCCATCTGGTCCTATGGACACAAGACGGGATGGAAGTGGATACGCCACTTACGCGCGCCAACACCAAAGGTGAAGACTACCGATATGATCTCGGTGGGGCCGCCTGGTGATCTAGCACACCTTCTACTAGCTTAGCAGGCTAGTACCCGGAAACTTAATGGCTTCCCTCAACCCCGTCCGAAGACGTACCCGATTCCCACGGGTATCGGGAACACACTGAAGGAGGGGCTCAGATATTCGGCCCGAGGTTCCTCTAGTAACGTCAGAGGTACCACGAGTGCTAAGGGTCCGCAGCGCCCGCACTTTGGCAGCTGAAGGGGACGGATCCCCTCCCCTACGGGGAGTAGGGTGGAATGCCGGTTGTACTGGCCTGCTGGAGAGTTTACAACTAGTAAACTGTCTGGACCCTGCCCTATGCACTGTCGTGGCTCTTTGAGTAGGCTGCCCTCTGTCTCCTCTCGTCTTATCCTTCCTCTCGCAGGTGTCCCACTTGGAGGCGTAGGTACAATAGATCAAGTTTGGACCTCAGTGCCGAATCCCCTCCATAGCATAGTCCAATCCAGCTTGCAGTGAAATGTTCTGCATGTTCACATACCACACTACTTCCTACTTCTTCACTGCACATCGGACAGCCACCTCATGTGAATCAAACCGTAATTTCCTGTACTCAAATGTTTAAATGTTTCTTACATTTAAAAGTTCAATCTACAAAGCAGCTAAGTACACAAATCTATTAATCAAACTGAACCTTACCGTTGTGTTCTCGCACGACGAGCTCTGGAGAGGCAAGGTAGTACTGATCACACAGAAACCGTGCATTTTCATACGCATCCTTTACAACACCCACAAGATCACAGTGAGGATCTATGCAGCCAATGTGTCTACTATGTCCATTCAGCTGCCCACCAAATAACAGAGCTGCAAACAGAACAATTACACTTTCATTAATTTACCACAATCACGGTACCTATACATCATGTAAATTAATGATATACCAGGTGCCTGAATTTAGTGAACACAGTCATGGACAGGACACTCAAATTGTATTCCCTTGTAACTACAATAAGATAATGTTTATCTTGAAATAGATAGAGCAATAAATGTTTGTACAAGAGTAGAGAAAGTCATGTACACATCACATAACAACCAAAACATTTGACTATCACTTAAAGTCTACTGTATTCCTTTGTAACTACAATAAGATAATGTTTATCTTGAAGTAGATAGAGCGATAACTGTTTGTACAAAAGTAGAGAAAGTCATGTATACATCACATAATGACCAAAACATTTGACTATCACTTAAAGTCTACTGTATTCCCATTGTAACTACAATAAGATAATGTTTATCTTTAAGTAGGTAGAGCAATAAGTGTTTGTACAAGAGTAGAGAAAGTCATGTATATATCACATAACGACCAAAACATTTGACTATCACTTAAAGTCTACTGTATTCCCTTGGCACTACAATAAGATGTTTATCTTGAAGTAGACAGAGCAATAAGTGTTTGTACAAGAGTAGAGAAAGACATGTATACATCACATAACGACCAAAACATTTGACTATCACTTAAAGTCTACTGTATTCCCATTGTAACTACAATAAGGTAATGTTTATCTTGAAGTAGATAGAGCAATAATTGTTTGTAAGAATGTGTAGAGAGAGTAATGTAAGTCCACACATCAGATTGTTTTATTTTCACAGTTAAGGTTTGTTGTTTTTGTCCAGTCAGGCAGTGGACTGTTACCAATTGCATCATAAGGACAGTCACTCTCTTTTATGGGAGTATAATACGTGTTGAATGTCATGCTCAATTGGTTAGCCAATATTTAAACTTTCTTGGTAAACATCTCTGGCCATTTGACATTTATTTGTAGAAGATATACGTCATCACTTAACCTTGAGCATGTTTTCTAACAGAGAGGATAAAAAAATGTTGACAAAAATTGCACTCTTACCATTAACAAACTTGCAGTATGCCCTTCCTAGAGTCGGGATTTAAACAAAACTTTCTTTGTGTGTTGCTTTATACCTAACACAGGGAAATGACCAGAATTATACTCCTTTGTATGACACTTTTTCTGGAAAAAAAATAATTTATCATTAAATACGTAGTTAAAAGGGAGGGGAGGAAGTTACAATATAAATTATCTATTACGCAGAGAAATGAAAGGGTGGAGAAATTACATGAATGTAACATGTTATGTTTTTTAAATTCAGTTGTTGCTGTCATAAAAAGCAGGACTAGACATACTCTTGTTTTAAATGAACTTGTTGGAACATAAGTACAAAGATTTCAAAAGCATTTTCTATTTTGAGTTTTAGCAATGCAATACTTTGGCAGCATTCGCATCTCCACCTTGTCCATATTTCATGGGTTGGTACACTGCCACTAAAATGCTAGTATCTAGGAATACCTCTTTGTTCTGGCTTGTATAGCTTCTCAAAAAAAGAGGGAAAAAATCCCATGTATTCCACTCACATGACTTTTTCTACTCTTGCACAAATACTTATTAGTCTAAGTTAATTGATGGATCATACTAGCCGTGTATAGGCTAAGGTGTTGGATAGATAGAGTGAAACTGAAAAATTCAATGCCATGGCCGGGATTTGAACCACAGATCTCCTGGCTTCTATCCAGTTGCTCTTACTCAATGAGCTACCATGGCCAACGTGCCGTCCTGACATTATCTACTTATTAGTCTATCTACTGAAACATGCAGAAGTGGTTTTATTAGAAATTTCTTTATAGACAGAATGGGAATAGGAGACATCCAATAGCTAAGCCTCTAGTCAGTCTCTATAATGCATCATTACAATCGGGTGTATTTCCAGATAAATTAAAAGTATCAAAAATTAACCCACTTCATAAAAAAGGGGGAGAAGAATAAAAGAGAAAATTACAGACCAATATCGATTGTATCATCATTTTCTAAAATATATGAAAAACTGGTTCATAATAGAATGATATCATTCATCTCAAAATATAATATTCTTTCAGAGGCCCAAAACGGATTTAGAAAAAACAGATCTACCATAACAGCCATGGACAGTTTAATAAATAAAATTCAAGAAGCTATTGATAAAAAATTAGCAGTTGTGGGTTTATTTTTAGACTTAACGAAAGCATACAACGTTTTAGAGCATGAAATACTCCTCAGGAAATTGGATAAATATGGTTTTAGGGGTATTATGAATAATTGGGTTAAATCCTATTTAAGCAATAGAAAACAGTTTGTAGAACTTCAGTTTGAAAATAAAGGAAAATTAAATACAGTTCAGTCCAAAGTGAGAAAAGTTAGGCGAGGAGTTCCCCAAGGATCAGTCCTGGGCCCCTTGTTATTTTTGTTGTACATAAATGATTTGCCAATTGCCATTAATTCCACAGATGTTATTTTATTTGCAGATGACACTAACATCTTAATAAAAGGAGACAATCAAGTAAGTGTACAGACCAAGCTCAAGGAAGCTCTAGGTAAACTGCACGCATGTTTTCAGACAAATGAACTAATCATAAATAAGGATAAGACTATTGCCATTTCATTCCATACTTGCCAAACTAGAAATGTGGTGAAACCTCCAGTAGTAATTGATAAAACAACCATTAGCTACAATAATGAAACAAAATTTCTGGGATTACATATAAATGAGAACATGAAATGGACCACGCATATTCAACATTTAATAAATAAACTGAGTTCCATTTGTTATTTGCTTAAACATTTAAAAAGCATAATTAATTTAGCTGCATTGAGAAATATATATTATGGTTATTTTCACAGCCAACTACAATATGGGATAGTGTTCTGGGGGGAAAAGGCAGATAGAGTCTTTAAACTTCAAATAAGAGCAATAAGGATACTAAGTGGAGTAGATAACAGGACATCTTGCACAAAACATCAAATATTACCTCTAGTATGTATGTTTATTTTGGAATTAGTGGTCCATGTAAAACAAAATAATCTACAAATACAAAATCACAAAAATGCAGATATTCACAAATATAATACACGTCAAAAAGATGACTTTCACATTCAAAGTTGTAGAACGGAAATCTTCAGGTCTAATGCTTTCAATAAAGGTATAAGATTATACAACACACTACCAGAAAATATTAAACAAGTGAAGAGTGTTATACATTTTAAAAAGGGAGTAAAACTCTTTTTACTGCAACATTCATTTTATTCTGTAAATGAATTTTTAAATGTTAATTAGTTTTAAGTGATTGTAAATAATGCAAATATGTAACTGATATACTATGACGTGTCTGATATCAATGTATGATCAACAGGACAAAATAAATTGAATTGAATTGAACAACAGTCGACCTTTGGTACAGTGGTATTGTAGAAGCAGACATTGGTGTACCTCAAGGTTCAGTACTAGGACCAATTTTATTTCTGATAACAGTAAATGATGTACAGAATTGTACTTTCTCCCATATGGTGGCATTTGCAGATGGCACAACCATTCTTAATATAAATAAAGTTGTTGAATTACTTGCTCAGTAGGTTGATATAAATATACAAGTGAAACTTTGGTTTGATCAAAATGGTTTTTACATAAATGAAACTAAAATATAGAGTATTCTATTTTTTTTAAGGCAAGGGCATTTCCAATACAATCAAGAGTGTAAAACTGCTTGGAATTAACACAGACAACATTTCTTGGGATATTCATATTGTGACTTTGTGGGTTCGTAGAATTAAAAGTCCAATTTGCCAAAATTCTAAATGTTGTTTGTGTAGGAATACACTGTTCAATTCTCACGTAACAACATTACGTCACATACCAGTCTACCAAGGTCGATGACAATAACAAACAACGTTCTGATGAGCTTTCAACACTCCTGTTACACAATTCAACTCACTGTTTTACAAACTGTCCCGCTGGCGTGTAACAATCGCTTATATATCTCATTCATAATTTGAGAGACTTCTCGAGCAAATAAGAAAAACAACTATTCTCTGTCAATCGAGATATCTCTCAAACCTTCCAAACGTGTAATACTATTTGTGCCGGCGAGTCCTTTATCTAAGCTATCTTCATTTGCCAGCCCCTTTGTGTACACTAGCCGCGCTATTGTTAACTGCTTATGCAAGCTCATGAAACATTATCTGCCATCTATTATCTATTTGCGCCGAAACTTTATGCCTGTTACCGCAACAATATAGTAGACTATCACAACAGGAGTCATGTTTGCAAATCATAATGTTGCGAGCATTGTTACAGCCGGCATGCACAAAGAGACAGATAGTGCAACGCAGAGATAAACAGCTTGCCGAAACAGATAAGGATAGATAACTGGAAGGTTGTAGTACCGTCTTGATTGTTACAGAAAATACTGGTAATTTCTCGAACAGTGAGCGGATCTATAAAAGAAGCTGCAGATCACTAGTGACGGAGAGTTGTAATCAGAACTGCATGTGCATGCAGCTGTGTTTTGAAAGTGAACTCTGTTATTAGTGGTCGACAACCTTGACAATTGTATTTGTGTATGTTACATAATTCTGCTACTGTAAGAGTTGACCAAAGTGTGTTTCTATGGAAATAAAGAACATTTTGGAATTTCTGCAACTGGACTTTTAATTCTACGAACCCTCAAAGTCACAATAAATTAGTGTCAATAGAAGCCTATTTTTTAATTGTTCAAAGTATTTGCAGATTTGGTTTAATACTTTGGGGCAGAGTTCAAGGATAAAATAAATGCTAATCATTCAAAAGAAAGTTATTAGAATGTTGACTGCCTTGACAATAGTGCAAACCTCTTTTCATAATGACAAAAATTCTTACAGTTTTAATCTGTATATTTCTACAATGTTTTAGTTTACATTAAAGAGAATGTACACAATTTGGTAAAAAGAAGGGATACACATAATTATCAAACAAGGAATAATAACAA
The DNA here is from genome assembly GCA_030765055.1 of Mantis religiosa. Lineage (NCBI taxonomy): Eukaryota > Metazoa > Arthropoda > Insecta > Mantodea > Mantidae > Mantis > Mantis religiosa. The sequence goes on from JAUKNK010000207.1 coordinate 1,601,248, forward strand.
TATAAAAATGCCTTTTGGCAGGAGTTGCAGTCTGCCCACTCAGATAAGAAACACTAACACAAGTAGATTTAAAGACATATTGTATAAATGGCTGTTGGAACACCCTTTTTACAGTTTACAGGAATTTCTAGATGAGACAAGGGAAAATGTTATTATACAGGACGAGGTATTACTATGATTTTGAAATATGTGACTTATCTGGTAAATTAAATTTCAAATCCTGGCCATGGCATTGAATTTTTCATGTTGACTCTATCTATCAAAAACCTTAGCTTATGTATGGCTAGTGTGAAGAAATGATTAATTTCCTTCAATTAACTAAAACTAGTTGCTTTTCTTTCTTTTTTCCGTTATGGAAATTGTGGGAGATACAGCTGTTTAGCCTCATTTTCATTATTTGACAAATATTACAATAAATAATTACATGGGTACATTTTTAATGCATTTATAATCATTAATGTTACTTTTTATTATCTATTGGTGTTGTTTATAACAATTTGCTAACCATTCATATCAGACACATACCTCCCACTTACTGTATCTCAGGTTACTAATGTTTCACTCTTCTTATCAACAAAGTAACAAATGTATGCAGCGCTGTCTCACTGAATAGGGTCAAAGGTCAATATGGCTCAATGCTCTGTCATATAGTATTATTATGATTCAATGTACTTACCTAATGTCTGATAACAGATTTCTTCTTCTTCTTCTTCATCCTCGTCATCATCTTCATCTTCTCATTATCATCATCCACCATCATTATTATTATTATTATTATTATTATTATTATTATTATTATTATTATTATTATTATTATTATTATTATTATTATTATTATTATTATTATTATTATTATTATTATTATTATTATTATTATTATTATTATTATTATTATTATTATTATTATTATTATTATTATTATTATTATTATTATTATTATTATTATTATTATTATTATTATTATTATTATTATTATTATTATTATTATTATTATTATTATTATTATTATTATTATTATTATTATTATTATTATTATTATTATTATTATTATTATTATTATTATTATTATTATTATTATTATTATTATTATTATTATTATTATTATTATTATTATTATTATTATTATTATTATTATTATTATTATTATTATTATTATTATTATTATTATTATTATTATTATTATTATTATTATTATTATTATTATTATTATTATTATTATTATTATTATTATTATTATTATTATTATTATTATTATTATTATTATTATTATTATTATTATTATTATTATTATTATTATTATTATTATTATTATTATTATTATTATTATTATTATTATTATTATTATTATTATTATTATTATTATTATTATTATTATTATTATTATTATTATTATTATTATTATTATTATTATTATTATTATTATTATTATTATTATTATTATTATTATTATTATTATTATTATTATTATTATTATTATTATTATTATTATTATTATTATTATTATTATTATTATTATTATTATTATTATTATTATTATTATTATTATTATTATTATTATTATTATTATTATTATTATTATTATTATTATTATTATTATTATTATTATTATTATTATTATTATTATTATTATTATTATTATTATTATTATTATTATTATTATTATTATTATTATTATTATTATTATTATTATTATTATTATTATTATTATTATTATTATTATTATTATTATTATTATTATTATTATTATTATTATTATTATTATTATTATTATTATTATTATTATTATTATTATTATTATTATTATTATTATTATTATTATTATTATTATTATTATTATTATTATTATTATTATTATTATTATTATTATTATTATTATTATTATTATTATTATTATTATTATTATTATTATTATTATTATTATTATTATTATTATTATTATTATTATTATTATTATTATTATTATTATTATTATTATTATTATTATTATTATTATTATTATTATTATTATTATTATTATTATTATTATTATTATTATTATTATTATTATTATTATTATTATTATTATTATTATTATTATTATTATTATTATTATTATTATTATTATTATTATTATTATTATTATTATTATTATTATTATTATTATTATTATTATTATTATTATTATTATTATTATTATTATTATTATTATTATTATTATTATTATTATTATTATTATTATTATTATTATTATGATTATTATTATTATTATTATTATTATTATTATTATTATTATTATTTTTTTTTTTTTTTTTTTTTTTTTTTTTTTATTTATTTCTGATCTCTACATGCTCCACTACATAAGTAGTACTACATGCTTTTCACTCTTTTTGTGATTTTTGTATACATTTTTCCAGTTTTTATGTGAACCATTTAGTTTTTTTTTTTTTTTTTTTTTTTTTGCTTGTATTACACATTAATGCCTTTTAGTACTTGAAAGTCTATAGAGTTTACAAATTTTGTAAATGATTTTAAATGTCTTTTAATTAGTATTGACTTGTGTGTTGGCCAGTTATCAGTTCTTAGAACACTATGTTTTAGAGTTTCTCTTGCACTATTCACCACACTGCACTCGAATATTATGTGATCCACCGTTTGGGCTCCTCTCCTGCATGAACACTCAGGGCTGCTAACGATCTTGAGTCTGTTGAGATAAGTGTTGATATTTCCGTGTCCTGTAAGTATTGTTGTCATGTTTGGTGTTAGGTAGAACCTGTTTGTGAGTCTGCTTTCCACTGTTGGGAAGAATTCCTTTGTGGTTGTGCCTTTTGTGCTCTGTTCCCATTTCTGCTGCCATTTGTTTTTTGTTGATTTCCGAAGAATTTGTTTTATTGCGGTGATCGGTAATTTGTTGTAGTATATTTCCTTAGTTTTTGCTGCATTCTTTGCCAGTCTGTCAGCCACTTCATTACCCTCTATTCCAATATGAGCCTTTACCCATTTGAATTGTATTTTCCAATCTTTTGCTCTTAGTATTGCTGTAGTTCTTCGTATTTTCTCTGTTAGGTTATTGTGATTATTGTAATCGTCTATGGAGTCAATTGTTATTCTGCTGTCTGTGTGTATGGTTACTGTTTTGTTATCTGTGTCTTCAGTGTCCGTCGTTTCTAATAATTCCAGCGCTTTTGCAATTGCCAGTTGCTCTGCCTGATTATTTGAGCATCTTTCATTGAGTTTGTATTTTTTTTGGTTTATCAGTTGGTTTTGTCTGTATATGGCTACTCCTGCTCCCACTCCTACGTCACTTTTGCTTCCATCTGTATATATTTGCCACACTGTATTTTCATTGTTTCCTATTTCTGGTTCTTTTGTGCCTTGAAAGTCAGCTGGGTGGAGCCAATTCTTGGGGTTTTCCGGGCGGTCTATTTGGTATTCAGTGTTGGTTTTTCCTGTTTTTACGTTATATAGTTCAGCCACCTCTCTTGCCTTTAAGTCTATGGGTATTGTTCCCGTGATTATGCAGAGTGCTTCATGGGAAATTGTCCTATATGCCTTTGCCATCCTTGTGAGCATTAATCTTTGAACTCTAACATATTTCATTTGGTTGTGTTTCTTTTCTAATGATTCCATCCAGACTGGTGCAGCGTATAGTAGAATTGGCAGTATTGCTCCTTTATATATTATTTCTAGAGCCTGATGTTTTAAGCCCCAAACTATCCTTGCCGATTTGGAAAGTGCATTGATTAATTTGATGCATTTTTCACTCACTTTGTTTATGTGGTCGTTGAAAGTGAATCGGCTGTCTATGGTTATGCCTAAGTAATCCATCTTTTCTACTTGCTCCAGTTGTTTCCCATTCATGTAGATATCTATTGTCTCTCTCTTTTTCCGTCTTCTTGATATTAATATTACTTTTGACTTGTTTTCATTGAAGTGAGTTTTGTTTTCAATTGACCACTGTGTGACTTTTCTAATATTAATGTTCGTGAAGTTCTCTACTTCTGCTTCTGTTTCTGCTCTGACTGCAATTAATAGGTCGTCTGCAAATGCTATAACTTTTGTATTCTTTTCATACTCCAGGTTTAGTAAACTGTTGTACTGTATATTCCAGTACCCCGGTCCACTGCAGGACCCTTGAGGGCAACCTTTGTTGACTGTTGTTTCAACTTGGATGTTGTTAGAATTGATGAAGGCCACTCTGTCTTTAAAATAGCTCTTGGAGAGGTTGTACAGGTTTCTAGGGCACTTGAAATCTTTTAGGGCCTTTAGGATGCTTGGCCACCACGCTGAATCAAAGGCTCCTTTTACGTCCAGGCTAACAATCGCTGTAATTTGTCCATTGCTAAACGCTTTATTTATAAATTCTTTAACTGCTATTGCTGCATCAGTGGTGCTTTTTTGGGGCCTGAAGCCATATTGATTTTCACTTAGTAATTTGTTCTTATAGAGGTGGTGGTTGATTCTACTTATAAGTAGCTTCTCTAGGACTTTCCCTCCTACGTTTAATAGACTTATAGGTCTGAACTTGGATGGATCTAAGAGCTTCTCTTTTCCTGGTTTGGTGATTGGTATTATTCTGGCCTTTTTCCATTTCTTTGGGAAATATCCATTTTCCAAACATCCATTGTATATAGATGTTACTGTTTGAGGGAGGCAGTCGATTGTCCACATCAGTACTTTGCTGGTTATTCCATCTTCTCCCGGAGTTTTCTTATGATCTATATTTTTGATAGTTGATTTAATTTCTTCTTCTGTAAATTTTCTATCGTCTGCTGTATTCACCGGTTCTTCTATTTCTTGCTTTATTTGTTTGTGGTGTTCTGTATCTTCCAGTTCATTGTCGATATAGTTGAGTGTATATTCCAATGTTTCTTTTAAGTCTCTTGTATACTTTCCTTCCTTGTTTATGAGAGTTGTTATCATTTGGCTGTCTTTTGTTTTTCCTGAGGCAGTCTTGTACACTATATTCCAGGGATTTGAGGTGGTGTTGTTGCAGTATTCTTTCCACGATAGGATCTTTGAGTTTTTTAGTTTTGTTTGGTATTTACTTTTCTCTTCGAAGTAGAGTTTTTGCCGCTGTTCTCGGAGATCATTGTTGTTTTGTGTTCTCTGGTATTTTCTTCTGAAAGCATTCACCCTCTTCCTCATAATTGTAAGGTCGTCATTCCACCATGGAACTGTTTTATGTTTTAGGTTGGCTGTTTTAGTGAATGTATTGCTAACTTTATTATTATTATTATTATTATTATTATTATTATTATTATTATTATTATTATTATTATTATTATTATTATTATTATTATTATTATTATTATTATTATTATTATTATTATTATTATTATTATTATTATTATTATTATTATTATTATTATTATTATTATTATTATTATTATTATTATTATTATTATTATTATTATTATTATTATTATTATTATTATTATTATTATTATTATTATTATTATTATTATTATTATTATTATTATTATTATTATTATTATTATTATTATTATTATTATTATTATTATTATTATTATTATTATTATTATTATTATTATTATTATTATTATTATTATTATTATTATTATTATTATTATTATTATTATTATTATTATTATTATTATTATTATTATTATTATTATTATTATTATTATTATTATTATTATTATTATTATTATTATTATTATTATTATTATTATTATTATTATTATTATTATTATTATTATTATTATTATTATTATTATTATTATTATTATTATTATTATTATTATTATTATTATTATTATTATTATTATTATTATTATTATTATTATTATTATTATTATTATTATTATTATTATTATTATTATTATTATTATTATTATTATTATTATTATTATTATTATTATTATTATTATTATTATTATTATTATTATTATTATTATTATTATTATTATTATTATTATTATTATTATTATTATTATTATTATTATTATTATTATTATTATTATTATTATTATTATTATTATTATTATTATTATTATTATTATTATTATTATTATTATTATTATTATTATTATTATTATTATTATTATTATTATTATTATTATTATTATTATTATTATTATTATTATTATTATTATTATTATTATTATTATTATTATTATTATTATTATTATTATTATTATTATTATTATTATTATTATTATTATTATTATTATTATTATTATTATTATTATTATTATTATTATTATTATTATTATTATTATTATTATTATTATTATTATTATTATTATTATTATTATTATTATTATTATTATTATTATTATTATTATTATTATTATTTTATTATTATTATTATTATTATTATTATTATTATTATTATTATTATTATTATTATTATTATTATTATTATTATTATTATTATTATTATTATTATTATTATTATTATTATTATTATTATTATTATTATTATTATTATTATTATTATTATTATTATTATTATTATTATTATTATTATTATTATTATTATTATTATTATTATTATTATTATTATTATTATTATTATTATTATTATTATTATTATTATTATTATTATTATTATTATTATTATTATTATTATTATTATTATTATTATTATTATTATTATTATTATTATTATTATTATTATTATTATTTAATTGCATCACAAAGGAGTCTAATCCAAAACCTGAGTGACGTGCCTGTTTAGAGTAGAGTAGAGATAAAGGTTTACTTACTGTGCTGGTTGATGAGCATACGTATGCTGATACGTGACATGTAGAACCTATCAAGGAAGTACTGGATGCTGTTCTCTGTCTGCTGGTCCACTTCATGTGAATCCTTCAGCTCCAGTATGCCTTGTGCCATGGTGGGGATCACATCCGTGTGTCGATTCCTGATCTTTATCAGCGCTTTGCAGAACCTACCAAACACAACATCTGCTTACATGTTGAACATCACTAAAATATGAATGTCAATTCTCTTACGGATCTGAAAATATCTTTTTCCTAGTGTATCACACACATGTTAAGTTTTTGTGATGCAAAGATCATCAAGAGAAATATCCTACCCCAAAAGTACTCTGTGCATGGAAAATGTTTTGAAACATTTTTTATTTCATGAAATATGAAGTATATATCTTTGATTTTCTGTGAACGACTTATGAAGTCCAAGGATAAAACTGAACATGCACACCAAGTTTGATTTTTAAAACATTTGTTTTTTGATTATGCTGCTCAGTCATGTAAAAGAACAAGAAATGTTGCAGAAATGAGGGTAGACTTCAAAAATAAGTATGAAACAGAAAACAATACCCAATAGAACTACAAAGAGAAAATCTTGAAAAGAGTATTGTAGTATATGTAACTAATCCTTGGTATGTGGCATAAAAATGCTTCAGAAAAATTATAAATCAAAGAATATTAATGATAGTACAGAAAGCACATTCACCAGTGATTTGTTAGGCACAATAAAGGTGTTTGGTTCCCGGTGATGCTGAAAGTAAAAATAATTATTATCATAAACAAGCACAAGTATTCTGTAACACTCCTCAGTCAAACACAACAAATCCGACGACAAGAAAATTCCTAAAGACGGCAAAAATAACAAGGATAGTGGCAGTTGTAAAGCTATCACAAGAAAAACAACAGCACTAAGAATATACTTGGGAGGTTACAGAACCAGCCCCATTGAATGTCCGTAGAACAGATTTGAGCCTAAAATTTGCTCTTAAAACTTTAGCAAGACCCAAATCAATGATATACCAGTATGTCCTACCAGAAACATCCAACCAGCGTTTACAGGGTAAATCACAACAACAAAAAATGTCATTTAAATATAATGTCACTTATGCATTGAAAAACATGACATAAAAATTGCTGCTATAATGCCAGGAAAGTTTCAACTAAATTTGAACATGACAGCTTATCATAAATCTCATACAGACGCATCTACCTATAAACAGTTGTTTCAAGAATTAACTAATACACCTACACTGATGGTTCCAAAACATACGGCAATGGATGCGCTGTAATTACCCCGGATAGGAAGCTTCAGTTGGAACTTCCTAATCATTATTCTATATTGTCCTGCGAACTTTCTGCACTTAAGCAAGCTTTGACATACATAGTCCAATCTAGTAAGAGTAGATTTCTTATAATTTCTGATTCATTAAGTTCTCTAGAAAGTGTCAAAGACCGATCAACTACTTCAAGATATCCACAGTCTTTATTTCATTGCTCTAAATAAAAACAAAATTGTTATGTTCATGTGGGTCCCTTCACACTGCAGCATAAAGGGAAATGAGGAAGCGGACAAAGCTGCTAAAGAAGAAAGTCAACTCGCAGACCTAGATGAACAACAAACAGGATATTACAGAGTAATAAATACAAAATGGAAGCAGATGTGGAACCAATCGCCTCCAGAAAAGTTACATATAGGGACACTAGCTCTTCCTCTTAGCAGGAAGGAGCAGGTCATACAATGTTAACCTCCTTAGCAACACCCGCCTCACAGTAAACCATCTCATCACACATCACTGAACACGACATCCAACTTGAAACACGTCCTGCTATTCCTCAAAACTACAAACTTGTATACCAAAATCTAATTGTAAGGATAACAAATTAGTTATTATGCAACAAATGCTACTGTTCTACTGAATGTTATTCAGAACTTTATCCTTATGATCTATAGATATTGAATACCTTTGTCATATTGATTTAGTATTTATTGTTTTCATGTTTTTGTTTAAATAACCGTAACCAATTTATTGTGTTGTGACTTTGTGGGTTCGTGATTTGATAAAACGAGGTTATAAAACACAAAAAATACACTTTATTTTTCTAGCAAATACATTCGTCACCATTACAGTTTGCTAGCTAACCTCAAACTGTTTATTTTCTCTCAAAACTACGCTCAACTGTCTCACTTCCGGTAACGATCGGCCATTATTTATCATCGGCTTCGCGAGCCTACCACCAGGGTGACAATACCATAGCGGACACCCCTCGTTCTCGACGTCGGGATAGATGCTACCTTGGCCGCCTCCATCCTTAATGCCGCTGTCAGCGCCTCGTGGATGGTTTTGTAATCGCCGAGCATTAGGCGCTGACGAATCTCCGTGTCCCGTACCCTGTCGACAAAATTGTAGGCGGCTTCCCGGGATACGAACTCCAGTGGCAGGTCAACCAAGGCCTTGCTAGCCAGCTGCTCGATCGCTATGGCGAACTCCTGCAGCGTCTCCCCCGGCTGCTGTGACCTTGTCTTTAGCTGGCTGCGGTATGCTGCGGCTAAGCGGTGGTTCCCGAAGCGATTCTCCAGGGCCTCCCAGATGTCCTTCGGCGCCACCGTCGTCTGCACCGCGTTTAGGACTTCCGCGACCCGTCCCTGGAGGCTGGCTATTAGCTGTGTGGCCTCCTCCTCCGGTGACCATCTGTTGTGCTTGGCCACTGTGTCGAACTGGCGGCGGAAGACCTCGAATGTTGACGCGTCGTCATATTTCGGAGGTTTGACGCGCGCCGATGCTGTGTCGCGTCCCGGTGCGTCAACCTTCAAATCCTTCAGTCTCCTGCCGACGACGTCCTCCACCATGGCGTTCAGGGACTTGACGCTATTGTCGGCCTTTTCCTCTAGGTCATTGAAGCGGTTCGCCAGGTCCTCGACGTGCTCGTCCACTTGGCCCATCCGCTTGCCCAGCTCCGTCACGTCATCCCTCACGCCGGCCAACTGTTCCTCAAATTTGGCGGCGAGGACCTCGTTCGCCTCCTTCATTTCCGTGGCCAGACTGTCGTTCGCTGCCTTCATTTCTGTGGTCAATTCGGTCTTTATTTCTTTCAACTCTGCGGCCAGGTTATTTGCCGCTTCTGTTTTTGTTGTTAACTCGTTCATCTTCGCGGCCAAGTTGTTATTTGCCGCTTCCGACTTCGCTGTTAATTCGTTCATCTTCTGCAAAAGCATTTCCAATACCGATTCCATGGCCATAATCTTCGGTGATGTTGTCCCGCTTCCTGACACCAGTTGTGACTTTGTGGGTTCGTGAAATGATAAAACGAGGTTATAAAACACAAAAACTAAACTTTATTTTTCTAGCAAATACATTCGTCACCATTACAGTTTGCTAGCTAACCTCAAACTGTTTATTTTCTCTCAAAACTACGCTCAACTGTCTCACTTCCGGTAACGATCGGCCATTATTTTTCATCGGCTTCGCGAGCCTACCAACAGGGTGACACTATATATCTACTGTATTATACAAAATAGTCGCGATATGATCTAGTTGTTAAAGCGACTCTAAATAAATGAACAAATTAAAAAAAAAACAAGTAACTGGACTATGCTACAGAGGGGATTAGGTATGGAGGTCCCGCAAGTGGGGCACCCCTGAGAGGAGACAGAGGGGGCACTGCCCCCTTTATCTTTATCGTGGTGAAACACAACTTTCTTCGTCCCCATGTTTCCTTCAACTTCTTGTCGAATTGGGCCAATAACTTACTGTAGTATGTTCCAGTAATCATTTTTACTTTTTCCAAGAAGTCAATGAGTATGCTTTTCCGGCCGATGGGACCGTCTTTGCCTTCTTCGGAGCAGATTCTCCGGTACTAACCCATTGTTTTGATTGTTTCATCACCTAGACGCTTATACAGCCACCCGCTTGTTGTCCACTGTGAGCTAACGCGGCACCCGTCGGGCCGACAGCTTTCTCATGTCCCAACTTATCGCGCCGTTCACGTCGATATCATGAACTTTTTCAACTACTTCCTCGTTGGCCACGTTGGCCATGGTAGCTCATTGGTTCAAATCCCGGCTATGGCATTGAATTTTTCAGTTTGACTACCTTTCCATATTTGGTCATACACACGGCTAGTCTGAAAGAACAATTTGCACAAAAGATTACTCTCCTGGGCGAGGACTGCGATCGAAGTTTTTTTCTCATAAATTAGTGATATGATAACACTTATTATAAAGACTGTTATTAACTTCACAAACACAACTAATTCAAAAATAAAACTTTCCATAATGTTCTCTGAGACAACATTTCTCGGAAGTTTATTCCGTCACTGTAGTAACACTCAATGATTAGTTATGTATCAATTTTTCGTCTCTTGTCTCATTATCACTTTCATATAATAGACAAACATTTAACATTTTTGAAATTTTAACCAACATTATAAAACTGATAAACATTTGTTTAGGGCCAACCAAAATAACGGTTTCAAAGTAGAGAAGATAAATGTAACTGCAGTAATTGTCAATCCCGCCAGATCACGTAATGTGGACGGCGTTTTGTCTCCTAACTCAACTTCTGTAAGCAACTTCTTTGATTTACGTGTTCTGATAATTCGAATTCAGTGGTAATGCATGTGGTGTACATACTTGATAAAGGTTTGGTTACGAAGTCCGATATTAATTCGGCAGAGACCCTGGTCACCTCCTTAGTTACATTAACAGTAACAATTAAAATTGTACTCACAAGAACCATACTTTTACATTCTAGCGACAGAATGGCGGTATTTTCACGGCTACTCGTGAAACTTCTATGTTGGTTGCTGTTTCGAGGTTCTCTGTTGGATTTGACATAATGTATGTACCGATCACTAAATACTGTGACTTTGTGGGTTCGTGAAATGAAAAGTCCAATTACACCACTCAAAAATGTTCTTTATTTCCACCGACTTACAGTTAAACACTTGCCAATTACACAGAATTACGTGCTGCAACAATTACAATTCACCAGTTCGTCCGTTACAATTTCCTTGTACTCGCGGTTACGTAAGCTCCGGTACACATTCACAGTTACGTACAGTCTTCCGTTGCACAATCTTTCCGTTCATTAACACGTCACTGACTAACACTGCCTTCTTACACCAAGAACTGTCCTCACTCACACACACTAACCAACTGATTGACCAACTCCCTCTGTCTGTCTGTAACCCTCTTTATATAGGAATATCGCCGGTTTCTAGTGACCAGGAGAATGTTCCAGATTACGTAATTTCGAGAAACAGGTGTAGAGAAAACAGGCGACACAGTCATGTTTTTTTCCTGACCACAGCCTGTCACCACTACAAGACAAACGAGGAGGAGGTGTGGCTAACCGAACCTCCCCTGCCTTCCGCTGCCAGCTGCTTTCACAGGGTGTTCCAGTGCTCGCGTTACACTGCTCCCTCCTCAAAGCTGTTCGCCCCGAACAGCCCCATCGTAGCGTGCGAGGCGGTCCAGGTGTACCACCAGCATCTGCTCGGAGTCTCAGCCAGAAGTAGCGCTGCCGTAGTTTGTGAATCATTCGGTTCGCTCCCAGGTGTCCTCCTGAAGTACCGGCGTGCACTTCCTCCAAGACTTCCGGGACCTTGCTCCGGGGAAGTACCAACTGTCCTCTCCGCGCCTTCCCATCGGGTGACTCCCATACCCGGAACAGCACGCCCTCTCTGGTCTTCAACGAGTCCCATTGGGCCCAGTGCGACTTGTAGGTGGCGCTCCTCGGTGCGATGTCCTCCCAGGTTGGTCTCGTCCCTGCGTCCACTTCCCTCAAGAGTGGCCCCAAGTCTGCGTCCGCCAGCTGCTCCCTCCTCAGGCCTGCGCTATCCCAGCCTTCAGCAGGCACTGCCACAACTACTCGGACTGCTGCGGCACGCTCCTTCTCTTCCACTCTTGTGCGCTCATGGCCGTCCTGGATCTGCGGTAGGACACCTCCAATGTAATGGTCGCTAGCGTCGGTGTCCACAATGAAGGCGCCACCCGGTTGTGGGAAACCCAAAATTGGAGCACTGCACAGGGTCCCCTTCGGGTGCTGGAAAGCGTCTTCGGCGTCCTCCGTCCACACATAAGGCCGGTTTTCCTCCGTCAGGCGGGTGAGGGGTTTTGCGATGTTGTCGGCCTTTTCCTCTAAATCATTAAGGCGGTCGTCTACTTGACCCTTCCGTTTGCCCAGGTTCGCGACGTCATCCCTTACGCCGGCCAACCGTTCCTCAAACTTTGCGGCGAGAGCCTCGTTCGCCGCCTTCATTTCTTTCAGTTCCGCTAAAATCTTTTCTAATGCTGCCTCCATGGTTGTAATGTTCGGTGATGTTGTTTTCCCGCTTCCTGACACCAGTGTGACTTTGTGGGTTCGTGAAATGAAAAGTCCAATTACACCACTCAAAAATGTTCTTTATTTCCACCGACTTACAGTTAAACACTTGCCAATTACACAGAATTACGTGCTGCAACAATTACAATTCACCAGTTCGTCCGTTACAATTTCCTTGTACTCGCGGTTACGTAAGCTCCGGTACACATTCACAGTTACGTACAGTCTTCCGTTGCACAATCTTTCCGTTCATTAACACGTCACTGACTAACACTGCCTTCTTACACCAAGAACTGTCCTCACTCACACACACTAACCAACTGATTGACCAACTCCCGCTGTCTGTCTGTAACTCTCTTTATATAGGAATATCGCCGGTTTCTAGTGACCAGGAGAATGTTCCAGATTACGTAATTTCGAGAAACAGGTGTAGAGAAAACAGGCGACACAGTCATGTTTTTTCCCTGACCACAGTCTGTCACCACTACAAGACAAACGAGGAGGAGGTGTGGCTAACCGAACCTCCCCTGCCTTCCGCTGCCAGCTGCTTTCACAGGGTGTTCCAGTGCTCGCGTTACAATACTCACAATATTACAGGCTCATCACGTTGGGGTCACTAAATGTACATTTGTTCGACAATTTACTTGTATTTTATCAAAGACTAAATCACAAGCACGTAAAACCCACATAATAAAAACGACGTTGCTAACTGAACTAGCAAAAAACAAAAGACAAACGCTAAATAAACGTCTATTACAAGTGACGTGTAGGAAGGCATACAGAACAAGTTCCCATGAAGCACTGTGCATAATAATAGGATTAACACTGATAATAATACAACTAAGTAGCCACTTGACACAAAGAAAAAAAACCACAAACAAATAGAGATGAGCTATAAAATACAAATGAAATGATCTGCAAGGATTGTATACATCCAGCAAAATTATGTACAGGAAGGAAACGATAATAATATGCTTTAAGCATTTACACAGATGGAAGCTGGCTCAGGAATTACTAAGGCTGTTCAATAGAGAATGATCGTAATTTCTCGGGCTAAATAACAAACATGCTGTAGTGGTTTCACTGTTGGTACTGCTGGTTCCCGCTTGTGAGACGCAGTATTTCTCTCAAATACTGATATCAGGCACAAAAGAGCACATTTTTGCGAAATACAACACCAAGATAATGCACGGCCGCATATTGCCAATGTTGTTGCTAAATATGTTGCACAAGTCAACATGAAGTGTGTTCCTATCGTCCAGAATAGCTCCGCGTTACGTGTTCCCCAATGCGAAGAAACGCTTCAGAAACACTAGTGTAGCCTGAGGAGATGATTTTAAATCGTTTGCAGCATGTTCTTGCACATCGGTAGAAACACCGGAACAAGTGCATTGTATCTAAGGGAGAGTACAGATATGTTGTCAAAAAAACTGATACTCATTCTTGCCCTCTTATAATCTAGCTACAGTCGAAACTAAATAACAACTGACTGCCGTGAAAGCTTTTTCATTAAGGCAAATCTGAACTAATTAGCAGAAACTTGACAAGATGGATCACTAATATCCGATCAGAGAATGCACATCCTGACAGTATAAGAAATCAAATAGCACATAGTTTAGCCAAACAACACGTAAACAGCAAAGTACAGTGAAGTAGCTAACAGAATTTACAATGATATGCTATTATTTAAAATACTAACTGAGCTACAGATACTCCAAAAAGTATTCGTCTGAATATAACAACCACAATCACAATAATACAGATAAGAAACAAACAATAACTATTTCCTTACATCGCTTGATATCTAGATTTAAATATAAAACACAGTTTGGGTTCATATATTGGTTATTTAGTGAACAGCTCTACGTTATTTAAAATCATGTTGCATTTGATGTCAAACAAGTATTCGTCTATGGTGCCTCACTAACACATGCAGTTGTGTTTCATCCACTCTTTGACAGTTCCATCTCTGTTTTAAAAAGTGTTGATTGCTATTTAAATGATATGGGTCGAAAAAATCGTGTAAACTACAAAAGAACAGAGAGAAATTTGCATCAAGTCATTTGAAAAAGGAAAATGGAGAAACCATTGGAAGACCACCCAGTACAGTGAAGACTATTATATACAGGTTCGATCAGAACAAAACTTATGAAAATCAATCAAGAAGTGGTGGTCCTGCAGTTCTATCCGAGATGGAGAATCGACAGTTACTTAGAGAAGTCAAGAAAAATCCTAAACTAATTACTCCAAAACTTGCTATTGCAGTTCAAACACACACAGGAGAAGTCTGTTTTAGCACAAACTATAAGATGGAAGCCGAACAGTCCCTAGAAAATCATACTTGCTTTTGCAAAAGAACATAAATACGATGGGTTGGATTTCTGCAAGAGGGTTGTACTTACTGACGAGAGTCAATTTGAGCTCTTTAAGTCAAAAGAGCGAGTAATAGTGTGAAGAAAAAAGAATTGTGAGCTTGAGGAGAAAATTATAATAACAGCTTCAGTTAAACACGGAGCCCGTTCAGTACTTGTCTGGGGCTGCATGAATGCAAGTGGTTTGGGGATTTGTATTTTATTGATGGAATTATGAACTATAGGGTTTACATAAACATCTTAAAAACACATCTGTCCAGAAGTGTGAATAATATGGTTCTTTCTGAGGATTATATTTTCACACAAGATAATGATCCGAAGCACACAACTCTAGATGCAAGGTTATGGTTGTTGTATAATACTCCACGATGGATGTCGACACATCGCAATCTTCAGACATGAATCCACTAGAGAATTTGTGGAGTATACTGGACAAAAATATTTGGAATGGTCAGATATAAATGATCTAAAGAACGCTCTGTAGAGGAATGGCGTAAAATTACAGTGGAAACAACACAATCTTTGGTGAATCCTTGCAAAGGAGAAGGCAAGAGATTATAAAGAGGAATGGAGGACCCACTCAGTACCAACCGTAACATTCTACACCATTTTCAATATGCATCCTAAATTGCATATCTTTACTTTTGAATGTTTAACTATGTTTATGTGAATAGATACTTCGTGTTTCTTTATTGTATTCTGTTTTTTACTAAACAATAAATAAGACAGTGTCCCTGCTGTACTTTATTCTGATGATTATCCACTATAAATATATCCTTAAACATAAACTCATGCATTAGACGAATACTTTTTGGAATAACTGTAGGTCCTACCAGGGTTTCTACAAATTAGAAACTTTATGCGTGTTTTCCCCTAACAACAATAATAATAGTAATAATGCTTTCAATTTAATCATTCACTAGTTTTTGCTATTTCCTATTCCTGTTACTTACTACAACTTTTTATTGCTATTGTTTCAGTGGTCTAGATTTACTTAACCTCACATTTCAATATTTCTGACATACCTATTCCTTTTCTTGTGTCCCATTTCCCTGGGGCACATACACCAAGTGACGAAGTGTGCAATGAAACGCTGGAAGCGCCACTTCACCAAGAATTTCAGGACAAAAACATGAAAACAATATTTTATTTGCTCTGGATACATTTTCAAAATATATTTGCAAATACCTGCGGAATTTGACGGACAATTTGACAGTTGCTTAGTATCCAGTGGCCAGTTCTGCGAGCTCATACGTATTCCTAACCTTGAATACCAAGCTTCGTAGGTTTCCGGGAGTAATCGCGACTCTTCGATAGTCAGCAAGCACTGACAGCATTTATCACGTGAAGTCTCTGTAGCGTGTGAAGAAAAGTTCATTTTTTATATTATATGATGATTTTAAATACAACTGTAAGTATATTTCAATAGCAATAGCAATAATATTTTAGTGGTGACAAATAGAAAATTGTGAAGTTTTAAGTTACTAGCAAAAGTTTGTGAATTGTATACTTTCTCCATTTAGATAACGTGGTGTGGGTCAGCGAACGTCTGAGTGGAGAGGGGAAGCTTATAGTGTGAGTAGGGCCTACGTGTGACTGTACAATAGAAAGAGTACTAAACAGTAGCCTTAGTTCTTTGAGTCATTATTCTCTCTTATTTTAATGAAAAATGTTATTTGGAGCTTCCCTCACTTTGAAAGTCGCACCTCGCTACTGGACCTACGTGTGACTGTACAATAGAAAGAGTACTAAACAGTAGCCTTAGTTCTTTGAGTCATTATTCTCTCTTATTTTAATGAAAAATGTTATTTGCAGCTTCCCTCGGTTTGAAAGTCACGCCTTGCTACTGAACCTACGTGTGACTGTATAATAGAAAGAGTACTAAAGAGTAGGCTTAGTTCTTTGAGTCATTATTCTCTCTTATTTTAATGAAAATTATTATTTGGGGCTTACCTCACTTTGAAAGTCACGCCTCGCTACTGGACCTACGTGTGATTACAATAGAAAGAGTACTAAACAGTAGCCTTAGTTCTTTGAGTCATTATTCTCTCTTATTTTAATGAAAATTATTATTTGGGGCTTCCCTCACTTTGAAAGTCACGCCTCACTACTGGACCTACGTGTGATTACAATAGAAAGAGTACTAAACAGTAGCCTTAGTTCTTTGAGTCATTATTCTCTCTTATTTTAATGAAAATTATTATTTGGGGCTTCCCTCACTTTGAAAGTCACGCCTCGCTACTGGACCTACGTGTGATTACAATAGAAAGAGTACTAAACAGTAGCCTTAGTTCTTTGAGTCATTATTCTCTCGTATTTTAATGAAAATTATTATTTGCAGCTTCCCTCACTTTGAAAGTCACGGCTGGACTTACTGGACTTACGCGTGACTGTACAATAGAAAGAGTACTAAACAGTAGCCTTAGTTCTTTGTCATTATTCTCTCTTATTTTAATGAAAATTATTATTTGGAGCTTCCCTCACTTTGAAAGTCACGCCTCTCTACTGGAGCTACGTGTGACTGTACAATAGAAAGAGTTCTAAGCAGTAGCCTTAATTCTTTGAGTCATTATTCTCTCTTATTTTAATGAAAAATGTTATTTGGAGCTTCCCTCACTTTGAAAGTCACACCTCACTACTAGACCTACATGTGACTGTACAATAGAAAGAGTACTAAACAGTTGCCTTAGTTCTTTGAGTCATTATTCTCTCTTATTTTAATGAAAATTATTATTTGGAGCTTCCCTCGGTTTGAAAGTCACGCCTTGCTACTGAACCTACGTGTGACTGTACAATAGAAAGAGTACTAAACAGTAGCCTTAGTTCTTTGAGTCATTATTCTCTCTTATTTTAATGAAAATTATTATTTGGAGCTCCCCTCGGTTTGAAAGTCACGCCTTGCTACTGAACCTACGTGTGACTGTACAATAGAAAGAGTACTAAAGAGAAGCCTTAGTTCTTTGAGTCATTATTCTCTCTTATTTTAATGAAAATTATTATTTGGAGCTCCCCTCGCTTTGAAAGTCAGGCCTCGCTACTGGACCTACGTGTGTCTACAATAGAAAGAGTACTAAAGGGTAGTCTTAGTTCTTTGAGTCATTATTCTCTCTTATTTTAATGAAAATTATTATTTGGAGCTTCCCTCGCTTTGAAAGTCACATTTCGCTGCTGGACCTACGTGTGACTGTACAATAGAAAGAGTACTAAAGAGTAGCCTTAGTTCTTTGAGTCATTATTCTCTCTTATTTTAATGAAAATTATTATTTGGAACTTCCCTCGCTTTGAAAGTCGCACCTCGCTACTGGACCTACATGTGACTGTACAATAGAAAGAGTACTAAATAGTAGCCTTAGTTCTTTGAGTCATTATCTCTTATTTTAATGAAAATTATTATTTGGAGCTCCCCTCACTTTGAAAGTCACGGCTGGACTTACTGGACTTACGCGTGACTGTACAATAGAAAGAGTACTAAACAGTAGCCTTAGTTCTTTGTCATTATTCTCTCTTATTTTAATGAAAATTATTATTTGGAGCTTCCCTCGCTTTGAAAGTCACATTTCGCTGCTGGACCTACGTGTGACTGTACAATAGAAAGAGTACTAAAGAGTAGCCTTAGTTCTTTGAGTCATTATTCTCTCTTATTTTAATTAAAATTATTATTTGGGGCTTCCCTCGCTTTGAAAGTCACATTTCGCTGCTGGACCTACGTGTGACTGTACAATAGAAAGAGTACTAAAGAGTAGCCTTAGCTCTTTGAGTCATTATTCTCTCTTATTTTAATTAAAATTATTATTTGGGGCTTCCCTCGCTTTGAAAGTCACGCCTCGTTACTGGACCTACGTGTGACTGTACAATAGAAAGAGTACTAAAGAGTAGCCTTAGTTCTTTGAGTCATTATTCTCTCTTATTTAAATGAAAATTATTATTTGGAGCTTCCCTCACTTTAAGTGTCAGGCCTCGCCACTGTGAAAGGTGAAGTAAAATGGTGGGACACGGGGACGTTAACTACCCTTCTGGGTCACGAAGTTAAAAGTCACGATCTACCGTTTGAAACATCCCATTGAGAAAAGTACAACATACCTATCAAGCGTTTCTTCATTGACATCAGTCTTCTCGAACTCCATGATCTCGTCAAAGGACCGAACGTACCAGTCATTGACAAGGTTTACTGAAGGCATCCGCAAGAGGTTGTCTGGCAGAAGGTGGATCTCCTTCATAATGTTGGCTAGCCTTACGGGCAGCTCCTTCCGTAGAAATATGAACGACTTCCGCTCACATGCGCTCAAACCTGCAACAAACACAAACTTTCTGAAATGTGTCATCTTCATTTGTTTCAATGTGGCAGGGACTAAGGCAGAGAAACGTGAATTCTTGTCTAATCTCTGCTGGTATTCGGTATGTGTTTGATCCTTACTTTTAACTGTTCTAGCCCTCGTAACATTTCAATTCACTGTTATTAATCCTTTAAAATCAATTCTGTATATAGTACTTTGATACAGGGTACGTCAATACATTTATGTTATAATAAAGTCAGATATGGAACATTTGCAATGTGTTCAAGTATTTTGTCTATACATTGAAGGACACGATACAAAATAATGCAATGTCCTACACATACAGAGATTTATTAAGTTGCAGATAAAACACATTATCTCTACTTTTGATTGTACTGTAGTGCAGTACTCCATTCTTACACATCGTAGTTCTGATTGAGGTTAAGTGTATATATAAGATTCTTGAACAAACCGAATATTCTTTTAGACCTCTTATACACTAATTACACATTTACTGTACAATAATACTAGTGCCTGTCCTTTAACATGTCAGAGATATTAATACTCATTTACCTTGCTGTGTTTATAAACAAACATTCAGAAGAGCCTTCTGTAGTAACGTTGACCTTTAGGAAACAAAACAAATCGTCCCTCGTCGTCAGGGTTTGCTTTTGAGGTTAACGAGTACCGAGTGCAAGGTCCTGTGTTCGAGTCATATTTCTTATCAAAGATACCCCGCTATACGCATATCTTGCTTCCCGGTTGGCTAATGTCAAACAAGCCGTATGCAATGCGATACAAGATTGATAGATGTTGGCGAGAGGCAGGTTTAAACCAAGTATCCTCTGTAGTTTGTTGATGTGATTTTTCTATACAATCTGTCTGTAGTCGGCAAAGAGTGGAAGCTACAGATATTACGTTATCAGCAGTTGAATCTCTTACAGTGGACGGGTTCGAATGTGAACACCGCCATATGCTCACAAAGTAGAAAACTAACATTCAATGTATTACAGTTTTGTAAGGAAGACAAACGTAACGCTCTAATTATTACGATAAATAATGCTACAGCAACGAACTATACGTAAAATAGTGAAAGTGGTTCAACATCTCCCACATCCAAAAAAGTTCCAACTCGATGAGTTTTACGAACAGAGAAGAGAAATTCCTACAGCACTTAAACATATGTTGTTAAAGAAAAAATCCCTTTTGAAGGTGGAAAGACACAGAATACTTAAAAACATGGGATATCGATTTCGTAAGCCGTACCGATGGTCAGACTGTACTCCCGCCTTCTCTAGCCCCTCTAAACCGAGCGCCTCCCATAACAAGAGCATTCACTTGTCAGAAAGGTAATATTAATATTGTGGACCTATTGTGGTCCATTATTGCGTGTTTCTGCTAGGGAGGATTAAGGTAAGGATAAGGACCCAGTGGCTTGATATGGCACCGCGTGATTTTATTCGAGCGCTTTCTCTGGTGAGATAGCTTCAAAGGATCAAGCTGGGTCCGTCAGCTCCTGTTTGATAGTGCGAGACTCACTGCCAGAGATCGACAAACCAGCGAAGCTAGACCGGGAACAAAGAACCGGAATAGGTTTTCTTGTACACTGTAAACAATAACAAATGGTTGGGAAATACTCGCAACACGGTATAATGTGCTGGTATAACCACCTCCCGACTGACTCGTCGTCGTGCTGTTGGCAGGCTGAGGGACGGCCTGTGGTGTGTCATGCGTGTACCTGTCCTAGGAGGGACTTAACCACTTATGACAGGAATGTAGGTTTTACGGGATGGTTTGAATTTAGATTGATGAAAAGAAGGAAGGCAGTCTAAGCTCCTCAACGGTTGAGAAATCAGGTGCAACGGCCAGTTGTGCACCGCTGGGTGTAACATTTTTGAAAGAAAAAGAAAATTGATTGAATTAGAATAATCCAAGCAATCCTTGGTAGAATAACCTTAGGGTTATCGGTTATACCCACAAGCCATTCGGGGTAGCCGGTACCGCTTTAGGCGGCGTTCGTTGGGAAGTTGTCCCCAAGAGATCTAACCAGGGCGCTCTGGTGGTGAGGTAATTCTCGTAGGATTTCTTGGCCCAGCGTGTAATCACATCCTCCACAAAGGGGAGAGATGAGGTTTAATGGAGTAGTCTCACGGGAAAGCATCTGCATACATATAAGATAATCCGAAGACCTAATACCTAGACGCTTAGTACGGCTTTATCTGGGCAGTATAAAAGTGTCGATTGTCGCAGGCGGTTGTCTTAGTGTCGCAGTGCTATATCTAGCCTTAAATGGGCGCTATTGCCCCGTGGGCCCGCCTCGGTAGCGTAGATGGTAGCATGTCTGTCTCACGTTAAAGAGGTCCCTAGTTCGAATCTCGGTCACGGTGAGTTACCTGGATAAGGCTTTTTCCGGGTTTTTTTCCTTATCCTGCAAGACGAATATCGGGTAACTCTAAGCTCAGTGGACCCCGGACTCATTTGAGCATCATTTCACCAATTTCATTCAACTTCCGATATGACAACGTTGGAGGACGTAAATTGCAACCCCCCAAAAAATTGCCCCGTGGGGGGGGGGTGTACGCCCAGTGCTGGCTGCGCTCTTCCGCCTGCCTGGGAGGCATCTGAGCACAGTCCACTTGACAGACTGGAGGGAAAGGAACTAATGTTTAGGTACGGGACTTACCAAAACCATTTCTGGGCTTGGGGGTTTGGAGTCAGGGGAAAGTGGCCCTGTTTAGTTCAGGTTACCCAATGCATCTTTGGGCAACCGTTAACTCTGTCTGGGGCGAGGAGCCCTATGGTCGTAACGGCCAAGAGTGTTCACCAAGTAATTGGGATGGGAGTCTAGCTTCCAAGTCCAAGTCGATACTGATAGGCGCTAGCTCAAGGCAACTAGAATACTCAGGTAGGCCATTCCGGAGAGTCGCGCTGCCATTGGCTAACGCGCATGACGTCACTGAGAATACAGTTCAACCGCGAGAGTTAAACACTAGCCCGTCAGTGTGTGTTATTTAAGCTCTGCTACGTGTAAAATCGGAAGGAATAAACATCCACTTGTGTATTATAATGAAGGTTATTTCTAGCAGTTGTATTAAGAGTTTAAAACATGTTATTATTCATATGTACTTACTCAGTGTAGCTCAAGAAAATGACGAAGCAACCTATTGAAGATTTTTCTTTGCTGCAAGTTTCCTGATCATTTCTGCCTTCGCTCTTTTGTTTAAGTGCCTAATTCTAATGAAGGTTCTTGTCCTCACATAAAGAGAGATCACTTTGTGATGAATTTCGGGAAACTTGGAACTTATTATAGAAATTAACTTTTGCATCACTCCATTACACTTCGCAGCACTTTGTCCATGGAATCTACAAAATATTACTTCTGTACCTTGTTCTGCCGTTTCAAAACACTGTTTTCTTTCTTCAGGGCTTGCATCCGAGTCTTTAGTCTAATTATTTCCTCTTCAGCAACAACACAGTGGTCAGGAGCTACCTCCGTGCTGGTCGACGGGTCAAATTTTGTATTTTTGGGAGATAAAGATACTATAATAGACAGCGCCCTCTTTCGCACGGTCCTAACTTCGCACCGGCGATCTCTTGCTGATATTGGCTATTAATAAAAACAGTTTTATTATTATTTCTATTATTATTATTATTATTATTATTATTATTATTATTATTATTATTATTATTATTATTATTATTATTATTATTATTATTATTATTATTATTATTATTATTATTATTATTATTATTATTATTATTCCACGCATCAAACTTTTCTTATAAAAAGGAGCGAATAAACTCAGTGTACACATAGAAACAAATACATAAATGGAATGTGTATCTGACAATTACCTGCAAATTGGTTTTGCTGGTACTTGCTACTAGCGCCTCAAATACATCCCCATGCCAATTAGGAATTTTCTGTGACGGTACAGCGTCGCCCTTTAATTTTCTTTTTAGCGGCAAATCTAACAGCTCGTTTTTTAAATCCCGTTCATAGTTTTCGGGCAGGAAGTAATCGGAACAAATCCTTGCATTATTCACATTAACCGGATCAGCCCTTTTACAGCGTAAAACCCACTTGCGCTGTAGTTCTCGATCTTTAGGCAAACAATGGAAAATCACATTCGTAGTTTTATACGAAGCATTTTTGTATTCAGCAACAGCGCAATGGTTTCTACTTTTACTCATAGGCACAGCCAATAACTACAATAGCTCATAAGCAACCGCATCTCGTTTATTTCATCAGAAGGATTGTGGAATTTGCATGCATCAGCGCCTTATCTTATCTTATAATGTGCAATCATAATATTGCATTACGCACATTCACGTGTAAGCGCTCTTGCGTTGTATTCTCAGTGACGTCACGCCCCTCAGTCAGCAGTGACAGTGTTTTGCGCGGGAAGGTGGGAATGGCCTGCCCTGCGCTAGCTCGCCTGCTTATTTAAATTAACATTCGTCGACACCTGTTCCAGCTGCCGGCGCTATGTACCGATGCTGCCATCTTTGCTTACATGACTTAACTTAGTTATAATTACTGTTTTAACAATAATTATCGGTTCTAGTGTGATGAAGTGTATGTATTGTGATTACATTTACAATTAACTCAGTTACTATCTTCCAATGTATTAAGATGAATAAGTACATCAAAGTGTCAATAAGAGACGACAGTTGAGAGATTAAGGTCAATGCAAAAAGACTTCGGCATCGCGACCCCTTCCTCCTGGAGATGAGGAAGGATTAAGAGAAGATGGTTAATTAACTTCTTTAACGACAAACCAAAGCACCGCAGGGAAACCTGAGAGGATTAGGTCAACGTATCGAGCGGCCCAGCTGTTCTGGACGTCTGACGATATTACAAATAATCTCCGTTTGGCGTAATTAGCTTAGAAAGTGATAAACACTCCTTCTGATGAAACAAGCGCCTTCTTTCTTCTTTTTTATGCCCCGCCTTAGCTACAATGGTCAGTCATATCGGCTGGCCTTTTGACTTTGCAACACATTGACTAGCATGTTACGTCAATTGTTTATTTTTTCTACATTAGATTACACATAGGACGATAACGAATAATTCTCACACCGGGAATTGAACCCGCGACACTTCGTGTCCCGCAAACAAACGTTAAACATGTTTTCAACTTTTAAAGTAAATTAATGTATTTCTAAATGATTTCACACCAAACTGTAACATTACAGAAAGTATTTGTCTGCACTTTGAAAAGGTTTATGATTTATACAAGCCATTCAGAATAAAGAGGACATCTGTGAACATTTCTGAAAAGTTTAAGATATATATTTTATTTGTCGCATGAATATATTAAATCTGTTTTAATCAGAATCTTTAAACCCATTTTTGAAAGGAAATATATATATTTCCGTGTAAAGGTAGCTTGGGTTGAAAGCTCATTTTGAAAATCTTCGTGGCCATCTTTGTAAGATACTGTACTTAAATATAAGTTTGGTAATTATCCGATTTGTTGTTTTTGAATTATGCGAGACCTTTGTTCCCTTGAAAGTTTCAAGACGCGTGTTTGCAACATTGAATGCAATACCTGTGTGGAGAAATAAATACATCAGACGTTAGATATGTCGTTGACATTTATGTGTTTGCTAATATTGTGAACTGGTTGTATCGGGAAGTTTCCGGAATCCCACGCAGCAGCTAAGTTGCTTAAATTATCACCAGGGGCAGCACGGCTGGCACTAACCAGGTGGGCTGTGTGTTTCCTTGGCTTGCTCCTGCACTTCCGTAATGCGGCCTAATACGTAACCCATATCAAGAAAAACCGAAAATAAGTATTTAATGACATGCTATACTAAAATTAGTGTTAGTGTCGCGACAATTGACACGTGTATTCCATACACTTTACAAATCAGCAATATTATAGAAGTTGTAATCTTTTTAGCAAATTCACTTTTACAAAATGTTCCAATGATGTAGTTCAGGTAAAATTCTAAAATTTGTAATGCAGATTCTCAAAACACAAGCAATTATTTTTCGAAGTTTTTGAGTTATTGATTTTAAAGCTTTACAGAAAACCACCTAGAAATTTCAAAAGACAGAATTAAATATCCTTTTTTGAACTGAGACTGGTCAAACAAAATTATAAGACATATTTGGCGTACATTAATGAAATTCAGATTTAAAAATTAATAACTCTGAAACTAAAGTAAATATTTTATTTACTTATTTATTTATCTGAAAGGTTCCCTGAAGAGAAGCTCATGCTAGGAAACAGTATAAAAATTTATAAAACTACCTGACCCGGCAAACTTCATACCGCCAATCAAATTTGTCTGAACTTATCTAAATAAATAAATCAAATTAGAATTACTTAGTTACTTTGCAATTGGGGAATGACGTTTAAATACAACACAGTTACAATTAAGTTAATCAATTTAAAGCTTTCTGATAAACAACATTTTTTGTCTTTTTTGTGGTGCATTAATATATAAAGATGATGGCTTTCCGATGCGCGAACACGCGACCAAGTTCCAATGACTGACCTTGCGATTTATTTATGGTCATCGCAAAGGCCAAACGTAAGCGAAAATGTAGATGCTTAACATAAAAAGGTAAATCCATTGGAATCATCGTAATCACAAAGGAATTCAATTAATGTTGTGTCAATTCAATTCACATTCACGAATTCACAAATACAAATTACAAAGAAGATATCCAAGTGTTCACCAATATTTGCCATCTGTGGTCAATAGCGTTATAGTGCGTTCAGAAATTAATTTTGTGTCTAATCTTGGAAAGTTATATCATCATGCTACATAAAACATTTCAGTCTTAATAACAAATGATAAACGTTATTTAATAAAGTATGGTAAGTGAAATATCTTTGAAGACTTTGGCAAGGAGTGGAATATCTTTGTACTTTGTAATGCTTTTGTTTGTCCAAAATAAAAGAAGGTGTATGTGTTCCGTAAAAGTTTACGTGTGTACTTTTATATTTAGTTAATAACCCGGTCCATTATCACTTCAGGTTTCTTTCTCACCTTTTAAACCTTCCTTGGACTTATACAAATATTTCAAAACCTAAATTAGACAAATCGTTCAGCCGTTCTCGAGGTTTTGTGAGACTAACAAACGTTAATTCATTTGTTGTATATATATATAGATGATGGCACGCAAACATCCCTTAACAATATTTATAATACATGTTTATAGTAGGAATTAATTATCGTACATATATAACAGACGCATACGCACACATAAAACAAAGATACAAACATTCACTATAAGTGAACGGAGGTAATAAGAGCAGAGAACACTGCAAACAGCTATATATTATATAAGACATTAAAACATATTAATTTTTAACCAGGCCAGCTAATCAATTCAGCTATATCAAAAATGCCTTAAGTAAATTTTCAACTAGTTTATTTTTAAAACTTATTATGTTTCTGCAGCTTTTAAATTCTAATGGCAATTTATTGTATAAGTTGAGGTTAAGTTGTTCAGGTCATAAGTAGAAGTGTTCACAGTTGGCTTTATTAAGTTTCCTTTATTTCTTGTATTATATATGTGAGGAGCATTCATATGCTAGATTACACTTAAGCAGATTATTTTTAATGTTATAGAGATACATTATGAAAGAAAACTCTGTGTTTACTTGTAATGGTAAAAGGTTAGTTACATGGTAGAGTGTTTTTGTGTTTATTCTGAAAGGCAGATTGTAGATTATTTTCAAGGCACAATTTTGGAGTACTTCGAGGCTCTATCACACCTGAAATTTTAAAAGTATATACTGTTTATATAAAGCCAACACTGAATATAAGTATTCAGTTAAATTGAATGTCAGTGGTGTCACCTGGTGTGTTTTTACATAATTAATCTTTAATGGCGGCCTGTTCACGTGTCAGTTCCTTATAGTTTTTTAAAACAGAATGTAGACTTCGCGAAGGTTGACGTCATGTTTGTGTAAGAACCGCAGATGTCCATAGCGATAAACGACATTTGTTTTTGTAAACTGGACAACGTGACCTGCTTCACATATGTTTAATTTCTATAAATCGCTACATACAAGTACAACTAGTGATGTCCACAGTTCATCGTATCTGTAGGCTATTGTGGTTAAAATGAATATTCAGCGTTATAAATAGAAAGGGGTTTAATGTGTAATTCGCGATTATGGTGATCAGAATACCGAGATCAATACTGGGATTCGAACCACAGATCTTTTTACCACTAAACTATCGTGGTCGCCACTCGGCAGTGTAACCAAACCCATTTCTAACCCTTGTCTAATTTCCCGATGAGGAATTCTCAATCATGTAACAGAAAATTTAAGTGGAGAGATGTAAAATGAGAAATTGTGATAAAACGTCCTCTTGAACGTGAGACCGACACACTACAGGATTGGTTGGTGCCGACTTTAAGGGAAGCAAGGCAATTCCTGCACCTCCCCCAATAATTTTACAGAAGGGACCTGACCTACTAAAATTGCAATATCGATCTCTCAGTAAGCCAAACTAAATTATTTAAACAGTCCCTTCCTTTACCACACGGGTCATGTTGAGGAACACATTGTCAACATTCTAATTCTAACCATGTAACATGGAGAGTCATAATCGATACCTCTTCATGTTGCCATGTTTTCACCACTTAACCACAATGGGCGACACTGAATTCTTTGTTAAAGAGAAAACACCCTACTGGTGAAATTCACCTCACAAGTCACAGTAGACACACGCACGTCAGTACGTTTGTAGTCCCAAGACAATTTACAGATTTTAGAATGAACGTCCCCACATTACGAGCCTGAAACAAAACACTAACGGCACAGAGTTCTATCGTGCAGGCCTTGAGTTTTACGCATATATGTAACTCATGAAGCATTTTGCAGTCTCAGGAACTTTATAAGTTAGAAATGTCTGGACAAATGGGCATTCCACCCAAAAATACAATTCCCAGAGTTCGCTGTAAATGCGCCTTTAGAGGGCTCTTGAGTAAAATCATTTTTAAAGGTATTTCTGTCCGCGTGTGTGTGTAAACAGTATCACATGACACATCAAGATCCTCAAGAATATACACCCCCCCCCCCAATCCAAACTATCCTTTAGGTGGAAAAGTTTTCCAATATTTTGATTGCCGCTTACAATTTAATTAAATTACCATGTGTTTAAGATATTTTCATGACAAATAAATGCATATCTTGAATTTTTCTTGTAACTCCCTCAAAATTTGAATATTCCAATTGGTTCCCGAGATTTAGGGAAAGCTACAAATTTTCACAAACAAATATCTAAGGTGAAATTGGTATAACGTATTGAGAATATGATTGTTTTGCAATGATATCTTTCTTTTATTTACATAAATTTGCTTTATCACTTGAAGCCCTTACACGAGCTAGGCTAGTGCTTATCTTAGTTGAACATTTATTACCACGTCGTCTTAGTCACACTTCACCTTTTTACAACTGCAGCACCTGATTAGACCTCATTTTGACACACAACACATGTTTATATTATGTAACAGCTGCCATACTGGGTTCGACAATGCTAAAAACAGAGACAGCGTTGATTTCCCCCTCAAATTGCTACAAGCCACAGAGTTCTACATATACAAATTACCAATGTTATCTCATCTTGAAGTAATTCACGTAAATTTAAACATGTGCGAGTACTATACCAAAGATGTTTGGTCCGAGACAAAACAAAATCGTTTCCATTGCCAACTGAACTAAAAAAGGGCGACATTACAAAATTATTTCATCACTGTTGCCAAAAATCAAACCAAATCTCCCGTGCGAGACACACGTAACCAATTTATGTTGGTGAGACGCTTTAATATGATACTTTCGACGGGAAGAAACATTATACTGATATTAACCTAATAGAAATATATTTATCACAAAATGTAACACTTCAATTCTTAACCCACTTTGTATCTTTAAGTATGTTAATCTAAGCGCATTGTGTCAAAAAAGAGAACTAATTTTTATAATGCAATAAATAAAGGGAGCAGTAATATTATCTATAGGTAGATGTCAGCGTTATTCGAGCCCTTCGACCGGAGGGGGCGAAGCCCTCTAAAAGGTAACAGTGGGTCATTCAAGGCGGAGAATTGTCAATTTCTGCGATTTGAGAAATGTCGAGATGCTTTTAGAATAATGGCACCGTGACCTAAGGGAGCGCTTAAGTCAGACAGCGATGCCAATCGGCCAGAGAGGGTGAGAAAGTGAGAAGTTACGAGCCAGTGCATGTTAGCGCTGCGGACAATTGAGCACTAATAAAACTGACAAAGTATACATCTCCAGAATTGCATAAACGATTTCATATCGTTACATTTGAGTAGACTTGAATGACACTGACAAAAAAATACATAAAGACATTTAAAATGCAACTAATTTTATTAAGGAGTTTGAAGATAAATAAAGAGTTACTTCTGCCACGTATGTATATTTACGACACTTCATTTGTGTTGAAGTCATGCCGTCTGATTTATTATCGGCCTTTAAGGGCGTTGAGTAGATTTTCGGAAATGAGTTATGGCAAGATAAGGACGAGACGTGAGTAAACTGAGATCATGTTCCAAGGTTCAAAGACAGTCTGGCGTGTCTGTCGGTCGCGGAAGTGTCTGGAACACTTATCTACTGACAAGTGTGGATTTTGTATATTACCTAGTGTAAACGTAACACTCAGTGGCGCATTCAAACATTATAGGTGACTAAGCCTCATGTTTATTCTTCCATGGAGATTTGACAACAAACACAACATACATAACCAAACTCCGGCACATTGGGATTCATTTTCATTTGAGCTATATAGTAGCCATCGTATTTATTAAGGGAGCCATTTTTATGATATAGCCATTGCTACAACCTTTCTCAAATTTTATTAAGCATAAAGGAATCCTCCTGCCCTTAGTCATCGAGTCCCTCGGACCTACTCGGGAGGTTCAATCCAAATAGCTTTACGTAACTCAGAAACCAAAAACAGAAAATAAGAGAAATTCATTGTTTGGCTAAACAAATACAGACTTTAAGTAAGAATATAGTGTTCAAGTGGATCCCTGGACACTGTGCATCGAGTCACGATAAGAAGGAAGATATCCTAGCAAAAAAAGCGAACCAAAATTCAAAATAACATGCTGTCAAAACTACCAATAGAATCAGTTAAACGTAACACCAAGAAGAAAATGAACAATGATTATAAAACTGAATTAGCCACAAATATATTAAATTCCAAAGAAGAAAAATTCTAAGCATACTTAAAACTAATTCCTGAACTACCTCGAAAAACAGAGTTATAATACCAGTGGACATGACTGTCTCAACTCCCTGCATAAAGTTGGCTTGTTATCAACTCCAAACTGAATGCTATGCAACAAGGAAAAGGAAATGAATATGGAACATCTATCTGTCCGGGAACAACTTAAAAACTGTGGAGACTTGACCTCAAAATACTGGGAGCAACAAGGAGAATGCCTTTGCTGCTAAATACCTGAGCATTTAGTCCAGTAAACGCTCCTTAGAAACGTGGCTTATTGTTGCCATTTTATATACTGATACTTTAAATATATATACATTATTATTCCACAACACTTCCATTGCATCAATACGTTACGGAGCGTACATTTCTGGTTATTCGCTTACTTATGCTTTGGAAACAATAGAATCTCACTGAAGTCATTGTGCATTAAAGATCATTCATATATTACCGTGTTCTTGCGTTCAGTTCTTTACAAGCTGGCGTTACATTCTCATGCATTAAATGTTCTTTGTGTGGCAACACTGTTTTTTGCTTCTTCCGAGAGAGGTAAGGGTGTGGTGTAGAAATGATATTAATTAAATAATTGCAAGTTAAACGTGAGGGTTGTTGCTGAAGTAGAAGCTGATATTCAGCCATTACCATAAACATTATCAAGACTTCCAAAGGGCTTTGTGCCCTTGACTTTGGTTTCTATCCAAGTCAGCTACCCAGACCAGCTGTGGATGTGTCAAAACCAAACATCCGGTCTAAACAATTTGCCTTGCTTAGTCACGGTCGGTTTCCCAGGGCCAGATGTAAAATGCATCAACTTGGAAACAGCTATTACATTTCATTTTATTGTCCAACCTTGGGCCAGTTTGTTCTTTCTCTTTGTCTTCTCATATTGATTAACTTTTCTATGTACAGAACGTTGTGGCTGATATCAAACGCATCCTTCACACGTCTTTTATTGTCCTCATCTACAAATACTTATTGCTCTATTTCAAGATAAACATCTTAATTTAGTTACAACGAAATACAATAAGTGATAGTCAAATGTTTTGTCGTGCCTGTATGTACACGAGATAAAAAAAATTGAATTAACGACTTACTATTTGAGAAAAACATATTACATTAGGTTAGACTGATTTGCATTCAGTGAATTCACTAGTAGTCGTGAATAATGAACATGTCAAACAAGTTTAATAGTATATACTTGAATACTGATCATAACAGACAGGGATAGTTACATGTGATACAAAATGAAACTGTTCCCTGCAGACTAGCAAATGTGTATTTGGTAGTTTCAGTATGTCTCAGCATTTTATATTAGATTTGCAATGGATAACACTTATTGCCAGTTCTTTAATACACATAGGTATATTTGAGCAAAATCAAAGGTAAATTGTCATTAGAACAGTTATTTATCATAGGTAATGTCACATAGGGAAGTTCAAAACCACGAGTTGCATTTGTATGGACTATTTCACGAATAAAACAAATTGTTAAAAGCAATAAAACAAATTATTTGGTTTCCTAAATGACATAGACCAACATTATCACGTCAATAAAACTTAACCTCACAAGTCACGACATACAAGATTAATAGTTCTTACAGGCCGTGAACTAGGCCGTCAGGTGGTAATGAAATTAAATGTGTAGTGTTTAACGCCCGCTTTTACTACATACGGCACCGCAGGCGATGACACTGATGATACATGAGATGAAGATGGAGCACCGGTGGAATGAGATGGCGCCCCAGCGCCGTGTTGTCCACCACAAATCCCACTTTGCGGTCGCCTGGGATCGAACCCGGGCCGCCTTGGTGAGAGCCAAGCGGTCTAACCACTGAGCCACGGTGCGATCTCGTCAGGTGGTGCTGACTGATTATAACAAAATAATAAAGTAACATAACCTCTATTAACAAACAACAAAGTTCATTTATTTTAAATTACAACAAAGTTGCAGTTATTTAAGTTGAATATTCGTTTTGTACGAGAAGAACAAACTTGATTTAATCCTTTAAATTCACAATTATAAAATTAGCAATTATACCCAACAGTAAAGGAAAATGTGATAACTGTGCTTGGTGTACAGTTATGGATTCAGAGATTTGCGATTGGTCGGTATTTGACGAATCCTAGTAGTCGATTGTCTATTCGAGGTTAGTGACGTATGTGTCAAATCGGATAATTTGTCATTCAGATGATGTTGATTTTGACCAACAATGTTAAATGCACTGACATTTTCACTTTTTCCTTTAAGATCATTAGGAAGAGCGATAAACATTTTGATGGTTTCATAATACAAGAAACGACAAAGTTTAGCGCTGGGATGTTACACTTTTGTCGAGTGTTTATTTCATTGTTATAAATGAGGCCCGATTGTATACAAAAAATGTTAACATCGAGAGTAAATACAGGCAAGGAAGAGTTAATATCTTCATTGTTCTATAACGATATTTGCAAGAGCGGCTGCTTTGGATATTGGAAATGATTCTTCTAACCTTCTTTTGCATGTAAGATATACGCTGTAGTTTCAAGGTAAGGCAGGAAAAAGAAGCCTTGACTTATGGAGCAACCTCGTATCAAAAAGATAGGATTTTTACGTGCAATTAAAGATGAGAAAATGAGCATCAAACGCTATCAGGAGCAGTTATAACCGGTTTTACAGGCAAGGTCTGCTGATATCTTGACCTACTAGATGTGAGTGACAGACACCCACAATTTTCCTATTGAAGAAGCTTGGGGAGACCATCATGACATTTGTCTGTGTTATCACGCGGATGTACTGGCGTATCCTGACATTCTGCAAAGGCAGTGACGTTATAACATCCATCATTTACATAACCAAACTGTATATGTAGTTCAATGCACAGTGAATACAGAAAGTATTCGTACAACATTAAATTTCTAAAGAAAACCGATATTCTGAACAATATTTTCCTGCCATTTTGCTGCTACCGAACACTTTAAACAGGCTCTCTCTCTCTTTTACCCAGAAGTGTATGGTCTTTTCACGGTACTTTCAACCGAATTCTATGAGGGATTTTTTCCTGACATAGAACTTGTTCCGTTGTATTTATTGGTTATTAACTTTACAAACAGAATTGTTCAAACAACAATATAAATGAGTAACAATCTAGGGAGCAGTCACTTCTAGGTTTGTTTACCCTGTCAATGATGTTAACCGATATCTCGAAGAGGGTACAGTCTAATTCTCTCTCCAATAGTCGTGACATTCCTTCTTCTGCACATTTTACTTCACTTCCGCTTGATATCAGTCTGTACATACAGGTCACTTGCTGTAAGACAGGCTACTCATAAAGAACGAGTATCATGTGACATAGTTAATGTACTTTCCTTTGGTGTACCAATACTTTGTTTTTACACAAATGACACCTGGTTTATTACTTATTTCCATTTTCTTTTCATGAAGACAACGTTACCGAATCTGCCAATCTAATAAATATCGCTATATCCAGAATATCAAGTCTGGTCTCAAAACGTTTCGTTCTGACTGTACATAACGTACGTCTCCCTTATCACACAATAAACCTGTTTTACTACATAAGCATTTTGCAGTTGAACATTTATTACCACGTCGTCTTAGTCACACTTCACCTTTTTACAACTGCAGCACCTGATTAGACCTCATTTTGACACACAACACGTGTTTATATTATGTAACAGCTGCCATACTGGGTTCGACAATGCTAAAAACAGAGACAGCGTTGATTTTCCCCTCAAATTGCTACAAGCCACTGAGTTCTACATATACAAATTCCCAATTTTATGTGATCTTGAAGTAATTCACGTAAATTTAAACATGTGCGAGTACTATACCAAAGATGTTTGGTCCGAGACAAAACAAAATCGTTTCCATTGCCAACTGAACTAAAAAAGGGCGACATTACAAAATTATTTCATCATTGTTGCCAAAAATCAAACCAAATCTCCCGTGCGAGACACACGTAACCAATTTATGTTGGTGAGACGCTTTAATATGATACTTTCGACGGGAAGAAACATTATACTGATATTAACCTAATAGAAATATATTTATCACAAAATGTAACACTTCAATTCTTAACCCACTTTGTATCTTTAAGTATGTTAATCTAAGCGCATTGTGTCAAAAAAGAGAACTAATTTTATAATGCAATAAATAAAGGGAGCAGTAATATTATCTATAGGTAGATGTCAGCGTTATTCGAGCCCTTCGACCGGAGGGGGCGAAGCCCTCTAAAAGGTAACAGTGGGTCATTCAAGGCGGAGAATTGTCAATTTCTGCGATTTGAGAAATGTCGAGATGCTTTTAGAATAATGGCACCGTGACCTAAGGGAGCGCTTAAGTCAGACAGCGATGCCAATCGGCCAGAGAGGGTGAGAAAGTGAGAAGTTACGAGCCAGTGCATGTTAGCGATGCGGACAATTGAGCACTAATAAAACTGACAAAGTATACATCTCCAGAATTGCATAAACGATTTCATATCGTTACATTTGAGTAGACTTGAATGACACTGACAAAAAAATACATAAAGACATTTAAAATGCAACTAATTTTATTAAGGAGTTTGAAGATAAATAAAGAGTTACTTCTGCCACGTATGTATATTTACGACACTTCATTTGTGTTGAAGTCATGCCGTCTGATTTATTATCGGCCTTTAAGGGCCTTGAGTAGATTTTCGGAAATGAGTTATGGCAAGATAAGGACGAGACGTGAGTAAACTGAGATCATGTTCCAAGGTTCAAAGACAGTCTGGCGTGTCTGTCGGTCGCGGAAGTGTCTGGAACACTTATCTACTGACAAGTGTGGATTTTGTATATTACCTAGTGTAAACGTAACACTCAGTGGCGCATTCAAACATTATAGGTGACTAAGCCTCATGTTTATTCTTCCATGGAGATTTGACAACAAACACAACATACATAACCAAACTCCGGCACATTGGGATTCATTTTCATTTGAGCTATATAGTAGCCATCGTATTTATTAAGGGAGCCATTTTTATGATATAGCCATTGCTACAACCTTTCTCAAATTTTATTAAGCATAAAGGAATCCTCCTGCCCTTAGTCATCGAGTCCCTCGGACCTACTCGGGAGGTTCAATCCAAATAGCTTTACGTAACTCAGAAACCAAAAACAGAAAATAAGAGAAATTCATTGTTTGGCTAAACAAATACAGACTTTAAGTAAGAATATAGTGTTCAAGTGGATCCCTGGACACTGTGCATCGAGTCACGATAAGAAGGAAGATATCCTAGCAAAAAAAGCGAACCAAAATTCAAAATAACATGCTGTCAAAACTACCAATAGAATCAGTTAAACGTAACACCAAGAAGAAAATGAACAATGATTATAAAACTGAATTAGCCACAAATATATTAAATTCCAAAGAAGAAAAATTCTAAGCATACTTAAAACTAATTCCTGAACTACCTCGAAAAACAGAGTTATAATACCAGTGGACATGACTGTCTCAACTCCCTGCATAAAGTTGGCTTGTTATCAACTCCAAACTGAATGCTATGCAACAAGGAAAAGGAAATGAATATGGAACATCTATCTGTCCGGGAACAACTTAAAAACTGTGGAGACTTGACCTCAAAATACTGGGAGCAACAAGGAGAATGCCTTTGCTGCTAAATACCTGAGCATTTAGTCCAGTAAACGCTCCTTAGAAACGTGGCTTATTGTTGCCATTTTATATACTGATACTTTAAATATATATACATTATTATTCCACAACACTTCCATTGCATCAATACGTTACGGAGCGTACATTTCTGGTTATTCGCTTACTTATGCTTTGGAAACAATAGAATCTCACTGAAGTCATTGTGCATTAAAGATCATTCATATATTACCGTGTTCTTGCGTTCAGTTCTTTACAAGCTGGCGTTACATTCTCATGCATTAAATGTTCTTTGTGTGGCAACACTGTTTTTTGCTTCTTCCGAGAGAGGTAAGGGTGTGGTGTAGAAATGATATTAATTAAATAATTGCAAGTTAAACGTGAGGGTTGTTGCTGAAGTAGAAGCTGATATTCAGCCATTACCATAAACATTATCAAGACTTCCAAAGGGCTTTGTGCCCTTGACTTTGGTTTCTATCCAAGTCAGCTACCCAGACCAGCTGTGGATGTGTCAAAACCAAACATCCGGTCTAAACAATTTGCCTTGCTTAGTCACGGTCGGTTTCCCAGGGCCAGATGTAAAATGCATCAACTTGGAAACAGCTATTACATTTCATTTTATTGTCCAACCTTGGGCCAGTTTGTTCTTTCTCTTTGTCTTCTCATATTGATTAACTTTTCTATGTACAGAACGTTGTGGCTGATATCAAACGCATCCTTCACACGTCTTTTATTGTCCTCATCTACAAATACTTATTGCTCTATTTCAAGATAAACATCTTAATTTAGTTACAACGAAATACAATAAGTGATAGTCAAATGTTTTGTCGTGCCTGTATGTACACGAGATAAAAAAAATTGAATTAACGACTTACTATTTGAGAAAAACATATTACATTAGGTTAGACTGATTTGCATTCAGTGAATTCACTAGTAGTCGTGAATAATGAACATGTCAAACAAGTTTAATAGTATATACTTGAATACTGATCATAACAGACAGGGATAGTTACATGTGATACAAAATGAAACTGTTCCCTGCAGACTAGCAAATGTGTATTTGGTAGTTTCAGTATGTCTCAGCATTTTATATTAGATTTGCAATGGATAACACTTATTGCCAGTTCTTTAATACACATAGGTATATTTGAGCAAAATCAAAGGTAAATTGTCATTAGAACAGTTATTTATCATAGGTAATGTCACATAGGGAAGTTCAAAACCACGAGTTGCATTTGTATGGACTATTTCACGAATAAAACAAATTGTTAAAAGCAATAAAACAAATTATTTGGTTTCCTAAATGACATAGACCAACATTATCACGTCAATAAAACTTAACCTCACAAGTCACGACATACAAGATTAATAGTTCTTACAGGCCGTGAACTAGGCCGTCAGGTGGTAATGAAATTAAATGTGTAGTGTTTAACGCCCGCTTTTACTACATACGGCACCGCAGGCGATGACACTGATGATACATGAGATGAAGATGGAGCACCGGTGGAATGAGATGGCGCCCCAGCGCCGTGTTGTCCACCACAAATCCCACTTTGCGGTCGCCTGGGATCGAACCCGGGCCGCCTTGGTGAGAGCCAAGCGGTCTAACCACTGAGCCACGGTGCGATCTCGTCAGGTGGTGCTGACTGATTATAACAAAATAATAAAGTAACATAACCTCTATTAACAAACAACAAAGTTCATTTATTTTAAATTACAACAAAGTTGCAGTTATTTAAGTTGAATATTCGTTTTGTACGAGAAGAACAAACTTGATTTAATCCTTTAAATTCACAATTATAAAATTAGCAATTATACCCAACAGTAAAGGAAAATGTGATAACTGTGCTTGGTGTACAGTTATGGATTCAGAGATTTGCGATTGGTCGGTATTTGACGAATCCTAGTAGTCGATTGTCTATTCGAGGTTAGTGACGTATGTGTCAAATCGGATAATTTGTCATTCAGATGATGTTGATTTTGACCAACAATGTTAAATGCACTGACATTTTCACTTTTTCCTTTAAGATCATTAGGAAGAGCGATAAACATTTTGATGGTTTCATAATACAAGAAACGACAAAGTTTAGCGCTGGGATGTTACACTTTTGTCGAGTGTTTATTTCATTGTTATAAATGAGGCCCGATTGTATACAAAAAATGTTAACATCGAGAGTAAATACAGGCAAGGAAGAGTTAATATCTTCATTGTTCTATAACGATATTTGCAAGAGCGGCTGCTTTGGATATTGGAAATGATTCTTCTAACCTTCTTTTGCATGTAAGATATACGCTGTAGTTTCAAGGTAAGGCAGGAAAAAGAAGCCTTGACTTATGGAGCAACCTCGTATCAAAAAGATAGGATTTTTACGTGCAATTAAAGATGAGAAAATGAGCATCAAACGCTATCAGGAGCAGTTATAACCGGTTTTACAGGCAAGGTCTGCTGATATCTTGACCTACTAGATGTGAGTGACAGACACCCACAATTTTCCTATTGAAGAAGCTTGGGGAGACCATCATGACATTTGTCTGTGTTATCACGCGGATGTACTGGCGTATCCTGACATTCTGCAAAGGCAGTGACGTTATAACATCCATCATTTACATAACCAAACTGTATATGTAGTTCAATGCACAGTGAATACAGAAAGTATTCGTACAACATTAAATTTCTAAAGAAAACCGATATTCTGAACAATATTTTCCTGCCATTTTGCTGCTACCGAACACTTTAAACAGGCTCTCTCTCTCTTTTACCCAGAAGTGTATGGTCTTTTCACGGTACTTTCAACCGAATTCTATGAGGGATTTTTTCCTGACATAGAACTTGTTCCGTTGTATTTATTGGTTATTAACTTTACAAACAGAATTGTTCAAACAACAATATAAATGAGTAACAATCTAGGGAGCAGTCACTTCTAGGTTTGTTTACCCTGTCAATGATGTTAACCGATATCTCGAAGAGGGTACAGTCTAATTCTCTCTCCAATAGTCGTGACATTCCTTCTTCTGCACATTTTACTTCACTTCCGCTTGATATCAGTCTGTACATACAGGTCACTTGCTGTAAGACAGGCTACTCATAAAGAACGAGTATCATGTGACATAGTTAATGTACTTTCCTTTGGTGTACCAATACTTTGTTTTTACACAAATGACACCTGGTTTATTACTTATTTCCATTTTCTTTTCATGAAGACAACGTTACCGAATCTGCCAATCTAATAAATATCGCTATATCCAGAATATCAAGTCTGGTCTCAAAACGTTTCGTTCTGACTGTACATAACGTACGTCTCCCTTATCACACAATAAACCTGTTTTACTACATACACTTGAATCAGCCAAACAAACACTGCAGCACATCCGATATCGACTCTTTGGAAAACAATTGATGGTTTTGTCTCGTACGGCTTCGATGTTTACGGTTCTATGGAAATTTAACAGCAAACAAAAGAACGTACATTACCAAACTATACAGTTTGCACTTTGATATTCAATCTAGTAAACGCTTAATTAGAACACAGCTCATGGTTTTATCTCTCACGTCTTGGCTTATTGTTGATTCCACTATGATTTAAGTGTTGACATTTTAATTATGTGTGTAATCACACTGTTATACAACGCATTTGGTGAGAATACGCTACTGACGACATGCGGTGTCAATGGTCCTAATCTGGCCATAACTCGCTCATACCAGATCGAGTAGTTGGTGGGCGAGGCACTTTTCGTGTGTGCTGATGAACACGTATTTGTTGTGGCCCATTCCCCTACATCGGATTTCTGCGAAACGTTTCTAACTTCAGGTAACACCGTAAACGT
This sequence comes from Mantis religiosa, assembly GCA_030765055.1. Classification (NCBI taxonomy): domain Eukaryota; kingdom Metazoa; phylum Arthropoda; class Insecta; order Mantodea; family Mantidae; genus Mantis; species Mantis religiosa. The sequence continues at coordinate 1,641,606 of JAUKNK010000207.1, forward strand.
GTCTTACTTCAGGTAACACCGTAAACGTGTCTTACTTCAGGTAACACCGTAAACGTTTCTAGCTTCAGGTGACACCGTAAACGTGTCTTACTTCAGGTGCCACCGTAAACGTGTCTAACTTCAGGTAACACCGTAAACGTGTCTAATTTCAGGTAACACCGTAAACGTTTCTAGCTTCAGGTGACACCGTAAACGTGTCTTACTTCAGGAACCACCGTAAACGTGTCTTACTTCAGGTGCCACCGTAAACGTGTCTAACTTCAGGTAACACCGTAAACGTGTCTAATTTCAGGTAACACCGTAAACGTTTCTAGCTTCAGGTAACACCGTAAACGTGTCTTACTTCAGGTGCCACCGTAAACGTGTCTAACTTCAGGTAACACCGTAAACGTGTCTAACTTCAGGTAACACCGTAAACGTTTCTAGCTTCAGGTGACACCGTAAACGTGTCTAACTTCAGGTAACACCGTAAACGTGTCTTACTTCAGGTGCCACCGTAAACGTGTCTAACTTCAGGTAACACCGTAAACGTGTCTAATTTCAGGTAACACCGTAAACGTGTCTTACTTCAGGAACCACCGTAAACGTGTCTAACTTCAGGTGACACCGTAAAGGTGTCTAACTTCAGGTGACACCGTTAACGTTTCTAGCTTCAGGTAACACCGTAAACGTGCCTAACTTCAGGTGACACCGTAAACGTGTCTTATTTCAGGAACCACCGTAAACGTGTCTAACTTCAGGTACCATCGTAAACGTATCTTACTTCAGGTACCACCGTAAACGTGTCTAACTTCAGGTACCACCTTAAACGTGTCTTACTTCAGGAACCACCGTAAACGTGTCTAACTTCAGGTACCACCGTAAACGTGTCTTACTTCAGGTAACACCGTAAACGTATCTTACTTCAGGTGACACCGTAAAGGTGTCTAACTTCAGGTGACACCGTAAACGTTTCTAGCTTCAGGTGACACCGTAAACGTGTCTTACTTCAGGTGACACCGTAAAGGTGTCTAACTTCAGGTGACACCGTAAACGTTTCTAGCTTCAGGTAACACCGTAAACGTGTCTAAATTCAGGTAACACCGTAAACGTGTCTAACTTCAGGTGACACCGTAAACGTGTCTAACTTCAGGTAACACCGTAAACGTGTCTAACTTCAGTTCCATATGTGATGCACTTGGAAAACTAAGGACTATGGACTATTCAATAATGACTATTTGATTCATGCTCCTATACGAACATTCTTCAGAATCATATACGCACACTCTACTCTGCTTAAGTTGGCGGATGATGGCATGAGTACAGGGTACAGAGAACTTAGAGTTACCAGACATTCATCTTTCACGATAAGGTAAAACCCCGGAAAAACCCTCATACGTGAGAGAGATTGGAACTCGGAACTTATTGAACGTGAGGCAATCGCACGGAGGGTGAAAGATGTACTTGCCATTGATTTTTGCAAAATATTCAGTAAGAGCGGCCGTGGTACTTTTTGCGCCTGATGGTTTTCACGACATTCCTGCACTATGCCCAGTTATTGATCTGTGTGCAGGAGTACCCAAAATTAGACCACCAATTTTACCAGCAGAAGCAAGTACTTCTTGCTATTTGGGGAGTTGGTGATGAAGGATATTTGAACATCGAGATTTGTTGTTTACTCCTAGAATCAAATGGTGTTGCTAAGTTTCAATAGCAACGAACTCTGGATCTTATTCTAACAATAACTTCAACGACACACAAACACCGCTTATGCATAAATACTCTGTGACCAACCCGTAGATGACACACAATGAGATTTTCAATATTTCAGAAAGTGTTTTCTCACGAAGACATGTCTTCAATAAAAAAGAAACTTCCTTAGAAACTGTTTTGTCTTTCCTCTTTAAACCATCTTCGAGCTGTGCTGTGCCTCCATAGGTCTCAGGTTAAGATTTGCTATAGAAGTTCAAAGGCACACATTGTTTCTCGAGTGTCACTTCCATTTTTGTTGATGGCAATACCGAACATGTCTTAGTTCGCCTGATTCTCAGAGGGGGAACTAGAACTACCAGCAATGGAACCACTACGGTGTGTTTGTTAGACATTAAGCTAACAGAATATCATAACAGAATAAATTGTAGCGCGAGGAAACATATGTTTTATTGTTTGGTGAATATGTATCTAACAAACGAAACACGTTTCATGATCGAGTAAAAGACAGCGATGATTCGGATATAAAACAGTATCTTTGCGTTTGTTACATTAGGTAATACAACATATGTATTTCTATTACTTGTGTGTGGGCAATTAACTGGATGTTTATGTGATAACTTTAATTAATGACATTGGTTATAAGTTTTAATTGTGTATTTTATTGCCACCTCTGCATGGTAGCAGTTGGGTCATGTTTTGTAGGAAGTAAACTGCTCTGCCAATTGAGAAAGAGAGCTCTTAGTTTTGTGATTTGTTTGACGTTCCATTCTCTTGGCATGACCAAGAAATAAAAACAAATAATGACTTCCTATTTGATAGAACTGTGTTTAGGAATGATAACATGTAATAACGGATATTTGGCAAATATTTTATACTACACAAAAAGATTAATTTGGTAAATTAACGACACAAATTCCTTTCCGTAGATATTACTTTACTTTAAAAACATTTATTAAACACTATTACACACAAAATCTTTTTTTAAACAACTCTCTTACCTGTTTAATTCTCTGACTGTTAAACTTGTAAGTGTGTATCTCTCTCAAGATTATTGATTGATTTTCCGTTCCCTTAGAAACCGTTCATTTCTACATACATGGCCTACTATATATCTTGTTTCTCTTTCACTCACTGATTCCCACATTCACAATACGAACATCTTAATAATCTTTAATATCTTTAAATTGTTAACGTAACTCGAAAATAACAAATAACATGAGAAAATATATAACCGACAATTATGCTCGGGACCAAACACAAACGTTTCACGTGTAAATGGTATTTTGGGATGGGGAAATGTCGACATAAATTTTTCTGTGGCATAAAATACTTTCCCTGTTACTGTATACGCATAGTACAAAAGTACAACATAATCCTCATAACATTTAAAAACAGTTAATTTATAGATGAAAGTGAGCGTGACACTTGCAGTGTTTTGTGGTGCGAATGTACTAGAACGTGACTCGTTAGGTCGAGACACACGACAATTAATTAACTAGATCCGGCCCTTTCAAATCATATCGATTGCAGAACCATGGCAACCTGTTGAATGAAGCCAGGTCTGTTTAAACAGCAGCATAGAGTGAGAACGGGAAGAACATTCGGCGGGCGAGAGTTCGTTCAGATTGTGTAACATGCAGTTGGATGTATTTATTAAAAGAAAATAGAAATATGTCACTTGTATAAAATAGCCCAGGTACAAAAGCTATTGGTATACAGCAAGTGACTTGCATGTCAAGCGGAAGTGAAGTAAAATGTGACGTAGAAGGAATGAAGAGGGAATTAGACTGTACGTACAATAAGGCATAGAATTCGGCTGAAAGTACCGTGAAAAGACAGCAGACTTGTGGGTAAAAGTGAGAGCCTGTATGAAGTGTTTGGCAGTCTCAAAACAAATACGGAACGGCACCCAAAACAACGTGAAACACGGCGAAGGTTCCGACCTTGTTTGGGGTTGTATCGGCACGATGTAATAACGGATCACAGGATGTATATGGACATGGTGAAATAAGAGTTGAGAAGACTGGATGTTTATGGTCCAAAGTATACCGTTATTATATAACGTTAATTTCCCTCCAGATACGAACACTATCGAGTACGTGAGAAAAATTATAAAGAAAAGGACAATTTACAACAAAAAACATTGAAAACAGCTGGAGCAAAATACCAAACACACAGATTACAAAACTTGTCTCCATTGCCTTAGTAACATTAGAGGCTACAATTAAAGCTCCTCTATTTATTAGGGAATGTCAACGTTTTTGTAATAATGTGCACTACTTTTGGAGTATTTCCGTGCCTCAGAAATATGCGATTTGGTTTTATTTTTATAAAAGTGACAATCAGTGTATTAGTTATTTTTGTTTTCGTATACAAAATAAAACGTTATTAAGGCGTTCCAATGAAGGCTGCTTCTTCCTTTAAATATTCTTTGGAGATTTAGTACAAAAGAAATACAGAAAAAGGTAAATATTGTTTCCAGGAAAGGGAAACTGCACTTTGAAATATCAGCATTTGTGAATGCGCTGTCGTAGAGTAAATTTCACGTAGAAAGATAACGGCTGCACTATAAACCCGGATGACGCAATCCTGTTAGCAATAACAACAGCCGTTTCCACAAGTCAAAATGATGTTATCCAAGGCAACTAGAATACTCAGGTAGGCCATTCCGGAGAGTCGCGCTGCCATTGGCTAACGCGCATGACGTCACTGAGAATACAGTTCAACCGCGAGAGTTAAACACTAGCCCGTCAGTGTGTGTTATTTAAGCTCTGCTACGTGTAAAATCGGAAGGAATAAACATCCACTTGTGTATTATAATGAAGGTTATTTCTAGCAGTTGTATTAAGAGTTTAAAACATGTTATTATTCATATGTACTTACTCAGTGTAGCTCAAGAAAATGACGAAGCAACCTATTGAAGATTTTTCTTTGCTGCAAGTTTCCTGATCATTTCTGCCTTCGCTCTTTTGTTTAAGTGCCTAATTCTAATGAAGGTTCTTGTCCTCACATAAAGAGAGATCACTTTGTGATGAATTTCGGGAAACTTGGAACTTATTATAGAAATTAACTTTTGCATCACTCCATTACACTTCGCAGCACTTTGTCCATGGAATCTACAAAATATTACTTCTGTACCTTGTTCTGCCGTTTCAAAACACTGTTTTCTTTCTTCAGGGCTTGCATCCGAGTCTTTAGTCTAATTATTTCCTCTTCAGCAACAACACAGTGGTCAGGAGCTACCTCCGTGCTGGTCGACGGGTCAAATTTTGTATTTTTGGGAGATAAAGATACTATAATAGACAGCGCCCTCTTTCGCACGGTCCTAACTTCGCACCGGCGATCTCTTGCTGATATTGGCTATTAATAAAAACAGTTTTATTATTATTTCTATTATTATTATTATTATTATTATTATTATTATTATTATTATTATTATTATTATTATTATTATTATTATTATTATTATTATTATTATTATTATTATTATTATTATTATTATTATTATTATTATTATTATTATTATTATTATTATTATTATTATTATTATTATTATTATTATTATTATTATTATTATTATTATTATTATTATTATTATTATTATTATTATTATTATTATTATTATTATTATTATTATTATTATTATTATTATTATTATTATTATTATTATTATTATTATTATTATTATTATTATTATTATTATTATTATTATTCCACGCATCAAACTTTTCTTATAAAAAGGAGCGAATAAACTCAGTGTACACATAGAAACAAATACATAAATGGAATGTGTATCTGACAATTACCTGCAAATTGGTTTTGCTGGTACTTGCTACTAGCGCCTCAAATACATCCCCATGCCAATTAGGAATTTTCTGTGACGGTACAGCGTCGCCCTTTAATTTTCTTTTTAGCGGCAAATCTAACAGCTCGTTTTTTAAATCCCGTTCATAGTTTTCGGGCAGGAAGTAATCGGAACAAATCCTTGCATTATTCACATTAACCGGATCAGCCCTTTTACAGCGTAAAACCCACTTGCGCTGTAGTTCTCGATCTTTAGGCAAACAATGGAAAATCACATTCGTAGTTTTATACGAAGCATTTTTGTATTCAGCAACAGCGCAATGGTTTCTACTTTTACTCATAGGCACAGCCAATAACTACAATAGCTCATAAGCAACCGCATCTCGTTTATTTCATCAGAAGGATTGTGGAATTTGCATGCATCAGCGCCTTATCTTATCTTATAATGTGCAATCATAATATTGCATTACGCACATTCACGTGTAAGCGCTCTTGCGTTGTATTCTCAGTGACGTCACGCCCCTCAGTCAGCAGTGACAGTGTTTTGCGCGGGAAGGTGGGAATGGCCTGCCCGGATGTTATCGACTGATGACACTGCAAGCGTTCTTATTGGCTGCTTGATACGTCATACGGGGGACTGGCTATTTGTTTACGTGACCTTGTACAAAAAACAACAGCTACAAAACCAGTTTCTCAACCACTAATGTACACATTCATGCCACATCATGTTATTACACACAGATTTGTGTAAAATCATATTCCTTTTTGTACAACAAATCAAAATATGCCAGCCAGTGACATTCTCTACCACAAACTATTTTTACAAAATATCTACTACTTGTAGATCTAGATACATGGTTTTATTACACATTAGCTGAAGCGGAAGACAAATCTATATGCTCACCAATATATCAGAAAGGTTATGTTGTAACAGCATCTGCACTAGAGTAGATAATAGCAACTTTTACGTGATGCGAGACGAGGCGTGTTTATTGGATTGGCTAAAGGGGATAAATTGGTAGTTACAGCAGCCGTTTTCAATTTACTGCTTCTGTGAGCCGTAGATTAGACTTACCGCATCACACATGTGTCTGGTGCAAGAGATATAGCGAGCGAGTCTTCAATCTGGCCACTACATGACCAGCTGTATTCACTCTTGTACAAAACGCTTAGCTACTTCACCTAAAGCTATTGTAAACTTCAAACAAAACGAATTATTTCCGAAATAGCTCATTCCACAACAAAAGTAATATGACATAAATTGTTTATACTTTAACGACATCTGCAGTTTTATCTGTTACGTTTTACAAAATATAAAGTATTCTATGCATGCGTTTTACACGAAAGCTAATCTTTGATTAGTACGAACTATGTGCGACGTTTAAATACGTAAAACTTTCCAAATTTGGTCATGTTGGGCATTCTACATGAGATATACCTACCTTTTTGGACAATTATTTCTTTAAACGTTAAGTCATATAGGACGATGAATGAAATGGTGTTCAAATGAGTACAGGGTACATAGAGCTTAGAATTACCAGACATTCATCTTTCAGGATAAGAGAAAACCTGCAACGTTAAGTCATATCGGACGATGAATGAAATGATGTTCAAATGAGTACAGGGCACATAGAGGTTAGAGTTACCAGACATTCATCTTTCAGGATAAGAGAAAACCTCCAACGTTAAGTCATATCGGACGATGAATGAAATGATGTTCAAATGAGTACAGGGTACATAGACCTTAGAGTTACAGACATTCATCTTTCAGGATAAGAGAAAACCTCCAACGTTAAGTCATATCGGACAATGAATGAAATGATGTTCAAATGAGTACAGGGCACATAGAGCTTAGAGTTACCAGACATTCATCTTTCAGGTTAAGAGAAAACCTCCAACGTTAAGTCATATCGGACGATGAATGAAATGATGTTCAGATGAGTACAGGGCACATAGAGCTTAGAGTTACCAGACATTCATCTTTCAGGATAAGAGAAAACCTCCAACGTTAAGTCATATCGGACGATGAATGAAATGTTCAAATGAGTACAGGGTACATAGAGCTTAGAGTTACCTGACATTCATCTTTCAGGATAAGAGAGAACCTCCAACGTTAAGTCATATCGGACGATAAATGAAATGATGTTAAATGAGTACAGGGTACATAGAGCTTAGAGTTACCAGACGTTCATCTTTCAGGATAAGAGAAAACCTCCAATGTTAAGTCATATCGGACGATGAATGAAATGATGTACAAATGAGTACAGGGTACATAGAGCTTAGAGTTACCAGACATTCATCTTTCAGGATAAGAGAAAACCTCCAACGTTAAGTCATATCGGACGATAAATGAAATGATGTACAAATGAGTACAGGGTACATAGAGCTTAGAGTTACCAGACGTTCATCTTTCAGGATAAGAGAAAACCTCCAACGTTAGGTCATATCGGACGATGAATGAAATGATGTACAAATGAGTACAGGGTACATAGAGCTTAGAGTTACCAGACGTTCATCTTTCAGGATAAGAGAAAACCTCCAATGTTAAGTCATATCGGACGATGAATGAAATGATGTACAAATGAGTACAGGGTACATAGAGCTTAGAGTTACCAGACATTCATCTTTCAGGATAAGAGAAAACCTCCAACGTTAAGTCATATCGGACGATGAATGAAATGATGTTTAAATGAGTACAGGGTACATAGAGCTTAGAGTTACCAGACATTCATCTTTCAGGATAAGAGAAAACCTCCAACGTTAAGTCATATCGGACGATGAATGAAATGATGTACAAATGAGTACAGGGTACATAGAGCTTAGAGTTACCAGACATTCATCTTTCAGGATAAGAGAAAACCTCCAACTTTAAGTCATATCGGACGATGAATGAAATGATGTACAAATGAGTACAGGGTACATAGAGCTTAGAGTTACCAGACATTCATCTTTCAGGATAAGAGAAAACCTCCAACGTTAAGTCATATCGGACGATGAATGAAATGATGTACAAATGAGTACAGGGTACATAGAGCTTAGAGTTACCAGACATTCATCTTTCAGGATAAGAGAAAACCTCCAACGTTAAGTCATATCGGACGATGAATGAAATGTTGTTTAAATGAGTACAGGGTACATAGAGCTTAGAGTTACCAGACATTCATCTTTCAGGATAAGAGAAAACCTCCAACGTTAAGTCATATCGGACGATGAATGAAATGATGTTTAAATGAGTACAGGGTACATAGAGCTTAGAGTTACCAGACATTCATCTTTCAGGATAAGAGAAAACCTCCAACGTTAAGTCATATCGGACGATGAATGAAATGATGTACAAATGAGTACAGGGTACATAGAGCTTAGAGTTACCAGACATTCATCTTTCAGGATAAGAGAAAACCTCCAACGTTAAGTCATATCGGACGATGAATGAAATGATGTACAAATGAGTACAGGGTACATAGAGCTTAGAGTTACCGCACATTCATCTTTCAGGATAAGAGAAAACCTCCAACGTTAAGTCATATCGGACGATGAATGAAATGATGTACAATGAGTACAGGGTACATAGAGCTTAGAGTTACCAGACATTCATCTTTCAGGATAAGAGAAAGCCTCCAACGTTAAGTCATATCGGACGATGAATGAAATGATGTTCAAATAAGTACAGGGTACATAGAGCTTACAGTTATCTTACATTCATCTTACAGGATAAGAGAAAACCTCCAACGTTAATTCATATCGGACGATGAATGAAATGATGTACAAATGAGTACAGGGTACATAGAGCTTAGAGTTACCAGACATTCATCTTTCAGGATAAGAGAAAACCTCCAACGTTAAGTCATATCGGACGATGAATGAAATGTTGTTTAAATGAGTACAGGGTACATAGAGCTTAGAGTTACCAGACATTCATCTTTCAGGATAAGAGAAAACCTCCAACGTTAAGTCATATCGGACGATGAATGAAATGATGTTTAAATGAGTACAGGGTACATAGAGCTTAGAGTTACCAGACATTCATCGTTCAGGATAAGAGAAAACCTCCAACGTTAAGTCATATCGGACGATGAATGAAATGATGTACAAATGAGTACAGGGTACATAGAGCTTAGAGTTACCAGACATTCATCTTTCAGGATAAGAGAAAACCTCCAACGTTAAGTCATATCGGACGATGAATGAAATGATGTACAAATGAGTACAGGGTACATAGAGCTTAGAGTTACCGCACATTCATCTTTCAGGATAAGAGAAAACCTCCAACGTTAAGTCATATCGGACGATGAATGAAATGATGTACAAATGAGTACAGGGTACATAGAGCTTAGAGTTACCAGACATTCATCTTTCAGGATAAGAGAAAACCTCCAACGTTAAGTCATATCGGACGATGAATGAAATGATGTACAAATGAGTACAGGGTACATAGAGCTTAGAGTTACCGCACATTCATCTTTCAGGATAAGAGAAAACCTCCAACGTTAAGTCATATCGGACGATGAATGAAATGATGTACAAATGAGTACAGGGTACATAGAGCTTAGAGTTACCAGACATTCATCTTTCAGGATAAGAGAAAACCTCCAACGTTAAGTCATATCGGACGATGAATGAAATGATGTTCAAATAAGTACAGGGTACATAGAGCTTACAGTTATCTTACATTCATCTTACAGGATAAGAGAAAACCTCCAACGTTAAGTCATATCGGACGATGAATGAAATGATGTACAAATGAGTACAGGGTACATAGAGCTTAGAGTTACCAGACATTCATCTTTCAGGATAAGAGAAAACCTCCAACGTTAAGTCATATCGGACGATGAATGAAATGATGTACAAATGAGTACAGGGTACATAGAGCTTAGAGTTACCAGACATTCATCTTTCAGGATAAGAGAAAACCTCCAACGTTAAGTCATATCGGACGATGAATGAAATGATGTTCAAATAAGTACAGGGTACATAGAGCTTACAGTTATCTTACATTCATCTTTCAGGATAAGAGAAAACCTCCAACGTTAAGTCATATCGGACGATGAATGAAATGATGTACAAATGAGTACAGGGTACATAGAGCTTAGAGTTACCAGACATTCATCTTTCAGGATAAGAGAAAACCTCCAACGTTAAGTCATATCGGACGATGAATGAAATGATGTTCAAATAAGTACAGGGTACATAGAGCTTACAGTTATCTTACATTCATCTTTCAGGATAAGAGAAAACCTCCAACGTTAAGTCATATCGGACGATGAATGAAATGATGTTCAAATAAGTACAGGGTACATAGAGCTTACAGTTATCTTACATTCATCTTACAGGATAAGAGAAAACCTCCAACGTTAAGTCATATCGGACGATGAATGAAATGATGTTCAAATAAGTACAGGGTACATAGAGCTTACAGTTATCTTACATTCATCTTTCAGGATAAGAGAAAACCTCCAACGTTAAGTCGTATCGGACGATGAATGAAATGATGTTCAAATAAGTACAGGGTACATAGAGCTCAGAGTTACCAGACATTCATCTTTCAGGATAAGAGAAAACCTCCAACGTCAAGTCATATCGGACGATGAATGAAATGATGTTCAAATGAGTACAGGCTACATAGAGCCTACAGTTATCTTACATTCATCTTTCAGGATAAGAGAAAACCTCCAACGTTAAGTCGTATCGGACGATGAATGAAATGATGTTCAAATAAGTACAAGGTACATAGAGCTTAGAGTTACCAGACATTCATCTTTCAGGATAAGAGAAAACCTCCAACGTCAAGTCATATCGGACGATGAATGAAATGATGTTCAAATGAGTACAGGGTACATAGAGCTTAGAGTTATCTTACATTCATCTTACAGGATAAGAGAAAACCTTATCAAGGAAACTCACCTGACCGAGATTAGAACTCGCGACCTCTTGAACTTGAGTTAAACACGCTACCGCCACGCTACAGAGGCGGACTAAACATTCAGACACCATTAATCTAGGAATAAATCAGAACATATTTAAGTTACCTTAATTAATTGCTGATAATTTTATTGTTTGTAACTATGGCAACAAGAATGTAAGGTTTCTCACTCTTGTGACGGATTTATTTTTATTTTTACAAGGAGACTTTGGAAGGAACTACGTTGTTTGCTGTAACCTCCTGCCATCAAGTGTTTACAGCAACAGGAAGTTACTGCTGAGAGGCAAGGAGGAGCTCACAGCTGTTCGCTTTGAAACTCAATATTCGTCGTTTGGGACTAAATCTTGAGACATCGACCACACCTACGTTTGGTGGAGGGACCAATCAGGAACGTGGCTAGCAGTGACGTCAGGTAACACACCTCTCATTACCATAACCACTGTTGCTATGTCGACAGGATGTGTGACGTCAGTGAGGAAGTTGTTGCTAGCAAGGTCACATGACCATTCCATGCAGCGGCTATTCTTGCGTAACATATCAGCGCTCGGTATTGCATGTGATGAGCTCTGCACGTAACTTGCCGAATTTAGTGCTACATAATTACGAATCTCATCCCTACTACAGTTTGGAGAGGTTTGGCAAAGGCACGGAACAAGAAACAGAGATTATATATACTATGTTTACTATTCCATGGAAATATACCAACAAACAAGTCCTGCAAAAAAAGAAAAAAAGACTTTTCTACAAAGTTCAAAGTACACAATATTTGGATTAAAATACCAGATGACTAATGAGATGTACCTCATGAATTTTCTGTGAATGTAATCAGAAGTTCTCTTTATTCTGAATGACTTTTGTATAACTGATAAACTGGGTAGGAAAATGACTTTCCAAAAATGTGCTTCGTGAAGCGCAATCGCTCCTGTAAAAGGAGATGTTGTAATTTGTTTTCGCCGTCACGACAAAGGTTGATAAAGAGTTCAAGTGTTATTGGTAGATACGGCATATGTTGAATTGAAACTTTTCCGAGTTACTAAGGCAAATTGCGAAACGATTTTTTGTCAAGTATCTCGTCTGGAGATAAAGAATAGCAAACAAATGATATCAAAGTACGTAACTCACTGATTTCAGGGCACTTCAACAAAAGAAAGTCTACAAAGTTCATTAGGAACATGGAAAAAACAAACCTGTCCACCATAAGTATAACTACACTTTGTGTTGGTACGACTGTCAACCTGTTGTGGACAAGGCTGGGGACATTTGGCTGTAGGGTGAATGGCCTAGTGATAAAACATGAGAGTTCACAATCGACCCATGCTGGGCCTTGCTCTCAAAGTCTTCTGGAATTTTTTGTCCCATTCGGGAATATTGATCTCAAGGGTCAGGGGTTCAAAGCATGGTTTAACACTCCATTGTTAAAAGAGAGACAAAAAGACAATGAATCACACGCAAATTCATGACTAGGGCTCGGAAGTTGTTGATTTAAAAATTCTCTAAAAATGAGCTATAAAATGCCCTTAACATATAAAAAATGCCCCTAACATAAAATTTGAAAAAATGACCTAACAAAAATTTGCAATTTCTTTCATAATAATTTGTAACTGTCAAAGACAAATAATGAATATATGGTTCGTATAACCACATTTTAAAATTTACTTTCTAAGTAAATAATGCAATTATTGCTACTAGGTAACAAATAAATTCAAAATTCATCAGGTCATTTTAAATTTTATACGTAAAATATGAAACAATAATTTACTGCACCCATTAGCCAAAACTTAGCGTTTGTCTTCTTCAAGTTATCAAAAGTAAAGGAACGGCGGTTGTCAGCTAAAACTGTTTTATACTTTGAGAAACTTCTCTCCACTTGCACAGATGTTATAGGTGCATATTAAAAAAAACCACTATATCACTGTCTGTTAAATCCTGTTAAAATATCAGTTCTGAAGTTTTCTCCTGACAAGATATCGGCAAACTGGTATTCTTTATTTTTGTCCAACACAGACTTTAGTTTCTTTCTAATTGTGCCCCCAATCTCACCTTTTACATTTTGTATCCTCTCTTCCGTAATCCTCACTAACTCAATCGACTTATCCAATGTCATGTCACTTTCTTCAAGGCGGGTTATGGTATCCGTCAAAAATGCAAATTTTTGTTTAATGAAAGCTAATTAACCTTGGATTTGAGTATCAGAAAACAGATCCTTTGCACTCTCAATTGCCTTATAATCTACCCTATCAAAACTATTCACCATTTCTCCCACTATTTGAAAATTGTCACAGTGGTATGTACATGTACCCCAGCGTGTTAAAATTGGTTCCGGGGGCAAAGCTATATTAGGGGCTTTTTCTTTGAAATACATAGTTCGGGTTGGCGCTTTCAGAAATATTTTCTTTACTGTGGAAATTAGTGTTGATCTGACCTGTTCCGCAATTCGACGAAAAGCATGGGCCAAACACGTAACATGCGCCATCTATAATTGTAAAATAATTGGATCGATTTTGCCGCCTTTACCATGTAAGGCGCCGCGTGTTAGGAAGAGGAGCACGTTGTCATTCCACTAGGCCACAATAAACACATGGATTTATCGAACAGTTTGCATATCTGACAGTGCTTAACGCCTTTGAGGTCAGAAGAAACATTTGTCCGGCACTAGTAACTTCTAGCGTACCATTGGCTACATAACGCCCCTCTGAAAAGGCTGTCTCATCAATTGATACATACATTTTTTTCCCATTCACATATTTACGTATTCGGTTTAACGTGTCTTCATAACATGTTTGTACGTAACTTTTACGCAAATTTGATTCATCTGGAATTGTATGACCACTGTGACGTTCAAGAAAATCTCGTAATTTGGAATTACTTAATTTTCCTATAGGAATATTTGCACTAATAAACACTGCACATAATTCTTTATAAAAGTAAGATGACTTGTTACTTGACGTCGAAGCCGTTTCCTTTAACAGTGACTGAGACGCTTGTCTTTTTTCACATTTTAAAGAGCTCGCAAATGTTTTTGGCGCCCAACATGTACGGTGAACCATCTGTCTGCAGCGACTTAATTTCGCACACTTAACAGAACAATGCAGTTCCATCAATAGAGAATATGTTTCCGCCAAACCCTGAAACCTACTGTTTCAAACAGGACGTAGTTGACTGTTTTTGTTTCTGCATTTCAATTCCACAACACAACAAATTTACACACCTCACAAACTACTCTCCTTACTGCGACACTTCCTGACAGATGCAATTCACACGTATTGCATGATGTAATCAGCAATTCCTCCAATTGATGCGTCATAAATTCATCAGCACTGTTAGAACGCTAACATGTGTTAATTACATGTTTACCACACTTACAAAGCTACTATTTCATAAAAAATGATGATATAATGAACATTCAATCGCATATATATATATATATATATATATATATATATATATATATATATATATATATATATATATATATATATAACGCATTTGTTCCCAAAATGCACTTAATTTCCAATAAGCATCGTCTGTGACTACTCAGAAAAAAGACTTTTCATCAAAATCCGAGCCTTAGTCATAACACACGTAAAATCTGTTTAGCCAACGTGTGTGCAGTTCCCAGTCAAAGGGACCTCAAAGAACCTGACCTTTCCGCCCACTAATGACCGTCATAAATCTATCTCCACACTTCAGAAATGGAACACTGACGTTGGGGACCAATAGCAACCCCTATTTTCTGAAAATGACAGTTGCATGTCTACTCCGCGTGGAGTCTCAGTTGCCAAAGTTCCAACTTCCAGTTGTTCTGTTTCATTAGGTGCAAGACGGTGATGTTAAAATGTTGCAACCTTGTAAAGGGGACCGTCAGGAGGAGGGTCCATGTTGTAAAACGATTATGAGGGTTCCTCAAAGAAAGCGGCCGCCGTGCACTTGCGTTGACTTTACATGCACATACTGCAAGCATAGAACGTATCTATACACCACTACATCAGTAAAGGAAATCGATATTCTGAACAATATTTAAAGGAAATAGCAATATTCACTACACAGCTTCAATATCATATTATTTTCTATACAAAACAACAGTTATTTCTGTAACAAGATTTTATTTTGTGAGGTGTAATTCCGAAACGAGACCGCCGGCCAACAAAGTAAAATCTGTGCATGATAGTTATAGACCTTTACCTTTCTCGTGGTCCTGTGGTAGCGTATGGTGCTGAGTAGTCTTAAGTACAAACCAAACAGAAATGTGAGAGCTGCTCCAAAACACACTACACACGTAACGGATGAGAGAAAAAGCAACAATGGTCATGGCCTCTCGTGGCATCCTATGTTACTGCGTTTCTAGAAATATTACGTGAAAGCTCCTTTTACTGCAACATTTCATTTCATTGTCATTAACCCTAAACAAACGATATATTAGAGCAGGTAAAATGGCAATTAAGTTTTATATATCTACAATAATGTCAATCAAACTTTCTTTTTAAGTATAGGAATTGCAAAATTCAAACTAGGAACAAGGAATATCTCGTAAATGGCTCATTCTACAAAAAATATATTTGACATAAATTGTGTGTTTTAACAAGATGTGCATTTGTGCATATATATCAGGGGAGTCAGCTGCCCCTATTATCTATACAACCCGCAGTTTATGGTCTACATGAAAACATTGACCCTTTTAGCATAAAAGCCGTTATTGCAGTTTTGTCCTTCTACTCGGTAATATACGCACGCAACATTAATACTTCCAGTCCTGAATGACGACCAAGAAGCTGCGAAAAACTTAAATAAAGGTCGGTTTCTCATGCATATAATACTAGAAAAGTGATAGACGAATGCTTTCCCAGAGAGCGACCACAGCTGGTCGACTGGGTTAGCTGTTGGAATATGATGATGCAAGGGCTAGGTTCGAAACGACGTCACATTCTTATTTATCCTATTTTTTATTAACCGGTTTTAGTTACTGATTTATTTATTGCTGCTATTGGTTCTCTGTGAGCCAAAGACACAATAATTACAAACCGGTAATTAGGGATCCACAGGGGTTAGCTCAACATATAAGGTGCGCCGAGCTCACCCTGCCGGTAGGTAGGAGAGGTCTTTACCCTTCAAAGGGAAACTACGGGCTAATTTTTCTTTAATTAGGAATCATGTTTAACTTTGTAACCCTTATGATCTGTACGTATCTGACGTTGTAAGCCATGTTACATAGTTGGCTTTCATCTTTAGGAGCATGTCGACGATATTAAATCTAATAGTTTTTCTTCCATGCTTAAATCTTATGTTTCACTTTGCATTTGTGAAATGTTTGAAACCTGGCTGAATGGGTCAAGCACAATACCAACGATAATAAAATATATTTTGCAAGTATAAATTTGTAACTATCTACCAGTGGAAAACATTGTTGTTATTGTATTTTTATAAACACCTATAATGTTATAAAAATGTTATTTGTATCATATCAAATTATAAGCCAGAAGAAGTAAAATAAAGGATTACAAAATTTCTGAATTAACACTTAGGTTTAGAACCCAACTTGCAATGGTAGAGTGGTGAAGTAATCTGTACAATGCCATTCAGTCAACGCTACCTTACGAGCAAAGGTTTCTATACAAGTAACCACAGACCTCAGAACCCACCTCGGATCTTTACCCGCTTTTTACAGCTTCATACACTGTTTTGAGCTCGTTTTGAATATTTTACCGCAAATAAAAGCACTGCATTCACTATTGCAATTACTAAATGAACTAAAAACTGCTGTAATTTGTGACAAAATCGAAAACAATCTACCTAATTCTTAGTTGTTGTTGTTGTTGTTCTTCTTCTTCTTCTTCTTCTTCTTTTTTTTTTTTTTTTGATATGGATGTACAATGAAGACAAGTGCTGGCTAAAGATTTAAATCCCATTGGTACCACTGAGTAGATCTGCCATTTTGTGCTCCAATGTTACTGTCAACTGATGCATGTGACAGGTTGTTCCTTCAGTGGCGTGTTTAAAGGTGTGTATGAATGTACGTTAATGACTAAAAGTTTGTAAACTCGTCTAAAATTGCTACCGCAGCTCTGTGTTTGGGTATGATGTTTTTGGCGATTGCTTTCAGTTCCGTATAACACTTCTGAATAGAGTTATCTACGCTTTATCTATAATCTGTTCTGTAAATCATCCATTAAAAGACGTGCAAGAAAGGTATAAGTCACATATGTCGCTTAGCACGTTGCATAAATTCAAAAATAGAGGCAAGTGACTCACGTGGTATAAAAGTTTCATTGCCTGTCTTTTCCTTGGACAATGTAAAGATTATGTACCAAGTTTCTCATTTAGCCGACGTTTCGTCTTTTAGTTATCTGTTCAGACAGACAGAGATTGACCAGGTATATTTAAAGACTTGTTTTTCATTCATGAAGTTTCAAAAGACGCATTTCTGACACTAAATTAATGTTTAGATGAAATGTAATACTTGCTTTACTTACTATGCGTAGTAGAGGAAGTAACAATTACCTTTTGGAATATTTCCATAATGTTCGAGCATTGACGTCAATATGAGAGATCATGCAAAACAGAAATCTACACCGAGTTACTAAAATAATCCAGCTAAATTTAAAACAAGATGTCACGTTGAATTATTGCAACTATGTGTAACTCCCCGTTCCTATAGTGTATCGCGTTCACATTCCTGTATTGTCCAATTAGACTGTTTTACTTTGGATTGCAATATTTATATTTTACGCTGTTTCTAGTTTTAGACGTCACCATCTTAGAAAAACGTTTAACAGCAAATCTCTGTGTGATACGGATTGGCGGACTTCTCCGATTAGTTTTTCAAAATGTGCTTCCTAGAGGACGATAGTGTTCTGTTTTGTTGACTGAGACAGTTGACTGACGATTGTGTTTCTTCAGTGTGACAAATCAAGCTTCTTTTCCGGAAGGGAGATATGTAATTGCTCCATTTGTGGCATTTTGTTATCAAGTTTCTATAAACATATCTCGCTTGGCTCTCACCAAGGCGGCCCGGGGTCGATCCCAGGCGACCGCAAAGTGA
Organism: Mantis religiosa; assembly: GCA_030765055.1. NCBI lineage: Eukaryota > Metazoa > Arthropoda > Insecta > Mantodea > Mantidae > Mantis > Mantis religiosa. Next base: position 1,660,058 of record JAUKNK010000207.1, read on the forward strand.
GATTTGTGGTGGACAACACGGCGCTGGGGCGGGTTTTCTCCGGGACCTCCGGTTTCCCCCGCCATCTCATTCCACCGGTACTCCATCTTCATCTCATGTATCATCAGTGTCACCGCCTGCGGTGCCGTATGTAGTAAAAGCGGGCGTTAAACACTACACATTTCATTTATAAACATATCTATGACTGAAAATTTGAAATGCTGAACTAATAACGCTAGCTTTTTAAGATTTATACCACAGATGTATGGTATACAGCCCAAATTTTGTCAATTTCACTTTGATGGTTTGAAAAAGATGGTCAAACTTATTTATTCTTGGTTACGTCACCTAAAAAGTCCTTTGCGACAAAATAACTTAAATTTTAGTCTAATATTTCAACAGGTTCCCAAAACATCCATTTTTTAATTTGCCCAAGATTTCTCTGTGTCTCAATAACTTTAGGCTCTAGAATTTTTTAGAACTATGAATATGACTTTTTTGCCCAAAATTTGAAATGTTTGTATTTTGAAGTAAAGAAAGTGTGCTTAAATGCATCTCACAGTAAAACCCGGACAATTTCTATAGACTGTGTCTCTTTGAACGTGTGTAGCAAGTTTCATTAGCCTAACAAAACTGTGACGCAAGGAGCATCTTAAATGATGAAACATGCGGAAATTTTGTATAGCGAGAAAACAAGGATAAAGAATTAGAATTCATATCTAACACTAGCATTTACGTAACTTTGGAACTACATTAGAGCATTTAAAAATGTCTTGCGGATGCTAACTAAGCATTCTTTGGATTCAGGAGGGCTTACACTATTTTATGCACTAAAAAGAGGAAAATGTGAATTTTTTAAAATGTTCATGAAATTTTAGTCAAACATATCCTTAAGATATATTTATAAAGAATATACATTGAAATTGCTCCAGAAAGTTGCACAATAAGAAACTACAGATATTCTTACATCCAAAATCCTACTTGTTATGATGGTTACTTAATCAGTGCTGCCAACAGGGAAAAATAAATACCGCTATAACAGCGGGCGAAGCGGATTAATCTACGTTATTCAACGTTAAGTCAATATCGAACGATGCATGAAAGGACGCTCAAATGAGCCCAGAAAAATAGTGAATTCTGTGTTGGCACTCTTAACAATTGATATATGTGAGTGTGATAGATAAGGGTGTAAATATACAAATGTAGAAATATGTTATTTTGTTGTCATGATTACATTATGTACTGACATTGAATGTTCCATTGTCTTCCGTCCGCTATGACAATCCTATTGCGGCCGATTAGCATTTGTTTACGCTCGGAATAAAAATGAAAACGGAAATAAAATTCTTCATCGAAAAACTAAGCATTTAATACAACCCAGAATGTCCAGGCTTCAATATAAGGTAAAAGCTTTCATATTTACGTGACAAATAGGACTTTTGTGAACGATTTTCAAAATATTGACCCGATTAACTTAACCTTAGTGTAACCCTGTCGTAATGCAAGATGCACTCCAACAATCCTTGTACAGTCATGGAAATAAGTACTCGTACAGTACTGCAATTAAAACTGATATTCCTATATTAAATTAAACGACAGAGCTGTGATTTTGAGTAAGAAACTATCCCATTAAATAAACAGTACAATGGTAACAAAAATATGAGCATCAGACAAACGTCCTTCAAGGAAACAAACGATACCCCAGTTCTATCGGTATTTGAGAATGAAAACGTATTCGTATACCACTAGAAATGTAAACACAGAGGCCACCAACGAACAACGCCTACAGGTACAAGGTAAAGAAGTTGGTTCTCATTTCGTGCAACAGAAAAATGGGCTCCAAAGATAAAGAAACAAGTATAGATGAAAGATAGGTATTTATCTCCGAATATCAAAAGGGACACCCATTTTCACAAATTGCTAATATTATTGGAAGAAGCCAAGCAACAAATGGGAAGAGTTTTGATCTACAGCGAATGAGTTGCGTTTCGTTGCTACCTCGTTACCCTAGAGCATGCAAATCTACTTGGTGCTATACGTAAGGAAACCCAAGCTAAATCTTTCGAACTTTTATAATAATGCAGTTGTTAATATCGAAACTGGAATGTGGATATTATGTTTATGTTTTAAACGCTATAATTATAATTATACGAAAGTCGGCTGATAAGTGTAGGCGACGATGAGCCTCGTTCTGGACGTCCTGTGGACGTTATCTTTAGTACAAATTCATCTTTAGTACTGGAAGACCACAGATTAAAGTTGTTTGAGATAGCAGAGGCTGTAAACATAACAAAAGAACGTACATGTAATATTTTAAGTAATGTTTTGGGCTTTCACAAGGTCTGCGCCACGTTTGTTGACAGCTGATCAAAAGTTACAAAGAAAAACTGTTTGTGTTAAGAATTTGGAGCTCTACCGTAAAAATCGCAGTGAATTTTTGAGACGGCTTATTATCATGGATGAAACTTGGATACGTCACTACACTCGAGAGAGTAAATCACAGTCAAAACAGTGGACTGCGCCAGGTGAACCAACTCCAAAAAGGCAAAGTCAATTTTGTCAGCTAACAAGGTTATGGCGAGTGTTCTCTGGGAAGCACAGGGAATTATTTTTATTGATTACTTGGAAAAGGGTTAAGTATCACTGGTGACTATTACACAAGCTTACTACAACGTTTGAGTGATGAGGTGAAAAGAAAAAGACCTTATTTGGCAAACAGAAATATCTTGTTTCTTCACGACAATGCTCCGGCCCATCGTTCAGTCATTATAATGGAAAAAATGTGCGAATTAAAGTTGGAATTGCTTGAACATTCACCCTATTCGCTAGATCTAGCACCCAGTGACTACCACCTGCCCCCGAACCTCAAAAAATTTCTTGGAGGACGAAGATTTGACAACGAGGAGGTTATTGAGGCGGTAAACAGTTATTTTGAGGATCATGATAAATCGTACTACAGAGATGGTTTAATTAAATTACACAAATGTACTAGCCTTTCTGGAGATTATGTTGAGAAATAAATAAAAAAAATAATTTTTTATTGTGAGGCCCGGGACTCGTATGCACGTCTGTGGGGCAGGGTAATAAACAGGGTTTACAAGTAATGATCAAAATTAAAAAACTTTCGTGTAAGTAGCTGATAGAACACCGGGTAGAGAAAATCATAAGAATGCACATAGTGGTTTTTATTCTTTTTGTTAATGAAATTAAAACAGTAGGCATTTCTGATGAAATATCGATACAATTTACAAAAGCCTGTGCGGCCTACTTTGCCAAGTGAAGTAAGAACCCGAGGGATGGGTGTAGATGTGAACACGTTTTCGGTAACTACGCAGGCTTCTACGTGTGTCCTTGGTGAATGTAGGTCACTTCAGCTGCCTGTCCATTCAACTCCAGTGCCCTGTTAGCCAAATTTCACAGGCTTTTGTTTGGGATCCACAAAGTTGGGTAACGGAAACAAAACACGGTCGTTTGGAGAAATTGTTTGATCGCGTATTTTGTTATAGATGTAATAGGAATATGGGAACACGGTAGACTTTAAGTCATAGTCGCTGTCTTTGACATTATTAGAGCTTCTCAATGTTTGACAAATATGATACCTATAGAGTAATGGGAAAAATACTCATGCTCCGTTGTTTATGTAGAAAAACTTTATTTTATTAAAGTTAACTTTCAGATATGTTCTATAGTAAACTAACAGTTTGGAGTTTTCTGCTTAATCTGTGCGTATAAAGGGATTACTGTGTCTTGCAAATGAGATTATTTTTGTCCTTGTACGCCTCCAGGCCAGTAACCTAAATCTTGAATCCAGAACCAAATCACTTCCAATGCGTGTAAACATTTGAACGTTTATCTCTACAGAACGAATGTACGAGGGCTGTTCAATAAAGAATGATCATAATTTTTTTTCGGTCATAACTTTTTGCACTAAAATTCAATTATATTATATTCTGTTAGCTCAATGTGAAACAAACACGCCGTGGTAGTTTCATTGTTGGTACTCGTGGTTCCCGCCTGTGAGAACCAGGCAAGTTCAGACATGTTCAGTATCGCCTACCACTGCAATGGAGGTAACACGCGAGGAACAATATGCGGCTTTGAAATTCTGCTTTCGTCTCAATAAATCTTCAGTTGAGGCCTATACAATGTTACAGGAAGCATATGGAGAGTCTGTTCTTCCCTACAGCACAGCTTGAAGGTGATTTAAAATGTTTAAAGAGGGGTGACAATCAATTTCAAAGGAAGGTGGACCAGTTGCTCCAGTTACTGCTGTTACGGAAGATAAGATCAACACTGCTGCTGCCACTGTGAGAGAGGATCGACGAATTACCTTAAGATCACTTTCTGAAATACTGAACATTTCATTGGCTGCCACCCACACGTTGGTGACAGAAACATTACACATGAGACGTGTTTGTGTGCGATGGGTTCCAAGACTGTTGATTCCCGAACAAAAGGACATTCGCATGAAGGTCTGCACGCAGTTAATGTTGATGTTAGAGGAAGATCCGGAGTTTCTTTCAAACGTAATCACTGCTGATGAAACTTGGCTACATCATTTTGATCCTGACAGCAAACAGCAAAGCTCAGTGTGGAAATCTCCTTCATTACCAACCCCCTCAAAAAGCAAAAGTGGTTGCTTCTGCTGGGAAAGTTATGTTCATCCCATTCTGTGATATTCATGGAATGGTTTATCAGCATGTTGTACCTGCACACACATCAGTAACTGGACAATACTACAGGGATATCCTGAAAACATAGCAAGTCAATGTCAGGCGCAAAAGACCACATTTGCGTGAAGCAGGCTGGATGCTGCCCCACGATAATGCGCAGCCGCATATTACCAATGTTGTTGCTGAATATCTTGTAAAAATCAACGTGAAGTACATCTCTCACCCTCCCTGTAGTCCACATTTAGCCCCAGGTGACTTTTTTCTATATCCTAACTTGAAGAAACGCCTTCGTGTGAGGCTTTATCCATCATCAGAAGCAGTGGTGGAGGCTGCGGAGGCGATTTTGAAGGATCTCTCAAAAAATGGTTTCCAGCATGTCTTCGAAGACTGGCAGAAACGCTGGGACAAGTGCATCGCATTCAGGGGAAACTATTTTGAGAAGGACCATCAAAATTATGAGGATGAGTAAAGTTATGTTGTGATCATTCTTTATTGAACAGCCGTCGTATGTATATTGCGGGGTGCAGGATCTGGGTACATGCCAACTGCTATCCGCCCACAAACAAAGGCAAATGACCAGTGCTTTGTGCTCAAGTCACGTCACACGTTTACCTGGAACCAACTTTATTACTTCTCTACCCTCAAAACTTCAATATCAGACTTCACTGGAAATATAGATTTTTAGACCTTTGAAACTCCTTCCCAGACCAAAGTATTTTTAGAGAAAGGTCTGCGCGCTCGGAAACATTGAAAAGCCGGTTAAATACCAAATGTGGCATACAGCTTTTCCATTTTTCAAGAATCCAATACGAAGATTTAAAAATATATAAACAAAAAAGTAAAAAATCCCTCAATTCTGGCTGTCCTTTACATGGTTAACCTACGTGCCTATCACGGTGTTACATAAGCTTTACCATAACTTCATTTTAACGCACGTTCATATGCCACCACGGCGGTCCTTCGGTTAATGCATTGGGTTTATCTACTGAAGCTCTTTGAACATTTAAATAACTACTGGATGATCGTAACGCATTTACCTTTACGTATTAAACAGCCATGGAATTATTTATTCGGAATGACTTTTGTATAACTGATAAACTGTAAGAGATAGACAAAATATTACTACACAACAAATGTATATCTTGAATTTTCTGTGAATGTACTCAGAAGTTCTCTTTATTCTGAATGACTCTTGTATAACTGATAAACTGTTATTCATTTTTTATTCCTTGGGCATACAAGGACACCACAAAACATTTGACAATCACGTAAAGTCGACTGTATTCTCTATAACATTATGTTTAAGTTGAACTATAGTGTAGCAATAGTGTGACTACTATTGACGTGAGATAAAGATATTTGTAGAGCCAAGCGGTAGGTACAAAAACAGATATGCATCGCGCTGGTCCGGGCATATGTCCAAAACAGCTGCAGTTAACACTTGCGTCATTCGGGCAGCATCCTCCCAGAAGCGCTTGTTCACGTTTAGTCTATATCTAGCTTGTTTAATAAGATCATAAGGAAGTACGGGTGCCTGGAAACATAGTCCTTCAACTTCACTTCACCATTCTGCCTGGTTAGCTGTTTCAAGCTCTAAGTAAACTAGACTTTAATTTTAGAGGTGTCCTGAATACTGGTCTGGAGCGTGGAGGGCTTGTTCCCGACCACGGAATGCCTCCATAAAAGCGCGAAGTTTAGGTTTTGGGCATCCAGTCAGTTTAAGTGACGCGGCGTCACTTTCAAAGCGAGGAGCGTCCAGTGGCTGGGCCTGGCTTTTAAAGCGACGGAAGCTCCAAATAATAATTATCATTAAAATAAGAGAGAATAATGACTCAAAGAACTAAGACTACTCTTTAGTACTCTTTCTATTGTACAGTCACACGTAGGACCAGTAGCGAGGCGACACTTTCAAAGCGAGGGAAACTCCAAATAATAATTATCATTAAAATAAGAGAGAATAATGACTCAAAGAACTAAGACTACTCTTTAGTACTCTTTCTATTGTACAGTCACACGTAGGACCAGTAGCGAGGCGACACTTTCAAAGCGAGGGAAACTCCAAATAATAATTATCATTAAAATAAGAGAGAATAATGACTCAAAGAACTAAGACTACTCTTTAGTACTCTTTCTATTGTACAGTCACACGTAGGACCAGTAGCGAGGCGACACTTTCAAAGCGAGGGAAACTCCAAATAATAATTATCATTAAAATAAGAGAGAATAATGACTCAAAGAACTAAGACTACTCTTTAGTACTCTTTCTATTGTACAGTCACACGTAGGACCAGTAGCGAGGCGACACTTTCAAAGCGAGGGAAACTCCAAATAATAATTATCATTAAAATAAGAGAGAATAATGACTCAAAGAACTAAGACTACTCTTTAGTACTCTTTCTATTGTACAGTCACACGTAGGACCAGTAGCGAGGCGACACTTTCAAAGCGAGGGAAACTCCAAATAATAATTATCATTAAAATAAGAGAGAATAATGACTCAAAGAACTAAGGCTACTCTTTAGTACTCTTTCTATTGTACAGTCACACGTAGGACCAGTAGCGAGGCGGCACTTTCAAAGCGAGGGAAGCTACAAATAATAATTATCATTAAAATAAGAGAGAATAATGACTCAAAGAACTAAGGCTACTCTTTAGTACTCTTTCTATTGTACAGTCACACGTAGGACCAGCAGCGAGGCAACACTTTCAAAGCGAGGGAAACTCCAAATAATAATTGTCATTAAAATAGGAGAGAATAATGACTCAAAGAACTAAGGCTACCCTTTAGTACTCTTTCTATTGTACAGTCACACGTAGATCCAGTAGCGAGGTGTGACTTTCAAAGCGAGGGAAGCTACACATAATAATTGTCATTAAAATAAGAGAGAATAATGACTCAAAGAACCAAGGCTACTCTTTAGTACTCTTTCTATTGTACAGTCACAGGTAGGACCAGTAGCGAGGTGGCACTTTCAAAGCGAGGGAAGCTCCAAATAATAATTGTCATTAAAATAAGAGAGAATAATGACTCAAAGAACTAAGGCTACTCTTTAGTACTCTTTCTATTGTACAGTCACAGGTAGGACCAGTAGCGAGGTGGCACTTTCAAAGCGAGGGAAGCTCCAAATAATAATTGTCATTAAAATAAGAGAGAATAATGACTCAAAGAACTAAGGCTACTCTTTAGTAGTCTTTCTATTGTACAGTCACACGTAGGTGCAGTAGCGAGGCGTGACTTTCAAAGCGAGGGAAGCTCCAAATAATAATTGTCATTAAAATAAGAGAGAATAATGACTCAAAGAACTAAGACTACTCTTTAGTACTCTTTCTATTGTACAGTCACACGTAGGTGCAGTAGCGAGGCGTGACTTTCAAAGTGAGGGAAGCTCCAAATAATAATTGTCATTAAAATAAGAGAGAATAATGACTCAAACAACTAAGACTACCCTTTAGTACTCCTTCTATTGTACAGTCACACGTAGGTGCAGTAGCGAGGCGTGACTTTCAAAGTGAGGGAAGCTCCAAATAATAATTGTCATTAAAATAAGAGAGAATAATGACTCAAACAACTAAGACTACTCTTTAGTACTCTTTCTATTGTACAGTCACACGTAGGACCAGTAGCGAGGCGACACTTTCAAAGCGAGGAAAGCTCCAAATAATAATTGTCATTAAAATAAGAGAGAATAATGACTCAAAGAACTAAGGCTACTCTTTAGTACTCTTTCTATTGTACAGTCACACGTAGGACCAGTAGCGAGGCGTGACTTTCAAAGCGAGGGAAGCTCCAAATAATAATTGTCATTAAAATAAGAGAGAACAATGACTCAAAGAACTAAGGCTACTCTTTCGTACCCTTTCTATTGTACAGTCACACGTAGGTCCAGTAGCGAGGCGTGACTTTCAAAGCGAGGGAAGCTCCAAATAATAATTGTCATTAAAATAAGAGAGAATAATGACTCAAAGAACTAAGGCTACTCTTTAGTACTCCTTCTATTGTACAGTCACACGTAGGACCAGTAGCGAGGCGACACTTTCAAAGCGAGGGAAGCTCCAAATAATAATTGTCATTAAAATAAGAGAGAATAATGACTCAAAGAACTAAGGCTACTCTTTAATACTCTTTCTATTGTACAGTCACACGTAGGTCCAGTAGCGAGGTGTGACTTTCAAAGTGAGGGAAGCTCCAAATAATAATTTTAATTAAAATAAGAGAGAATAATGACTCAAAGAACTAAGACTACCCTTTAGTACTCTTTCTATTGTACAGTCACACGTAGGTGCAGTAGCGAGGCGTGACTTTCAAAGCGAGGGAAGCTCCAAATAATAATTGTCATTAAAATAAGAGAGAATAATGACTCAAACAACTAAGACTACTCTTTAGGACTCTTTCTATTGTACAGTCACACGTAGGTGCAGTAGCGAGGCGTGACTTTCAAAGTGAGGGAAGCTCCAAATAATAATTGTCATTAAAATAAGAGAGAATAATGACTCAAAGAACTAAGGCTACCCTTTAGTACTCTTTCTATTGTACAGTCACACGTAGATCCAGTAGCGAGGTGTGACTTTCAAAGCGAGGGAAGCTACACATAATAATTGTCATTAAAATAAGAGAGAATAATGACTCAAAGAACCAAGGCTACTCTTTAGTACTCTTTCTATTGTACAGTCACAGGTAGGACCAGTAGCGAGGTGGCACTTTCAAAGCGAGGGAAGCTCCAAACAATAATTGTCATTAAAATAAGAGAGAATAATGACTCAAAGAACTAAGGCTACTCTTTAGTACTCCTTCTATTGTACAGTCACAGGTAGGACCAGTAGCGAGGTGGCACTTTCAAAGCGAGGGAAGCTCCAAATAATAATTGTCATTAAAATAAGAGAGAATAATGACTCAAAGAACCAAGGCTACTCTTTAGTACTCTTTCTATTGTACAGTCACAGGTAGGACCAGTAGCGAGGTGGCACTTTCAAAGCGAGGGAAGCTCCAAATAATAATTGTCATTAAAATAAGAGAGAATAATGACTCAAAGAACTAAGGCTACTCTTTAGTAGTCTTTCTATTGTACAGTCACACGTAGTCCAGTAGCGAGATGTGACTTTTAAAGCGAGGGAAGCTACACATAATAATTGTCATTAAAATAAGAGAGAATAATGACTCAAAGAACTAAGGCTACCCTTTAGTACTCTTTCTATTGTACAGTCACACGTAGATCCAGTAGCGAGGTGTGACTTTCAAAGCGAGGGAAGCTACACATAATAATTGTCATTAAAATAAGAGAGAATAATGACTCAAAGAACCAAGGCTACTCTTTAGTACTCTTTCTATTGTACAGTCACAGGTAGGACCAGTAGCGAGGTGGCACTTTCAAAGCGAGGGAAGCTCCAAATAATAATTGTCATTAAAATAAGAGAGAATAATGACTCAAAGAACTAAGGCTACTCTTTAGTACTCCTTCTATTGTACAGTCACAGGTAGGACCAGTAGCGAGGTGGCACTTTCAAAGCGAGGGAAGCTCCAAATAATAATTGTCATTAAAATAAGAGAGAATAATGACTCAAAGAACCAAGGCTACTCTTTAGTACTCTTTCTATTGTACAGTCACAGGTAGGACCAGTAGCGAGGTGGCACTTTCAAAGCGAGGGAAGCTCCAAATAATAATTGTCATTAAAATAAGAGAGAATAATGACTCAAAGAACTAAGGCTACTCTTTAGTACTCTTTCTATTGTACAGTCACAGGTAGGACCAGTAGCGAGGTGGCACTTTCAAAGCGAGGGAAGCTCCAAATAATAATTGTCATTAAAATAAGAGAGAATAATGACTCAAAGAACTAAGGCTACTCTTTAGTAGTCTTTCTATTGTACAGTCACACGTAGGTGCAGTAGCGAGGCGTGACTTTCAAAGCGAGGGAAGCTCCAAATAATAATTGTCATTAAAATAAGAGAGAATAATGACTCAAACAACTAAGACTACTCTTTAGTACTCTTTCTATTGTACAGTCACACGTAGGTGCAGTAGCGAGGCGTGACTTTCAAAGTGAGGGAAGCTCCAAATAATAATTGTCATTAAAATAAGAGAGAATAATGACTCAAACAACTAAGACTACCCTTTAGTACTCCTTCTATTGTACAGTCACACGTAGGTGCAGTAGCGAGGCGTGACTTTCAAAGTGAGGGAAGCTCCAAATAATAACTGTCATTAAAATAAGAGAGAATAATGACTCAAACAACTAAGACTACTCTTTAGTACTCTTTCTATTGTACAGTCACACGTAGGACCAGTAGCGAGGCGACACTTTCAAAGCGAGGGAAGCTCCAAATAATAATTGTCATTAAAATAAGAGAGAATAATGACTCAAAGAACTAAGGCTACTCTTTAGTACTCTTTCTATTGTACAGTCACACGTAGGACCAGTAGCGAGGCGTGACTTTCAAAGCGAGGGAAGCTCCAAATAATAATTGTCATTAAAATAAGAGAGAATAATGACTCAAAGAACTAAGGCTACTCTTTCGTACCCTTTCTATTGTACAGTCACACGTAGGTCCAGTAGCGAGGCGTGACTTTCAAAGCGAGGGAAGCTCCAAATAATAATTGTCATTAAAATAAGAGAGAATAATGACTCAAAGAACTAAGGCTACTCTTTAGTACTCCTTCTATTGTACAGTCACACGTAGGACCAGTAGCGAGGCGACACTTTCAAAGCGAGGGAAGCTCCAAATAATAATTGTCATTAAAATAAGAGAGAATAATGACTCAAAGAACTAAGGCTACTCTTTAATACTCTTTCTATTGTACAGTCACACGTAGGTCCAGTAGCGAGGTGTGACTTTCAAAGTGAGGGAAGCTCCAAATAATAATTTTAATTAAAATAAGAGAGAATAATGACTCAAAGAACTAAGACTACCCTTTAGTACTCTTTCTATTGTACAGTCACACGTAGGTGCAGTAGCGAGGCGTGACTTTCAAAGCGAGGGAAGCTCCAAATAATAATTGTCATTAAAATAAGAGAGAATAATGACTCAAACAACTAAGACTACTCTTTAGGACTCTTTCTATTGTACAGTCACACGTAGGTGCAGTAGCGAGGCGTGACTTTCAAAGTGAGGGAAGCTCCAAATAATAATTGTCATTAAAATAAGAGAGAGTAATGACTCAAACAACTAAGACTACCCTTTAGTACTCCTTCTATTGTACAGTCACACGTAGGTGCAGTAGCGAGGCGTGACTTTCAAAGTGAGGGAAGCTCCAAATAATAATTGTCATTAAAATAAGAGAGAATAATGACTCAAACAACTAAGACTACCCTTTAGTACTCCTTCTATTGTACAGTCACACGTAGGTGCAGTAGCGAGGCGTGACTTTCAAAGTGAGGGAAGCTCCAAATAATAATTGTCATTAAAATAAGAGAGAATAATGACTCAAACAACTAAGACTACTCTTTAGTACTCTTTCTATTGTACAGTCACACGTAGGACCAGTAGCGAGGCGTGACTTTCAAAGCGAGGGAAGCTCCAAATAATAATTGTCATTAAAATAAGAGAGAATAATGACTCAAAGAACTAAGGCTACTCTTTAATACTCTTTCTATTGTACAGTCACACGTAGGTCCAGTAGCAAGGTGTGACTTTCAAAGTGAGGGAAGCTACAAATAATAATTTGCATTAAAATAAGAGAGAATAATGACTCACGGAACTAAGGCTACTCTTAAGTACTCTTTCTATTGTACAGTCACACGTAGGTCCAGTAGCGAAGCGTGGCTTTCAAAGCGAGGGAAACTCCAAATAATAATTGTCATTAAAATAGGAGAGAATAATGACTCAAAGAACTAAGGCTACTCTTTAGTACTCTTTCTATTGTACAGTCACACGTAGGCTCTGCTCACACTACAAGCTTCCCCTCTCCACTCAGATGTTCGCTGACCCATACCACGTTAACTAAATGGAGAAAGTAAGCAATTCACACATTTTTACTAATAACTTAAAACTTCACAAAAAATTCGTATCTCTCACCACTAAATACGAATCTACGTAAAGTACTATTGCTAATGCTATTGAAATGTACTTACAGTTGTATTTAAAAGCATCATACAAAACAAAAAGATGAACTTTTATTCGCTCTTATTATTTTAGTTAATTGATGGAAATTAATCATTTCTCCACACTAGCCGTATATAGGCTAAGACATTTTATGGATAGAGTGAACATGAAAAATTCAATGCCATGGCCGGGATTTGAACCACGGATCTACTGGTTTCCGTCCAGTCGCTCTTAACCTTTGAGCTACCATGGCCAACGTGCCTTCCTGACATTAAATTCTCCAGTTCACTCGTATATTTCCCCGGTAGACCACTAGGGGCTCTCGCATCCGAGATACACCGTTCGTGGCGACTTACTATTGTAAGTACTTAAGTCCCAGGCTTCATCATTTAACTCTTATTATTTTAGTTAATTGATGGAAATTAATCATTTCTCCACACTAGCCGTATATAGGCTAAGACATTTTATGGATAGAGTGAACATGGCCATGGTAGCTCAAAGGTTAAGAGCGACTGGACGGAAACCAGTAGATCCGTGGTTCAAATCCCGGCCATGGCATTGAATTTTTCATGTTCACTCTATCCATAAAATGTCTTAGCCTATATACGGCTAGTGTGGAGAAATGATTAATTTCCATCAATTAACTAAAATAATAAGAGTTAAATGATGAAGCCTGGGACTTAAGTACTTACAATAGTAAGTCGCCACGAACGGTGTATCTCGGATGCGAGAGCCCCTAGTGGTCTACCGGGGAAATATACGAGTGAACTGGAGAATTTAATGTCAGGAAGGCACGTTGGCCATGGTAGCTCAAAGGTTAAGAGCGACTGGACGGAAACCAGTAGATCCGTGGTTCAAATCCCGGCCATGGCATTGAATTTTTCATGTTCACTCTATCCATAAAATGTCTTAGCCTATATACGGCTAGTGTGGAGAAATGATTAATTTCCATCAATTAACTAAAATAATAAGAGTTAAATGATGAAGCCTGGGACTTAAGTACTTACAATAGTAAGTCGCCACGAACGGTGTATCTCGGATGCGAGAGCCCCTAGTGGTCTACCGGGGAAATATACGAGTGAACTGGAGAATTTAATGTCAGGAAGGCACGTTGGCCATGGTAGCTCAAAGGTTAAGAGCGACTGGACGGAAACCAGTAGATCCGTGGTTCAAATCCCGGCCATGGCATTGAATTTTTCATGTTCACTCTATCCATTTTATTCGCTCGCTACTGAGACTTCACGTAACAAAATCTTTGAGTGCTTCCTAAACTAACGACGAGTCGTGAATGCTTACGGAAATCTACGAAGCATGGCAAGTAAGGTTAGGAATGCGAATGAGCTCGCTCGAATTTAAGCAGTAGCTACATTGTCCGAAGCACCAGGGATGTTCGCGAATACATTTTGAAAATGATCCAGAGCAAATAAAATATTGTTTGGCATGATTTTTCTTATTTTTCTTCTTTTTCTCCTGAAATTGTTGGATAAGCTTCATTGCACGCTTCGCCACTGGTCAGTTTGGTGAAGAAAGAAGCTGGCTAAGATAACCACCATTCCTGCTGCGATGTTCGAGGTCTATCAGAAGATTTTACTTATTGTGTATGGTACTGCTACATCACTCTCAATGCCATTTCTACTTCCGGAAGCAGTCTTGGTACACCTGTTTCTGGATGTCTTGTCCCACCTAGCCTTGGAAATAGAACAAGTCCGCAGAGGCCAGGTGTAGGCAGCACAGGGCGAGTTATCGTGATGAATTGCCTCGGCACATATCAGGACGTTTCCTGCTCACACATGTCCCGATAATACCAATTCATGATGAGCTAATCAAAGTCAAAGAGATGATCTTCAAGAACCTGCCTCTACTCGAAACTACTTTTTAAATGCGAAATATATTCAATAATGTTGATTTTCTATTTGTTTTTTATCCGGGAACCCTAGTTATGTATGTATAAACTTGTGTGTCACTTGGTAAACAAATAATATTCCAGCAATATGCAGGACGAGGGAGATTGACGGTCCTTCATTAAACTTCTGTAAGCAGCGTACCTAATTTCGTTAACTAGTGCTCGCTGGAACACCATTCAGGCAGAATTCCAAGGTTAGTTCGTAAAAATATGTCGATCTATTACACTCGACGTAGACGAAATTCATTAGTTTTGTGGAATAAACCCCAGACCAGAGAGAAAATCTAGCGGTAGAACACATATTGATGAATATGGTCATAATGCATCAATAAGGTTAATTGTTGACTGTTTTATTTTAATGGAAGGTAAGACAGAGTACAGTAAGCCCCAAATGTGCTGACCATAACCTAAGCCTTAGATACTTTCTGAAACTAAAAACGTTTCTTGAACAAACTTGTTTCTAAAGTAAAATGCTGTTACAATTTTCATTAACTTACCAAATGAACCAGAGATCTGTAATAAGATTGACATAAGCTGACCTTTCTATAACGGCATGTACAGAAGGTTAAGTAATTTATAGCGAGTATCAACAGAATGCAGGATGCCATACAGTTCCAAAACATCTATTTCTGGAATGATAGCGTACTGCGATTCTTATACTGATTCGCAAAAAGAAATCAGTTATTTATTTTCTGTGCACGTCATACAAGGAAGGAGATGTTACAACTTATGGTTGTACATTTTGAAGTCATGTATTGCTGGCTGTGGTATATGCAGAATACGCAGCAACGAGGCTGGTGAATCCGACAGAATTAGAGCACCAACTTGGCAACCACAAAATCGCTTATATATACAGCTTCTATCTTGATTGGTGGCCAATATTTTGGGTAACACGTGGGTCTGAAAATAGTTTGATATTAAAGCATCGTTGGCACCAACAATAACCGAATTAAATTGTTCTCTGCTTTTTGATTGTTGTAGAAGGCACATGTTCAGTCAACAGACTGATGTATGGGAATGATCACGTGAACTTTATACAGCAACATACCCTGACGTTCACGTACATTTACCAAGACTAGACAGAGAGAGTGGCTCACTTGAATGTAGTGTTTCCATGACAAAGAGAATTACTAAGTGACGCGGATCCATTGCAATAAGGGAAGACGTTAATCACGTGACATGGAAATCTTGTATTACCTTCAAAGGGTTCAAGGCTTAGTCAACAAGAACTTTCTGTTACAGAATTGTGGCACCTTGAGTCTATGAAGTACGACAGCTTCTGGCCGGGTATCATTCAGCATCACCTTATTCTAGAGACGTATCCACAGTTTCTCAGAAATACATTGCATCAGTATGTACTTCTGGACGTCATCCAATGAACGATGTGATTTCTACACTCCAAACTAACCTTGGAACAATTTCGAAAATATCCATTTCAGCAAAGATGACTTTAACAATTGTTGTTAAAATAATATATGTTCACGATATTTACATAACATATATATCTTGAATTTTCTGGGGATGACATCAGAATGTCCCAAATTGGTAAATCGTAACAGACAAAACCCTACTCTACAACAATGTGGAGATAATGATTTCCAACATATTTGTTGGAACAACAACATATTCATCACTTTTGTTTTTAATTATATGTTTGATAAATAGGAACTCATTTATCATTTATCTCTTGGACATTATCACAAAACATTTGACTATCATTTAAAGTCTACATTTCTGTGTATCTACACGAAAATTAACAATAAAATCGTATTTACGAACGTCTGTCTAAACTGGTATGAAGTAGATATGTACGTTTATAAGAAGAGTTTAGACAAAGGACCTGTGACAGCAATTTAACAGATTATTTTCATTCATAGTTATTTTAGGAATGTTCATTTGAAGACGTTTAAGTGAGGTTATGGACACTGAATCAGTATATCCATGTATGGAATAATATTGTCAACTAATCAAATTAAATATTGCATTCGTTTGTTTTTACTGTGTTTATATTCCTTGCCTTGTTTGATTTACTACTATCGACAATATTTGAAACTCTCCTGTAATGCATATTACAATTTTATATGCGTTTTTATCAAAAGTTTTTTTATTGCGTAAAATGCTCTACGACGGACTAACCTCCAATTTTTAAAAAGAGCTTTACGTGGATCACTTTTCAATGAACATAAATTAATTACATCTAGATTCTAGAACAAAAACCTGAAACAAATGCAGAGATCTGATCGGGAGCGACTTGTGAGGTGCATCGCCTTTAACAGATGTTAGACCTGACTCCGCCTTTGTTTCAAGGTCGACTGATACATCCTTGCTCGTGTTTATAAATCACAGGGTTACAGAGGTAGTCCTAGTCGGGCGGGGCTATTTTTCTATTTCCCCGTCCGGGTGTCTTCTGCCGCAGTGCCTAGCCGCTTTGCCTACGGCTTAACCTGCGAAATGAGCAAATTGGTTTTATGTTCTGTTGGGATGTTTGAATTTTTTTTTGGGGGGGGGGGGGAATTTGGAATGGAATGCCCTTGATTTCTGTGGCACGTGTTCCTTTAGTACTTCCGCGAATTACGAATCTTCCACTACTGTTATATAGTATCCTATCCTTCAGGATAAGGGTAAACCTTATGACCGTGACCGAGATTCGAGCTTGAGACCTCTAGAAGATGAGGCAGACACGCTATGATTGATATATGCATATAGGATATTTCAACATTAAAGAGATGCACAGGTATAGTAACCATGCTTTTAAGATAGATAATAGCATCGAATGTCATTGATTCAGCGGCCAGTCGTTTGTAACATTCAAGTAGGCTCGTCTCTTTTTCTGTTACTACGTAGCTCAGTGTTGTAACCGCGGATTTAGAAAACTTTCAACATTTACTCCGAGGAATATGTAATTATGCGGAACATGGTGTGGAAGGAGAGACATATGATTGCCATTGTGTCAATGAAGCCCCGTTTGTTCATATGCCATCTAGGAAGTGATGAAATATCTCATACACAAATGTGCAAACGACACGGCGCGTGTCAAACGGTTCTGTAATTTGGTTCCTTGCAATTACGCCGCTATGTCGTTGCCAGGCGAGTGTACAGTCACGTAGAAAATGTGCTCGAGGTGCGTGACCGTCGTCTGGCCTCTGTTGGACAAGTCCTACGAGACAAACCGGCGCGTGCTCCAAGCTACCGCTAACGTACTTCACAATATCGCAGATTACTGTAACATGAAGATCCATACTTACGTAAAATAACAAACTGCACAATAATGTTTGTTGCATGCAATTTCACGTTTGAAATTATTGCATGGAACGATTAAGCTTTCAGTACTTCTGATAAAACAACAGTTATTACATTTATAGCTCATCGTACGTCACGATACAAATTATCATTAGTTATATGTTATCAGAAAAACTTGATAACATCACATTTCTGTGACGTTTGGACTGGAAAGCCCATATAACGTATATCTTGCGTAAACTTAGCTCTGACTGTTGTTATCCGAACACTAAGTTCTATTGACACATTTAAACTAAACTCTATATGGAAGAATATGGAATTTTTTTGGGCTAACTCTGCACAAAATAAACAATAATTTTTTACACAAAAGAAGGTTATGAGAATCATTTTTAACACTCAAAAGCAGACGGTCCTGCAAATATCTTTTTAGAAGATTGAAGCTATTAACCCTTACTTACGTGTATATATCCTCGATCCTAAAAGTCTCTGTACGTATTCGGGCTCATTGCGACACCATTGTTTAATTTTAAACTACCTTTTATTTGCACTGAGCACATTCACTATAAAACACTTAATCATAACAGAACTAACATTACCACACAACAATATGTTTTTGTGCCAACATACTTTGGGTCCACTACACGGCCTCATTTATAACAATGAAATAAATCCAGCGGTTACCTTCTTGCTTCCAGAAACCTGTGTATTATGAAACTATCAAAATATTTAACGCTCTTCCTCATGATCTTAAAGGAAAAATTGATAATTTCAGTCTTTTTAAAAGTGTTGCTGAAAATGTGTTTATTCCATACGAGTATATCCGAATGACAAATTATCCTGGTAACTAGCAGTTCTAATGACAAAACATTGCCAATTTCCCTGTAATGCCTGTTCAAATGTGAAGTTTATTAAAGAATTGACAGTAAATGTTGTCCATTACAAATTCAATATAAAATGCTGACACGTACTGACAAAAACCAAGTAAAATGACGAAACTATTTGTATTTAAACATTTGCAGGAGAGTGATCTCTGCCTTGTTTTTTTTAATATTGCCTGAATATAATGTATCTTTTATACTATTAAACTGTACACTTCTTGGAAATGTTCAATATTCACAGGACCTAGTGGCTGCACTGAAGACAAATTCATCTAATCTGTCGGGAAAATGTCTAAGTTTTCGTTCTAGCTGTCAACGACCGACAAACGACACACCAGAGCAATGTTCTCAAAGCACGCCAGTGGATACTTTAACCTTATGTTTATGGTTCATTAAACTTTAGATTTCTGATTCAGGTTTACTTTTCTATGTATAAGCTTAAACTAATTGGTAACACCTAGGAGCCATTTTCTTTGGCGTAATATACTATCGACAATACTTTGCCTCATTATTTTAATCAATTCATATCGGAGATGAATAAAATGATGTTCAAATGAGTCCAGACCAGAAGGATAAGGGAAAACCTTATCCAGATAACTTAACCCTAACCGAGATTCGAACTCAGGATCTCTTGAACGTGAGGCAAGGCACACTACTACGCTTATAAGAGTGGCAAACGATAAACAAGATGGACAATAACAAAATTACAGCATCACCAATCCAGCGCATTCGTTTCTCATGTAGGTTGACAATTCCCATCGCGCATGCGCAGTGGGGAGGTGACTAGTTTGTTGCCCTTACGACATAAGGGCTGGTAGAAGAGCTCCAGACAATACGGATTCAGAACAGCTTCCTAACTTCATTTAATCATTTCCTTTTTCATTTTTAACCGCAGTTTCAATTCCGTCACTAAACAGTTTGGCCAACACGACACGTCAGGACCAACAAATCAATCCCAAAACAATGTTTTACCCATGGTTTACCGTTACATGAAGTTGTACTGAACTAGAATCGTCTACTCAAAGCTATCCTTTATAATCCTGTCCGTTTATCTTCGTGTTAGCTGATTAATCTGCTAAGCTCAGCGATTATAGACTTCTATTATCGATAGAGATTTACGACCCTACTTCTTGTAAGTGGATTAAGGTTCATTTTGCCCTGTATCGTTTCAACTTACAATTTGCTTACTCGTAACGTCGACTTGTCAAGTAAAGGCATCCCGTCCTGAGCATTTACGTAGAAAACTACTGAAATACGAGATTGGCGCCTCTAAGTCTCAGGCAGTCACAACGGGATGTACCTGAACTGCGCGTAGCTGGATCAGAAATACCATGGAGCACAGAAGTGCTTCTGGAAGGACATACGAGTTACATCACTAGCTTCCAGAGTATCCAAACATATGGCGGGACTCTATCCGCTGTACGCATGGCTCGAGGAATGAGTTCTTTCTATACAAACAGACCGGCCTTCACCTACGTCTGTCAGGTCTGGGGCACAGTTACAAACTTCAAATACTTCAGAACCAATACCTTCAAGTAGCAACAGTTGCCGAATGTTACATTCCTAATGAAAACATTCGTTCATACCTATCATTTACCAAATTAAATGACTAAATCCTCAAGCTCTCTCACAAATTCTATTCCCGTCTTACCTACAGCTTCAGTCAATTTATCCGAGACCTCGGGAAACCTTCAAGCGTCCCAGACTCAACCCTTAGGCCCACCATAACCTCAATTATCTCGTATAAGTAACAACATATCCTCTCTTAAGTCCTACAACTTGTGACACCACCACCCATTTTTATAAATGCATCAGTAAGGGGCACAGTCCCTTCTCGTCGGACAAGGGTGACTCTTCAACGACACCTCTGTGTAAAGTTTGAAAATAGCTACTTTTGCTATAATAGGTCATCTGATTTGTCACACCTGGTTCAAACGTTGGCGCCTACGCGTCCATCCACAGAAGAGCCAGACCATCACCTTCTCTCGACGACGAATAGCTGATCTTCCAACAATTCGTCTAGCTGGTGAGGACGTTCATTGGAAAACTTACGTTAAGTATGTTGGTGTTCTACTCGACATCAAATTGACGTGGAGAGACCACATTACATATGTGGCTAATAAAGTTAGCAAAAGAATGGGTATGCTCTACAAGTCTCTATTCCGAGCAGCCATCACATACGCCAGTAGCAGCCAAGTCTCACCTACACCGCTTGAAATTCTACAATCCCAATTCCTCCGCATTGCCACAGACTCCCCTTGGTACATCCCCAATCTAGTTATCCGACGTGACCTACGTATCCCCACAGTAACAGACTACATCCACACCCTTTCACGTTCCTTCTATCGAAACCTCTCCCACAACTTCAACTCCCTCATCCGCGGTTTAGGTGAGTACCACATCGATCCCGGAGAGCGCTACAAACGCCCGAGACACATAAAATAACACATCAGATGGCTCCAACCTCATCTTGTGCCGCATATTATCCTTCCTTACAAAACACTCCACTGCCAGTAGAGGGCCTAGCCCTGATCTGGCTTGAGACCGAAGGTCTGACATTCAGATCTTCAATGTACAGTCGTGTATTGTTGCTGTGATGTTTCATAGAGATGGACAAAGTCAAGAAATATTTTTGTGCTCTTATGTCAGCCAAACTGAAAATGAGTTATGTTCGCCCTTTAGCTCTCAGCGTCCCATTCTATATCAGGCTTGAGGTGCCGCGGGACCACCATTGCCCTTCTCCGGGTTTGAACCCATCACTTAGGGAACCAGAGGCTAGCATGGAGGGCGGCGACCTGATGGAGAGTTCCTCTGTCATCACACACGACGAGTACAGTTAGCCTTCTGCATTACAGTTGCTTCAGCTGGACCGATTACTAAAAAGTTCAAGTGAGTTTAAAATGGGTTGTAATGCAAGTTTCATTCGCATTTAGTTGGAAACTGTTAGCAACATCATCTATATTACACATTTCACGACAATCTAGCAACAATAAGGTTGCATATCGAAGACTTTATTTACAAAGATAGAGTCAATGCCATTGCCGGTTTGAAGATATGGGTTTGCAACTGCTCTCCTATCTCGATAATAATCTCGTGGAAATAACTCGCAATGACTCTACATTGTCAAGATACACTTATTGCCGATAATAATTCATGTCCGAACGTTGACAAAAGCGTTGTAGATCTGTGAATATTAAACTTAAGGTACTTTGAGGATTTGGAAGTATATTACGAGTATTTTAAAAAGGTTCCATTTAAACTCTTTCAGTTATTAGGGGATATGGATATATTTCACGTTTTTGAAAGTAACCAATGGACCAGTTTCAACAATACATTTTTGTCATTTATTACAGTTTATTTCATTAATCTTTCGATGGATGTTTGATAAAAATAAACGCTTCAAAATGCAATTCCTATGTTTAATATTAGTAGCCAAATCTCTATTTGTTCGAAGTTATTTCAGGTGGCCGTTTCTTCACGATAAGGGGAATTGAACGTTTTTCTGCTCTATGGTGATCTGCTTGGCTATGCATTTAGATGTGACGATGCACAAATATTTGGTTCAGAATTGATGTAAGAAGTTCATTTTATTGAATGTTTCTTTTGGTTTCTCAAAAATCAGTGTTAAACAGTGAAGCAGTTTCGTCATATCGCTTAGGAATGTGTGACGGGACCCAGCGCTGCTATAACATTGCACCCAGTGAAATTTCAAACGCTACAATTTTATAAGAATAAGTAAATAAAGCTTAAGCTATCGAAGGATCTATCATCTTCCAGTCACATACACAAAACTGAGGTTAGGAGTCCCCTCAACACATACGGTGCATTTATGTTTGCTGCACAAGTCTAATTTTATACATTTCTTAAAATCCGCATTGTTGTAATTAAAATCTGAACTTTGCCTAGCTACCTGCCGTTCACTAATGAGGTGACAACTTAAGTAAGTCCCGTTAAAAACTGTATAAAGCCTGGATTCGTGAGTGTCTATCACACATTAATTCAGTGCGTTTCTTATCCCCTACTTCTAAATCAGGGGTCGTGAGGAAACGTTTCGAGATTAAGCTGCGCCAACAGCGCGCAGCGGTCCATTTTAATGAGGTGTGATGCAAGTTGCCTACTCTTCGTACTTGAGGAATGAAGTATTTTCTTCATTGTTGTCTCAGGCTTATTGTGGGAGAAGGCACTAATGACTATAATGAAATAAAGCTTCAGTCATATTTTTATATCATAATGTAGTACATCGTATACTGATTTGATTAGTTCAAATCAAAATACATTCATATCAACCTATGATTTTCAGTAGTAAACAGTAAAATAAAATATAATAGACGCAGCCAAATATTAAAATCCTGCACTGATTGTATATAAAATACCAACTTGCTGATATATTATCTATTACTTTATGATCAGTTTGAACGTTTGAACATATAAAGATTACAGTGAAAGTGATCCACATTCTGGTATAGATGCCTATCTTACAGTCAAACTTTCTACTGAATATTACAAAGTATCTGCGAATTTAGATGTTTTTTTTGAACTGGGCCTCCAGTGTTTCACTCAGTATATTTTAAATGACAAAAGCAACGCCCCTTTTGTCTATAGTTTAATATGCCCACTATGGTTCTGAACGCTGGACTATTCTAGACGAAAAACACAATGCGGAATCCACATCAAAACATGGAGAGTAAACAAACACAAGCAAATCAAGGTGCATAGGGGCAATGCACAGAGATTTATTTTGTTGAATAACGTAAAGCATCAGCTTATCAACACCTCCAGAACCTAGTGATGCAAACAATAACAAAAAAGCTCCAGCTATGATATAATAATGATGCTAAGTCCTCCGCATAGGGATACGCTGCGACACACCGTTGTAGAGGTAAATAGTAAAATAATTCCTCCCATACCCCAAAAAGATACACTCTACATGTAAGGCTAGTAAATTAAAATAGACAAGTGTAATAACTCACCAAAATCGATGAATTGTTTGATGGATAACGGTGACGGATTAAATTGTGAATAGAAGTCTAACATCTTCGTGATGTTTCCTAAAAGTTGCGCTGACACCCTCATATTGACGTGCTTCTTTGACCATACGTATATGCGTAACCAGATAACACTCACACACTATTCTGGATGCACTCGTCGAAGGAATCCCTTTCTCCTCTCCTCACTGTCACTTCTGTGTGAGCTCTACCGAGCTACTGCCATTAACGCCATTTTCAGACTTTCAGCTGTTCTTTTCCATTGATTGATTAACATCTAAGAAAGCGCGACCTGATACAGTGAGTTTTAAGAGTCTGCCACCAGGGGTTAGAAAGTTCTACGAGTATACCAATAGGTTGTAGCACACAACACGGACTCGGGCGAATATAACGTGAATATGACTATCTATATTGCGGAAACCGGATGCCAGTAAGAAAAGTCATAAAGATACTAAAACTATAATTGTCATAATGTAGTTTATTTAGAGCTACAACATATACATTAATTTATTTTAATTATATATATTTTGCACATTGACAATAATTCAATGATGTGCTAACAAAAGGCATTGACATTGAAATCTGCTTCTTCGTACGTTTCCGGTTCGCAGAGAGAAGTACACATGTGGAGAGTTGTGTCTATTAATTTGTTAAATTTCACGTTAAACTTTATATATAGAAGTGCCTAACGTTTGTAAACTATACATAGAACATTAGTTTAAAACAATGGCGGACTTAGATGACTTTTTTGCTAAAAAAGATCGCAAGAAAGCGAAGGGGAAAAAATTCACTACTGCCGATGAAATAGCAAAGAAATTAGAAGAAACGGGCAAGAAGATAGAAAAGCCCAAGAAAGAAAAACCAGCTGTGCCATCACAAACTCCTGGACAAGGAGAAGAAGATCAGGGAAACGTTATACAAGTAAGTTGTAATATTCCTAAGCGATAATTAGAAATGTGTAGTTTTACTGGTCGGCCATATTGCAGTTAAAATTGGTGCAGGATACTCTTGAACAAAATGTTTCATAGTTAATTAAACCATTATATCATAAGCAAAGTCCAATTTAAATTCAGAATATCATTATTGTCCACTATTCTTAATGTTTAGTGACTGAATTCCAAAATATAAAGCCGCTTATGTGGGTTAATGAAATGCATATGCTTTTAGGAGGATGATGAGTGGAAGGATTTTGAGGAAGAAAAGAAAGATTATACAGGTCTGAAGATTGGAAATCTTCAGATAAATGAAGGCGAAGGAGAGATGGGTGAGGGAGAGGAAGAGGAGGACGATGAAATGGAGGAGAACGAAGCTGGAGAATTAGTGCCAAAACGTAAGGTGCAATCTGGGCCTTGGAAAGTTATGAATCAACCGCCACCGACAGCAGAGCCACCAGAACCAAAAGGTAAGACATTTTACAACTTTGTGGTTTAAAGTTTCAACAAAACTATTGTACTTGTGCCACTGCAGGCATGTTTCCCTGCAGGTTGCACTTGCTGTTATTCAAAACTGCAGAGCTGCCAACATATGATTTCATAAACGCGATTTTCGACCTATTTAGGGCCGTAGGCTTCAAAGTGTAACCAAGTGATGCTTTTATGAGTAGAGGAGCTCCCCTTTCAGCAGTCACTGCTGGCAGAATCTCCCACCACTGTAAACCATGTGATGTCCCTTGAACACCATACATCGTGAAACTGCACAAATAGGCTCATTTTGTTAGCAGGACACAGTGAACATTAACCTCCATAATAAAGACTTTTTCAAAATCACAGGCCAATTCAGTTTGTTCGGGAAGGCAATTATGTTTCTTCAGGCTTATGGGATACTCTCCAAAATTCATCATTGTTATATGTGGAAGGCTGATGAAAGAGGTGCACCAAACTTACCTTATGAACAGCATTAGGACTGCGCATGGATATGGTGGCTCCAGCGTTGCTGATTTCCACAGCATGTTATCACAGAAAATACCAACATTACATAAGCAAACCAGCAATACTGTAATACTCAAAGAAACTGACTAAAGATCAGTGGATCATTGCCAGAGTTGTTATTATGGATATTACGGATATGGTGATGATAATGATAAGTAGAAGGGGAAAAAATATCATTTTTACTTTACGTCCTCCAAATTTCAGTCATATCGGATGTTGGATGGGTGGAATGATGTTTAGTGAGCCCAGGGTCCATAGAGCTTAGTTACCTGACGTTCATTTTTCAGGATAAGGGAGAACTCTGGAAAAAACCTTATCCAGGTAACTCAGCCTAACTGAGATTTGAATGCTATCGAGATGGGCAGTGAATAGTGATGATAATAAATAAATAATTAAGTTTACTATGCACTATTCCCGTTTCAGTATTGCTGGTTTATAATAAGAAAAAGAAAATCTGTTGGCAATGTTCCTCTGTATTCACATATATCAGAGCTCTGCAGTTGGCAACAACTTCTTTCCATGACATCATTCCATACTAACATAACTGTATGCCACCCTAATGCATCTTTACCCAGCCTTGTTTATTGTGCATATTTTTCGATATGCCTGTTCGCTTTGTTGACTAGTGTCAGATGGAAGTTGGATTTCGAGGTTGATACTGGATGCAACAACTTCCGAGACTAGTTCATCAATAATATAAAAATGTAAGTGACAAAGTCTTAAAAACCGACTACAAATAGTTTTTTCATTTATCACAAAACATTTTTCTGAGGGGTTTCCTCAAACTATTGGATGGAATCTGATGTAATACATTCACATAAGTACCTGTAACAAAAGATTGACATGTTTGTTTTGTTTATAAAACTCATGTGAAGAAGTGATTCATGTTTTGCAGTAATATATTTAAATAGAAATGGTTTCAACTGATGAGGAAACCGATTCAAATGTTTATATGTGGTAAAAATAGCTACATTGCACCACAGTTTGTTATTGATAGTCAAATGTTTTACAACTGGATGTTATATGATGGTGTTAAGATTCTATACTCTTTGCATGCAATCACGAGAAACAACAATGTCGACAGGACAGAGAATTGAGCCATTAATAAGAGATACCTCAGAAACAAAACACTTGTATGATATAAATTGAGAACAATTTTTAAGTGATGTACTTTTTTCTGAGTAGAAAGTAATCATCTTATTTAGTAGTTATATAAGATGATACAAAATTACTTCAAAATGAAAACTAAACATTTAAGAAAAGGGTGGGTTCAATTTAAAGGGAATCGATTAATGACACTATGCAACACTTACTAAATTTTTCCGGAACATGTTTCAGAGACTTTGCCTCCATCCTCAACCGGCCATCGACTGGTTCTCATTGGTGTAGTTGACGATATTTTGTCATAGGTCTCCTCTGGTGGCGGTTCAGCAAGTTCCTTGAACCGCCACCAGAAGAGACCTATGACAAAATATCGTCAACTACACCAATGAGAACCAGTCAATGGCTGGTTGAGAAATGAAATGTGTAGTGTTTAACGCCCGCTTTTACTACATACGGCACCGCAGGTGATGACACTGATGATATATGAGATGAAGATGGAGCACTTGTGCAATGAGATGGCAGGGGAAACCGGAGATCCTGGAGAAAACCCGTCCCAGCGCCATGTTGTCCACCTCAAATCTGCGGTCGCCTGGGATCGAACTCGGGCCGCCTTGGTGAGAGCCAAGCGGTCTAACCACTGAGCCACGGCATGGCCGGCCACTTGAGGATGGAGGTAAAATCTCTGAAACATGTTCCGGAAAAATTTAAAAGTAAGTGTTGCTTAGTGTCACTAATCGACTCCCTGTAAATTGAATTTATTATAACAACACTGTTTTCAACACTTCCAAGAAAGGAAAGGGTGGGTTGTTTGCATTGGAGATGTTCTTGTAAACATTTTTTTGCCATGTTTGGCAGATGTAAACACATGTTTTTCAACTTGGAAATGTTCTGGACCCTGGCGAATCAGATGCATTAGTATTGTGAGTTTGTGGGTTCGTGAAATAAAAAGTCCAATTACACCACTCAACAATGTTCTTTATTTCCACCGACTTACAGTTAAACTCTTGCCAATTACACAGAATTACTTGCTGCAACAATTACAATTCACCAGTTCGTCCGTTACGATTTCCCTGTACTCGCGATTACATCAACTCCGATACTCATACACGGTTCGTACAGTCTTCCGTTGCACAATCTTCTCGTTCATTAACACGTCACTGACTAACTCTTACACCAAGAACTGCGACTGTCTCACTAACTGACCGACCAACTCAACACAGCACAACAACTGACACACACTGTCTGTCTGTCCCTCTTTATATAGGAATATCCCGACTTCTGGTGTTTGCAAGATTGTTCTAGTAACAGAAAGATCGAGAACCAGGTGGAAGGGAAAACAGACGCACAATTATGTTTCTTTCCGACCACTGGCTGTCACCACTATAAGACAAACGAGGGAGAGGTGTGGCTAACGCGGTCCTCCCCTACCTTCCGTTCGCAGCTGGTACAGGGTGCTCCAGCGGTCCCGTTACACTGCTCCCTCCTCAAAGCTGTTCGCCCACGAACAGCCCCATCGTAGCGTGCGAGGCGGTCCAGGTGTACCACCAGCATCTGCCCGGAGTCTGAGCCAGAAGTAGCGCTGCCGTAGTTTGTGAATCATTCGGTTCGCTCCCAGGTGTCCTCCTGAAGTACCGGCGTGCACTTCCTCCAAGACTTCCGGGACCTTGCTCCGGGGAAGTACCAACTGTCCTCTCCGCGCCTTCCCATCGGGTGACTCCCATACCCGGAACAGCACGCCCTCTCTGGTCTTCAACGAGTCCCATTGGGCCCGGAGCGACTTGTAGGTGGCGCTCCTCGGTGCGATGTCCTCCCAGGTTGGCCTCGTCCCTGCGTCCACTTCCCTCGAGAGTGGCCCCAAGTCTGCGTCCGCCAGCTGCTCCCTCCTCAGGCCTGCGCTATCCCAGCCTTCAGCAGGCACTGCCACAACTACTCGGACTGCTGCGGCACGCTCCTTCTCTACCACTCTTGTGCGCTCATGGCCGTCCTGGAACTGCGGTAGGACACCTCCAATGTAATGGTCGCTAGCGTCGGTGTCCACAATGAAGGCGCCACCCGGTTTTGGGAAACCCAAAATTGGAGCACTGCACAGGGTCCCCTTCGGGTGCTGGAAAGCGTCTTCGGCGTCCTCCGTCCACACATAAGGCCGGTTTTCCTCCGTCAGGCGGGTGAGGGGTTTTGCGATGTTGTCGGCCTTTTCCTCTAAATCATTAAGGCGGTCGTCTACTTGACCCTTCCGCTTGCCCAGGTTCGCGACGTCATCCCTCACGCCGGCCAACCGTTCCTCAAACTTGGCGGCGAGAGCCTCGTTCGCCACCTTCATTTCGGTAGCCAGACCGT
This sequence comes from Mantis religiosa, assembly GCA_030765055.1. Taxonomy (NCBI): domain Eukaryota; kingdom Metazoa; phylum Arthropoda; class Insecta; order Mantodea; family Mantidae; genus Mantis; species Mantis religiosa. Next base: position 1,689,120 of record JAUKNK010000207.1, read on the forward strand.
CATTCGCTGCTCTCATTTCCGTGGTTAACTCGGCCTTCATTTGTTGCATCTTCTCGGTGATGTTGTCTTTAGCCGCTTCTGTTTTTGCAGCGAGCTTTTCAGTTGCCGTCCTCATTTCTCTCAGTTCCGCCGTCATTTCCATCATCATCTCTAAAATTTTCTCCAATGCCGCGTCCATGGTTGTAATGTTCGGTGATGTTATCATCCCACTTCTGACACCAGTGTGACTTTGTGGGTTCGTGAAATAAAAAGTCCAATTACACCACTCAACAATGTTCTTTATTTCCACCGACTTACAGTTAAACTCTTGCCAATTACACAGAATTACTTGCTGCAACAATTACAATTCACCAGTTCGTCCGTTACGATTTCCCTGTACTCGCGATTACATCAACTCCGATACTCATACACGGTTCGTACAGTCTTCCGTTGCACAATCTTCTCGTTCATTAACACGTCACTGACTAACTCTTACACCAAGAACTGCGACTGTCTCACTAACTGACCGACCAACTCAACACAGCACAACAACTGACACACACTGTCTGTCTGTCCCTCTTTATATAGGAATATCCCGACTTCTGGTGTTTGCAAGATTGTTCTAGTAACAGAAAGATCGAGAACCAGGTGGAAGGGAAAACAGACGCACAATTATGTTTCTTTCCGACCACTGGCTGTCACCACTATAAGACAAACGAGGGAGAGGTGTGGCTAACGCGGTCCTCCCCTACCTTCCGTTCGCAGCTGGTACAGGGTGCTCCAGCGGTCCCGTTACAGTATGTTCAGCATTGCCACCTTTGTTACCCTCTGTTTTCATACCTCACTCTCTCGCACCTGTAGGTCTGCTCGGTGCTAGACGTAAGGGAACCCAAAGGTAATTTTCCAATCTTATATCATAATTTTGGAATCAAAATTCGAACAAGCGTATTCACATATGTATATTTTTAAATGTTACGGTTATAGTTTATGAATTACTTGATTTTCTAATCCAGTGGTACTAGCAGTGGCTTATCCATATCACTGTTACTTTCTGTATAGTTGGAAATTCACGTTGGTCATAAAATTGCATTGTTTATGTATTTTCTAGTTACATTTATACATATACCGGGGCCATCCTTTATGTGGCCATGTAAACAAAGCGGGAAAATACATTACTCCGCTGATGATTGTGGTTGGTGGGGACATTCGCGCTCTTTTATTCCCACATGGCATACAAGTGTGCTGTCAGTGAACTTCTGTACAAAGCTTTACTTTGCTGTTTATGATGTTTTGAGTAGCTTATGTGGTAGCATTTTTACGCTAACATTAAATGCAAACTATGTGTAATATAAATCCTTTCATGGAAGTGTTGAAAACAGTGTTGTTGTATAAATTAAATTAATTGTGAGTCGATTAATAACACAAAACAACACTCACTTTTAAATTTTCCCGGAACCGGTTTCTGAGGCCTTCCCTCTATCTTCAGCCGGACATCGACTTGTTCTCATTGGTGTAGCTGGCAATATTTTGTCATCGGTCTCCTCTGGTGGCGGTTCGAGGAACTTGCTGAACAAATCTTTCTGGGGGATGTCGAAATTGAACACTTTGTTCCTATTTTTTTAAATAAAGATTTGTTCCCATGTGGACAGTTCATCTTTTCCTGTTGTATGTTTTAGTAATTTTGGTTCTGGATTTATGTTGTGGTTTTTTTCCCAAAAATGCGTGGCAACTGCTGATTTTTCTAATTGTTTGTATTTTATGTTCCTAAAGTGTTCCTTTGCTCTTGTTTCTAAATTTCTTTTGGTTTTTCCAATATAAATTTGACTACAGTCATGTGTAATATATTTTTCCTTTTGTATACTTAAAACTGACAATGCTTATAATTACTCAAATATTTGATTTCTTCACATAACCTCACCTCATTTATAAATTAAAAATTAAGGCACAGGTCTTTCTGCAGAATAACAGTGCTAAATAACTGTGTTTAGCCACTTGGGCAAAGACTTGAAAGTTTTACTGACATGCAACTGAAAAAAAAAAAAAAAAAAAAAAAAAAACATTTTTACATACCTAATTGGAATCTGACAATGGACGAATTCCTTATATGACATCCGTTTCAAAATTTTCTTTTGATAATTCCTTTGCCTCAGCAATAAATCTTCACGCTCAAAATTATATTTTTTCTGTTTCTGTTCACAAATTCAAAGCCTATGTTGCGAAGAATGGTGTGGAAGCTCATTTTTGTAAAGCTAGGCAATTCAGGATTATTGTTTACTGCTCGAAGCACTTTTGTAATTGCGGAGTCTCGTTTCTTTCAAAGAAGCTATGACCCTTGCGACGAACAGCACACATTCACCTTCCACAACTGGTTTCCTTCTTTTCTGATGTTTTCCTGGAGTGGAAAGCACACCCTCACTTGAAGCAACATTAATACTTGGCGCTCAAACACTCGTTAATTCTGCTGACAAATTAATAATGTCCTCAGTTGCTAAGGTTGGGTATTTTTGACACAATTTGCAAAACACATTTAATATAATTTGTTTTGCACCACTTTTTAATGGTTTCCCTCTGTGATGTTTACATATTGCACAGAAGTAGTCAAGCTGTACAACTGATCGTCTCTCTTCCTTCTCTTTTGACCTGCGTAAGTGCAGCATGCACTCTGATTAATATATACAAATAACACTTACATTTACCAAATAAAATACTAATCAATTACTGTTTGACTGTTGCATTTGTAATGTGATGGTTATATATTTTGTATTAAATGTAAAGTCAGAAAATAATATACAGACTATATTTTTCATCCGCAGAAAGATACAAGGTTAAACAGCCAATGATGTAGCACACGTACACATTCTTTTGTTTATATCGCCACATAGAGTAAGAACAGCCTACAGACAAAAGTTAAAATAAGGATAGTTAAAGATAAATTGTTACATATAAATTGCATTCCTATTGGACTACTTAATTGCCTTAAGCCAGCCATACTCAAGAACAGTAAGACATTGTTAACTGGACCAGCTTTGAAAAATAAAATTGTTGCTTAGCATAGTAAATGAATGTTCCATAGAGAAGAAATTGTTATTCTCAGTAGGTACGTTACTCGAATTCTCTTGTCAGCAGGTGCCTCTGTGGAAGTAATGTGAAGAGTGTAGCATAAAAATAACAATAATAAATTATGATCTTTAAGAAGGGTTATAAACTAAGACCAAAAAACTGTTCCTTAAGAAGGAACAAAGTTGGAAGTTGCGAGGAAAATTGAGTGCCTAGGGGAAGGCACAATAAGGTCTTGGGCTAAACAGCAGAAAAAGGGGAAACTGTTTAGATAAGCAAAAGTCAGCAAAATACCGGAAATGCAAATTACGTATATGGCACAATGGTAGAAGCAGGGATATAGAGGCTGGGAAAATGTTGTAATTTTCAAATGCTAGGCTTTGGCAATGAAGCCATTAGCTCTCTTGCTCTCCAATATTTCTGTGTAGTGGGTCCGGCAGGTAGGACTTCACAGGTTAGAAGATGTTCTTCAGTCATTCCCTCTTCTTTGCTGTCAAATCCTAGGCTTTGGCAATGAAGCCATTAGCTCTCTTGCTCTCCAATATTTCTGTGTAGTGGGTCCAGGTAGGACTTCACAGGTTAGAAGATGTTCTTCAGTCATTCCCTCTTCTTTGCTGTCAAATCCTAGGCTTTGGCAATGAAGCCATTAGCTCTCTTGCTCTCCAATATTTCTGGATAGTGGGTCTGGCAGGTAGGACTTCACAGGTTAGAAGATGTTCTTCAGTCATTTCCTCTTCTTTGTTGTCAAATGCTAGGCTTTGGCAATGAAGCCATTAGCTCTCTTGCTCTCCAATATTTCTGTGTAGTGGATCAGGCAGGTAGGGCTTCACAGGTTAGAAGATGTTCTTCAGTCATTTCCGGTTCTTTGTTGTCAAATGCTAGGCTTTGGCAATGAAGCCATCAGCTCTCTTGCTCCAACATTTCTGTGTAGTGGATCAGGCAGGTAGGGCTTCACAGGTTAGAAGATGTTCTTCAGTCATTTCCGGTTCTTTGTTGTCAAATGCTAGGCTTTGGCAATGAAGCCATTAGCTCTCTTGCTCTCCAATATTTCTGTGTAGTGGGTCCGGCAGGTAGGGCTTCACAGGTTAGAAGATGTTCTTCAGTCATTTCCTCTTCTTTGTTGTCAAATGCTAGGCTTTGGCAATGCAGCCATTAGCTCTCTTGCTCTCCAATATTTCTGTGTAGTGGGTCCGGCAGGTAGGGCTTCACAGGTTAGAAGATGTTCTTCAGTCATTTCCTCTTCTTTGTTGTCAAATGGTAGGCTTTGACAATGCAGCCATTAGCTCTCTTGCTCTCCAATATTTCTGTGTAGTGGGTCTGGAAGGTAGGGCTTCACAGTTTGAAGATGTTCTTCAGTCATTTCCTCTTCTTTGTTGTCAAATGCTAGGCTTTGGCAATGAAGCCGTTAGCTCTCTTGCTCTCCAAAATTTCTGTGTAGTGGGTCCGGCAGGTAGGGCTTCACAGGCTAGAAGATGTTCTTCAGTCATTTCCTCCTATTTGTTGTCAAATACTAGGCTTTTGCAATGAAGCCATTAGCTCTCTTGCACTCCAATATTTCTGTGTAGTGGGTCTGGCAGGTAGGACTTCACAGGTTAAAAGATGTTCTTCAGTCACTTCCTCTTCTTTGTTGTCAAATGCTAGGCTTTGGCAATGAAGCCATTAGCTCTCTTGCTCTCCAATATTTCTGTGTAGTGGGTCTGGCAGGTTGGACTTCACAGGTTAAAAGATGTTCTTCAGTCACTTCCTCTTCTTTGTTGTCAAATGCTAGGCTTTGGCAATGAAGCCATTAGCTCTCTTGCTCTCCAATATTTCTGTGTAGTGGGTCCGGCAGGTAGGGCTTCACAGGTTAGAAGATGTTCTTCAGTCACTTCCTCTTCTTTGCTGTGAAATGCTAGGCTTTGGCAATGAAGCCATTAGCTCTCTTGCTCCAATATTTCTGTGTAGTGGGTCTGGCAGGTAGGGCTTCACAGGTTAGATGTTCTTCAGTCATTTCCTCTTCTTTGTTGTCAAATGCTAGGCTTTGGCAATGAAGCCATTAGCTCTCTTGCTCTCCAATATTTCTGTGTAGTGGGTCTGGCAGGTAGGACTTCACAGGTTAAAAGATGTTCTTCAGTCACTTCCTCTTCTTTGTTGTCAAATGCTAGGCTTTGGCAATGAAGCCATTAGCTCTCTTGCTCTCCAATATTTCTGTGTAGTGGGTCCGGCAGGTAGGGCTTCACAGGTTAGATGATGTTCTTCAGTCACTTCCTCTTCTTTGCTGTGAAATGCTAGGCTTTGGCAATGAAGCCATTAGCTCTCTTGCTCCAATATTTCTGTGTAGTGGGTCTGGCAGGTAGGGCTTCACAGGTTAGATGTTCTTCAGTCATTTGCTCTTCTTTGTTGTCAAATGCTAGGCTTTGGCAATGAAGCCATTAGCTCTCTTGCTCTCCAATATTTCTGTGTAGTGGGTCCGGCAGGTAGGGCTTCACAGGTTAGAAGATGTTCTTCAGTCACTTCCTCTTCTTTGCTGTCAAATGCTAGGCTTTGGCAATGAAGCCATTAGCTCTCTTGCTCTCCAATATTTCTGTGTAGTGGGTCCGGCAGGTAGGGCTTCACAGGTTAGAAGATGTTCTTCAGTCATTTCCTCTTCTTTGTTCCACAGAGGACAATTTGGACTTGTATAAATTCCTATTCTGTGTAAGTGTTTGGCCAAATAATAATGTTCCGTAGGTAACCTAAGATTTGCTACTGCAGCTTTACGTGGAATTTCTGGAATAATTTCTGGATTTTTAATTAAAGTGTTCCATTTTTTATCTTTGGCTTTGTTAGATATTGATTGGTTTTGTTTGTTTTTATATTTGCTTTTGATTAATCTTTTTATGAATTAAAGGGTAAGTGTTTACTTTTGTTTTGAATTAAATTTGCACCTTTTTGGCAAGAAAATCACCTGATTCATTTCCAGCAATTCCACAATATGCAGGTATCCACTGTAATATAATTCTTTTCTGTAGTTTTTGAAGTTGTTGGATCATTTTGTGACATTCTTTAATTTGGATTGACCTCATTTTATATGAACTTATTGCACATAATGCTGCTTTAGAATCAGAAAGTATGACAGCATTTTTGAATTTTATCTATTCTGTATAGAAGGTGTTGGAGTGAAATATTAATAGCCGTTACTTCATCAAAATTTGTTGTGTGGTATCCTGCTGGTTGATAGAATGAGAACAGTGCACACTTAATTCCTGCTCCTGAGTTGTTGTCCAAGTTAGATCCATCTGTGTAGATATGTAACCATTCTTCAGGTGGGTATGCATTGTTCAGTTTCTAATCTAGTGCTTTTAGTGCAGGTTTGGAAGTTTCAGATTTTGTAACTATATGCTCTAAATCTAATTGAATATTAATTAGTTCAAAAGTCAGTGGGTTTTCTGTGATTAAAATGTTTTCTTTAGAATTTGGAAGATTCAGATCTGTTTTTAATTCCATAACTTTGTGTAGGAAACTTGTTTGTGTTTTCATCTTGATTGGTTGTAGTAATCTTTTCTCCTATTTTGTTGTTTTTAACCGCAACATTTTTTTCATGTTGTATTAGTGCCTGCTCCTCGAAAGTTAGATGTATTGGATAGTTCCGAGTTAAGGCTTGCATTGCCGTGATTGGAGTTGATTTTGCTGCACCGGTTATTAGTTGCAGGGCCTGATTTTGGCATACCTCTAGGTGATTTATGTTAGAACTGTTTGCTGTAATTATTACCTCTGCATTATAAAGAAGTATTGGCTTGATGAATGTTTTGTATGTTGTGTTCAGTGTCTCCCGATTACTGCCCCATTTGACTCCAGCTAATCTTTTCAAAATTGATTTTTTTTTTTTTTTTGTTGATTTGTTTACTACTGCTTCAATATGATGTCTTCAAGATAATTTTGAATCAAAAATTGTTCCTAAATATTTTGTTTCATATGTGGCTGGGAAAATGTAGACAATACATTGGGGCTACCAAGGATTTCACCAAATGGAGTACTTTAAACTGCAGAATAAATCTGTTAGTGGAAAATGATTTTGTAAAACAATGAATGGTCATACAGGAGAAAATAGGGGGAAAAGAAGCCTGGATATACAAGACCACATTGGAAGAAACATGTGCAGAAAGAAATGATAAAAGTAAAGGTTTAGAAAAAAAGTGGAGGATATGAAGAGCAAGATTTTTTTTTTTTTATTTGTCCCATTTATTCACCACCTTTAACTGCAATGGTCATATCTGTGGCTATTCTCGTTTGGAACATATTGAAGGTGTTAACTGGTATTCTGTGGATTTTAATCATTAGATCACGCACACATTTGCACTCTCATCATACTTCCACACTTTGGGAAGATGAGGAATTATCTTGGTAGGAGAAAAATCCCCACCACCACTGCCGGGAATTGAACCCAGGACCGCTAGCACAGCAGGCAAGTGCTCTACCGACTGAGCTATGGGACCAGTCAGCAAGAAATTTTGAGCAGTTTCAATGAGAAAACCTCATTAATATAATATAGATATTTAAAAATGGAATGGCTGTGAGAAAAATACATTGACTTGTGTACAGTATGCCACAGGAGAGAAAGTCTCCAAGGCCTGAGATGCAGAGGGAGTTGGCGAAGGTTCCCACACCCTCCCTGGACAGGTTTATGACTCCCCATGTCAGTACAGTTATACACCATTCAAAAACATTCTGACGTCTTCTACTTTTGTGAATGAATCTTCTCAGTTTTAGTGTACAGAGTGAATAGGGCGCATGCTTTTATAATGGTTCTGCTCCTTGTGTAGCATGCATTCTCTGTCACACACATTTGCTGTCCTTGTCCCACTGTGTAAGACAGCACATTCCTTTCAGGGAGCTTCTCTGCATTGCAGGACAGTAACAACTCTAGAATGAGCAAGAGCAGGAGTAAAGAATTTGTAACCTAAGAAGTAGAAAAAGGAGGAGAGATAAGCAGACTGTTCATAATTGGCATTGTATTCTGGAATGCAATGATACAGAAAAGAAGAGAATTTAGTAATAGAAAAACGGGAAGTCTTTCTAGATTATGAACTCAAGATGAATGTGGAAAAAGCAGGAAATTATTTAGGAAAAATAAAGTTAAAATGGTTAAAAAGTGGAGGAGGAGCCATCTTGTTCAGATTTATTAGTGTGGAACTTAAAACTGCTACTATATCTTTTGTTGTAATCATTTCGGTTAGTCTCCTCAAAGTGGAATCTTAGCTAATGATTCTGTGGGAATTGCTCACTTTTACTTTACCTGAGATAATATCTTCATCAATTCTTGTCTTCTGCATTGACACTTATCTGCTTCATTTAAAGCATAATGGCATTACTATAATTGTGTTTTGAGTATACATATTTTAATATTTTAATTTCTAAATTGTTTTATTCCTGTTGGGAAATTTTCATGAGATTTTTGTTTGTGTACAATACAAATTATTTCCATTTATTACCTTTACATTGATAGGATTGTTATTTTTAATGTATGTTTTATTTTAGTTCCAGAAAAGCGACCGGAACCACAAGGTACTGGATCATATGTACCACCACATCTACGTTTCCAGCCTAAGGAACCTGCTCATGCTAGTAAGTAGCTGCTCAAGTTGCTTGGCAGCATTTAGCTAAATTTGAAACAAAATTAATGCAACATTTCCTCAATTATCTCAAATTCTCACAATATCTTTTAAAATTTGATCTATTACCCACATATAGAATGGTTCTGTGAGAAATAGTTGTACTATAAAATGTATTTCAAGCTGCACTGAAGAAATAATAAACAATATAGACTCTGGTAACTATGCCACTGCTATATCTTACTAAAGCTTTTGATTGTGTAATACATACATTATATGATCTGGGTATTTGGGGCTTTGCGCCTAAAATCATAAAAAAACATGTATGACAAAAAGCAGTTTGTAACCCTAAAAACAGAAAATGGTGAATATATGTTAAAAACACTAACATTAACCCATGGAGTTCCACCAGGTTCTGTTTCAGGAGTTTATTTAATGCATGCACAATATTGACTAGCTTATACCTAACAATGCAGAATTATTTCACAGTCACATTCAGAAATATTACTACTCCACAGAACCATTGCTAAACTATTGCAATATTTTTATATTCTGAATATGTGTGTGAACGCCAACAAAAGTGAATTACTTTTAGAATTAAAAGTACAGATCTTCTAATACATTTAATTATAGACAATGAACCAATAAAAATGGTTAAGAATGCTAAAGTTTAGGTGTTACTTTAGTTAATTGATGGAAATTAATCATTTCTTCACACTAGCTGTATACAGGCTAAGGTTTTTGATAGAGTCAACATAAAAAATTCAATGCCATGGCCAGGATTTTAACCATGGATCTCCTGGTTTCCGTCTAGTCGCTCTTATCCATTGAGCCACCATGGCCAACATGCCATCCTGACATTAAATTTTCCATTTCACTCATATATTTCCCTGGTAAACCACTAGGGGCTTTCACATTCAAGATACAGTTTGTGGCGACTTACTATATCCAGGAGATACATGGTTCAAATCCCGGCCATGGCAATTATTTTTTCATGTTGACTCTATCAAATACCTTAGCCTATATACAGCTAGTGTTAAGAAATGATTAATTTCCATCGATTAACTAAAGTAATGAGTTAAATGATGATGCCTGGGACTCAAGTACTTACGATAGTAAGTCGCCACAGTGTATCTCGAATGTGAAAGCTCCTAGTGGTTTACCGGGGAAATATACGGGTCAAATGGAGAATTTCATGTCAGGATGGCATGTTGGCCATGGTAACTCAATGTGTAAGAGCGACTGGATGGAAACCAGGAGATCTGTGGTTCAAATCCTGGCTATGACATTGAATTTTTCATGTTGACTCTATGTTTAGGTGTTACATTAGTACTTAACACTTCACTGAACTTGTTGATAAACATGGTAATACTATCAGTAAAATGTCATTCATTCTAATAAAATATATACGTATATATACAGCTAAAATTATTTATTATTCTTTAATCTACTCTTACCTTTCATATGGGGTAACACGACTAAGGTCAATTTTAACAAAATCTTCTGTATTAAAGAAAAAGGTTGTCAGATACGTTGGGAATGTAAACCATAAAGTATCTCTGCCTTCCAGCATTTGTTAAGTTAAAACTTGTAACCTTTCCCAGCTTATTTGTATCACACAGTAATGCACTTTCAAAGATTAAACCAACTCTGACAAACACAATTACAAAACTAGACTTATTTATCATACAATCTAATTGCCAAAACTTTTATTTTTATGTACTTATTATTTACATTACACAACCTGTATAGCTCTGTTCGTAAATACCTGAGCCTATAATAGTGTGGATGAATTTATTAATGGTCGATTTAGCATTTTGTTTGTATTATACAATCTGTATAATTTCATATGACATTGTTATATATATATATATATATATATATATATATATATATTTAGCACTATACTGAACTGAAAAATAAATAAATACAGCCAAAACCTTTGATAAAGAAGCTGCAAGATAATTGCCACTTATGTAAATATCACAGTAGGATTAGGATTACTACGGAGGGGATTTGGCACCAAAACCTAATTTATTGTATGCAAGCCCCAAGTGGGTCATCCCTGTGACGAAGGATGAGGCAAGTGGAGACAGAGGGCGTCACCCAAAGAGTCACAACAGTGCCCAGACTCTCGCCGACACTTCTGCCCTGAAAGAGATCACCAGATGAGAGATAATGTGAAATGATAATGAAGATAACATGGAGGGACAGAAAATTCAGGGGATGTAAGTAACCTACCCAGCATTCAACTGGCAATCCGGGAAAACACGTGAAAAAAGCCATTGTTTTCAGGTAGGCCATCCACAGGAATCAAACTCAAACATCCCGAATGTGGGGACAGACGAAAGTGCCTGAGCTAATTCTTTCGGTAATATCACAGTAACATTTATTTACTGTTTCCTTGTGTTGGTACATTGTTTTGGTAACGTTGCCTGATGATGTTAGGAAGATCCTAATGAAATACGTTCTAGGTAAATACTAGCAATAAATGGAGCATTGAGTACTAGTTGAACTCAAATTATATTAATCAGATTATATATTTTATTATGTGTGGTTTCTTATGCTTTGAAATTGTGTTTCAGGTCCACGTTCCAGAAATAAAGCAGCCCCGGACATAAATAGTGAAGAATATTTCCCAAGTCTCTCTGCAGCAAAAACTATAGAACCAAGTGGTGCTTGGGGTAGACGGTAAGGAAACTAAAACATTTACACCGTTGGGTCACTCAACATTGTCTGGTTGGTTATCTGTAGCTTCTAGGTTCTGTAGAGCTTTTGCAAGTTTCCTTCGATAACAAAGGATGTTTGCCACAAGTTGTAAGACTAAGAACCACTCCCATTACTCGACTCCCTTTAAATTTAAGAACCACTTGTTAATTTTGTTGCAAATATTATTCAGCACATCCACAATATTTAACATTACTGTCACCATTAAGTAACAATGTCTATAGCGACATGATGTTTCTGTTCATTTCAGGATGCATATTGTTAACAATTTCTTGATTTGTGTTGCAACAAATTACTTGTATATATATTAGTATCTCTTGGCCAAATAACACTTGTACAAATTTCACATATGTTCCTTCAACATAACTGTTCTTGCACTTGCAAACGTTTTCTACGTTGCAAATTTCAATATTCCAGCAATATGTATATCTGTTAGACATGTCAGAAAAACTGAACTTTTTTTAGCTCAAATCAGTACATTTATAGTTCTGGGTTCTGCATCTGAACATTCCCTGATTGATTATGGTTTTCATGGTGTCAAAGGCATAACTTCCTTACATATAACTGTTCCTTTTATTAGTAGAAACTCATCTGAACTATGGTGATTTCAAGATGGACCCAGGGTTTCCCCAAATTCTCTCATCTTAATCTTTGTCTCTTTGTCATAGCGAATTTACTTATAAAGGAACAAAGCAGTCATACTCCTGATGTTCATCTAGCTGGGTTAAGTCCTCAAATTTATATTTCCTGAAGTGTCTGTACTATCACTCATGCTTGTCAACATTTTTGTGGCAGACTTTCAACTCAGACATTAACAAATGCTGATTTAAAAATCCTTTCATGGAAGTGTTGAAAACAGTGTTGTTGTATAAATTAAGTTAATTGGGAGTCGATTAATAACACAAAACAACACTCACTTTTAAATTTTCCCGGAACCGGTTTCTGAGGCCTTCCCTCTATCTTCAGCCGGACATCGACTAGTTCTCATTGGTGTAGCTGGCAATATTTTGTCTTCGGTCTCCTCTGGTGGCGGTTCGAGGAACTTGCTGAACAAATCTTTCTGGGGGATGTCGAAATTGAATACTTTGTTCCTATTTTTTGAAATAAAGATTTGTTCCCATGTGGACAGTTCTTCTTTTTCTGTTGTATGTTTTAGTAATTTTGGTTCTGGATTTATGTTGTGGTTTTTTTCCCAAAAATGCGTGGCAACTGCCATTCCATCTAACAAAAAATCTGGTATATATCAAATTGAATGCTGTGACTGTAGTCAAATTTATATTGGAAAAACCAAAAGAAATTTAGAAACAAGAGCAAAGGAACACTTTAGGAACATAAAATACAAACAATTAGAAAAATCAGCAGTTGCCACGCATTTTTGGGAAAAAAACCACAACATAAATCCAGAACCAAAATTACTAAAACATACAACAGAAAAAGAAGAACTGTCCACATGGGAACAAATCTTTATTTCAAAAAATAGGAACAAAGTATTCAATTTCGACATCCCCCAGAAAGATTTGTTCAGCAAGTTCCTCGAACCGCCACCAGAGGAGACCGAAGACAAAATATTGCCAGCTACACCAATGAGAACTAGTCGATGTCCGGCTGAAGATAGAGGGAAGGCCTCAGAAACCGGTTCCGGGAAAATTTAAAAGTGAGTGTTGTTTTGTGTTATTAATCGACTCCCAATTAACTTAATTTAAATGCTGATTTGTTACTGTTTTGCTGTAATAAACACGTTCTCAGAGCGTACCACATACAAGAGAGTGCTAGCTTGGCACATATCCATTAATTTGGACAAGAGCCGTGCTTGCCCTACATTATGATTCAGAAGACAGATTTGAATGAAGAAATTTGGTCACTTACAGTTGTGAAGTGCGACAAGGATATAACTTTACATGAACACAGGAACCTCTGTGTACAGGTGCAGCAAGTTGTTGCTGAGGTCTGAGATGCTCGTTCACCTAAGTTGCACCTTTTCTAAGCTCTCAAAATCTCCTGCATAGCTGCAGACAGCTATTTTAACAGGCACAGAATAAAGGACTTTGGTCTACCTATTCTGCTGGGTATTGCACAAACTTCATCTCTTTGATACGTGGAGGATGATTCAGACATCGGGTTTACTGCATGATTTGCGAGCGTGATAGATAACATTGCAGATTAGGCTGAGCTTCATTTGCATCCAGTCCAAGAGTTTATTTAACTCCTAAATTTCATCGATTACCCAAAAGAAGTTTAGCTTTAATAATACAACAATCACCAGAGTGCATAAGCCTGCTCTATCTTGAAAGATAATTCAGCAACATGCTTTCCTCCTATCGACTCAAAACTATTGTAACATCCCTCTGTGGTAAAACCCTGTTAAGGGTGGATATGCAGCAAAAAGTCAGCCTGCCAGTAGCTCAGTTGGTCTGTTGATTCCTCATGGTTCCGAATGTTGCATTTTTTATTGAGTATGAAAGATCAGTTAATTTTGTTCAAAAGTTCAAAAGGCTTGAGTAGTAAATCTATCACCAGCTTTATTTACTTTCTGAAGGAAGCATATTATAGACTTTTACACCTGCAAAAAAATCCTTTGCCCTTGAGATTGTAACCTGCGACCTAGGAAGGCTTACACATCATTCCTAATCCTTGTTTCACATAAGCTTGCCCCATATCTCTTAACGCTCACGTGACCTAATCACCTCTCATTGGCTGCTGTTGTGGTATAGACTGTTGTGCGTAAAAGTTAGTTTGTTATTTAACATGGTGATACATCTTTATGTTGGAAGAGCATTGTCAAATTTATATTTTCGTAACTATTTGAATTAAATATATAATGCAACAGAGTTGATTTATCTGAAATGCATGTCAATTCTTAAACGAAGTAAAGAGCAGGTTCCTTTGCTCTCAAGCACATGGCACGATAGCACTTGCTTTAGCGGTAGTGGTGACATATTTGTTTATATGACTTATCACTGACCTTGTTTTGAACTGGATTAGTCATATATCGCCATTCGAAGGTGTGTTGTGCCGAGTTCGAGAACTAAATTATCTTATTGGTCGTTTACTGCACGTGTACTTATTATATGTATAATGGCATAGTCTACCGCCAGTTTTTCACTGAAGCATCGCAAGGGAAAACCTTTACAAAGCGGCGAAAAAAGAATTGTGGTGCATGTGTTTAATGCACTCACAGAGAAGAATCCGTCTTTGTCAGTGAGAGAAGTTGAACAGCTGTGCTCTGAACTTACAGGTGTGAGTGTTAGATCTGTAGGAACATCGCGACATGAAATTGAGACAACAGGAAAATTTACCACTCCTGGCAAAAGCAGGAATAAACAAAAGTGCGTGCTCGGAGAATGCGATGAGTTCGTGAAAGATGCTGTGTGTCGTCATATGCATAGTTTTTTCTTTAGAAACAAACTCCCTAACATATATAAAATTTTGTCTGCTGTAAATGAGGATGCAGATTTACCAAATTTCAGCAGATCTAGTCTATATAGATTGCTTATACAGCCGGGGTTTGTGAATGAAAAAAGGGGCAAGAAAAATTTGCTAAGAGACAGACGATATTGCTATGTGGCGAAGACGTTATTTAAGGTCAATCTGACTGTACCGATATAAAGTCGCAAAATATACTACCTTCAAAGTATAAACTTGAAAGAAGCGTAGGGACAGTGAAGCACAAACTAGTACAAAATTGAATCGAGAATATATTGACACATTGCTTCACTCACACTGTTTATTCACAGGACATGTTTCAAGAGCTCTTGCTCCTATCCTCAGCTGATACTCGACTAGTGCAAGTTGTAGTGGTTTCTTCTTTCTCCGTATTGTCAATAGATGGCGTGATGTATTTGTCAAAGATGTCCGGTGGTGGAGTTTCAAAATTCATGACTCTATGACGATTTTTGTTAATGAAGATTTTTTCCCATACGGAAAGGTCTATGGGGTGATTAACGTATTTTATTAGAGATGTTTCCAAGTTGATGTCATGTCTAGTATTCAAAAAATGAAAAGCCACTGCTGATTTTTCTGTTTCACCATTTTTAATGTTTCTCATATGTTCTTTAGTTCTGATGTTAATATTTCTTTTTGTTTTTCCTATATAAATTTTAGGGCAAGTTTCACATTTGATCTCATAGATTCCTGGTTTTTCTTTGGTATTGATTGAATTTTTGGGAGGGCCTTTTAACAAATTTCTGATATTAAACCTGTTTTGAGGTGCAAGAGTTATGTTGTGTTTTGAGAAGATTTTTTGGAATTTGTTATAGGCTGATGGGTGGAAGGTGAATTTTTTAAAAAGTTTTTTCTCTTTTTCTCCTGTAGGTTCTAGGGTGGTGGTTTCTTTTATTTTCTTAGCTTTGTTGAGTCTGTTAACAGTTTTGTCTATTAAATTTGGGTTGAAACCGTTGGATATAGCTACTTTTTTTATGTGTAGGTATTCTTCTTGATAATCTTCTCTGTTTAGTGGAAAGTTGATCATCCGAAAGATTAAACTGTTGAAAATGGCATGTTGGTGTTGTTTTGGGTTGAAACTGTTGTTCTTAATGTAATTATCTGTGTGTGTCGGTTTCCTGTAAATACCAAAGGTGAGTTTGTTGTTCATTTTTTTGATCTTGATGTCCAAAAAGGGGAGCACACCATCCTCTTCTGTTTCCAATGTAAATTTTATAGCTGGATTTTGTATATTCAAAAGTTTAAGACCATCTTGTATGAGTTTTTTAGGTACTATTGCAAAAATGTCGTCAACATAGCGATACCACACTTTGAAATAATTTGGAAAAGCTTTTGTGATATGTGTTTCAAAAGCACTCATGAATAAATCTGCCAAGAATGGAGACAATGGGTTGCCCATAGCTAGGCCCGTTTTTTGTTTATAGATCTGTCCATTAAAGCTGAAAAAATTTTCATTGATACAAATTTCTGTAAGTTGTGAAAGTTCTTCTATTTCTTCAGGTGTTATTTGTATTGATTCCAGCCATTTTTTGAGAAGTGGAATAAGCTCATTGGACGGTATACTTGGATATAAAGAAATGACGTCAAAGGAAACTAAAGCATCTGTAGAGTTGATCTTTGTGTCCTTCAGGAGATTTAACAATTCAAACGAGTTTTTGATACTTAAATTTTCAAATTTTGTGAAGGATCTGAAGATTTGAACCAGCCATTTTGATAGTTGGTAAGTGGGTGCATCAATGTTATTAATTATTGGTCTGAGGGTAATTTCAGGTTTATGTATTTTGGGTAAACCATATATGTATGGTGTTTTTGGACTGTCTATTTTATTGTTCAATTTATCTCTTTTAGTCATGATTTTACTGTTTTTAATTGCTAATTCCACAGATTTGCATGCTTTCTTTAATGGATTGTTTTCTAGTTTAACAAATTCTTTTCCGTTTAAAAGGTTGTCCATTTTTTTGTGATAGTCTTCTTCGTCCAATATTACTATTTTGTTATCCTTGTCTGCTTTTGTGTAGACTACCGGTTTTTCATTTAAATTTTTGATTAATTTTTTATATGAATATCTTTTTGAATTTGCATTTTGAATATGATCTAGAGTTTCTAAGCACTGTGTTCTGATCGTAGATTTTTTGTTATCGGGCAAATTATATATCGCTATTTCAATGTCTGCGATATAGTTTTCAATTAACTTTAAAGAGAGTCGATTAAAGACACTAGACAACACTTACTTTTAAATTTTTCCGGAACTAGTTTCAGAGGCTTTGCCTCTATCATCAGCCGGCTCTCGACTGGTTCTCATTGGTGTAGCTGACGATACCTTGTCACAGGTCTCCTCTGGTGGCGGCTCAAGGAACTTGCTGAACAAATCCTTCTGGGGGATGTCGAAATTGAATACTTTGTTCCTATTTTTTGAAATGAAGATTTGTTCCCATGTGGATAGTTCTTGTTTTCCTGATGTATGTTTCAGTAGTTTTGGTTCTGGATTTATGTTGTGGTTTTTTTCCCAAAAATGTGTGGCAACTGCTGATTTTTCTAATTGTTTATATTTTATGTTTCTAAAGTGTTCCTTTGCTCTTATTTCTAAATTTCTTTTTGTTTTTCCAATATAAATTTGACTACAGTCATTGCATTCAATTTGATATATACCAGATTTTAAGGATACTGAAAGGATACATTAAGGATACTGAACTAAAAGAAGAGGACACACTAGTCTCATTTGATGTTAAATCACTGTTTCCCAGCATACCAGTTGATCAACTCCCACCGTTGATAGAAAAATGGCTCAAATCACTTGGAATGGCATCATCTGAAATTTCAGACTACATTGAACTAACCAAATTATGCATAGAACAAAATTTCTTCCAGTTTCAAACAAAATATTATCACCAAACTTCAGGGTTAGCAATGGGCAACCCACTATCACCCTTCCTGGCCGATCTGTACATGAGTGCATTAGAAATAAGGATCAACAAAGGTTTCCCTTGGATGTTCAAACTCTGGCAACAATATGTAGATGACATCTTTGCAATAGTACCAAAAAAACACATCAGTGATGCACTAAAACTTTTAAATATCCAAGAAAAAAGCATCAAATTCACTGTAGAAATAGAAAAAGACGAGCATTTACCATTTTTGGATCTAAAAATAATGAGGAATAAAAACAGACTAAACTTTGGCATTTACAGAAAACCAACACAGACAGACAACTACATAAAAGCTAATGGCTACAACCCAAGATCCCACAAACAGGCAATCTTCAATAGTTTAGCACACAGACTGGTAAACATCCCTCTCACAGCAGAAGAATACAAAACAGAATACAACAAAATAATTGAAATAGCACAAAAAAATAACTTTCCCAAATCATTAGTGGACAAAAAAGTGAGCTTAGCAAAAAAGAAGAAGCTACTAAAGGAAACCACAACTCTCTCATCTACAGAAACTAATATGATTTTCAAAAAATTCACTTACCATCCATGGGCCTATGATAAATTCAAAAAAGTCTTCAAAAAACAAAATATTCAACTAGCACCAGTCAACCATTTCTCCTTAAAAAACCTAATTTGCTCAAACATCAAAGATGCCATTCCATCAAACAAAAAATCTGGTATATATCAAATTGAATGCAATGACTGTAGTCAAATTTATATTGGAAAAACAAAAAGAAATTTAGAAATAAGAGCAAAGGAACACTTTAGAAACATAAAATATAAACAATTAGAAAAATCAGCAGTTGCCACACATTTTTGGGAAAAAAACCACAACATAAATCCAGAACCAAAACTACTGAAACATACATCAGGAAAACAAGAACTATCCACATGGGAACAAATCTTCATTTCAAAAAATAGGAACAAAGTATTCAATTTCGACATCCCCCAGAAGGATTTGTTCAGCAAGTTCCTTGAGCCGCCACCAGAGGAGACCTGTGACAAGGTATCGTCAGCTACACCAATGAGAACCAGTCGAGAGCCGGCCGATGATAGAGGCAAAGCCTCTGAAACTAGTTCCGGAAAAATTTAAAAGTGTTGTCTAGTGTCTTTAATCGACTCTCTTTAAAGTTAATTTATCATAACAACACTGTTTTCAACACTTCCAAGAAAGTAATAGTTTTCAATGTTTTTTGTGTAATCTACACATGATTTTAGGCCTTTGTTTAGAAAATCTATTTCTTTCTCCGTGAAGTTGCATGTGGATAGATTCGTTACATTGTTAGGTTTTTGACATGAGAGTAATAGATCTTGCTTTTTATAAAAGCTGGTAAATTTCATGATGTTGGTTGTTTAGTTACAACCACAAAAATACGAAGTAAAATTGTTGCTATAGAAATGAGAAAGAAGAAACCACTACAACTTGCACTAGTTGAGTATCAGCTGAGGATAGGAGCAAGAGCTCTTGAAACATGTCCTGTGAATAAACAGTGTGAGTGAAGCAATGTGTCAACATATTCTCGATTCAATGATATACTACCTTGACGAGATTTGGGTGAATGAAGGACACAGGAAAAGTAAAGTATGGCGTGACACGACTTTTAAGACTGGAAGACAAAGCATTTTTACAAGGTATGTTTGCTGGTTTAAGAAATGCCAGTGGAAATTGCCGAAGTCCTTTCATTATAAACTTGTTTCAGTTTCATTGCTCATTCATTCAGTTTCAACTTGCTCAGTTTCATTATAAACTTGTATTTTTGCATGCCTTCATATCCGTATTTGTATCATTTTATTTATCCTGGCAATTACGACGTTTACTGCAGGTTTAAATGTGGTCAAGGGAAGGCATGGCCTATGGTGCGAAAGCATTGGCCAATTAGGGTGAGGGGGGAAGGTAGTTGCATGCAGAGTGATACATGTCAGCAGGGCAAGATTATATGAAACAGAGATTTGACAGTGGAGGACAGCTGCGAACAATTGTAAACCTGGGTCAACACTATTCCAGTTTCCAAAATTCTGGCTTTGAACATAAGTGTTTTTATGTAAAAATCGTATGTTACAAAGTGAAAATAAAAAGCAAAATTTATTAAATTTTAGATGAGTCGCATTTTTTACACATCTGCTTCACTTTCGTACCTATTTTGAGGACATGTTTCGCAAATCTTCGTTTGCATCTACGGCTCTTGTGCGACTGACGCTAGATCCAGCGGTGTGGGTAATTCTGGGGTTGTTGCTGCCATCTGTTGATTTAGTGATGAACTGAAATGTGGGATTCTCTTCTAGCGGGATTTCAAAGTTCATTAGTTGGTTTTTATGTTTTTCTATGTATATCCTCTCCCATATGACGAGTTCACTATGTTTTTGTACGTATTTTAGTAATTCTGTGCTATCTTCAATTTCATGATTTTCAGACCAGAAATGAGCTGCTATTGCGGACTTTTCAATATTTTTGTATCTTAAGTGCCTGAAGTGTTCTTTCTTTCTAGTGCCTATGTTCCTTTTTGTCCTTCCTATGTAAATTTTTTCACAGTCTTTACACTTAATTTTGTAAATGCCTGACTTTTCCTCTGGTTTTATCTTATCAGTATTATTACTGTGAAGTAGGTTTTTAATGTTGTAATTGTTTTTTGGTGCCAATGTTATATTGTATTTCTTGAATATTTTTTGGAACTTTTTTGTGGCCCAGGGGTGGTAAGTAAATTTAGCAAATCTAGTTTCTTGTTTTATTGGTGTGAGAGCTGTGATCTGTTTTAATTTCTTTTGAAGTTTGAATAATTTTAGTTTTTTATCTACAAGGTTTTTTCCATATCCATTTTTAATTGCAGTTTTTAAGATTTGATGGTATTCGTTTTGATATTCTTGCTGGCTGAGAGGTAGATTTACTAATCTGTGTGTCAGACTGTTGATGGTTGCATGTTTGTGTGGAATTGGGTTGAAACTATTTGCTTTGATGTAATTATCTGTGTGTGTTGCTTTTCTATGAATGCCAAATTCTAGTTTTTCATTGCCTTTTTTGATTTTAAGGTCTAAAAAAGGTAGAGTACAGTCCTCTTCAGTTTCTACTGTGAATTGTATGCTGGGTTCTTGCAGGTTGAGTAGTTTCAAAGCATCATCTATTAGTTTGTAGGGCACTATTGCAAAGATGTCGTCTACGTATCTGTACCATGTTTTAAACATATGAGGGAAGGCTTTAGTAATATGTGTTTCGAAAAAGCTCATGTATAGATTGGCCAAAAATGGTGATAGCGGGCTTCCCATAGCTAGTCCTGAAATTTGTTTGTAATATTTTCCATCGAAGACAAAATAATTTTGATGTATACATAATTCAGTCATTGCCACATATTCTTCTATTGCATTGGCATCCAGGTTTATAGAATTTAGCCATTTTTTCAGTTGAATCAAAAGTTTGTCTAATGGAATGCTAGGGAAGAGGGAGCGGACATCAAAGGATACTAAAGTGTCATGAGGTTTTAGTATAAGATTTTGAATTTTTTCTACCAGGTCTAAAGAGTTTTTTATACTCAGAGTATGGAATTGTGGAAAGGACTGAAATTTTTTGGTTAGCCATTTTGCCAGAAGGTAAGTAGGAGTGTTTATATTATTTACAATGGGTCTCATGGGTATGTTGGGTTTGTGTATTTTAGGCAAACCATATATTCTTGCAAGGGTAGGGTTGTCTGGTTTGATAGTTTTTTGTTCTGTAGTTGTTAAAATTTTACTATTAATGATGGTTTTTTGTACATCTTTTATGCATCGGTTGAGTGGATTAGAATCTATTTCCTGGAATTCTTTTTGTTGTAGTAACTCTAACATTTTTTCTTTGTATGTAGCTGTATCTAAGATTACTATTTTGTTCCCTTTATCAGCCCTTGAGAAGATTACATCCTTTTTCCTTAAAGATTTAATTATCTGAATTTGTTTCAAATGTTTTATTGGCTTTTTATTTATTAAGTTTTCCAATATAGGAGCTGATTTTTTTCTAATTATATTTTTGTCCATGGTTTCCAAGCCTTCTACTGCTAATTCTATGTCTGCAATGAATTCATCCGGGTTGCTGGTGTATGTTATACATGTTTTTAGGCCTTGGTTAAGTACATCTTTTTCTTCGTTGTTAAAATTTTGCTTTGAGAGATTAATTACACTATCTAGGGATGCGTTCTTTGCTGAAATTTTGTTATGTTTTGGTTGCCAATGATTATGTTTTAGTTTCTTATTTTGACGATAAACTTTCTCTTTGACTTTATAATTGATATGTTCAAATGATTTGGCTTCTAAGTGGTCCCCATTTTTGGCCAATCTATACATGAGCTTTTTCGAAACACATATTACTAAAGCCTTCCCTCATATGTTTAAAACATGGTACAGATACGTAGACGACATCTTTGCAATAGTGCCCTACAAACTAATAGATGATGCTTTGAAACTACTCAACCTGCAAGAACCCAGCATACAATTCACAGTAGAAACTGAAGAGGACTGTACTCTACCTTTTTTAGACCTTAAAATCAAAAAAGGCAATGAAAAACTAGAATTTGGCATTCATAGAAAAGCAACACACACAGATAATTACATCAAAGCAAATAGTTTCAACCCAATTCCACACAAACATGCAACCATCAACAGTCTGACACACAGATTAGTAAATCTACCTCTCAGCCAGCAAGAATATCAAAACGAATACCATCAAATCTTAAAAACTGCAATTAAAAATGGATATGGAAAAAACCTTGTAGATAAAAAACTAAAATTATTCAAACTTCAAAAGAAATTAAAACAGATCACAGCTCTCACACCAATAAAACAAGAAACTAGATTTGCTAAATTTACTTACCACCCCTGGGCCACAAAAAAGTTCCAAAAAATATTCAAGAAATACAATATAACATTGGCACCAAAAAACAATTGCAACATTAAAAACCTACTTCACAGTAATAATACTGATAAGATAAAACCAGAGGAAAAGTCAGGCATTTACAAAATTAAGTGTAAAGACTGTGAAAAAATTTACATAGGAAGGACAAAAAGGAACATAGGCACTAGAAAGAAAGAACACTTCAGGCACTTAAGATACAAAAATATTGAAAAGTCCGCAATAGCAGCTCATTTCTGGTCTGAAAATCATGAAATTGAAGATAGCACAGAATTACTAAAATACGTACAAAAACATAGTGAACTCGTCATATGGGAGAGGATATACATAGAAAAACATAAAAACCAACTAATGAACTTTGAAATCCCGCTAGAAGAGAATCCCACATTTCAGTTCATCACTAAATCAACAGATGGCAGCAACAACCCCAGAATTACCCACACCGCTGGATCTAGCGTCAGTCGCACAAGAGCCGTAGATGCAAACGAAGATTTGCGAAACATGTCCTCAAAATAGGTACGAAAGTGAAGCAGATGTGTAAAAAATGCGACTCATCTAAAATTTAATAATTTTTCGCTTCACTGTGGTGTTCCAATACAGTTGAATCTCGATATAGCAAAATTTATGATTAATAAATATATAGAAATGCTTGTATGTAAAATAAAATGTGCTTTCTTTGGTCGGAAAGTCCCTTGTGCTAAATTACATTTAAGTTGCTATTAAGGAACTTTCCTTTTCAAGTTGCAACAGCAGTCCACCTACAATGTTCCATTGACCTGATATCTTCTTCACCTTGTCCATCTCCAAGAGATCCAGAGATGGAATCTGTATAGCTGAAATAATACTATTAGTAAACCAATGCTTTGAAAAAGAGAATAGAATCGAAAAATTGGGCAAAACAATTTTTGGCGAGGAGAGCTCTTGGCTTGTTTTACTTAATTTTGTTCATTTGTTCATTTTTTGAAAGGCTGATGAAATGGTCTAGAATTTAAATCATTTCGATGAAAATTACCAGGACAGATGAGAATGCAGGAACAGAAGCTTTAAACTCATATTTTGCCCTGAAGTTCATAGCTTTTATAACATATTTCTCATAATTTTTTCCTATTGGAGATCATTTATATTTCCAAGAAACTTACTATCTCTTTGAAAGTACAATGAAGTTGCAGTTTTCTATCATTCATGGTGTCCAAAAATGCACAAACTTCATTGGCATCTTATCAAGGGCCATTAAATATACCCTCTTTTATCTTAGCTTCAGACATCACGTCAGGTATTTGAAACACAAACCATTCTTGATATGCAAAAGACAATTTCTTTTGATCAAATAGAGTAGCATAAATGAAGTTTCTTCATGTTCAAGGGGTGCAAAGTTCGAATCTGTCAGGGTGAGTTACCTGGATAAGGTTTTTTCAGGGGTTTTCCCTTATCCTTAAAGACAAATGTTGGGTAGCTGTAAGCTCCATGGACCCTGGCCACATGTTCACCCATTTCATTCACCGTTCGATATGACGTAACGTTGGAGGACGTAAAAAAAATTGTTCTGTCCTGGCGTTAAACCTTTTCTCCCAGACTATTCTCTCACTGTCTAGTGTTTAACCCTGATTGCATAGGAAGATACGGTTAGAGGGTAGGGAAGCCCAGAAGGGGTAGTTTATTTTTAGGTATATGTACAGTCTGAAGATGTAAAATGTTATATTAATATTCCTCTTCTGCTGCAAAAATATACACATAATTGCAATTATATATAATGTCCAATATATCAAAATATCAAATTTCATAAACACGGTATGTGTTACTTTAAAATGAGTATTTTCGAAATCAGCAGGTTTTCTTCCATATAAGCAGCCTGTTTTCATCAAAACCAGGAAAGTGTTGCAGGACAGTGTAATCAATCTAAATTCTTATTGGTCTCCCTAATTTAGATAATTATCTAAAATATGTTTTCATCCTCAGCTAGAGTTGACTAAAGCCTCTTACAAAGGTTAAGGGTAATTGAGATGCATATATAATGTTACTGTTAATTTGTTGCAGGAGACGAGATGAAGGTAATTTTGAAGAGGTTCGTAACAGCAAATCGCACTCCAGTAGATACGCTGACATGGCCAACAGAATGTCAGCTGCAGGTGCAGGGCCTAAATTGAATTTGGGGAATAAATATGGCGCTTTGAGTCAGGATCAAAGCTGAACAAACCTCAAGAATAGGATCTAGAACAATTACTTTATGGTTGAGATGCGGAACCGAGAAAAGTGAAATAACTATGAAGCGTATAGAACCAAGAAACGAGTATCTAGTCATTACCCGGGAACTGCAAGGATTTTACGTTTAGCGCACTAAATAGCGAGTTCTCTTTTTGGTTGTGAGTGTGCGTGTGCAGGAGCTGAAACATCAAGAAGTATTGAAGATGTGAAATATTTCTCTCCAGAAACTTGTTCAGTGTGAACTTAGTGATCAAATGATAACAAATCCTATATGCTCAGAATAAACTGTCATAGTTCAAAATTATCAATAACATTTTGTGTATAATGTTAACACATCTGCTAAGTACTCGTTTCTTAGGACTTTTATTTATTTTGTATTTGAATGTTTGTGGTAATTGTGAAATGGGGACAGATTTGTGAGTGTGTAAAGATTATTCCATTAATTCCCTTCTTCCTCTCTCACAGTACGGTGGTGAGGGTTATAGTATAAATGTTAACTTAAATAGGGGTTGGTGAAGCTTTTATACAAGTTGTGGTATAATTCAACTTGTTCGCTCTTCTTATAGCTTTCCCGTCCTTTTCAGCTTGGTTGTTTCCAAACGAAGCCAAGCCTGCAAGAAAATTGGCAAAGGTGCGCTCTCCACCCCTCTCGTCAGTAAATTTCTTTTTGTTTATTTTTATAGGTGCGATATTGCAGGTTTATTTTGCTTTCTTGTAATTTTGTTTGTAATTTGGAGAGGGGATTATTTACAATTAATTCAGAATTTTATATACCCTTGTGGTATCAGAACTATGTATGATATATATGTATATTCATTTTTTAAAAACATTTTTTGTGCAGTTTGCATAAATTGTTTATTATAGCCTAAGCATTTTTATTTCTTTTAACATAGACCTAGTTTCATCAAACATTAACTAGTTAAATCATTTAAGTTGAGAAATATCTGTTTATTAACCTTGTGTTAAAAGTGAGAAAATGTTGCCATAAATCAAGCTGTAAATGACGAATTAAGAACCTTGAGAAGAGAATACCTCAGTTGTTACATAAATTTCTGTGAAGTGTAAATTGTTTCTACCTCATGTTTAATTTGTTCTGGTTTTTGAGATATAATGGATTTTACACAGGTAAAATTCAACTGGTAATATTGAAATTGCCAATGGTGCAACAGTAGAGCAGGTCGCTGCCTCTATTCACATCATGAGCAGCGTGTTGTGGTTGTTTAGACTGCAGGCTGATTGTGTCATACTGGAGCTGTTAATAGTAGGAACATCAACTTGGCCTCTGTTCACAAAGGACATCGTGGTTTGCATATCTGGCCATTTAGTTCTCTGTGGAGCTATCAGTAGGAAACAATCGAGTTCCCAAGCCAAGTACTGGGACACAAAGGACAACACGGGTAGGGTATCTGGCCATTTTGCTTCTCTGGAGGCTGAGGGTTCCATACGGAGCTGTTAGTAGGATAGTCAACTCCTCAAGCCAGTTCTAGGACACAAAGGACAACATGGGTAGGGTATCTGGACGTTTTTCTTCTGTGGATGCTGAGGGTCCCTACGGAGCTGTTAGTAGGACAAAGTCAACTCCTCAAGCCAGTTCTAGGACACAAAGGACAACATGGGTAGGGTATCTGAACATTTTACTTCTCTGGAGGGTGAGGGTTCCCTATGGAGCTGTTAGTAGGACAGTCAACTCCTCAAGCCAGTACTAGGACACAAAGGACAACATGGGTAGGGTATCTGGACATTTTTCTTCTCTGGAGGGTGAGGGTTCCCTATGGAGCTGTTAGTAGGACAGTCAACTCCTCAAGCCAGTACTAGGACACAAAGGACAACATGGGTAGGGTATCTGGACATTTTGCTTCTCTGGAGGGTGAGGGTTCCCTATGGAGCTGTTAGTAGGACAGTCAACTCCTCAAGCCAGTACTAGGACACAAAGGACAACATGGGTAGGGTATCTGGACATTTTGCTTCTCTGGAGGGTGAGGGTTCCCTATGGAGCTGTTAGTAGGACAGTCAACTCCTCAAGCCAGTACTAGGACACAAAGGACAACATGGGTAGGGTATCTGGACATTTTGCTTCTCTGGAGGGTGAGGGTTCCCTATGGAGCTGTTAGTAGGACAGTCAACTCCTCAAGCCAGTACTAGGACACAAAGGACAACATGGGTAGGGTATCTGGACATTTTGCTTCTCTGGAGGGTGAGGGTTCCCTATGGAGCTGTTAGTAGGACAAAGTCAACTCCTCAAGCCAGTACTAGGACACAAAGGACAACATGGGTAGGGTATCTGGACATTTTGCTTCTCTGGAGGGTGAGGGTTCCCTATGGAGCTGTTAGTAGGACAGTCAACTCCTCAAGCCAGTACTAGGACACAAAGGACATGGGTAGGGTATCTGGACATTTTGCTTCTCTGGAGGGTGAGGGTTCCCTATGGAGCTGTTAGTAGGACAAAGTCAACTCCTCAAGCCAGTACTAGGACACAAAGGACAACACGGGTAGGGTACCTGGCTGTTTTGCTTCTCTGGAGGCTGAATGGTGCCCTACGGAGCTGTTAGTGGGACAAAGTCAAATACTGGGACACAAAGGACATGGGTAGGGTGCTGTTCATTTTGCTTCTCGGAGGCTGATCGTATCCTATGGCAGTATTATTAGGAAAAAATGAAATTCTGAGGCCACTGCTGAGATAGCAACTCGACCTTGGTCCATAAAAGAAAATGGTTGGGGTGTGCTGGTAATTTTGCTCCTCTGGAGTCTGATTGTGTCCTATGAGCTATTAGTAGGAAAAAGTCAAGTTCCCAAGCCAGTACTGGATCGTATAGGAACTACCTACATAATTTAAAGGCTAACTTTTTCTGAATGACAGTATGACCTGGATCAGGGCTTGTGTGTGTCCATTTTAAAACATCACATTTCAAGGTTTGTGATAATACATTACCTCTTGAGAAAGCCTATTTTAACTTGTAATAGCACTGCCAATCATAAGAAGCCTCTGATTGGATATATCGCTCACAGATGCTAATAACACAGTAGTATATTTTTAGCAGGCAGTTGATGAAACTGGGTCTAAGTGCTATCGCTTCTGTTTTACATGTATTACAAGCTCAAATAAGTGAAAGTAGCAAATTGCCCTTTCCTTTCTCTTCCAAATAAAGAACAAACATACCATAAATTGCTATTAACACTAAAGTGATTTGACAGATGTATGTTTTGGGAAGAATGTGTAAAAGGAAAACAAAAGGGAAATAAAAAAAGTGGTCTAAATTTCAGTCTTTTATTTATCACTGTGCTGTTACCTTATTTTGGTTCCATTTTTAACTACAGGATTTAAAGGTCATCGAGAGTTGCTTCGTTGTTACTGAAAATCAAATATAAATTGCGTTGTATTCACTATTCAAAGTCAAGCATTTTTAACATCATCTTTAGCACTATAGGATGGATCTCTTTGGTACCTTTCAGCATATTGTAAGCCATGAGGTCCATTTGAACTGTAATTGTTAAACAGTTGTTGGTTTAGAAGAGCTGGTTTAAAATTCTTGAGAAGATAGATCCAGCAGTTAAATTTATTACCCTGTGGACTCGACTCATCTGGACTAATGTTTAGAAGTTGTACTTGTTGTAATTCTCGTACATAAAAATTAGGGTGATCTTCTAGAACGTCCAGGTGTTGCAGCATTCTTTCATCTACAAGGTACACTTCCCCTGTAACATTCTGAGAAACAGAAAAAAGAATTTTCATGCAAGTTTGTACATTTGTAAAGCTGCAACCCACCCTGGAATGAAAGCAGAATAAAAGGCAGTATTACAAACTAATGCATTGCTGCTATGTACACTGCTGGCGCACGATAAGTCATCCGATTGAATTTTGATATTACAAGTATACTATTGGGGTAATAGCTTTCAAATTATGTGCAGTTCATGCAAATTACCCCAGATGTTACGAGTTCATCGCTTCCGTTTTGAGTCCTCCATTTCAGTTTGCCGCGATGGTGGACAATGGACGGTTGACCGTAGCACAAAAGATGATTGTGTTACACTGACACAGAAGGTTTCATGCTCATTTGGTACACGGTGGGCTCCTAGCCCACAGACAATATGAGGATTATATCACAAATTTGCAGGTACTGGATCTGTTTTTGAGAGTGAACAGTCACATGCACATACCATATGTTCGCCGCAAAACATTGAATCAGTTCGAGTGGCTTTGACTCGTCCGAGTAAATCAACAAGAAGAGGCAGTGCCGAGTTGGGAATTTCACACCAATATGTACAAAGAATTATTCAATCCGAGCTTCGCTTGTATCCATACAAGATGACAGTGGTGCATAAGCTTACTGCGAGAGATAAGGAGTGGAGACTACAGTTTGCGAGGTGGGCAATCGAGCAAGACCAAGAGGCAATGCTACACAACACTTGGTTTTCTGACGAAGCGTATTTTTATGTGAATGGTGGTGTGAACAAACAGAACATTCGATTCTAGGCAGATGAACCTCCGTGAATAATCCACAGAAAACCCGAAAATGCAGTGCATCTTAATGGAGTCATCATTGTGGAGTTATGCTGTGCCATTCCCAAAGATTTGTGTCTAAGATTCGTCACAAATGCACGTGTGCAACTTGTAGTTGTAAAACAAAACGGTAGTCATATTGATCATGTGATTCATTAGGTTGCATTTCCAAGATGTATTTTTTACTTCTTCGTCAATAAATGACAAATCTTGTCAACAACAAATATTGTCACCCAATTATCGGGAAGCACAACAAACGACAGCTGAGTAAGGGACCAGAGGCTGCGCCACGTCCACCTCATTAGTCTCTGTCACTAACTGAGGGGGATGATTAGGGAAATGTCACTTGTCGCTGGCCGCCTCTTTTCCCCCTCCCACTGCCATCTGGAACCTTCGCGTAGATTCACGGAAACCAGAGACTTCTAGAAGACTGTGATACTCCTATAAAAAGGGCTGCAGTGAGTGAATTGAGTCAGTCAGTCAGTTCTTGGCGTAAGAGTGGAGTGCTAGTGTACGGACGAGAAGACTGAGTGAGTGCTTGGCAAGCAGTGAAGTAGCGCCGTGTTAGTGAACAAGACTGTGTGCGTGCAACGGATGAATTTAAGTAATTGTGAGCGTACAGTGGGACTGCAACGGATGAACTGGTGAATTGTAATTGTGTGCATTACGTAATTCTGTGTAATTGGCAAGTGTTCAACAGTAAGTCGGTGGAAATAAAGAACATTGTTGAGTTTGTGTAATTGGCTTTTCGTTTCACGAACCCACAGTCACAATATGTTATTCATGAAACAAATCAGGTGACTTATGCGCCACCCTCATGATTATTGAGGCTAGATGAAACGGACTGGTCATCCATTCAAAGTCAAATATGCCTGTGTTGAAGGATGGGAAGGGCCCACGTAAAATAACTAGTGTGATGGCATCATTGAGGACAGGATTAAATTTGGCTGCAATTTGCAGGGTACATGTAAAATAACAAGTGTGATAGCACAGATCGATGAGATTAAGTTAAATATGCCTCTGGTAAAGGATATGAAGTACCAAAGAATACGAGGAGCAACCCTGAATGTTGTAGGTGCCATCTGATGTTTCCAATGAAAAGTTTGACATTGTTGACCATATTCTACTTCAGACATTTGTCTAGAGCATCATTTGTTTTGTTTATACTAACTTAAAAATTTCGTTTCAACAAAAACATGGATTATCAAGACAAGAGAGCATCAATTAACTAACTTCCACTTTTGCTCCATCTTTTGCCACTGTGAAACGCTAGTATAACGAATTTAATCATAGCCGCTGTTTGCTCAATGATGAACTTCGTGAAGTCCAAAATCATTTGTTGTGCCAGAAAACATTAATGCTGTAGAAAAACTAATAATACAAGATCATCATGCAACATATTGTGAGATTGAAACAACCCTAGGCATTACTTCCACAAGCATATATAAACTATTGCATGATTAATTAGTCGTGAAAAAAGTTTGCTCTTGTTGGATCCCACATAATTTGACGCAATCTCAAAAAAATGCTTGTGTTGATTGGTGTGCAAAAATGCTCAAGAAATACAATGGCGGTACCTCAAAAGATGTATATAAGATAGTAACAGATGACGAATCATGGATCTATGCAAATGAGCCAGAACGTAAACAGAAGTCAAGCACTTCAAAATAAATGCTCGCCTGCTTCTTCAGCAAACAGGCCATGTGGCAACAGTGCCTTAGAGGAACGTAAAACGGTCAATGCCGAATGGTACACAACCATTTATTTGTCGGAAGTCTTTGGTGAAGTAACGAAAACCAACAAGAACCGTAGGATCATTCTTCATCAAGACAATACGACTGTACACACATCTCATCTAACAACAGAGTATTTGAAGTCTTGATGGGTCATGTGTATTTGGAGCAATTTGGTAACAGTGATGTCAAAATTAATCATAAAACTTTATACAAATAAAAATAATTACTAAATATTTTTATTTGTATAATATTTATTATTCCACTGTAACTAGCTTCATTTTTCTGTGTAATCATAAAACTATTTGTAGTCGGTTTATTGACACTCGTCAGTTCTCTTATATTATTGAGAAACTAGTTTGAAAGGCTATTGCCTCCATCTTCAACTTCTCTTCAACTGGCATCTCTCCTCTCTCTGTGGGGGTGGAACTACGAACTTCTTTGTCTACTGGTGGGATTTCAAAGTTCATTATGCTGTCCTTATTTTTGCATATGTTCTCCCATGTTGTCAGTTTATTTTGGTTTATCACTCCTTTTTATGATTTTGGATTTGGATCAATGTCATGATTTTCATTCCAAAAGTGAAATGCTACTGCTGACTTAACTTCTTGTTTCAATCTGATGTTTCTAAAGTGCTCTTAGACTTTGGTTTTTAGATTTCTTTTAGTTTGACCTATGTAGCATTTTTCACAATTCTTACAACTTATTTCATATATTCCAGATCTGTTAACTGATGCAATTTCATATTTTGTTTTTGAATTTAGCAATTTTAAAATTTAATGTCCATTAGTAGGTGCCAAGATGCGCCATAGCTGAGGGGATACACTGCTTGGCTCTCACCAAGGCGGCCTGGGTTCGATACCAGGTGACTGCAAAGTGAGATTTGTAGTGGACAACATGGTGGGTTTTCTCTGGGTCCTCTGGTTTTCCCCGCTAGCATTCCACCAATTGCTCCATCATCACCTTTCCTATCATTCATCTTGCCCTCAATTCTCTAACCCTCACACCAGGCATCGAGATGATCACCCATTCTGTTTCTCTATCGGATTCTAAGCTTCGGTTCCTCAGGCCCAACCTTAAAGAGATGAGGAACAAGAATCCCCTAACAACATGGTAGTAGTTCAACTAGGGAATGATTATGAAAGAAAGAAGGTGCTAGGATGTTATTTTCTCCCTTAAAGATCTTTTTGAATTTATTAAAGGCTTTCGGGTGATACATAAATCCACTGAATATGTTGTTTTCTTTTGTAAATGAGTTTGCTTTTTTAATGATTTTCTTAAACACCTGACTTTTGTTGTATGCATTTTCTTCTGCTATGTGTAGTATGGCTTTTTGTTCTTTGTAGTATTCTTCTTTATTCATGGGTATGTTGACTAGTCTGTGTGTAAGGCTGTTTATTATTGCATGTTTATGTGTAATTGGGTTGTAGCTATTATTTTTTATGTAATTTTCTGAATGTGTTGATTTCCTGTAAATTCAAATTTTATTTTTGTGTCATTCCTCATGATATTTAGATCCAAGAGAATTGTCCATTGATTTCCTTTTCCTAAATAATATAAAATTTATAATAGCATAAATAAAAAAAATATAAAATTATTTAATAATAAATAATACTAGTTTAATTTTATATATTTGTTAATAGCTTAAGTATTATTATTAATTTTATGTCCTCCAACGTTAAGTCATATCGGATGGTGAATGAAATGGGTGAAATGATGCTCAAACGTGTCCAGGGTCCATGGAGCTTAGAGCTACTCGACATTTGCCTGTACGGATAAGGGAAAACCCTGGAAAAAACCTTATCCAGGTAACTCACCCTAACCGAGATTCGAACTCGCGATCTCTTGAACGTGAAGCACACATGCTACCATCTATGCTACCGAGGCTTTGAAGTATTAGTTTTGTGTGAATGTTGATGTAATATGAATGAAATGTTTTTATTTTTATTAATTTTTATATAAAGAATTTTATTTTAAGCACACACGTACTTAACCCTTCATTACGCGATTTTTTTAAATATCCTCCTATAAATATCTTTCTGTTTAAAATTGATCACAGAAACCAGGAAAAATAGTAAAAAAAAATATTTGTTTAATTTTTTATAGAATTTTAACCTTTTTTTTGTCACTTTGCATATTTGCAAAACCGTGCATTTAGGTCAACATAGTGAGGTACATAGAGCACAACAAAACTTAACATACTGAGACACAAAACTGGATGAAATTACTGGCTTAAAGGTCTGAAATGCACTAAACAGCATTTGTCTTTGCTAAGGCACAGAAATATCAACTTCCTTTTCAATACACGATGCTTACTGAGAGTTTCAGTTTCTGTGAAATGCAGTAAAACAGTTTTTATCCTTATTCAAGCACAAGTTCACTTTGCACTTATCACACATCACATAGGTGTAACCCTTGCAGTCTGGTCGCTTGCATGTCGTTCTTTTCTCATTCCAGACAGGCCAGTGATTCATTGGATCCATTCTTACATCCCTCGGTGGCAGCGAAGATCCCTTGTATTTCAGCCTCTTGCACTCCACGGCATCTGCACTGGCGCTTGGCCTACCACGTTTTCTTGTTTCCAAACCAATCTTGCACAGAGATAGAGCTAGATCAGTCCTGAATTTCTTTTGATTCAATGGTGCCTCTATTTTCCCCGTTTGAATAAGCATTCTTCTGTATAAGATCCAGGAGTTGATAATAACTGTGTCAATCAAGTGAAAAAATAGACGCAGATACCATCGTTTTGACCGCACCTTTATGTGATGTCTTCCTATGTTGCTGTCCAGTAAGTCAACATTTCCCATGTGGGAATTGTACACTGACACCACTGCTGGACACGGCACCATTATGTGCTCCTTCTTCTTTCTGTCAAATCTTTTCACTTCAGTTTTTGGCATCTCTCCAACAAAAGTTGAGAGAAATGACACATTGCTGTTGTCTTTGTACAAAACGGTGGAAATATCTACATTCTCGATATTTGTAACAAATTCCTCTGAAAATCCACGTGGTTTATTTTTAAGTTCTTTCTCATTTAGAAATTTGCAATTTGGTAATCTGTTCCTCTGTATCGTTCCTACACAGAGAATGCCCTGTTTGTAAAGATAGAGAGCTAATGGCACAGAAGTATAATATCTGTCAAAATAGAGCTTGTAATTTTGATCACGTGGTATTTCTCTTGAAAGGCGGATAACTACATTTCCACTAGCTCCCAAATCAGGTTCTCCATCTAGTCGAAACTTTGCATCATTCTCCTGCCCGCTGTAAATTTCAATTTTGTGAGCAAAACCCATGTCTCCACAAAGCACAAAAAGCTTGTAGCCCCATTTATGGGGCTTATCTTTCATGTACATCTTCATGTGGTGTCTAGCCTTTGTTGAACACATCTGCTCGTCAATCGACAGTCTTTCGCTCATGGGTACAGATAGACATTTTTCATTTATATAATCCAGCAGTGGCCTTAGTTTATACAGTTTGTCATATTCAGGGCTTTGGGGACCTGGCATTTTTGCATTGTTATTGAAATGCAGTGTGCTATGCAGCCTCTCAAAGTGGCGCTGAGACAGGGTCTGCTTTACTAAATCAACACCGGTAACTTCATTCCATAGGTCACGGACACTGGAAGGTGGAGCCAAAGAACTAACAATGCATATGCCAATAAATTTGTATATGTCATAAGTTGTGCAGTCCAAAGGCTTGTTGGGATTTTGCTGAACGCTATATAAATTAGTTTCATCAACAATTTTAGACACAATTTCTTCTGTAAAAAAGTATTTGAAAAATTGGTATGGCGTTGAGAGCTCTAGAATTGATTGTGGTAGAGACGCACTTCCTTTGAATGGAAACTGATCGCTAACAAAATCTGCACTTTGCTTCTTCCACAGAATTTGATATTTTTGTGCTTTGATTGGCTTCTGTGGAGCAGTCACCTCAGGAATGGCTGTCTGATTTTCCATTGCATCCTTTACATTTGAATTAACCTCGTTCTGTTCAGTATTATCAGGTCCACTTTCACTATCTGAAGATTCCAGGTCGTTATAGTTTATTGTGGGATCTTCATCAGAAAAATCGAAATCCAGACCATCATCACTATCAGTGGGGCATTCCATTGCAACAAATTCCTCTACTGACATTAGTCTGCGCTTTCCGTTCTCCAAGTAGACAAACGAGTCCATATCCAAAAAGCAATGATCCAGGAAACTAAAAAATAATAGAGAAAAGGAAGCCATTATTGTAATGATAATTGTATACTGAACCTAATATTTTCGCGCACTTTTGCAGATGTGCAAACTAAGAAAAAAGTGCTCTTACTTACGTGATGTCTAGCAGATGGGTATTCCAAATATGAAGTAATATTCACCAGGGATAGCAGAACACCACAGTAATTTTATATTTCGCACACCTCTATTTTCATCTACATATATGCACACTCACAATGTGGCATCTCACGCTGTACTAACCCGCCAAGACGCGGAAGCAGGCAAGAACACGTGGTGTCAAGAGTAACACCATCTAGCGGCAAATTCTTTCTTACCACTCTAAAGGCATATGTATGCAGACGTGCAAAGCAGAAAACTGTGTTAAATTTTCAAGGACAACGGAGAAAATGAC
The DNA here is from genome assembly GCA_030765055.1 of Mantis religiosa. Classification (NCBI taxonomy): domain Eukaryota; kingdom Metazoa; phylum Arthropoda; class Insecta; order Mantodea; family Mantidae; genus Mantis; species Mantis religiosa. Next base: position 1,724,741 of record JAUKNK010000207.1, read on the forward strand.
GTTGGAACATCCCTTTGCAGATATGCAAAGCTACGTAGTGAAGGGTTAAGTTTATCGTACAGATTTATTATTTCCGTAAGTTATTTTAAGCCAAGAGTCTACAGAGTGAAGCACAAGTTAGGTTAGGTAGCAACATTACACATTTCAATTACTTACATTGCCTACTCCCGGAGCATCTAAAACAAATGGAATGTTATATCTGGAAGCAATTACAAGAGGATATTTCTGAACAGTTGTAGCAACTCCAATAAATTCTGAAGTTCCTTTTGATGTGTCTTGAATCCAGCTGTGATTTGGTTCGCCTCTCTTTAACGTACCATACACAAAAACGTAGTGCATCGACATGCTTGTTCTATGTTCAATTTTTGCAAAACATGTGACATTCTTAAGCCGATAGCTATCACAAATACACTTACATAACCGTGTTTTGAAATCCGCAATTTGTGTAATCGTTTCTGACAAATACACTTTTGTTCAAATCATTTCCAAATAATTTTTCAGCACCATTTATGTTCAATGTTATAACATAATTATAGGAATAAAAATTATATTCAATTTTGTAAAATCTTCTCTTCTGTACACATAAAATGTGCTATTACTTTAACATGACGTTTAAACAATTTTGATGAACTGGTGCATAACAAGGTTGGCAATAGATGTTTGAAATCAGCGCAGTTGGCAGATGTCTTGTTTTAGTACCGCTACCTAGTGTTGGTCCTATAAACTACATGAAGCTTTTGTGTATTGGTGCCATTGGCTCAGCGATCAATAGAAACTGTGTGTAAAAATAGAAGTTACGCTGTCTTCACTCTGGCGGTGGCACTGTGAACTTATCAAATTATCAACCGATGGTATTTTAAAGTACATTACCGAGTCATTTTTCCCTGTTTTCCACGTTTTCTTGTGTAATTTTACGTCCTCCAACGTTAAGTCATATCGTACGGTGAATGAAGTGGGTGAAATGATGCTCAAATATGTCCATGTAGCTTAGAGTTACATGACATTCATCTTTAAGGATAAGGGAAAACCCCGGAAAAACCTTATCCAGGTAACTCACTGACCGAGATTCGAACTCGGGACCTCTTGAACGTGAGGAAGACACGCTACCATCTACGCTATCGAAGCGGGCTTTTCTACGTTGTCAATTTGTTTTGGTTTATCAGTGCTCTTAACCATTGAGCTACCATGGCAACATGCCAGCATGTGGTATTTTCCCGGTAAACCTCTAGGGACTCTGATATACAGTGAAATACACAACCTAGCAACTTTTGCTGCAAGTACTTACGTCTCAGGCTTTCGATACTTGCGATACCTCGATACTCACGATACTTGCATGGTATCGACATCGAACGATACTTCAGAAATTTCGTTCTTCTGGAATTTTTTATTTTATTTTAAAATCACAAAATATTATTGTCGCAAGTAGAACATTACAAATCCCGAGAAATTGTCAGGACAGTAACATTATACAAGAAAATAATCGTGTGTCAACTGTCAGTTAACAGATCCCAAGAAGAAATCACTACAAATTGTCGCGGCGACGCGCACAAAAACTTCGGTGCAGAGAGATAAGCGCGGCTGGTGTACACAAAGAGCCGGTAAATAAAGATAGCGGAGGTAAAGGACTTGCCGACACAGATTAAGTTACGCTTATGGAACATTCTGGTGACGTCTTGATTGCTTTATAGAACATTCGATTTCATGTTTGTTCCGGAAATATCTAGAATTATCAATGAGGTATTTAAGGGAGCGACGAAGAGTCAGTCGTAAACAGAGATGTAACGGGAGTTAGTAAACAATTGTAAAGTGATGTAATCAGAACGGTTTGTGTCGTCATCGACCTTGGTAGATTGTGATTGTGTATGTGACGTAATGCTGTTACGTGAGAATTGAACAGTGTATTGCTACGAAAATAAAGGACATTTGGAATACCTGCAACTTGGACTTTTAATTCTACGAACCCACAAAGTCACACTATCTCAACGATTATTTGTCACCTCCTCTTTCTAGTACACTGGATTACTGCAAAACAAATTCCAAAAACATATTTGTGCACTCCATCTTCAATGGTTTTCTCTGAAAGAGTGACTCATATGTGACAGAAAAAGAAACAGACCTGACCTCGAATGAGTGAGAATGCTAGCATTTTTTAACAAAAACTTATAAAAGTGACTGTTTTGCTTTTAAATGTCTATTGTAGAGTTTAAAAATAAGTACACTGATAGTTTTAAATCTTGTCTCATTAAGTATGTGCACCTAATTGATTTTATTGCATTCCACAGTTCTCCCAAATTCTATTTTGTATTGAAACTAGTAGATGACAATATCGATTATTGAAGTATCGGGTATCGATTATCGAGAAAAACTTGTATCGATCCATCCCTACCTCACAGTTTGGCTGCTTGATGGAAATTATTTGTTCTGTCACACTAGCCGTGGATAAGGTTTGCCGCGCCCGTGAATTTAATTTTGGCGCGCATCCTGTATGGTTCTGAACTGTAACACTAGAGTGTGCGAGTATCGCGCCGGATTGATCGCTGTAAGAATCAGTGCGGAGGTGTCTTGCTCGAAGTAAGGTAGTATTAACTAGTTTCGCGTGTTTTTGCTGTCAAGAGCTAAGTGATAACATGATACCGTGCGGGTTCAAGCGATGGTGGACATTAAAAGACTAGAACTCTTGCACTGGAACCTCTCTCCTACCCATAACATTCATGTACAAGGTTAGCATTTTGTGAGAATTGCATACTTTACCCAATCTCGGCTTGTGCATGTACAACCTTAGTCTCTTCCATATGCAGATCAGTTATTGGAAGCATTATAAATGAATGAAAAATACCCGATTTTACTGTAACTTGTTAATTACCGCTAAAGATAGTGTGGATGTTTTGAAAGGGAATGTGCGATTGTTGTCAATGTAAACTGCGACCTTTTATCGGGAATCAAGATTAAAACCTGCATGTTTTGTATATCTAAATGATACACATTTGTAATGCACTTAAATATCAATAGACCATGACGTTATAGGATTGTTTACATTCTGAATTTACTATGAGATTACTTAATTAAAGCAACGCTCTGTTCATTAAAGCGAAACAAACCTGTAGTATTTGCAGATTTTCCCGCCGCAATGCATTTTTGCAAGAAACGTCGTAGCATGCTGTTTGTTTACAATCTGATCACCTTATACATTTATCTCTCAGCTGCATTGCTCAAAATAAGTAATGAACTAAGTTCCTGATAAACATTTCTAGTGTTTTTGTTTTTAGCAAAATACATAGCTTTAAAATAACATCTTGCAGTTTGATATTCTTTGGCCGGTAAGTATCGATCAGTTGCTTCGGATGTTTTCGTTTATTCCCGCGAATGTTCGCTGCCGTTCAGCTGTTTTGTCCGGGCAAGCTGTCGACCCCTATTCCTCTTTATGCAGCTTGCTGGGTGTTCAGATAGGCCAATACATATGTCTGTTGCACACAGGTTTAACGATTTCCCGCCCATATCTATAAATAATAATTATTGTTATTGTTGGTAATCTTATCATTTGTAGGGCAAGGTTTCACTCCAGCTATCCTGCTGTTTTTTTTTTTTTGTTCCTTCCCCACCTGGAGCGCACTCATCTCGAGTGGAAGACACTCCAGCTTGCTATGTTTATTTTGGGAAAGGCAGAGATGTATATTTTCACCCCCTAGGTGTTAAAATGTTTACGGTTGGCTGTTTCCCAAGAGAGGAAAGTATTGCATGCTCAAATATTTATTAGTTTTAGAGATTACAATATATCACTCTGCTCCAAAAATATACAGCACACATGAAGTGGCTGGCCACAGACATTTCCTGTATACGCATTTGTTTGTTTCGTTTCAAAATCTGTTCACCATTTCTATCACGGAAAATAGAAATACAAACAGTAACGTATTCTAATAAGCAGTTATTAGTTCTTGAAATAAATGGCAAGGATTTAAACGCCTGGAAGCTTTCTAAAAATAACTACGAAAAAACAATTTGTCATATATTTTGGAATTAATTTTTTATGAGGTATTCCGTGATATTTATTTGAAATTTCCAATGCTTATATTTTTCGTTATTCATTTTTTTATCTTTGTACATACATTGAGAATGGAATTATAAAGACATCACAAAACATTTGACTATCAAGATTTAACTGTATTGGAACACCACAGTGAAGCGAAATAATTATTAATTTTTAGATGAGTCGTATTTATTACACATCTGCTATACGAAAGTGAAGCAGATGTGTAATAAATAGGACTCATCTAAAAATTAATAATTTGACTATCACTTAAAGTCTACTGTATTCCCTTGTAACTACAATAAGATAATGTTTATCTTGAAGTAGATAGAGCAATAAGTGTTTGTACAAGAGTAGAGAAAGACGACCAAAACATTTGAGTATCACTTAAAGTCTACTGTATTCCCTTGTAACTACAATAAGATAATGTTTATCTTGAAGTAGATAGAGCAATAAGTGTTTGTACAAGAGTAGGGAAAGTCATGTATACATCACATAACGACCAAAACATTTGACTATCACTTAAAGTCTACTTTATTCCCTTGTAACTACAATAAGATAATGTTTATCTTGAAGTAGATAGAGCAATAAGTGTTTGTACAAGAGTAGAGAAAGTCATGTATACATCACATAACGACCAAAACATTTGACTATCACTTAAAGTCTACTGTATTCCCTTGTAATTACAATAAGATAATGTTTATCTTGAAGTAGATAGAGCAATAAGTGTTTGTACAAGAGTAGAGAAAGTCATGTATACATCACATAACGACCAAAACATTTGACTATCACTTAAAGTCTACTGTATTCCCTTGTAACTACAATAAGATAATGTTTATCTTGAAGTAGATAGAGCAATAAGTGTTTGTACAAGAGTAGAGAAAGTCATGTATACATCACATAACGACCAAAACATTTGACTATCACTTAAAGTCTACTGTATTCCCTTGTAGCTACAATAAGGTAATGTTTATCTTGAAGTAGATAGAGCAATAAGTGTTTGTACAAGAGTAGAGAAAGTCATGTATACATCACATAACGACCAAAACATTTGACTATCACTTAAAGTCTACTGTACTCCCTTGTAACTACAATAAGATAATGTTTATCTTGAAGTAGATAGAGCAATAAGTGTTTGTACAAGAGTAGAGAAAGTCACGTACACATCACATAATGACCAAAATATTTGACTATCACTTTGACTGTATTTCCTTGTAGCTACAATATGATAATGTTTATATAATGTTTATAATAATGTTGAGAGCCCGCCTTGGTAGCGTAGATGGTAGAGTGTCTGCCTCACGTTCAAGAGGTCCTGAGTTCGAATCTCGGTCAGGGTGAGTTACTTGGATATGGTTTTTCCGGGGTTTTCCCTTATCCTAAAAGACGAATGTCAGGTAACTCTAAGCTCCATGGACCCCGGACCCATTTGAGCATTTTACCCATTCCATTCATCGTCCGATATGACTTAAAAAGTTAAAGGACGTAAATTACACACACAAAAAAGTTGAGTACAAAAGCAGAAAATAATGTTGGCTGGCTGAGTTCCAAGACAAGAGAAGACGCAAATGCAACGAACACGAGGGTAAGGAGCACTTGAGGTATCGGAGAGGAGTTCCTGCAGATCCCAATGTCGATATTACCTGCGTCTTGCAACTTACAACATTCAGCATCACGAACTCAACATTAATTAACCATTAATTTTAGACAAAAACATGTTGGGAAGGGAGTACAGTAAGTAGGCTCCAGGTGACAGTCAAATGTTTTGTGAAGTCTTTGTAATTACATTCTCTTTGCATGTAGAAGAGATAAAAAAATGAATAACGAGCTACTATTTGAGAAAGGTATAATCAAATCATATGAAAACAGGATTTCGGCAACACTTTTATGACAACAATATAATTGAACTTACAAATTTAGTCTGTAATTAGCTTATTACTAGTGCTCAAGTGTAATAAAAACGATTTGGATGTGATGATGATGATGATGATGATGATGATGATGATGATGATGATGATGGATATAGGGGCGCTCAACTACAGCGGTTACCAGCGCCAACGATTTGGACACACACCCACACACACATCTGGGAAATAACTATAAAAAATTCAAGTTTCTGGAATGGAAGGATTCTCCCGCGGAAGGCAGTTCCCTTGAATGTTGAAGTTTCGCAGTTGGAGTCGTTCTGATTGTAAGGTCGTGGGTTTAAGCCCGGCCCCGATCGATGGGTCTTAAGTGTACTTAAAAGCGTCAGTAGGTTTTCTGGTATGTAAAAGAACTCTTGGGAAGGGAAGCTACATAGGCGGCCCTGATATGTTCAGTGAATTTGAGTTAAAACAATATTCCATCTAGATTATAAACCTATACTGCATGGAAGATTAAATTTTTAGGATCCTGTGTGTCTAGTTTTCTAACTCAAGTACTTTCCAACTTCACGTATGCAACATTTATTATTAAGCACAGAAATTATCAATGTATTTGTATTCCAATCTACTTCATCTTTGTGTTGCTAGTTTAATAGAAAAACGAGCATCGCATACTAAAAGAGCTAGATTAGATCACCTTGTCGTAAGAAACAAAATAATCTCGTTTTATACTCCGTGTGGAGGCCTTCGAATTCAACAAAGTCAATAACGGAACAAAACAACTGATACTACAAATGTAATATTTCATTTTTTGCTTTCTGAAAATATTTGGAAAGGCTCATATTGCCTTCGGTTTATATGCACTTCCTTTTTTCGGCGCTGAGAAGAATTGTAATGATTGTATTGCTTGGCGGAAGTACAACTACTTCGGCATAGAGCGGAAGTCAGTGTTTAGGCGACTTCCTATTCCGTAAGTAACGGATTTCCTGTTGAAATGTCCCTACACTCCAACCGTACTTTGAACTTTACTCTTACATGGCTTTCTCTACTCTTGTACAAACACTTATTGCTCTATCTACTTTAACATAAACATTATCTTATTGTAGTTACAAGGGAATAAGTAGACTTTAAGTGATAGTCAAATGTTTTGGTCGTTATGTGATGTATACATAACTTTCTCTACTCTTGTACAAACACTTATAACTCTCTACTTCAAGATAAACATTATCTTATTGTAGTTACAAGGGAATACAGTAAACTTTAAGTGATAGTCAAATGTTTTGGTCGTTATGTGATGTATACATGACTTTCTCCACTCTTGTACAAACACTTATTGCTGTATCTACTTCAAGATAAACATTATCTTATTGTAGTTACAAGGGAATACAGTAAACTTTAAGTGATAGTCAAATGTTTTGGTCGTTATGTGATGTATACATGACTTTGTCTACTCTTGTACAAACACTTATTGCTCTATCTACTTCAAGATAAACATTATCTTATTGTAGTTACAAGGGAATACAGTAGACTTTAAGTGATAGTCAAATGTTTTGGTCGTTATGTGATGTATACATGACTTTCTCCACTCTTGTACAAACACTTATTGCTGTATCTACTTCAAGATAAACATTATCTTATTGTAGTTACAAGGGAATACAGTAAACTTTAAGTGATAATCAAATGTTTGGGGCGTTATGTGATGTATACATGACTTTCTCTACTCTTGTACAAACACTTATTGCTCTATCTACTTCAAGATAAACACTATAAGGGAATATAGTAGACTTTAAGTGACAGTCAAATGTTTTGGTCGTTATGTGATGTATACATGACTTTCTCTACTCTTGTACAAACACTTATTGCTCTATCTACTTCAAGATAAACACTATAAGGGAATATAGTAGACTTTAAGTGACAGTCAAATGTTTTGGTCGTTATGTGATGTATACATGACTTTCTCTACTCTTGTACAAACACTTATTGCTCTATCTACTTCAAGATAAACATTATCTTATTGTAGTTACAAGAGAATACAGTAGACTTTAAGTGATAGTCAAATGTTTTGGGATATATTTGCAATTGTTATTCCACGGTTTATACTAGGCATTTCAGTTTCCAAAGGTACGAATTTATTTTGGTAAATTCTAATTTGTAATTACGTTATTGAATTGTTGTCGTTATTCATTTGTTATCTCCTGGACATACAAAGAAATTAGAAAACATTTAAATATCAGTGACTCTACTGTATTCCCTTGTAACTACAATAGAATTCCGCGTACAAAGTGAAGGTGGTCTGGTGAATGTCCACGCAGTTTGTGGTCAGGCGAATTGACCTTCACTCAACAGCTGGTGTTAGCAGCATCCCAATTAACACGGACCTCAGTGAGTTCTGTGACACGCATTTGCAAGTTACGGTCACTGGATGAGGCTGTGACCAATCGTGTGGAATGGTTGAGGCGGTAACGTCTGTGACCAATCTCTAGGGGCTTCCCGGCCTCATCATGCAGTTGGAACTGTAAATCTTGCACTCACCCAGCTCTATCGATATAGAACTAGAACCTTCCGGAACTTTCGACATCTGGAACGTTCTGGAAAGTTCATCAGCGAGTCAAATATTTGTGCAGGGTGTCTCAGCAGACAGAATGCACTTTACGGGTCCATTTACACACATTTTCGCATACATGTGCTGATATGATTTTTTATTTGCAAGAGTTTTATTCAACGTAGTGTTAAACGCAGTGACTTAATGATTTGTTATACTCAACTTAGTTGTATTTTATACCTCGCGGATATTGTTACCGTTGCAATAAACCTTGTACACACTGTCTGCTTTCGGAGAAATAAACTGAGAAGTGATATTACGTCACAATTCCCTGTACCGTACAGCAGGGAGTCTACTACAACGGATGGCTTCGAATCGAGTTAAAATGTAAACACAGCCATCCGCTCACAAAGTAGGAAATAAACATTCAGTGTATTGCAGTTTTAGGAAGAAGACAAACGTTAAGGTCTGAATGCTACAACAACTAACAGTACTTACTACAGTGAAAGACGTTCGCCGATATCCAAACAGGTTCGAACTCAATGCATTTGAAAACTCTGTTGTGTTCTTGAGCTGTACGAAAACAGAAGAGAAATTCCTAGAGTATGTAAACGTATGAATGTTGTTAAAGCAAAGATCGCTTTTGAAGAGAGGACACATTCTTATAGTTAAAGACAAATATACGCCGTGTTACGTACGATGTTCTGATGTTTTGATGGTCAGACCGTACTTAATGTTCTATATTCCCGCCTTTTCTGTTCTCTCTAAACCGAGAGCTTGCCATAACAACTGTACTCATTTGTCCGACAGGTAATACAATATACGTCATGTTACGTACACTGTACTGATGGTCAGACTATATTCCCGTCTTCTCTGATCTCTCTAAACCGAGTGATCTCCCATAACAACTGTACTCATTTGTCAGACAGGTAATACAATATACGTCGTGTTACGTACACTGTACTGATGGTCAGACTATATTCCCGTCTTCTCTGATCTCTCTAAACCGAGTGATCTCCCATAACAACTGTACTCATTTGTCAGACAGGTAATACAATATACGTCATGTTACGTACACTGTACTGATGGTCAGACTATATTCCCGTCTTCTCTGATCTCTCTAAACCGAGCGATCTCCCATAACAACTGTATTCATTTGTCAGACAGGTAATACAATATACGTCGTGTTACGTACACTGTACTGATGGTCAGACTATATTCCCGTCTTCTCTGATCTCTCTAAACCGAGCGATCTCCCATAACAACTGTACTCATTTGTCCGACAAGTAATACAATATACGTCGTGTTACGTACACTGTACTGATGGTCAGACTATATTCCCGTCTTCTCTGATCTCTCTAAACCGAGCGATTTCCCATAACATTGTACTCATTTGTCCGACAAGTAATACAATATACGCCGTGTTACGTACACTTTACTTATGGTCAGACTATATTCCCGTCTTCTCTGATCTCTCTCTACCTAGCGACCTCCCATAACAACTGTACTCATTTATCAGACAGGTAATACAATATACGCCGTGTTACGTACACTGTACTGATGGCCGGACTATATTCCCGTCTTCTTTGATCCCTCTAAACCGAGGGATCTCCCATAACAACGGTACTCATTTGTCAGACGGGTAATACAATATACGTCGTGTTACGTACACTGTAGTAATGGTCAGACTATTTTCCAGTCTTCTCTGATCTCTCTAAACCGAGCCATCTCCCATAACAACTGTACTCATTTGTCAGACAGGTAATACAATATACGCCGTGTTACGTACACTGTACTGATGGCCAGACTATATTCCTGTCTTCTTTGATCCCTCTAAACCTAGCGATCTCCCATAACAACTGTACTCATTTGTCAGACAGGTAATACAATATACGTCGTGTTACGTACACTGTACTGATGGTCAGACTATATTCCCGTCTTCTTTGATCCCTCTAAACCGAGCGATCTCCCATAACAACGGTACTCATTTGTCAGACAGGTAATACAATATACGTCGCGTTACGTACACTGTACTGATGGTCAGACTATATTCCCGTCTTCTCTGATCTCTCTAAACCGAGAACTTGCCATAACAACTGTACTCATTTGTCAGACAGGTAATACAATATACGTCGTGTTACGTACACTGTACTGATGGTCAGACTATATTCCTGTCTTCTCTGATCTCTCTAAACCGAGCGATCTCCCATAACAACTGTATTCATTTGTCAGACAGGTAATACAATATACGTCGTGTTACGTACACTGTACTGATGGTCAGACTATATTCCCGTCTTCTCTGATCTCTCTAAACCGAGTGATCTCCCATAACAACTATACTCATTTGTCAGACAGGTAATACAATATACGTCGTGTTACGTACACTGTACTGTTGGTCAGACTATATTCCTGTCTTCTCTGATCTCTCTAAACCGAGCGATCTCCCATAACAACTGTACTCATTTGTCAGACAGGTAATACAATATACGTCATGTTACGTACACTGTACCGATGGTCAGACTATATTCCTGTCTTCTCTGATCTCTCTAAACCGAGTGATCTCCCATAACAACTGTACTCATTTGTCAGACAGGTAATACAATATACGTCGTGTTACGTACGCTGTACTGATGGTCAGACTATATTCCCGTCTTCTCTGTTCTCTCTAAACCGAGTGATCTCCCATAACAACTGTACTCATTTGTCTGACAGGTAATACAATATACGTCGTGTTACGTACACTGTACTGATGGTCAGACTATATTCCTGTCTTCTCTGATCTCTCTAAACCGAGTGATCTCCCATAACAACTGTACTCATTTGTCTGACAGGTAATACAATATACGTCGTGTTACGTACGCTGTACTGATGGTCAGACTATATTCCCGTCTTCTCTGATCTCTCTAAACCGAGTGATCTCCCATAACAACTGTACTCATTTGTCAGACAGGTAATACAATATACGTCGTGTTACGTACACTGTACTGATGGTCAGACTATATTCCTGTCTTCTGTGATCTCTCTAAACCGAGCGATCTCCCATAACAACTGTACTCATTTATCAGACAGGTAATACAATATACGTCGTGTTACGTACACTGTACTGATGGTCAGACTATATTCCCGTCTTCTCTGATCTCTCTAAACCGAGCGATCTCCCATAACAACTGTACTCATTTGTCCGACAGGTAATACAATATACGTCATGTTACGTACACTGTACTGATGGTCAGACTATATTCCCGTCTTCTCTGATCTCTCTAAACCGAGTGATCTCCCATAACAACTGTACTCATTTGTCAGACAGGTAATACAATATACGTCATGTTACGTACACTGTACTGTTGGTCAGACTATATTCCTGTCTTCTCTGATCTCTCTAAACCGAGCGATCTCCCATAACAACTGTACTCATTTTTCAGACAGGTAATACAATATACGTCATGTTACGTACACTGTACTGATGGTCAGACTATATTCCCGTCTTCTCTGATCTCTCTAAACCGAGCGATCTCCCATAACAACTGTACTCATTTTTCAGACAGGTAATACAATATACGTCATGTTACGTACACTGTACTGATGGTCAGACTATATTCCCGTCTTCTCTGATCTCTCTAAACCGAGCGATCTCCCATAACAACTGTACTCATTTTTCAGACAGGTAATACAATATACGTCGTGTTACGTACACTGTACTGATGGTCAGACTATATTCCCGTCTTCTCTGATCTCTCTAAACCGAGCGATCTCCCATAACAACTGTACTCATTTTTCAGACAGGTAATACAATATACGTCATGTTACGTACACTGCACTGTTGGTCAGACTATATTCCTGTCTTCTCTGATCTCTCTAAACCGAGCGATCTCCCATAACAACGGTACTCATTTGTCAGACAGGTAATACAATATACGTCGTGTTACGTACACTGTACTGATGGTCAGACTATATTCCCGTCTTCTCTGATCTCTCTAAACCGAGAACTTGCCATAACAACTGTACTCATTTGTCTGACAGGTAATACAATATACGTCGTGTTACGTACACTGTACTGATGGTCAGACTATATTCCTGTCTTCTCTGATCTCTCTAAACCGAGCGATCTCCCATAACAACTGTACTCATTTTTCAGACAGGTAATACAATATACGTCATGTTACGTACACTGTACTGATGGTCAGACTATATTCCCGTCTTCTCTGATCTCTCTAAACCGAGCGATCTCCCATAACAACTGTACTCATTTTTCAGACAGGTAATACAATATACGTCATGTTACGTACACTGTACTGATGGTCAGACTATATTCCCGTCTTCTCTGATCTCTCTAAACCGAGCGATCTCCCATAACAACTGTACTCATTTTTCAGACAGGTAATACAATATACGTCGTGTTACGTACACTGTACTGATGGTCAGACTATATTCCCGTCTTCTCTGATCTCTCTAAACCGAGCGATCTCCCATAACAACTGTACTCATTTTTCAGACAGGTAATACAATATACGTCATGTTACGTACACTGCACTGTTGGTCAGACTATATTCCTGTCTTCTCTGATCTCTCTAAACCGAGCGATCTCCCATAACAACGGTACTCATTTGTCAGACAGGTAATACAATATACGTCGTGTTACGTACACTGTACTGATGGTCAGACTATATTCCCGTCTTCTCTGATCTCTCTAAACCGAGAACTTGCCATAACAACTGTACTCATTTGTCTGACAGGTAATACAATATACGTCGTGTTACGTACACTGTACTGATGGTCAGACTATATTCCCGTCTTCTCTGATCTCTCTAAACCGAGCGATCTCCCATAACAACTGTACTCATTTATCAGACAGGTAATACAATATACGTCGTGTTACGAGCACTGTACTGATGGTCAGACTATATTCCCGTCTTCTCTGATCTCTCTAAACCGAGCGATCTCCCATAACAACTGTACTCATTTATCAGACAGGTAATAGAATATACGTCGTGTTACGTACACTGTACTGATGGTCAGACTATATTCCCGTCTTCTCTGATCTCTCTAAACCGAGCGATCTCCCATAACAACTGTACTCATTTATCAGACAGGTAATACAATATACGTCGTGTTACGAGCACTGTACTGATGGTCAGACTGTATTCCCGTCTTCTCTGATCTCTCTAAACCGAGCGATCTCCCATAACAACTGTACTCATTTATCAGACAGGTAATACAATATACGTCGTGTTACGTACACTGTACTGATGGTCAGACTGTATTCCCGTCTTCTCTGATCTCTCTAAACCGAGCGATCTCCCATAACAACTGTACTCATTTGTCAGACAGGTAATACAATATACGTCGTGTTACGTACACTGTACTGATGGTCAGACTATATTCCCGTCTTCTCTGATCTCTCTAAACCGAGCGATCTCCCATAACAACTGTACTCATTTGTCAGACAGGTAATACAATATACGTCTTGTTACGTACACTGTACTGATAGTCAGACTATATTCCCGTCTTCTCTGATCTCTCTAAACCGAGCGATCTCCCATAACAACTGTACTCATTTATCAGACAGGTAATACAATATACGTCGTGTTACGAGCACTGTACTGATGGTCAGACTGTATTCCCGTCTTCTCTGATCTCTCTAAACCGAGCGATCTCCCATAACAACTGTACTCATTTATCAGACAGGTAATACAATATACGTCGTGTTACGTACACTGTACCGATGGTCAGACTATATTCCCGTCTTCTCTGATCTCTCTAAACCGAGCGATCTCCCATAACAACTGTACTCATTTGTCTGACAGGTAATACAATATACGTCGTGTTACGTACACTGTACTGATGGTCAGACTATATTCCCGTCTTCTCTGATCTCTCTAAACCGAGCGATCTCCCATAACAACTGTACTCATTTGTCTGACAGGTAATACAATATACGTCGTGTTACGTACACTGTACCGATGGTCAGACTATATTCCCGTCTTCTCTGATCTCTCTAAACCGAGCGATCTCCCATAACAACTGTACTCATTTGTCAGACAGGTAATGCAATATACGTCGTGTTACGTACACTGTACCGATGGTCAGACTATATTCCCGTCTTCTCTGATCTCTCTAAACCGAGCGATCTCCCATAACAACTGTACTCATTTGTCTGACAGGTAATACAATATTACGTACACTGTACTGATGGTCAGACTATATTCCCGTCTTCTCTGATCTCTCTAAACCGAGCGATCTCCCATAACAACTGTACTCATTTGTCTGACAGGTAATACAATATACGTCGTGTTACGTACACTGTACCGATGGTCAGACTATATTCCCGTCTTCTCTGATCTCTCTAAACCGAGCGATCTCCCATAACAACTGTACTCATTTGTCTGACAGGTAATACAATATACGTCGTGTTACGTACACTGTACTGATGGTCAGACTATATTCCCGTCTTCTCTGATCTCTCTAAACCGAGCGATCTCCCATAACGACCGTACTCATTTGTGAGACAGGTAATACAATATACGCCGTGTTACGTACACTGTAGTAATGGCCAGACTATATTCCCGTCTTCTCTGATCTCTCTAAACCGAGCGATCTCCCATAACAACTGTACTCATTTGTGAGACAGGTAATACAATATACGCCGTGTTACGTACACTGTAGTAATGGCCAGACTATATTCCCGTCTTCTCTGATCTCTCTAAACCGAGCGATCTCCCATAACAACTGTACTCATTTGTCTGACAGGTAATACAATATACGTCGTGTTACGTACGCTGTACTGATGGACAGACTATATTCCCGTCTTCTCTGATCTCTCTAAACCGAGCGATCTCCCATAACAACTGTACTCATTTGTCTGACAGGTAATACAATATACGTCGTGTTACGTACGCTGTACTGATGGACAGACTATATTCCCGTCTTCTCTGATCTCTCTAAACCGAGCGATCTCCCATAACAACTGTACTCATTTGTGAGACAGGTAATACAATATACGCCGTGTTACGTACACTGTAGTAATGGCCAGACTATATTCCCGTCTTCTCTGATCTCTCTAAACCGAGCGATCTCCCATAACAACTGTACTCATTTGTGAGACAGGTAATACAATATACGTCGTGTTACGTACACTGTACTGATGGTCAGACTATATTCCCGTCTTCTCTGATCTCTCTAAACCGAGCGATCTCCCATAACAACTGTACTCATTTGTGAGACAGGTAATACAATATACGCCGTGTTACGTACACTGTAGTAATGGCCAGACTATATTCCCGTCTTCTCTGATCTCTCTAAACCGAGCGATCTCCCATAACGACCGTACTCATTTGTGAGACAGGTAATACAATATACGCCGTGTTACGTACACTGTAGTAATGGCCAGACTATATTCCCGTCTTCTCTGATCTCTCTAAACCGAGCGATCTCCCATAACGACCGTACTCATTTGTGAGACAGGTAATACAATATACGCCGTGTTACGTACACTGTAGTAATGGCCAGACTATATTCCCGTCTTCTCTGATCTCTCTAAACCGAGCGATCTCCCATAACAACTGTACTCATTTGTCTGACAGGTAATACAATATACGTCGTGTTACGTACGCTGTACTGATGGACAGACTATATTCCCGTCTTCTCTGATCTCTCTAAACCGAGCGATCTCCCATAACGACCGTACTCATTTGTGAGACAGGTAATACAATATACGCCGTGTTACGTACACTGTAGTAATGGCCAGACTATATTCCCGTCTTCTCTGATCTCTCTAAACCGAGCGATCTCCCATAACAACTGTACTCATTTGTGAGACAGGTAATACAATATACGTCGTGTTACGTACACTGTACTGATGGTCAGACTATATTCCCGTCTTCTGTGATCTCTCTAAACCGAGCGATTTCCCATAACGACCGTACTCATTTGTGAGACAGGTAATACAATATACGTCGTGTTACGTACGCTGTACTGATGGTCAGACTATATTCCCGTCTTCTCTGTTCTCTCTAAACCGAGAACTTGCCATAACAACTGTACTCATTTGTCAGACAGGTAATACAATATACGTCGTGTTACGTACACTGTACTGATGGTCAGACTATATTCCCGTCTTCTCTGTTCTCTCTAAACCGAGCGATCTCCCATAACAACTGTACTCATTTGTCAGACAGGTAATACAATATACGTCGTGTTACGTACGCTGTACTGATGGTCAGACTATATTCCCGTCTTCTCTGTTCTCTCTAAACCGAGCGATCTCCCATAACAACTGTACTCATTTGTCAGACAGGTAATACAATATACGTCGTGTTACGTACGCTGTACTGATGGTCAGACTATATTCCTGTCTTCTCTGATCTCTCTAAACCGAGCGACCTCCCATAACAACTGTACTCATTTGTCAGACAGGTAATACAATATACGTCGTGTTACGTACGCTGTACTGATGGTCAGACTATATTCCCATCTTCTCTGATCTCTCTAAACCGAGCGACCTCCCATAACAACTGTACTCATTTGTCAGACAGGTAATACAATATACGTCGTGTTGCGTACACTGTACTGATGGTCAGACTATATTCCCATCTTCTCTGATCTCTCTAAACCGAGCGACCTCCCATAACAACTGTACTCATTTGTCAGACAGGTAATACAATATACGTCGTGTTACGTACGCTGTACTGATGGTCAGACTATATTCCCGTCTTCTCTGTTCTCTCTAAACCGAGAACTTGCCATAACAACTGTACTCATTTGTCAGACAGGTAATACAACATACGTCGTGTTACGTACACTGTACTGATGGTCAGACTATATTCCTGTCTTCTCTGATCTCTCTAAACCCAGCGATCTCCCATAACAACTGTACTCATTTGTCAGACAGGTAATACAATATACGTCGTGTTACGTACACTTTACTGATGATCAGACTATATTCCCGTCTTCTCTGATCTCTCTAAACCGAGTGATCTCCCATAACTGTACTGATTTGTTTGTCAGGTAATACAATATACGTCGTGTTACGTACGCTGTACTGTTGGTCAGGCTATATTCCCGTCTTCTCTGATCTCTCTAAACCGAGTGATCTCCCATAACAACTGTACTGATTTGTCAGACAGGTAATACAATATACGTCGTGTTACGTACACTGTACTGTCGGTCAGGCTATATTCCCGTCTTCTCTGATCTCTCTAAACCGAGCGATCTCCCATAACAACTGTACTCATTTGTCAGACAGGTAATACAATATACGTCGTGTTACGTACACTGTACTGATGGTCAGACTATATTCCCGTCTTCTCTGATCTCTCTAAACCGAGCGATCTCCCATAACAACTGTACTCATTTGTCCGACAGGTAATACAATATACGTCATGTTACGTACGCTGTACTGATGGTCAGACTATATTCCCGTCTTCTCTGATCTCTCTAAACCGAGCGATCTCCCATAACAACTGTATTCATTTGTCAGACAGGTAATGCAATATACGTCGTGTTACGTACTCTGTACTGATGGTCAGACTATATTCCCGTCTTCTCTGATCTCTCTAAACCGAGCGATCTCCCATAACAACTGTATTCATTTGTCAGACAGGTAATACAATATACGTCATGTTACGTACACTGTACTGATGGTCAGACTATATTCCCGTCTTCTCTGATCTCTCTAAACCGAGCGATCTCCCATAACAACTGTATTCATTTGTCAGACAGGTAATACAATATACGTCGTGTTACGTACACTGTACTGATGGTCAGACTGTATTTCCGTCTTCTCTGATCTCTCTAAACCGAGCGATCTCCCATAACAACTGTATTCATTTGTCAGACAGGTAATGCAATATACGTCATGTTACGTACACTGTACTGATGGTCAGACTATATTCCCGTCTTCTCTGATCTCTCTAAACCGAGCGATCTCCCATAACAACTGTATTCATTTGTCAGACAGGTAATGCAATATACGTCATGTTACGTACACTGTACTGATGGTCAGACTATATTCCCGTCTTCTCTGATCTCTCTAAACCGAGCGATCTCCCATAACAACCGTACTCATTTGTCAGACAGGTAATACAATATACGTCATGTTACGTACACTGTACTGATGGTCAGACTATATTCCCGTCTTCTCTGATCTCTCTAAACCGAGCGATCTCCCATAACAACTGTATTCATTTGTCAGACAGGTAATGCAATATACGTCATGTTACGTACACTGTACTGATGGTCAGACTATATTCCCGTCTTCTCTGATCTCTCTAAACCGAGCGATCTCCCATAACAACCGTACTCATTTGTCAGACAGGTAATACAATATACGTCGTGTTACGTACACTGTACTGATGGTCAGACTATATTCCCGTCTTCTCTGATCTCTCTAAACCGAGCGATCTCCCATAACAACTGTACTCATTTGTCTGACAGGTAATACAATATACGTCGTGTTACGAGCACTGTACTGATGGTCAGACTATATTCCCGTCTTCTCTGATCTCTCTAAACCGAGCGATCTCCCATAACAACTGTATTCATTTGTCAGACAGGTAATACAATATACGTCGTGTTACGTACACTGTACTGATGGTCAGACTATATTCCCGTCTTCTCTGATCTCTCTAAACCGAGTGATCTCCCATAACAACTGTACTGATTTGTCAGACAGGTAATACAATATACGTCGTGTTACGTACACTGTACTGTCGGTCAGGCTATAATCCCGTCTTCTCTGATCTCTCTAAACCGAGAACTTGCCATAACAACTGTACTCATTTGTCAGACAGGTAATACAATATACGTCATGTTACGTACACTGTACTGATGGTCAGACTATATTCCCGTCTTCTCTGATCTCTCTAAACCGAGCGATCTCCCATAACAACGGTACTCATTTGTCAGACAGGTAATACAATATACGTCGTGTTACGTACACTGTACTGATGGTCAGACTATATTCCCGTCTTCTCTGATCTCTCTAAACCGAGAACTTGCCATAACAACTGTACTCATTTGTGAGACAGGTAATACAATATACGTCGTGTTACGTACACTGTACTGATGGTCAGACTATATTCCCGTCTTCTCTGATCTCTCTAAACCGAGAACTTGCCATAACAACTGTACTCATTTGTCAGACAGGTAATACAATATACGTCATGTTACGTACACTGTACTGATGGTCAGACTATATTCCCGTCTTCTCTGATCTCTCTAAACCGAGCGATCTCCCATAACAACTGTACTCATTTGTCAGACAGGTAATACAATATACGTCGTGTTACGTACACTGTACTGATGGTCAGACTATATTCCCGTCTTCTCTGATCTCTCTAAACCGAGAACTTGCCATAACAACTGTACTCATTTGTGAGACAGGTAATACAATATACGTCGTGTTACGTACACTGTACTGTTGGTCAGACTATATTCCCGTCTTCTTTGATCCGTCTAAACCGAGCGATCTCCCATAACAACTGTACTCATTTGTGAGACAGGTAATACAATATTCGTCGTGTTACGTACGCTGTACTGATGGTCAGACTATATTCCCGTCTTCTTTGATCTCTCTAAACCGAGCGACTTCCCATAACAACTGTATTCATTTGTCAGACAGGTAATACAATATACGTCGTGTTACGTACGCTGTACTGATGGTCAGACTATATTCCCGTCTTCTTTGATCTCTCTAAACCGAGCGATCTCCCATAACAACTGTATTCATTTGTCAGACAGGTAATACAATATACGTCGTGTTACGTACGCTGTACTGATGGTCAGACTATATTCCCGTCTTCTTTGATCTCTCTAAACCGAGTCATCTCCCATAACAACTGTACTCATTTGTCAGACAGGTAATACAATATACGTCGCGTTACGTACACTGTACTGATGGTCAGACTATATTCCCGTCTTCTCTGATCTCTCTAAACCGAGCGATCTCCCATAACAACGGTACTCATTTGTCAGACAGGTAATACAATATACGTCATGTTACGTACACTGTACTGATGGTCAGACTGTATTCCCGTCTTCTCTGATCTCTCTAAACCGAGCGATCTCCCATAACAACTGTACTCATTTGTGAGACAGGTAATACAATATACGTCGTGTTACGTACACTGTACTGATGGTCAGACTATATTCCCGTCTTCTCTGATCTCTCTAAACCGAGTGATCTCCCATAACAACTGTACTCATTTGTCAGACAGGTAATACAATATACGTCATGTTACGTACACTGTACTGATGGTCAGACTATATTCCCGTCTTCTCTGATCTCTCTAAACCGAGCGATCTCCCATAACAACTGTACTCATTTGTCAGACAGGTAATACAATATACGTCATGTTACGTACACTGTACTGATGGTCAGACTATATTCCCGTCTTCTCTGATCTCTCTAAACCGAGCGATCTCCCATAACAACTGTACTCATTTGTCAGACAGGTAATACAATATACGTCGTGTTACGTACGCTGTACTGATGGTCAGACTATATTCCCGTCTTCTCTGATCTCTCTAAACCGAGTGATCTCCCATAACAACTGTACTCATTTGTCAGACAGGTAATACAATATACGTCATGTTACGTACACTGTACTGATGGTCAGACTATATTCCCGTCTTCTCTGATCTCTCTAAACCGAGCGATCTCCCATAACAACTGTACTCATTTGTCAGACAGGTAATACAATATACGTCATGTTACGTACACTGTACTGATGGTCAGACTATATTCCCGTCTTCTCTGATCTCTCTAAACCGAGTGATCTCCCATAACAACTGTACTCATTTGTCTGACAGGTAATACAATATACGTCGTGTTACGTACGCTGTACTGATGGTCAGACTATATTCCCGTCTTCTTTGATCTCTCTAAACCGAGAACTTGCCATAACAACTGTACTCATTTGTGAGACAGGTAATACAATATACGTCGTGTTACGTACACTGTACTGATGGTCAGACTATATTCCCGTCTTCTCTGATCTCTCTAAACCGAGAACTTGCCATAACAACTGTACTCATTTGTCAGACAGGTAATACAATATACGTCGTGTTACGTACGCTGTACTGATGGTCAGACTATATTCCCGTCTTCTCTGATCTCTCTAAACCGAGAACTTGCCATAACAACTGTACTCATTTGTCAGACAGGTAATACAATATACGTCGTGTTACGTACACTGTACTGATGGTCAGACTATATTCCCGTCTTCTCTGATCTCTCTAAACCGAGAACTTGCCATAACAACTGTACTCATTTGTCAGACAGGTAATACAATATACGTCGTGTTACGTACGCTGTACTGATGGTCAGACTATATTCCCGTCTTCTTTGATCTCTCTAAACCGAGAACTTGCCATAACAACTGTACTCATTTGTCAGACAGGTAATACAATATACGTCGTGTTACGTACACTGTACTGATGGTCAGACTATATTCCCGTCTTCTCTGATCTCTCTAAACCGAGAACTTGCCATAACAACTGTACTCATTTGTCAGACAGGTAATACAATATACGTCGTGTTACGTACGCTGTACTGATGGTCAGACTATATTCCCGTCTTCTCTGATCTCTCTAAACCGAGAACTTGCCATAACAACTGTACTCATTTGTGAGACAGGTAATACAATATACGTCGTGTTACGTACACTGTACTGATGGTCAGACTATATTCCCGTCTTCTCTGATCTCTCTAAACCGAGAACTTGCCATAACAACTGTACTCATTTGTCAGACAGGTAATACAATATACGTCATGTTACGTACACTGTACTGATGGTCAGACTATATTCCCGTCTTCTCTGATCTCTCTAAACCGAGAACTTGCCATAACAACTGTACTCATTTGTCAGACAGGTAATACAACATACGTCATGTTACGTACACTGTACTGATGGTCAGACTATATTCCCGTCTTCTCTGATCTCTCTAAACCGAGAACTTGCCATAACAACTGTACTCATTTGTCAGACAGGTAATACAATATACGTCATGTTACGTACACTGTACTGATGGTCAGACTATATTCCCGTCTTCTCTGATCTCTCTAAACCGAGAACTTGCCATAACAACTGTACTCATTTGTCAGACAGGTAATACAACATACGTCGTGTTACGTACACTGTACTGATGGTCAGACTATATTCCCGTCTTCTCTGATCTCTCTAAACCGAGAACTTGCCATAACAACTGTACTCATTTGTCAGACAGGTAATACAACATACGTCATGTTACGTACACTGTACTGATGGTCAGACTATATTCCCGTCTTCTCTGATCTCTCTAAACCGAGAACTTGCCATAACAACTGTACTCATTTGTCAGACAGGTAATACAATATACGTCATGTTACGTACACTGTACTGATGGTCAGACTATATTCCCGTCTTCTCTGATCTCTCTAAACCGAGAACTTGCCATAACAACTGTACTCATTTGTCAGACAGGTAATACAACATACGTCGTGTTACGTACACTGTACTGATGGTCAGACTATATTCCCGTCTTCTCTGATCTCTCTAAACCGAGCGATCTCCCATAACAACTGTACTCATTTTTCAGACAGGTAATACAATATACGTCGTGTTACGTACACTGTACTGATGGTCAGACTATATTCCCGTCTTCTCTGATCTCTCTAAACCGAGCGATCTCCCATAACAACTGTACTCATTTTTCAGACAGGTAATACAATATACGTCGTGTTACGTACGCTGTACTGATGGTCAGACTATATTCCCGTCTTCTCTGATCTCTCTAAACCCAGCGATCTCCCATAACAACTGTACTCATTTGTCAGACAGGTAATACAATATACGTCGTGTTACGTACACTGTACTGATGGTCAGACTATATTCCCGTCTTCTCTGATCTCTCTAAACCGAGCGACTTCCCATAACAACTGTACTCATTTGTCAGACAGGTAATACAATATACGTCGTGTTACGTACACTGTACTGATGGTCAGACTATATTCCCGTCTTCTCTGATCTCTCTAAACCGAGCGACTTCCCATAACAACTGTACTCATTTGTCAGACAGGTAATGCAATATACGTCGTGTTACGTACGCTGTACTGATGGCCAGACTATATTCCCGTCTTCTCTGATCTCTCTAAACCGAGCGATCTCCCATAACAACTGTACTCATTTGTCTGACAGGTAATACAATATACGTCGTGTTACGTACGCTGTAGTAATGGCCAGACTATATTCCCGTCTTCTCTGATCTCTCTAAACCGAGCGATCTCCCATAACAACCGTACTCATTTGTCTGACAGGTAATACAATATACGTCGTGTTACGTACACTGTACTGATGGCCAGACTATATTCCCGTCTTCTCTGTTCTCTCTAAACCGAGCGATCTCCCATAACAACCGTACTCATTTGTCTGACAGGTAATACAATATACGTCGTGTTACGTACACTGTACTGATGGCCAGACTATATTCCCGTCTTCTCTGATCTCTCTAAACCGAGCGATCTCCCATAACAACCGTACTCATTTGTCTGACAGGTAATACAATATACGTCGTGTTACGTACACTGTACTGATGGCCAGACTATATTCCCGTCTTCTCTGATCTCTCTAAACCGAGCGATCTCCCATAACAACCGTACTCATTTGTCTGACAGGTAATACAATATACGTCGTGTTACGTACACTGTACTGATGGTCAGACTGTATTTCCGTCTTCTCTGATCTCTCTAAACCGAGCGATCTCCCATAACAACTGTATTCATTTGTCAGACAGGTAATGCAATATACGTCATGTTACGTACACTGTACTGATGGTCAGACTATATTCCTGTCTTCTCTGATCTCTCTAAACCGAGCGATCTCCCATAACAACTGTACTCATTTGTCAGACAGGTAATACAATATACGTCGTGTTACGTACACTGTACTGATGGTCAGACTATATTCCTGTCTTCTCTGATCTCTCTAAACCGAGCGATCTCCCATAACAACTGTATTCATTTGTCAGACAGGTAATGCAATATACGTCGTGTTACGTACACTGTACTGATGGTCAGACTATATTCCTGTCTTCTCTGATCTCTCTAAACCGAGCGATCTCCCATAACAACTGTATTCATTTGTCAGACAGGTAATACAATATACGTCGTGTTACGTACACTGTACTGATGGTCAGACTGTATTTCCGTCTTCTCTGATCTCTCTAAACCGAGCGATCTCCCATAACAACTGTACTCATTTGTCAGACAGGTAATACAATATACGTCGTGTTACGTACACTGTACTGATGGTCAGACTATATTCCTGTCTTCTCTGATCTCTCTAAACCGAGCGATCTCCCATAACAACTGTATTCATTTGTCAGACAGGTAATGCAATATACGTCATGTTACGTACACTGTACTGATGGTCAGACTATATTCCCGTCTTCTCTGATCTCTCTAAACCGAGCGATCTCCCATAACAACTGTACTCATTTGTGAGACAGGTAATACAATATACGTCGTGTTACGTACACTGTACTGATGGTCAGACTATATTCCCGTCTTCTGTGATCTCTCTAAACCGAGCGATTTCCCATAACGACCGTACTCATTTGTGAGACAGGTAATACAATATACGTCGTGTTACGTACGCTGTACTGATGGTCAGACTATATTCCCGTCTTCTCTGATCTCTCTAAACCGAGCGATCTCCCATAACGACCGTACTCATTTGTGAGACAGGTAATACAATATACGTCGTGTTACGTACACTGTACTGATGGTCAGACTATATTCCCGTCTTCTCTGTTCTCTCTAAACCGAGCGATCTCCCATAACAACTGTACTCATTTGTCAGACAGGTAATACAATATACGTCGTGTTACGTACGCTGTACTGATGGTCAGACTATATTCCCGTCTTCTCTGTTCTCTCTAAACCGAGCGATCTCCCATAACAACTGTACTCATTTGTCAGACAGGTAATACAATATACGTCGTGTTACGTACGCTGTACTGATGGTCAGACTATATTCCTGTCTTCTCTGATCTCTCTAAACCGAGCGACCTCCCATAACAACTGTACTCATTTGTCAGACAGGTAATACAATATACGTCGTGTTACGTACGCTGTACTGATGGTCAGACTATATTCCCATCTTCTCTGATCTCTCTAAACCGAGCGACCTCCCATAACAACTGTACTCATTTGTCAGACAGGTAATACAATATACGTCGTGTTACGTACACTGTACTGATGGTCAGACTATATTCCCATCTTCTCTGATCTCTCTAAACCGAGCGACCTCCCATAACAACTGTACTCATTTGTCAGACAGGTAATACAATATACGTCGTGTTACGTACGCTGTACTGATGGTCAGACTATATTCCCGTCTTCTCTGTTCTCTCTAAACCGAGAACTTGCCATAACAACTGTACTCATTTGTCAGACAGGTAATACAACATACGTCGTGTTACGTACACTGTACTGATGGTCAGACTATATTCCTGTCTTCTCTGATCTCTCTAAACCCAGCGATCTCCCATAACAACTGTACTCATTTGTCAGACAGGTAATACAATATACGTCGTGTTACGTACACTTTACTGATGATCAGACTATATTCCCGTCTTCTCTGATCTCTCTAAACCGAGTGATCTCCCATAACTGTACTGATTTGTTTGTCAGGTAATACAATATACGTCGTGTTACGTACGCTGTACTGTTGGTCAGGCTATATTCCCGTCTTCTCTGATCTCTCTAAACCGAGTGATCTCCCATAACAACTGTACTGATTTGTCAGACAGGTAATACAATATACGTCGTGTTACGTACACTGTACTGTCGGTCAGGCTATATTCCCGTCTTCTCTGATCTCTCTAAACCGAGCGATCTCCCATAACAACTGTACTCATTTGTCAGACAGGTAATACAATATACGTCGTGTTACGTACACTGTACTGATGGTCAGACTATATTCCCGTCTTCTCTGATCTCTCTAAACCGAGCGATCTCCCATAACAACTGTACTCATTTGTCCGACAGGTAATACAATATACGTCATGTTACGTACGCTGTACTGATGGTCAGACTATATTCCCGTCTTCTCTGATCTCTCTAAACCGAGCGATCTCCCATAACAACTGTATTCATTTGTCAGACAGGTAATGCAATATACGTCGTGTTACGTACACTGTACTGATGGTCAGACTATATTCCCGTCTTCTCTGATCTCTCTAAACCGAGCGATCTCCCATAACAACTGTATTCATTTGTCAGACAGGTAATACAATATACGTCATGTTACGTACACTGTACTGATGGTCAGACTATATTCCCGTCTTCTCTGATCTCTCTAAACCGAGCGATCTCCCATAACAACTGTATTCATTTGTCAGACAGGTAATACAATATACGTCGTGTTACGTACACTGTACTGATGGTCAGACTGTATTTCCGTCTTCTCTGATCTCTCTAAACCGAGCGATCTCCCATAACAACTGTATTCATTTGTCAGACAGGTAATGCAATATACGTCATGTTACGTACACTGTACTGATGGTCAGACTATATTCCCGTCTTCTCTGATCTCTCTAAACCGAGCGATCTCCCATAACAACTGTATTCATTTGTCAGACAGGTAATGCAATATACGTCATGTTACGTACACTGTACTGATGGTCAGACTATATTCCCGTCTTCTCTGATCTCTCTAAACCGAGCGATCTCCCATAACAACCGTACTCATTTGTCAGACAGGTAATACAATATACGTCATGTTACGTACACTGTACTGATGGTCAGACTATATTCCCGTCTTCTCTGATCTCTCTAAACCGAGCGATCTCCCATAACAACTGTATTCATTTGTCAGACAGGTAATGCAATATACGTCATGTTACGTACACTGTACTGATGGTCAGACTATATTCCCGTCTTCTCTGATCTCTCTAAACCGAGCGATCTCCCATAACAACTGTACTCATTTGTCCGACAGGTAATACAATATACGTCATGTTACGTACGCTGTACTGATGGTCAGACTATATTCCCGTCTTCTCTGATCTCTCTAAACCGAGCGATCTCCCATAACAACTGTATTCATTTGTCAGACAGGTAATACAATATACGCCGTGTTACGTACACTTTACTTATGGTCAGACTATATTCCCGTCTTCTCTGATCTCTCTCTACCTAGCGACCTCCCATAACAACTGTACTCATTTATCAGACAGGTAATACAATATACGCCGTGTTACGTACACTGTACTGATGGTCAGACTATATTCCCGTCTTCTCTGATCTCTCTAAACCGAGCCATCTCCCATAACAACTGTACTCATTTGTCAGACAGGTAATACAATATACGTCGTGTTACGTACACTGTACTGATGGCCAGACTATATTCCCGTCTTCTCTGATCTCTCTAAACCGAGCCATCTCCCATAACAACTGTACTCATTTGTCAGACAGGTAATACAATATACGTCGTGTTACGTACACTGTACTGATGGTCAGACTATATTCCCGTCTTCTCTGATCTCTCTAAACCGAGCCATCTCCCATAACAACTGTACTCATTTGTCAGACAGGTAATACAATATACGTCGTGTTACGTACACTGTACTGATGGTCAGACTATATTCCCGTCTTCTTTGATCCCTCTAAACCGAGCGATCTCCCCTAACAACGGTACTCATTTGTCAGACAGGTAATACAATATACGTCGTGTTACGTACACTGTACTGATGGTCAGACTATATTCCCGTCTTCTTTGATCCCTCTAAACCGAGCCATCTCCCATAACAACGGTACTCATTTGTCAGACAGGTAATACAATATACGTCGTGTTACGTACACTGTACTGATGGTCAGACTATATTCCCGTCTTCTCTGATCTCTCTAAACCGAGAACTTGCCATAACAACTGTACTCATTTGTCTGACAGGTAATACAATATACGTCGTGTTACGTACACTGTACTGATGGTCAGACTATATCCCGTCTTCTCTGATCTCTCTAAACCGAGAACTTGCCATAACAACTGTACTCATTTGTCAGACAGGTAATACAATATACGTCGTGTTACGTACGTTGTACTGATGGTCAGACTATATTCCCGTCTTCTCTGTTCTCTCTAAACCGAGAACTTGCCATAACAACTGTACTCATTTGTCAGACAGGTAATACAATATACGTCGTGTTACGTACACTTTACTGATGGTCAGACTATATTCCTGTCTTCTCTGATCTCTCTAAACCGAGCGATCTCCCATAACAACTGTACTCATTTGTCAGACAGGTAATACAATATACGTCGTGTTACGTACACTGTACTGATGGTCAGACTGTATTTCCGTCTTCTCTGATCTCTCTAAACCGAGCGATTTCCCATAACGACCGTACTCATTTGTCAGACAGGTAATACAATATACGTCGTGTTACGTACACTTTACTGGTGGTCAGACTATATTCCTGTCTTCTCTGATCTCTCTAAACCGAGCGATCTCCCATAACAAGTGTACTCATTTGTCAGACAGGTAATACAATATACACCGTGTTACGTACACTGTACTGATGGTCAGACTATATTCCCGTCTTCTCTGATCTCTCTAAACCGAGCGATCTCCCATAACAACCGTACTCATTTGTCAGACAGGTAATACAATATACGTCGTGTTACGTACACTGTACTGGTGGTCAGACTATATTCCCGTCTTCTGTGATCTTTCTAAACCGAGCGATCTTCCATAACAACTGTACTCTTTTGTCAGACAGGTAATACAATATACGTCGTGTTACGTACACTGTACTGATGGTCAGACTATATTCCCGTCTTCTTTGATCCCTCTAAACCGAGCGATCTCCCATAACAACGGTACTCATTTGTCAGACAGGTAATACAATATACGTCGTGTTACGTACACTGTACTGATGGTCAGACTATATTCCCGTCTTCTCTGATCTCTCTAAACCGAGAACTTGCCATAACAACTGTACTCATTTGTGAGACAGGTAATACAATATACGTCGTGTTACGTACACTGTACTGATGGTCAGACTATATTCCCGTCTTCTCTGATCTCTCTAAACCGAGAACTTGCCATAACAACTGTACTCATTTGTCTGACAGGTAATACAATATACGTCGTGTTACGTACACTGTACTGATGGTCAGACTATATTCCCGTCTTCTCTGATCTCTCTAAACCGAGAACTTGCCATAACAACTGTACTCATTTGTCAGACAGGTAATACAATATACGTCGTGTTACGTACGTTGTACTGATGGTCAGACTATATTCCCGTCTTCCCTGTTCTCTCTAAACCGAGAACTTGCCATAACAACTGTACTCATTTGTCAGACAGGTAATACAATATACGTCGTGTTACGTACACTTTACTGATGGTCAGACTATATTCCTGTCTTCTCTGATCTCTCTAAACCGAGCGATCTCCCATAACAACTTTACTCATTTGTCAGACAGGTAATACAATATACGTCGTGTTACGTACACTGTACTGATGGTCAGACTGTATTTCCGTCTTCTCTGATCTCTCTAAACCGAGCGATTTCCCATAACGACCGTACTCATTTGTGAGACAGGTAATACAATATACGTCGTGTTACGTACACTTTACTGATGGTCAGACTATATTCCCGTCTTCTCTGATCTCTCTAAACCGAGTGATCTCCCATAACAACTATACTCATTTGTCAGACAGGTAATACAATATACGTCGTGTTACGTACACTGTACTGTTGGTCAGACTATATTCCTGTCTTCTCTGATCTCTCTAAACCGAGCGATCTCCCATAACAACTGTACTCATTTGTCAGACAGGTAATACAATATACGTCATGTTACGTACACTGTACCGATGGTCAGACTATATTCCTGTCTTCTCTGATCTCTCTAAACCGAGTGATCTCCCATAACAACTGTACTCATTTGTCAGACAGGTAATACAATATACGTCGTGTTACGTACGCTGTACTGATGGTCAGACTATATTCCCGTCTTCTCTGTTCTCTCTAAACCGAGTGATCTCCCATAACAACTGTACTCATTTGTCTGACAGGTAATACAATATACGTCGTGTTACGTACACTGTACTGATGGTCAGACTATATTCCTGTCTTCTCTGATCTCTCTAAACCGAGTGATCTCCCATAACAACTGTACTCATTTGTCTGACAGGTAATACAATATACGTCGTGTTACGTACGCTGTACTGATGGTCAGACTATATTCCCGTCTTCTCTGATCTCTCTAAACCGAGTGATCTCCCATAACAACTGTACTCATTTGTCAGACAGGTAATACAATATACGTCGTGTTACGTACACTGTACTGATGGTCAGACTATATTCCTGTCTTCTGTGATCTCTCTAAACCGAGCGATCTCCCATAACAACTGTACTCATTTATCAGACAGGTAATACAATATACGTCGTGTTACGTACACTGTACTGATGGTCAGACTATATTCCCGTCTTCTCTGATCTCTCTAAACCGAGCGATCTCCCATAACAACTGTACTCATTTGTCCGACAGGTAATACAATATACGTCATGTTACGTACACTGTACTGATGGTCAGACTATATTCCCGTCTTCTCTGATCTCTCTAAACCGAGTGATCTCCCATAACAACTGTACTCATTTGTCAGACAGGTAATACAATATACGTCATGTTACGTACACTGTACTGTTGGTCAGACTATATTCCTGTCTTCTCTGATCTCTCTAAACCGAGCGATCTCCCATAACAACTGTACTCATTTTTCAGACAGGTAATACAATATACGTCATGTTACGTACACTGTACTGATGGTCAGACTATATTCCCGTCTTCTCTGATCTCTCTAAACCGAGCGATCTCCCATAACAACTGTACTCATTTTTCAGACAGGTAATACAATATACGTCATGTTACGTACACTGTACTGATGGTCAGACTATATTCCCGTCTTCTCTGATCTCTCTAAACCGAGCGATCTCCCATAACAACTGTACTCATTTTTCAGACAGGTAATACAATATACGTCGTGTTACGTACACTGTACTGATGGTCAGACTATATTCCCGTCTTCTCTGATCTCTCTAAACCGAGCGATCTCCCATAACAACTGTACTCATTTTTCAGACAGGTAATACAATATACGTCATGTTACGTACACTGCACTGTTGGTCAGACTATATTCCTGTCTTCTCTGATCTCTCTAAACCGAGCGATCTCCCATAACAACGGTACTCATTTGTCAGACAGGTAATACAATATACGTCGTGTTACGTACACTGTACTGATGGTCAGACTATATTCCCGTCTTCTCTGATCTCTCTAAACCGAGAACTTGCCATAACAACTGTACTCATTTGTCTGACAGGTAATACAATATACGTCGTGTTACGTACACTGTACTGATGGTCAGACTATATTCCTGTCTTCTCTGATCTCTCTAAACCGAGCGATCTCCCATAACAACTGTACTCATTTTTCAGACAGGTAATACAATATACGTCATGTTACGTACACTGTACTGATGGTCAGACTATATTCCCGTCTTCTCTGATCTCTCTAAACCGAGCGATCTCCCATAACAACTGTACTCATTTTTCAGACAGGTAATACAATATACGTCATGTTACGTACACTGTACTGATGGTCAGACTATATTCCCGTCTTCTCTGATCTCTCTAAACCGAGCGATCTCCCATAACAACTGTACTCATTTTTCAGACAGGTAATACAATATACGTCGTGTTACGTACACTGTACTGATGGTCAGACTATATTCCCGTCTTCTCTGATCTCTCTAAACCGAGCGATCTCCCATAACAACTGTACTCATTTTTCAGACAGGTAATACAATATACGTCATGTTACGTACACTGCACTGTTGGTCAGACTATATTCCTGTCTTCTCTGATCTCTCTAAACCGAGCGATCTCCCATAACAACGGTACTCATTTGTCAGACAGGTAATACAATATACGTCGTGTTACGTACACTGTACTGATGGTCAGACTATATTCCCGTCTTCTCTGATCTCTCTAAACCGAGAACTTGCCATAACAACTGTACTCATTTGTCTGACAGGTAATACAATATACGTCGTGTTACGTACACTGTACTGATGGTCAGACTATATTCCCGTCTTCTCTGATCTCTCTAAACCGAGCGATCTCCCATAACAACTGTACTCATTTATCAGACAGGTAATACAATATACGTCGTGTTACGAGCACTGTACTGATGGTCAGACTATATTCCCGTCTTCTCTGATCTCTCTAAACCGAGCGATCTCCCATAACAACTGTACTCATTTATCAGACAGGTAATAGAATATACGTCGTGTTACGTACACTGTACTGATGGTCAGACTATATTCCCGTCTTCTCTGATCTCTCTAAACCGAGCGATCTCCCATAACAACTGTACTCATTTATCAGACAGGTAATACAATATACGTCGTGTTACGAGCACTGTACTGATGGTCAGACTGTATTCCCGTCTTCTCTGATCTCTCTAAACCGAGCGATCTCCCATAACAACTGTACTCATTTATCAGACAGGTAATACAATATACGTCGTGTTACGTACACTGTACTGATGGTCAGACTGTATTCCCGTCTTCTCTGATCTCTCTAAACCGAGCGATCTCCCATAACAACTGTACTCATTTGTCAGACAGGTAATACAATATACGTCGTGTTACGTACACTGTACTGATGGTCAGACTATATTCCCGTCTTCTCTGATCTCTCTAAACCGAGCGATCTCCCATAACAACTGTACTCATTTGTCAGACAGGTAATACAATATACGTCTTGTTACGTACACTGTACTGATAGTCAGACTATATTCCCGTCTTCTCTGATCTCTCTAAACCGAGCGATCTCCCATAACAACTGTACTCATTTATCAGACAGGTAATACAATATACGTCGTGTTACGAGCACTGTACTGATGGTCAGACTGTATTCCCGTCTTCTCTGATCTCTCTAAACCGAGCGATCTCCCATAACAACTGTACTCATTTATCAGACAGGTAATACAATATACGTCGTGTTACGTACACTGTACCGATGGTCAGACTATATTCCCGTCTTCTCTGATCTCTCTAAACCGAGCGATCTCCCATAACAACTGTACTCATTTGTCTGACAGGTAATACAATATACGTCGTGTTACGTACACTGTACTGATGGTCAGACTATATTCCCGTCTTCTCTGATCTCTCTAAACCGAGCGATCTCCCATAACAACTGTACTCATTTGTCTGACAGGTAATACAATATACGTCGTGTTACGTACACTGTACCGATGGTCAGACTATATTCCCGTCTTCTCTGATCTCTCTAAACCGAGCGATCTCCCATAACAACTGTACTCATTTGTCAGACAGGTAATGCAATATACGTCGTGTTACGTACACTGTACCGATGGTCAGACTATATTCCCGTCTTCTCTGATCTCTCTAAACCGAGCGATCTCCCATAACAACTGTACTCATTTGTCTGACAGGTAATACAATATTACGTACACTGTACTGATGGTCAGACTATATTCCCGTCTTCTCTGATCTCTCTAAACCGAGCGATCTCCCATAACAACTGTACTCATTTGTCTGACAGGTAATACAATATACGTCGTGTTACGTACACTGTACTGATGGTCAGACTATATTCCCGTCTTCTCTGATCTCTCTAAACCGAGCGATCTCCCATAACGACCGTACTCATTTGTGAGACAGGTAATACAATATACGCCGTGTTACGTACACTGTAGTAATGGCCAGACTATATTCCCGTCTTCTCTGATCTCTCTAAACCGAGCGATCTCCCATAACAACTGTACTCATTTGTGAGACAGGTAATACAATATACGCCGTGTTACGTACACTGTAGTAATGGCCAGACTATATTCCCGTCTTCTCTGATCTCTCTAAACCGAGCGATCTCCCATAACAACTGTACTCATTTGTCTGACAGGTAATACAATATACGTCGTGTTACGTACGCTGTACTGATGGACAGACTATATTCCCGTCTTCTCTGATCTCTCTAAACCGAGCGATCTCCCATAACAACTGTACTCATTTGTCTGACAGGTAATACAATATACGTCGTGTTACGTACGCTGTACTGATGGACAGACTATATTCCCGTCTTCTCTGATCTCTCTAAACCGAGCGATCTCCCATAACAACTGTACTCATTTGTGAGACAGGTAATACAATATACGCCGTGTTACGTACACTGTAGTAATGGCCAGACTATATTCCCGTCTTCTCTGATCTCTCTAAACCGAGCGATCTCCCATAACAACTGTACTCATTTGTGAGACAGGTAATACAATATA
This sequence comes from Mantis religiosa, assembly GCA_030765055.1. Taxonomy (NCBI): domain Eukaryota; kingdom Metazoa; phylum Arthropoda; class Insecta; order Mantodea; family Mantidae; genus Mantis; species Mantis religiosa. Next base: position 1,759,521 of record JAUKNK010000207.1, read on the forward strand.
CGTCGTGTTACGTACACTGTACTGATGGTCAGACTATATTCCCGTCTTCTCTGATCTCTCTAAACCGAGCGATCTCCCATAACAACTGTACTCATTTGTGAGACAGGTAATACAATATACGCCGTGTTACGTACACTGTAGTAATGGCCAGACTATATTCCCGTCTTCTCTGATCTCTCTAAACCGAGCGATCTCCCATAACGACCGTACTCATTTGTGAGACAGGTAATACAATATACGCCGTGTTACGTACACTGTAGTAATGGCCAGACTATATTCCCGTCTTCTCTGATCTCTCTAAACCGAGCGATCTCCCATAACGACCGTACTCATTTGTGAGACAGGTAATACAATATACGCCGTGTTACGTACACTGTAGTAATGGCCAGACTATATTCCCGTCTTCTCTGATCTCTCTAAACCGAGCGATCTCCCATAACAACTGTACTCATTTGTCTGACAGGTAATACAATATACGTCGTGTTACGTACGCTGTACTGATGGACAGACTATATTCCCGTCTTCTCTGATCTCTCTAAACCGAGCGATCTCCCATAACGACCGTACTCATTTGTGAGACAGGTAATACAATATACGCCGTGTTACGTACACTGTAGTAATGGCCAGACTATATTCCCGTCTTCTCTGATCTCTCTAAACCGAGCGATCTCCCATAACAACTGTACTCATTTGTGAGACAGGTAATACAATATACGTCGTGTTACGTACACTGTACTGATGGTCAGACTATATTCCCGTCTTCTGTGATCTCTCTAAACCGAGCGATTTCCCATAACGGCCGTACTCATTTGTGAGACAGGTAATACAATATACGTCGTGTTACGTACGCTGTACTGATGGTCAGACTATATTCCCGTCTTCTCTGTTCTCTCTAAACCGAGAACTTGCCATAACAACTGTACTCATTTGTCAGACAGGTAATACAATATACGTCGTGTTACGTACACTGTACTGATGGTCAGACTATATTCCCGTCTTCTCTGTTCTCTCTAAACCGAGCGATCTCCCATAACAACTGTACTCATTTGTCAGACAGGTAATACAATATACGTCGTGTTACGTACGCTGTACTGATGGTCAGACTATATTCCCGTCTTCTCTGTTCTCTCTAAACCGAGCGATCTCCCATAACAACTGTACTCATTTGTCAGACAGGTAATACAATATACGTCGTGTTACGTACGCTGTACTGATGGTCAGACTATATTCCTGTCTTCTCTGATCTCTCTAAACCGAGCGACCTCCCATAACAACTGTACTCATTTGTCAGACAGGTAATACAATATACGTCGTGTTACGTACGCTGTACTGATGGTCAGACTATATTCCCATCTTCTCTGATCTCTCTAAACCGAGCGACCTCCCATAACAACTGTACTCATTTGTCAGACAGGTAATACAATATACGTCGTGTTGCGTACACTGTACTGATGGTCAGACTATATTCCCATCTTCTCTGATCTCTCTAAACCGAGCGACCTCCCATAACAACTGTACTCATTTGTCAGACAGGTAATACAATATACGTCGTGTTACGTACGCTGTACTGATGGTCAGACTATATTCCCGTCTTCTCTGTTCTCTCTAAACCGAGAACTTGCCATAACAACTGTACTCATTTGTCAGACAGGTAATACAACATACGTCGTGTTACGTACACTGTACTGATGGTCAGACTATATTCCTGTCTTCTCTGATCTCTCTAAACCCAGCGATCTCCCATAACAACTGTACTCATTTGTCAGACAGGTAATACAATATACGTCGTGTTACGTACACTTTACTGATGATCAGACTATATTCCCGTCTTCTCTGATCTCTCTAAACCGAGTGATCTCCCATAACTGTACTGATTTGTTTGTCAGGTAATACAATATACGTCGTGTTACGTACGCTGTACTGTTGGTCAGGCTATATTCCCGTCTTCTCTGATCTCTCTAAACCGAGTGATCTCCCATAACAACTGTACTGATTTGTCAGACAGGTAATACAATATACGTCGTGTTACGTACACTGTACTGTCGGTCAGGCTATATTCCCGTCTTCTCTGATCTCTCTAAACCGAGCGATCTCCCATAACAACTGTACTCATTTGTCAGACAGGTAATACAATATACGTCGTGTTACGTACACTGTACTGATGGTCAGACTATATTCCCGTCTTCTCTGATCTCTCTAAACCGAGCGATCTCCCATAACAACTGTACTCATTTGTCCGACAGGTAATACAATATACGTCATGTTACGTACGCTGTACTGATGGTCAGACTATATTCCCGTCTTCTCTGATCTCTCTAAACCGAGCGATCTCCCATAACAACTGTATTCATTTGTCAGACAGGTAATGCAATATACGTCGTGTTACGTACTCTGTACTGATGGTCAGACTATATTCCCGTCTTCTCTGATCTCTCTAAACCGAGCGATCTCCCATAACAACTGTATTCATTTGTCAGACAGGTAATACAATATACGTCATGTTACGTACACTGTACTGATGGTCAGACTATATTCCCGTCTTCTCTGATCTCTCTAAACCGAGCGATCTCCCATAACAACTGTATTCATTTGTCAGACAGGTAATACAATATACGTCGTGTTACGTACACTGTACTGATGGTCAGACTGTATTTCCGTCTTCTCTGATCTCTCTAAACCGAGCGATCTCCCATAACAACTGTATTCATTTGTCAGACAGGTAATGCAATATACGTCATGTTACGTACACTGTACTGATGGTCAGACTATATTCCCGTCTTCTCTGATCTCTCTAAACCGAGCGATCTCCCATAACAACTGTATTCATTTGTCAGACAGGTAATGCAATATACGTCATGTTACGTACACTGTACTGATGGTCAGACTATATTCCCGTCTTCTCTGATCTCTCTAAACCGAGCGATCTCCCATAACAACCGTACTCATTTGTCAGACAGGTAATACAATATACGTCATGTTACGTACACTGTACTGATGGTCAGACTATATTCCCGTCTTCTCTGATCTCTCTAAACCGAGCGATCTCCCATAACAACTGTATTCATTTGTCAGACAGGTAATGCAATATACGTCATGTTACGTACACTGTACTGATGGTCAGACTATATTCCCGTCTTCTCTGATCTCTCTAAACCGAGCGATCTCCCATAACAACCGTACTCATTTGTCAGACAGGTAATACAATATACGTCGTGTTACGTACACTGTACTGATGGTCAGACTATATTCCCGTCTTCTCTGATCTCTCTAAACCGAGCGATCTCCCATAACAACTGTATTCATTTGTCAGACAGGTAATACAATATACGTCGTGTTACGTACACTGTACTGATGGTCAGACTATATTCCCGTCTTCTCTGATCTCTCTAAACCGAGTGATCTCCCATAACAACTGTACTGATTTGTCAGACAGGTAATACAATATACGTCGTGTTACGTACACTGTACTGTCGGTCAGGCTATAATCCCGTCTTCTCTGATCTCTCTAAACCGAGAACTTGCCATAACAACTGTACTCATTTGTCAGACAGGTAATACAATATACGTCATGTTACGTACACTGTACTGATGGTCAGACTATATTCCCGTCTTCTCTGATCTCTCTAAACCGAGAACTTGCCATAACAACTGTACTCATTTGTCAGACAGGTAATACAATATACGTCGTGTTACGTACACTGTACTGATGGTCAGACTATATTCCCGTCTTCTCTGATCTCTCTAAACCGAGAACTTGCCATAACAACTGTACTCATTTGTCAGACAGGTAATACAATATACGTCGTGTTACGTACACTGTACTGATGGTCAGACTATATTCCCGTCTTCTTTGATCCCTCTAAACCGAGCGATCTCCCATAACAACGGTACTCATTTGTCAGACAGGTAATACAATATACGTCGTGTTACGTACACTGTACTGATGGTCAGACTATATTCCCGTCTTCTCTGATCTCTCTAAACCGAGAACTTGCCATAACAACTGTACTCATTTGTGAGACAGGTAATACAATATACGTCGTGTTACGTACACTGTACTGATGGTCAGACTATATTCCCGTCTTCTCTGATCTCTCTAAACCGAGAACTTGCCATAACAACTGTACTCATTTGTCCGACAGGTAATACAATATACGTCGTGTTACGTACACTGTACTGTTGGTCAGACTATATTCCCGTCTTCTTTGATCCGTCTAAACCGAGCGATCTCCCATAACAACTGTACTCATTTGTGAGACAGGTAATACAATATACGTCGTGTTACGTACGCTGTACTGATGGTCAGACTATATTCCCGTCTTCTTTGATCTCTCTAAACCGAGCGACTTCCCATAACAACTGTATTCATTTGTCAGACAGGTAATACAATATACGTCATGTTACGTACGCTGTACTGATGGTCAGACTATATTCCCGTCTTCTTTGATCTCTCTAAACCGAGTGATCTCCCATAACAACTGTACTCATTTGTCAGACAGGTAATACAATATACGTCATGTTACGTACGCTGTACTGATGGTCAGACTATATTCCCGTCTTCTTTGATCTCTCTAAACCGAGAACTTGCCATAACAACTGTACTCATTTGTGAGACAGGTAATACAATATACGTCGTGTTACGTACACTGTACTGATGGTCAGACTATATTCCCGTCTTCTCTGATCTCTCTAAACCGAGAACTTGCCATAACAACTGTACTCATTTGTCAGACAGGTAATACAATATACGTCGTGTTACGTACGCTGTACTGATGGTCAGACTATATTCCCGTCTTCTCTGATCTCTCTAAACCGAGAACTTGCCATAACAACTGTACTCATTTGTCAGACAGGTAATACAATATACGTCGTGTTACGTACGCTGTACTGATGGTCAGACTATATTCCCGTCTTCTTTGATCTCTCTAAACCGAGAACTTGCCATAACAACTGTACTCATTTGTCAGACAGGTAATACAATATACGTCGTGTTACGTACACTGTACTGATGGTCAGACTATATTCCCGTCTTCTCTGATCTCTCTAAACCGAGAACTTGCCATAACAACTGTACTCATTTGTCAGACAGGTAATACAATATACGTCGTGTTACGTACGCTGTACTGATGGTCAGACTATATTCCCGTCTTCTCTGATCTCTCTAAACCGAGAACTTGCCATAACAACTGTACTCATTTGTGAGACAGGTAATACAATATACGTCGTGTTACGTACACTGTACTGATGGTCAGACTATATTCCCGTCTTCTCTGATCTCTCTAAACCGAGAACTTGCCATAACAACTGTACTCATTTGTCAGACAGGTAATACAATATACGTCATGTTACGTACACTGTACTGATGGTCAGACTATATTCCCGTCTTCTCTGATCTCTCTAAACCGAGAACTTGCCATAACAACTGTACTCATTTGTCAGACAGGTAATACAACATACGTCATGTTACGTACACTGTACTGATGGTCAGACTATATTCCCGTCTTCTCTGATCTCTCTAAACCGAGAACTTGCCATAACAACTGTACTCATTTGTCAGACAGGTAATACAATATACGTCATGTTACGTACACTGTACTGATGGTCAGACTATATTCCCGTCTTCTCTGATCTCTCTAAACCGAGAACTTGCCATAACAACTGTACTCATTTGTCAGACAGGTAATACAACATACGTCGTGTTACGTACACTGTACTGATGGTCAGACTATATTCCCGTCTTCTCTGATCTCTCTAAACCGAGCGATCTCCCATAACAACTGTACTCATTTTTCAGACAGGTAATACAATATACGTCGTGTTACGTACACTGTACTGATGGTCAGACTATATTCCCGTCTTCTCTGATCTCTCTAAACCGAGAACTTGCCATAACAACTGTACTCATTTGTCAGACAGGTAATACAATATACGTCATGTTACGTACACTGTACTGATGGTCAGACTATATTCCCGTCTTCTCTGATCTCTCTAAACCGAGAACTTGCCATAACAACTGTACTCATTTGTCAGACAGGTAATACAACATACGTCATGTTACGTACACTGTACTGATGGTCAGACTATATTCCCGTCTTCTCTGATCTCTCTAAACCGAGAACTTGCCATAACAACTGTACTCATTTGTCAGACAGGTAATACAATATACGTCATGTTACGTACACTGTACTGATGGTCAGACTATATTCCCGTCTTCTCTGATCTCTCTAAACCGAGAACTTGCCATAACAACTGTACTCATTTGTCAGACAGGTAATACAACATACGTCGTGTTACGTACACTGTACTGATGGTCAGACTATATTCCCGTCTTCTCTGATCTCTCTAAACCGAGCGATCTCCCATAACAACTGTACTCATTTTTCAGACAGGTAATACAATATACGTCGTGTTACGTACACTGTACTGATGGTCAGACTATATTCCCGTCTTCTCTGATCTCTCTAAACCGAGCGATCTCCCATAACAACTGTACTCATTTTTCAGACAGGTAATACAATATACGTCGTGTTACGTACGCTGTACTGATGGTCAGACTATATTCCCGTCTTCTCTGATCTCTCTAAACCCAGCGATCTCCCATAACAACTGTACTCATTTGTCAGACAGGTAATACAATATACGTCGTGTTACGTACACTGTACTGATGGTCAGACTATATTCCCGTCTTCTCTGATCTCTCTAAACCGAGCGACTTCCCATAACAACTGTACTCATTTGTCAGACAGGTAATACAATATACGTCGTGTTACGTACACTGTACTGATGGTCAGACTATATTCCCGTCTTCTCTGATCTCTCTAAACCGAGCGACTTCCCATAACAACTGTACTCATTTGTCAGACAGGTAATGCAATATACGTCGTGTTACGTACGCTGTACTGATGGCCAGACTATATTCCCGTCTTCTCTGATCTCTCTAAACCGAGCGATCTCCCATAACAACTGTACTCATTTGTCTGACAGGTAATACAATATACGTCGTGTTACGTACGCTGTAGTAATGGCCAGACTATATTCCCGTCTTCTCTGATCTCTCTAAACCGAGCGATCTCCCATAACAACCGTACTCATTTGTCTGACAGGTAATACAATATACGTCGTGTTACGTACACTGTACTGATGGCCAGACTATATTCCCGTCTTCTCTGTTCTCTCTAAACCGAGCGATCTCCCATAACAACCGTACTCATTTGTCTGACAGGTAATACAATATACGTCGTGTTACGTACACTGTACTGATGGCCAGACTATATTCCCGTCTTCTCTGATCTCTCTAAACCGAGCGATCTCCCATAACAACCGTACTCATTTGTCTGACAGGTAATACAATATACGTCGTGTTACGTACACTGTACTGATGGCCAGACTATATTCCCGTCTTCTCTGATCTCTCTAAACCGAGCGATCTCCCATAACAACCGTACTCATTTGTCTGACAGGTAATACAATATACGTCGTGTTACGTACACTGTACTGATGGTCAGACTGTATTTCCGTCTTCTCTGATCTCTCTAAACCGAGCGATCTCCCATAACAACTGTATTCATTTGTCAGACAGGTAATGCAATATACGTCATGTTACGTACACTGTACTGATGGTCAGACTATATTCCTGTCTTCTCTGATCTCTCTAAACCGAGCGATCTCCCATAACAACTGTACTCATTTGTCAGACAGGTAATACAATATACGTCGTGTTACGTACACTGTACTGATGGTCAGACTATATTCCTGTCTTCTCTGATCTCTCTAAACCGAGCGATCTCCCATAACAACTGTATTCATTTGTCAGACAGGTAATGCAATATACGTCGTGTTACGTACACTGTACTGATGGTCAGACTATATTCCTGTCTTCTCTGATCTCTCTAAACCGAGCGATCTCCCATAACAACTGTATTCATTTGTCAGACAGGTAATACAATATACGTCGTGTTACGTACACTGTACTGATGGTCAGACTGTATTTCCGTCTTCTCTGATCTCTCTAAACCGAGCGATCTCCCATAACAACTGTACTCATTTGTCAGACAGGTAATACAATATACGTCGTGTTACGTACACTGTACTGATGGTCAGACTATATTCCTGTCTTCTCTGATCTCTCTAAACCGAGCGATCTCCCATAACAACTGTATTCATTTGTCAGACAGGTAATGCAATATACGTCATGTTACGTACACTGTACTGATGGTCAGACTATATTCCCGTCTTCTCTGATCTCTCTAAACCGAGCGATCTCCCATAACAACTGTACTCATTTGTGAGACAGGTAATACAATATACGTCGTGTTACGTACACTGTACTGATGGTCAGACTATATTCCCGTCTTCTGTGATCTCTCTAAACCGAGCGATTTCCCATAACGACCGTACTCATTTGTGAGACAGGTAATACAATATACGTCGTGTTACGTACGCTGTACTGATGGTCAGACTATATTCCCGTCTTCTCTGATCTCTCTAAACCGAGCGATCTCCCATAACGACCGTACTCATTTGTGAGACAGGTAATACAATATACGTCGTGTTACGTACACTGTACTGATGGTCAGACTATATTCCCGTCTTCTCTGTTCTCTCTAAACCGAGCGATCTCCCATAACAACTGTACTCATTTGTCAGACAGGTAATACAATATACGTCGTGTTACGTACGCTGTACTGATGGTCAGACTATATTCCCGTCTTCTCTGTTCTCTCTAAACCGAGCGATCTCCCATAACAACTGTACTCATTTGTCAGACAGGTAATACAATATACGTCGTGTTACGTACGCTGTACTGATGGTCAGACTATATTCCTGTCTTCTCTGATCTCTCTAAACCGAGCGACCTCCCATAACAACTGTACTCATTTGTCAGACAGGTAATACAATATACGTCGTGTTACGTACGCTGTACTGATGGTCAGACTATATTCCCATCTTCTCTGATCTCTCTAAACCGAGCGACCTCCCATAACAACTGTACTCATTTGTCAGACAGGTAATACAATATACGTCGTGTTACGTACACTGTACTGATGGTCAGACTATATTCCCATCTTCTCTGATCTCTCTAAACCGAGCGACCTCCCATAACAACTGTACTCATTTGTCAGACAGGTAATACAATATACGTCGTGTTACGTACGCTGTACTGATGGTCAGACTATATTCCCGTCTTCTCTGTTCTCTCTAAACCGAGAACTTGCCATAACAACTGTACTCATTTGTCAGACAGGTAATACAACATACGTCGTGTTACGTACACTGTACTGATGGTCAGACTATATTCCTGTCTTCTCTGATCTCTCTAAACCCAGCGATCTCCCATAACAACTGTACTCATTTGTCAGACAGGTAATACAATATACGTCGTGTTACGTACACTTTACTGATGATCAGACTATATTCCCGTCTTCTCTGATCTCTCTAAACCGAGTGATCTCCCATAACTGTACTGATTTGTTTGTCAGGTAATACAATATACGTCGTGTTACGTACGCTGTACTGTTGGTCAGGCTATATTCCCGTCTTCTCTGATCTCTCTAAACCGAGTGATCTCCCATAACAACTGTACTGATTTGTCAGACAGGTAATACAATATACGTCGTGTTACGTACACTGTACTGTCGGTCAGGCTATATTCCCGTCTTCTCTGATCTCTCTAAACCGAGCGATCTCCCATAACAACTGTACTCATTTGTCAGACAGGTAATACAATATACGTCGTGTTACGTACACTGTACTGATGGTCAGACTATATTCCCGTCTTCTCTGATCTCTCTAAACCGAGCGATCTCCCATAACAACTGTACTCATTTGTCCGACAGGTAATACAATATACGTCATGTTACGTACGCTGTACTGATGGTCAGACTATATTCCCGTCTTCTCTGATCTCTCTAAACCGAGCGATCTCCCATAACAACTGTATTCATTTGTCAGACAGGTAATGCAATATACGTCGTGTTACGTACACTGTACTGATGGTCAGACTATATTCCCGTCTTCTCTGATCTCTCTAAACCGAGCGATCTCCCATAACAACTGTATTCATTTGTCAGACAGGTAATACAATATACGTCATGTTACGTACACTGTACTGATGGTCAGACTATATTCCCGTCTTCTCTGATCTCTCTAAACCGAGCGATCTCCCATAACAACTGTATTCATTTGTCAGACAGGTAATACAATATACGTCGTGTTACGTACACTGTACTGATGGTCAGACTGTATTTCCGTCTTCTCTGATCTCTCTAAACCGAGCGATCTCCCATAACAACTGTATTCATTTGTCAGACAGGTAATGCAATATACGTCATGTTACGTACACTGTACTGATGGTCAGACTATATTCCCGTCTTCTCTGATCTCTCTAAACCGAGCGATCTCCCATAACAACTGTATTCATTTGTCAGACAGGTAATGCAATATACGTCATGTTACGTACACTGTACTGATGGTCAGACTATATTCCCGTCTTCTCTGATCTCTCTAAACCGAGCGATCTCCCATAACAACCGTACTCATTTGTCAGACAGGTAATACAATATACGTCATGTTACGTACACTGTACTGATGGTCAGACTATATTCCCGTCTTCTCTGATCTCTCTAAACCGAGCGATCTCCCATAACAACTGTATTCATTTGTCAGACAGGTAATGCAATATACGTCATGTTACGTACACTGTACTGATGGTCAGACTATATTCCCGTCTTCTCTGATCTCTCTAAACCGAGCGATCTCCCATAACAACTGTACTCATTTGTCCGACAGGTAATACAATATACGTCATGTTACGTACGCTGTACTGATGGTCAGACTATATTCCCGTCTTCTCTGATCTCTCTAAACCGAGCGATCTCCCATAACAACTGTATTCATTTGTCAGACAGGTAATACAATATACGCCGTGTTACGTACACTTTACTTATGGTCAGACTATATTCCCGTCTTCTCTGATCTCTCTCTACCTAGCGACCTCCCATAACAACTGTACTCATTTATCAGACAGGTAATACAATATACGCCGTGTTACGTACACTGTACTGATGGTCAGACTATATTCCCGTCTTCTCTGATCTCTCTAAACCGAGCCATCTCCCATAACAACTGTACTCATTTGTCAGACAGGTAATACAATATACGTCGTGTTACGTACACTGTACTGATGGCCAGACTATATTCCCGTCTTCTCTGATCTCTCTAAACCGAGCCATCTCCCATAACAACTGTACTCATTTGTCAGACAGGTAATACAATATACGTCGTGTTACGTACACTGTACTGATGGTCAGACTATATTCCCGTCTTCTCTGATCTCTCTAAACCGAGCCATCTCCCATAACAACTGTACTCATTTGTCAGACAGGTAATACAATATACGTCGTGTTACGTACACTGTACTGATGGTCAGACTATATTCCCGTCTTCTTTGATCCCTCTAAACCGAGCGATCTCCCCTAACAACGGTACTCATTTGTCAGACAGGTAATACAATATACGTCGTGTTACGTACACTGTACTGATGGTCAGACTATATTCCCGTCTTCTTTGATCCCTCTAAACCGAGCCATCTCCCATAACAACGGTACTCATTTGTCAGACAGGTAATACAATATACGTCGTGTTACGTACACTGTACTGATGGTCAGACTATATTCCCGTCTTCTCTGATCTCTCTAAACCGAGAACTTGCCATAACAACTGTACTCATTTGTCTGACAGGTAATACAATATACGTCGTGTTACGTACACTGTACTGATGGTCAGACTATATCCCGTCTTCTCTGATCTCTCTAAACCGAGAACTTGCCATAACAACTGTACTCATTTGTCAGACAGGTAATACAATATACGTCGTGTTACGTACGTTGTACTGATGGTCAGACTATATTCCCGTCTTCTCTGTTCTCTCTAAACCGAGAACTTGCCATAACAACTGTACTCATTTGTCAGACAGGTAATACAATATACGTCGTGTTACGTACACTTTACTGATGGTCAGACTATATTCCTGTCTTCTCTGATCTCTCTAAACCGAGCGATCTCCCATAACAACTGTACTCATTTGTCAGACAGGTAATACAATATACGTCGTGTTACGTACACTGTACTGATGGTCAGACTGTATTTCCGTCTTCTCTGATCTCTCTAAACCGAGCGATTTCCCATAACGACCGTACTCATTTGTCAGACAGGTAATACAATATACGTCGTGTTACGTACACTTTACTGGTGGTCAGACTATATTCCTGTCTTCTCTGATCTCTCTAAACCGAGCGATCTCCCATAACAAGTGTACTCATTTGTCAGACAGGTAATACAATATACACCGTGTTACGTACACTGTACTGATGGTCAGACTATATTCCCGTCTTCTCTGATCTCTCTAAACCGAGCGATCTCCCATAACAACCGTACTCATTTGTCAGACAGGTAATACAATATACGTCGTGTTACGTACACTGTACTGGTGGTCAGACTATATTCCCGTCTTCTGTGATCTTTCTAAACCGAGCGATCTTCCATAACAACTGTACTCATTTGTCAGACAGGTAATACAATATACGTCGTGTTACGTACACTGTACTGATGGTCAGACTATATTCCCGTCTTCTTTGATCCCTCTAAACCGAGCGATCTCCCATAACAACGGTACTCATTTGTCAGACAGGTAATACAATATACGTCGTGTTACGTACACTGTACTGATGGTCAGACTATATTCCCGTCTTCTCTGATCTCTCTAAACCGAGAACTTGCCATAACAACTGTACTCATTTGTGAGACAGGTAATACAATATACGTCGTGTTACGTACACTGTACTGATGGTCAGACTATATTCCCGTCTTCTCTGATCTCTCTAAACCGAGAACTTGCCATAACAACTGTACTCATTTGTCTGACAGGTAATACAATATACGTCGTGTTACGTACACTGTACTGATGGTCAGACTATATTCCCGTCTTCTCTGATCTCTCTAAACCGAGAACTTGCCATAACAACTGTACTCATTTGTCAGACAGGTAATACAATATACGTCGTGTTACGTACGTTGTACTGATGGTCAGACTATATTCCCGTCTTCCCTGTTCTCTCTAAACCGAGAACTTGCCATAACAACTGTACTCATTTGTCAGACAGGTAATACAATATACGTCGTGTTACGTACACTTTACTGATGGTCAGACTATATTCCTGTCTTCTCTGATCTCTCTAAACCGAGCGATCTCCCATAACAACTTTACTCATTTGTCAGACAGGTAATACAATATACGTCGTGTTACGTACACTGTACTGATGGTCAGACTGTATTTCCGTCTTCTCTGATCTCTCTAAACCGAGCGATTTCCCATAACGACCGTACTCATTTGTGAGACAGGTAATACAATATACGTCGTGTTACGTACACTTTACTGATGGTCAGACTATATTCCTGTCTTCTCTGATCTCTCTAAACCGAGCGATCTCCCATAACAAGTGTACTCATTTGTCAGACAGGTAATACAATATACACCGTGTTACGTACACTGTACTGATGGTCAGACTATATTCCCGTCTTCTCTGATCTCTCTAAACCGAGCGATCTCCCATAACAACCGTACTCATTTGTCAGACAGGTAATACAATATACGTCGTGTTACGTACACTGTACTGGTGGTGAGACTATATTCCCGTCTTCTGTGATCTTTCTAAACCGAGCGATCTTCCATAACAACTGTACTCATCTGCCAGACAGGTAATACAATATACGTCGTGTTACGTACGCTGTACTGTTGGTCAGGCTATATTCCCGTCTTCTCTGATCTCTCTAAACCGAGTGATCTCCCATAACAACTGTACTGATTTGTCAGACAGGTAATACAATATACGTCGTGTTACGTACACTGTACTGTCGGTCAGGCTATATTCCCGTCTTCTCTGATCTCTCTAAACCGAGCGATCTCCCATAACAACTGTACTCATTTGTCAGACAGGTAATACAATATACGTCGTGTTACGTACACTGTACTGATGGTCAGACTATATTCCCGTCTTCTCTGATCTCTCTAAACCGAGCGACTTCCCATAACAACTGTACTCATTTGTCAGACAGGTAATACAATATACGTCGTGTTACGTACACTGTACTGATGGTCAGACTATATTCCCGTCTTCTCTGATCTCTCTAAACCGAGCGATCTCCCATAACTGTACTCATTTGTCTGACAGGTAATACAATATACGTCGTGTTACGTACGCTGCACTGATGGTCAGACTATATTCCCGTCTTCTCTGATCTCTCTAAACCGAGCGATCTCCCATAACAACTGTACTCATTTGTCAGACAGGTAATACAATATACGTCGTGTTACGTACGCTGTACTGATGGTCAGACTATATTCCCGTCTTCTCTGATCTCTCTAAACCGAGCGATCTCCCATAACAACTGTACTCATTTGTCAGACAGGTAATACAATATACGTCATGTTACGTACACTGTACTGATGGTCAGACTATATTCCCGTCTTCTCTGATCTCTCTAAACCGAGCGACTTCCCATAACAACTGTACTCATTTGTCAGACAGGTAATACAATGTACGTCGTGTTACGTACACTGTACTGATGGTCAGACTATATTCCCGTCTTCTCTGATCTCTCTAAACCGAGCGATCTCCCATAACTGTACTCATTTGTCTGACAGGTAATACAATATACGTCGTGTTACGTACGCTGCACTGATGGTCAGACTATATTCCCGTCTTCTCTGATCTCTCTAAACCGAGCGATCTCCCATAACAACTGTACTCATTTGTCAGACAGGTAATACAATATACGTCGTGTTACGTACGCTGTACTGATGGTCAGACTATATTCCCGTCTTCTCTGATCTCTCTAAACCGAGCGATCTCCCATAACAACTGTACTCATTTGTCAGACAGGTAATACAATATACGTCATGTTACGTACACTGTACTGATGGTCAGACTATATTCCCGTCTTCTCTGATCTCTCTAAACCGAGCGATCTCCCATAACAACTGTACTCATTTGTCAGACAGGTAATACAATATACGTCGTGTTACGTACGCTGTACCGATGGTCAGACTATATTCCTGTCTTCTCTGATCTCTCTAAACCCAGCGATCTCCCATAACAACTGTACTCATTTGTCAGACAGGTAATGCAATATACGTCGTGTTACGTACGCTGTACTGATGGTCAGACTGTATTTCCGTCTTCTCTGATCTCTCTAAACCGAGCGATCTCCCATAACAACTGTACTCATTTGTCAGACAGGTAATGCAATATACGTCGTGTTACGTACGCTGTACTGATGGTCAGACTATATTCCCGTCTTCTCTGATCTCTCTAAACCGAGCGACTTCCCATAACAACTGTACTCATTTGTCAGACAGGTAATACAATATACGTCGTGTTACGTACACTGTACTGATGGTCAGACTATATTCCCGTCTTCTCTGATCTCTCTAAACCGAGCGACTTCCCATAACAACTGTACTCATTTGTCAGACAGGTAATACAATATACGTCGTGTTACGTACAATGTACTGATGGTCAGACTATATTCCCGTCTTCTCTGATCTCTCTAAACCGAGCGATCTCCCATAACAACTGTACTCATTTATCAGACAGGTAATACAATATACGTCGTGTTACGTACACTGTACTGTTGGTCAGACTATATTCCTGTCTTCTCTGATCTCTCTAAACCGAGCGACCTCCCATAACAACTGTACTCATTTGTCAGACAGGTAATACAATATACGTCGTGTTACGTACACTGTACTGATGGTCAGACTATATTCCTGTCTTCTCTGATCTCTCTAAACCGAGCGACCTCCCATAACAACTGTACTCATTTATCAGACAGGTAATACAATATACGTCGTGTTACGTACACTGTACTGTTGGTCAGACTATATTCCTGTCTTTTCTGATCTCTCTAAACCGAGCGATCTCCCATAACAACTGTACTCATTTGTCAGACAGGTAATACAATATACGTCGTGTTACGTACACTGTACTGATGGTCAGACTATATTCCTGTCTTCTCTGATCTCTCTAAACCGAGCGATCTCCCATAACAACGGTACTCATTTATCAGACAGGTAATACAATATACGTCGTGTTACGTACGCTGTACTGATGGTCAGACTATATTCCTGTCTTCTCTGATCTCTCTAAACCGAGCGACCTCCCATAACAACTGTACTCATTTGTCAGACAGGTAATACAATATACGTCGTGTTACGTACACTTTACCGATGGTCAGACTATATTTCCGTCTTCTCTGATCTCTCTAAACCGAGCGATCTCCCATAACAACTGTACTCATTTGTCAGACAGGTAATACAATATACGTCGTGTTACGTACGCTGTACTGATGGTCAGACTGTATTTCCGTCTTCTCTGATCTCTCTAAACCGAGCGATCTCCCATAACAACTGTACTCATTTGTCAGACAGGTAATACAATATACGTCGTGTTACGTACACTTTACCGATGGTCAGACTATATTCCCGTCTTCTTTGATCCCTCTAAACCGAGCGATCTCCCATAACAACCGTACTCATTTGTCAGACAGGTAATACAATATACGTCGTGTTACGTACACTGTACTGATGGTCAGACTGTATTCCCGTCTTCTCTGATCTCTCTAAACCGAGCGATCTCCCATAACAACTGTACTCATTTATCAGACAGGTAATACAATATACGTCGTGTTACGTACACTGTACTGTTGGTCAGACTATATTCCTGTCTTCTCTGATCTCCCTAAACCGAGCGATCTCCCATAACAACTGTACTCATTTGTCAGACAGGTTATACAATATACGTCATGTTACGTACACTGTACTGTTGGTCAGACTATATTCCTGTCTTCTCTGATCTCTCTATACCGAGCGATCTCCCATAACAACTGTACTCATTTTTCAGACAGGTAATACAATATACGTCGTGTTACGTACACTGTACTGTTGGTCAGACTATATTCCTGTCTTCTCTGATCTCCCTAAACCGAGCGATCTCCCATAACAACTGTACTCATTTGTCAGACAGGTTATACAATATACGTCGTGTTACGTACACTGTACTGATGGTCAGACTATATTCCCGTCTTCTCTGATCTCTCTAAACCGAGCGATCTCCCATAACAACGGTACTCATTTGTCTGACAGGTAATACAATATACGTCGTGTTACGTACGCTGTACTGATGGTCAGACTATATTCCCGTCTTCTCTGATCTCTCTAAACCGAGCGATCTCCCATAACAACGGTACTCATTTGTCCGACAGGTAATACAATAAACGTCGTGTTACGTACACTGTACTGATGGTCAGGCTATATTCCCGTCTTCTTTGATCCGTCTAAACCGAGCGATCTCCCATAACAACTGTACTCATTTGTCAGACAGGTAATACAATATACGCCGTGTTACGTACACTGTACTGATGGTCAGACTATATTCCCGTCTTCTCTGATCTCTCTAAACCGAGCGATCTCCCATAACAACTGTACTCATTTGTCAGACAGGTAATACAATATACGCCGTGTTACGTACACTGTACTGATGGTCAGACTATATTCCCGTCTTCTCTGATCTCTCTAAACCGAGCGATCTCCCATAACAACTGTACTCATTTGTCAGACAGGTAATACAATATACGCCGTGTTACGTACACTGTACTGATGGTCAGACTATATTCCCGTCTTCTCTGATCTCTCTAAACCGAGCGATCTCCCATAACAACTGTACTCATTTGTCAGACAGGTAATACAATATACGCCGTGTTACGTACACTGTACTGATGGTCAGACTATATTCCCGTCTTCTCTGATCTCTCTAAACCGAGCGATCTCCCATAACAACTGTACTCATTTGTCAGACAGGTAATACAATATACGCCGTGTTACGTACACTGTACTGATGGTCAGACTATATTCCCGTCTTCTCTGATCTCTCTAAACCGAGCGATCTCCCATAACAACTGTACTCATTTATCAGACAGGTAATACAATATACGTCGTGTTACGTACACTGTACTGATGGTCAGACTATATTCCTGTCTTCTCTGATCTCTCTAAACCGAGTGATCTCCCATAACAACCGTACTCATTTGTCAGACAGGTAATACAATATACGTCGTGTTACGTACGTTGTACTGATGGTCAGACTATATTCCCGTCTTCTCTGATCTCTCTAAACCGAGTGATCTCCCATAACAACTGTACTCATTTGTCTGACAGGTAATACAATATACGTCGTGTTACGTACACTGTACTGATGGTCAGACTATATTCCTGTCTTCTCTGATCTCTCTAAACCGAGTGATCTCCCATAACAACTGTACTCATTTGTCTGACAGGTAATACAATATACGTCGTGTTACGTACGCTGTACTGATGGTCAGACTATATTCCCGTCTTCTCTGATCTCTCTAAACCGAGTGATCTCCCATAACAACTGTACTCATTTGTCAGACAGGTAATACAATATACGTCGTGTTACGTACACTGTACTGATGGTCAGACTATATTCCTGTCTTCTGTGATCTCTCTAAACCGAGCGATCTCCCATAACAACTGTACTCATTTATCAGACAGGTAATACAATATACGTCGTGTTACGTACACTGTACTGATGGTCAGACTATATTCCCGTCTTCTCTGATCTCTCTAAACCGAGCGATCTCCCATAACAACTGTACTCATTTGTCCGACAGGTAATACAATATACGTCATGTTACGTACACTGTACTGATGGTCAGACTATATTCCCGTCTTCTCTGATCTCTCTAAACCGAGTGATCTCCCATAACAACTGTACTCATTTGTCAGACAGGTAATACAATATACGTCATGTTACGTACACTGTACTGTTGGTCAGACTATATTCCTGTCTTCTCTGATCTCTCTAAACCGAGCGATCTCCCATAACAACTGTACTCATTTTTCAGACAGGTAATACAATATACGTCATGTTACGTACACTGTACTGATGGTCAGACTATATTCCCGTCTTCTCTGATCTCTCTAAACCGAGCGATCTCCCATAACAACTGTACTCATTTTTCAGACAGGTAATACAATATACGTCATGTTACGTACACTGTACTGATGGTCAGACTATATTCCCGTCTTCTCTGATCTCTCTAAACCGAGCGATCTCCCATAACAACTGTACTCATTTTTCAGACAGGTAATACAATATACGTCGTGTTACGTACACTGTACTGATGGTCAGACTATATTCCCGTCTTCTCTGATCTCTCTAAACCGAGCGATCTCCCATAACAACTGTACTCATTTTTCAGACAGGTAATACAATATACGTCATGTTACGTACACTGCACTGTTGGTCAGACTATATTCCTGTCTTCTCTGATCTCTCTAAACCGAGCGATCTCCCATAACAACGGTACTCATTTGTCAGACAGGTAATACAATATACGTCGTGTTACGTACACTGTACTGATGGTCAGACTATATTCCCGTCTTCTCTGATCTCTCTAAACCGAGAACTTGCCATAACAACTGTACTCATTTGTCTGACAGGTAATACAATATACGTCGTGTTACGTACACTGTACTGATGGTCAGACTATATTCCTGTCTTCTCTGATCTCTCTAAACCGAGCGATCTCCCATAACAACTGTACTCATTTTTCAGACAGGTAATACAATATACGTCATGTTACGTACACTGTACTGATGGTCAGACTATATTCCCGTCTTCTCTGATCTCTCTAAACCGAGCGATCTCCCATAACAACTGTACTCATTTTTCAGACAGGTAATACAATATACGTCATGTTACGTACACTGTACTGATGGTCAGACTATATTCCCGTCTTCTCTGATCTCTCTAAACCGAGCGATCTCCCATAACAACTGTACTCATTTTTCAGACAGGTAATACAATATACGTCGTGTTACGTACACTGTACTGATGGTCAGACTATATTCCCGTCTTCTCTGATCTCTCTAAACCGAGCGATCTCCCATAACAACTGTACTCATTTTTCAGACAGGTAATACAATATACGTCATGTTACGTACACTGCACTGTTGGTCAGACTATATTCCTGTCTTCTCTGATCTCTCTAAACCGAGCGATCTCCCATAACAACGGTACTCATTTGTCAGACAGGTAATACAATATACGTCGTGTTACGTACACTGTACTGATGGTCAGACTATATTCCCGTCTTCTCTGATCTCTCTAAACCGAGAACTTGCCATAACAACTGTACTCATTTGTCTGACAGGTAATACAATATACGTCGTGTTACGTACACTGTACTGATGGTCAGACTATATTCCCGTCTTCTCTGATCTCTCTAAACCGAGCGATCTCCCATAACAACTGTACTCATTTATCAGACAGGTAATACAATATACGTCGTGTTACGAGCACTGTACTGATGGTCAGACTATATTCCCGTCTTCTCTGATCTCTCTAAACCGAGCGATCTCCCATAACAACTGTACTCATTTATCAGACAGGTAATAGAATATACGTCGTGTTACGTACACTGTACTGATGGTCAGACTATATTCCCGTCTTCTCTGATCTCTCTAAACCGAGCGATCTCCCATAACAACTGTACTCATTTATCAGACAGGTAATACAATATACGTCGTGTTACGAGCACTGTACTGATGGTCAGACTGTATTCCCGTCTTCTCTGATCTCTCTAAACCGAGCGATCTCCCATAACAACTGTACTCATTTATCAGACAGGTAATACAATATACGTCGTGTTACGTACACTGTACTGATGGTCAGACTGTATTCCCGTCTTCTCTGATCTCTCTAAACCGAGCGATCTCCCATAACAACTGTACTCATTTGTCAGACAGGTAATACAATATACGTCGTGTTACGTACACTGTACTGATGGTCAGACTATATTCCTGTCTTCTCTGATCTCTCTAAACCGAGCGATCTCCCATAACAACTGTACTCATTTATCAGACAGGTAATACAATATACGTCTTGTTACGTACACTGTACTGATGGTCAGACTATATTCCCGTCTTCTCTGATCTCTCTAAACCGAGCGATCTCCCATAACAACTGTACTCATTTATCAGACAGGTAATACAATATACGTCGTGTTACGAGCACTGTACTGATGGTCAGACTGTATTCCCGTCTTCTCTGATCTCTCTAAACCGAGCGATCTCCCATAACAACTGTACTCATTTATCAGACAGGTAATACAATATACGTCGTGTTACGTACACTGTACTGTTGGTCAGACTATATTCCTGTCTTCTCTGATCTCCCTAAACCGAGCGATCTCCCATAACAACTGTACTCATTTGTCAGACAGGTAATACAATATACGTCATGTTACGTACACTGTACTGTTGGTCAGACTATATTCCTGTCTTCTCTGATCTCTCTATACCGAGCGATCTCCCATAACAACTGTACTCATTTTTCAGACAGGTAATACAATATACGTCATTTAACGTACACTGTACTGATGGTCAGACTATATTCCCGTCTTCTCTGATCTCTCTAAACCGAGTGATCTCCCATAACAACTATACTCATTTGTCAGACAGGTAATACAATATACGTCGTGTTACGTACACTGTACTGATGGTCAGACTATATTCCCGTCTTCTCTGATCTCTCTAAACCGAGCGATCTCCCATAACAACTGTACTCATTTGTCAGACAGGTAATACAATATACGTCATGTTACGTACACTGTACCGATGGTCAGACTGTATTCCTGTCTTCTCTGATCTCTCTAAACCGAGCGATCTCCCATAACAACTGTACTCATTTGTCAGACAGGTAATACAATATACGTCGTGTTACGTACACTGTACTGTTGGTCAGACTATATTCCTGTCTTCTCTGATCTCTCTAAACCGAGCGATCTCCCATAACAACTGTACTCATTTGTCAGACAGGTAATACAATATACGTCGTGTTACGTACACTGTACCGATGGTCAGACTGTATTCCTGTCTTCTCTGATCTCTCTAAACCGAGCGATCTCCCATAACAACTGTACTCATTTGTCAGACAGGTAATACAATATACGTCATGTTACGTACACTGTACCGATGGTCAGACTGTATTCCTGTCTTCTCTGATCTCTCTAAACCGAGCGATCTCCCATAACAACTGTACTCATTTGTCAGACAGGTAATACAATATACGTCTTGTTACGTACACTGTACCGATGGTCAGACTATATTCCCGTCTTCTCTGATCTCTCTAAACCGGGTGATCTCCCATAACAACTGTACTCATTTGTCAGACAGGTAATACAATATACGTCGTGTTACGTACACTGTACTGTTGGTCAGACTGTATTCCTGTCTTCTCTGATCTCTCTAAACCGAGCGATCTCCCATAACAACTGTACTCATTTGTCAGACAGGTAATACAATATACGTCTTGTTACGTACACTGTACCGATGGTCAGACTATATTCCCGTCTTCTCTGATCTCTCTAAACCGGGTGATCTCCCATAACAACTGTACTCATTTGTCAGACAGGTAATACAATATACGTCGTGTTACGTACACTGTACTGATGGTCAGACTATATTCCCGTCTTCTCTGATCTCTCTAAACCGAGTGATCTCCCATAACAACTGTACTCATTTGTCAGACAGGTAATACAATATACGTCGTGTTACGTACACTGTACTGATGGTCAGACTATATTCCCGTCTTCTCTGATCTCTCTAAACCGAGCGATCTCCCATAACAACTGTACTCATTTGTCAGACAGGTAATACAATATACGTCGTGTTACGTACACTTTACTGATGGTCAGACTATATTCCCGTCTTCTCTGATCTCTCTAAACCGAGCGACCTCCCATAACAACTGTACTCGTTTGTCCGACAGGTAATACAATATACGTCATGTTACGTACGCTGTACTGATGGTCAGACTATATTCCCGTCTTCTCTGATCTCTCTAAACCGAGCGATCTCCCATAACTGTATTCATTTGTCAGACAGGTAATACAATATACGTCGTGTTACGTACACTGTACCGATGGTCAGACTATATTCCTGTCTTCTCTGATCTCTCTAAACCGAGCGATCTCCCATAACAACTATACTCATTTGTCAGACAGGTAATACAATATACGTCGTGTTACGTACACTGTAGTGATGGTCAGACTATATTCCCATCTTCTCTGATCTCTCTAAACCGAGCGACCTCCCATAACAACTGTACTCATTTGTCAGACAGGTAATACAATATACGTCGTGTTACGTACACTGTACTGATGGTCAGACTATATTCCCGTCTTCTCTGATCTCTCTAAACCGAGCGATCTCCCATAACAACTGTACTCATTTTTCAGACAGGTAATACAATATACGTCATGTTACGTACACTGCACTGTTGGTCAGACTATATTCCTGTCTTCTCTGATCTCTCTAAACCGAGCGATCTCCCATAACAACGGTACTCATTTGTCAGACAGGTAATACAATATACGTCGTGTTACGTACACTGTACTGATGGTCAGACTATATTCCCGTCTTCTCTGATCTCTCTAAACCGAGAACTTGCCATAACAACTGTACTCATTTGTCTGACAGGTAATACAATATACGTCGTGTTACGTACACTGTACTGATGGTCAGACTATATTCCTGTCTTCTCTGATCTCTCTAAACCGAGCGATCTCCCATAACAACTGTACTCATTTTTCAGACAGGTAATACAATATACGTCATGTTACGTACACTGTACTGATGGTCAGACTATATTCCCGTCTTCTCTGATCTCTCTAAACCGAGCGATCTCCCATATCAACTGTACTCATTTTTCAGACAGGTAATACACTATACGTCATGTTACGTACACTGTACTGATGGTCAGACTATATTCCCGTCTTCTCTGATCTCTCTAAACCGAGCGATCTCCCATAACAACTGTACTCATTTTTCAGACAGGTAATACAATATACGTCGTGTTACGTACACTGTACTGATGGTCAGACTATATTCCCGTCTTCTCTGATCTCTCTAAACCGAGCGATCTCCCATAACAACTGTACTCATTTTTCAGACAGGTAATACAATATACGTCATGTTACGTACACTGCACTGTTGGTCAGACTATATTCCTGTCTTCTCTGATCTCTCTAAACCGAGCGATCTCCCATAACAACGGTACTCATTTGTCAGACAGGTAATACAATATACGTCGTGTTACGTACACTGTACTGATGGTCAGACTATATTCCCGTCTTCTCTGATCTCTCTAAACCGAGCGATCTCCCATAACAACTGTACTCATTTGTCAGACAGGTAATACAATATACGCCGTGTTACGTACACTGTACTGATGGTCAGACTATATTCCTGTCTTCTCTGATCTCTCTAAACCGAGCGATCTCCCATAACAACTGTACTCATTTATCAGACAGGTAATACAATATACGTCTTGTTACGTACACTGTACTGATGGTCAGACTATATTCCCGTCTTCTCTGATCTCTCTAAACCGAGCGATCTCCCATAACAACTGTACTCATTTATCAGACAGGTAATACAATATACGTCGTGTTACGAGCACTGTACTGATGGTCAGACTGTATTCCCGTCTTCTCTGATCTCTCTAAACCGAGCGATCTCCCATAACAACTGTACTCATTTATCAGACAGGTAATACAATATACGTCGTGTTACGTACACTGTACTGTTGGTCAGACTATATTCCTGTCTTCTCTGATCTCCCTAAACCGAGCGATCTCCCATAACAACTGTACTCATTTGTCAGACAGGTAATACAATATACGTCATGTTACGTACACTGTACTGTTGGTCAGACTATATTCCTGTCTTCTCTGATCTCTCTATACCGAGCGATCTCCCATAACAACTGTACTCATTTTTCAGACAGGTAATACAATATACGTCATTTAACGTACACTGTACTGATGGTCAGACTATATTCCCGTCTTCTCTGATCTCTCTAAACCGAGTGATCTCCCATAACAACTATACTCATTTGTCAGACAGGTAATACAATATACGTCGTGTTACGTACGCTGTACTGATGGTCAGACTATATTCCCGTCTTCTCTGTTCTCTCTAAACCGAGAACTTGCCATAACAACTGTACTCATTTGTCAGACAGGTAATACAATATACGTCGTGTTACGTACACTGTACTGATGGTCAGACTATATTCCTGTCTTCTCTGATCTCTCTAAACCCAGCGATCTCCCATAACAACTGTACTCATTTGTCAGACAGGTAATACAATATACGTCGTGTTACGTACACTGTACTGATGATCAGACTATATTCCCGTCTTCTCTGATCTCTCTAAACCGAGCGATCTCTCATAACAACTGTACTCATTTGTTCTTCAGGTAACGCTTAGACCAGCGCGTGGCAGTACTAAGGTCAATAAGAGGGTGATTTCTTAGCAATAGTGCTTTAGTTTGTGGAGCGACAGAAGTGGTGTTCTTCGGTAGGTGGGCCGTGGCGTCGCTTAGTAGTTAGACCTCTCACTAAGGCGGCCCGGGTTCGATCCCAGCGACTGCAAATTGAGATTTGTGGTGGGCAACACGGCGTTGGGGTTGGTTTTCTACGGGACCTCCTGTTCCCCCCGCCATCTCATTCCACCGGTGCTCATCTTCATCTCATGTACCATCGGTGTCACCGCCTGCGGTGCCGTATGTAGTAATAGCGGGCGTTAAGCTCTACACATTTTGTTTTTCTCTGGGTAGTGAATGCATGCTTTTGGATACGTCGTATTTTGACCATCCAGTGAGTTAACTTAGTTCAGTTTACTGAAGTAACAGTGCTTCTTAAGGAGTACCTGTGGTTAACATCTCTGTTGTTGCAAATTGAAGACTTGTTAGTATGAAATGTCTGAGAATGGCGTAGAAATGGTGAGTTGGTGATACCGTTAAAAAAAACTTAAACGGATCTCTGTTCTTATCTGTGAAATGACTGACGTTTCTCAGTTGTAGTTTAATGCAAAATACATTTAATTCATGGGAATTAATTGTACCCTCACACCGGAACCACGATCTTCTGCTTTCCGTCCAGCCGCTCCACCACTGAGGTACTATCACCAACGTGCCGATATGACACCAAACTCTCCAACTGACTCCGGCAAACCACTTAGGAGTTCTCAGATGAACTCAGTTCTGACTCTGCGACTCTACATTTAATTCAGTCCAGTTTTATTCACCATTTTATTTCTATAGAAAAATATTGTTTTCTTCACAGTGGAATGCAAACATAGAGCTACTTTTATTGAATATTTCAAAGAAAATCTCTTTCAGAATAGAAATGATACTTACCAAACAAGTAAATTAATTAGATTGAAATACAAGTTCTGTTGAGGTTTCAAGGTGTTCTTCTATAGATATTTTGGGACTTGCGAAGTAAGTTTATGTTTATTAGTGAGTGAAAAATAAACGTCCTAGCGAAAGCATGATAAACAACAAACCTCGCTACTCCCATATAATTTTATCCGTTACCTAAGAAAAAATCGACTTGAATTGTGAAAATATTAAACATTCTTTTACAAACGATTTAGAATCGATGTTTTTACTAGTTGTAAGATGATATTGGAGACTTTGAATAGCGAAGACTAACCATGGTGATACAAAAATAACAAATGGTAAACTGTATGTCCAAATAAGTGATTCAGGCGAACGAAGTTTTATATCTGAAGGAATTGGAGAAGATAACCGAAGAAAAATTGAACATCTAAGAGGTAATCGATAGTCAAATGTCTTTGACACTATATTGGAGTAGGCGATGTGTTTTCGTCTCCGAAGTTTTAAATTTATTCATCTGTCTGACCTGTTATATTAACTCTGGTAGAGATTAGTCATGTCTAACAGTAAAAGGCCGACTTTCCGGTAACAAAAATATCGCGTACTCGTACAATAAGATAATGTTTATCTTGAAGTAGAGAGAGCAATAAGTGTTTGTACAAGAGTAGAGAAAGTCATGTATACATCACATAACGACCAAAACATTTGACTATCACTTAAAGTCTACTGTATTCCCTTGTAACTACAATAAGATAATGTTTATCTTGAAGTAGATAGAGCAATAAGTGTTTGTACAAGAGTAGAGAAAGACATGTATACATCACATAACGACCAAAACATTTGACTATCACTTAAAGTCTACTGTATTCCCTTGTAACTACAATAAGATAATGTTTATCTTGAAGTAGATAGAGCAATAAGTGTTTGTACAAGAGCAGAGAAAGTAATGTGAGTACAGCGTATCCGACTATATATTTTGTACTCCTATTACTGTTCAGAATAGAGCCACGTCAGACAATAAAGATATAAAGGTCCTGGTAGTTTAACACTGGAGGTTGATTCTAAGACCTGTAGGGGAATGCCAGAGGCACTCGACGTTCTTGGGGTTGTGGAAGAAACTGGCAGCAGGATTCGAACCTGCGCTCTTCGCATTTGCATATCGACCCCCGACAACTAGCTGTGTCACGAAGAGGAACTGCATTCCTCAATTCGCTGATAAAATTGGTTCCGTTTTAACTGCGTTTAATAATGCAGTTGATATTGTATGAGACACGCAATCCTCATGCAAAATTATTGATCGCGGCTTTATCTGCTGGTGAACATGCATCGATCTAAGTGTGAGTTTTGGCAAATCACTGACTGCATCTTCATCACGTTCTCTTGCTTCATAAAGTACAATTATACAGAATGTATCAGACTTCTGGCATGAGTTCCTTACACCACAAGGAAAAATGTTTACAGGAATATATGTTAACGAAACTGTGGGTTCAATGGCCTCACAGCGTCATTTCTCTGTGTACTCATACAAGGCTTTGGCCCATTGTGCTGTATACGGTAGATGGCGAAGTGTTGTCATGGAGACTTGTTTACGTTTGTCGTTTGTCTTATCGTTCCGATTGTGTACTGTCTGCCCACCACAAGAATACCAGACTTAGTCGGTAGTCCCGGGTTCGATTCCCGGCGGTGGTGGCGGGGATTTTTTCTCCGACCAAGATAATTCCTCATCTTCCCCAGAGTCTGGAGGTATGAATGCGAATGCGAATGTGTGCGTGATCTAATGATTAAAACCCAACGAATACGAGTTAACACCTTCGATATGTTCTAAAGGAGAACGGCCGCCGATATGACCATTGCAGTTAAAGGCGAGGTATAAATGTGTACGTGATCTAATGATTAAAACACAACGAATACGAGTTAACACCTTCGATATGTTCCAAAGGAGAACGGCCGCCAATATGACCATTACAGTTAAAGGCGGGGTATAAATGTGTACGTGATCTAATGATTAAAACCCAACGAATACGAGTTAACACCTTCGATATGTTCCAAAGGAGTACGGCCGCCGATATGACCATTACAGTTAAAGGCGGGGTATAAATGTGTACGTGATCTAATGATTAAAACACAACGAATACGAGTTAACACCTTCGATATGTTCCAAAGGAGTACGGCCGCCGATATGACCATTACAGTTAAAGGCGAGGTATAAATGTGTACGTGATCTAATGATTAAAACCCAACGAATACGAGTTAACACCTTCGATATATTCCAAAGGAGAACGGCCGCCGATATGACCATTACAGTTAAAGGCGGGGTATAAATGTGTACGTGATCTAATGATTAAAACCCAACAAATACGAGTTAACACCTTCGATATGTTCCAAAGGGGAACGGCCGTCGATATGACCATTACAGTTAATGGCCGGGTATACATGTGTACGTGATCTAATGATTAAAACCCAACAAATACGAGTTAACACCTTCGATATGTTCCAAAGGGGAACGGCCGCCGATATGACCATTACAGTTAAAGGCAGGGTATAAATGTGTACGTGATCTAATGATTAAAACCCAACGAATACGAGTTAACACCTTCGATATGTTCCAAAGGAGAACGGCCGCCGATATGACCATTACAGTTAAAGGCGGTGTATAAATGTGTACGTGATCTAATGATTAAAACCCAACAAATACGAGTTAACATCTTCGATATATTCCAAAGGAGAACGGCCGCCGATATGACCATTACAGTTAAAGGCGGGGTATAAATGTGTACGTGATCTAGTGATTAAAACCCAACGAATACTAGTTAACACCTTCGGTATGTTCCAAAGGAGAACTTCCGCCGATATGACCATTACAGTTAAAGGCGGTGTATAAATGTGTACGTGATCTAATGATTAAAACGCAGCGAATACTAGTTAACACCTTCGATATGTTCCAAAGAAGAACGGCCGCCGATATGACCATTGCAGTTAAAGGCGGGGTATAAATGTGTACGTGATCTAATGATTAAAACGCAGCGAATACTAGTTAACACCTTCGATATGTTCCAAAGAAGAACGGCCGCTTCTATCTTTCTACTTTGTAATGCTTTTGTTTGTCTAAAAGTGTGTGCTTTTATATTTAGTTAATAACTCGGTCTGTTATCACCTCAGATTTTTTTCCCTCACCTTTTAAACCTTCCTTGGACGTACACAAATATTTGGAAACCAAAGTTAGGCAAATCGGTTCAGACATTCTAGACCATTATGGTACCTGCCAGATTGTATCTGAACAGAGTGTACATACACAGGACTCATCGTGTATGTGCAATAAGCTTTGCTATGTAATAGTGAGTTAATTGCACACAATTCGTGGTTGGATATTCATTTTGTAAACAGGCAGACATGATTTTCATACTCTATCAGAGGGAGTTTCCAGGCCGAACAGATCAAGCGTTTGTCACTATGCTGAGATGCACTGACTGGTATCTATCAAGACTGGTGGATAGGCAGAGGAGGACCAGTTCAATGGACTGCACGTTCTCCCGACCGCAGTTAGTAGCAGTTAATTTTATAGTTAGAGTCAACATAAATTCAGTGCCATGACCGGGATTTGAACCACGGATCTCCTGGTTTCCGTCCAGTCGCTCTTAACCTTTGAGCTACCATGGTCAGCGTGCCGTCCTGACATTAAATTCTCCATTTGACTCGTACATTTCCCCGGTAGACCACTAGGGGCTCTCGCATTCGAGATACACCATTTGTGGCGACTTACTATCGTAAGTATTACTAGTGTGGAGAAATGATTAATTTCCATCAATTAACTAAAATAGTCAAAGATATTAGTATTTATAATAAAATAAAGAAGTAATGTAAAGTAGGTAATGGTGTAACCATGACAACGGGTCATGATAAGTTGTTCAATGTTTTTGTGAAAGTTTTAGGGGGAAGACATGTATTTGTCTCTCCGAGTGAAACAATTTTGTGTATGCATCAAAGATGTATAAGTAGTGCGTGCGCAAGGAACGAAATAGTTCATCGTGACATCTACCGCTGGTTTTAAAAACACTGAATTTGTCATTGTATCAAAGAATTTAAAATTGTTTATGAGGAATTAAAATTTCATATTTGAAAAAGAAAGGTATTATTCATTTTTTAACGTCATTTTTTAACTCAGAGAACATCTCATCATAATCCTACCAAAAAATTCGTTTCACAGTCCTTAGGATTATTAGTTCTGTGGCACCTTAAATTATGGGTTTTCGGAGCAGCCATCTCGGATGAACTAGAACTTGACCGACTTTCACAGAAGTGTGAGAAACCATTCGACACAATCTCTAACTTTTTGACAGTCCATGATTCGACTAGTGTTATGAGTTTAGTAAAAATTCGTGAAATTAGTTATGGTATGGATCGTCAACTGACTTAGTCATCAACTGGTGCTGTTGGTAAACAGAAAGAGAGGAAACTGTCTACGTCAATGCAGACAAACACATGGTCTGTACAACGAAGACGTAGCACTTCAGCATTTTAGAAATTCTGTGTCCGACGTCAGAATATGGGTTTTCATAGACGAAGCGACAGATTGCAGCGTATACCTTAGGCATATGCACAGACATATTGTAGTACTGTCACAGCAAGCTAGCTTTTTCATTTACTGTGTACATTGTAAATATTCATATTTCTTTTGTTTATATTCATATATCTGGAGAAGATAAAATTATTTTGTTTATTTTAAGAATAAATGTACAACATATTCTATGACAGTGTGTCCGTTTGATAGATTACCATTGTCCGTGGTCTTAGTTATATGAGTACGTGCGCGACTGCACGGCACTTAACCTCCTCCACTATGTATATAGACTAATTTTCGGCATTAATAACAATTCCTTTGCTAAAACCGTTAATGCTGCGACCAATTTTCTTTATTATTGACCCTGCTTTGCTGATCATGTCATTGATTTTGGTTCTTGGACTATAGCACCCTACTACAGATCCTACCGCCTGAGCCGTGTGCCATTGTTTCTCTTAGATATTCATACAATTGTAGGTTCCGCGTGAGAAGCACTTTTATTTTTGTACGCAAGCAGTCAGGCCCATCAGAGGTCGCTTCAAGAGGCTTGATCTTGTCATAATAGAAGGCCTTGTTGGAGAAGTGTACATATGTAACTAACAAGCAGGTCAGCTCCAGTGGCGTAGCCTTCCTTCTACATAACCCTTTCGTCTTGTACTCCTACAAGATTCTCAGATACGTCACTGTCTACATAAGTAAACACTACCTCGACATTCTGCCTACCTCTGTAGTGTGTCTGCCTCACGTTCGAATCTTAGTCAGGGTCAGTTATCAAAATAAGATTCCCCTTTATCCTCAAACATGAATGTCTGGTAACTCTAAGCTCTATGTACCCCGTACTCATCTGAACATAATTTCATTCATCGTCCGATATGACTTAACGTTGGAGGTTTTCTCTTATCCTGAAAGATGAATGTCTGGTAACGTTAAGCTCTATGTACCCTGTACTCATTTGAACATCATTTCATTCATCGTCCGATATGACTTAACGTTGGAGGTTTTCTCTTATCCTGAAAGATGAATGTCTGGTAACTCTAAGCTCGATGTACCCTGTACTCATTTAAACATCATTTCATTCATCATCCGACATGACTTAACGTTGGAGGTTTTCTCTTATCCTGAAAGATGAATGTCTGGTCACTCTAAGCTCGATGTACCCTGTACTCATTTAAACATCATTTCATTCATCGTCCGATATGACTTAACGTTGGAGGTTTTCTCTTATCCTGAAAGATGAATGTCTGGTAACTCTAAGCTCGATGTACCCTGTACTCATTTAAACATCATTTCATTCATCATCCGACATGACTTAACGTTGGAGGTTTTCTCTTATCCTGAAAGATGAATGTCTGGTAACTCTAAGCTCGATGTACCCTGTACTCATTTGAACATCATTTCATTCATCGTCCGATATGAGTTAACGTTGGAGGTTTTCTCTTATCCTGAAAGATGAATGTCTGGTAACTCTAAGCTCGATGTACCCTGTACTCATTTAAACATCATTTCATTTATCGTCCGACATGACTTAACGTTGGATGTTTTCTCTTATCCTGAAAGATGAATGTCTGGTAACTCTAAGCTCGATGTACCCTGTACTCATTTAAACATCATTTCATTCATCGTGCGATATGACTTAACGTTGGAGGTTTTCTCTTATCCTGAAAGATGAATGTCTGGTCACTCTAAGCTCGATGTACCCTGTACTCATTTGAACATCATTTCATTCATCGTCCGATATGACTTAACGTTGGAGGTTTTCTCTTATCCTGAAAGATGAATGTCTGGTAACTCTAAGCTCGATGTACCCTGTACTCATTTAAACATCATTTCATTCATCATCCGACATGACTTAACGTTGGAGGTTTTCTCTTATCCTGAAAGATGAATGTCTGGTCACTCTAAGCTCGATGTACCCTGTACTCATTTAAACATCATTTCATTCATCGTCCGATATGACTTAACGTTGGAGGTTTTCTCTTATCCTGAAAGATGAATGTCTGGTCACTCTAAGCTCGATGTACCCTGTACTCATTTAAACATCATTTCATTCATCGTCCGATATGACTTAACGTTGGAGGTTTTCTCTTATCCTGAAAGATGAATGTCTGGTCACTCTAACCTCGATGTACCCTGTACTCATTTAAACATCATTTCATTCATCGTCCGATATGACTTAACGTTGGAGGTTTTCTCTTATCCTGAAAGATGAATGTCTGGTAACTCTAAGCTCGATGTACCCTGTACTCATTTGAACATCATTTCATTCATCGTCCGATATGACTTAACGTTGGAGGTTTTCTCTTATCCTGAAAGATGAATGTCTGGTAACGTTAAGCTCTATGTACCCTGTACTCATTTGAACATCATTTCATTCATCGTCCGATATGACTTAACGTTGGAGGTTTTCTCTTATCCTGAAAGATGAATGTCTGGTAACTCTAAGCTCGATGTACCCTGTACTCATTTGAACATCATTTCATTCATCGTCCGACATGACTTAACGTTGGAGGTTTTCTCTTATCCTGAAAGATGAATGTCTGGTAGATGTAAGCTCGATGTACCCTGTACTCATTTGAACATCAATTTATTCATCGTCCGACATGACTTAACGTTGGAGGTTTTCTCTTATCCTGAAAGATGAATGTCTGGTAACGTTAAGCTCTATGTACCCTGTACTCATTTGAACATCATTTCATTCATCGTCCGATATGACTTAACGTTGGAGGTTTTCTCTTATCCTGAAAGATGAATGTCTGGTAACGTTAAGCTCGATGTACCCTGTACTCATTTGAACATCATTTCATTCATCGTCCGATATGACTTAACGTTGGAGGTTTTCTCTTATCCTGAAAGATGAATGTCTGGTAACGTTAAGCTCTACGTACCCTGTACTCATTTGAACATCATTTCATTCATCGTCCGATATGACTTAACGTTGGAGGTTTTCTCTTATCCTGAAAAATGAATGTCTGGTAACTCTAAGCTCGATGTACCCTGTACTCATTTAAACATCATTTCATTCATCATCCGACATGACTTAACGTTGGAGGTTTTCTCTTATCCTGAAAGATGAATGTCTGGTAACTCTAAGCTCTATGTACCCTGTACTCATTTGAACATCATTTCATTCATCGTCCGATATGACTTAACGTTGGAGGTTTTCTCTTATCCTGAAAGATGAATGTCGGGTAACTCTAAGCTCGATGTACCCTGTACTCATTTGAACATCATTTCATTCATCGTCCGACATGACTTAACATTGGAGGTTTTCTCTTATCCTGAAAGATGAATGTCTGGTAACTCTAAGCTCGATGTACCCTGTACTCATTTGAACATCATTTCATTCATCGTCCGACATGACTTAACGTTGGAGGTTTTCTCTTATCCTGAAAGATGAATGTCAGGTAACTCTAAGCTCTATGTACCCTGTACTCATTTGAACATCATTTCATTCATCGTCCGACATGACTTAACATTGGAGGTTTTCTCTTATCCTGAAAGATGAATGTCTGGTAACTCTAAGCTCGATGTACCCTGTACTCATTTGAACATCATTTCATTCATCGTCCGACATGACTTAACGTTGGAGGTTTTCTCTTATCCTGAAAGATGAATGTCAGGTAACTCTAAGCTCTATGTACCCTGTACTCATTTGAACATCATTTCATTCATCGTCCGATATGACTTAACGTTGGAGGTTTTCTCTTATCCTGAAAGATGAATGTCTGGTAACTCTAAGCTCGATGTACCCTGTACTCATTTAAACATCATTTCATTCATCGTCCGATATGACTTAACGTTGGAGGTTTTTTCTTATCCTGAAAGATGAATGTCTGATAACTCTAAGGTCTATGTACCCTGTACTCATTTGTACATCATTTCATTCATCGTCCGATATGACTTAACGTTGGAGGTTTTCTCTTATCCTGAAAGATGAATGTCTGGTAACTCTAAGCTCTATGTACCCTGTACTCATTTGTACATCATTTCATTCATCGTCCGATATGACTTAACGTTGGAGGTTTTCTCTTATCCTGAAAGATGAATGTCTGGTAACTCTAAGCTCTATGTACCCTGTACTCATTTGAACATCATTTCATTCATCGTCCGATATGACTTAACGTTGGAAGTTTTCTCTTATCCTGAAAGATGAATGTCTGGTAACTCTAAGCTCTATGTACCCTGTACTCATTTGAACATCATTTCATTCATCGTCCGATATGACTTAACGTTGGAAGTTTTCTCTTATCCTGAAAGATGACTGTCTGGTAACTCTAAGCTCTATGTCCCCTGTACTCATTTGTACATCATTTCATTCATCGTCCGATATGACTTAACGTTGGAGGTTTTCTCTTATCCTGAAAGATGAATGTCTGGTAACTCTAAGCTCTATGTACCCTGTACTCATTTGTACATCATTTCATTCATCGTCCGATATGACTTAACGTTGGAGGTTTTCTCTTATCCTGAAAGATGAATGTCTGGTAACTCTAAGCTCTATGTACCTTGTACTCATTTGAACATCATTTCATTCATCGTCCGATATGACTTAACGTTGGAGGTTTTCTCTTATCCTGAAAGGTGAATGTCTGGTAACTCTAAGCTCTATGTACCTTGTACTCATTTGAACATCATTTCATTCATCGTCCGATATGACTTAACGTTGGAGGTTTTCTCTTATCCTGAAAGATGAATGTCTGGTAACTCTAAGCTCTATGTAACCTGTACTCATTTGAACATCATTTCATTCATCGTCCGATGACTTAACGTTGGAGGTTTTCTCTTATCCTGAAAGGTGAATGTCTGGTAACTCTAAGCTCTATGTACCCTGTACTCATTTGAACATCATTTCATTCATCGTCCGATATGACTTAACGTTGGAGGTTTTCTCTTATCCTGAAAGATGAATATCTGATAACTCTAAGCTCTATGTACACTGTACTCATTTGTACATCATTTCATGACATCGTGGTAAATGATATACATATGCGGAATGAGTGGGCCCGTTTGTCTGTAGCAGTAAAGTTCTGTTCATACGTAGGGGCGGTCCCCGGATTAGGGAGAGACGGTCTCCCTCTCTCTCTTTTTCACGCATCATCGCATAGCGGGGCGCCGCTTTCAAGTCACACCTTTGTTGTGCATGGACGCAGTTCTCGTCCTCATTACTGTTGGTGTGGTATTTGGTTTTGCCGTTGGGAGGTCGCTAGTTTGATTATGGTGTGTGCCGTGCTAACGAAACCTTAAAACATATTAAAATTCCTCCCATGTAATGAGTTTTAACTTAAATACGGAGGAAGTTAAATGTTAGCGCAGTTTTACACCTGGGAAGGCGTGGTAGTTGGTTACACTGCTTGTTGCATGCTGTCGTGCCTTGTAAAGTACCACGTGGGGATTTAGTCTGTCAAAAAGTAGAGCGGTCCTGTAGTAAACAATGAGAGACGTAGGGGAACGTTGACTGAAGGAGTGTACCAACAGACTTAACTTGAAGTGTGCTGAATGGAGTTTAGCCGTTAACTGTTGCCTTGGTAACATATTGTTTAAACTATGCTACGGAGAGGTTTTGGCACGGATGTTCAAACTTGGTCTGCTGTATCTGTGCTCACAAGTGGAGGCAACCCACGGAGGTGGAAGGATGTGGCGAAATGAGACACCGGGCGGCCGACCTAAGGAGTCATGACACTTTACCAGTTAAACTCCCCGGCATCCCACCCTAATGTGGTCCGGAAATTGTTCCACCAGACCGGGTTTGGAGAATGGAGACCGTCCTTCCGGACCAGGAAGTGTTTACATCTTGTCAGGCAACACCAAGACTCCCGCCAACATTTCTACCCTCAAGTCCGTTTCAGGACCATTGCCGGTTGTGCAAGCCCTGATAAATGGTAGGTGCCCTGTCCTCTGCACTGTCGTAACTCCTTGGAATTACTACTCTTTGTATACTCTGATCTCATCCTTCCTCCGTAGGAGGCCGCAGTTGGGTCATAGGCATAATAGATCAAGTCTGGTCGGAGTGCAATCTATTCCTTACTATCCTATTATGTAGATAGTTAAAGTTGGGTTTTTGGATGCTCCAGACTTAAATGTTTAAAGAGAGAAGCTGAGAATGTCGGCTGTTAAACCTTCAACACGTAGGTACACATCGAGGATAAATTACCACACACTTTCTGTTTATTTCGAGGAGAGGAGAACATTTTTGTACCACGTACCAAGTAGTACGGTGTAGTTTTGCCTTGGCTAGGATTATGTCAGCAGAGGGACAATGACACAGGTCCTGCTAATGCTGGTTTTCCTTGTCCACTTTCAGTTATCACAGGTATCTAGTCTAATGCCTAATGTGGAATTTAAAATGCACTACTTACTCTATGTATCATAATACTTTTTGCAATACTTGATTTGTAATTTAATAATTGTGAACACGTTTGTGTAAGCTAAATTCAATATTCATTTGTCAATTGTCATAGCAACAAGGATAAAACAGATCGTTAATACTTAATGTACCAGTAGGAAGTGACGTAATATCCAGTAGTATAATATTACCTAAAACAGGTTATTAATGAATCCTTAGCAAAATGTACAAACTTATGCATTATTTATACATGTTAGATCTGCAGCTTCTTGGATAGCAATGTCGCTCATTTTGGTAAATTTTACTGCTTTATAATGGCCATCAAAAATAAAAAAGTTCACTTCGACTACATAAAAAAGTGAAACTAAACAGATCTCTTACCCAATGTCTTTATAAACATACAAGTCGAAAACAACAAATATTACAATTGGACATACAGAGCTTACACACGATTACTTATCCCCCCGACCGTGAGGCATTGTTAGTAAATCATATTATAAACGAATGCTCTACCTATAGGACTGTACATAAATCTCCTACGGATGCTCATGCTCTACAATAAGTGTATTTATTTCTACAAGACTGTTTTTTTTTTTGTTGATATTACGTCCTTCAACGTTAAGTCATATCGGACGGTGAATGGAATGGGTGAAATGAGCCCAGGGTTCATAGAGCTTAGAGTTACCTGACATTCGTCTTTCAGGATAAGAGAAAACCCTGAAAAAACCCTGACCGAGTTCACTTCAAGAATATGAAAATCTATTCACTATTACCGGGTCTGGGTAATGAAAAGTAGGAATATACTGCTGTGCAATATCGTTTCTTCACTTCTTTATGAATGTATAACGTACGCCAACTTATTTGTTTATACTGTGGCATAACCTTAAAGTTCCTAAAATGTTAATTGTATCACCAATATGACCAACATATACATTTGTTGTTCGGTGACATTAAATAAATTTATCTTTTAAAAAAAGAAGGCGTTGCTCGTATGATTTAGATGTAGCTTTCATTTGTTCACATTTCAGTTCATTATTTTTTTTCTTAATGTCCAATAAAATATGGAAAAGCAATTACGATTTATTATTGCTTTTTACGGGATTTTCAAGTCTTGAAAAAAAGTAAATGGCCAACTATTAACTGTAAGTTACTTATCACATCTTGTCCCTGCAGGCCTCATATTCCCAAAATGCATGCCTCACCTGATTTATGACAGTTCTTAGTAGATACGTACGCAATATGTACGTGATGCCAACTGTGACCGAAATCGCTCTACGGCACGTGGACTCTTTGCGGATAACAACAACAACAACAACAATAATAATAATAATAATAATAATAATAATAAGAATGATGATATTTATTACTATTATTATTATTATTATTATTATTATTATTATTATTATTATTATTATTATTATTATTATTATTATTATTATTATTATTATTATTATTATTATTATTATTATTATTATTATTATTATTATTATTATTATTATTATTATTATTATTATTATTATTATTATTATTATTATTATTTTGCGCGAAGACACTGACGATTTCTCAAAGCTTGTATATCCACTGCGCAGGCACGTATTTAGAAGTTAATTTCCGGGGGAGGGGGGTCCAACAATTCTACGTTGAATTATTTACTTTTAACAGTTAATTACGGATGTGTTTTTATCATGTTAATAAAAATTAAAAACAAATGTATTGTTACATTCACATGATTTTCTCGTACCCGCACCGCTAGCGTAGATAGTAGCGTGTCTGCCTGACGTTCAGGAGGTCCCGAGTTCGAATCGCGCCCAGGATGAGTTGCCTGCATAAGGTTTTTTCCAAGATTTTTCCTTATCCTTAAAGACGAATGTCGGGTAGTTCTATGCTCCATGGACCCTGGACACAGTTCAGCATCATTTCACCCATTTCAGTCAACGTCCGATATGACTTAACGTTGGAGGACGTAAAATTACACAAAAAAAAAAAAAAAAAAAAAAGACTTTCTCCACCCAAGCTTCTACAAAATTCTTCTTATAAAAAGTTGTTTTCTTGATTCTTTGGATAAAGTCTGTAGAAAGACCTTTAGTTGCACAGTTTTCTTTCTTATAGCTGGAATAAACTGGTATAAATAATAATCAGATATTTAAAAAGCGAACCACTGACTGATGCATTTAAAGTGTTAGTTCTCCTTGAATGAAAAAGGGAATAGGAACTTAGAAGTCAAAAATTAAATACCTTTAAGTAAGTATCTGAGAATTGTAATTACCAACAGATAATATATCGGAATTGGTTAACCTTGCAATACTTTATTGTAATTGACATTATTTGTATATTTTAACAAGTTCTACAACTGCTGTGCAGTAACTTTTCGTTAATTTCTTAAGTTTAGAATAGTTATAGGAACATCACTTCCAGTAAAGTGGACTTCGAGTTTTTCCTCAAAAAATTCACAATTGGGTATCTTAAATATGTTGTGTTTTAATTAAAATTATTGAAGCCATTTTTGGACGATTTTCTTGAAAATCTTCGTTTCGCATCCTTGAAAGATAACGAAATTAAAACCTACATTTCGTATTCCTACAATTTTTGGGTTTTGTAATATGCTATTAGCAAACACAAAAAACATACACACTGGAGCGCGCGTGCGGACATTCTTTTTTAATTTTTGTCTTTGTTCTGGTTTCCTCTAAACTTGCATTCCTGGTGACATCTCGAAATCAAATTTTTAAATGGAATGTAACACGTTTGTACTTACTAAGCACGTGGTAGAGGTACTAAACATTGATGCCGTACACTGACACGAGTCTCTGGTTCACACAGTTTCACTATTCATATAAAGCACGATTGCTCCATTCCGTATCGTCATCAGACAAACTGTTTGGTTATAAATGATTTCAACTGTAGTCCGCCTCCATAATGTGGTGGTACCGTGTTTGACTCCCAGTGAAGAGACAGTGGCCAACCTTGCCGCGCGAGGGGAAGGAAGGCTTACCTCCACCTCATATGAGCGAAAGTTGAGCACCGCTAAAGCGAGTTCCAATTGAGATCAACATAAGTTTCCTGAATTGGACTTTTCACAGGGCTTTTCCTTATCTTAAGAAGACGAATGTCGGATAAAACTTAAGTTCTGGTGGCCGTGGACTGATTTGAGGGTGTCATCCGTTTCATTTACTGCTCAATATGATAATCCGGTTAAAGGATGTTAAAGTATTTAAAAATAAATAAAAAACTAGGTTCCGTATGAAATTATGCAGTTGAAAAAAATAATTGCAATTTTGAGACTGCCAAATGTACATATAACTTGTTACATACCATGAGATGTTTCGAAAACAACTGGTACAAGGAAACTAGAAATTGCCGGAGTCGCGCATTTTATGAGCTCCACGTTCGCTTGTAACCTGATATTTTATCTATGATGCCATGGTTTCTTAGTTGAATAATCAGTGAAATTGAAGTGGTGTTTATCACCTATTCCCAGAATATTCAAATTGTTGTGTCTCAAACGTGAAGCATTTTAATCGGAATCGTTAGACATGTTTTTGAGAACATAAACAATTTACGAAAGTTCTTCCATTTTTTTTTTAAATTTTACATCCTCCAACGTTAAGTCATATCGGAGATGAATGGAATGGGTGAAATAATGCTCTAAAGAGCCCAGGGTCCACAGAGTTTAGAGTTACCCGACATTCGTCTTTCAGGATAAGGGAAACCCCGGAGAAAACCTTATCCAGGTAACTCACCCTGACCAAGACTCGAACGCGAGGCAGACCCGCCTCCACCACGCTACCGAGGCGGGCTTTTTCCATCTAAAGGATGGTTTGGTGTGGAGAAATTTTTTCAAAACCTTCGTGTCACATCTTCGAAACATCCTAAATGTAAATATATCTGCGATTTTTCGTTTTTGAAATACGCTGTTACATTAACGCAATGATACTTCTATAGGTATATCTAGGGTCAAAACTCAGTGCAGTTTACCGATGTACCTGCAATACAATACTTTCTTACTATATAGAGGATAATAAACCTATTGACAGGTTAACAAAATTATAAAAGTAGCAAATATGACTCCAGCCAAAATATACACATGAAATACTGCAGCAATTACTAGAAGTTTCCTAGACATGCAAGATAAATAATATATTAGTAACATTAAAAGGGTCTAACTTGAAAACTCACCACAAAGAGCTGAGAAACTGTTGGAGAGAAGCCTTGTCCATGATGATGTCCATTACAGTCCTTCAGTTTATATGAAAAATATTTTCACACTATTTACACTATGTACACGAAGCTTAAGTAGTGCTATAGTACTAAGTTGATACGCCTGCTTCTCCTGCCCATTATATTTAACACTTCCTCAGGATTTATTTTCTGATCCCAGTGTACAGAAAACAAGGCAAGATTAGTTAAACGCTCATCACTAGTTCTATTTCTGAGGTAAGCTTTGAGCCGTTTCATTGTTGAAAAAGATCTCTCGGCACTGGCAGTTGAGATGGGTAGGGTGGCTAAAATTTTAAGCAGACGATGAATTGAGGGACATAATGCTGTTGAACATGTTAGGAAAGAACTTATGGCATCATTTGGTCTATTTTGTTTCTCTGTGAATTTCCATTTTTGACACCACAACCGATATTCTGCCTGTGTTTCACTGTCACTGATATTTCCGCCTAAATATAAAGAAAGCTTGTTTATAAATAATAACTAAACACTAGTAACACAACTTCACTTATCTTATTTAACTCTTGGGGACCGGTTTCAAAGCAAACATCTGCTTTATCCTCAGCCATTCAGCTTGACACTCACCGGTCCCCAAGAGTTAAATAAGATAAGTGAAGTTGTGTTACTAGTGTTTAGTTATTATTTATAACCTAGTTTACTTCACTGTCAGCAGCTTCAGTTTTTTACATAAAGCTTGTTTAACCTATCAGCTTTAGTTTCTCCTACATTTCTGGGCAATAAAATATCGAAAGCAGACAATACATCTTTGTTCTGTTCAAATCGTTCCTTAAGACTTGAGATCAGTTCGTCAGTGCATGGAATAAAGAGACATCTTCTGAAGTACTCCTCTGCTGTATCTGCTGGGTGATTGCCCCTTTTTGTCTGCTTCCCTGCCAGTCTTTGAATTCTAATTTCAGAGTCAAATGGGGATTTCATAGTGTTTGAACACTTCTCAAAGATTTTGTGAAATTCTTCAACAGCATTCTTTCTTAAAGCTTCCAGCTGCTTTACTACGTCACTGGCATATTCCAAAGCAGAGCTAAGATCATGTTCCGGGCTTTGCAGATACGTAGAAAGGCGGACTGTGAAACACAGAAGTTTCTCGCATGTCGATAGTGAGATTAGAAAGGCACTATTCTCTATGGCCGCCAATAGTTGTGCTGCAGTTTTGGAAATTGATTTGTTGCTTATGGAAAGCTCCTGAAGGCTCTGAACAATCGGTTCTAGAAGTTCCACAAACACAATGACAGAATCATGCCTCTCTACAAATCTTGTATTGCAAAGGCCAATCAGTCTTGATTTCTTACTGGTAGGTAACAGCTCATTAATGCTATTCTTTAAAGCGTTGCCAGCAAAAGGATGATTGCGAAATAAATCACAAATGCCACTCATAGTGCCTAAGCAATTACGAATGTGAGTTTTAGTAAGTGCAGAGGACAACGCTAAATTTAGTCTATGACTAGCACAATGAACAAATAAAGCTTTTGGATATAGCTGTTTCACTTTCGCTTGAACTCCATTGAACTTTCCAGCCATAGAAGAAGCACCATCGTAACCCTGTCCCACCAGATTTCTCAAGGTTAACGCATTCTTGTATAATTGTCTTAGCAATGTTGCTTCCGGTAAGGTATAGGCACAAATCCCACAAAGTCTTCTCTCAAAACATGGTCAGAGCTGACATACCGTAAACAAACAGATAGCTGCTCCGTTCCGGAAATATCCAAAGCTTCATCAGCAATGACACTAAAGCATTCTGCAGCATTTACAGCACTGAGAACCTTTAATCGTACTATTTCGGCACATATGCCCAGGACTTCGTTCTGAATTAAGGGGCTATTATAAGTTGCATTTTTCTTCGCATTAGCCACATGCTTTTCTAATATTTTGTGACCAGCATTATGGCGAAAGCGTAAGAGAGCTCGAAATTTTCCGTCTTTCTTATCAGGCTTTGATAACATTAAGGGACCACTATCTAAATCACCTCTGAGAGGCAGTTCTTCTTGTCCGCAAAATATAATGGTTTTTATTATTGGTAGAAGAGCTTCCCTATTTTCTCTAATTTCTTTTCCCCTCTGACTATTAATCTGAGATGCCACATCTTCTTCCCTGCCATTCTCTATTGCCAAAAACCGCTCGGCTGATAAGACACAGTTTTTATGATAACCACTTGTCTGGTGATTGTTAAATGCTTCTACAGCATCCTTCCATTTACAAAATCGTTTTGTCACCAAATATCCTAAGTTCTGGTGACCGCCTTGACCTACGCCTTGTTTGCTGAAGAGAACGCAGTAACGGCAATATGCCCCACCTATCCGGCCACTTATATTGAAAACTGAGTCTCTTAGAGCCATGCAAACGTACGGGAAACACAAATGAACTATTAGGCTTCAAATCATTTGTGAGTATGTCATACCTAACATCTCTAGGAATATTGACACAGTTTGTTTCTTACAGCAGCATGCCGATATCACAACCGGCATTAAAACTGCGAAGTTCTTCACTCGCGACACGAACACTGCACCTGTCATTTTTAGTTTTTAACTCACCAACTTCAGGTTTAACTTCGCTTAAAGCGCTAGTTCTGCATATCTTGCTCGCATTGGTAGGTTTGAAAAAACTATCGAGTTTTGCGTTCCTCTTCATATCTAAAAAAACCACTGTTTCAAACTGTCGAAAAACACCTTCACAATACGAGAAACGTTTGCTTACTAGCTACACTGCGTTAAGTACGGCTTTTCAACCCTAGCAGGTAGACACTCACATTGGTCAATGACCCTTCCTTCAGTTTAAAGAATAACTCAGTTCTTAATGACAGTCCTAAGGACAAGTTAGATGTGCACAGTCGAAACAAAAGAAAGAGCAGCAGTTTCAGATTCGTTTGATTATTTAGTTGTTGTTAATATTTTTCTCAGAGAAGTTTATTTCTTGTGATATCATTTATTTTGGGATAAAAGTACTTATTAAGAGTTTTCACTGCATTGGAAGGCTTTGTTTAGTACCTAACTATTCC
This sequence comes from Mantis religiosa, assembly GCA_030765055.1. Taxonomy (NCBI): domain Eukaryota; kingdom Metazoa; phylum Arthropoda; class Insecta; order Mantodea; family Mantidae; genus Mantis; species Mantis religiosa. Next base: position 1,803,975 of record JAUKNK010000207.1, read on the forward strand.
CCTTTTTCTCCATTACATGTGAGGATGATAGTTAATGAATATTAACATTCTCTGCAACCCGCCGCTTTAGTATAGTATCGTGTATGATGTATGTGTTTCTCCCAGAGACAGGGTTTCGGTTACCGATTGATGTATCTCCCGGATGAAGTCTCTTCCTAATGTTTCCTCACCACTTGAACCTTTATGTTTGGAAAACTTAGGCTCCTCTCCTGCATTATTTGCTCATTTGTAAAAGTATCTGGGAGATCGCTAATCTGAAAGCCCCGTTGAGAGAGTTTACGTTCACAGTTTCTAAAATATTCTTAATTACCTTGTAGGTATATCGCATTTAAAGAATAATTTTATCATCATCATCATTATCATCGTCATCATCATCATTATCATTAGTATTATTTATTATTATTATTATTATTATTATTATTATTATTATTATTATTATTATTATTATTATTATTATTATTATTATTATTATTATTATTATTATTATTATTATTATTATTATTATTATTATTATTATTATTATTATTATTATTATTATCCTCATTATTATCATTATTATTATAAAACCGTTATTCGAGTGTTATTCGTTGTTCCACTGATCATTAAGTTTCGGCACATGAATGACGGCTGCAGGCCTTAGATGTAGAATACCGCCGTTTTAAATAACCGTAAAATGTAAACATTTATTTGTCGTATATTTGGTAATTGATCTTGATTTTTTAATTAGTATAAAAGTTGTTGATATAATTATGCAGGTTGCTCGTATAACTTACAGAATTTGACGCCATTTTTCACTTAAAACGTTACACTTACACGTGGAACAAATGTAATGTAGTTCTGACAAAGAATACGTAATTGTATTTTACTAGCTTAACTTTTGCATAATCTTGAGCATAAAAATAAATAATCCAACCATATTTTCTTTAAAACCCGCAGCCCTCGATGTTAATGAGGACTGTTAATCCACATGCATTAATAAACCAGACTATCTGTAAGCAGTGGAGAGTGTTGCGTTACTGAAATTAGTTATTTTTATTAATGCGTATCTCACGTACATCGCATGTTCATTAGGTGCAGTATCTAGTGTTGCATACTGTATTCATGGGATCCAAAGGCCCTCGTTGTCGACGATCCTTAAACCCCAAATCACTCATTCACTAACTGTATTCAGTTATAAATTCAATAACAGTACTATATTCATGCTGTTTATTTTTCAGCGGACTGTGCTTCTACCACCGTACTTGACCTTGGATATAGGAAATGCCAGAAAGTTGAAAAGAAACAGTTCTCGATTAGGGGCGGAATCCTTTACATTTACAGTTGTTCCGTACGCACCCTTCACCCTTTATAACATCATGTCTACCTGACAGTGAATAGAGACGTTAAGATGAGAAGCTCGAATAAACTTTTTTGATTTATTTTAAAGTGAGCTTTATTTAACAAAATTAAAACGACAGTTCATCTGGGGTCCCGGACCCCCTGGAGCCCCCCCCCCCTTAAATACGTCCCTGCAACTGCGGGCCGAAGTTCAATGCCCTTTTTCCCCATTTCCCTCCATTCAAAGCGTCGGTCTGCCATCTATGATCACATGACTTCCCTTTACCATGTTGGATACGAACTCTGCACACATCACACTAATAGTACATTTTTACCCCTCGTATTACAATGACTCCCCCCCCCCCCCCAAATGCTACAAACAAAGACAGTTGTAAGCTTTCTCAAACGTTTTTACAAAGGCGAATGTCTTCTACATATACAATTCACAATTGCACGAGGAACAGTATCTCAATTTGACAAATATCAGTGGCGAAGCGTGCAGTGAGGCGCTTCCCACAAATTTCAAGAAGAAAACAATGCATGCCAAATATAATTTTATTTGCTCTGGATACATTTCCACATCCGTGGTGCTGTGAACAATTTGACAGTTGCTTAGATTCCAGTGACCAGTTCCGTGAGCTCATACGCATTCGTAACCTTCAATACTTCGTAGGTTCCCGGAAGCAATCGTAACACTTCGGTAGTTAGGAAGCACTGATAGATTTTGTCACGTTTAGTCTCTGTAGCGCTCTGTGGCGCTTTTAAACACAACTGTAAGTATATTTTAATAGCACCACTAGTAGTGTATTACGTAGATTGGTATTTAGCGGTGAAGGTTTAGGTTATTAGAGAAAGGTGTGACTTGTATACCTTCTCCATTTAGTTCACACGATGTGGTCAAACCGTATGCGGGAATTCGGAAACAGAAAGTCAAAAGTTGAGTGCGAAATTTTAATAAAGATAGCTATAAATGTGTTACAGTAGAGCCAAATGTTAGTTATTGTTCCTACACGACATTGGGTGGGACAACGGTTCATATTTCTAGAACGACATGATAATAATTTGAAGAAGACAAGTTTGTGGTTTTCCTCTTGAAGAAGCAGGATGTTTTTAGACGGATATGTTGATTGTATCGCCGATATAGTTTTTGCTGGGCGTCTTCTTCAACCAGTAGCCGACGCACCATATTCCTGTCTACAGTTGGTCAGTATTACATTGTCTTTTTAACATATTATTACCATTCTAAACTTTTCAGATAATCTTGTCTTACACAATCATTACATTTCAGCTTTTCTTCCGAGGTATTACTTGAAAAACGATATATGAATCATATCGGACCACGAATGAAATGATGTTCAAATAAGTACAGGGCACATAGAGCTTAGAGTTACCAGACCTTCATCTTTCAGGATAAGAGAAAACCTCCAACGTTAAGTCATATCGGACGATGAATGAAATGATGTTCAAATAAGTACAGGGTACATAGAGCTTAGAGTTACCAGACCTTCATCTTTCAGGATAAGAGAAAACCTCCAACGTTAAGTCATATCGGACGATGAATGAAATGATGTTCAAATGAGTACAGGGTACATAGAGCTTAGAGTTACCAGACCTTCATCTTTCAGGATAAGAGAAAACCTCCAACGTTAAGTCATATCGGACGATGAATGAAATGATGTTCAAATAAGTACAGGGCACATAGAGCTTAGAGTTACCAGACCTTCATCTTTCAGGATAAGAGAGAACCTCCAACGTTAAGTCATATCGGACGATGAATGAAATGATGTTCAAATGAGTACAGGGTACATAGAGCTTAGAGTTACCAGACCTTCATCTTTCAGGATAAGAGAAAACCTCCAACGTTAAGTCATATCGGACGATGAATGAAATGATGTTCAAATAAGTACAGGGCACATAGAGCTTAGAGTTACCAGACCTTCATCTTTCAGGATAAGAGAAAACCTCCAACGTTAAGTCATATCGGACGATGAATGAAATGATGTTCAAATAAGTACAGGGCACATAGAGCTTAGAGTTACCAGACCTTCATCTTTCAGGATAAGAGAAAACCTCCAACGTTAAGTCATATCGGACGATGAATGAAATGATGTTCAAATAAGTACAGGGCACATAGAGCTTAGAGTTACCAGACCTTCATCTTTCAGGATAAGAGAAAACCTCCAACGTTAAGTCATATCGGACCACGAATGAAATGATGTTCAAATAAGTACAGGGCACATAGAGCTTAGAGTTACCAGACCTTCATCTTTCAGGATAAGAGAAAACCTCCAACGTTAAGTCATATCGGACGATGAATGAAATGATGTTCAAATTAGTACAGGATACATAGAGTATAGAGTTACCAGACATTTATCTTTCAGGATAAGAGAAAACCTCCAATGTTAAGTCATATCGGACGATGAATGAAATGATGTTCAAATGAGTACAGGATACATAGAGCTTAGAGTTACCAGACCTTCATCTTTCAGGATAAGAGAAAACCTCCAACGTTAAGTCATATCGGACGATGAATGAAATGATGTTCAAATGAGTACAGGGTACATAGAGCTTAGAGTTACCAGACCTTCATCTTTCAGGATAAGAGAAAACCTCCAACGTTGTCATATCGGACGATGGATGAAATGATGTTCAAACGAGTACAGGGTACATAGAGCTTAGAGTTACCAGACCTTCATCTTTCAGGATAAGAGAAAACCTCCAACGTTAAGTCATATCGGACGATGAATGAAATGATGTTCAAATGAGTACAGGGTACATAGAGCTTAGAGTTACCAGACCTTCATCTTTCAGGATAAGAGAAAACCTCCAACGTTGTCATATCGGACGATGGATGAAATGATGTTCAAACGAGTACAGGGTACATAGAGCTTAGAGTTACCAGACATTCATCTCTCAGAATAAGAGGAAACCTCCAACGTTAAATCATATCGGACGATGAATGAAATGATGTTCAAATGAGTACAGGGTACATAGAGCTTAGAGGTACCAGACATTCATGTTTTAGGATAAGAGAAAACCTCCAACGTTAAGTCATATCGGATGATGAATGAAATGATGTTCAAATGAGTACAGGATACATAGAGCTTAGAGTTACCAGACCTTCATCTTTCAGGATAAGAGAAAACCTCCAACGTTAAGTCATATCGGACGATGAATGAAATAATGTTCAAATGAGTACAGGATACATAGAGTTTAGAGTTACCAGACATTCATCTTTCAGGATAAGAGAAAACCTTCAACGTTAAGTCACATCGGACGATGAATGAAATGATGTTCAAATCAGTACAGGGCACATAGAGCTTAGAGTTACCAGACATTCATCTCTCATGATAAGAGAAAACCTCCAACGTTAAATCATATCGGACGATGAATGAAATGATGTTCAAATTAGTACAGGATACATAGAGTATAGAGTTACCAGACATTTATCTTTCAGGATAAGAGAAAACATCCAATGTTAAGTCATATCGGACGATGAATGAAATGATGTTCAAATGAGTACAGGATACATAGAGCTTAGAGTTACCAGACCTTCATCTTTCAGGATAAGAGAAAACCTCCAACGTTAAGTCATATCGGACGATGAATGAAATAATGTTCAAATGAGTACAGGGCACATAGAGCTTAGAGTTACCAGACATTCATCTCTCAGGATAAGAGAAAACCTCCAACGTTAAGTCATATCGGACGATGAATGAAATAATGTTCAAATGAGTACAGGGCACATAGAGCTTAGAGTTACCAGACATTCATCTCTCAGGATAAGAGAAAACCTCCAACGTTAAGTCATATCGGACGATGAATGAAATGATGATCAAATGAGTACAGGGTACATAGAGCCTAGAGTTCTTAGATATACTAAAAAGCATCTTTATTCCGGGAACCTCAAGATCAATATTTTCGCGGTAGTATGTAATAGTTTCTCTATACGTAATGATAAAATCTAAATTTATTTTTAATTTTAAATTTTAATTATTAAAAATTATTAATTTTAAATTTTAGATCGTTTAAAATATTAGTTTGTTCATATAAATGTAACTTTGGAAATCTTGTCTCAGGGTAGCTGAAAACTTTTGACTTAGGACTTTTTGATTTGAGTAAAATAGCTTCGTATATCTCCTGTTTGTCGGTAGAAAATGAGACATGAATTTGAGCAAAGATCATTTCATTCTAGAAGAGCATTTCATGACAGGGTATGAACTCGTGACCTTCTGTCTCTGGCTGGAAACAATGTCCTCTCTGAATGATGTAGACAAAGAACACGTCAATCCAAACATTTGCAGAAGTACATTTTGCCTGAGCCTCATTGTAGCAACAGAATCAATGACGAAGGTGAAAAAAAAAAAAACTATCTACTTCAAGATGAACATTATCTTATTGTAGTTACAAGGGAATACAGTAGACTTTAAGTGATAGTCAAATGTTTTGGTCGTTATTTGATGTATACATGACTTTCTCTACTCTTGTACAAACACTTATTGCTCTATCTACTTCAAGATAAACATTATCTTATTGTAGTTACAAGGGAATACAGTAGACTTTAAGTGATAGTCAAATGTTTTGGTCGTTATGTGATGTATACATGACTTTCTCTACTCTTGTAGAAACACTTATTGCTCTATCTACTTCAAGATAAACATTATCTTATTGTAGTTACAAGGGAATACAGTAGACTTTAAGTGATAGTCAAATGTTTTGGTCGTTATGTGATGTATACATGACTTTCTCTACTCTTGTAGAAACACTTATTGCTCTATTTACTTCAAGATAAACATTATCTTATTGTAGTCAAGGGAATACAGTAGACTTTAAGTGATAGTCAAATGTTTTGGTCGTTATTTGATGTATACATACTTTCTCTACTCTTGGACAAACACTTATGCTCTATCTACTTCAAGATAAACATTATCTTATTGTAGTTACAAGGGAATACAGTAGACTTTAAGTGATAGTCAAATGTTTTGGTCGTTGTGTGATGTATACATGACTTTCTCTACTCTTGTACAAACACTTATTGCTCTATCTACTTCAAGATAAACATTATCTTATTGTAGTTACAAGGGAATACAGTAGACTTTTAGTGATAGTCAAATGTTTTGGTCGTTATGTGATGTATTCATGACTTTCTCTACTCTTGTACAAACACTTATTGCTCTATCTACTTCAAGATAAACATTATCTTATTGTTCTTATCTAATCATTATGTTATCTAATTTCATAAACATCATCTCTCATTATCTTATATAAACATTATCTTACAAGGGAATACAGTAGATTTTAAGTGATAGTCAAATGTTTTGGTCGTTATTTGATGTATACATACTTTCTCTACTCTTGGACAAACACTTATTGCTCTATCTACTTCAAGATAAACATTATCTTATTGTAGTTACAAGGGAATACAGTAGACTTTAAGTGATAGTCAAATGTTTTGGTCGTTATTTGATGTATACATACTTTCTCTACTCTTGGACAAACACTTATTGCTCTATCTACTTCAAGATAAACATTATCTTATTGTAGTTACAAGGGAATACAGTAGACTTTAAGTGATAGTCAAATGTTTTGGTCGTTATGTGATGTATACATGACTTTCTCTACTCTTGTACAAACACTTATTGCTCTATCTACTTCAAGATAAACATTATCTTATTGTAGTTACAAGGGAATACAGAAGACATTTAGTGATAGTCAAATGTTTTGGTCCTTATGTGATGTATACATGACTTTCTCTACTCTTGTACAAACACTTATTGCTCTCTTATTGACAGACAAGGGCCCTGCAAGATTAGACAGGATTAGACAAGTTCAAGAGCATTAAACAACGTGTTTTTGATGACAGAATAACTAACTCGCTCTGTCCATTTGAAATCTGTGAGCATGGGTTTCCAATACTACGGCTGCAGAAATTGGTTAGTCGAATGTTCAGCAGGTGGCAGGCTTGTAGAGACGCAGAGGCAGCAACCTGACACACGAGGGCTATACTGAACAGGTTCAGAAGGCTTTGTTTCTAAAAACAAAGAATTTTTTTTTGCATTTGACACATACTTTGTAATGTCTTGCGACTTAATTTTAATTTCTTTGAATTGGTCTAACATTTGTTAATGATTATTTAATATTTTGTGATCCCCAGAAAATAAATTTGACTAGAGAACATTCCCGGGCAATGATTTTAAATCGTCATTAATACGTAAACAATGTGAAGATGTTCTTAGAAATGCATTTGTCGAGCTCCCATCTAAGACTAGAATTTATAATTGTTATAGCGAATTCAGAAGAGGAGTTGTTGTTAGTGATGAATTTCAATAAGGATTATGTCCAAGAAGTGTTGTTACCGATGTAAATATTGTCCTTGTTAGAGCAATGTACATCCTGGACGTTGGTAATGTGTTAAATACGAAACATTTTACATCAACCATTAGACGTGAGAAAAGTTTGTTTTCATAAACTGACTACCGATCAAAAATAACAGAAAAATTCCAAGACGACGCTTCAAATTTGGTTTGTAATAACTTTACTCATGATGAATCTTGTATTTATTATTATAAAACAAAAGTCAATCGACTCAAACATAACCTAAGTGTACAAAGTTCCATTGCGTTGGTAAGAAGATGGTTGTTACTGTATCATTAGAAGATAGACGTTACTGTACAGATATGTCTGTGTACTGTACATTTTTTTTTTTTTTTTTTTGATCAGTGCTGAAAAGTAAAAGTAATAAATACATCATGACAACAAAATAAAACTAAAGATATCCGATTGCCCTAAAGGTCATCACTATACATTCCTGACTTACCCCCTTGTGATTTCCAAAAATGGAAGATATTAAAGATAAAATGCGTGGATTTACTTTTCTTCATCACTGTTTTAAGCAGTTCTCAAAAATGTATTAATGTTAAAGGAGAATATTTTGTAAGACAAAGTCATCTAATTTTTAAAAAAGTGATCCTTGTTTGATGTTCTAAAACCGTTGAGTGCGACTTTAGCGTTATCTAGATAGAAGACAAACGGGGCTCGCTTTGATATAGACGTGCCTAAGGCTGCGGTCGTGTCTAAGAAAACCCGCAAAGTTAAGTCATGACCCATATTCATGATGGCAGGACTTATTAGAAGCGTTTTCATTTGTTTCAATCAAGTTCTCTTTCTTTTGCTCTTTTAACTGTTCGCTGCGTGAAATTGGACTGAGTTTTTAGTGTTAGATCTTTGGGAAAATGAACATTGACATGAGCTTAGGAAGACAGTGCTGTTATCTCGTTGATGTGTCGAGTGAATGAAAATAATCCGTGTTCTGTCACTTACGTTTAACATGTTCTTATAACAAAATTAACTATACCTATTCGGATGATTTCGTACTGTTTTTGAAATGTCACTGTCACTTAATAACCAGCCCCCGCAGCAGTGTAGGTGGTAGCGTGTTTGCCTCACGTCCCGAGTTCGAATCCATATCAGGGTGAGTTATCTGGATAAGTTGAATGTTTGGTAACTCTAAGCTCTATTGGACTCATTATAACATCATTTCATTTATCCGATATGACAACATTGGTGGGGTAAACAAATCAGCGTAGCTTCTTCACTTACTGCCCATTGCCATACTCACTGATATATTCACTGACTCGCTTCGAGAGAGCACTTGCCGTAGGAACTTTGCAGAACGTTCTAGATGTCTAAACTCCCAGAAGGTTCTGGCGATATTAAGACAGGTTGGGTGGTTGTGTTGCAGTGATGGGGCAGAACGTGGCTCAGCCCAGCTTGTGATATGGTCACAATGAGTTCTGAGAAGGGGGCCGCCCGGCGGAAAGCAGAATCCAGCAATGGCGGCCAGACAGGAGCGGGCTCCACGACCACAGCACACCCGGTATCAACCGTGCCCACCTCGGAGGAATCACCAAACAACCTTGTGTACAGAAAGGTAAGTCAGCAACGTTACCGTCCTAGGCTCAGACAGGACCCGAGCATTAATAATAATAATAATAATAATAATAATAATAATAATAATAATAATAATAATAATAATAATAATAATAATAATAATAATAATAATAATAATAATGATAATAATAATAATAATAAATACATGTTATTGCCAATATACGTAACGCTGCAAATAAAGTAGCTACACGAAAATCCCTGGAGGATTGGACAAAAGAATATATTAACTATACGTTTTAAAAGAAATGAATTAAATACGCAATCAATTCTCGTATAATTAAATAAACTTTATGTTAAAAAGGCAAAGTTTTAGAAAGTTTAAACCCATATATATATATATATATAAATTACACGAATTACAGTTGAAGTGTTGGTGCACATTGAAAGTACCAATTGCCAAAACAGGATTACCAAGAGAGAGGATAAGTCTCGCTTTCTCATTAGCAAACTTTTGTATTCCAAATCATTTTCAATAGCAGTCACTAGATGAACGCAAATAGTCTTCAATTGTTACTGTCTAGCGCGAGAGCCACCTGGTGGTAGGAGTAGATATGTTCACAGCTCTATTTACATTCGTGAAGGTGTTCAATTTGTTTAGAAGTGCTACGTTCTCTCCTTTAGATGAAGACATTGTCAGCTGATATGTGTATTCTGTCATAATCAGTTTCTCTGAGTTTATTTTTCTTGTTAATTCTGCTAACAGTTTGTCCAATATCTGCACAAAGCTATTCCGCAGAGTATAGTGTGCACCATCATTTCTTGGTTCGGTTTCATCAAAGAACTTCTTTTGTTTGGGTCTGCTACTAACACTTATACGTATTACCTGACAATTTAATTTCATTTAACAAGTGTACCACTATCTCAGCATCCTTATCCCCCGATTTTACCTTTTAACTAACATTGTTGTCTCTTTCTAGAATGTTTGCCATACTGCAGTGATAAAAGTCACTTCAGAAGAAAGCAGTTTTCTCAGAATTCCTTTTGCTTCCTGTCTAGCTGTAGATTTCTCGCCTTCATCTTCTCTTATACGTTCTAAAGTCTTGGTAATGGCTTCATGTGTTTGCATACATTCTCTGGAATAACCATCTTGATCGAGAGAAAGGTTTCTCAAAGTAAAAACTGACTCGGAGATAATCCAAAGATATGTTGATTCTTAGATAAAAGTATACAAGTTTTGTAGCAAATCAAAAAAGGATGTAGACAATATGCAGCACTTGATCCCACCGAGTAAGCTGTAAAATAAAGTAACGGATTGGCAACATTTTCAAATTATAGTCAGTTATATAGTGTAGGCCGTGGGAGCGTTGTTTAAGGACATTCTTCCTACCTAAGAATAAAACTTAGTTGATGCACGTATGCCAGTTGAGCAGTCCACAAGAAGTGAATTAAAGTTGGAATCTTTCACTTACGTTACCTGTTGTTTGCCATAATTTCAATGAGTTTGTCATAGATAAGTAGGAAGTCTGTCCCTTTCAACAATGGGTCAAACTCGAATAAAAGTTCCAGTAATATTAGGAAATGCTCATTGTTAAAACACCCAAACTTGATACTTGTAAAGGTTAGCACGCAATTACAATGAGCGTGAGAACTTTGGCGTAACAGTCAGTATAACCAACTGTCGCAATTTGTGATGTACAAGGAGGTTAAACCAGTCACGCTCTACCATGTCCCCTTTCATTAGCGATGTAGAGACATCTCTGTTTGTCTGTAATTGTTTGTGTTTTGTTTCATCATTCGCCACCCACAAACATGAAACATCGTATGTGCCGCTACCGCTCTCTCTCGGTTATGTGAGAGGAAGACTTCATGTGCTAATTTGGATATTTTGAGCCATTTTCAGTCAGCACTGTTGTCAATACAATGCTCAAATACGACTCTGCCCAAACATTGCTATGGAATATCTCTCACGGGTACCGTTTTTAAAACATAACCTACAACATTACAGTTTTACACCAATGAAGAGTTAACATTTATTATTAAATCGCAGAAAATGTTACTCTACGGTATTTGAAGTTAAATTTTAACTCAACATGATATTATACACGGTTGAAGTCTGACAGTTCAGGAGTAGAAACTGCAGCTCGACCAATGAAATATTTTGTATCGATGTTGATGGGAGAGAGCGAGGTATTTCTTATAACCGCTTACCCTTACAGAGGGGCGCAGACACCTACCCCGATTTACAGAGAAAAAACTCCCGCCGAAACAAACAATTGGAGAGACAGAGTATTCGAGGGATGGAGTTATAGATTACAGCTAATTTGGGAGAAACTGACAAAAAGGATCTAGCCTCCATTGAAGGAGTAAAAGCAAAATTTCTAAAAGCGGCAATGGATGTTTGGAATACACGCCATCGCACCTATTATACGAATTAGTATAAATAGCAGCTTTATTGTTTTTAAGGATAACTACTGATTTTTAAAATCTGATACTCGACATTCACTTTATGAAAAGCTATTAACTCGGTAGTAGTTTTGTGTGCATAAAGCAACACGATGTACCGTGAAATAGAGGTTGTTGTCTACTGATGTACAGTCGTGAAGCACAGAGTAAGTAAACAGATACGAGGGCAGTCCAGAGAGTATTTAAGCGTGTTTGTCTGTAGCGTGCACAGTGCTCAATGATCTGCTAGCTCTACAAAAAACACCGTACTGTCGTACGTTTGCTAGATATAACCTCAAAACATGAGCACCACAACAGAAAATACCGCCAAGTGTAAGGTGCGCGGTGTTATAAGATTTCTTCTATCAAAGCATCACTCAGCAGCCAAAATTCATCGTGAATTGTGTGCAGTATATGGGTAAAGATGTCCGTCAATGGATAGGATTTGTTTTAATTGAAGAACAAGTATTTATGAAGAAAGCAGGAGTGGTAGGTCTACTCTTATCAATGATAACCTGATCAGCAATATGGATTCGTGAGAACCGTCGTTTCACTTTAACGGAATTTTCTGATCATTTTCCCGAAATTTCTCGGAGTCTTTTGCATGAGATAGTGACCAAGCACGTAGGCTATCACAAGTTTTGTGCTCGTTGGGTACCAAAACTGCTGACTGGCAACCACAAAACCAAAAGAATGAGTTCTGCCATAGAGTTTCTTCCTTGGTATGTTGAGACAAAATGGCAGTCAATCAATGGGAACATACCGCTTCTCCAAGACACAGACAGCCCGTCAACCTTTGCGAAGAAAGTCATGGCTACTGTTTTTTGGGGATAACAAATATCCAAAACAAGCGTCGTGGTCCATCTGGTGTTGTGTTTCTGCATGACAATGCTCGCTCGCACACAGCTCGAAAAACAAATGAACTTCGCCAGTTTCAAGTGGGATGTTTTTGACAATCCTTCCTGCAGCCCGAACTTGACTTCCAATGATTTTCATCTGTTCCCATACATGGAAAACAATGGCTCGCATCTCAGCGCTTCGCCAATGACGAGCTTCATCACGCCGTCACAGTTTGGGGTAGTTTAATGCAAAGGGTATTTGAAAGACTGCTAAAAGGTATGACAAATGCTTGCATTTGTTAGGAGAACGAGTGGAAAAACACGAAAAATGTTGTAGTCTCAAAACATACCAATAAAAGTTTTATATTTCAACTGGTTTAATTTTCATTTCTAAACGGAGGTTACTTTCTGGACCACCCTCGTATATCACGTCTTGAGTTGTTTCTGCTAGATGGTTAACACTGCATGTTACACGAGTCCTTCGCACATTGTTTTGTATTTAGATGCAATAGTCTTATGTTATGCGCTTACAGTCAACAACTGTAAGTCCAGGGACCACATTTAAGGCAATAACATGATTATCTTGCAACAATTTTCAATAATGCAAAACTAAAACAGTTAAAACTTTCAAAGGTTTTTCTTAATGTATTAAATACACAGTGATAGCACCAAGCATTGAAAATATCAACATATTTATTATTCATTATTATTATTATTATTATTATTATTATTATTATTATTATTATTATTATTATTATTATTATTATTATTATTATTATTATTATTATTATTATTATTATTATTATTATTATTATTATTATTATTATTATTATTATTATTATTATTATTACTATTACTATTATTATTATTATTATTATTATTATTATTATTATTATTATTATTATTATTATTATTATTATTATTATTATTATTATTATTATTATTATTATTATTATTACTACAATACAGGGTGTAACAAAAAGGTATGGCAAAAATGTGTGAAAACATCTCTTGCGGATAGAAGTTAAAAATGTTTTATGTACATAGGTTCAGATATCTTTGTTTCCTTTTAGAGCACTTTTTCTACAGCTGAACCCCCTACAAGTACAGTTAATGACAGAAAGGTGGAAAAACAGAAAATCACAGCACATATTCCAAATGGCCTCCATTAGCTACAATGCATCCATCAACCCGCCATTGCATGGACTCTCTAATGTACTGAGTTACGTCTGGAGAATTTCATATTGACTGGCAGCCTTCCACAACATGAGCACAAAGAGTCTCTACATCTGGAACTGGAGTTGTATAACAAGATATTTCAAATGCCCCCACAAATGAAAATGTAGTGGGTTTAAGTCAGGCAAGTGTGGAGGCCACAGAACTGTTCCACCTCTTCCTATCCATCTAGTAGAAATCCTGAAATGAGGAGGAGCTCCATTGTGCATTAACTGAGTACTGGTGCCTAACAAATGGACTGTAGCACATTGACAACAATGTGAAATGTATCACCTTCACCCAATTTAACCAGAATGTAAAAGTGAATGTTTGCTACTGTGCAATTAAACCACTGTTCTCTTTTGGGGTTATAGCTACAGGACAAATCTCCCTGTGTAAGCAAAGTTGTAGAAAAGGTGCTCTACCCTGGAAATAATTTCTGGATTATAACATTTTTATCCTCTGTATACAAGAGACGTTTTTCCAAAGTTTTGACATAGCTTTGTCTTACACCCTGTATAATGCAGCTATTGATGTCTGTGAGAAAAATCTGCTACATTTTCTATCACTATAAAAATGATAGCAAAGATATCTGCTACTATAAAATTGCCCCCATTCTTGTAAACTTTGTGAAGCATGCGGTAGAGTTCCTGTCCTCATAGTGCCTGTGCTGAGTCTAGTAACATGTCTTGTTTTAATTCCAACGACAATAACCTGCTTTTATATCTCATATAGTATAATGTGTTACAGATGGAGCAGATTGTGGAGAGAATGCAAGATGAAGTTACTGGGGTACCAGTTAAAACAGTGAAGAGTTTCATGTCAAAGATTCCGTCAGTGTTCACTGGTAATATGTTGCATTCATTAATCACTTGTACAAACACCCATTCTTCCCTCTATTTGTTCTTAATTGAGGTACATTTTATCATAGATGGAGTAAAATGACACTATCCTGCATTTTGAAACTTTTTTCTTGCAGCAAGGGATCTAATATGCGGTTTTAAATAATTTAGGGTCACTAAATATGAATCTGTTATTTGTTTCTACATATCACATAGGTTCTCTTGCAGTAGGTACTCCAAAATAGAGTTATAAGAATAAAAAGCACTAAAAAAATTATGATAAGTTTGGAAATATTATAGACAAAATGTATTGATATTTTGTAAATAGTCTACGAATATATTCCACTACTTTTGGTGAGAGGGGGTGAAATAAATACTATATAAGTGCCAATACCTAGGGTCAAAACAGAATCTGTTGGTTTACGCACATTGCTGAAATGCACAGGTTCATGATTTCTGTGCCCTAGCAATTAAATGTGACCAAAGAATTCACGAAGAGGCAATATATACGTTCAGCAACATCAGAAGATGTTATTACAGGAAAAAATTGTAGACTCCTTTAGTGCGAACAGTCGTAGATGTCCCTTTTGGCTACTTAGTGTCTGGCTGCTGCATGTTTGCCATCCCTTTTCAAACACCAACAGTAGTTGGCCATAATTGGTACATTCCACCTCCCCTGGTGTCTTCTTTCTGCCTCCTTGATGTCTTGGCGAAACCTCTCTCCCACGTCTTCACTGACAACTGCAGGGTTTTCAGGAAAGCATTCGAGATGAGAATAGTAAGACAGTAAATCATGATAAGCGCAAAAACTTGGTGTGATACAGGGAAACCAGTGTTATTTCTGAAATCAGGAGACCTTATCTAGTCATAATCACTTATCAGATACTTTGCTGCAAAAACCATGCTGGGTAGTGCAATCAGATTGCAGAAAAACAGATCATAGTGATCAGGGTTGTAAACTCAGTCTTGTATTGTTCAATTAGCTGGTCTGCTTATTTAAATAAGCGGAAAATTGAGGTACTAAAGGAATTTGACTATCTAGGAATATGACTATGTTACAATAGGAGACGGGAATGTCAACGACTTCTTGATAATGCTGTTAAGTGGAGGCAAAATCCGTTGAAAGAAAATTTGTGGTATGTGAAGTACAGAGTGTCTCAGTCGACTCATTGTATCATTTAATTATTACATTACTTCACAGTGTTAATTCTAATTTTCCTTAAATGTTTGTTTGTTATTCTTTCCAGGCTCAGATCTTATCATGTGGATGATGAAAAATCTGGATGTCGACGATCAAGGTTAGTTTCATGTTTAGCATATCATGAGATGTAAGTTCAAAGGAAAGGGAAACATACGAGCGGGACATAGAGCATTTTTAGAATGCCATGTGTCTGAAAATAAATGAATGTGTTTATGCACTTCCTAATGTGTTTTGACCTCACTGTTGTGTACTTTGTTTGATTTGCTCTAATAGTTATTATTATTATCATTGGCCCCATCAAAAGTAAGGTAAACGTCTTGGGGAAGCAGCATTTTAGTGCTTCATTGCATGCTTCGCCACTGCCCTACACACGCACGCGCACGCGCACGCGCACACGCACACGCACACACACACACACACACACACACACACACACACACACACACACCTTTTTTCTGGAAATTTCTTTTTTGGGGTGGGGTTCATATGATTTCAAACATCTGTTTCAGATGAAATATCAGTATTAATTGGATAAAATATCATAATTCCCCTATTTTCTATAAAATTGAACTTAGTAGAGAAGATTAAAATACATCAGTTTTTTCTCAAATTCTAAATGACATTAGAAATTAACAGAGTTAAAAAAAAATCATAATTGCTATTTATTACATAATGTGATGCTTTTGTTTCAGTGGAGGCTCTTCATGTCGCTCACCTGATGGCAGCACATGGCTATTTCTTTCCCATTGATGACCATATGCTCACTGTCAAGAATGACAACACATTTTATCGTTTTCAGGTAAGTGAGGTTACGTTCTCTCAGTTTAAACTCTTTTCTATTTTCAGGCTGTTCACATAACAATGACTACAATATAACGAGTATTTTACAAGCAGTCTAATGTAGATAAATATTTTATTTCTATATGTAAAATGAAATAAAAATGTAAATTAACTTAGTATTGGGTGTGTAAACTCTCTGATTCTATTACTGTGGTACATGGATGAGAACAAATGCCTAGTGAATGTTCACGACAGGATACTTTGCATTATATACCAGTACCATTCATAGCCTGAGTGTTTACATAACCAATAATAAGGCAATTTTCTTATAATATTGCATTTATTTTGAAAACAACAAGAATATGTTATTTACTTATTTATAAAGAAGTGTGTTTATAATATTATTATTTACCTTCTGCAAGAAAAGCAAAAGGCATTGCTTTTAAAATAACAATAATAAAAAGAAACATGCACATCAAGGATTGGTCCACTTACGAGACACATGTGTTTTACTGCTCGGCTACCATATCACATAGCTTTGAAATGAAGTCAAAGTGGTATTACAGCATGTATCCTAAATGCAGTGTCAGCGAATGCTTCTGATGTTTTCAGAATCCATCTTTGTTTCTGGTAGCTGCTCTTTTTTGTGTAAGGCTGAGTAATGAAGGTAATGTTAAAATATTTAAATGCATTTCTACAAGTATTTCTTTTCTGTATTCCTGACATTAAACATATTGATCTTTTTTGCAGCCTAAATAGTCTTAAAGATAATGCTTCTTTTGTACATTATGTGCATTGTACATAATGCTATTAAACATACTTTGATACCACCAGTTATTGAGATATAATTGGTATCAAGGTCCCATCCCTAGTTCTTGTTGTTTATAAAGTTTGTAATTTTGTTGTGTTACAGACGCCATACTTTTGGCCGTCCAACTGTTGGGAACCAGAGAATACAGACTATGGTGAGTAACACAATAAAGAACATATGGGTATCTTGAAGCTAATACATTTTATATAGTCTATAGAGTGGTCGAGAAGTTTCTAACCATATCTAGGAAGTAGCAAACTAATTCGAATTAAAGTTTTATAATATCAAAGAAGACACTGTAATTGAACAAATTCATTCTCCACAACAACTGCTATTGCAGAACTCTATCATGAAATACTGAAAGAACGTGATAAGAATTAAAAAACAATAACAGGAATACTCCTAGACCTTTCCACTGCTTTTGATAGTCACATACAACTACTAGGTAAATCACAAAAATATGGTATTAGGGGTAAATTTCATGAAATTCTAAAACCCTTCCTTCTATTAGATTGAAAACACTGTATAAAAATCCATTACCAGCAAGAATGCATAGTAGTATCTACTAAATTCAGTTAAGAATTCATAAAAGTGGGTGTTGCACAAGGGTCTGTGCTTGGACCACCCCTACTTCTGCTGTATATACGAGGATCAGCTGATAAGTCCTGTGCCTCACATAGAGATGGCCCATTGGACCAGTTTGACGGATAGCATCATATAGTTTAACTTTAGAATAGCTTGTATCCATAATTATAGGTCAGTAGCTTGTTTAGTTTTTAAATGACAACATTTTAAACAAGGCAATTGTAGAGGTTTCACGAAAATGGGGGATTTAAAAACGAGCAATGATTAAATACTTCCATTTGAAAGACTAATGTCTAAAGAAATCAAGGAGGAAATGGACAGTACATTGAAAGATTCTGTCCCTTCATATACAATGATTAAAAGGTGGGTTGTAGAGTTTAAATTGGGACGTATCAGCACTAGTGATGAACCTCGCTCTGGACGTCCTGTGGAAGTCAGAACTCCAGAGATCATTGAAAAAAATTGAAGTCAATGCTCCACTTGAGTGCACTTTTCCTGTTAATAAATACAAAAATTGAAGAAATTCCTCATTTAGTACTGGAAGACTGCAGATTTAAGTTGTTTGAGATATCAGAGGCTGTAAACATATCAAAAGAATGTGCAGGTAATATTTTAAGTAATATTTTGGGCTGTCACAAGATATGTGCAAGATGGGTGCCACTTTTGTTGACACCTGATCAAAAGTTACAAAGAAAAACCGTTTCTGTTAAGAATTTGGAGCTCTACTGTAAAAATCCCAGTGAGTTTCTGAGACGGCTTATTACCATGAATGAAACTTGGATACATCACTACACTCCAGAAAGTAAATCACAGTCAAAACAATGGATTGCGCTAGATGAACTAACTCCATAAAAGGCAAAGTAAATTTTGTCAGCTTACAAGGTTACGCCGAGTGTTTTCTGGGATACACAGGGAATTATTTTTATTGATTAATTGGAAAAGGATAAAAGTATCACTGGTGAGTACTATGTAAGCTCACTGCAACATTTGAGGTGAAAATTAAAAAACTTCGTTTGGCAAAGAAAAGATCTTGTTTGTTCACGACAGTTCTCTGACCCATCGTTAAGACTTTCTGAGGGGAAAAATGTGCAAATTAAAGTTTGACTTACTTGAACATTCACTCTATTCACCAGATCTAGCACCCAGTAACTATCACCTGATGCCGATCCTCAAAAAATGTCTTGAAGGACGAAATGAAATGTGTAGTGTTTAACGCCCTCTTTTACTACATACGGCACCGCACGCAATGATACTGATGGTACATGAGATGAAGATGGTGCACCCGTGGAATGAGATGGTGGGGGAAACCGGAGATCCCGGAGAAAACCCGCCCCAGCGCCGAGTTATCCACCACAAATCTCACTTTGTGGTCGCCTGCGATCGAACCCGGGCCGCCTTGGTGACAGCCAAGCGGTCTAACCACTGAGCTACGGCGCGGCCGTTGAAGGATGAAGATTTCACAACCACGAGGAGGTCATTGATGTGGTAAACAGCTGTTTTGAGGACCATGATAAATCACACTACAGAGAGGATTTAATTAAATTAGAACACTGATATGACAAATGTATTAGACTTTCTGGAGATTATTGAGAAATAAGGAAAAACAATTTTTAAATGTTTTTGTTTTATTGTGAGGCCCGGGACTTATCAGCCAAACCTTGTATGTATAAATATGTAGATACTACCTGCTTCTGTGGTGTATTTGATTGATTTACCGCATAGAGGAGTTCTGATGAGTATCCACAACTACACTGACAATGACATTCCCATTTGAATAGGATTCATTCCTTCAGCAGTCTGTGTAGCAAGCAGTTCACATTGGTTTACAGATCTAGCAGTGTGTTTGTATACCATATTACCTCCTAATGGGACAAAAGAAGGAGATTGGAATTGGAGAACGTGCTGTAATTGTAGCTCTGCATCAATAGCAAGAAAAGTTGGCGTAGCACAGTCTACAGTAGTGTTTACATACATTACAGCAGTTCAAACAAACTGGTGCCAATGCAAGTGTTTGTCGGTCTGAAAGATCCTGAGTAACATCAGCTCATATGTGTATGGAGTAAATGTCTGAGAAATTCATAAGGAAGTACAGTTTCTTTGATAATCGAATAATCTGAAAAGGTCTGTGGACCCCCAGATACCCTGACCTAACCTCACCAGATTTTTTTCTTGTGGGAATATCTAAAAAATAGAGTGTACAAGAATAGGCCATGGGCAATTGATGTTCTCAAGGAATCCATTCGAACCGAAATAAGTAACATTGGTGAGGATACTCTCAGTAAAACTTGAGAGAATATGGGGAGACGAGTACAAACATGTATAGATGTTGGTGGAGGACACTTCCAACATTTCCTCTGAGATGTAAATAGTGTAATGTAATCTCCCAATTGTGTAATATATTCTCCCAAAGTTACACCCATGTCCTATTATTGGTACAAAAGTTATGGCCTATTGAAATGGTTCAGGTTTATATGGATCGCACTGTATATAGAGAGAAAATATTAATTTTTTTGGTCTTTTTAATTTTTACGATGTGTTTGTACATTACATAAAGTATTTAGTTTTTTTCATAGGCGTTTGAAAACATTTGACTGGTAGTGTATATTGCAGAATATAAATATTACTTTAAAAGACACTATATCCAGTCTGAAAATATTTACCTATTTAATGACCTTTAAAGCCTTTTTTCCTGTTTATTTTGAATTTTTATAGTACTTAACATTTGGTCTCTAGTAATAAACATTTTTCTTCAGTACAAAGGGCAAGGTTTGTCACTTCAGAATGTTCTCTTCCTGACTGAGATGACATTACTATGCTTTTGGTCTCTACGTGATTGCTTGTTATAAGATCTCAGCACTTTCTTGTGACATTGATGGCTGCCTACAATTCTTGTTATGAATGTTCTCAGTTCCCTGGAACTTGTTGACCAAACCTCTAACAGTTGTTAACATTGAAGTTTCTCAAAGTATAAACTTGGAAGAAGCGTAGGGACAGTGAAGCACAAATTAGTACAAAAGTGAATCGAGAAGATATTGACACATTGCTTCACTCACACTGTTTATTCACAGGACATGTTTCAAGAGCTCTTGCTCCTATCATCAGCTGATACTCGACTAGTGCAAGTTGTAGTGGTTTCCTCTTTCTCCGTATTGTCAATAGATGGCGTGATGTACTTGTCAAAGATGTCCGGTGGTGGAGTTTCAAAATTCATGACTCTATGACGATTTTTGTTGATGAAGATTTTTTCCCATACGGAAAGGTCTATGGGGTGATTAACATATTTTATTAGAGATGTTTCCAAGTTGATGTCATGTCTAGTATTCAAAAAATGAAAAGCCACTGCTGATTTTTCTGTTTCACCATTTTTAATGTTTCTTCTAATACAAATAACATCTGAAGAAATAGAAGAACTTTCACAACTTACAGAAATTTGTATCAATCAAAATTTTTTCAGCTTTAATGGACATCTATAAACAAAAAACAGGCCTAGCTATGGGCAGCCCATTGTCTCCCTTCTTTGCAGATTTATTTATGAGTGCTTTTGAAACACATATCACAAAAGCTTTTCCAAATTAATTCAAAGTGTGGTATCGCTATGTTGACGACATTTTTGCAATAGTACCTAAAAAACTCATACAAGATGGTCTTAAACTTTTGAATATACAAAATCCAGCTATAAAATTTACATTGGAAACAGAAGAGGATGGTGTGCTCCCCTTTTTGGACATCAAGATCAAAAAAATGAACAACAAACTCACCTTTGGTATTTACAGGAAACCGACACACACAGATAATTACATCAAGAACAACAGTTTCAACCCAAAACAACACCAGCATGCCATTTTCAACAGTTTAATCTTTCGGATGATCAAATTTCCACTAAACAGAGAAGATTATCAAGAAGAATACCTACACATAAAAAAAGTAGCTATATCCAACGGTTTCAACCCAAATTTAGTAGACAAAACAGTTAACAGACTCAACAAAGCTAAGAAAATAAAAGAAACCACCACCCTAGAACCTACAGGAGCAAAAGAAAAACTTTTTAAAAAATTCACCTTCCACCCATCAGCCTATAACAAATTCCAAAAAATCTTCTCAAAACACAACATAACTCTTGCACCTCAAAATAGGTTTAATATCAGAAATTTGTTAAAAGGCCCTCCCAAAAATTCAATCACTACCAAAGAAAAACCAGGAATCTATGAGATCAAATGTGAAACTTGCCCTAAAATTTATATAGGAAAAACAAAAAGAAATATTAACATCAGAACTAAAGAACATATGAGAAACATTAAAAATGGTGAAACAGAAAAATCAGCAGTGGCATTTCAGTTTTTGAATACTAGACATGACATCAACTTGGAAACATCTCTAATAAAATATGTTAATCACCCCATAGACCTTTCCGTATGGGAAAAAATCTTCATCAACAAAAATCGTCATAGAGTCATGAATTTTGAAACTCCACCACCGGACATCTTTGACAAGTACATCATGCCATCATGCCATAACAGCTTAACTTTTGTTCACAGCTGTGTACCTTTGCAAGCGCACAATGCAAAACAAGACTCGACTGGAATTGGCAGATTACGAAGCAGAAAACTTAGCTCGCCTGCAGAAGATGTTCTCTCGCAAATGGGAATTTATTTTTATGCAAGCAGAAGCACAGAGTAAAGTGGATAAGAAACGAGATAAGTTGGAGCGCAAGGTAAATATAAAGACAAGACAATTCTTCTTTTCATTTTTGTTTAGTTTATTTCATTCTTTCACTTCTGTAAGGGGTGTTCAGAAATTATTTATAGTAGTGGTCTTTTGTACTGTACTCTTGGAATTGACATTTCATTTTTGATTTATGCTTGCTCTCACTCTAAACCTGTTTCAGTACCTAAAACTGAAACAGTTATATAAGATTGGAGGTTTATTTTGCTTTAGACATTATACTTTATTATTTTTTGTGTAGTATGTTAACATTTGTAATGTTTCTATTTAAATTTGAATTCCATCATTATTATACAAGTGTTGTTGAGAAAAATGAGAGAATCACGTATATAGGGTGTGAAGAATTGGAGGTGCAGAGTTAAGAGTTGGATGACTGTAAAATTGAAAAGGTGTAAATTTATCAGTCATATAGGTAGAGTCAGTCTGAAAAATTCAATTTCATAGAAGGGACTATACAAATTTAATAATTTGTAATATAAAACTTCACTTATCTTAAAAGAAAATGATGAAAATTTTCTTATTAATTGATGATCATCAGCTCAAACAACCTTGTTGTCAACATTACAGTCACTAGATGTGACTATGTTTTTGCCAGTACTACCAAAATCTGAAAATAAAATAAACTTGAAAACAGAACCAACTGCTGGTATTTCAAAATTCATTACGCAATGTTTGTTTTTTAAAATAAATATATTTTCCCAAACCATTAAATCTATCGGACCATTTAATTGTTTTAATAATTTAACTTCTGGATTTATTTCATGGTTAAATGACCAAAAATGATCTGCTACGGCCGATTTATCAGTCTGTTTATATTTAATGTTACAAAAACTTTCTTTTGTTTTGGTTTCTAAATTACGTTTTGTCTTTTCAATATAAACTTTATCACAATCTAAACAATTAAATTGATAAATACCGGATTTTTTATTATTAGGAAGTTTATCTTTTTTAGAGAAATATAGTAAATTTGTAATACTATATTTATTTTGAGGAACTAAAGTAATACCAAACTCTTTAAAAATACATTTAATGGTTTGGGAAAAATTATTTATTTTAAAAAATAAACATTGTGTAATGAATTTTGAAATACCGGCAGTCGATTCTTTTTTTAAGTTTATTTAATTTACAGATTTTGGTAGTACTGGCAAAAACATAGTGACATCTAGCAATTGTAACATTGACAACAAGATTGTTTGAGCTGATGATGCGAATATGATTTCACGAAATCGTGATCCTCATCAATTAATAAGAAAATTTTCATCATTTTCTTTTAAGATAAGTGAAGTTTTATATTACAAATTATTAAATTTATATAGTTTTGTTACTTCACTGTAACTAGCTTCATATTTTACGTAGTCATAACAGGGATTTGAACCATGGATCTCCTGGTCTACGTCCGGTTGCTCTTAAACATTGAGGTAACATGGCAACATACCAACATGACATTAAATTCTCCAAATGACTTGTACTTTTCTCGTAAACCACTAGGGGCTCTCATATACAATGAGATATGCACTCTCTGTGGCGACTTACTATGCTGTAAGTACTTAAGTCTCAGGTTTCAAGGTTACCACTATTAGGCATTGCATTTTTCAGTCTGACTCAAACCTTTAGCCAACACACGCCTACTGTGAGATAACAATTAATTCCTATTAATTATCAGTCATATGTTAATTGCTTTTATTTAATTCTTCATAAAGTTTGTGTAAGTAAATGAAAGTAATAGTTGGCTTTCATTAAAATAGGTGCTGGACAGCCAGGAGCGGGCCTTCTGGGATGTGCACAGACCTATGCCAGGTTGTGTCAATACAACTGAAGTGGATATAAAGAAAGCTTGTCGAGTCACCAAACCTCTTCGCAGTGCTCGACACCTAGCTCTAGGAGTTGCTGGGGGACGTATCTCTCCATCAGCCTCGGAAGCAGAACTTCAAGAAAGCCCTACAGCAGCAATCAAGTGCCATATTGCCATGCTTAAACAGCGTCTTGACCGTCGCAACATCAAACTCTCCAAAGTAGCTGAAGCGTGAGTACTTCATTTTAACAGCGTTATACAATGCGCTTTATCCAGGGGCCGTCAATAGAAACAAAACACAGTTTAATTGATATATTTATTGGAACAGATACAGCAGGTGCTGAGCTATTTTTCAACATATTCCCCACTAGATATCAGACATTTGTCATAACGTGGGATCAACTTTTGTATCTTGTATTGTAGAAGTCTATTGCCTGCCATTGGAACCACTATGGGAAAACCATCATTGTCTCTCTGTCAATCCGAAAATGTTGACACTGACCAGACAACAGCGAGTGACAATAACTGTTAGTGATGACTGGACTGGACTGTTAATGAGACGATTCAGCACGGAGGTCCAAACTTGGTCTATTATTAAATAGAGTCAACATGAAAAATTCAATGCCATGGCTGGGATTTGAACCACGGATCTCCTGGTTTCTGTCCAGTCGCTCTAAACCATTGAGCTAGCATGGCCAACGTACCGTCCTGACATTAAATTCTCCATTTGACTCATATATTTCCCTGGTAAACCAATGGGGGCTCTCGCATTCGAGATACACCGTTTGTGGCGACTTACTATTGTAAGTACTTGAGTCCCAGGCTTCATCATTTAACTCTTATTATTTTAGTTAATCTATGGAAATTAATCATTTCTTCACACTAACCGTATATAGGCTAAGGTTTTTGATGGCATTGAATTTTTCATGTTCACTCTATTTATCAAAAACCTTGAAAGAGACCACCAGATAAGAGATGATGTGAAATGATAATGAAGATGAAATGGAGGGATAGGAAATTCAGGGAATGTAATTAACCTACCCAGCATTAGCCTGGCGACCCGGGTTGGCCATAGGAATTGGACCCAGACCTCCCAAATGTGGACCATACACAAAACTGTCTGAGCCATCCCACTTGGTAACTGGGAGTGAAATTTGGGCCGCAGAGTTGCCAGCGATATGTTTGCAGGAGCTTTGTTGTCTGGTCAAGCAGCAATACAACACTGGCTTGTTCTGAAGAGCCTATTTCCTTTTGCAGCAACACTTGGCATTTGCCATCTAACTTTTGGTCAGGAATTCGAGGAGAATTGCACATCTGTCACATGAACACAGATGACACAGTCTTTTGCACTGAGACCCACTGAAGTGCCAATACATTGCCTAGAATATTATGTGCAACTTATGTTTTATCACGTGTGGTGATCCAGTCCAGTAACTCGTTACCACAATCATGGTATCACTGTAGAAATGTAAAAGCTGCCATCATGCATTTTGCTTTGTGTTTTGGTGTCAGACATCCACTTGACACACAATTTATGGAACAACAGATGCTCTGTGACAATTTCATACAAGGAGAGGTGGAAAGTGACTGCTGATTGGGAAGTGATGATACTTCATGTGTTCCTGCACAAAGTTGTCTGTAATGATGGACATCATCCTCATCATGAAGCCTTTTAGTGGAGAAAGTCTTACGGGTGTCAGCAGTTGACACCTGTACATACGTGAATACAATTTTCCTCCTCCCCCTTTTTTTTAGAGAATTAACAAATAGGGAGTGTGACTCTATTTTCAACAAGACTCTGTAATAATTCGTACATCCAATCTGTCAATGAGAACAATTGAAAAATTATATCGAGATTTAACTGTATTTTTATTCTTGCTGGCTGAGGGGTAGATTTACTAATCTGTGTGTGAGACTGTTGATGGTGGCATGTTTGTGTGGAATTGGGTTGAAACTATTTGCTTTGATGTAATTATCTGTGTGTGTTGCTTTTCTATGGATACCAAATTCTAGTTTTTCATTGCTTTTTGTGATTTTAAGGTCCAAAAAAGGTAGAGTACAGTCCTCTTCAGTTTCCACTGTGAATTGTATGCTGGGTTCTTGCAGGTTGAGTAGTTTCAAAGCATCATCTATTTGTTTGTAGGACACTATTGCAGTTGTTAAAATTTTACTACAAATTTTACTACAATTTTACTACAACAAAAAGAATTCCAAGAAATAGATTCTAATCCACTCAACAGATGCATAAAAGATGTACAAAAACCATCATTAATAGTAAAATTTTAACAACTGCAGAACAAAAAACTATCAAACCGGACAACCCTACCCTTGCAAGACTATATGGTTTGCCTAAAATACACAAACCCAACATACCCATGAGACCCATTGTAAATAATATAAACACTCCTACTTACCTTCTAGCAAAATGGCTGTCCGAAAAATTTCAGTCCTTTCCACAATTCCATACTCTGAGCATAAAAAACTCTTTAGACCTGGTAGAAAAAATTCAAAATCTTAAACTAAAACCTCATGACACTTTAGTATCCTTTGATGTCCGCTCCCTCTTCCCTAGCATTCCATTAGACAAACTTTTGATTCAACTGAAAAAATGGCTAAACTCTATAAACCTAGATGCCAATGCAATAGAAGAATATTTGGCAATGACTGAAATATGTATACATCAAAATTATTTTGTCTTCGATGGAAAATATTATAAACAAATTTCAGGACTAGCTATGGGAAGCCTGCTATCACCATTTTTGGCCAATCTATACATGAGCTTTTTTGAAACACGTATAACTAAAGCCTTCCCTCATATGTTTAAAACATGGTACAGATACGTAGACGACATCTTTGCAATAGTGTCCTACAAACAAATAGATGATGCTTTGAAACTACTCAACCTGCAAGAACCCAGCATACAATTCACAGTGGAAACTGAAGAGGACTGTACTCTACCTTTTTTGGACCTTAAAATCACAAAAAGCAATGAAAAACTAGAATTTGGTATCCATAGAAAAGCAACACACACAGATAATTACATCAAAGCAAATAGTTTCAACCCAATTTCACACAAACATGCCACCATCAACAGTCTCACACACAGATTAGTAAATCTACCCCTCAGCCAGCAAGAATATCAAAACGAGTACCATCAAATCTTAAAAACTGCAATTAAAAATGGATATGGAAAAAACCTTGTAGATAAAAAACTAAAATCATTCAAACTTCAAAAGAGATTAAAACAGATCACAGCTCTCACACCAATAAAACAAGAAATTAGATTTGCTAAATTTACTTACCACCCCTGGGCCACAAAAAAGTTCCAAAAAATATTCAAGAAATACAATATAACATTGGCACCAAAAAACAATTACAACATTAAAAACCTACTTCACAGTAATAATACTGATGAGATAAAACCAGAGTAAAAGTCAGGCATTTACAAGATTAAGTGTAAAGACTGTGAAAAAATTTACATAGGGAGAACAAAAAGAAACATAGGCACTAGAAAGAAGGAAAGAACACTTCAGGCACTTAAGATACAAAAATATTGATAAGTCCGCAATAGCAGCTCATTTCTGGTCTGAAAATCATGAAATTGAAGATAGCACAGAATTACTAAAATACGTACAAAAACATAGTGAACTCGTCATATGGGAGAGAATATACATAGAAAAGCATAAAAACCAACTAATGAACTTTGAAATCCCGCCAGAAGAGAATCCCACATTTAAGTTCATTACTAAATCAACAGATGGCAGCAGCAACTCCAGAATTACCCACACCACTGGATCAAGCTTTAGTCGCATAAGAGCAGAAGATGCAAACGATGATTTGCGAAACATGTCCTCAAAATAGGTACGAAAGTGAAGCAGATGTGTAATAAATACGACTCATCTAAAAATTAATAATTGAAAAATTGTTAGGACAGAACTATTAGTAGAGATTTGTGGCCCCCTCGGTCCCTTGTCATAACCCCCTGCCATTTCTATCTCTGGAGTAACTTAAAGCATAAGACAAACCCACACACCCTGGAAGAATTAAAACAACATATCTGCCAACATTTTTCAACGAACCATGGCAAGTGATGGATAGTTTGCTAAAGAGGTTCCAAACATATATGGACAATTCAGTGGCCGTTTTCAGCATCTCCTTTAATAATATGGCTAAATAAAGACTTTAAAAAGAGTTTTAAAACTGTCATATGTTTTCATCTGTGCCTTTCTATGATAGCAGCAGACAGTAACAGGCGCCAATGGTGCTGACAGGCAAAACACCACGCAGCCAATTTGGATGTTTGGGGGTCTTTGTGTATAATCAAATACAGCTGAAACTCCTGATTATCCTGAACTGAAGGCATTTATAGTAAATATTTTATTTAATATAATTGAGAAACCTTTTACTATAAGGTGCGTTCAAAAAGAAACGAGCCGGAGACATAATTATTACAAGTATTGGCACTGGCTGTTGAGACACTTGTCCCACTGTGACACAAGTCTCATAGGCTGTCTCATAGAAGTTCCAGGGCTGCGATGTGAGCCAGTTCAGCACATACAGCTGGACGTCGTCGTCCGAGGTGAATCGTTTGCCCCTCAGAGCCTTTTTAAGGAGACCAAAAATGGCGTAATTACAGGGAGAGAGGTCTGGACTGTATGGAGGGTTGCCAAGAACCTCCCTTTTGAAGTTTTGCAGGAGTGCCGCAACTATGTTGGCCATATGAGGCTTTGCATTGTTGTGGAGCAAAATGACCCCATGGGTGAGATGGCCTGGTCGTTTTGATTTGATTGCTTGGCAAAGGTTGGTCTAGGATTGCGAGTAACGCTGAGCATTCACTGTTGGCCCGTGCTGCAGGAAGTGTATCTGAAGGGGACCATCTTGGTCAAAGAAGAACGTCAACGTAACCTTTCATGCACTTATGTGGATGGCCTTGGCTTTTTTTGATGGTGGTAACCTTTGGATTCTTCCACTGGAGACGTTGTCGTTTTGATTCTGGTTTGAAGTGATGACACCAGCCATCACTTGTGCCAGGAACTCATTCCCTTCCCTAGCTAGCATAGTGCTGCAGATGACCAAGACAGTGGGATATTTGACATGCTTCCTGGTGTGGTTGAAGACTGTGGGGAACCCATTGGGCACATACTCTGCACAAGAGCAGTCGTTCCTTCATGATGGTGTGAACACTTCCGACACTCAATCTGACCAGGCGGTCCTGGGTAATGAGTGCATCAACCATCTGGATGATGTCATCAGTAACACAGTGTGGTGCTCCAGACCCTGCATCATCGGCTAATTACACCCGTCCTCCCCTGAAAGCACTTGTGCCACACCTTGACCCTTGCAAGGGACATGCGGTGTTTGCCATATACTTGTAACATTCATTGTTGAATGTCCATTCCCCCTACTCCTTCCGCTGTCAGAAAATGAACAACACCTCTTTGCTGTTCTTTTGATGCCTCCATTTCACTGTTTGCAATGTGACTGGCAGCGCTGGATGAGATGCATGCTGCTGCTAGCTTTGTATAGTCACGTGATGTGCATGCGTGTTCTCTAGCAATGGGCTGTGAATTTCCACGCTCTGGTTGGAACAACACTTCATTACACACGCCACGATGTTACCATCCTGTCTCCAGTTTGTACGTACCAGACTCTGGCTTGTTTTCATTTTGAATGCCCCTTATATAAACTGTAGTAAAAGCTTTATCATACTTGATACATAAATAGTTTCTAAAAGCATTTACTATTTTAATTTTGCAGGTACATCAGCTATTTTGAGCAGTACATGGAATATGATCCATTCTTCACAGCTCCTGAGCTGCCTAATCCTTGGATCTCAGACAGTCCCGAGCTTTGGGAGCAAGAGAAATCTGCGTACGTTTTTCTTTGCTCTTTACAATTTAAAATCAATATGTGGTTTCTAAAGCATTTCAGTACTAACATTTTAATCTGATGTTTAGGAAGGATATTTCTGCTCGCCGGGTAAAGCGATGGGCCTTCAGTCTACAGGAACTGTTGCAGGATCCCGTCGGAAGAGAACACTTCATCAAGTTTCTTGATAAGGAATTTAGTGGTGAAAATCTCAAGTAAGTGTCTGTTAACATATAAACATGAGCTGTTCATACATGTAAACTAAGGTTGTTGCATAGAATATATCAGATGTAACATATTGTCGCCGACTGCATTGTTGCGAGGAGGTGCGGCCAACGCGCACAAAGAGACAGATAGTGCATCGCGGAGATAAAGAGCTTGTCAAAATAGCTAAAGATAGTATGGAGATGAAAGGCTTGCCGAAACAGATAAAGTTAGATAACTAGAAGGTATTTGTGCCATCTTGTTCATTCCAGAAATATGATTAGAGGTGTATAAAAGAAATTGCAACACGCCAGGAGGGGAGTCGTAATTAGAGAGTGGTAATTGAATTGGACTCGTACAACTGTGTTTTGAAAGTGAATTCTTTGTTTGTGGTTAACGACCTTGCAGATTGTATTTGTGTATGTTACGTAATTCTGTTACTGTAGGGTTGACCAAAGTGTTTCTACGGAAATAAAGAGCATATTGGAATTTCTGCAACTTGGACTTTTAATTCTACAAACCCACAAAGTCACAATATTTTGCATATTAAAACTTAAAACTTCACTCACGTCACTTATTTTTAATTTTTTTTAAACGTTTTTGGGACCGTTCTAGTCCCATTCTTAGCTGAGTGGCGACTGACCACTATGTTCACAATCAGTTGTCATGTGAACCTCTTGTAATTGGCTTGGAATATATGAACATAAGTTCATTAGGCCACTCAGAAATGGCAGTTAAAGTTTATAGAATGTTTTTTATAATAAAATTCTTCTCCCATGTTGTAAGTACAAGTATTGTTACACAAATATAATTATTTGCAACATAAAACTTCACTTATCTTAAAAGAAAATTATGTAAATTTCCTATTAATTGAGATTGCAATTTTGTGAATTTTTATCCACATCTTAAGTCGAAAACAATCTTGTTAACGTTACAATCACTAGAGGTCATTACATTTCTGCCAGTACTACCAAAATCTGAAAATGAAATAAACTTAAAATTAGAATCATCTGCTGGTATTTCAAAATTCATTACGCAATGTTTACTTTTAAAAAATAAATATCTTTTCCCAAACCATTAAATCTATTGGACCATTTAATTGTTTTAATAATTTAACTTCTGGATTCATTTCATGGTTAAATGACCAAAAATGATCTGCTACGGCCGATTTATCAGTTTGTTTATACTTAATGTTACGAAAATGTTCTTCCAATCTGGTTTCCAAATTACGTTTGGTCTTTCCAATATAAACCTTATCACAATCTAAACAATCAAATTGATAAATGCCAGATTTTTTAAAGAAGGTATATCTGTTCCGTAAAAGTTTGCATGTGTACTTTTATTATTTAGTTAATAAGCCGGTTCATTATCACTTCATGCTTTTTTTTTCTCACCTTTCCAACCTTCCTTGGACTTATAGAAGTAGTTCAAAACCAAAATTAGGCAAATCGGTTCAGCCATTCTCGAGTTTTTGTGAGACTAACAAATGTCAGTTCATTTATGTATATAATGTTCTTTTACATGTAAAAGCTAATATAAGTACGAGAGCTGTTGAATAAAGAATGATCACAATTGTTTTTTGACTACGTACCTTTACTCATCCTCATAATTTTGATGGTCCTTCTCAAAATAGTTTCCTCTGAATGTGATGCACTTGTCCCAGCGTTTCTGCCAGTCTTCAAAGACATGCTGGAAACCATTTTTTGAGAGATCCTTCAAAATCGCCTCTGCAGCCTTCACCACTGCTTCTGATGATGGATAATGCCTCCCACGATGGCGTTTCTTCAAGTTAGGGAATAGAAAAAAGTCACATGGGGCTAAATCTGGACTATAGGGAGGGTGAGGGATGTACTTCACGTTGATTTTTGCAAGATATTCAGCAACAACATTGACAATATGCAGCCGCCCATCCAGCCTGCTTCACGGAAATGTGGTCTTTTGTGCGTGATATGGACTTGCAATGTTTTTAGGACATCCCTGTAGTATTGTCCAGTTACTGATGTGTGTGCAGGTACAACATGCTGATAAACCATTCCATGAATATCAAAGAATGAGATGGCCATAACTTTCCCAGCGGAAGCAACCACTTTTGCTTTTTTGGGGGTTGGTGATGAAGGAGATTTCCACACTGAGCTTTGCTGTTTGGTCTCAGGATCAAAATGATATAGCCAAGTTTCATCAGCAGTGATTACGTTTGAAAGAAACTCTGGATCTTCCTCTAACATCAACTTTAACTGCATGCAGACCTGTATGCGAATGTCCTTTTGTTCGAGAATCAACAGTCTTGGAACCGATTGTGCACAAACACGTCTCATATGTAATGTTTCTGTCACCAACGTGTGAGTGGCACCCAATGAAATGTTCAGTATTTCAGAAAGTGATCTTAAGGTAATTCGTTGATCCTCTCTCACAATGGCAGCAGCATTGTTGATGTTTTTTTTCCGTAAGAGCAGTAACTGGAGCACCGGGTCCACCTTCCTTTGAAATTGATTGTCTCTCCTCTTTCAGCATTTGAAACCACCTTCGAGCTGTGCCGTAGGGAAGAACAGACTCTCCATAGACCTCCTGTAACATTGTATAGGCCTCAACTAAAGATTTGTTGAGACAAAAAGCAGAATTTCAAAGCCGCATATTGTTCCTAGTGTGTTACCTCCATTGCAGCGGTAGGTGATACTGAACATGTCTGAACTTGCCTGGTTCTCACAGGCAGCAACCACGAGTACCAACAATGAAACTACTATGGCGTGTTTGTTTCACATTAAGCTAAGAGATTATAATAAGATTGAATTTTAGTGCAAAAAATTATGACTGTTAAAAAATTATGATCATTGTTTATTGAACAGCCCTCGTAGTTTTAAGACCACAATTGGTTCCTGCATTTTTGGTTGTCTCGGTAGTTTAATTTTGCACTTCCTTATAGATACTGAGTGGGATGGCTCAGGCGGAAGTCTGTCGCCTACATTCCAGAGGTTTGGGTTCAATTCCCATGGCCGATCTACCTGACCATCACACTGGCCACCACCCTATCCAGCCGAATCAGTGCCATGCAAGCAGTCTGCATATAAATATCCCATAATCCCAGCCAACGAATCACTTGCGGCTGAATCTCTGTCTAAAAGAGTAACACCATGCCACTGAAGAGTTAACCAGAGATGTAGAGAGATTGTTTGGGCATCAAAACTCCAGCATGGAGACAATCCACTAATTATAATTTAGAGCCTGTATATCTTTAAGTCAAAATGTTAGTGAAGATACTGCAGTTATATCTTTATGATATACTTTAGGTTCTGGGAGGCGGTGCAACAGCTCAAAGCTCTTCCACAGAAGGATGTTCAAGGAAAAGTGGATGAAATTTGGAATGAATATCTGGCACCTGATGCTAGCTGTCCCATCAATGTAGATGGACGTTCATACGAGGTGACAAAGAAGAATCTGGAAACTCCAGATCGTTGGAGTTTTGACGTGGCTGCTGTGAGTATATTTATAAGTTAAGCATGTGTGAAATTTGACATGTTCACAAAACAAACACCAATGATATGTCCTAGATGCAATATTTGCTATAGTTTGAGTATTTTCAGCAGATATTTTCAGCATCCGAGAAACCTTCAAGTAAAATGTACTTAAAAATGTCTATATTACATTGCTTCCTGTGAGCATGTTAACAATGTTATGAATTGAACAAAATATCATGAATATATTCTAGTTAAGTGGTTGTTATGGAGATGTATAAGATATCTGAAAAGTCACTTCTAACACTAAACTATATAAATATATTTATAAGATAAGGAGGAAAAAATATTTAAAATCTTCATGAAGATGTACTCCAACATAAGTCATTTGGATGATCAATGAATAAGACGTGTGAAATAAACGCTCAAATGAGCCCAGGGTGCATTTTGGGAAAACCCTGGAAAAACTTTATACAGTTAGCTCACCATGATCAAGATTTAAACTCAGAACATCTTGAATGTGAGGCAGACATGCTATCACCAGAGGTGGTCAACTTCTTGTTTTTTTTATTATGCTGTTCAGAGACTACAGTTATTTTTCTAAAAAGCTTCTTTTGGTTATTTATTTTTTATTCAGGAAGCTGTAAACATACGAGGGACATTCAATAAATAAGTTTCCCCATTTCAACATGTTTTAAAATTAAGTTGGCACTGCAGAAACTTTCAATGTGGTATCGTCGCTGCGCTCCAACTTCAACAGAATGTGCATACCTCGCATTTGCCAGTATGACGTCAGCTACCATGGCGCTACCACTTGAAAGTGTGCCTGCATTTGAACTCCCTTTATCATGGTGAAAATGAAATGGCTATCAATATTCATCGTTATTGAGTGTGTGCTTATGGTGTGGGATGCATGAGCATCCAAGTGGTTCACCACTGACATTCATGGATCATGGAAAGTTGGCAAAATGTACATGATGAAAAGCACAGCAGCCGGCCCATTACCACTACAGGCAATGCAGCCACTGTTGCAGTTTGGAATGTGGTAGACGAAGGTCAGCACATCAGCATTGCTAAGACAATGAATCGACTGCTTTCTGATAAGGAAATTGCATGCTCATCTGTTGCAACAATTCTGTCAAATGTCCCGCAGTATTGAAAAGTCTGTTCAAAATGGGTTCCATGTTTGCTTACTGATGCTCACAAGCAACAACGGACAGAGGCAGAACTTCAATTGGGACTTTCTTTCCATCCACCTTATTCTCTGTATCTTGCTTTGGGTGATTTCTCTCTCTTTCCACAACTCAAGTCACACCTTGGAGGCAAACGATTTGTGACTGATGAAGAGATGGAAGCAGACGTAAACTACTGGCAATGGAGACAGGATCTGACCTGGTATGATGCAGATACCAAAAATGTTTGGACAGATATGGTGACTATGTAAAGAAGTAGTGTATGAGTTGTACAATGAAAATAAAATATTTCACAAATGTAAGTAACCTCTTATAGTTTTTATAAAATAGGGAAACTTATTTATTGAATGGCCATTGTATATTTTCAGTGAAATTCGATATCAAATGTTTGCGTGGAATGTAATAATTTCACTAGAGAAAGTAAAAACATCCCTCATATTTTTGTAAATTGATATATTTCACAAAGCAAAGGATACCAATGTCATTTTGAATGTCTCTGTTGCAGGCACATGTCTATCATTTAATGAAGAGTGATAGCTATTCTCGTTACTTACGTTCAGAAATGTACAAGGAATTTCTTAATGGTTCAAAGAAAAAGGTAAGCAAAGAATGGTAAAGATCAGATTAGAGTAGCACCTTGTATTATTTGATTGTACAGTTAGTTAGTTTCTCCTATGCACAGACAAGATTGGACAGTTTCAGAAGATCAATATGATTTGGTTTCATTTGTATAAAGATGAAGTTGGATTAAATTTTCCCTAACACTGAAACTTTTGAGGTTTGTTATATTACTTTCCTACCTTAACCATTTCACCCATTATCCTGACATTACTTCCATTAAGAAGTTGTCTAAACATTTCTAATCCAATTTATCTGCTATGCATTTTAATCTTATCTCTGTAGTTCTTTTGCAAGCATTTGTTGCTAGAACACTTTAAATTAATGCACACCACTAAATAGAGTTAATTTCCATTGATTGACCTAACAGTTGGTTAAACTAAAAAGCCAAGGACTTGAAGTACTTAGAAGTCACCATTAGGATAACTTATTTCAAAATTAATTTGAGATCTTATTCTGGTTTACTGGGAAAAATGCGAGGGCACTAGTACAGATTTTCATCCCCATGAGTGGGGCTGATCTGGAGACATTCCGTGCCTGGGAACCAGCATTCCACTATGGGTTTTTGGATTTTCCAGCATTACACAGCTTCCTCCTCTGCGCTGGTCATCTTGTCATTGCGAACAAGGTGATATGTGTGATCTACTGAGTAACAACTGAGCATCATAGTCCATGCCGCAGTGGTATCATTATACTGGTCGTTTAAAAAACTAGGAGACATACTTTTAGGTATGTATTGCCCATATGTAGACAATCTAAATAGTTTATTACAACATGTGTCCAGAAATGCTTCATTTCCAAGTTAGGACCTTCACAACACTGAAATTCACCAGAACATTTTTCTTTCTGCAGGTCGTTGTCATTACAGATGCTCAAAATGTCCACCTTCTGCTTGAATATAGACCTCACATCGATGTCTCATTGACCTACAACAACTACACCAATGATTTTAAATGATGGAGTAGTACTTTTAAACATACTTACGGGGCAGGCATACACAAACTTCCTGGAAAACGCCATAACTCATATTATTTTAGTTAATTGAAGGAAATTAATCATTTCTTTACACTAGCCATATATAGGCTAAGGCTTTTGATAGGTAGAGTCAACATGAAAAATTCAATGCCATGGCCGGGATATGAACCACACATCTCCTCGTTTCCGTCCAGTCACTCTAACCCATTGAGTTACCATGGCCAACTTACCGTCATGACATTAAATTCTCCATTTGACTTGTATATTTCCCTGGTAGACCACTAGGGGCTCTCGCATTCGAGATACATCGTTTGTGGCGACTAACTATTGTAAGTACTTGAGTCCCAGGCTTATTATTTTAGTTAATTAAGTTAATTAACTAAAATAATAAGAGCTAAATGATGAAGCTTGGGACTCAAGTACTTATGATAGTAAGTCGCCAAAAACAGTGTATCTTGATTGTGAGAGCCACTAGTGGTTTACCGGTGAAATATAAGAGTCAAATGGGGAATTTAATGCCATGACAGCAAGTTGGCAATGGGAGCAATGGTAGCAACTGAACGGAAACCAGGAGGTCCGTGGTTCAAATCCTGGCCATGGCATTGAATTTTTCATGTTGACTCTATCTATTAAAGACCTTAGCCTATGTATGGCTAGTGTAAAGAAATGATTAATTTCCATCAATTAACTAAAACCATAACTCATGTATATGAAGACACTCCACTGATCAGTCGTCAACATGCTCACTTCTTGCATGATGATGTTCCTGCACACTTCCTTCGAATGGCTCACCATACGTGGATCAAAGATTTTCTGATTGATGGATAGGTACTTGGCCTCCATGCTCACCTGATCTGAACACTCAATTTCTATATCGAGATTTAACTGTATTGGAACACCACAGTGAAGCGAAAAATTATTAATTTTTAGATGAGTCGTATTTATTACACCTTATGGGGTCATTTAAAATAATTGGTGTAGTTGTCTCTGGTGTCTGATTTCAAATTCTTTTGTAATTGAATTATGGCATTTTGTGAGGATGTATGCAATACTCCTGGAGTTAGGGCTTGTGTTCCAGGTCAATGAGACATTAATGTGATGCCTGTATACAAGCAGAAAGTGGACATTTTGAACATCTTCTGTAATGATAAGGACCTGTAGAAAGAAAAAGCGTTCTGGTGAATTTCAGTGTTGTGAAGGCCATAACTGGGAAATGAGGCATTTCTGGACACATGATGTAATGAACTATTTTGATTGTCTATATATGGGGAATGATACCTGAAATTATGCTCTGTATTTTTGAAACAACCTGTATTGTGTTACATTTGGGGCTATTCTCTTGATTTATCAAACCAGTTTACTTCAGCATTTAACCAACTCAAACAGTAATTTTAAGCACTACAGGCCTGAATCGGATTCAGCGTTGGTTGACACTACAAACTCATGTAAACAGTAAAAGATAGAGCCATATGTTTAGCCTTTTACTTCGTAAATTCACTACACGGAAAAAATAATTGCAAAAATTATAACTCATGATCCTCTTTGATATCACTTAAAGCATAAGGGTTAGCTGATAAGTCCTGGGCCTCACATAGAGATGGCACCACTGGGCGAGTTTGATGGTTATCATCATATAGTATAACTCTAGAGTAGCTTGTATCCATAGTCAGTATACAGGTCAGTAGCTTGTTTAGTTTATGGTGTTTGAATGACTGCATTTTAAACAAGACACATGTAGAGGTTTCACGAAAATGGAGCATTTGGAAAAACGAGCAGTGATTAAATACTTCCATTTGAAAGACTTAACGCCTAAAGAAATCAAGGAGGAAATGGACAGTGCATTGAAAGACCCTGTCCCTTCATATACAATGATTAAAAGGTTGGTTGTAGAGTTTAAAATGGGACGTACGAGTACTAGTGATGAGCCTCGCTCTGTGGAAGTCACAACTCCAGAGATCATTGAACAAATTTATCGTTTAGTACTGGAAGACCGCAGATTAAAGTTGTTTGAGATAGCAGAGACTGTAAACATATCAATAGAACGTACAGGTAATATTTTAAGTAATGTTTTGGGCTTTCACAAGATCTGTGCCGCGTTTGTTGACATCTGATCAAAAGTTGTAAAGAAAAACTGTTTCCTATAAAAATTTGGAGCTCTACCGTAAAAATCCCAGTGAATTTTTGAGACAGCTTATTATCATGGATGAAACTTGGATACATCACTACACTCCAGAAAGTAAATCAGTGGATTGTGCCAGGTGAACCAACTCCAGAAGAGGCAAAGTTAATTTTATCAGCTAGCAAGATCATGGCAAGTGTTTTCTGGGATGTACAGGGAATTATTTTTATTAATTACTTGGAAAAGGGTAAAAGTATCACTGGTGACTATTACGTAAGCTTACTGCAATGTTTGAGTGATGAAGTGAAAAGAAAAAGACCTCATTTGGCAAAGAAACAAATCTTGTTCCAACCCATCATTCAGTCATTGAATGGAAAAAATGTGTGAATTAAAAATTACATAGAAAATGAAGCTAGTTACAGTGAAGTAATGAATATTACACAAATATAACTATTTGTAACAAAAACTTCACTTATCTTCCATTAATAAGAAAAATTTGACATCATTTTTCTTAAAATAAGTGAAGTTTTTGTTACAAATAGTTATATTTGTGTAATAGTGTAAATTAAAGTTTGAAATGCTTGAACATCCACTCTGTTCGCCAGATCTAGCACCCAGTGACTACCACCTGTTCCCGAACCTCAAACAATTTCTTGGAGGACTATGAAGAGGTCATTGATGTGGTAAATAGCTATTTTGAGGATCATGATAAATCACACCACAGAGATGATTTAATTACATTAGAACACTGATATGGAGATTATGTTGAGAAATAAAGAACTTTCTTTATTATTTTTTATGTTTTTTATTTTGAGGCCTGGGATTTATCAGCCGACCCTCGTACAACTGCATATTAAGGCCATCTTTGACAGTAACACCATTTGCAAACCCAAGATAAAGCGTGCAAGTAGTAATTAAGGTTTGTTTATATAACATAATACTTTTGTGTGTTTCAGACATCAGTTAAAGGAATTCGCTCTATAGTCTCATTCTCAGCCCGCAAGGAGACTGCTACGTCCTAGTGTGATGCCGGAGCCAAACAGGGTTTGAACACCATTCTCAGTGCCGGAGGACAGTTTGATTCAATGGCAATATAGCATATCCTAGGTTAGGGACAGGAGCAAGAGAACCCTATGGTGATATTAAGGACTCTTGTTGCATTTATCAAAAAAGAAATCAAATAGTGATGTATGTACTTGCCAAGCGAGTTGTCTGCTGCACGTACTTCTCAAAGTAGAGGCAGAGGCTAAGATTCTTTTTGGAACTTTTCATATGACAGTGTACAATGACGGCCTAAAACAGATAATCAGCAAAGGTCGATAATCACAATGGAATGCTAATAGCTTTTAAATTTGACTGAGATGATATGCAGGTAATGTTTACTAAGTGTGATAATCTAGAGCTTGTTTTTCATTTAGTATTACGTTCCGCAAAATATGGGAACATCTTACTAACACATTGAGGGTGAGTGGCAGGTCTTATTGTTTTAAGTGATGACTGATAAACATTTTTAGCAAATTCATTACTTATTTTTATATGGAAGAAGCTAGAAACAGTGATGTGTTAATATGAGTTGGTACTACTAACACTAACCTCAGTTTTTTTAACCTCTGTTAACATCAAAACACTTTTTAAACCAATTTTCGAACTGTAAAAACACTTAAGCTCCACTTACTTGTGAAATTAGGACATGTTTCAAGGACACTGCGTCCCCATCATCAGCTGATGTTCTACTGGTTCTTCAGGTGACCGCCTCCCTCTCCTGGCGCTGTTCAATGAGTTGAATGACGTCATCTACTATTGGAATTTCGAAGTTCATTGCTCTCTTTTTGTTCTTCACAATGTGCATATTTTCCCACAAAGTATTCCTACTTTTCTCTGTCTCTTTCTGGTCCAGCACCACTGCATGCGACTATCTGTCTCTTTCTTTCCTGCCAATGCGTACAGCTCTGACTTGTCACAGCTCCAACACAACAATGTGATTGACGACAATATGGATACCAAATTTTGAAAATATATGGGAAGGAAGTTATCTGTATTTCCAGGTAGTTCATAAATTATATCTTAACAGATAAATTGTTTCTAGCTTCTTCCATATATAAATTATAACTATTAGGTTGATTGATGGAAATTAATCGTTATTTCACATTAGCCGTGTATAGGCTAAGGTTTGGATAGATTGGGAGATCCATGGTTCAAATCCCGGTTATGCATTGAATTTTTCAGTCTGACTCTAAAAGTCTTTTAATTTCACATTTTTGTGGAAGTTTAGAACTGTATATCTGATATGATAGCCATTGCTTCGTGATATCAGGATGTATTTTCACTTTTTGTCAGAAAATAACCAGAACAGTGTTTAATCTCTCTCTCTCTCTCTCTCTCTCTCTCTCTCTCTCTCTCTCTCTCTCTCTCTCTCTCTCTCTCTCTCTCTCAATGTGTTGATTGTTACGAAATGATTTAAATTTTACAATGAAGTGGTGTTAATTATAAAAATGAAATGGCTTGGAATTTGTATTTTAACAGAATTGCTCACAAAATGTTTATCTTATCAAATTAGCTCATTAAGCTTACAGTTTGTAGCTGAAGAGGACCAGAACTACGTTAAATGTAACAGTGCTGGGACCAAGTAGCTTCCATACGCTCTAAGATTTCAATGGCCTGTCAGAAAGCGTATTTATTTTGATGCTGTTTATTTTTGAAAAGCTCCATAAAACAGAATCTGTTGGGTTATTCCTTACATTAAACACCAATCAGTAACTGCAATACGCATGAATGCCTCTACGTATGACAATACAATACAAGGGAGAGAAAGTTGAGTTGCCACATCACGGTCACAAACTTTATGCATCACCAATAAATAATGAAGCCATACGTTATCAGAAATTTTACATTGTTAGAAGTCGTTGCTTTAAGATCAGTGGCTCAGTCTTTTGATAATAATAATAATAATAATAAATAATAATAATAATGATAATGTGTTTTCTTAGTATCAGTGAATTAACAATAGTCTAGGCAGTTTTGCTGAGAAAATGGCCACATTTTTGGTCTCTTGCTTCAAATAGAGCTGAAGGTAATATCTGTGTAGTATTTCTGCTTTATTTCTGATAATTTATGGTTTTGTACTTGCCGTGTTACAATAATTCACTCAAAATTTGTCTCTGGAATTGACTGAAACTGGCAACACTGCTTTTCAGTGTTTTTAATCCTATACATAGCTTATCAGCATAAAATAGTATTAAAAATAAGTAAAATACCGAGTGATGAAAGTCCCTCCAGTTTTTTTAAACAGCTGACATTAAAACTATAAACACAAAAATCAAAAGTTGTAACTAGTACGAAAAAAATTATTATGCCACTCCATTGTACCAACTATGATTTCAAAATCACTTACATGGCAGTTACCCTTTATATTTGAAACATGTTTATTAAATTTATTTGGCTTACTTAGTTATTACATTTTATTATGTTTTTATATGATTAATTTCTAATGGCGGTCGGTTATATTGGAATGCATTATCCAGTAAACTTGTTCATTTTCTTATTCTGAATTGTTATTCTTTTGTCTAAGACCTCGATAAAATGCTGCGAGATATAACATTGAATTACAAGAGGAAAAAATTCTGCAAGTTTCTAGGTAATGTTTGAATTAGTACAAAGTTGTATGATAGAACAAGTAATAAGATAACAAAACATCTGCTTTCTCATCTCATTTGTTTTATTGTTATTTTGGAGCAGTGTGTTAAAAGTAATTTATTTTGCTTGAAGGATTGTTACACTTACAAACATTCCTGCTTACAAAATAAAACAGTAATTAAATACTTAGGTTTGGTTATGCCGAGAGACCCAAAAGCATCTGGTTTGGCTGTGTGGCATTTTGTCTGTCTGTTCATTGCCATCTACCGCTATCATAGAAAGTCACAGATTAAAACATGCAACATATTTAACGTCTTTACTTACCTATTTCAGTAAAGGAGATGTGTTGTCCATGCATATTTGGCATCTCCATCACTCGCCATAGTTCATGTTGAAAAATGTTGGCAATTTCTTGGCAGATATTTTGTTGTAATTCTTCTGGGTGTGTGGGTTTGTCTTGTACAGTTTAAGTTATCCCAGAGATATAAATCACAGGAGATTAGGTCGGGGAACATGGGGGCTACAACTACTAATAATCCTGTCCTGAAACACATTTTCAATTTCTTGTTCTAATCGAAAGATTGGCAGTATGAGTCGTTGAAGAGTCTTGTTGGAAAAAGGCAAAATGACGCTCCCTGTCTGTTAATTCCCTAAAAGAAGGGGGGGGGGGGGAAGTTGTTTTCACTCATGCAAAGGAGTCAACTGTTGACTCAAAAAATGTTGGGCCTATAACTGTTTCTCCGCTAATGGAGAAATGGTAGCACTTCACAATGTGAACTGTGGCAGGTGATGGAAATACCAAATGTGTGTGGACAATGGTAGCATCTCCTTTAATGACATGGATAAGTAAAGC
This sequence comes from Mantis religiosa, assembly GCA_030765055.1. Lineage (NCBI taxonomy): Eukaryota > Metazoa > Arthropoda > Insecta > Mantodea > Mantidae > Mantis > Mantis religiosa. The sequence goes on from JAUKNK010000207.1 coordinate 1,847,323, forward strand.
TTTAAAACTATTTAAGTTAATGGAAGTTAACCGTTTCTTCACACTAGCTGTGTATAGGCTAAGGTTTTGGATAGATGGGTCAAACTGAAAAATTCAATGCCATGGCCAGGATTTGGACCACTGATGTCCTGGTTCCCGTCCAGTCGCTCTTACCCATTGAGCTATCATGGCCAACTTCCCATCATGACATTAAATTCTCCAATTGACTCATATTTTTCCGTAAACCACTAGGGGCTTTCATATTCAAGATACACCGTTTGTGGTTTACCCTAGTGGTTTACCGGAAAAATGTGAGTCAATTGGAGAATTTAATGGCATGACGGCAAGTTGGCCATGGTAGCTCAACGGGTTAGAGCGGACTGGACAGAAACCAGGAGATCCATGGTTCAAATCCCGGCCATGGCATTTAATTTTTCAGTTTTAATTTTATCTTTTAAAATGTTTTGTGTGTGTTTGTCCTTGATTGCTCTTATAAATTAAACATCTATCATGCCCAGGTGATACATTGAGAACCATAGCAATTAAAGAGTTCTGTGAATAAAAACTCAGTTTATTTTCTGATTGAGCAAGCTATCTATATGGTAGTTAAATTATTATCGAACCCACTCACAGCCTCTCTTTCCTGTGCAACTTAGTTGGCAGTTGCTGGGGAATTTACGCCGGCAGATCTAGACTAGAATTCTTACCTTATAATAGATATTGGAAATGTTGACATTCTGCTCTCAGACAGACAGCATATCTCATGTAAATATTTTCACTCCCTCTACAATGTTCAGCAGCAGGTGTTCTTGTGATTTTTTGCACAATATATTCCTTAATTTCCTGCAGTATGCGAGGACTGGAACGATATATGTCTGTTGAAACTGACACCCTATGATGAATCTTGGTTTCATTTAACTGGACGTTTGAATACTCATAACAGTTGATAATGGGCTTTAAAAGAAAAAAAAAAGTGGTTCTGGTAGAAATGCCTCATTATGATCAGAAAATTTGAGTGTGGTGTGTGATAAGTGCTGGAAGAATAATAGGGCCCATATTCTTTGATAAAACATTAAATGGAGAGCGATATCAGAGATTAATTCTGAGGATATTTTTCAATCGCTTGACAGAAGATTCTGTCTTCCAGCAAGATTCTGCAACAGCACATAGGCTGCAGTAAGAGAGGTGTGTGTTCTCCTGACCTAACGAGTTATGCCTTTTATTTATAAGGTTCTTTAAAAACCAAAGTGTATCGTACCAATCCTTGCACACTACAGGGAACAACATTGTGCAAGAAATTACAAGAATACTTGCTGCTCAGCTTTGTAGAGTGGACGAGAATATTTACAAGAGATATGCTGCTAATTTGAGAGTAGAAGGTCAACATTTCCACCATCTAATAAGGTGAGGATTGGAGTGTGCCTCTGCCAGCAAGTTCCCCAGCGACTGCCGGCCATCTCTCGCAGTAGAGAGAGGGTGCAAGTGGGTTTGATTATAATTTAACTACCCACGATAACATGGATCCAATGTTAAAAGGAGTAAACATGAAAATGGCAGAACTATAACTTTACAAAAACAATAGGCTACAGACACATGTATCTACAAAACAGATGTTATTAAATTATAGATGAGTCATATTTATTACACATCAGCTTCACTTACGTACCTATATTGAGGACATGTTTTGTGAACCATCGTTCGCATCGTCGGCTCTAATGTGACTGTCGCAAAAACATGTCCTCAATATAGGTACGTAAGTGAAGCTGATGTGTAATAAATACGACTCATCTATAATTTAATAATTATTTTACTTCACTGTGGTGTTCAAGTACACTTAAATTTCAAAACAGATGTTGTTGTCAGGTCACATTAATATTTCAGTTCTGGACAAAACTAAGAGATCAGAGATTCAATATGTTGCAGGACATTGAATGAGAAATAGGATAAGATGAAGCAAAGAATGTGTTTGCTTCTCCTAAATATAGTGCTTTGTATTTTACATCCATTTCAGCTTAATACATGATTTCACTTTAAATTCAAAGCAATTATAAGTGAAACTAGGGACAAGGGAGCATCTCATTGGCTGGAGAATGAAATACAATGTTTTCCTGAATAGCATGTTTCTCTCTCTACAAAGAACAGCTTGCTTCAGATTGGAATATTTTGTGGTTATTCTTGTGCAGAGAAATTAAAAACATTATCGTACCAGTTAGGTAGTTTATGAAAGAAAATTGGTTTGTTCAGATATACTTATAAGTAACTGAACTACTATAGTAGAAGGATTTTGAGGGTTTGCGCAGGTGCTGGTTCATTTCTGGTTTAAAAGAGGTCTGTGTGGTGCTGTAGTTCATTTGTGGTTTAGCAGAAAATTTGAGGCTATGCACACATAGTGCTATTCATTTCTGGATACGCTGTCACCTTGTCTTGGTGCCTGTGTTGCAAAGACTTCTTCAAGACTGTCATGGTACAAATGCTTCACATGTGTGGAGAAATATAAAACCGTTAAAAACTGAAGAGAGTACAGTTGTGTTAAATGCTTTTAACAAATTCTGTGAAAGATATTCAACTTTAATTGACAATGAATGATATGGTTAGCAATAATTGAACTTTGTTCAATGCAACATTGTTGCATAGTTTGTTTGCATTACATTTATACTGTGTTATGACTTCCTAATAACAGGTCACTATGCAATACGTTCAACTCTTTTTCCTGCCCCCATTACTTGCACAGCTGAACAACCTGGCAACAACTATTGAGGAAACGCACAGGATCAGGGATCGGTGGGATTAATTGAACTTTCAGTCATATACACATGTTAAGTTTTCTTGAATATATTTGACAATATAGAATGGTAGAACATATAAAAGACAAAGATTTAAACCGTTAAGAAAAGGGTGCTGTTGATCGACCCTGATGTGATAATAGTAATAATTCTTTACACATATATAAATATAAATGCCCAAAAATACATTCAAAACTGAGTAAAACCACACCTGATTCAAAATTTTAGAATGTTTACCCAACATGAAATAACCCATCAATATATACATTCAGAGGAAAAAGCCCCATTTTGACTTCACGCCTCTCCTACTAAACTTTGGTCCAGAGGAAATAGCTTACCTGGCATACAACAAGCTGCTCCCCACAAGACGCATTCAACTATGGCAGGAATCGAATGGGGTCTTAGTGATTTTGTTATAAACGACCCAGGAAAATCATTCTGTAATTGCCTTTCAACTTAGTCCAAAATTTCTCTTAAATAAACATGAGTAAAACTCAAGCAAACATCTGAAACAAACAGTATGAAACTCTCTCACCCAGAACCTGAGTAATATGAGCTGAAGCAGTAGACATGGTAATGCCTGGAACTTCCCTTCTGCAAATGCCTCATAGAATGTCATATCCAATTTGCAGCTGTGACCTGGCTGCATTGCCAGTATTAGACCATACTGCCCCGTCAACCATCACCTCTGTGACTGACTGACTGACCTCGGTGCTACTGCCGTACCATCAACCGTCACCACTGTGACTGACCTCAGAGGGTGAGAGGAGCTTATTTAGGTCCTGCGGGATGAAGCAGAGTAAGACAGACAGACCAGTGGCAACCTGACTGCATGAAATTTCTTTGGGCTGCCCGCTTCGATATATACCGTTTGAAGAGGTAACATCCATAACGTTACAGTAATAAAGGCATTTGTGCAAATGTTTATCTTGATTAACAGGTAGACAGAGAAATAAGGCTCTATCACATTTTTTACATGCCAAATTTCATATCCAGGCCCTAATTTTAAATAGCAGTAGTGGTGAGGCATGACTTTCAAAGTGAGGGAAGCCCCAAATAATAATTTTCATTAAAATAAGAGAGAATAACAACTCAAAGAACTAAGGCTGCTCTTCAGTACTTTTTCTATTGTACAGTCACACGTAGGTCCAGTGACGAGGCGTGACTTTCAAAGCGAGGGAAGCTCCAAGTAATAACTTTCATTAAAATAAGAGAGAATAATGACTAAAAGAACTAAGACTACTCTTTAGTACTCTTTCTATTGTACAGTCACACGTAGGTCCAGTGACGAGGCGTGACTTTCAAAGCGAGGGAAGCTCCAAGTAATAATTTTCATTAAAATAAGAGAGAATAATGACTCAAAGAACTAAGACTACTCTTTAGTACTCTTTCTATTGTACAGTCACACGTAGGTCCAGTAGCGAGGTATGACTTTCAAAGTGAGGAAAGCTCCAAATAATAATTTTCATTAAAATAAGAGAGAATAATGACTCAAAGAACTAAGACTACTCTTTAGTACTCTTTCTATTGTACAGTCACACGTAGGTCCAGTGACGAGGTGTGTCTTTCAAAGTGAGGAAAGCTCCAAATAATAATTTTCATTAAAATAAGAGAGAATAATGACTCAAAGAACTAAGGCTACTCTACTCTTTCTATTGTACAGTCACACGTAGGTCTAGTAGTGAGGTGCGACTTTCAAAGTGAGGAAAACTACAAATAATAATTTTCATTAAAATAAGAGAGAATAATGACTCAAAAAACTAAGACTACTCTTTAGTACTCTTTCTATTGTACAGTCACAGAGGTTCTGCTCACACTAAAAGTTTTCCCTCTCCACTCAGACGTTCCCTGACCCACACCGTGTGAACTAAATGGAAAAAGTATGCAATTCACACACTCTTGCTAATAACTTAAAACTTCACAACAATTTCTTATTTTTCACCACTGAATACCAATCTACGTAACATACTATTGCTAATGCTATTGAAATATACTTACAGTTGTATTTAAAAGTGCCACATAAAACAAAAGAAACTTTTCTTCACATACTACAGAGATCTCACGTGTCAAAATCTGTCAGTGCTTCCTAACTAACGAAGAGTCGCGATTGCTTCCAGAAACCTAAGAAGCATGGTATTGAAGGTTACGATTGCGTAAATACAGTATTGAATGAGCTCGTGGAACTGATGACTCGAATCTAAGCAACTGTCAAATTATCTGTAGCACCGCGGATGTTCGCAAATAAATGATGTAAATGTATCCATAGAATATAAAATATTGTTTGGCAATACAGTTTGGCAATACAGTTAAATCTCGATAGATGAATTTTCTTGTTTCTCATCTTTTTCTTCTGAAATTTTTGGGGAAGCGGGTTTTACAGCATTCACTGTACGCTTCACCAGTAGGTAACAATTGCTCTGACCACCGCCCCTTTTCTTTTTGGTTTCTTCCCAAACATTGTAAAATGGTACAAATTCAAGCTTATTAATTATCATTTTTAAACTATCACATTATTCAGCTACATATACAGGTTTTTAAGACATAGGGTCTGTTCTTTTTATTTAATATTTGGCTTTTATTATAACTACAAAAAAATAGAAACTGAAAAGAATTGTCATTTTGCTAAACAGCTAGTTTGCAAAGGTTTTTAAAAATCAAAAGACACATATGTTATTTATTTTAAATATTTAAACAGCCTTAAAAACTGCAAGTTCTATAGCTTCAAATCAAAATATAGATATGTAATATAAATATAGATATATAAAGACTGCATTTTCCTATTTCATGATATACAACTTAGACTATAGTGTACTTGCTGTAGCATTTTGTAGATATTTTTTAAAATCAAATTATTAATGTGCTTTAAAAAATTACTTTTCCCTTGCTCACATTTTTTTGTTTTGTTTTGACTTCAAATTCTCATGCCCTTCAAAAACGAGCACTCTGAGAAAGTGCTCAGTTGGCCTGTTGTAAATCGGGGATGTTAGTTTAGCCACTCTTGAGTGAAAAGATAGTACACAAACATGCAAACAAACAAGTAGAAAATGGCTACAGTTTACATAGATTAGTAGGAACATAAAAAATGCATTGTTGCCAGTTAAGAAATTGTGAAACTTGCTAACAATTAAGATTAAAAGAAATTGTTTAAGTTGATGATGCATACTGTATGCCTATTGTTGTTGCATACTTTTCTGGACGTTTGATGTGGTATAACAAGCTTCATTGAATAAAGAAAGATAATGTTTAGGCCAGGCGTGCACAGCGGCGGAAAACTCTGCTTGGTCTCCTTGCTCACTGAGTAGAAAACGGCACGTGGGTGGCTTCATTTGGTCTCTTGAGAGGCTACAAACACAATGAGCACTATAAGGCTCTCGTTACGGGTTTGTCACTCGCTGCACGTGTTTCCTTCTCTCTGGGCAAGGCAAAAATTCTCTGTTTTTGTATAAATTTTGTAGTATTTAGTAATTTGGGGCAATCGTAGCAGCATTTTGTCAAGTACTTAACATTTTCTATCTCGCATGATACAAATTGCTCTATCCTGTTTCTTCCCTGGTTTGGTTTTTTTCTGTAGGTATTAGAAGCAGTTTAGAAAGAGAAAGATATTATTTTAACAGCTTGGTAATGCCTGAAGTACTTCAGTGTTTTAATTTTCACTACCCAGTGCATTTTTCTATTTAGTGTCATAAGACGACTAAATTGTTGAATGATGAACTTCCACTTGAGCTTTCATCTCGTAGTTAGATGCCAATGTTCAACTCATCTTGTCCTAAGGTTATTCTAGGCTCTTATTTACTTTCTGTTCACTTATGTACCCCAGTTTATATAAATAAATAAAGGAACATGAACTGTAACATAACATGCTTAGTTGCTATAATAACATACGTGGATTTCTGAAACAACTTATTGTAGAGTTGCTAGCTTAAATAAAATAAATAATGGTTCACCAATTTTTATGCTAAGTTCTGCCCTTTTTCATAGTACGCGATACGGTATGCACACTCACACTGCACACTCTGGTCGTGAGTTCCTGGCTTTGTGAAAAATTGATCCAGTCATGCACTTTCTCACATGACAATTCCTTAAAGATAATATTTCAGACCTGGGAATGGAGTACTTTACCCTTAGTACCTGCACCACTGGTACCAGGCTTTGAAAGTGACATTGTTAACACTTCACAAAACACAATGTAAACATATGAATTTTTTGTTTATTGTCGCAGTTACACAAAGCTCTATTTTCACTACTCACTGGATTTGTACCAAACATCGAAGAATATGCATGCGCTCCTGGACAGCAGTGATCCATGGTCAGTTAATTTATGAACTAAATATATGCAGTTTCTAACCACACTTCATAATGTCTTACTCAGTACTGCATAATGAAAAGGAATAACACAGGGCAAGATTGGAAGTTGAAGCATGCCATAAGCATAAATACGGCAGTCAGGTGTTTATCCTCAAAGCGATAACTTGAGAACCATACGTCATAGAAAAATGACCTTTATACAGTCTGTCTCTAAACTTCTTGCCGCATACACCGAGGCATATTACAGTGTCGGATTTCCAATAGTAATTTTGGGCGCATGAGAAAGAGTAATCTCTGTTGCTCATGCTTGTGCTGTGTCTTCTGAACTTGGCAATGCTGCACGCCTATGACAGGACAGTCACTCTAGCCGAGCCCTCCCTAGCTCTGTCTCTTAGGTCTTCTAATACCATATGCCTTATAGAAAGTGTTTTGTTAGGACCTTTCTAACTCTTCAGCTAATGTTGACTATTGAATGTTGATTTGGTGAACTCTTTGGAGGCAATTGGAGCGTCTCTGTCACAAGTGATATGTTGGTTAGTAAGAAATTCCATCATTTGTAGTTAAAGTGAAAAACAAATGAAATTAGATAGATCATAAATAGTAGAGAGTGGATCTGAAAAGAAGTCTTCAAACTATAAATCCAATAACAAAACGAGGTGGCACCATTGCAGCACATGCTGTCAGGAGACTTTGTGGTTTCCCATTGTTACTTAAGTAAATGTTGCAGTATTTGTTTTCAAGCCATGATTTCCTTTCCATTATTTGCCTTCGTCCCATTCTCTTATCTTTCAGGTGCATACTTTCAGGCTTGTATGGTTAGATAGAACTGGTCCTCACATATTTAAGAGCTATTCTTGGCACTGGGCGGCGTTCCTAGCACTGGATAAAGAACTCTCACATCCCTCACTTATTTCCTTTTACCTAGTGTGGGTTCAAGTCCCACTGGGGACGATATGTTTTTGTACTTGCTTTGATGGTTAACCCATCCATCGTCTATCACTTACCCTAAATGTTTGTCATATTCAAATGTAATTTTCTTATAAATGGGGTTGGGTGTAGCAAAAAGTAAACAAGAGACCTGAAGAAGCTCATGACAAGATGAATGAAACATTGTCAACGAGATGATGCATGCTTTCAACTGCTCAGACGACTGCAATATTAATTTAATTACGAAAAAATATAAGTTATTACTGAGAATTTTAATATAAGAACATTACTATAACTGTAATGTGCATATATTCCTATGCTAAAACCATGAAGTAACATAATAGCAAATAGATTGCATGCTTTTAGATAGCTCAAAACCCAACATCTAAACAAAATACTCAGAATAACATGCTAAATCAATGGTCTGCCAAAATGTTCCCTTTTACATTTTAAGGGACAGTTTGTGACTATCACTTCACTTCACTGAAGTAATTCCACTGTGCAGTGGGCTAGTTCATTTCACTTCACTTTGTTTCATATTCAGTTCTTCTACAATGTAGTGGGTGTAATTAAATATATCCATGTAGTCAATACTTCTGGAAAGTTTACTGCTGGGAAGTTGAACCCAAGACTTCTCTCATCTCATGCAGTAATAGCACTTCTCCAACTCGCGGTGAGAATTTCATTTCTTGTCACATGAGAAATGTTTGTGGTCCTTCACTCATTCGATTTGCATCAGACTTGCCAGAGCTCTGACTTATATAATGTAGAAACCTTCTGTAATATTCAAGATATTAATATATCCCAAAGGTGATGGCATTTTTTGTGTTTAGGCTGGGTGAGGGCAGTCCTTTATCTTGTTTATGTTTCCACATGCCCAGCACTGATCTCCTGATAACCTTGACAAAGCCACTGCGTCACAATACACTAGAACCTCGTTTACCTCGATCAACTGGGAACCAGAAGAAATCGAATTAACAAAAGTCCGGATTATCCAGAGAGGTTGAAAATGGAGACAATGGCCTTTGAAACTAGTCCCTCAATAATATAAAAAAGAAAGTGATGAGTGTCAATAAACTAACTATTGGTTCGGGTTAATGGGGGTTAAACTATACTTAAAAGCGACATTCTTATGGCAGCGATTTACTGTCATGTAAAATAACTCCTCTGGGATGAAATTCTGTCACACCAGTAGTGCCGATATAATCCAGGCATTTGACATCATCATTGACAAACAAAATATTTTATTTTTCTTCAAATACTCCAATATATACACACTGGATAGACTACAGTTGAAGATGCACAAACATAAGCATTAAAAATGTAAACCGAAAGGAAACAAGCAGTAAGTAGAGCATTTTGTCATAATTTGAGAGCCTATATTTATAATTGAGCAAACATAAAATATCAAATCTTGTGCCTAATGATTGACAGATGCAAAACTTGGAAGTTTAACTTTTATCTATTTAGGGCAACAGGGTAGCGCAGTGGTTTCGTTTGCGACTCGCATGCTCAGGATCTTGAGTTTGATTCCTGACTCTGGGGTTGGCAATTTTAAGTTGGCCCTACCCACGTCTTCACCTATGTCTAGCACATGTGAAGTGTCCCCTATGCCCAACATGGTTCAGAGTCCATGGTATAAGCTGTAGGTCCTCTCGCCTCACCGTCATCTTCACTATCACCCTATCATTGGAGGTAATGGACCTGCCCTCTGGGTGCCTCCACCTGAGAAATGGGTCCGGTCATCACGTGGTGGGGCGAGGTTACCTCGAAGGCCAAGGTTGCCATATGGGGCATGTTGGTATGTCGTTACTATAAAAGGAGTGCACCAAAGTTCCAGCACACCAGCTAATTGCTTTTATGTAAGAAGTGAAGTATTATTACTTATGAATTTTACTTTGCATTCATTTTTGACAAGGTATTGCTAGTTACATAAAGTGAATAAGTATGTTTTGAGCAGGATGATATATTTGAATTTGTCAGCCTTGATACCAAATGCTTTCATTATTTCAGTTGTATGCACCAACAAATGCTTATCTTACATTTTCTGTAATTCAGAAAAATGCCAGTACAGCAACCATTTAAAAAGTTCAGTACCTTTTAAGTTGATATGTCATTTATGCATGTTCAGAGGAATTTAGTAACAGTGATGTCCAAGTTAATCGAAAAAGTATTTGTAATTGATTTTTTACACTCCGTTACTTATATTTTTATTATTTTGAGGGATTAGTTTTGAGCTATTGCTTGTATTTTCAACCTTTCAGATCCTTGAATCTCCAACATCAAATTGAAACAGGAAGATAAGTCAGCAGTAGCATTTCGCTTTTGAAACAAAAACTATGATCTTGACCCAAATCCAAAATTATTAAAACTACTGATAAAGCAAAACAAACTGACATAGTAGGAGAACATCTTATGAAATCCCACCAATTGATAATTTGATTAAGAACTTCATAGTTTCATCACCAGAGAGAAGACTGCAGAGAACAAGAATAAACAAGTCAGACCTCCAATGTTGAGAATTGAAGCAATAGCTCCTGAAAGTAGTCCCTCAAAAAATTAAAATGTAAGTGATGGAGTGTTAAAACCAGCTAGAAATAGTTTTCTTAATTGCTAGGTCTTGAAGTTGAAGGAATGAAGTGGGTATTTTGATACTAAAATGAGCCCAGGGTTCATAAAGCTTATAATTACCCAACATTTGCATTCTCAAGATAAAGAAAAACCCTAGAAAATGTAAATTCTTATTTTGGTAACTCATCCTAACCAAGATTTGAATTTGGGACTTGTTGAATTTGAGACAGACATGCTACTTCTGCATCACAGTTATCTTCCATGCTTGTCTCGGGTTCTGAAGGTCTTGGGTTCAAACTCAGCAGTTCGCCACATTTTTTTTTTCTTTGTTTCAAGAATATTTCAATTTTGCTAAATTAACATACGCATTTGTCCATACATATGTTTAATTCCTTTTTTCTAAATTGCTCCTGAGATTTCTTCCAAACTTTATTGTTTACACAGGTCCACTAACTTGACTTTAATACTAAAGGCACCTGATTATTTACTACTGAGTTTTTCATATAATATTTTTGAGTAAAAGTAGTAGAAAGTATGTCTAAAGTGTTGTATTTCCTGCAGATGCACAAATTGAGTTTGAAAAGAGCTTAGCACAAAATGATATTGTACAATCATTATGAAGAAAGAGGTATAGATAGACTGTAAGTGCTTGTCTTGTAAATTATACAGTGAGTGTTAGAAAGAGTAAGTGAAAATTAGTGCTATAAGTGTTACGGTGCTTAGCAGAATATCTGTACTTGTCTTGAGGCTTGGATCACGAGAAGTTACCATAGTGTTAATAGTAAACAGTCTGAAAATGATCTCACATATGTAATACAGGGACATTGAAAAAGGTATCCATGATGTCATATAACTAATAAATCTCTCGACATGCAGAGGCTCTTACATAACCTAGAAAGTTTTGATATGAGCTGCCACATCACCTGGGCTCACCCCATTGTAAACGATAGTAGAGCATCTAGTGCATTGTCTAGCCACACTACATTCCCAGCTGTGAGGCTGCCTTACGGCAGAGAGCAGTTTGACTCATTTATATAATATAATTTAGAGTTTTCAGCCAGTATATATATATATATATATATATATATACCAACCAACTGTTTCTTGTGTAGCCTGCATTCGGGCAGGCCGGGTTTCATTCTTGTGGTCAACCTACCTGACCCATGCGTTTTCCAGGTCGCCAGACGAATACCCCAAATTTTCTGTCCCTCCATTTCATCTCCATTATCTTTTCACGTCATCTCTCATCTGGTGGTCTCTTTCAGAGTAGAAGTGTCGACAGGTGTCTTGGCGCTACAGGATGTTACCAAACAGTAACAGTGTCTGAAGCCTATTCATCACTATAACGGATCTGTTGGTCTTGATTTTAATGTTTCCAGTTTGTTTAAACTGATTAAGATAGGCTAATGTGGTTGGATGGAGACTTCGGCACACTGGTGTTTAGTATGGAGTGTCCTGGGAGGAAAGGGGAGGCAAGAGAAGTGAAGAGGTTAAGGTTCCTACCATTTACAGGTTGTATTGCCCTGGTAGCATCTAGTTCAACCAACAGCTTCACCCACAGAAGTGGCAAATGCCCTCCAAGGGACTTGAAGCTGGAAACTGTACTCCTGAGGGATGAAGTACAAATACCTGCCATGCAGTGCTTCAGACATTTGTCGATGTGGGCCAACCAGGACCAAACACAGGGAAATGAGAAACTTGACCTCTTAAACCAGGGAAACTCCAGTAACTGTGGGTGTTTCCAGTAGGGCAGTATCTATTTTGTACAAAGCCCCCCCTTTTGGGTGTAAGTGGATACAATCAACCCCACAGGGAAGAAGACTACCAAACAACCTTGGTAGGGCGCAGGTGTTTTAGCTCCCCTGTCTAGGCGGCCAGGGCAGGCAGATATACCCAATATCCATGGGTGTCGGGAACCACTGCCCCGCTGAGTCCAACCCAATCCGAACAATTTGGTTTCAGGAGGGGCTCGAATGTTAGGCTCGACTACTTCTAGTAACGTCAGAAGATCCAGTGCTAGGGTCTGCAGCACTCACACCATAGCAACTGAAGGGGTGTGAATGCCTCCTCTATGGGGAGGGAAATGAGAAGGGAGATGAAACGGAGGGAGGACAGCCATGGCTCAGAAAGGTTGGCCATGAGAATCAAATCTACAAACTCCTGATTGAGGCTAAAGCTATAAATAGAAGTATTTATAAACAGTGGAGCTTCATCAATAAAACCTTTTTAAACCACTTCTCAAACTGTAAAAACACTTAAACTCCACTTACATTTAAAATTAGGACATGTTTCAAGGACCCTGTGTCCTCATCGTCAGCTGATGTTCAACTAGTTCTTCAGGTGACAGCCTCCCTCTCCTGGCGCTGTTCAATGAGTTGAATGACATCATCTACTATTGGTATTTCAAAGTTCATGGCTCTCCTTTTGTTCTTCAAAATGTGTATATTTTCCTAAACTGTTAATTCCCAATACTTTTTTGCCGGTACCAAAAGTTTTATGTCTTTGGAAATATTACAATTTTTTGACCAGAAATGATGGGCTATGGCTGATTTATCTGTCTGTTTGTATTTTATTCATCTCTGTGTTCTTTCATCCTTGTTTCTAAGTTTCTTTTTGTTTTTCCAGTGTTTAAAAAAGGTGATATCTAGTTGAGGGTCACAAACTCTACTGCCGGAACCATCCCACTCAGTTTACACTTATTAAACCAACAAATAATGGTTTTGTCTGTAGACAGATCCTTGTCTATAAATATGACAGATATGTTGTACTAAAAGATCAACTTAAACTGAGGTTAAACTGCTCTTACTGTGTGGCCAGCTCATGTGAAGCTGTGAGGGCATGTGCCTGTAGCTCCAAGGTGAATTCAATTCAACTCAATTTTATTTATGTGTAACATTTGTATGTTGTCGAATATCTCATTTAGTTTAAAGGGGAATCCAGTGGCATACTTTTACAATTTATATTGATTTTGTACCGATCGCTCACTTTATCTTAATTGATAAACTGAAATCATGTACTCCTTTTTCAATGTTCCTGTATAAAATTTTGTCATTAATTTTAACCATGTGAATAACCAGTTACATTGTTTTTACTATTTGTATGTAAACATTAATTATATTTTAAGGTTATTTTTGTATTTGTGTGAGTCATGTAATTGTTTCAAAGGCGTGTAACAATGTGCATAAACTCAAAGAAATGTTTCCTGGTGGACTATTTTATTATGGGGAACGGAAGCAAAAGAAATTATTAGGTTATCCTTTCTTTTGTAACCTAGCCCAAGGATTTGAACTTTTTTAGCTGCATTTAACACTGCAGAGTGCCTAGTAGTATTGTTTTGTCCATCTGTAAGCGTGAATGCTGCATGTGCAGAGTAAAGTGATATATGTGTGAATTTGATTATATTTGTCAAGATGATGTACCAAATTAAGGTTAGGAATAATGAACCTGCTAAAATTTACAGTTTTGGATTGAATCACTGTATATATGAATAAAAATTTTATACACAGAGGGGTCCAAAATTAGATATCCTTATTGGTCAGTCATCATTAATCATAATTATAAATATTTATTTACTTTAATAATCCAATATCAATTTTGTTTATTATATCTTATATATTTGAGCAAATTTAAATTATGTTTTTAGACAAGGTTATTGTGTGCTTTAATTAGAGTGATTAAATATATTTTATGATAACAAAAAATTACATATTGTATTTGTGCAGATTGCAACTCTCACTTTTTTTAAGTTGTTACTGTTACTTCACTTGTTTTTGATGAAACCACATAGAGGAACATTCTTCTTTGAGTGATTCATTCAGTGGGGAGTCAAACATAAGTCTTCTATAATCTGTCCTGCAGTAGTTCTTTTTCAATTGTTACCTTTTTTTCGTAATTTTAAATTCTCCAACGTTAAGTCATATCGGACAATGATTTGAATGGGTGAAAGATGTTCAAATGAGCCCAGGACCCATAGAGCTCAGAGTTACCTGACATTCATCTTTCAGGATAAGGGAATACCCCGGAAAAACCTTATCCAGGTAACTCACGCTGACGGAGATTCAAACTTGGGACCTCTTGAATGTGAGGCAGACATGCTACCGAGGCGGGATTTTCAGTTGAACTAGTACTCAATGCTCCATATATTGCTAGTGTTTACCTAGAATGCATTTTGTTAGGATGTTCCTAACATCCTCGGCTAATGTCAACTGTTGGATTTGATTTGGTGAGTTCCTCTAAGGCGATAGAGTTAGTATCTTGATGAACTTGAAGTTTTGGTTCTCTTCAAAGGTGATGTCAAAATTGAAGAGTTTTCCGTCATATTTCTCTATGAATATCTTTTGCCAAATGGTTAATGCAGCTGAACTCTGAGCACTTTTTAATAAAAGTGAATGTTGAATTTTGATTTGGTGAACTCCTGGTCCAGGTTAAAGAGGTGCGTGTGTATGTATAGTGTTTAACGCCCACTTTTACTACATATGGCAATGCAGGCGGGGACAATGATGATACACGAGATGAAGATGGAGCACTGTGGAATGACAGGCACGGGAAACCGTAGATTCCGGAGAAAGCCCATCCCAGTGCTGTGTTGTCCACCACAAATTTCACTTTGCAGTCTCCTGGGATTGAACCTGAGCCACCTTGGTGAGAGCCACATTACAGCCTGGTTAAAGAGGTCTGTATGTGGATTAGAGCAGAATGTGGAGAGATGCATAGGGTGTTCTGTAGAGAAATGCAATTGTAGCACAAATAGAACAAGGTAGAGTGCAAGTGAGGGAATGATTATGGCAAGTGCGTTGACATTTTGGTATAGAATCTTGAACTTAAAAAAAGAAGCAGTATCTAGAACAGTGCCTGAAGTGTAAAATGCTTTAACCCTTACAATCAACCCTTCCTGGCAGATAGACAGACAGCTGACGTGTGTCACAGTGGTGGTCACTGTGTCACAATGAAACTCTCCTATGACGTAATCAAATCAAATGTAGACTTTTGTACTAAAGCGTTCACTGGGAAACCACAAAGAGGATAAATGACACTAAAGAATATGAGTGAAGGGAGTAGCAACAATGTTATATTGGCATTGTGTGCAAAACCTTTCTCTCCCAACATTACTGACCTTAGTCAAACCTTAAGTTGACAAAAGCACTTCTATAGAGATAACACATTTATTACCTTTGCTTTCTTATGCTGCTAACGACATTTAAATACATTTAAAGACAGAATCGATTGTCAGTATTTCAAAATTCATTAGGCAATTTCTATTTTTTAAAATAAATATTCTTTCTCAAACCATTAAATTTATCGGATCATTTAATAATTTAACTTCTGGATTTATTTCATGGTTGAATGACTAAAACTGATCTGCTATGGCCTATTTATCAGTCTGTTTGTACCTAATACTTCAAAAACTTTTTTTGTCAATACCGACGATCAATTCTGTCTTAAAATTTATTTCATTTTCAGAGTTTGGTAGTACAGTCAGGAATGTAGTGACGTCTAGTGTCCATAACGTTGACAACAAGATTGAATGGGATTGAAGATGTAAACAAGTGTTTACGAAGTTGCAATCTCACAATTTCTTGAAATTTCCATCAGTTTCTTTAAATATAAGTAAAGTTTCTGTTACAAATAATTATAATTGTGGAGTGTCAGGAGAGGTGCTTAAAAAACAAACTGTCTGAGGAAAAACCGGAAAAGTAATGGGTTAAAACTCACAGATAAAAACTCAGGTGTGTACCGGATAAATTGCAAAGACTGTGACAGCTTTTACATTGGCAAAACAAAAAGGAATTTGAATATTAGGCTTAAAGAGCATTTTAGAAATATTAAGAACAAAGAAATAGACAAATAAGCAGAAGTGTACCATTTTTGGAATGATAATCACAATATAGAGCAAGAAATTCATTTATTAAAAATGTTCAGGGTCCAAATGTATTAATCACGTGGGAAAAGATATTCATAAAGAAATATGAAAGAAAATTGTTCAACTTCGACACCATCTGTGAAGAGAACCCAAACTTCAAGTTCATATAGATACCAACAGAGAGGCTCCTATCACCTCCAAGGAGTTCAAAAAGTCAAAATTGAACAGTCAACATTAATTGTGGATGTTGGGAAGGTCCTAACAAAATACATTGTAGGTAAAGACTAGCAATATATTGTCACCATATGGTATTGTGCTGCTGCTGCTGAAAGTAGGAGCTGGATGTGTAGACAGGAGAGAAAGAGACAAAGAGACGCTCCAGAGTGTTCGCTCCATTGCTGTTGCCAAGAAATTTCTTGGAAGGTCTATGGCATTCTAGAAACAATGGCTGAGGATATAAATACCCCACAAAGTGTTTGAAGCGGCTGTTGTTGGTTATTGTGACAGTCAACGGTTGAAGTTTACCGCAGTGATTTCATTCATTTGTTTTTGTGCAGTAAACCACCTAGTCAACCTTGAAGACAGCTGATTGTCAATTTCACGTCTTTTTACTGCAACAAAAGTTGTTTTAGATTTCTGTAAGCTGGATTTCTGAATCTACATAACCTACGGTCACAATATGGAGCACTGAGTACTGGTTTGTCTCAAAATTATGTTAATTTTGTGCTTCATTGTATTGTCGTGAGCCATTATGGCGATATTGTGGCCGGCATGCACAAAGGGACAGATGGTGCAGCGTGAAGATAAAATGCTTGCCGAAACAGATAAAGTTAGATGACTGGAAGGTTCATGTTTCGTCTGGTACCGTCTTGATTGTTAGAGAACATTCCACTAATATCTGGATCAGTGAGTAGAGATATAAAAGAAGACGTGGCTAGTTTATTGGATAGTCATAATTGGACTTGATTTGAAAGTGAGGACTGTGATTTTAGTTAATTGATCGAAATTAATCATTTCTTCGCACTAGCTCTATATAGGCTAAGGTCTTTGATAGTCAACATGAAAAATTCAATGCCATGGCCGGGATTTGAACCACGGATGTCCTGGTTTCTGTCCAGTCGCTCTAACCCATTGAGCTACCATGGCCAACGTGCCATCCTGACATTAAATTCTCCATTTTACTCATATATTTCCCCAGTAGACCACTAGGGGCTCTTGCATCGTTTGTGAGTACTTGAGTCCCAGGCTTT
Organism: Mantis religiosa; assembly: GCA_030765055.1. Taxonomy (NCBI): domain Eukaryota; kingdom Metazoa; phylum Arthropoda; class Insecta; order Mantodea; family Mantidae; genus Mantis; species Mantis religiosa. Next base: position 1,864,998 of record JAUKNK010000207.1, read on the forward strand.
CATCATTTAACTCTTATTATTTTAGTTAATTGTTGGAAATTAATCATTTCTTCATACTAACCGAATATAGGCTAAGGTCTTTGATAGATATTATATTGGGCTAGTATGAAGAAATGATTAATTTCCATCAATTAACTAAAATAATAAGAGTTAAATGATGAAGCCTGGGACTCAATTACTTACGATAGTAAGTCGCCGCAAACAGTGTATCTCGAATGCGAGAGCCCCTAGTGGTCTACCAGGGAAATATACGAGTCAAATAAGGAATTTAATGTGAGGACGGCACGTTGGCCATGGTAGCTCAAAGGTTAAGAGCGACTGGACGTAAACCAGGAGATCCATGGTTCAAATCCCGGCCAAGGCATTGAATTTTTCATGTTGACTCTATCTATTGAGGACTGTGATTTGAAAGTGAACTGTTTTGTTTATTTACGTGTGCCGAAGTGACGAGAGATTGTGTTGGTTTATGTTACGTCAGTTTGCTGCCAAGGTTGTACAAACAGTGTGTTTCTACGGAAATAAATAGCATTTTGAATTTCTGCAAATTGCACTTTTAATTTTATGAACCCACAAAGTTACAGTATCATAGTCCTTATTAAGTAATGGGTTATTAGAGGTGTGGAGCAAAAGAGAAAATAATAATAATAAGTTCTGGAAAATAATAAGAAAGAGATTTTAAGATATAGAAATATAAGTGAGATAGTCAATAGAGATATTTAGTGTTCTATAAGCTTATGACAGTCACTTGGAGAAGCGGAAAGTATATAAACATGACAAATAAATAGGAACGAGATGGCTAAGGAAGGGTATTTCAATGTCCTATACCTGGTGCAAATATTATAAATGCAAAGCAACTAATGTTTAGAGAAAATAGTGAAAAGATATGACAAAGTGAAGAATATGGTAAATAGAGTCAGACTAGAATTAAAGAATGAAATATACTTTACAGAGCAGCCATCATACAAGATGATGTACACTTAACGAAGATAAGGATGGAAGCCACCTGCTCCGCTGCCCAACATACCAACATAACATCAAAATACTTAAGTGCAAAAGAGCAAATGGCTTCATTGCCAGTTGCTTAACATTAGACACCAACCATATACTGTACATTATGAATCAGGACTGAACATCATACATACTCACCAGTTTATTGTTATAAATAAATAAATAAATTAGAACATACTTGATAAATAATCAAATATGTACCATACATGTATCTATTTTTGGGCCTCTCTGTATTTTAGTTTGAAAAAAAAAAAAAAAAAAACATTTTTGAATCTAGTTGATATTTGTTCAAGGCAGTGCATCTTTGAAAGTACAAAATTGAATTATTTTTTCTGTATTTATATTCCATACTTTGAATTACTAACATCAGCAATATTTGAAACACTTCTGAACGCAGTACCGTTATATACATTAGAATTTTAAATGTCATTTTTATTAAGAGTATTTTCCATTACTTCAAATGCTCCATGTGTCAAGATTAACTTTTAATTTTCAACAAAACTTCATGAATGGATAGATGTGTGTTTAAGGGTGCTCAACTGCAAGATCATCATGTTAAGAGTTTCACATATCCATTTTTGAAATTTTGTAATTATATTCTTATTAAATATTTTCATTAAATACCAAACTACATTACCCAACTGTGTCATTAAACTGTGTATTATTAGGTTTATCATAGGTGCATTGCCGATAAAATGAAGGGTGTTAATTTTAGGTGAATGTCTGAGCTGTATTTTGTTAGTAATGCTTGTCACTGTGGCATGTACCTCTGGTCAATCAACACACAGAAATTATTTCTCGTAACATTATACAAGGTGTTAGATTTATGAAAGCACAGATATTATGAGCTGGCAGATCCAAATAATTGTTTTTGTATGGGCTGTAACTAACTGATCAAACATGTCAAGACAGGGTGTTGGAACCCTCCCCAAACCCCCTGCGTGTCATTCCCCGAGAACTTTTGTTGCTGTGGCAAACAGTAGATTTACTTATTAAATTATAGATGAGTCATATTTATTGTACATTAGCTTCACTTACGTACCTATATTGAGGACATGTTCCGCAAACCATCGTTCGCATCGTCGGCTCTTATGCAACTAAAGCTTGATCCAGTTGTGTGGGTAGTTTTAGAGTTGCTGCTGCCATCTGTTGATTTTGTGATTAATGTAAATGTGGGGTTGTCTTCTGCCGGGATTTCAAAGTTCATTAGTTGGTTTTTATGTTTTTCTATGTATATTCTCTCCCATATGACAAGTTCACAATGTTTTTGTACGTAATTTAGTAATTTGGTGCTATCTTCAATTTCATGATTTTCAGACCAGAAATGAGCTGCTATTGCGGACTTATCAATATTTTTGTATCTTAAGTGCCTAAAATGTTCTTTCTTCCTAGTGCCTATGTTTCTTTTTGTTCTCCCTAAGTAAATTTTTTTCACAGTCTTTACACTTAATCTTGTAAATGCCTGACTTTTCTTCTGGTTTTATCTTATCAGTATTATTACTGTTTACATTCCTGACCTGTTGTACACTCACACTAATGTTGCAGGGCTGCCAGACATAAGCCAGCGACTTTATTGCAATAGACATGCAAGAATCCAGTCCTTTCATATCACTTTGTGGCTAAACAAATCACTTTGATAAAGAAACAAACAACTCACCTTTTCTAGCTCTATCTCACTATCTTAATTGCAAAAATTATATATTTTTTTCATATTCACAATCAACACTTTGATCAATTTTGTTTTTTTATTTATGTAACCATGCATTTTAGAGAAAACTTGTGGTCAGGAAGTAGAAGTTTGAAGTCTGCACACTCATAACCTAACACTTTGTATATATGCAAGTACCTTTGTTATTATTAGTCACTAACTAGAACAAACCTGTTATAAACATATGAGTAAAGATAAGGAAAGGCAGAAATACTTAACTGAATGTTCTTAGACTGCTGACCTGTAAAAGGAAATGCACAGCTCTATAGAGGCGGTTTCTGCCAGGAACTATAGTGTCATATGTATTTAAGGCAGAAATATAACTGTTAGATTCAATTTCACTAAGCAATAAACAAATTGATAATCTTAAATGTTACTAGGAGGGAGTTTAAACCTCCTTTAGCCCCCTCACTCATCCTGGATGAACAAGATTTTGTACAAAACCCTATTTGAATAAGTACAACAGTCTGCTTGAGCCAAAACGAAACCTCTTCCAGAAAGAACAGACCTAGTCATTTTTGCATTGTCAGATCCCATAAGTTTAATTAATATGTGCCATGCTTATGAAATAAGACTGAAAAGTCTTTTGTGTTATTCTTTGTTTAGTGCTTTATAGCAATAAGTTTTATGGTGTTTGAACTACACACTGTAAGCTAAGTAAGCAAATCAACTTTCAAACATGTGACGCAAGACTAGTTCTAAGTTCAAATTCAACTTGGGTGTAATATGTATTTAGAATTCTTTATTTGGGTGTTTTTTTGTTGGAAAATGTTTCATTAACATAACTTAAGCTTTATAATTATTTATTAATTCACTTACAGCGCATGTAGCCATATTGAAGAATGCAGAACAGCTAAATCCTCCATTTTATATCACTCATATCAGGGCAGCCAACAGTTTTTTGTCACAAAATTACTCTGTATATATTGTTCGTATATTCGGGGTCCATTGGGGTTATAAGAGGATGAAACAGTAAAAACTGCACTAATTTTACACAATTTCTCGTCAAATGAAACCTAATATGCAAACAAATAAGTAGAAACTATGGTATCGAGTGCTGAAATGATTTCAGTTGAATTTCGATCTGCTGAAATAAAGGAGTAACAGTATATCTTCGACTACTTATGCTTTATCTTTCCGAACTCGGATGTTGTGTTAACTTAGCATTGTTGGTACGCTAGTTTAGCGTCTTTCAGTGCATTTTATCTTTGAAAGTGCATCATCTACGAATTCTGTAAAAAATCTGAAGAGGTCTTTGGAGGCGAAAGTGACGGTTAAAAATTTAGGTAGACCATACATCTCTCTAAACTAGAACACAGAGTGGAATCAAATGCAGAATAGGAGCAAATTTCCGTCACTCAAGTTTCTACTCAAAGACAATACACATACAGAAATACCAGATAAATGTGTAAGGCCAACGTTACTCTATGTTTATCAAACATAACCTGAAAAAGTATCTCAAAGGAGAATGGAGCATGAAATCCTAAATGTTACACTAAGGGACAGAATTAAGAGGTAAAACAAAAATGTGCGATGTGGTAGAAAGTGCAGAACGCCTAAAATGGAAATGGGGTGTACACGTGGTTCATCAGATATGGATACACCGAACCAATATTAAATTGATTATTAAATTCAAGCTTATTCAGCGCTACCAGTGTTATTTTAAAGACGCCAGCTGTTTGTCTTTTTTCTTATATAATGTATGATTCTTCCAGTTATATATGGTTGTAACTACAAAAATAAAAGCAACAAAATCAAAAACAAAAGCGCCATTTTGCCTGATTAACTAGTTTGTACTAGATAAAGGTTTCCAAAATCAAAACACATAGAAGTTAGTTATCTTAAACACCATTTAAAATAGAACAAATCAAAACGTAGAAGTAATAGTTAATATAAAACTATAATATAAGGTAAAGTATGCAAAGTGTTTTTAAAAATATATAGAGAAAATATCAATCCTTTAACCACAAACAGAAGTGGTATAGGAATGTTCATTTGAATCAAAACTTAGATTGAAAATATTTTAGGACCATTCAGTGCCTAAAACGGTTTTGATATGTCGTAGCAATCCTTTTTATCGTGATGTTTTGCTTGCAGACTTATTTAAAATGTTTGCAAAGTTAGTTTTTGAAAATCAAACCAACATTATACGTTAAACACTTGTTTTGTTTCCTCTCCTCAAATATTTTTGTTATATATATATATATATATATATATATATATATATATATATTGTTTCCTCCCCTCAAATATTTTTCTTATGCGCCTCAAAAGCTGACGTAATGGAGGGTTTTCAAAAGTGACAGGATGCTAATCCCTTCTAGATTATGCAATTGGAATTCTTTTTCAGAGGTTGGCTGTGGTTGTTGCAGAAAAACATGGCTGCTATACGAGTAGCAATAGTCAGAACCTTTCTTGCGGCACATGTTCAAAAGTATCTGCAAACTTCGTTATTAAGGACCAATATTGTACACCAGTCTACATTTTTAAAATGTTTAATAATTGTGCTGAATAAACATAAGATAATTTAATACCTTCTTGAAATTATGTACTGAACAAATTCATGTCATGACAAAAACTGTTACAAAGAGACAAGTCCACCGAAGTTTTTCATATTAAATTATGTATTTATTCTAAGTGGACAATTTTAGCAGCTGGTATTCTTTCTTTTGTATATATGAGGATTTGAACATAAAATAGATGTTGGAAAAATTGTTTGAAAAAAAAAAGTGTTATTTTTTATAATGAGAATAATGTGGCATGTTGCTGTGACGCTTTGCCCCCATGTTGTTTGTTGTGAAGAAATACTCACCAGCCGATCATTCCATTTGTTGTCAGACATCTCACGCACACAAGGGGCTTCTTGTTCGAACATGATAAAGAAGGATTTTTTATCATATATAATATATATTTAAGAAGTAATGTACATAAACTATATATATTAAAACGTTAGCAGTGGAGCAAGCAACCTTGTGTGTGGGTTATGTGCGTGTCGTAGCAGGGAACCACACACCTGTGTCAAGTTATGTAAGTAATAAAAAGTGATTCAACACACATTTTGTTGTTAATATTTTGTGAAACCAGTGGCATATCCTTAAATGTAACAGAGAAACTGTACACAGATAATTCCATGGAGATTTATCAACAAACATGTCCAGTAGCAGATTGTACAGAAAGTTTCACAACCAATGACAAAGTGTGCAACGAAGAAAAAGAAAAAGAACACAAAATGCATGACAAACAGTATTTTATTTTATTTGGATACGCGGACATTTGACAGCTGCTTAGATTCGAGCTGTGGATTCGAGTGACCAGTTCCACATTCCTAACCTTGAATAACATGCTTCGTAGGTTTCCGGAAGCAATTGCGGAATGCGGAATGCCACCCCTTCACTGCTTCAAACCACGTATGTTGACATTTTTCGTATATGTATACTAATTTTTATCTATGGTGCTGTTGACATTTAAATTCAAATCAGGTTCTTCCCTGACAAAATAAAAAAATAAAAATGCATGGAGTGGATTTACAGTTATCTCTCTGTATATACTTGGATTGTATTGGATTAGTTAACATTAAATTTAAGATGCCACAGTCTGAAGTACACCCAGGGTATGTAATAACACCTCAAACTTGCTTTTAAATTATTATTTTCCTTTACAGATTTCGTGCTGAAATCTGCGGATGGTATTTTTCATTTGTTTCCCTTGCATACAACATAGCTTCGATTATCGATACGATTATCTATTGCATTTGTTTCGACTGGAGTAGAACAGATGAGCATCGTAGGTCTGAACTGCGAGTTTTACCGTCGTTGTTATTGCAATCAAGATTCTTTTGTCGTTATATCTATCAATACCTTTAGATTAATCAACTGAACAGGAAACGAATACGTAATTTCAACGAAAACCTACAACAAGGATTGAAATTGTTGCGTCCCGGTGTAAACTCGAAAGAGAATCTTGGTGTAGTACGTTCGGTGTGACACGGAAATGCAGCGGTACACTGTGTGTGAACGGGTGGTTGTTACAGACGTATGTTCTTGCTGGAGAAGCAGTTTTTGCATATCACGTTCGGTGTGACACGGAAATGCAGCGGTACACACTGTGTGTGAATGGGTGGTTGTTACAGACGATATGTTCTTGCTAGAGAAGCAGTTTTTGCACATCATATGACTGGCTACTGTATGTGATAAATGGAACAGGCCGCGTCGCGACACCGTACACAATTGTATACAAAAACACGCACGGAATTCGAGTCAGGCCGAGTTATCTTGATAAGGTATTTTCTTTTATCCTGAAAGATGAATGTCTGGTAACTCTAAGCTCTATGTACTCTGTACTCATTTGAACATCATTTCATTAATCGTCCGATGTGACTTAATGTTGGAGGACGATAACTGAAAAAAGAAGTACGGAAACAGCTGCAGTGTGTTTTTTTCCTGTTACATTGGAATGGTTTAAGTTATTCCATCTTTACATTGTTGTGTAGAAGCAGTTAAATAACAGAGACGATGCCGGTTGTCAGAAACGGCAAACGCTCTCGCCAGCTAACTAGAATCTTCTGAAATGTTTTGGAAGTCTGGAAAGGGAGTAAGCGTTCTCCGTGCGAGTTTATGACGATTATGGCAACGTGTCGTGAATGTTGTTACTGTAGGGTAGGCGATTAGAGTTTTTTGTTTGTTTGTAATTTACGTCCTCCAACGTTAAGTCCTATCGGACGATGAATGAAATGGGTGAAGTGATGCTCAAATGAGTCCGGGGTTCATGGAGCTTACAGTTACCCGACGTATGTATTTCAGGATAAGGGAAAACCCATGAAAAATCTTATCCAAGTAACTCACCCTAACCAAGATTCGAACTCGGGACCTCTTGAACGTGAGGCAGAGACGCTACCTAGGCGGGCGGCGATTAGAGTGTTGTATTCCACTCTATACAACTGAACGTCGGAACTATTTCGTTATATCGTGGAGGAAAGTGGAATGGCAGTGAACATTGGAACTACGTCACACAGTGAAGTGATTGCGAAATAGTTCACTTTAGTGAAGTTATATTGATAAAAAGAACTAGTTCACCTTAGTGAACTGACATTGGAAAATGGAACTAGTTCACCTCAGTAAAGTGGCAGTTAATTCAGTGAAGTCATCTGTGGACCACGTCCAGAACTTCGGAGACAGCAGGGCGATTTACATCTGTAAGTGTATAAGTTTCATATGTCCATTTGGCCTGTATTTATGAATTTGAATGAATTTATACTCCATACTGTTTTTGCTCTACCAATATGAACAATATTTGAAACACCCCAGAACACAGTTCATTACAATTTGTATGTCGATTTTATCAAAACCTTTGTTGTCGGTATTTGTTATTACTTAAAATGTTGCACGTATCAAAATATTTTACCAATTAACGTTTAAGTTTCAACAATAATTCATAAATAAGGTATCTATGGCGACAGTAATAAAATTACATTTATCTTACCACGATAACCCTTTTAAATCACGCATTTTATTTAATGCTTTTTGTGTAGTTCAAATAAAATTTTAATTCGTTCCAATAAATTTAAATTTATTGAATTGAGTTGATATAAATGTATTTATTTAAGACGCTCCGATAGCTGTGTTTGAACATATATAATTACGTTATTCATTATTATTTTCATATTCTGATATTCATAAAACCAAAAGTATCAAACGAAATATCCATTTTATCACAACTTTATTTGAATTTTAAAAAATCTCCAACTGGGGGTTCTTTATAACGATATAAAACCCGTTACCAGATCGCTCAAATGGAAATTATGTTTATTTTTAGGTTAATAAGTTTACTATCGTTGCTTGTCCGATTATACTATTTGTACGAGCATAGGGATACTAATAGTTTTACAGGTTGGCATGCATGTGTGTTGTAACAAACGTTGACGTATACCTAGCGATGTATTGTCTAAATGTGTTAAAATGGGAGGATGGGTGTATGTAAAGTCTGAACCATCTTTTTAGATAACATGACCTGAAAGTAGCTTTATTGGTAGGCACGGTATCGGAACAACTTTGGTTAGAACTCCAAATTGTTCTTTTATTGTGAGCTGATATGGGAGAAATTACCCACTGACTGATACTGCGACGAAACAAGAAGAAAGAAATGCAAGACTGTCCACCACACTTTGGATGTGTGCAGACTCGCTAATTGACATGCAAGTTTGTGTAATAAGCAATTCCTTCACATGTTTAATGAACCCGTCTGCTTGAATTGGTTTTACATCAACAATTTGTAGTGCAGTCTATCACACTGCGTTCTATAGTTAACCTATCCATAAGCTTTCTTTGAAATAAAACGTTATTCTTTTGTCTATTGTAAGTAACGTTAATGTTTTGTCTAGTGTATGTGTCACAGATGAATACGTAAACATTCAAGAATCAAACACAGGAGCTACTATTCCAAATATGTAGAAAGGAATATAAAATGGTTATGCACAGGTGGTGTATAATGAAGGCGAGGGAACGTAAGTACATCACCAGTGCTCTATACACAAGGTTTTATGTAATTCCAATATACAAACATAACCAATACATTTGTAATATGGTTGTTAAGAAAATGGCATTTTGTTGATCTGAACAAACTCGAGGGTAACTAAAACGATTTGTACTGAAAATGTGGATTGTGTTCCAGTTGAGGTTTTAAAGGAAACAGAGATGCTGTGGTTCCATCAATTCCACAAAAGTCAAGCAGTTTTGTAAATGGAGAAAAGAAAAATGTGTTAGACTCAAACTAGTTGCCAAGGAATTTTGTCGCTGTTGTGGTAGCCATAAATATTAGCTTCATTATGAATCTGTAGACATGAAAACATCTGATATCGTGACCTGATCTCTTAGCTTTAACAATAATGAAAGTAAAACCGTATATAAAGAAAACTATCCCACTTTATTGATTGGTAATTGTATACATTTGTACAGGAAAGTCAGGAGTTTTGGTGTCCAAACATGATCGCAATTACGAATGCGGCATTGTCCATACCTCGCACGTATGTTGCTTACATCATTTCTGAAGTGAACTGTTCAAAAGCTGCTGTAATCTCCCTCCGCAGGTCGGCCTTTGCATACACCGTTGACTTGATGTACGCCATAAAATCTGGACGTGTTAAGTCTGGGCTATTAGCAGACTACAGGATGGGACCATGGCGTTTTCACACCATTTTCCAACATCTTGTACCATCTAACAATGTCTCGATGTGACGGGACATACCGCTCGCCAGATCGCTATTACACTCGAAAATTTTGGATGCCATGTGGCACACTGAGCAATCTCTTGTAGCGTTACGACTGTTTTGTTTTATTTGCTTTGCACGATATCGTTGTCATGGTATTGGAAACATCATTCTTTTGTTAACTCCCAACCTTTCCCCTTACATTGCTCAGAGATGTTTACATTATCTACATAAAAATAACATTTTATTTGAGCGCCTATAAGATATGCAAAGTATGTTTTTATTTTGCTCGTAGGAATGAGAGCTGCAATATAACAAATTCAAAATAAACAACAAATATCTCACCAAGTCAGTTGACGTAGACGCAAGAGTCTATAACAAAAACAATGTCCTGAGAGACAATAACATCATTCTAATCGAAATTAATCGCAAAATCTTTCAATGTACCAAACTTAGGACCTGTATTACGATCTGCGGTTAAGATGTCGGTTAACGGTTAACTTGGAGTTACACGCAGATGTCGGTATTACGACCTTCGGTTAAGGACTAACTGAGAGTTATTTCTGGAGGTAAACTAACCCTCACCTCGAGTAGTAGTTGATGAGATAACTTGGAGTTTACCTTCACACGCAAAAAAGAAAATGGTGTACCTCCAGGCCAGATTGAATGTTGTCAGCGATTCTAAGGATGAAATGTTGGCACAGTATTTATCTAATAGAAGAAGAACTAAAAGAATTAGAATGTGGAAAGATAATTTCATATATATATTTCTGACATGTTGAAAATGAAATAAAATAAACCACATGAGTATTAGGTAACTTGACGTAATATAATCTCTAGTGTCCCATGGGGTCAGTGACTTGTTGCAAGCAATGCAATATTTTATGCGACCATATTGCAACATGTTTTAACGAACATAAATGCAATAAATAAAGCATGTTAAACCTATACCGGAAAGTACGCGAAATACTATATGAATAGGTAGTTAGGTAGGTATAAAAGTTCAGAAACATGCTGAAGTAGTAAACATTCGATTCTGCTAATAGTGGGTGCAATATTTAATTTGCGTTTCGTTGAAGCATTACTAGAGGAAAGTAACAAACTGTAAAGCAAACAGTGAATAAAACAAATTTTTTAGGTTATGCAATTTGTATCGATGTCCAAACCGTTATTGCAAACGTTGTTCACACATGTAATGTAGCTAGTTACATGTACAATACCATAATGGTTTTGTCCTACAGTGTGCCTTAATGAATACCATTTGCTAATTATATTGCAATTTTGCAGTGTGTGCGCTGTCTCAATGCAAGTTGAAGTATTATAATTCTTGCCGTACCTACCGTAGACTGTGCAAATGCAGTGCATAGATACATTTGCTGCGAATTGCACACGTAAAGAAATGTTAAAATCTGCCCATCTTGTTTCCTGTGGTATTTAAATAAAGCCATTTATTTGTTCAATTGCGTTTTTCAATCAATGGCAAATGCTGTGACTGAAATGTGGCGTTTGATTATGAAGTGCCAAAAAGAAATGTAAGTTTGCTACAACCTGTTTCCTTAAAAGAAAACCATAGTTATTGCTAAAAATCTAAAAAAACAATATTCATTAGCTCTAAATAGCTTAAAGAGACAGCAATATGGTAACAAAATAATAGAATCAAATAATAAAGCTAAGACAATTTGGGGGATAGTAAAAGGAAATGATACAAGCAAAAATAAGCAAGAAAACATAAAAATAGTTGAAAACGGTCAAACTATAAACGAGCCACACGCAATATGTCAGTATTTTAATAAATATTTTATTCACACAACAAGGGGAGAACAGTACATGATAGACAACATTCCTTACGAAATGCCAGAATGTGCAAACACTATATATCTGGAGGAAACTACAGCAAATGAAGTTGAAAAAATAATAAATAAATTAAAAAGTAAGGTGTCAGCAGGTTGGGATGGAATATCACCTAAAATATTAAAGCACTGTAAAAATGCATTGATCACTATTCTAGTACACCTTATAAATGCTTCGTTAAATAGTGAAAGTTTTCCAAATTCTTTAAAAACCAGTATAGTTAGACCAATTTTTAAAAAAGGGGATAAAACACAAATAGTTAATTATAGGCCAATAACTCTAATTTCTGTTTTCGCAAAAGTATTTGAAACCATATTAAGCTCCAGACTGATAGGTTTCCTAAATAAATATAATTTGCTTAGCTCTTCTCAGCATGGCTTTAGACACAATTTATCCACTACCACTGCAATAGCTGAACTCTATCATGAAATACTGGAAGGACTCGATAAGGATAATAAAGCTGTGGGAGTTTTCTTGGATTTATCCAAGGCTTTCGATAGTGTAGTTCATGACAAATTACTGAATAAGATACAAAAATATGGCATTAGAGGAAAATTTTTAAATGTCATTGAATCTTATCTGTTAAATCGTAAACAATGCACAGAAATATATTATCAAGAGCAATGCATGACAAAAGTTACAAGGTCTAACTACGAATTAGTAAGGATTGGTGTGCCTCAAGGATCTGTACTCGGGCCACTCCTGTTTTTATTATATGTAAATGATCTTCCTAAATCCTCAGAATACAAAATAATATCATACGCAGATGACACATCAGTTATTTTTACAAATAAAAATATAAACGGTTTGGAGAATTTAATAACTAAAAAAACACAGGATATATATGATTACTTACAAACTAATAACTTAAAGGTAAATATACAAAAGACTAATATGATCAGGTTCCAGCATCAAAACAACAGGTCTAGTCAAAAACTAAATGTAAAAATACATGATGAAACCATTGAACAAATAGAGAAAATAAAATTTTTAGGAGTAATTATAGATGAAAACATGTCTTTCAAACATCACATTGATCATGTAAGTAATAAAATTAGTTCTTATTTATATCTTTTAAGACGCCTAAAAGAGTTCCTAGATATAGAGCATTTAAAGTCAGTTTATTATGGATTAATTTACACACATTTACAATATGGGATTGAAATCTGGGGTAGCACATGTAAGGTAAACATTAACAGGTTATTAATAATACAAAAAAAGTGTATAAGATGTATTTATAATCTAAACAACAGAGAATCCTGTAGACAAACCTTTATAGAAGCCAATATATTAACTGTTATATCGTTATTTGTATATAAAGTAATCATGTTTGTAGTAAGTAAATCACACTCTGTATATATTAAAGACAGTCATATGTATAATACTAGATTGCTAAATAATTACTATAGAGATAATATTAGTAAACGAGCCACAGAAAAGGATCCCCTTACTATGGGCAGAATACTTTATAACAGGTTACCAAGTGATATTAAAGCTCTAAGAGGCAATAAATTTCAAAAAAGACTAAAAATGTACCTAATACAGAAGTGCCTATATAGTATTGATGAAATGTAAATATTTTATGATTCTTGACGATGCTTGAAACTTGTATGAGTCTATAAGCAAATAAATTGAAATTGAAATTGAAATTGCTTCATAGCTAGCCAAATATATAATGTTTAAAAAAAATCAGGTACCAAGTTACTGGTCCCAGAATGCATATTTTATAACCTTGCTTTTATTCATGGATGACTTGTAATTTGTAGATCTTCCATCTTTGCATATACCTCTGTGAAATGATAATTTATATAAGAAGAGGTGATTTATTCATGAGGATAAACTACTAACCAAATGATTTTAGCCAAATTATGTTTGTGCAATACTATTGTCAGAATTAATAACAGTTATTTGGCCTTATTTTAAAATATTTTTGACTGGAAATCTCTTGGTGTTCATAAATTAACAAGGCATTCCATATATTCTCCATATATCTCACCTAATCTATAATAACACTAACCTAACGCAACCTATATAACCTATAACTCTAACCTAACGCTATGAAAAAGAATCTAACGCTATGGAAAAATCTAAACTGTAAACGTACTGTGCTAGACCTTATTACGAATGAACTATTAATGAAAATATCACGACAATATACAGAAAACAGCTAATAGAAAGTTAAAACAAGACGCCTGATGATACTATATGTGTTTGGTTTTCCCGCTAATTCACATTCTAAACATAAGATAGCGTTGCAAACAAGATAAAATCCTAGTGGAAAATGTTGCCAACCGTTCACATTCCACCATAATGCACAGGGTAACAAACCTACAGGTAAATCGAGTTCGTAATACGAGGCACTGAACCTAACCAATGGTTACTGATAACTGAAAGGTAACAAACTTCCGCTAGTAACCGGAGATCGTAATACAGGCCCTTAAACATGTAAGTGTTTAAATTCACATCTAAACGAGCTAAACAGTGTTTTTTCTTGGAACACTAGGTCCTGGTGTTTCTGAATCAGTATCACTGTCACTTAAAGCCACTGCTCCGTCTTCAGGAGTTGCGAGTGGGGCACTGTCCCCCTGTTCATCATCAGGGTTTGCCTGGTCCTGTATCATGCGCACTGCCTCCTCGTACGACGGTGGTAATGTCACTTCACTAGGTGCTCTCTCGTGTCTTCCTGGCTCGTGCCTTCTGATTGGTGGGGACGGACTTTCACGCTGCATTCTCTGAAGCGCCAGCCTCGCCTGGGCCTCGAGCACTTGGCGACCTTGCTGAAGGATTGCCTCTCGTTCAGCCTTGAGACGAGCTCTTATCCTTCGTCTGATGGTACTGACGATGAGGAAGACACCCACGCCGATGACAATCGCTGTGACGACAACCGATCCGACGTTCCCCACCGTGAAGAAGCGGTCATCTGGGCTGGGTAGGTTCGCCGCGGGATGCCACGTCGAGTAGCAGGCCACAAGCCAAGGTTTGCCTGCCAGCCTCTTAGGAGACATGCAGTGCACTTTGTTCTGTTGTTCAGGAGGCAGCCTTGGAGGATAGCCGAGTGTCAGGAAGTCGTAGAGGGCTCGGAACCGCGGAGAACTGCAGTTACAAATCCACGGATTGTCAGCCAATAACACTCTCTCAAGACCTTCACTTGAATCCAGAGCCTCGATGGGAAAGGATTCGGGATCTGTCAGTCTGTTTCCTGTCAGGTCAAGGACAGCAAGTTCTGGAAAGCGCCTGAAGGTCTCGTTACTTACAGCCACAATCCGACAGTAACTGAGATCCAAGTTCTGTAGATACCACGACTGGATGTCGTCTGGCAGACGCTCCAGAGGGTTACCGGAGAGGTTAAGAGTTCGAAGCCATGGAAGACCAACCAGAGAATCACGAGCTATGTCTCGAATACCACAGCGGCTGGCGTCCAAGTGGCTGAGGACCAGAGCGCTGAGGTTTCCAAGAGACGACAGGCGTGGGTTTCCAGAGATATCCAGTGTCAGGAGGCTGTGACTTGTAGAGAAGACGTCCCAGGGCAGGTCTGAGATGGCGTTGTTCGACAAGTTAAGGAATGCCAGAGAGCGGGTCGCTATGAAAGCAAAAGGACTGATGGTCTTAATCTCGTTGAGGGAGAGATCTAGTTCAACCAGCAGTCGATTTCTGATAAACACACGAGGTGGTAAATGGGCGATCTTGTTCCCTCGCAGGTTCACAGATGTCAAGTTAGGCATGGCGTACAATCCAGGACGAGTAAGGCTGCAGAATGCTGCTTCAAACACCTGTAGGAAGAAACCAGATACCTTCAGTAAAACTAGAATTAGTTTCTTTACTTCATGCGGCATCTACAGGAAATCACACAACATTTCGATATGTAAATATGTTGTAACTACAAAAGGTAATGTTTATCTTGAAGTAGATACAGCAATAAGTGTTTGTACAAGAGTAGAGAAAGTCATGTATACATCACATAACGACCAAAACATTTGAATATCACTTAAAGTCTACTGTATTCTCTTGTAACTACAATAAGATGTTTATCTTGAGATAGATAGAGCAATAAGTGTTTGTAAAGAGTAGAGAAAGTCATGTATACATCACATAACGACCAAAACATTTGACTATCACTTAAAGTCTACTGTATTCCCTTGTAACTACAATAAGATAATGTTTATCTTGAAGTAGATAGAGCAATAAGTGTTTGTACAAGAGAAGAGAAAGTCATGTATACATCACATAACGACCAAAACATTTGACTTTCGCTTAAAGTCTACTGTATTCCCTTGTAACTACAATAAGATAATATTTATCATGAAGTAGATAGAGCAATAAGTGTTTTTACTAAAGCGAATGCAGAAAAACTGCCTATATTTTTCTAGTTAAAGGGCAGTTTTGATAGAAATGTTATTCAACGTGAGATAATATTACATTGTCATCCAGTTCTAAGCCACGTTTAAACTTGTGAACTTTAAATTCATTGTGAAATTTGCACCGAAGAAAGAAAAATGCAAAAAGGAGAGTTAATAATAACAATGTAATAGATTAAATATTAGGTATTTTAGTGAAACTTGCCGCGCCGTGGCCGAGTGGTTAAACCGCTCGGTTCTCACCAAGGTGGTCCGCGTTCAATCTCAGGCGACCGCAAATTGAGATTTGTGGCGGGTTTTCTCCGGGACTGCCCTATATTAAGAGAAGCACCGAGATTCAAACTTGGGACCTCTTGAGCGTGAGGCGGACAGGCTACAAAGACGGGCGATGAATATGAATGGATCATATGTTCATGATCTGAAGTAAGAAGTTGTCGCAATGACGTGACAAACTTACTTGAAGTGAGGGTGATGTAAGGTTCCTGTTGTTCAAGGAAAACTCGGTGTTACTTGATATCTTGAGGGTGATCAACGCTGGCAGCTTGTACAGTGCAAAAGGGCTCATCGTGTCTAAGGCACATCCCTCCAGGTTCAGGGTAGTCAGGTTCGAGGCCTTGAGGTCGTCCAGCCATCTCAGCGGGTTGTGGGACAAGTCCAGGTTCTTGAGCGTCTCTGGCAGCTGAAGGTGTTCACTCGAGGGTAGATGCTGAATGTCACAAGACGACAGCCTCAGGGTGATGAGAGAGGGCGGCAAAGAGGGGAACGTATACAGCGGGTTCCTGGACAAGTCCAAGTAAGTGAGGCTCGGCGGTAGCGATGAGTTGAGGTGACTCAATGTGCCACTGATGACGTTGTTAGACAAGTCCAGATAACGCAGGTGTCTCAGTCTGCTCAAGTCTGTTGCTGGAAGAGCAGTAATACGATTTCCAGACAGTATCAACACTTCTAGTTTACTCCACTTGTCCAGCGCTGTTGGTAGCGTTCGTATTTTGTTGTCGGACAGATCCAAACTTTTCACCTGAAACATGAAATTATGTGAAATTGCATGAAAATCTGAGAAATGTAAAAACATTGTGCAGGTGAAGGGTGCCTATTAACCTGGAACCCCTTCCCCCAGTGGCGTATGCTGGCGTATCACTAAGCCTACCAGATCCGGACAATAAGCGGTTGTTGATTAAATGTTAACTTCACAAACAATGAATTTAAATCCATTTTTCTTGAAACAAGTTGTTAAAACAGCCGAGGTGCCTTTGAAAATGGTAGCTGTCTTTAGCTACTGAGACAGTGCCATATCATAATTAGCCAGAAATTGTAGCAATTCTATACAATTGCCTTTATTTAATGATGGTGGCTTCTAAACGAACATTCCTGTTTTGTACGAAGAACCAATGCATCAATCAATCTCTTCAATACATGTCTATTTTCCTTAACTTTTCATTGTGCAAACTATCAGCAAGTTTCTTTTGGTAATTCAATGCATGGTCTACCCGTGAGTGCCAAAAGATGCGTTGTTGATCTTTTATGTTTATCCAAAGCTGTGATTAAATAAGCTAAATTTGCGAAATCCGTAGTTTTCTCAGTTGCAAACAACAAGCATGGCCAGCAATAAAGTTTATTTAGTTCGAATGAGCCAGACAGCCACTCAGACTTATCATAATTACTTATACTAAAATACCTTTTACAAGGGTTCATCACACTGCAAGTGCAGAAGAGCTGGAGTAGGCCATCCCTGTTTTATTATCACTAACTTATCCTCGTATTCAAACTGCGAGAATGATCTTTGCTCTAATTGTTTAATTACACTTTCTTCACCCATTTCGAAGAATTTGCGCTAGCAACTGTCTTGGTACACTGTACAGTATGGAATAAACAATACTAATATGGCTGTTGAGGACCGTAACAATCACACAATAATTGAAAACCCGCTCGTTCTTGCCTTTAACTCCACTTGCTATGCCGAATTTCAAAGCCAGTCGTGTCCATGCGGTATATTTCGGAGAAGTTCGTATGAGTGTAGCGACTTAAGGTTCCGAAGCCTTGACGTATTGAATCCTGCGTTCCTCCCCCCCCCCACCGTCCCACACTGCCCTTTACCGAAGAGAAGGCTGTAACAGTAGCCTGCTTGTCCCTCTGTTCAGTGATAGGGAAAGAGAGATATTCCACGCTACGCACTAATTCTTTATGAGGGAAACTGGCTGGTATTGTAATTATTATTAATATTGCTTATTAATTTCTACATTACTTTAAATATGGGCTTCGGTGATAGCTTCGATAGGCCATTATATACGCCACTGGCTTCCCCCGAATAAGACGCGTGACGTGGCTGATTCATAAGTGTTGTTGGTTGTTTCAGACTTAATCTGGAGAGTGGCAGTCGTGAATTCCGAGAGTTTCCAGGTTAATGTTCCAAAACACAAAACAAACACAATTGTAACGGCTTAACCGATTTGTATAAGTCCAAGGAAGGCTTAAAAGGCGAGAAACAGAAACCTGAAGTGATAATGGACCTGATTATTAACTAAACATGAAAGTACACACGTAAACTTTAACGGAACACATACACCTTCTTTTATTTTAGACAAACAAAATCATTACAAAGTACAAATATATTCCACTCCTTGCCAAAGTCTTCAAAGATATTTCACTTACCATACTTTATGAAATAACGTTTATCATTTGTTATTAAGACAGCAGTTTTATGTAGTATGATGATATACCTTTCGAAGATTAAACACAAAATTAATTTCTAAACGCACTATAACACTGTAAATATTTGGCAACAGACAGTTGTGAAATATTGGTGAATCCTTGGATACTTTCTTTATAATTTGTATTTGTTAATTTGTGAATGTGAATTGAATTAACACAACATTAATTAAACTCCTTTGTGACTTTATGAAGTTCGCGGAAACTTTTTTACTACGTGAAGGAGAGGATGACTTGACTTAAGCTGTAGAAGTCAGTCAGATGTGCGATGAGCTACTGACTGCACTGATGAGCAGCGAGACACAGCTGTTGCTATGTCAGAATTGTGTTCTAGAGTGTCTGCTTTTTCCGGAAGAGTTGTTTTCGTACAAATCAGTTGACATAGTATAAACCAGGATGACGTAGTCAACTATCTAAATTCATAAGAATTACCTGTACTCCCACCTCATTATTTAAAATTAAAAGTGTGATCATGCTGTGTAACATTAACCAACCAGGACTGTGCCAGGAACAAGACTTATGAATAACAACAATCATAAAGGGAAAGTACAAAGGAGAGGATATCGTGATTCCGCGTGTTCCGATGAAAGTCTATTTTGAGTTTGAGTGTTTCTTAGATAAGTGTGTATTCTGCGGAGCGTTGAAAAAGATCATTCTGGTGATGCATTGGTGGCAGGAACGATCAAAATTAAATGTGTGATCGTCTTATCTAATTTTCAAATGTTTAAGATCCAGAGTTGGCCTTCCTGTTGAAATTACGTGACATTTTTCACTAAAAGAACGCGAACTCAAAGACCGAGTTAGAGGGTTTCGACCACACAGTCACTTTTACCCGCAAATTGTGATGCCATTGTTCTTATTGCTTTTTAAACATTAAATCATGCATCATTTACTGTTACATCCGAACAATGAACTCTAAAACTCAAGGTTTGCCGTTTCACCGTACTGGCAACAATTGTGCTATAAACAAATAACTGAAGCCTCGGTAGCCTCGCAAAGTCACTGACATCGCATACGATACTGTGCGCTTCGAGCTGGCCGGGGAGTGCCACTAGCAACACAACGAGTTATTTAGAACTCTAGGATGTTAGACCACAGGTTTCGTGGGATCGGTCACAAATTAATGTAATTGAAATCGCTAGGACTTTCCATTATTCTTCGAACAAAAAGTAATGTAAAGTTTGGATACACTTTCTTCAATTTATTAGCTGTTGCCGGCAGCAACAGAGGCAACATACACGCCACGCCACGCCACTGACCCAGATACATTTTAAAACTGTAAGACACACCGAAACTACACAACTGGGCAGGGGCGGCTTCTGAGGTAGTGCCGCTGTGCCATGGCACCATCTGTATGAAAACGAAAGAAAGAGAAGTGTATAAGAATTGCGCAAAAAGAATTGTTTATGAGTAGTTGCTCCCTCGTTTGAATAGGCGCGTTAAACGCAAGCACTCTCTCTTGGTTGTTTTCCGTAGCTTGGTGCCGATTCCAAAACGGCACCGTCTACGCTCATAAGCGCCTGCGTTAAGGCTAGGGGCTAGGATGTCTACTTATACACGGCTTCTTATGGGAGAAGGTCAGAGAAGGTAATGCCAGGATTGCTCTGGCGCATAACTTACGCTTTGCCCGTTAGAGTGCAGTAAAGCACGGGACTTCAGAGAACCACGATCCTGCCACCTAGCGAAAGACAATGGTAAGAATACATTTCGCGCTATACCTACCTTTAACGCAGGGTCACCATCCTACTGCAAGTTAATGCTGAAGAACTTCAAAACGCAAATTAACGCTTAATGTTGTAGAAGCACAACACATAGATATCCTTATAAATAAAATTGATTTGGTTTCAATGTGAATATAGTATTAGATTTTAAAATTAAGAGACAGTATTTCAACATGTGCATATTTCACAGCAGCTGGTTTGTTGGTACAACATAAAACCCGCGTGTGTAGCATGTGTTGGACACATGTTTTCAAAGCAATGGTAGAGTAGTTCTGTATGTGCTCCTGTAGTGCTATAGTTCATCGTGAGTACGGAATTTTAAAACAGAGTTCAGTGTTTTTTCTTTAAGTTAAACTTCACAGTAAAGTTACGAACATGAACAAGGTGAGTGAATTACTGAAAACTCCATTTAGTAACAGTACTCTAAGTGAAAAAAATTCAGATAAAAACAATGGGTAGGCAACTCCCAAATCTGAATCTGCAGCAGCAAACAAAAAATCGATACCGTAAGTTTAATCCAGATATTTATAAAAAAAAAAAAAAAAAAAAAAAAACCAAATGGATTTGCGGCTGTGATGAAAACAATGCAGTTTTTTTGTTTTCCTTGTGTGTTATTTGGGGGAGATGTCCATTGGTGTAAGACTGGAGTAACTGATATTGGGCATTTATGGTCTAAAATGAAAATTCATGAAACATCGAAGCGACACATGGACAATGTTCTGAGCGTTTCATTTCTAGACAAAACCAACATTCAGGACAAATTAGATTCGCAGTATAAGCAAACATTCAACAGCCATAACAAACAAGTAGACAAAAACAGGTATATATTGAACTTAATTATAAACTGTATTTGGTTCTGTGGTGCTTTGGAGCTGGCTCTTAGGGGACACGACGAATCTGACACCTCTCAACATAAGGGGTATTTCGTGAGCTCATTCAGTTTAGTGCGGAGTTAGATAAACAACTTCAAGTAAATCTCAGCCAGTCATCAGTATTCAAAGGCATTTCTAAGACTGTTCTGCACGTTCTGTTTGGTACAGTATATTATAAAATAGGATTGATTATTTATAAGATTACCTCAATCGTTCGTAATTGGTACACATATTTATACTCTAACAACCCTTATTTATATATGGCACCATCAATACAATACTTCACCAGCCGCCCCTGCAACTGGGTATACATATACGGTGCCGTAGGGGAGGTTATCCGTCCCCTTCAGCTGCCGTGGTGCGGGCGTTGCGGACTCCTAGCACTCGTGGTACCTCTGACGTTACTAGAGGAACCTCGGGCCGAGCATTCGAGTCCCTCCCGTCGGGGAGTTGTTCGGATTGGGTTGGACTCGAGGGGGCAATGGTTCCCGACACCCGCAGGAGATCGGGTACGCCTCCGGACGGGGTTGGGGGAAGCCATATATTCCCGGGTACTAGCCTGCATAGCTAGTAGAAGATGTGCTAGATCACCAGGCGGCCCCACCGAGGTCTAATCGGTAGCCTTCCTCTTTGGTGTTGGCGCGCGTAAGTGGCGTATCCACTTCCATTCCGTCTTGAGTCCACAGGACCAGATGGAGGGGGGTTGTTAGTCTCTAGGTCTTGCCCTATGGAAAACCCCACGGAGGCGCCGGGTGCCCTTTTGGGACAGCTCGGTAACTTCCTGGTCGTTAGAGGGGGATCAGTCTTCACCCCGTGAGGATACGCCCTGGTAGATACCCTCGAGTTTATATTTATATACATGTACGTGGGTCATTTGATAAGTCTGGTTGATTTCCATGAATGGATGGACATTTTTTGTTGCAAATTTGTGGGTGGTAAACTTGATTATTGAAAACATTGTACAGAAAATGTGAATGTGCTAAATATACAGTTAATTGTTGACAGCCGTCAGAACTGGTCAGTGTGATAGCTATGATTGATAATGAAAAAACAGAGTTTTTTTTATTTTTAAAATCAGAGCTTCGTCACTGAGAAACCAGAGGCACGTTACAAACTGGCTTTCCAGCGCTTTCACCCGTGGCAGCTGTGTACGCATGATTGTAATGGGACTTTATTATTCGTGTAATTTGGATCTCCCAACTCGCGAAATCTATCCCTAATGCCCGTATATTTATATGTACTTACCTCTCGATCCACGTCTGTGGGGAACGACACCAGGCCGATTCCAGAACAGTTGACTACACCGGGCGACAAGTGTTCATCTGATAAACAGATACACCGGGCAGGACAATGTGCTGCAAGGACATCGTTCATCAGGGTGAGGAACACCACCCATAGCACGTGACCCAACATGTCAGCTGTAAACAGTCAACAAACTTCAGTCACACCTTGAGGATGTTATTGGACCCAAGATAATCAAAGAGAACTTCCAATTGTTAAATGAATGTTTCTTAATCAAATCTCTTAGCCTCGAAGACAAGTTTATGCTTCTCAAATGAGAAAGTTTCTGCTCTACAGTGAATGAGGTGCGTTTGCGTTGACACCTTGTTACCTTATCTGCATGTCACACAATTTTCCCAAGCTTCTTGTATTACCATGTGAATTACTTCGTGAATAAGTTGTTTAACGTCCGTCAGTCTTAAAAGTATTATTTCTGTTTGCAATCCCTGTTGCACTAAGGGGGCAGGTGGATTACTTCGTGTAGCATTTCAGTTGCAAGTTGATTCAAATGATACACTTTTTCATGGTTTTTAAGCAAAGAACTGAATAATACTGATTTCAACTCTCTAGAGTAAATAAACACGTCTCCAGTTACTTGCCTTCTTGTAGTGGGTAGATAGTACATAATACCTATCACTGCAGTTACTGAAACGAGCATTAGATCTGGCAGTATGGGTGACTCATATGTACTCTCATATTCATTTCATAATAAACAGATTCACTAACAGAGCAGATAAACAGTTTAAGCTTCTCTCCCTCTTCATGCCCCGCCTACCTTCTTGTGTTGCATAGACAGTACATAATACGAGGGTAGTCTGAAAAGTTTCCGACCTCAACATGAAGTTGGCAGCACTCGTAAATAAGAGCTGCTGAATTTCTTTGTTCATCTGTTGACAGTTACTCATCAAAGTTTCAGCCATTTTGGACGCTCAGTTGTTATGTAACAGTCGTTTGAGTGAGTTAATGTGAGTGTTTTTATGAAAATGCACAAAATCGAGTATCGAGCTGTCATTAAATATTTGTTTTTCAAAGGCGATACGCCTACGCAAATGAAAGATGAGTTGGATTCTGTGTATGGGGACTCTGCACCATCATTTGCCACAGTGAAATTTTGGGCAGCTGAATTTAATTGTGGCCGTAAGAGCTTGGGAAACGATGAACGTTCGAGACGTCCAAAAACTGCAACTAACGACGAAAATGTCGCCAAAGTTCGCCAAATGGTGCTACACGACCGTCGAATTAAAGTAAGAGAGGTAGCAGAGGCTATGAACATGTCAAAAGAACGCGTTTGTCTCATATTAAATCAACATTTAGACACGAGAAGCTGTCCACGTGTTGTGTGCCGCGTTTGCTCACGTTAGACCAAAATCGTGTTGGAATGAACATTTCCAACTCTCTGTTGGCGCAGTTTAGGCGCATTAAATCCGAGTTTTGGCGCCGATTAATTACTGTAGATGGAACTTGGATACACCATTATACGCCCGAAAAAAATACAGACCAAATAGTGGAATACTGCAAAGGGGGGACCGGCTCCATAAAAAGGCAAAACTGTTTTTTTTTTTAGGCTGGGAAAATGACGGCATACTACGGGAGCATACAGGAGCTTATTACGCATCATTACTTGACAACCTGAAGGCAGAACTTGCGGAAAAACGGCCACATTTGCAGAAAAAGAAAATCCTGTTTCACCAAGACAACGCACCGTCTCACACCTCAACGGTTGCAATGGCGAAAATTCACGAATTACGGTTTAAACTGCTTGACTCACCAGATCTAACCCCAAGCGACTTCTTTTTGTTCCCTCATCTGAAAATTGCGCTCGCAGGATTGAGATTTCGTCAAATGAAGAGACAATCACCTTCGTAAACAATTATTTTGCAGAGAAAAACGCCGAGTACTACTTGGACGGGTTACAGAGACGGGAGCATCGCTGGGAAAAGTGTGTAGAGCTACAAGGAGACTAAATTGAGAAACGCCGAGTACTATTTGGAAGTGTTTCAGAGATGTGAGCATCGCTGGGAGAAGTGTGTAGAGTTACAAGGAGACTATATTGAAAAACACCGAGTACTATTTGGACGGGTTACAGAGATGGGAACATCGCTGGGAGAAGTGTGTAGAGTTACAAGGAGACTATGTTGAAAAACGCCGAGTACTATTTGGACGGGTTACAGAGATGGGAGCATCGCTTGGAGAAGTGTGTAGAGTTACAAGAAGACTATGTTGCAAAACGCCCAGTACTACTTGGACGGGTTACAGAGATGGGAGCATCGCTGGGAGAAGTGGGTAAAGTTACAAGGAGACTATGTTGAAAAACGTCGAGTACTATTTGGACGGGTTACAGAGATGGGAGCATCGCTTGGAGAAGTGTGTAGAGTTACAAGGAGGCTATGTTGAAAAACGTCGAGTACTATTTGGACCGGTTACAGAGATGAGAGCATCGCTGGAAGAAGTGTGTAGAGTTACAAGGAGACTATGCTGAAAAACACCGAGTACTATTTGGACGGGTTACAGAGACGGGAACATCGCTGGGAGAAGTGTGTAGAGTTACAAGGAGACTATGTTGAAAAACGTCGAGTACTATTTGGACGGGTTACAGAGATGAGAGCATCGCTGGGAGAAGTGTATAGAGTTACAAGGAGACTATGTTGAAAAACGTCGAGTACTACTTGGACGGGTTACAGAGATGAGAGCATCGCTGGAAGAAGTGTGTAGAGTTACAAGGAGACTATGCTGAAAAACACCGAGTACTATTTGGACGGGTTACAGAGATGAGAGCATCGCTGGGAGAAGTGTATAGAGTTACAAGGAGACTATGTTGAAAAACGTCGAGTACTACTTGGACGGGTTACAGAGATGGGAGCATCGCTGGGAGAAGTGTGTAGAGTTACAAGGAGGCTATGTTGAAAAACGTTCAGTACTATTTGGACGGGTTACAGAGATGGGAGTATCGCTGGGAGAAGTGTGTAGAGTTACAAGGAGACTATGTTGAAACACGCCGAGTACTATTTGGACGGGTTACAGAGATGGGAGCATCGCTAGGAGAAGTGGGTAGAGTTACAAGGAGACTATGTTGAGAAACGCCGAGTACTATTTGGACGGGTTACAGAGATGGGAGCATCGCTGGGAGAAGTGGGTAGAGTTACAAGGAGACTATGTCGAAAAATGCCGAGTACTATTTGGACGGGTTACAGAGATGGGAGCATCGCCGAGGGAAGTGTGTACGGTTACAAGGAGACTATGTTGAGAAACGCCGAGTACTATTTGGACGGGTTACAGAGATGGGAGAATCACTGGGAGAAGTGTGTAGAGTTACAAGGAGACTATGTTGAAAAACGCCGAGTACTATTTGGACGGGTTACAGAGATGGGAGAATCACTGGGAGAAGTGTGTAGAGTTACAAGGAGACTATGTTGAAAAACGTCGAGTACTATTTGGACGGGTTACAGAGATGGGAGAATCACTGGGAGAAGTGTGTAGAGCTACAAGGAGACTATGTTGAAAAACGTCGAGTACTATTTGGACGGGTTACAGAGATGGGAACATCGCTGGGAGAAGTGGGTAGAGTTACAAGGAGAGTATGTTGAGAAACGTCGAGTACTATTTGGACGGGTTACAGAGATGGGAGCATCGCTGGGAGAAGTGGGTAGAGTTACAAGGAGAGTATGTTGAGAAACGTCGAGTACTATTTGGACGGGTTACAGAGATGGGAGCATCGCTGAGAGAAGTGTGTACGGTTACAAGGAGACTATGTTGAGAAACGCCGAGTACTATTTGGACGGGTTACAGAGATGAGAGCATCGCTGGGAGAAGTGTGTAGAGTTACAAGGAGACTATGTTGAAAAACGTCGAGTACTATTTGGACGGGTTACAGAGATGGGAGAATCACTGGGAGAAGTGGGTAGAGTTACAAGGAGACTATGTTGACAAACGCTGAGTACCCTTTGGACGGGTTACAGAGATGGGAGAATCACTGGGAGAAGTGTGTAGAGTTACAAGGAGACTATGTTGAAAAACGTCGAGTACTATTTGGACGGGTTACAGAGATGGGAGAATCACTGGGAGAAGTGTGTAGAGCTACAAGGAGACTATGTTGAAAAACGTCGAGTACTATTTGGACGGGTTACAGAGATGGGAACATCGCTGGGAGAAGTGGGTAGAGTTACAAGGAGACTATGTTGAAAAACGTCGAGTACTATTTGGACGGGTTACAGAGATGGGAGAATCACTGGGAGAAGTGTGTAGAGTTACAAGGAGACTATGTTGAAAAAC
This sequence comes from Mantis religiosa, assembly GCA_030765055.1. NCBI lineage: Eukaryota > Metazoa > Arthropoda > Insecta > Mantodea > Mantidae > Mantis > Mantis religiosa. The sequence goes on from JAUKNK010000207.1 coordinate 1,891,970, forward strand.
GTCGAGTACTATTTGGACGGGTTACAGAGATGGGAGAATCACTGGGAGAAGTGTGTAGAGCTACAAGGAGACTATGTTGAAAAACGTCGAGTACTATTTGGACGGGTTACAGAGATGGGAACATCGCTGGGAGAAGTGTGTAGAGCTACAAGGAGACTATGTTGAAAAACGTCGAGTACTATTTGGACGGGTTACAGAGACGAGAGCATCACTCGGAAACGAGCATTATATCTGGCAGCATGGGTGACTCATATGTATTCTCATACACTCATTTCGTAGTAAACAGATCTACTACCAGAGCAGATAAACAGTTCGGGCTCCGTTGTCTGATAACATGCACTGGTATCTCTTTTTGGAACATTTAACTGGCAGTCTCATAGTTCCAATATCGTGAGGTTTTTTATTTTTATTTTTTGGTTTGTTTGTAATTTACGTCCTCCAACGTTAAGTCATATCGGACGATGAATGAAATGGGTGAAAGGATGATGAAGTGAATCCGGGGTCCAAGAAGCTTAGTGTTGCCCGATATTCGTCTTTCAGGATAAGGAAACCCCCCAAAAAACCTTATCTAGGTAAGTCACCCTGACCGAGATTCGAACTGGGACTTCTGGAACGTGAGGCAGACACGCTACTATCTACGCTAGTGAGGCGGGCATCGGAGGTGTAATATACCCGCTTTATATTATTTGATGCGTCTAAACTTTCTTTAACTTTTTCCGCAGAGTTTTACAACACGATAATGTAGAAGGTTGAACCTATACATCGGAACCTTGCACATTTCTGTGATGTGGTATTTCAGTTATTGTTACGTCCCTACATTAGAATGACTCTATACTCTCTAGTAAACGTCAAGTAAATGGGCGTGACGATATCTAGAAGATAGATAACGTAAGGATTAATGTGATAGCGTGTCACGCATGGACGCCAACATCGAAACCTGCGTTTAGCAAACGTTTGGGAGTGTGGCATTGTTGTAGAACTATAATTTAGGTTGATACGGCAAAGCGTTTGTACTTTTATTTCTGTGTCTCAATGCAAACAATGAGTGCAAAATGGTACGAAATAACAGTTTGAATTTTCATTATTGTTTTTATGTCCTATATTAAGGGACATAGTTATCTTTTCCTACAAAAGAAAATGCTGTAAAGTGGGGTTATAACATTTAAAACAGGTCAGCTTTAGTTGTATTGCCAAAAATACTGCAATAGTCGAAATGTGTCAAAATTTATACATTTTTTTGCATAAGTAAATTCTTCAAACTAATAGCTTCCCGTATTGTTGCCTCATCCCACCCATTTTCCTGCTCAATCTTATCAAAACACCGTAGTAAATAAAGTATGTTTTCATGAACGCCGTTTACAACCCGATATTGAAAGTTCCATCTTGTTGTAGAAGCAGCTGGAATGGCTGTTGCAACGCAATAGATCATTGCGTTTTCGTGAAGACGAGAAAAATGTGAATCTATCAATGTTGGCGATTTTATGTTTTTGGAACAAGCATTTCGTGGTGTGCATAGCAGTGTTCAGTTACGAATCTCTTCAAAACAAGGAAATCTTTCAAGAGGCTTACACTCTTTAAGTCCGATCTCTAATACAACTGTTTAGCAATAGGTATAACAAGAATTGCATTACACCATCATGGAAGTATTAGCTTAACAGTCATGTAAAAGCTCCTGTTAAACTAACAAGCCATATTTCTGTTACTTAGTCCTTGACAATTGCAAATTTGTCAAGATGGCGAGCACGTACACAGCTGTTGATGTCGATTTGCTATATGTCTACTATATTCCCTTGTAACTACAATAAGATAATGTTTATCTTGAAGTAGATAGAGCAATAAGTGTTTGTACAAGAGTAGAGAAAGTCATGTGTACATCACATAACGACCAAAACATTTGACTATCACTTAAAGTCTACTGTATTCCCTTTGTAACTACAATAAGCTAATGTTTATCTTGAAGTAGATAGAGCAATAAGTGTTTGTACAAGAGTAGAGAAAGTCATGTATACATCACATAACGACCAAAACACTTGACTATCACTTAAAGTCTACTGTATTCCCTTGTAACTACAATAAGATAATGTTCATCGTGAAGTAGATAGAGCAGTAAGTGTTTGTACAAGAGTAGAAAATGTCATGTATACATCACATAACGACCAAAACATTTGACTATCACTTAAAGTCTACTGTATTCCCTTGTAACTACAATAAGATAATGTTTATCTTGAAGTAGATGGAGCAATAAGTGTTTGTACAAGAGTAGAGAAAGTCACGTATACATCATACAAGGACCAAAACATTTGACTATCACTTAAAGTCTACTGTATTCCCTTGTAACTACAATAAGATAATGTTTATCGTGAAGTAGATAGAGCAATAAGTGTTTGTACCAGAGTAGAGAATGTCATATATATATATCACATAACGACCAAAACATTTGACTGTCACTTAAAGTCTACTGTATTCCCTTGTAACTACAATAAGATAATGTTTATCTTGAAGTAGATGGAGCAATAAGTGTTTGTACAAGAGTAGAGAAAGTCATGTGAGTTCAGACGTCAGTTATCTTCTTCACGTTTCTTTCTAATTTATATTATGTTCTGAATGTTTGTTGGTATTTCGGTTATTGTTTCTGGAAATTTAAGAATAAAAAGAAACTTTTAAATGGCACGCCGAACTACTACATTGCTGTTTATTTCTTAGGTTGGCATTATCGTTAACGCACTGTCCCAAAACATGCCGTTTTCTGCCTTAATTACGCAAGGTTTTTATTCGACCTTAAATACACTAAAAACATAATTAGGAAAGAAACATTCTTAAACATTGAGGTTATGTATACAACGTGATTGTGAGGTAGTGCTTACATTGACTACACACGCAGACTCAAAGGTATTCTCGGTTGCTTAATGACTTTCTCACACGTAAAAGCAAATATTGGAATTGACTTCAAGTAGGAATGTCCTAATTTATATTAAACAGTTTTTATAGCCACTAAAGATTAAGAGAATGTAACTCAATAAACGAAAACGTCACATTGTATAGTTGGATCATATAAACAATAGACTTACCCTTTACAATATTGGATTATTTCCACAGCTGATGATGTAGGTAAGGAGGCCATGATATAGACTCACTATGCTCGGAGGATTGCTTCATTATCTCACTTTGTTTGGACTAACCGACTTATCTCGCTGTTATCATTACTCGAGTGGGGAGATCAGGTAACCTTTTGCTAGATGGGAGGGATAATTATACCTTCATTTCTATTACAATACTTACCTACATTCCAACAATAGGTTATACATCGTGACCAATGCAAATGGCATAATTCAGAATGTTTCAGAATTCGACCGAAAAGCTTTTATAGGTTATAGAGGGAAGTTGAGGGAAGTATTCGAGATACAACACTTATACTCTCTCTTTCTCTCTCTCACGCATTTGCTACATTGATAAGTTTACACGTGTGGCTCTGTGGCAACGTACGGAGTTGCTAAGTCAACAATTCGAGCCGTGCTGAATATTTTTCACTTTTTCTTTAGTTTATTTTGGTTCTTCATATTGTTTATTTGAAGGAATATTGTACTCCCCAGTTATTATTAACGTTGCGTCTAAATAAAATGAAATTTGAACAGGAATGTACAACAAACGACAAAGGTAAGGTTATGTATACATGATATGTAATGAGAATCCTTTATTGTAGGTGAGTGAGAATGGCATTACCATGACCTGGGACTGCTGTTGGCTTAAGTCTAGGAACAAGTGTGCAAGGCATTCCTGCTCTTTATTCACTTCCAGAAAACGTAAAAAAGTCTTTTCTGCAGGTCTAGTGAATCAGTGAGCATTCCCATTTGTGAACTTGCATTTTCTTATATACTTACCTTTTGAGAAGTGCTAAAGAATCAAGAAGAAGCACTATACACTTGCAATAACTCAAACACACCGAATAGCTCGATCAGTAACATCACCGACTCTTGAAGAAGCTGTGTTGTGTTCGATTCCCGCTACAGACTAACTTTTCTTTTTGTTATAAATGAAAGGTGTATTCATACGCAAATAACAATGATAATTTTAATTTCTGAATAATCCAGAAGAGAAGTATTTAGAATTAGTGAAATAAAGGCATTTGTAAAGTGGGTTAAAAACATCTGAAGTATTTTTGTTTACAACAGCTGCAATACCAAAGCGCATGCGCGAATATGAACTAACAGGCTTGCTGTTGTTTGTGTTATGTTGGTAGAATAGTCATATGATTAGCGCATTTTTCAGCGGAGTTTATTGAGTGACGTAAATGTATGTGAAATGTGTTGGACAAACGAGTCGTGTGTCTTGCGGAGTGGACGCGTGTTTTGCAGACAGTTGAGGTAACGTCTCTAAGAAGTAGGTTTGTACTGTAATACTTCAAGAAGTGGTCCTCTTCTTTCCTTGTTGATTCTCGTCGTATATTTGAAGATCTTTCGCGTGATACCAAACTCCAATATCCAGCAACGTTCCTATCAGTATGAAGGCTGCAATCAAGAACAACTAATTATAATCATGAAGTGAAATCAGACACAACGTTTATTTAAAAACAAATTTACACAAATAGTACATTCTGTATCAGAGTAGAACGGTCCTGATAGAGATACTTTAATGGAACGCTGTTCATGGCTGTCTTTTGCATCCAAAACTGCTATTACTGTCACTAACTTCCCTTATATGTTTAAGAAAATCGAGGACATTTTCAAAAAGTTTCAAGGGAATAGTTTCGCAAATAAATAATTACATCTCCAGTCACTGTTTTTTTTCCGTTGTCATGGTTACCGCCGCTGGGTGTCGTATTATTTTTGTAACTCTGAAAATAAAACAAACTTTCTCTGTTTTTTAAAATAAATATTTTTCCCAAAGCATTGATTGTTTTAATAATTTAACTTCTGGATTTATTTCATGGTTAAATGACACAGCTGAATTGTTAGTCTCTTTATACCTAATATTTCGAAAAGATTCCTTCATTCTGGTTTTAAATTATGTTTGGTCCTTCCAATGTCAACCTGGTTGCGATCTAAACAATTAAACTGATAAATGATAAATGCAATATTATCCCTAATGTTATCTTTTCTAGAAAAAATTTAGCAAATTATTTAAATTTATTTTGAGGAACAAAAACTATAGCAAATTCTTTAAAATTTTTTGAAACTGTTGATTATTTCAACGATGCTAAGTAAATCGTTTAAAATTAATGTGTCTTTTTTAATTTTTCAAGGTGGAAAGTTCACTTAATTGTTTATATTTAAGTGTTTTGATTCTTTTAGTATTAAATCTTTATTAAAACCATTAATTAAAGCAACATTAATAATCCTCTATTAAATGCCTTTTTATATAATCGATTTCCTTAAAAATATAAGCGAAATTTATGACATAATTATATTTTATGTAGTATTTGTTGCTTTAATGAGGTTAACTTGTGTTTTAGTATTAATCAGATTATATAATGTTATACCGAAGTCCCAAAAACATTTTAACAGGTTACACGGCGCTCGAGGCGCCTGCCGCTAACATGCAAAGGCGCGGTCCATCACGAGCGCCGAGGTAAAATACTGCGCATGTCACTCATTGATCCTTTGGTTACTGCACTTTCAACTAAACATTGATATTTTCAATTGTTATGAACGAGGGTTGTTCAATAAAGAATGAACATAATTTTTTTTACGGTCATAATTTGCGCACTAAAATTCAATCTTATTATATTCTGTTAGCTTAATATGAAACAAACATGCCGTAGTAGTTTCACTGTTGTTGCACCTGGTTCCCGCCTGTGAGAACCAGGCAAGTTCAGACATGTTCAGTATCGCCTACCGCTGCAATGGAGGTAACGTGCAGTTAAAGTTGATGTTAGAGGAAGACCCGGAGTTTCTTCCAAACGTAATCACTGCCGATGAAACTTGGCTACATCATTTTGATCCTGAGAGAAAACAGCAAAGCTCAGTGTCGAAATCTCCTTCATCTCCAACCCCCAAAAAAGCAAAAGTGGTTGTTTCTGCTGGGAAATTTATGGTCATCTCATTCTTTGATATTCATGGAATGGTTTATCAGCATGTTGTACCTGCACACACATCAGTAACTGGACAGTACTACAGGGATGTCCTGAAAACATTGCAAGTCCATATCAGGCGCAAAAGACCACATTTCCGTGAAGCAGGCTGGATGTGCGGTCGTATATTGCCAATGTTGTTGCTGAATATCTTGCAAAAATCAACGTGAAGTACATCCCTCGCCCTCCCTATAGTCCGGATTTAGCCCCATGTGACTTTTTTCTATTCCCTAACTTGAAGAAACGCCTTCGTGGGAGGCATTATCCATCATCAGAAGCAGTGGTGAAGGCTGCGGAGGCGATTTTGAAGTATCTCTCCAAAATGGTTTCCAGCATGTCTTTGAAGACTGGCAGAAACGCTGGGACAAGTGCATCGCATTCAGGGAAGACTATTTTGAGGGCCATCAAAATTATGAGGATGAGTAAAGGTACGTTGTCAAAGAAATTGTGATCATTCTTTATTGAACAGTCCTCGTAGATTTGGAAAATCCATGTAACATTTTACAAGAAGTGCTACACAATCTTCTGACAGTGACGGCTCTTAAACCATTTTAGGCATCTAGTGCACATCCCCCTTCACTTATTTGTATTGATAGCTCTTAATTTATTAAGTATATTAACACTGTCATTAAACAACAGGATCATCACAATCACCATTAATCCATCGTGTTGGTCATCTTGCCACCTCAAAGAGAAAGGTTTGTTATGTAGCGGAAGGTAGCGGTATTTTGCTCAAACTGTAGCGAGATTCAGTGTAATTTGGTTGGTAACACTGGACCGAAGCCCTCTATTTTGTGCACGTTGAATGCTGCGGCCGTGCCCCAGATCTCACGGGATTATCAGCAGGTAATCTCAGAGGTAAATAGCCTCTCTAAATATCTGGTTACTTTTCTGAACGTCACTTGTTTCAAATATGCACCAATGACATCTATTGATATAGAAGAACAGACAATCCTTTACACGTAAGAACTTAGACTGAGGTAACCAGAGCCAAGTACGATTTCCCCAGAATGTTCACTGCTGGTTGCTGTAGCTTTTCCCGCTTTATGGTGGCATATCACTTGAATGCTGCTCTTTCAGACTTATTCGTTAAATATCTAATTGAAAATCAATTTACTGCAGGCATCCCTTCTATATGTCCTCATTTCCAAAGTTTAGATCCTTTTTGGAATATTTCAGATCTGTTTAAAGGCTCCTTTTAGAAATGTATAGCTTCTCAACTTCCTAGTTCAAGTTATCAATAAACATAGGCGTAATTACTCAGGTACGTCTGCAAGTTTAGCCTTCTATTGTATAGCAAGACAGAGTTACCTTACAATTTAAAAGTTCAAAGAGAGGGAACCAATAAAGTAAAGCTAGAAGTGGAATGAATGTCTGTAATTCTGGGGTAAGCGACGCTTGCTGATAAAACACAACACTGTCTACAGCTCAGGACCGTTGCTAATAATTAACTACTCTCTGTGATTTTCAACTGTCGTGCAGCAACGCAGTTCAAGTCTTATTTATTTCAGTATGTGAACTAATTCTGCGTAATCGAACACAAGACATCTCTAATCTCAAGCAAGTCTCAGAATATGAGGTGGTAGTGGTGTGTAGTGTTAAATGTCCACTTTTACTATATGTGGCTTATGACTCATGTGATGAACTTGGTGCAGCGGCATGTGCTGCACACCACTAATGTTATTTTGTGGTCGTCTGGGATCGAACCCGGGCTGCATTGGTGAGAGCCGAGTCACGGCGGGATCTCTCAAAACATGTAGTCGATATTGAATGTTAGGAAAAGTAAACAAAATAAAACGAATAACGAAATATAAAAGTAATTTAATATTACATAAAACAGTTGCAAATAAATGAGGGAGGACAAAGTACGCAGGCGTGACCTCAATGTCATGTGTTGTATAAACACGGTATAGGTTCTAGAGAGAATGGGGAAAAGGAAAACTGTCACCGTCAGCTGACAGCCCTGGATTAGGAGATTACCATGGTAACCACCAGAGCGCACAAGTTTCTTACTTCAAAAGTTTGAGAAAATTTCCATAGATGGCAGAGTGCAAATGATTACATAGTATTAGGGATATAGCTGGTTTTCTGGTGATGCATGTTACAATACTTGAGAAATAATTATAAATTCGTAAAGAACATTATAATATTTAGTAGATAAAGACTGTTGTGTATCTTATAACGAGGTATTTGCAGTTTGGAAACAATCATTTTCTTCACTAGTAAAACAGAAGTCTGCGACCGTGTATTTAAGTTGCTTGCGACAGACGATGACTATCTATGGAACAGGTGAATTTAGAATTTTTCGTATGGTTACCGGTATGTCTGGTATGTGAGTGAGTGACAAGGCAACTGGTGAGTGATACATTGGATATTGGAAAATCAATTATTCATGTGCAAAGTGAAACAATGTGAATAGAAGTAGTAAACAGTGGTGTTCGCGTTGAGCTCAGTTTGTGAGTGAACAGTGTTTAGTGCAACAAAGTACATAGTGACGCGTATTAAGCATAAATCCGCCACAAAACAGCGTGGGACACACAGCTGCGTGTCGTTGTTGCACGCAACAAGAGGCGTCCCAAACAACGACGCCCTCACCAACATCTGCGGCTGACAGACATTGACTCCCGCCACAAGATGGCGCCGGCCGCAGTGACAATTGTAGCAGCACTACCACCAGCTGGCAGCGGACTGATCCCCCGAGGCGGTCGGCCGGCTGCCTTTCCAGCCCCACCGCTGGAGCACTCCAACAGCGACCCGCCTTCGGGCCCAACATTGGCCAACTTCACAGCAGCCACTACCCCAGCCCCGATGGAGCACAGCGCCATGGAGGACGAGGCAGTTACGCGAAAGTACGCCCAACTGGAAAAGTAGGTAAAAGAGATCCAAAAAGAAAAATCTTACCTCCAGGAAATATTGGAAAACATGGCCCCAGAGTCCCGGGACTATGGAAAAATAGCTAGTGACCTGGCACGCTGCTACCAGGAACACGCAATCAAAAAGCGACACCTGGTGCAGCTGGGAGAAGGCTGGCAGGCAGCATCGCCCAGAAAGCGATCCCACCACCGCAATAGCGACTCGGATGCCGAGCGCAAGAAAAACAAAACGCAACATCTGCCCCTCCAGGTCGCTACCAGAAACAGGTACGAGGCGCTGTGGACGCTCCGAGGAGGATGAAGATCTGAAACGATCCACAGCCTTCACTGCCCTTCCGACCACAAAACCAAAGGCACCCAAGCACCAACGGCCAACACGGCCAAAAACTACTGCAGCAAAACCGTCAATAACAACCCCCACTCCTACACTCATCCCCACCCCTACATTGGCCTCCACATCAGCCAAAGCCGCGGCTACAAACACAAAACAAACCTCACAGAAACCGCCGCGCATCGTCGTTCCTGAGGGCAGGCAAGCGACTAAAGTCCTGCAGATACTCCGGGGCTCACTCCCAGCTGGCGCGTACACGCTTCAGAATACGCGCAACTGCCTCAAGTTGTTTCTCAACCGGAAAGAAGACGCCATCCCCACTATGACCAAGCTAAAGGACGCCGGAGTGGAGAGCTTCAGCTTCACCCCGCGGAGTGATCAACCTCTCCGATACATCCTGAAGCGTCTTCCCGAGGACCTTGAAGAGGACCTTATCTGCGAGGACCTAGAGGCGAAGGGCTACACCGGCGTCCTAGTTCGTCAACTGAAATCACGCTAGGGCCTCTGCCAAACTTCCAAGTTATCCTTGGAAGGACCACTCAAAACCAGCGACTTCTGCAAGAAAGAGAGGTATGCCATATACTTGTCACTGTGGAGGTCCTGAAGACAAATAACAACATTACACAATGCTTCAACTGCCAGCAGCTGGAGCACACATTTAATATGTGTCACATGACCTCCCGATGTGTCCTATTCGGTGGCCTCCACCGCTTAGCTGACTGCCCAAAGAAGGCAACGCAGGACGTTGTACCCCGCTGTGCGAACTGTGGGGAGACGCATCCTGCCAGCTACAAGGGTTGCGAGACGTTCCGCAATGAACGCCACCGCCGCCAACTGGCAGCCATTGCCAGGGCACCCCCAAATGCACAACCAGGTCCACGACCCATTGCCAACCCGGCCCTGGTCAGAGATGGCGTTTCATTTGCAGGCGCCATGAGGGGACAAAGCGCACCAGTGCCGCCACCTGCTGGCCAACCCTCAACAGCTCCCCCCTCTCAGGCGCCATCTGGTGACCTAGGAGGCCTCAAAGAGCTCTTTACTCTGTTTAAAGAGCACAACTTACAGAAACTTGCTCCGAAGGTACAGCCTTTTATCGCAAGATTTAAGAGCTGCACCAGCAGTTGGGAGAAACTAGAAGCCCTCATATGTCTTCTGTCGGACATCTTCGAGTAAATGGCTCAACTAAGGTGACGCATATCTCTAACTCGCGGGCTCCTGTGGAATGCCGACGGCATCTACAGGCAGCAGCACGAACTTGAAAGCTACCTGCGGCGTAACAAAATTGACGTCGCATTCATTTGTGAAACAAAATTAAAGGAGGAGCATACTTTCAAGCTCAGGGGTTACCAAATATTTCGAACTGATAGAATGGGCATACAGGGAGGGGGAACAGCTATTTTACTAAAAAACAAAGTTGCTCATGCTCCTGTTACGCTGCCACCATTGGCAGCGTTAGAGTGCACGGCTCTTAAAGCACGATTAAATAAAAAAAACGGTGATGCTGGTGGCCCTCAAACTCCCTCGACTGTAGACGCGACCTCGAGCAAATCCTCACTTTGGAGGAGCAGGTTATAATGGCAGGAGACTTCAACGCTCGACACCTCTGGTGGTATTCACGTCGAGCAAACGCGGCTGGAAATCTCCTAGTAGACCTTATAATAGAAATGACGATCTCGAGGTGTACTCCGCCCCCGAACCCACCTTTTGGCACAAGTCAGGGAATTTCGACCCTGAAATTTTGGACTTCGTCATTACAAAAAATGCGACATTACCAAACAACTTCACTGAGCATTACAGCCTAGACTCCGACCATCTTCCAGTGCTTTTTGATATCAGTGGCGCCATCACGGCCGGTCTGACCGGCCCTCTGAGGCGCGCAGACACAGACTTGAGCAAGTTTACCCTTGAAATGCACGGGATGGCTCAGCCTGGGCTGTCATACTACAAGGAGGCGGACATCGACGTCGCCATTGAAAACTACACCGCCTCGTTGCACACGGCCAAAAGAAATTCTACCAGCTATACTACAAGCCCACCCAGTTCTTGCACGTACCCTGTGGTGGAGCAGCTCATTGCCAAGAGGCGACGCTTGACGAGACTTTGGCGGCTTACCTGCCAGCCTGAGTACAAAGTGCTAGCAATGTGGCTACGCAACGTCATTCGGCAAAAAATTAAATTAAACAAATTTGAGCACTGGGAGCAGAAAATGTTAAATACCACACATTCGGACAATTCTTTATGGAAATTATTAAAGGGATTTAAAGTCTGCTCGAGCGCTAACTCAGGCACTGAGGCGCTACACACTCACCTCGGCCTGCACTTCTCCTCTGAGGAGAAAGCCGAGGTCTTTGCAGACTGTCTGGAAACAAGATTTACAGTAAAACCAGCAACGAACCCCGAGTTAGAACGGGATGTCCAGACTTGGGTACAAAACTGGGTGGCACAGAGGCATGAGCAACACTTGCCCCTCACAACGCCGCAGGAAGTGTACAAGCTCATTAGGAAGCTACCTAATGGGAAATCCGCCGGCCCGGACAGGGTGACTAATGAGGAACTCAAACATCTCCCGAGAAAAGCCCTGGTGCAACTTACAAGAATTTTCAACGCTTGTTTGCAGCAAAATTATTTCCCTGTCACTTGGACACGAGCCAAGGTAATAATGCTCCCTAAGCATGGGAAAAGCACCAGGCAACCTCAAAATTACCGCCCTATTGGTCCTCTGTCCGCTATTGGTAAATTGCTCGAGAAAATAATTCTATTTCGACTCCAAAAGCAAATTGCGGCGCTTGAAATTTCAAATTCACAATTTGGCTTTAGAAAAGGGCACTCAACAGACCTTCAACTTTTAAGACTAGTAGATGACGTCACCGAGCAATTTAACAATGGGGCTTCAACGTTGGCGCTATTTTTGGACGTAGAAGCCGCATTTGATTGGTGCTGGCACAACGGCCGTATTTACAAGCTGCACCGAGAGTTTCCCGGCCTCCAAAATTCACTGCCATTGCTGCATAATTTTTTAAAAAACAGGCGCTTCTACGTCTAAGTGGGTCGCTCCTCCTCAAAGGAGAGAGTGATGCAGGCTGGCGTACCACAAGGGGCTATTATGTCACCTTTCCTGTATATACTCTTCACCAACGACTTCCCCGTGGACGCCAGAAGCAAAGTTGCAATGTATGCTGACGACACTGCAATATACAACCATCATAAAAATCCTCGTTATGGACTTTTAGAGATGCAGCGGTACATTGACCACTTCCTTTCATGGCTTCATGACTGGAAAATCAAAATTAATGCGAACAAATGCCAGCTTATACATTTTACAAAGCGGCGCCCTTTGGCAATGGACCTAACGGTCGATGGTCAAGTATTACACTGTCGTCAGCAGGTCAAGTACCTCGGCGTGACGTTGAAACGCACGATGCATTGGACCACCCACCTAAGAGATAGCGCCAACAAAGGGCGGCAGCGATTAAAGATGTGCGCCCCCCATATTAAGGAGCAAACAGCTAAAGCTCCGCTCGAAGATCATCCTATATAGATCCTTTATTTTTTCCGTGGTCCTGTACGCCTGCGTGGTCTGGGCCAACGCCTCCAGCACCGCCCTAAAGTATCTCGATACCCTACAAAACCTATCCCTACGCAAAATCCTGCCTGCTCCTATCCGAAAAACAACTTCCACCACTCACCAAGAAACCCACGTCCCTTACATCAACGAGGCCATCAACAAACGTGCCACTTCCATCTGGGCACGCATCCGACACCATCAAAACCCCACCATACACAATATTGGGAAAGGCGAACCCAAGCACCGAAAACACGCCAGAATCAAAGCATATTGAAAAAAAACCAACAACAACACGACTGCAAAATTATGCGCACCCAACCCTTCCTGGCTCAGGCCACGCTCCTCGGCAGAGGCCGCCATCATCGGCAGCCCAGCAGTCAGCTACCCGCTGCCGCTCAGCCTAACTGCGAACATTGTAAATATTGTACATAGCCAAGTCTGTACAGTGATATTGGGACGTATGTGGTATGCCCAGGTGTGTGTGTGCGTGCGCGCGCAAGATAAGCGCAGTGTTAATATGTAAATATAAGAACAAGAAAAAGAAAGACAGAGTCAAATAACGAGATAAAACTGGTTCTCGGCGGCCTCAGAACAGGTCGCAGTATGGGTTTTAGAAGAACCCCAAAGACAATAAAAAACCATACCCAGAATTATAAACCCATGTAAATTTAGAGCCTGTAAGCCGGGTCCAATGTACCGGCAACAGGCAAATAAGTTACAAATAAAAAGCCTTAAGCCTTAAGACTATCTATGAGAGGTTCATGAGGCCTAGAGAAGACCCCCAGGACCCTGCCTTCTCTGACCGCGTTAGGGAGAAGGTTCGTCGATACCTACGGCAACCCCCGACTGAGGTGGACAGACTCCCGGTTATAAGACCTAGTGAGCTCCAGGGCGTACTCCGGCGTCTCAAACCAAAAAAGGCGGCGGGACCTGATGGCATAACGCCAATCATGCTACGCCACCTTCCCTTCAGGGCCGTGTCATTTCTTACGAGAGTCTTCAATATGTGTCTCGCTCTGTGTCACTTTCCGCGTAGTTGGAAAGAGGCTCATGTAATATGCATTTTGAAGCCAGGGAAAGGCCCGGTTAACCCTGCCAACTACCGCTCCATCAGCCTCCTTTTCTTAGCCCGCTTGTGGTCCCTTCTGGGAGACATTCAAGCCATCCCTCCTCACCAGTTTGGCTTTCGTCCTGGGCATTCTAGGTCACAGCAGTTGCTGCGCGTGGGGGAGGCTGCAGTCCTGGTTTTCCAGGACAAGGCATTCACCTCAGCGGTTTCTCTGGACGTGGAAAAGGCCTTCTCTACGGCCTGGCACGCGGGTCTTCTGTACAAATGCATCCAACTGGAGCTACCAACTCACGTCTTACATCTTCTACATTCTTTCCTAAAACATAGATTCTTCACTGTCACAGTGGCGAGAAAAACATCTACACGAAGGTCTATTCGCGGCGGAGTCCCCGAAGGCTCTGTGTTATTCCCCGACGCTCTACAGCGTCTACGTGGCTGACCTTCCCACTGAACAGCACGTCAACATAGCGCAATACGCCGACGACGTGCTGCTATTTTCAACAAACAGACACCCACGCAGAACCTTCAAGCCCATTCAACGTTATTTAATCCTCCTCCAGAATTGGTGCACGCTTTGGCGATTGTCCATTAACACGGAGAAAAGCCAAGCGATACTGTTCACCAAGCGCCACTTTCCCGCCAATTTCCCCACATTCACCTACTTTGGACAAGGGATCAGGTGGGAGAATTCAATCAAATACTTGGGAGTCAAGCTGGATAAGGGCCTAACTTTTCGGGAACTCATCCAGGAGCAAGCGCATCGGTCGTGTGGTACCGTGGCATCACTATACCCTGTGCTCAGGTCTGCGATGTGTGTTTCCCTAAAGTTCCGCCTCTTTATGGCTCTATGCGTGAGAAGTCTGGGGTATGGCCGCAGGCTCAAACCTGGTACTGCTCCAACGTGCACAGAATAAATGTCTTCGGATTATTTATTCTGTATGCACAAGGTTCCCCGTGAGACTACTTCACGAGGCTTCAATTTATGTTCTTTGTAAGCGCTGGAGGACTTGTATTGAGCGTGGGAGAGATTATGTTGAAAAGTGATACAGCTTTCTACCACTTCTGTACAATAAATAATATTTAAACAAATATTTAAGGTTTTCATTTGACTCAGCCTCGTACATGTTTCATTACATGAATGTGGTACACTTGACACGTGGTGCCTCAACTTGTTACACCTTTTTGGAACACAATTCATAGTTTTACAGGGTTTTCATTTAAAACCTAACGGAGCACACAGCATTTTGCCTCTCCCCTGGCTGCCGTTGAGCAGGCTGTGAATGCAGAAACGTACTGAAATGGCACTTTGACCCTTTTTTATCATGAACTAAGAGAACAAGAGAAACAATATAGCTGGTTCCAACAACATTCTGCTATTAGCCATAGAACAGAGGAGTAAAAACCTGAAAGACAAATCCTCATACAGTGGAAGAACTAAATCAAATATTAGACATGAAATTGTAATATTAGAGTGGCCCAGCTTAATCAGAATGTTCTGTTTTGCCGAGGGTGGACGACATTTCCAGCATCTACATACTTTATGTAGGAGCAAAGACGGCTGTGGCACATCTAAGTAAAATGTAGTGTACCCATTAGCTTTTAAATAAAGTACCCTGGTTTATTGTTGATTTCTGTCATTTAAAATTCTGATATTGAAATATAACTTTATTTACATTCCATGTAATTAATGGAGAATGTGCCACTGCATGGTTTATTATGCCAGCTGATTTATTAGGAAAAAATAATTAGAGTTTATATACAAATATAATAATTTGTAACTTAAAACTTCACTTATCTTATAAGAAATGATGACACTTTTCTTATAAATTGTTCGGGATCGCGAATTAATGGAAATTCTTGCACATCGTCAGCCGGAATCAACAAAACTGTTGTCATAGTTACAAACGCTACATGTTCCTATGTTCTTGTTTTTACTACAAAAATCTGAAAATAAAACAAATTTGAAAACAGAATCGACTGCCAGTATTTTAAAACTCATTACGCAATGTTTTTTAAAATAAATATATTTTCCCAAACCATTAAGTCTATCATGACATTTAATTGTTTTAATAATTTAACTTCTGGATTTATTTTATGGTTAAATGACCAAAAATGATCTGCTACGGCCGATTTATGTTTGTTTATACTTAATGTTATGAAAATGTTCTTTCATTCTGGTTTCCAAATTACATTTTGTCTTTCCAATATAAACTTTATCAAAATCGAAACAATTAAATTGATAAATACCAGATTTTTTATTATCAGGAATTTTATCTTTTTTAGAGAAATGCAATAAATTTTTAATACTATATTTATTTTGAGGAACTAAAGCTATACCAAACTCTTTAAAAAAATTGAAATTGTTTATTAACCCAAGGATGGTAAGTAAATTTTTTAAAGTCATAATCTTCTTTTATTTTTCTAAGGGTAGAAGTATCATTAACGGTTTTTTTGATATTTAAAATTTTCAATTTATTTTATTTATAAAGTCTTTATTAAAACCGTTAATTAAAGCAGTATTAATAATATGTTTATATTCTTTATTAAATTCCTTTTTATTCAGGGGCATATTCATTAATCTATAAATCAAACTATTAAAAACAGCAAATTCATGTGGAAAAGGATTAAAACTTTTATTGTTTATGTAATTATCAATATGAGTAGACTTCCTATAGATACCAAAGTTTAATTTATTATTGTTTCTTATTATCTTTAGATCTAGAAAAGGAAGAAATCCATTAGTTTCAGTCTCTAATGTAAATTTTATAGCTTTATCTTTTAACTTTAGTAATTTTAAAGCATTATTTATGACTTTATCAGGAACAATAGCAAAAATAGCATCAATATATCTGTACCAAAATTTAAAACATTAAAGGTGATGCTTTAGTAACTTGCATTTCAGAAAACTCATAAAAGGATCAGCAAGAAAAGGTGAAAGAGGATTACCAAGCCGGAACTTTGATGAAAAAATTTACCATTAAAAAGTGAAAAAAATTTGATCTAAATTTTGATTCTGAACAATTTATAAGAAAAGTGTCATCATTTTTTATAAGATATGTGAAATTTAAAGTTACAAATTATTATATTTGTATATATTTGTTTGCTTCATTGTTAATAGCTTCCAATTTTACGTATTAATTAGAGTTTAATTTACTGTAATGGTAAATTGCAGAAAAATTTGCTAAATAATCGAACACTAAGCAAACTAAATAAACTGCAATAACAAATGACGTCAGTGCGCACACACTTCCGGAGAGACATTTTGTACGTGGGGATGTATGTACCAGAGTCGAGTACTGCTCAAGATGTATCTATGGCTATGGTTGACATGCTGGAGCCTGCAGCAGCATCTCTTGGAGTACGTGCTGCCATCACAGTAGAGCCAAGGAACTGTCAGACAAGACATCGGACACCAGTCACTACTGGCGATGTGCTTTTTGGGTATGTCTCATAGTACATTCTCTTACTATTTGACAAAAGTATAACAAACAAGTGAGGAGGATCTCGATGCTGCGTGGTAAGTTATATGCCCTCTATCTCCTTCCTCTCAGGGTTACCACACTTGAGGACATAGGTACAATAACCGAAGTGTGGCTACCATGTTGAGTCCCTTCCAGGGAACATATTCATCATTCTCAGCACTCGCCAAGTGATCTGAGAAAACCCATGTGTCAGGAAGGACAGTCACATGACCCTCCGAACTACCGTCTGAGTCACCTTATTTGTCACAATTAAAACATTTTGAGATGTGCTGCTTATATAAATTAGTGCATTTCTTAAATAACAATTTTGTTGTTCTTATTTTTTACATTAGGTTCCTGTAGCTCATGGTTACTATACCTAATCAAATTCACAACTGACTACCACTTAACTAGGCTATAAGTGACCTCTTCTACATTCCAAACAACCTGCATCATATCATTATTGGCAATTTTGAATTTTAAATTAATAGTTTATAGATTAGATGTTTATTTCAAAAATTAGATATCATTTTCATACATTAGTTTAGTTTATTTTCAATCACACAATGTACATAGTTGATGTTATTGAAGATCACGTCTGAAGTAATTGTAATGGATAAGATACAAATTATTACAATGATACAATTAGTGGTACTAGACACATCAATGTTAATAAATCGTAATTAATAATTTTGATATAATAATAATAATAATAATAATAATAATAATAATAATAATAATAATAATAATAATAATAATAATAATAATAATAATAATAATAATAATAATAATAATAATAATAATAATAATAATAATAATAATAATAATAATAATAATAATAATAATAATAATAATAATAATAATAATAATAATAATAATAATAATAATAATAATAATAATAATAATAATAATAATAATAATAATAATAATAATAATAATAATAATAATAATAATAATAATAATAATAATAATAATAATAATAATAATAATAATAATAATAATAATAATAATAATAATAATAATAATAATAATAATAATAATAATAATAATAATAATAATAATAATAATAATAATAATAATAATAATAATAATAATCATGATGATGATAATGATAATGGCAATGGCAATGACAATTGCAATGGCAATGACAATTGCAATGGCAATGACAGTGACAATGACAGTGACAGTGACAGTGACAATGACAATGACAACAACAACAACAACAACAACAACAACAACAATAATAATAATAATAATAATAATAATAATAATAATAATAATAATAATAATAATAATAATAATAATAATAATAATAATAATAATAATAATAATAATAATAATAATAATAATAATAATAATAATAATAATAATAAACTATATTGATAATACAAATAATTGTGCATTTCTGGTAACAAAACAACCAGTTAACAAAGAAGAAAACTACAAAAGTAGGATACTTCTAACTTTATGCAAGTTATAACCATTTCAGAACAAAAATGACACTTTAAAGGTGTAGCATAACTAATCTTCGTTAATGTGTTTAAGACTAATTAGTACTGTTGTTTAAAAATTCCTGTGAAATGTAAAAGCAGTGTGTTAGTAGATATTTCTTAAGTCTTTTCTTAAATAGTTTTATATCAGTTAATCCCTATAGATCTGTTGGTAGTACATTAAAATATTTAGAACCTGCATTAATTATATTTTTATTACCAAAGGTAACCCTGTATGAACTCAGAAAAAAGTCATTTTGTCTGAGAGTAAAATAAGTAAGTACATCTTTGTTTAGTTGATGATTTAACATACAAAATAGTGAACAATACATATATACAAAATAAAGGAAGTATTTTAAGTTGCTTAAAGTATGGTCTGGAAGACTGCAGTCTGCTAATTTTGGCGTTAGCTCTTACAGCTCTTTTTTGGAGTAAGAAGATCTGCATGAAAGAAGTTTTAGGCAAAGTTCCCCATATCATCGCTCCATATTCTATCATGTAATGTAATGCATAACCTTCCCTGCTGATGGTTCTGTTCGAAACTTCTTTGGTTTTGCTGATGAGAGATGGCACCAATAAGATCATTAAGTTTTTCTTTACATAGAAAATTGAAGCTAGTTACAGTGGAGTAATAAATATTACACAAATAAAAATGAATGCGAAATGCCTTCGAAATCGATTTGAAAAAGAAGAAACAAGTTTTAACATCAACTTTTTAAGATAAGTGGATTATAATTAAATAATATTTTTATTTGTATAATGTTTTTATTTTCTTAAAATTTACATTTCCGCTGGTTGAAATATTTAATTTACAAACCCAAACCAAAGTCTAAGCACTTCTGTGTATGTTTTTCAGCCATAGTGACTGCCGTAATAGCAGGAACTCTTTATGATGCTGGACCAGCAAGATAAAGAAAATGGTACAGGTCAAATATCAGTTTACTCAAGAAGTGTAACCAGAATATTTTATTATACTAATTCTCCATTCAGTTTAGTGAACATATATTTACGCATTTACAAAAAAGATTTGGAATAACAAAATAACTCAACAATGTCTTACTGCTTTGCTTAAATATCAGTTACTGTTATTATTAAGAATGGGATCTTAATATTGTCAATACCACGATACTCAAGTATATCTGTTTTTGCCACCCTGTTTGTAAACATACACTTCTTTACATCCTCTTAAGTGTTAAAGACGATCTGTACAAACTTCTTTTCTGTGAATAATGTTTAATGATTATATATTTGTCTGTTTTGCTTTCCAAATAGCACAAGAGCTATTGCTTTGTTTCTCACTAATAACAAACTATATAGGAAAAAAATATATAGGAAAGAAACACATGCAAATGTGTTCCAAAAACATGTTCCAAAGGGGCGGGCGATTGACGCGGATCTTATTCTCAGCTGGAACGAGTTCATGAAGTTTTGAGACGGATACAACCAGCATTAGCTAACCAAAATAGAGTTATATTGTAACATCCCATACTACACGAACAACCATGGAAAACATTCAGGAACTGCTACATCCGTGATCTCGTAACATCAGATTGTCATCTTTTTCGATCCATGGCCCATTTTCTACGAGGGTTGTTCAATAAAGAATGATCATAATTTTTTACGGGATGATCATAATTTTTTTCGCACTAAAATTCAATCTTATTATATTCTGTTAGCTTAATGTAAAACAAACACGCCGTAGTAGTTTCATTGTTGGTACTCCTGGTTCCTGCCTGTGAGAACCAGGTAAGTTCAGACATGTTCAGTATCGCCTACCGCTACAATGGAGGTAACATGCAGTTACAGTTGATGTTAGAGGATGATCAGGAGTTTCTTTCAAACGTAATCACTACTGATGAAACTTAGCTACATCATTTTGATCCTGAGAGCAAACAGCAAAGCTCAGTGTGGATATCTCCTTCATCACCAACCCCCAAAATAGCAAAAGTGATTGTTTCTGATGGGAAAGTTATGGTCATCTCATTCTTTGATATTCATGGAATGGTTTATCAGCATGTTGTACCTGCACACACATCAGTAACTGGACAATACTACAGGGATGTCCTAAAAACATTGCAAGTCCATATCAGGCGCAAAAGACCACATTTCCGTGAAGCAGGCTGGATGCTGCACCACGATAATGCGCGGCTGCATATTGCCAATGTTGTTGCTGGATATCTTGCAAAAGTCAACGTGAAGTGCATCCGACACCCTCCCTATAGTCCGGATATAGCCCCATGTGACTTTTTCTATTCGCTAACTTGAAGAAACGCCTTCGTGGGAGGCGATATCCATCATCAGAAGCAGTGGTGAAGGCTACGGAGGCGATTTTGAAGTATCTCTCAAAAACTGAAGGACCATCAAAATTATGAGTATGAGTAAAAGTACGTTGTCAAAAAACTTGTGATCATTCTTTTTTGAACAGCCCTCGTGTGTTGGTGACTTCTTTTCGTTATATGTTCTTTGGAAAAATAAACAAGATGGAGTCGCTGTAAAGGAAAATGATAATATGCGTGTTGTTATTTAAGTTCCCCAGCCGGTTAGGACTTATGTAGGTCTCTCGGACATCAGGGACCTATCGGCAAGGGTGTAGGGAGCAATTGCATCCTTGTATCCAATGCTGGGGTCAAACTCGATGCTGGTTGGCCTAAAGTTACACCTCTTCCGAGCGCTGATAATTCCCGTGATGCTTTATGCCTGCGAGATCTGGCGCACGGCCGCAGGGAGCTGGCTGGCATGGCTACAACGTGCAGGACTGGGACGAAGCCTCGGGTCGTCCGTACGTGGAGGACGATGGGCATCAAAATTCTACGATACCTTACCTAGATATACGAGGTGGGTCAAAAAGTAATGCCTCCTATTTTTTTCCTCTTTTAATTGCCAAGAAAGTTGAATCTAATTCACATAGCTTGAAAACTACAACATTGACGATTAATTTGTCACTATTCAATAAAATATCCGCCCTTTTGCACAGTTTTGGTCCACCTTTTAACTAGGGCATGTATTCCAGTGTGGTAAAACACACGGTCTTGCTTCCCAAGCCATTGACGTACGGACGTTTTCACAGCCTCCTCATCTTCAAAATGAATCCCACTATGAGCTTCCTTTAGTGGCCCGAACAGATGAAAGTCTGATGGTGCCAGGTCAGGACTGTAAGACTTGCCATCCCAATTTCTCAATTTCTGCAGTGGTGTAACGGCTGGTGTGTGGTCTTGCATTGTCATGCAAAAGAAGAACATCCGCCATAGTTTTTGTTAGGCGAACTCGGCGAAGACGTGCTTTCAGCTTTTTGAGAGTTCGTATTGGACTGAATGTATTGTGCATCCCTGCTCCAAAAAATTAATCATAAGCACACCCTCTGCATCCCAAAACACTGTCACCATAACTTTCCCTGCCGACCTCTGATTTTTTTTTTGGTGAAGTTGTGTGATGCCATTCCATTGACTGCCCTTTTGATTCAGGTTCAAAACAGTGAACCCACGTTTCGTCTCCAGTAACAACTTTTTTTTTTCCAAAAACTCCTCTCGCTCCAGATTGAAGCGCTGCAAGTGTTAGGAGGCTATTGTTTTCGTTGTTTCTTTGTTTTGGGCGGTTAACATTCTTGGTACCCCACGTGAACAAACTTTTGAGTAACCCAGTTGTTGAATAATTGACATCACGCTGCCTTTACTGAAGGAGGTAATGCGACACAATTCACCTGTTGTTACCTGGCGACTGAATGTTGCATGGAGTCACTGCAGACATCGGCCTGCCGCTTCGCTTTTCATCTGCCAATGATGTTTGCCCTTCAGCTTCGTTACAGCGACGAACCCATCATCTAACAGTGCTGACATCCATTGTTGCATCACCATACACATTTTTAGCCTTTCGTGAATGCGAATTGGCGTTTCACCTTCCGCAGTAAAAAATTCAATCACAGAACGCTGTCTAATACGAATGTCGATGTCAGCCATTTTGCAAGAGGATGCAGTGCTGCCACCTGTTGACTTAGGAAGTTACTACTGCAGGGGATTGGAGAAGAACGTTTGAGATTCAAAGTTTTCACATAACTTATTTATTTAAGGAAAAGAATAGGAGGCATTACTTTTTGACGCATCCTCGTAGAAGCCTCCTTATTAGATCATTGGGAGATTATGACTCCACTAGACGCCATTCCAGGCTGTTCCGGCTACCCCGCATGGCTTGCGGGCACCCGAGATAACCCAGCAGCTAAAGCTGAGCTCCACATAATTCTTCTAAGCTGTTTGGCAACAAAATTTAAAATTAGAACACCAGGGTGCAAGGTTTTGCATCCATTCCTACAACCTGAGGTACATAAAATGTGTAACCTTGAAATAATTTCTACCTAAAAATCCATAACCCATTCTACAATATCCCGAAAAGAAACACCTTATCTGTGATAAAACCCTTAACGGGTGGGCACGCAGCAAAAACCTTCTGGCTTTATACAGCCAGTCAGCACCTTGGTTGGTCGGTCGGTCGGTCGGTCGGTCGATCTGTCGGTCAGGTCTCTCGGTCTAATATATTTGCTGTTAGAATAAATTGTTCCTCAGAACTGAGCTGCGCCATTGGTAAACAATGACGTCACTTCTTTGTTGTTACATCAACCAGTACATTGTTGAATATGTGACAGCCATTGTTTCACGTGTATCACATTGTAAGAAAAAGTACTCAGTATTTCTATAACTGATAAACCGCTTAATAAACGGCGGAACCATGCGGGAGTGAAATAAATACTATTTTCTGTACCAATGACAAACTTTTATTTTTAAATCTAAGAAGTTTTCCAACACGCTTTAAAGTTAGAAGAGCAACACTAAACTAACGAAATTTCAGTAAAATAAGTAGGTACCAACCTGAAGCAGTGCAGTTGAGCAAATATCCCAGTCGTTGTCCATCGTATAGCCAGCAGTTTCCTGTCTGTCCACAAGTCTGACCCCACACGATACACGCGGAATCTGCAATTATGAACCAGTGTTATTACCTGTCGAACAAATGAGTTCAGTTGTTATGGCAGGTCGCTGGTTTAAGGAGATCAGAGAAGAGGGGAATATGTAACGTCCGTTGGCAGGACAAATCGAGTAATGTCTGTAAAACAAGTTTTCATTTACTACACTAAACTTTGTGTTTCAAAACTGATCTGGTTTAACGAGGTTTTACTGTAGTACCTTGGTAACGGGGTTATGTACTTACCTAGAAGCATTCCGTATATGACAGGACCTGGGATGAAAGCCAAACTGTACAGAAGTGCCTCAGTAAGTCCAATCGACATTGATTTGTCATTTTGATCTACACATCTGAAAAAAAAAAAAAAAAACACCAAATCAATACGTTAATAAATAAAGATAACAACAGAGAAAGTGTACAAATATTACAATAAATATAATAATTTGTTTTAACTTCGCTTATTTTATAAGATATTGGTAAATTGTTCACACAATTCTCAAATATTCATTCGCATCTTCAGCCCATCTGTTTACTTTTGTTGTTAGTGTTACAGCCGCTAGGTGGCCGAATATTTTTGCACTTTCTACCAACCTCTGAATATAAAACTAAGACAGAATCGATTTGTGGTATTACAAAATTGATTATCCGATTTCAATTCTTTAAGATACATATTTCCTCCCGTTTATATTACTCTATAGAACTATTTAATTCTTTTAATAATTTAACTTCTCGCTTTATTTCATGGTTAAATGACATAGCTGATTTGTCACAATGTTTATACCTAACATTTCTAAAACATTCCTTCATTCTAGTTTCTAAATTGCGTTTGGTCCTTCATAATATAAACAATTAAATTGATAAATACCAAACTTTTAACCATCGGATTTTTTTTTTTAGAAATGTTTAGTTAATATTTTATATTATATTTATTTTGAGGAACCAAACTTATACCAAATTACAAAAAAATCTCTAAAAAAGGTACAATTTCTAATAATAAAAAATGTGGTATATATCAATTTAATTATTTTGACTGTGTTCAGGTGTATATTGGAAATACAAAACGTAATTTAGAAATCGGAACGAAAGAACATTTTCATAACATTAAGTATAAAAAAACTGATAAATCGACCGTAGCAGATCATTTTTGGTCATTTAACCATGAAATAAATCCAGAAGTTAAATTATTAAAACAATTAAACGGTCCGATAGATTTAATGGTTTGGGAGAAAATATTTATTTAAAAAATAAACATCGCGTACTGAATTTTAAAATACCGGCAGTCGATTGTCTTTAAATTTACTTTATTTTCAGATTTTGGTAGTACTGACAAAAAACATAAGAAATCTCTAGTGAGTGTGACGTTGACAACGAGGCTTTTTGAGGTTTGGGCTGACGATGTGAAGAATTGTTTCAGAAATCGCGATCCTCATCAATTAATAACAACATTTTCATAATTTCTGTTAAGATAAGTGATGTTTTGTGTTACATATTATAAATGAAATATTGTTTGACATGAATTTTCGTATTTTTCTCCTGAAGTGCTCGGGCAAACGGCAGGCTTTGCCACTGATCTTAAGACAAAAACATTAAAAGTCCGAGTGAAGGTATCCAGAAAAGAAAGGTAAGGCATTTGAATTATGAGGCTGACAAGAGTTACCTGAAGTGTATGATGGTATTTCCAGCTCTGCCTGAAGCAGAGAAGAACCTCATGGTACACATTAACGCCACAAATATGGTAAACTTTGTGCTGCAGTCGAATGGACATGCTCCGTCTTTGGCCCAACCCGAACCATCGTCAATACAGCTGCAGTTTCCAAAAACCTGTTAATGATGTTTAGTTCCCATAAATAACACTCCTTTCTGCAAATACTAATATCAATTTGATGCATTAGTTTGTGGCGTAGACAATAAATTAGGAACTTCTCGACTTTCTCAGGACATGTATCTAATAAATAGAAACTCTTAACGACTGCCCTGCTGCAGAAACGATACAACAGTACAAGATATTCGAGGAACTGATGTTGACACCTTGGTTTATACACTTATTCGTTATTTCCCGTCCTCCGATTGAGCAAGAATGACGTTATAGTTGACTGGTGAGTATATCTTGAAATCATAGTGCCCTCTACGTACAAGAAGCTGAACAGTAAACAAATAACAGCGCTCTCAGTGTGGTTGCTCTAGTAACTAATACAACTAGCTTCCCCTGGATATGAACACAAGACTGCCGCGTCTTCATGGTTGAATGTACTTTCGTACCGGCATTAAAATTCGTGTGACATATAAATATAACTTAAACCGCTGCATAGAGGAGTTTATGCAGCATTCAGACAAGTCACTCGGAGTGTAATGTTGTCAAAAGTATCCAGGTAACGTCAAATTGACATGCTTTTGTTTGTAACATAAACATATTATCAGTATACGATATAAATTGTTTGACATTCTCACGCTTAATTAAAATGTCTATTAATGTTGGTATCCTTATGTCTTTTAAAACCAATAGGTGCACCAAACATTTTCAAGATAGAGGATCAGTTACTCGCAAAAAGAGAGACACTACTGGATGCTATAAAGTGACTGGTCTCAATCTATAAATAATAAATAATGTTATGACAGAAAGTCCTCAAACACACCTTCTCACAAAACAGGCAGTGTTTAAGGGGAAGAGAGAAAGGAAATATAAGAAAATGGACACATAAGACTATGTACTAGAGATATTCTCTTGTTTAGACTTGGATAAAAGCTTTGTACATAGTGTAACACTAATTTATTTTTCATTCCTAGAACATGTTCTACTAATTTTTTGGTTTGTAATGAAGTTACATTGTGAGGAAGCTGTGGGTGATAGAAAAGAATTGAGATCAAATTGAAATATTTCTATTTTATGTGACAGGTTTACAATATGCCTATATGTCTAATATAACAGGAAAACAGATGTTCATTGTGAAATAATTGTTCTTTGATTTATTATTTTGTATATTCTTCATGGTCTAATTTTATGGCTGCGTAATTAGCTTTGCAGTATATAGTTTTTATAAACAGTTATTTTATCTACGCACCGGGCGATATTACGCGGGCAGACCCACCTCTCAAATAGTATATTTACTTGCCGGTGGAAGGAGGCCTCAAAACTGCTGTCAACACATCTAATACGAATGCAAGTCGCTAGGGGAATTGTATATAAACTCGCTCCATCAGCGATGCTATTGATGACGTCAAATTTTGCGCGGTAAAATTAGAGATATAAATGAACATCGTGTATAAAGATACAAGTTACTCATCAATAAAAATAATAAAGCTTACCTTGTTTCCATTGATAACGTCCAAAGTAGTACAGCCGGCGTGACAAGGGGAATAGAAGGTGGTGTTGCCATCTGACGAGCAAACTGGGGAGTACTTCACCATAGGTCCGCAGTCGCAGTCGGCATTGCAGCTAGCTGTCAGATCCCAACTGAAACGGTGTCACGTTTTTGAAAAACAAGGGCTAATTCCTACAATAAACTGTTTCCTTTAGCCTTTATATACTTAAGAATATTCTATAGTTGCTTGTTTCCAGATTGAAACCTGCAAAGAAAACGTAATGCATCGTTTTATAGATATTTGTAAAATCATCGGTATGTCTACCTGTACAGAAAATTAAACAACGAAATACGTAACTTGGATGTGACAAAGATTTTCAACAAAATTCCCAATTCCAGATTACCCTTTATAAACAATGTTTAAAAAATGAAGTTTTAGACAGATGATGGTAATAAAAATGAGCCTTCTGTATCTCACGACTGTCTTAAAATTAGAAAATGATTTTGCTCAGGTATGGTTTGTTGTGACAATCGCCTCGTTCAAGAAGGCCGTGGATAAGAGTTAAGTGATACTTGTATAAAATGGGGGTCATTTGAATGTCAATATGGACTTCACTTAACCTGTAGAAATTTAAGAAATGTATACATTTAACATTTAGGATTCATGGTGGACATTACCTCTGAACATCTGCCTCCCTTTTAGCAAATTACAGCAGATTTCTGCACAATTGAACGCCATGGTGCTGGGAAATCATCGACAATTGCCGAGGGCTATATAGTAAATCTCATAGAGAAGAAAAACTAGATTGCAACATAAATTCTCCCAATGTTGTCTAAATAAAACAATTGGCCTATCGTAATCATGTAACCAATAATTCAGTTCCGACTTCCTCCACCCAAGGAAGAACTATTTCAAATTTTAATAATTGTACAATTGACATTTCATTTTTCACTAAAGATGCGTAAGTTTGAAAAAGTAAACTATTCATTAATTACATTTTTGTTAGTTATCTTTATAGTTTTATTATTTGCATTGCCTCCCTTATGTAGAATGTTGTAGTTTTATAAAAGTCATGTTGTCAACAAGCAAGACAAATGAATATCATGACTATAAGAAAGGTAAAATAATAACATATATTTATATATAACCTATAATATATCTATAAATATTCAGCACTGTGTAAAACAGTGTGTGACGTACGGGTCTCGTTTCTGAATCACATCTAGTGACAAAATAAAATCTTTCTTTTTAAAACTTGTATCATTAATATTTTATCTCTTGGACATACAGAGAGACGGTTGTTGCAGATCACAAAACATTTGACTGTCACTTTAAGTCTACTATGTTCCCTTTTACCCATAATAAGATAATGTTTATCTTGAATTAGATGCAATCCAAATCAACTTTTGCTATGAGAACTGCGATCTATCGTCGTTGGGGAGAAACTGTATGTTTTACTTACTTGTTGTCGACACCAGGGGCTCCGTGTAGGTCGTCAACGGCGCAGCTGAGGAAGCTGTATGAGAAATGTCCCAGTACGTCCAACATCTCGACTAAAACATTCCATGCAGCGAGGTACCGAGCCCGAGGTTTGAACAGCGATATCACTATCCCGGACACAAGGATTCCAAGAGCCGAGAAAATGAGACTGGTCGAACCTAAACAAAAACATTGTCATTGCTTAACAAAATTTACAATCCACATTGTCTCATGATTTGAAGTTTGAAAACATCTATAAAACACACACCAAAATCCTGCATAGTAAATACGGACAACTTAAATTCCCTTTTATTGAAAACTATTTGTCCAAGACTTTATTGCTCTAGGAAGCAGAATCATTATAATGTGGTAATTGGTTTACTCTTAAAACCGTATACTGGGTTGAAAATAATATTTGCTAATTTTAACTAATTTTGCAAGTTTCCAACGTTTAACAATTCGTAACAAGTACCTAACCTCAAAATGTCTGCTTAATAGATTTCACTTGTATGGAATTTGTTTGGTTTGTTTCTAATGATTTAATATACTCAGTTGTAACACTATACCTGTAATGAAATTGGAACTGGAAGCAGATTTTCTGAACTGTGTCTCCATATACTTGGGCATGAATGTCCAGTAAGCCGTGTAACCGAACATGAAGCACACCGACGAAAACGAATTGAAGACGAGTATCTTGTTGCTTAAAAGTCGTCTCATCACATTCTTGAAATCTGAAATAGTCAATCAACAGATGTGCAGTACCGCCTGTTCTCTCTTACATATTGTTAACTGGGTATACTCAACAATATACAAACATCCGACAGTCGAAATATTGTAAAAGACAAGTCAGGTACTGTCTTCTAATATGTCGAGCGTATGTCCACAGGTCATATAAGTGAAGCGTGAAATGAAGGGCCGAAAACGCCGTTTACCCAAGAATTTCAGGACAAAAAGAAGAAGAAGAAAAAAAATAAGAAAATTTATGCCAAAGAATACTTTATTTGCTCTGGTCACATTTTAAAAATTTATTCCGGAACATGTGCGGTAACCACTTTTACCTGATAAGGATTTGGTGGTTGGTGGTTGTCCCAGTTGCTCCCTCTTTGCAGCCCTTGGTAGCCTCTTAGGAAACAGGGCCAAAATAAACGAGAAAATGGACACAGTAAAGCCAAGAGGTATCCATCCTGCAACATAAACATAAACAATTTTACGGAGTTATTTGTTTTATCAGAGTGGAAATAATGTGGAATGTAAGGTAAGCGCGGGTGTTACGGATTAGTTTTTCAAAATCTGCTCCCTAGAGGTCGGTAGCGTATTGTGTTGACTACCTGAGACAGTTGACTGTGTAATACGATTGTGTTTCTTCAGTCTAAGTGACAAATCCGGCTTCTTTTAAAGAAAGGAGATATGTCATTGCTCCACTTGCGGCATTTTGTTGTTTTTTAAAGTTCGTTTAAGATTGATTTATAACGAATGTTCTCCAGAAACTTGTACAGTAAGAAAATACAGACTTTCTTACATCCATAATCCTCCTTGTTATGATAGTTACTTGATCAGTGCTGCCAACGGGCAAAACAACAAGAGCAGACGAAATATTAAAGTAAGGCCGGAGATTCGTTCTTCTTTTATTTACGTTCTCCAACGTTAAATGATATCTGACAAGGAATGAACTGGATAAAATGACGGTCAAGTGAGTACAGAAACATGGAGAATAGTGTCACAAAATCTGTGTGGACGCTGTAACAATTCATATGTGTACAATATGTGTGAGATACATAAAGATATGAATATAAAAATGCAGAAATGTGTAAACTTGGAAGAAGCGTAGGGACAGTGAAGCACAAATTAATTGCTTATTAATTATTGGTCTGAGGGTAATTTCAGGTTTATGTATTTTGGGTAAACCATATATGTATGGTGTTTTCGATTGTCTATTTTATTGTTCAATTTATCTCTTTTAGTCATGATTTTACTGTTTTTAATTGCTAATTCCACAGATTTGCATGCTTTCTTTAATGGATTTAATGCATTAAAGAAAGCATGCAAATCTGTGGAATTAGCAATTAAAAACAGTAAAATCATGACTAAAAGAGATAAATTGAACAATAAAATAGACAATCCAAAACACCATACATATATGGTTTACCCAAAATACATAAACCTGAAATTACCCTCAGACCAATAATTAATAACATTGATGCACCCACTTACCAACTATCAAAATGGCTGGTTCAAATCTTCAGATCCTTCACAAAATTTGAAAATTTAAGTACCAAAAACTCGTTTGAATTGTTAAATCTCCTGTAGGACACAAAGATCAACTCTACAGATGCTTTAGTTTCCTTTGACGTCATTTCTTTATATCCAAGTATACCTACCAATGAGCTTATTCCACTTCTCAAAAAATGGCTGGAATCAATACAAATAACATCTGAAGAAATAGAAGAACTTTCACAACTTACAGAAATTTGTATCAACCAAAATTTTTTGAGCTATAATGGACAGATCTATAAACAAAAAACGGGCCTAGCTATGGGCAACCCAT
The DNA here is from genome assembly GCA_030765055.1 of Mantis religiosa. Classification (NCBI taxonomy): domain Eukaryota; kingdom Metazoa; phylum Arthropoda; class Insecta; order Mantodea; family Mantidae; genus Mantis; species Mantis religiosa. The sequence continues at coordinate 1,923,097 of JAUKNK010000207.1, forward strand.
TGTCTCCCTTCTTGGCAGATTTATTTATGAGTGCTTTTGAAACACATATCACAAAAGCTTTTCCAAATTATTTCAAAGTGTGGTATCGCTATGTTGACAACATTTTTGCAATAGTACCTAAAAAACTCATACAAGATGGTCTTAAACTTTTGAATATACAAAATCCAGCTATAAAATTTACATTGGAAACAGAAGAGGATGGTGTGCTCCCCTTTTTGGACATCAAGATAAAAAAATGAACAACAAACTCACCTTTGGTATTTACAGGAAACCGACACACACAGATAATTACATTAAGAACAACAGTTTCAACCCAAAACAACACCAACATGCCATTTTCAACAGTTTAATCTTTCGGATGATCAACTTTCCACTAAACAGAGAAGATTATCAAGAAGAATACCTACACATAAAAAAGTAGCTATATCCAACGGTTTCAACCCAAATTTAGTAGACAAAACAGTTAACAGACTCAACAAAGCTAAGAAAATAAAAGAAACCACCACCCTAGAACCTACAGGAGAAAAAGAGAAAAAACTTTTTTAAAAATTCACCTTCCACCCATCAGCCTATAACAAATTCCAAAAAATCTTCTCAAAACACAACATAACTCTTGCACCTCAAAGTAAGTTTAATATCAGAAATTTGTTAAAAGGCCCTCCCAAAAATTCAATCACTACGAAAGAAAAACCAGGAATCTATGAGATCAAATGTGAAACTTGCCCTAAAATTTATATAGGAAAAACAAAAAGAAATATTAACATCAGAACTAAAGAACATATAAGAAACATTAAAAATGGTGAAACAGAAAAATCAGCAGTGGCTTTTCATTTTTTGAATACTAGACATGACACCAACTTGGAAACATTTCTAATAAAATATGTTAATCACCCCATAGACCTTTCCGTATGGGAAAAAATCTTCATTAACAAAAATCATCATAGAGTCATGAATTTTGAAACTCCACCACCGGACATCTTTGACAAGTACATCACGCTATCTATTGACAATACGGAGAAAGAGGAAAGCACTACAACTTGCACTAGTCGAGTATCAGCTGATGATAGGAGCAAGAGCTCTTGAAACATGTCCTGTGAATAAACAGTGTGAGTGAAGCAATGTGTCAATATCTTCTCGATTCACTTTTATATGTGGAAATGTGTTATTTTGTTCTCATGATTACATTATGCACTCAAATTGAATGTCCCATTCCGATTTGTCCGCTATGACAATCCTATTGCGGACGATTAGGATTTGTTTCCGCTCGGAATAAAAATGAAAACGGAAATACACAAAAAATTTACTTTTATATTTACTTTGAAACATTGGGCTTTTGTGAAACAATTTGAAAACATTGATCCGTTTCACCTGCGCATACCTTATAATAGGGTACAGTGTTAGATGGTTGATACGGAAGCATTTGTGTTTCGCTTTCTTGTGCCATCTTACTGGTTCATGGTTATCTTTTAAGCGGGGTTTTCTCGGGATGCTGGATGAATGCTAGTTACATTCCCTAAATTTTCTGTCCCTATACCTCTTTCTTATTTCACTTCTCATAAAAATCAGAAAAACGAAAGTACTTGTTCTAGTAGATTGGGGAAAAGTTGGAAGCAAGTGCAACAGGTATCCAGCAAACCTCGACTCTACACTCAACTTTTATCATTAAAACTCTTTAACTACAGTTGAGGGTTCAAAACCACGTGATAAAGTGAGTAGATGTTATTTGTGTAATGGATAATTAATATCTCACGCGTTTTGTCAACATTAGACGAGCCATGCATCCAAACCGCGGTTCTGTATTACTTAGAGGAAGTTGTTTTTGGAGGTTGGCAACATTTGAACAGACTCTTCGTTAAATATCTTTATTCATTGTAAAATAACAACACAATTTTGAGATGCACTAGCAAATTGCACCCCGTAAACAAACTAGATGACAGTTGACAATCAAACTCCATGTGGGTATAGAGGATACATGTTCTAACTTAGCGACATTAATTTTGAGTCCCCTGTTATACGAGATTTTTATATGATGAATCTCTGGTACTTTCTTGACAGTAATACTGGAACAAGAATAATAAGAAAAACAATGTGTTGGCAACATTTCACTGTCTTGGCGTATTTCAGAACTCCACAGTTGGCAAAAGCTTGTTTCGGTTACATTATTGCATACCGTAGCCCGAATATCTGCCACTCGTTTGTTAAATGGCAATGATTAAAACTAAAGCGAAACTTACCGAGCCACCAAGCTCCAATCCAACGAGGGTCATCGACTGTGATGGTCGGATGTAGCGAAGGATCCACGTAAAACTGCAGCACGTAAGATCCCAATAAGAATCCGATAGTAGGACCCACTAAGCGAATACACATCCACAGAGCTGAAACATTAACGTATAAACATCATTACTACATGGCAAAACGTGAAAGCGTATCGGAAGGAGTTGTCTACAAAGCGTTTAAGGCTTTAGCGAGACAGCGCTGAAATGTTAGTAACTTGGCATAGAGTAAGTAAAGAAAAACAAAAATGGAGCATTTAGGAGCTGCTTGTGTTTGATGTGAAAGGTTAGGCAATTTTTATACACACATTGGGTGCATAATAATAAAAAATAACCTTAATCATTATAAATGCGTTAATTGTAATATTTATTTACTATTTATTGTAATATTTTTTAAATAACGAAAACCAGGCTAAACAGCCACATGTTCTGCAATTTCAATAACGGAAAGAAGAAAGAAAAAGTCAACCAAATTATATCTAATAGTTCCTACAGTTTTGTTATTGAATTACTGTTGAAACTATAGGAAGTAATATAACAAACAATCTGTACAACGGAAATGATTTCTAAGAATGTGATTTACATAACTGTCAAAGGCGTAATCATCAGCAATGTTCCGTCACTGTCATTATCAACCTCGAGCTTGTTGCTTCAGTAATCCATCCCGTTTACCAATAATTCTACCAATAGCGGAAAGCTTTTCTTATCAAATAATTTCTGTAATTATAGGAAGCAAATGTTCTTACAACTAAATTTCTGGAGTGTAATCAGTCTATACAAATAGACCATTGCCATAATATAAACACACGATCTAAATAAAATAAGAGCTGAAGCTTTCCTGGCGATGAGTATGTTCGAGATGTTCTCGGGAAACAAGCCAGGTGAAAAGACGATTAGAGCGTACATCTCTCCCATCATAAGGATATTTTAATAAATGTTACAACCTCAAATGTATCACTAATGACCTGGTCATGATCTAATTCCAAATTTTTTATTGAAACATCTGACTCGCAAAGCACTTGCTATTCTAGCCACACTCTCCAACAGTGCTTATGGGTTACTTTACCAGAATACGGAAACACGCCATAATTACTGTTATCCATAAGCCAGGAAAATGCCCCTCAGATACAAATAATTATCGTCCTATAAGTCTGCTAACTCTATTTTTTTTGTAATTTACGTCCTCCAACGTGAAGTCATATCGGACGGTGAATGAATTGGGTGAAATGATGCTCAAATGACTCCAGGATCCATGGAGCTTAGAGTTACCTGACATTCGTCTTGAAGGATAAGGGAAAACCCTGGAAAAACCTTATCCAGGTAACTCACCCTGACCGAGATTCGAACTCGGGACCTCTTGAACGTGAGGCAGACATGCTACCATCTACGCTACCGAGGCGGGCACTCTATCTAAAGTCTATGAAAAAAATTATACTGAAGAATTTGGCAAAATTTCTAAATGAAGTACCAGTATTACCTCCCTTTCAATTCGGGTTTCGTCGCAAACATTCAACCACCCATCAAATACTCCGGATTACAGAGAAAGTGCCACAAGGCTTCGAGAAGAAAGAACACACAGCTGTAGTATTCCTTGACTTCACTCAGGCATTTGACAGAATTTGGCATCAGCGTCTTCTATACAGACCGTTCATCAATAGCATCCCAACTACCTATATAAAATGGTTTCCTCTTTTCTATCACAACGTACATTCTCAGTCCGCATAGGTAGCAGCCACTCTTCTACCAAACCTATAACAGAAGGCGTTCCTCAAGGACCTATCCTGGGACCCGTTCTATTCAAATTGTACACCTCTGATATTCCTGCAACGCTAAAAGCTCAAATTGATATGTATGCGGATGATACAGCAATCTTCGTAACACATCGCAATATCTACATCGCCAGAAATCATATTCAAGAGGCCATAAACTTAATTATACACTGGCTTGATAACTAGCGTATTTCGCTCAATCAGCAAAAATGTGAAGCAATGATCTTTACACTATGCATAAGAGGTTATCCTCCACCAGTAACACTCCCAGTGAAACCTATACCCTGGTAAACTGAGACTGAAGAAACAGTTAAATACCTCGGCGTACTCCTCACATGGAAACACATAAGTAACAAACTCAAACTAGCTCGAGCAAGACTGGCTAAGCTCTGCCCTCTTCTCAACAAAAGATCTTCAACTGCACACTACTCTACACGACTTTATTAAGACCAGTCCTACTATATGCCTGCCCAGTCTGGGGAGGGAGCAGTCCTTCCGAAATCAAACGTATCCACACATTTCAAAACACAGTATTACGAATCTCAACAAATGAACCATGGTTTGTCAGAAATAATCAACTACATAGAGAAACTGGAATCAGCAGTCAATTTCCTCACAAGCCGAAAAGTTCTACAGCAACCTAAAACACGTCTCAGGAGCCATTCACTATTCCCTTGGCAGAAAATCCAGCTTTTCAACCCGCATCAGGAGATCAGCTCTCACGACAAGATCTTCTGTAGTAATACTTACAACAATAATGTACCTACTTATGGGGGACCAATGGCGCTTTCCTCATTTCATTGTTATTCATTGTATCATGCATGTGAATAATGTTTATGATCAATTATCTGCAGAGCGCACATGCGCTGATCAATCAATAAATGAGTTAAGAAAATGTATCACTGGATATAACACAAATATAACAAAAGACAAAACACTATAAATACTCGCATCACTGGACAAAAGACTGTTTTCAATAAATTATATGCCAGGTCAGGAGATGACGTTGCAGCGAGTGAAGAGAATTTCAATAATTGGCGTGCACAAGATGTTATTGACAGTTTTGAGCACTTAAAAACCGAAGTGGCGAGGAAACATTTTAACCCACACATAGTCATTATTAAAGACGATAAGTTATGTTCTCTTCAATAACAATCAAGATCCGAGCTTCATTGATGTTTCTTCACTTAATGTGAGTTTCAAAGTATTTCATAACCTAGAAGTAAGTGTAGTATTTGCAATATTATGAGCCTATCAGTGGAAAATTTTAGTTAGATCTTGCAGTGTGAGGGAACTGACACTTTCAAATGTGACAATTGGAGTAGACTGGACAATCTGGCGAGTTCTCTTATATATTACATTATAAGCAGTATGTTATTACCAGACAGTCCAGTAAGATAAAGTTTGCTTTAGAACAGCTGGAGCTAGCCTGTGCTAGTTAGATTAAATGTTCTCCAGATGTTTTGCTATGGGCTACAAACATATCATATGCATATCCAGGAGCATATGAAACAATAAGGAACTAATGTTTTGACAATACCACATCCTGTGAATCTAAGGCTATTTTAACAAATATGGACAAGTACCCCTGGCTTAGGACACTCACAAAAATCAATAATATAGATGATCCTTTACTTGACAAAGTGAAGAAGTGTGTAAAAGTGCTGGAAAATATATTCATGAACAATTACACAAAATGTTAAATGAAAAAGGTGTCTAAACATTTATCCAAGAAAGTGCAAAACAGAGAAACCAGAAGAACTTGGTGACAAGCTGAAGAGACGGAAGGAGCTCAAGCCTAGCAGAGAGTAAATATTTAGGGTTAGGTTTTTCTTTTTCTTTCTTTCTTTTCTTGTAAATGTGTTCTTGATTTTACCATTTCTGTTGCGTTCAAAATAAGTTAACTTTTGTTTCATTTGCTCATGTTTTCTCCATGTTTTTATTATGCAAAGTGTCAAATGCTTATGGGTTGTCATGCTTTATAAGTTAAATGTTGATTGGAAGTATAAGGTGGAGAATGGATAATACTGATCGTGCTACTATATAATGTGATATATGCTTGGTAGTTATCTTGCTGCTTCGTAATATGGATTATATTACGTCCATTGGGTGTAGTTTGCTGTTTTGCGTAACCAGATGGCCGCCATCTTGGAATCTGTATTATGGTCTGAGTATTGGAGCTGGTGTTGATATAATGATTACATGAACAGTGAAGACAAGTGCGAGATTCAAACAGAAACATGGCGGCTGAAAGATTTGCTCAGGCAACAGTTTGAACATAGAGATTATGTTGCTTTATTATTTTGTTATAATCAATGAGCGCCATCTGACGCTTTAGCACCAGAGTTTCTTTCACTAGTTCACGGCCTGCTAGAACTATTAATATGGTATGCCGTGACTTGTGAGGTTAAGTTTCATTCGTGTCATAATGTAGGTCTCTGTGATTTAGGGAATTAAATAATTTGTTTTATTTCTTTTAACAATTTGTTTTATTCGTAAAATAGTCTCTACAATTGTGGATTTCAACTTCCCTATATTAATTCAAAACCACACTGATATCGCGTGTGATAATATCCAGTAAAACTTAAATAAATTGACCTTCATGATGTTGTTTGACACTTACCAAGAAAGAAAGGTGCCTTGTTCTTACGGATGTTGTCGTCCATGTAGGACACTCCCAGGGTGTAGTACGTGGAGGTGCCAACCCCCAGCAATATGTAACCGAGGAAGAAGATAAGAGTAGGTACAACTGACGAGCTGCTCAGTGAACAATCTTCTAACTCGTCCTCGTATTCCCTCTTGCATATAGCTGCCCTCAACGAATCACCTGAACCAACATTCACAATGTTTTAACTTTCAAAATATGGATAAATATTTTAAAAGAAGTTTCTGCTGTATAGATAGAGTCAACATGAAAAATTCAATGCCATGGCCGGGATTTGAAACACAGATCTCCTGGTTTCTGTCCAGTCGCTCTTACCCATTGAACTACCGTGGCCAACGTGCCGTCATGACATTTAATTCTCCATTTGACTCGTACATTTCCCCGGTAAACTACTAGCGGCTCTCGCATCCGAGATACTCCGTTTGTGGCGACTTACTACCGTAAGTACTCGAGTCCCAGGCTTCATCATTTAACTCTTATTATTATAATTAATTGATGGAAATGAATCATTTCTTCACACTATCCGTATATAGGCTAAGGTTTTTGATGGATAGAGTCAACATGAAAAATTGTGCCGTATACTTTACTTTAAGTATTACGTGTAGTAAATAGTGAAAGTAATGTATGGCAATCAATGAGACAGACAAAAAAAAAATATTATTACATAGAAGTTCTCTTTATTCTGAATGACTTTTGTATAACTGATAAACTGTAAGAGATAGACAAAATATTACTACACAACAAATGTATATCTTGAATTTTCTGTGAATGTACTCAGAAGTTCTCTTTATTCTGAATGACTTTTGTATAACTGATAAACTGTAAGAGATAAACAAAATATTACTACACAACAAATGAATATCTTGAATTTTCTGTGAATGTACTCAGAAGTTCTCTTTATTCTGAATGACTTTTGTATAACTGATAAACTGTAAGAGATAAACAAAATATTACTACACAACAAATGAATATCTTGAATTTTCTGTGAATGTACTCAGAAGTTCTCTTTATTCTGAATGACTTTTGTATAACTGATAAACTGTAAGAGATAGACAAAATATTACTACACAACAAATGTATATCCTGAATTTTCTGTGAATCTACTCAGAAGTTCTCTTTATTCTCAATGACTTTTGTATAACTGATAAACTGTAAGAGATAGACAAAATATTACTACACAACAAATGTATATCTTGAATTTTCTGTGAATGTACCCAGAAGTTCTCTTTATTCTGAATGACTTTTGTATAACTGATAAACTGTAAGAGATAGACAAAATATTACTACACAACAAATGTATATCTTGAATTTTCTGTGAATGTACTCAGAAGTTCTCTTTATTCTGAATGACTTTTGTATAACTGATAAACTGTAAGAGATAGACAAAATATTACTACACAACAAATGTATATCTTGAATTTTCTGTGAATGTACTCAGAAGTTCTCTTTATTCTGAATGACTTTTGTATAATTGATAAACTGTAGGAGATAGACAAAATATTACTACACAACAAATGTATATCTTGAATTTCCTGTGAATGTACTCAGAAGTTCTCTTTATTCTGAATGACTTTTGTATAACTGATAAACTGTAAGAGATAGACAAAATATTACTACATAACGAATGTATATCTTGAATTTTCTGTGAATGTACTCAGAAGTTCTCTTTATTCTGAATGACTTTTGTATAACTGATAAACTGTAAGAGATAGACAAAATATTACTACATAACAAATGTATATCTTGAATTTTCTGTGAATGTACTCAGAAGTTCTCTTTATTCTGAATGACTTTTGTATAACTGATAAACTGTAAGAGATAGACAAAATATTACTACACAACAAATGTATATCTTGAATTTCCTGTGAATGTACTCAGAAGTTCTCTTTATTCTGAATGACTTTTGTATAACTGATAAACTGTAAGAGATAGACAAAATATTACTACACAACAAATGTATATCTTGAATTTCCTGTGAATGTACTCAGAAGTTCTCTTTATTCTGAATGACTTTTGTATAACTGATAAACTGTAGGAGATAGACAAAATATTACTACACAACAAATGTATATCTTGAATTTTCTGTGAATGTACTCAGAAGTTCTCTTTATTCTGAATGACTTTTGTATAATTGATAAACTGTAGGAGATAGACAAAATATTACTACACAACAAATGTATATCTTGAATTTTCTGTGAATGTACTCAGAAGTTCTCTTTATTCTGAATGACTTTTGTATAATTGATAAACTGTAGGAGATAGACAAAATATTACTACACAACAAATGTATATCTTGAATTTTCTGTGAATGTACTCAGAAGTTCTCTTTATTCTGAATGACTTTTGTATAACTGATAAACTGTAAGAGATAGACAAAATATTACTACACAACAAATGTATATCTTGAATTTCCTGTGAATGTACTCAGAAGTTCTCTTTATTCTGAATGACTTTTGTATAACTGATAAACTGTAAGAGATAGACAAAATATTACTACACAACAAATGTATATCTTGAATTTTCTGTGAATGTACTCAGAAGTTCTCTTTATTCTGAATGACTTTTGTATAATTGATAAACTGTAGGAGATAGACAAAATATTACTACACAACAAATGTATATCTTGAATTTCCTGTGAATGTACTCAGAAGTTCTCTTTATTCTGAATGACTTTTGTATAACTGATAAACTGTAAGAGATAGACAAAATATTACTACATAACGAATGTATATCTTGAATTTTCTGTGAATGTACTCAGAAGTTCTCTTTATTCTGAATGACTTTTGTATAACTGATAAACTGTAAGAGATAGACAAAATATTACTACATAACAAATGTATATCTTGAATTTTCTGTGAATGTACTCAGAAGTTCTCTTTATTCTGAATGACTTTTGTATAACTGATAAACTGTAAGAGATAGACAAAATATTACTACACAACAAATGTATATCTTGAATTTCCTGTGAATGTACTCAGAAGTTCTCTTTATTCTGAATGACTTTTGTATAACTGATAAACTGTAGGAGATAGACAAAATATTACTACACAACAAATGTATATCTTGAATTTTCTGTGAATGTACTCAGAAGTTCTCTTTATTCTGAATGACTTTTGTATAATTGATAAACTGTAGGAGATAGACAAAATATTACTACACAACAAATGTATATCTTGAATTTTCTGTGAATGTACTCAGAAGTTCTCTTTATTCTGAATGACTTTTGTATAATTGATAAACTGTAGGAGATAGACAAAATATTACTACACAACAAATGTATATCTTGAATTTTCTGTGAATGTACTCAGAAGTTCTCTTTATTCTGAATGACTTTTGTATAACTGATAAACTGTAAGAGATAGACAAAATATTACTACACAACAAATGTATATCTTGAATTTCCTGTGAATGTACTCAGAAGTTCTCTTTATTCTGAATGACTTTTGTATAACTGATAAACTGTAGGAGATAGACAAAATATTACTACACAACAAATGTATATCTTGAATTTTCTGTGAATGTACTCAGAAGTTCTCTTTATTCTGAATGACTTTTGTATAACTGATAAACTGTAAGAGATAGACAAACTATTACTACATAACAAATGTATATCTTGAATTTTCTGTGAATGTACTCAGAAGTTCTCTTTATTCTCAATGACTTTTGTATAATTGATAAACTGTAAGAGATAGACAAAATATTACTACACAACAAATGTATATCTTGAATTTTCTGTGAATGTACTCAGAAGTTCTCTTTATTCTGAATGACTTTTGTATAACTGATAAACTGTAAGAGATAGACAAAATATTACTACATAACAAATGTATATCTTGAATTTTCTGTGAATGTACTCAGAAGTTCTCTTTATTCTCAATGACTTTTGTATAACTGATAAACTGTAAGAGATAGACAAAATATTACTACACAACAAATGTATATCTTGAATTTTCTGTGAATGTTCTCAGAAGTTCTCTTTATTCTGAATGACTTTTGTATAACTGATAAACTGTAAGAGATAGACAAAATATTACTACACAACAAATGTATATCTTGAATTTTCTGTGAATGTACTCAGAAGTTCTCTTTATTCTGAATGACTTTTGTATAACTGATAAACTGTAAGAGATAGACAAAATATTACTACACAACAAATGTACATCTTGAATTTTCTGTGAATGTACTCAGAAGTTCTCTTTATTCTGAATGACTTTTGTATAACTGATAAACTGTAGGGATAGACAAAATGTTACTACACAACAAATGTATATCTTGAATTTTCTGTGAATGTACATATACTTATATTTCATTTACCATGAATTCGTTTTGTCTATTTTTGATAAAATCGATATATAGTAAGACATTACCTGCTGTAACATTTGCTAGAGAGCGCTGTTTGTCAGAGTACTCTGAAGTAAGCTCGAGGGCGTCTTGTCCAGGTCCAAACACAGCGTGAGGTAGAAACTGCACGAAGCAGGTAATGGCTGCAAGGAGGAACCCTACAGCTACCCATCTGGTCTTGTGTCCTCGACTACCCAGATATGTGAGTAACAAGGATGTAGATAATCCTCCTATGTCCCAGGCACACGATATCAGACCTGAAACACGACGCACTTTGGACATTTTCGCTGAAATATCCAATATTCTGCCACTACAAAGAAGGTAATATCGAGTACACAGGATGTTTATGTAAAAATAATGACGTTTTATATTTCCTCGACCTTCTCTACCAATAAAGGATGGAATGTTGCAGTGAGGAAACTGTGAGAGGTTATAGACCACTTGCAAGTGAAGCATTTCACGTGATCGTTTTTAAGTTTGAAGTTTGGGTCTTTTGTGGGAAAACCTTATCCAGGTAACTCATCCTGACCGTATTTCGAACACGGTGAGGCTGCATGCTACAGAAGCAGCACTTGTTTTCAGCTGGGCAGGAGCTCGTTAGAACGGTTTACCTGTCGTACGGCTGGGAATTTTGAAGCGTTTCTCCAGGGTGCTGATTGTTGATATAAAGTAGGAGCTGACAGCTAACTGCAGGGCGCCCATTATACCAAACACGACCACGTAGGCCTTTTTGCTGGCAAATCTCTGTAGCCAGGACGGTCGGAAACTTCCCAAACCACACAATGTCGTCCGCTCGTCAATCTGCAACACATTTATATCAAATTATGATTGTAGTTCGTAAAACGTTTACTTATCAGATAGATCCGTGGAGTAAAATGTGATTTTGACAAAGTACCTCTGGTTCATCGTGTACTCGGGCAGCGTTTTCCGCTGATATTCTTAACCTCTCCACTTGTTTCTCAGCGAGAATTGCGTCTTCTGGTAGTGCTCTGTCTTCGAGTCCTGGAAGGTTGGCACTCCCGTTCTGAAGCAACACTTCATTCTGGTCCATGACTGAAATATTTTGATAACCTTGTTTAAATACAGGTTTATCAGATACTGCTGGACTGGATTGCACTGCGCTATGCAAGGAATTGGGCATGGAGGTCCAAACGTGGTCTATTGAGTCACCCACGGGAGAAAGGTGAGGCGTGAGGATCCAGGGTGGCTGGTCCATGGAGCCACATAAAAGGAATACACATGAAAGATAGTACTTCTAGACAATCTATCTAAAGTCTTAGGAATTGTGTGGCTTTTACTGCCAGAGACAATTGCTAATCAATATATTTACTGAATATAAAAGCACATTGGCACTTTTTAAAGTACCAGTTCAATGCCTGCAGGTTACGCGTCTGTTTTCTTCACAGATCGCTACTAATTTCTTTTCTTCCTGGCCAGACGCCTTAATTTTACATATATGCGAAGCCAGATGTCCTACAAACATAGGATTTGGACAGCAACCCTCGGAAAATAAAGCTCTGTGACATGGATCAAACAAAATAATTCTATAATTAGTATCCTTTGAGCGCACAAGGAAATTAGTCATAGGGTTCGACAAGTGAGCAAGATGGCCCAGGCATTCGAGAGGTTCCACTTACCTACGTGACCCACGGGTCATTTCGGGGGTTTTACCGGGTCACTAGACGAATACTGGGTAGGTTAATTACATCCCCCGAATTTTCCGTCCCGACATTTCATCTATTTTACTCTACCCAGCATTAAATTTACCTCCGCGAACAAAATACATGTTTTAGTCCATTTTTACACTAGATTCTGAAAATGATTCTTAAACTGTCAGAATTTTTAGATATTTTACATATATCTACATAATGGAAAACAATTTTGTTTACCAGCCAATAACACGCGTGTCATAGGTTGCCCACCCTTGTCTTACACGATTACTTACAAAATGTAAACATGAGTACATGCTGTACAATTTAACAAGGTCTCTACTGCTGCAAAAGATGACTTTCAACTAAAATATTCTGCAACAATTTCCTATTTGTCACCGCTAATACCAATCTATCTAAAATACTATTGCTGATGCTATTGAGATATACTTACAGTTGTATTTAAAAGAGGTATATAAAACACACGCTACAGAGACTTCACATGACAAAATCTCTCAGTGCTTCCTAACTGACGAAGAATCACGATTGTTTCCGGAAACCTACGAAGTATAGTATTCAAGGTTACGAATGCGTAAATACAGCGTTAAATGAACTCGTGGAACGATCACTGGAATCTAAGCAGCCGTCAAATTGTCCACAACACCATAAATGTTCGAGAATAAATTTTGAAAATGTACCCAGAGCAAGCAAAATATTATTTGACATAAATTTTCTTGTTTTCTCCTTAAATCCTTGGGGAAGCGTCGCTTGAGGACTTCATTGAACTCTTCCCCAGGGCCTGTGTTAGTCGTATCTCTGAAGCGGGACATTGACCGAGTCACGGACGATGTATAACAAGTTGTGATGTCGTTCAGGTCAGGAACATCACCTCAACTAAACTAATAATAACTATAACCATCAGTTACATGCATCACTCGCTCATCAAAAATTGTTATTACAAAACCATATTACTCTATACAAGACCTTTTGTTCTACAATAAAGCGGGTGAAGCTATAGTTATATGCTTTGTAAACATTTTGTACTTAAAGGGTATTTAATCGGCGGCTGCCTTAAATGTGCCCTATCTATAATCCATTAATTCTTTTGTTTACTATAAGTACGTAGTACAGAATTGAAAAAGAGATAAACAAAGAAAGAAAATTACATGAAACTATTCTTTAAAACGAAAAATTCCCTTCATTCGTGTTTTGTCGAAAATATGTAGAAATTGTTATCACGTGTTTAATTTATTAACATGATATTTTTAATTTTATAGGGCTATTCTGTGAAGTATTCCTCGTTCTGAAGCTTGTATAATGGTAAAAGGGACATGCTAAATGTTGAAACATAGAATTATAAAATTCTAATGCTCTGGTTTCATACATGGCCATCTACATCGAAATCAATGTACAAATTTGAAGTATAAAATAGTTATTTATAAGTTGTTTATTAGCGAGGAAACAAATTTATAGCACCATACTTAATTTTATTCGTTATATAAGAAAAAATCTACTTGAATTATGAATTATATAAATATTAGAAATTGTTTTAAAAAGATTTAGAATCGATGTTTTTACTAGAAGTAAGATGATATTGGAGACTTTGAATAGCGAAGACTGTAACTATGGTGATACAAAAATAACAAATGATAAACTGTATGTCAAAATGAGTGATTCAGGCGACCAAAGTTTTATATCTGAAGATATTCGACAAGAAGCTAATCTTAGTTTGCTGCCACAAAAGCCATCTGCAATTTATGACAATGAATATTTATGTTTTAAGAAATGGTGCAGTTCAAAAAGTGTTACGAATATTTGCGAGGAAGTGATTTTAGTATATTTCTCCTGTATTCACGATTTATTGTAACTTGTCGGATAGTTCATCTTCAAGGGGGGATAGAGTCAACATGAAAAATTCATGCCATGGCCGGGATTTGAACCACGGATCTCCTGGTTTCCGTCCAGTCGCTCTTAACCTTTGAGCTACCATGGCCAACGTGCCTTCCTGACATTAAATTCTCCATCTGACTCATATGTGTATGGCTAGTGTGGAGAAATGATTAATTTCCATCAATTAACTAAAAAAAAAAAAAAAAAGTTCATCTTCAGCTTACACTAGCGGGTTTGTATACAATTTTAACCATTGTACCCTTAATATTGTGCAATGAAACCAGAATGATAAAATTTACTTCTGTACATTATAGATGTCTTATGTTTCTTTGTTGTTTTTCAGATAAATAAAGAAAAATTGAACATCTACGAGGTAATTGATAGTCAAAGAGATTATAATAGAATAACCTTCACACTATATTAGAGTAGGTGTTCTTGTTTTTGTCTAGTAAATTTTAACTTTATACTTGTGCTTGACTTTGGTACAGATAATTCATGTCTAACAGTAAAAGGGCGGCTCTTCGGTAACAAAAGTATCGCGTAATGATGTGTTGTTTCTTGTGGTCGCATAAAATAATTTTATCAAGCCACTCAGTGCAGTAAAGTTAATATTAATTTCATATTACTCTAGTTACAACAGACATATACCTGCAATAATGACTTGGTTTCATACAGAGTTCAAAATGTAAAAAGTTAATTATCATATTTATGTTTGTTTGACATTCATTGGTTACAGGAACTTGTCTATTTTGTTCAGTTTTTTTCTTGGAAGAACTTGGAGGATTAGCAACACGTGAGCCTGCACAATTATTTATAACCACGTAGTAACTGTCACTTAATTCCACATTAACTTCACTTTGCAGTGTTATTGAACTTGTTTTGTAGCTTTTTCTATCTTTGTAAACTCGTTTCTTAACAATGCCCTTAAGTTTAGTCATTGTGAAAAACACTAAAATGTTCAAATACACAGAAAATACGAAAAAACCAACTCTTGTTTCCTAATTCAAACTGATTTACCGCTATTAGCTGTAACAATATTGGATATCCAGTTTAACCAACGTATGAACCATTAAGTTTGCTGCAAAACAAGCCAAACCACAGACTTCTAAGTTAAATACTTTCTGACATAATATTTTTGGACGGAAATGGTGTAAAATTATTATTCTAATACCTTAATACAGTAATACTTTTGAAAATTTATTTAAAATAGGCAATATTTGAATATTTTAATGAACCAAAGACCAGAAAAAGCAGAATTAATCATATTTTCATTATATAACAACAATACAAGTCTACATATTTTTCATTTTTGACTTAAAGAGTCCCCTGAACATGCCATAGATGGAAGTGAGTAGAGAAAGCTCTATGCCTGCAGATATGCGTCATCTTTTTTCTCTCCGTATTCTAAAATGTGGATTTGCAGTTACTTGATCATTGACACGTTGCAATGAGTTTCAGTTTTAGTGGCCATGCATTGTAAACAGAAGAGTGGCGATGAATGTTATGTATTGTATCAGTTAAAGCGATATTTACTTACGTGAGGTTGTGGTAGAGACGGACTGTTCACATGACGACGTCGAGACTGAGGACTGGCGTAGGAGTACAGCAGGGGAGTAAGTTTTAAGTAAATAATTGGCCCATCTTCACGACAAGAGGCTCTCATCGCAATTGAATACTAATCCTAACAGATATGGAGCTCTTCGTATTAAAATATCACGAGTTCTTGGAATAAACTGAGAATATATGCACCCTCAGGTGTAAAACTGATATGATAGTTGTGATTACTTCTATTTCTCGAGTACGATTCGAGCTGAGGCTGCCGTAAATGTAACAAAGAACATAGCAATCAAAGACAACAGATAAAGCACTGAAAGAATTAAAGGCAATTTAAATATATATTAGAACAAAGCAATGGGATAGGCAAAGGTAATAAGAAAAGCGAAATAATCAATAATTTAGAGAAAATTATGAGTGAATACTGAAAGGGATGCGAGAACTGAAGTACAAGAGCTTTTAAATGTGTTGCCTTCCAAATTGGGAGGAGAAATGGGAGAAGGAAAATATAGGGAAGTTGAAAAATACAGAACTAGATTTCGAGGCGATAAAGCAGAATAAAAACTATATCAACATAGACTTAACCTACGAGCAAGCAGAACTATTACACTGGTTAATAGAACGTGGATTTCACAAAAACGCCATTTGTTGCGTAATTATGAAAGGTTTTACCTTATATTGAAGCCTGGACATTCTAGATTCTGTTAAATGCTAAGTTTTTTATGAAGAATTTTCTGTAAACTTCCGTTTTCATGTTTATTCGGAGCGGAAACTAATCCTAATCCCCCGCAATAGGATTGTCATAGCGGACGAATAGAAATGGAACATTCAATGTCAGTACATAATGTAATCATGACAACAAAATAACACATTTCTACACTTGTATATTCATATGTTTATGTATCTCATATGCATTTTCCACATATGAATTGTTATAGCGCCCACACAGATTTCGTGGTACAATTCTATATTTGTTCTGGACTCGTATTAGCATCGTATCACTCATTTCATTCATTGTACGATATGACATAACTAAGAGAACTTAAATAAAACAAATGAAGAAAGAACAACGCTTTGCCTGTTGTAGTGGTATTTATTTTTGCCCGTTGGCAGCACTGATTAAGTAATCACAACAGCAAGGATTATGGGTGTATGAACTGCTCGGATTATTGTCAGAGGCAAAGAGAAGCTGTTGAAAACGTTGTGAAGGTTATGTGAGCAGGGCTCGGAAATGTTGATGCAACGCTGTAAATAATTTCTGAGCAATATAGACAAGAAAACGTGCTATATGAAAAGTTTGAATTTGTAGATAAGAAAACAGGGGAGGTATAGTTTTTTTGGGTGTTTAACAGAAATATCGAAATATATTTCATAAGAAATGGACAAATGAAAGTGGGAAATGGACAGGTTTACAAAGAAGAAATGAGCGCTTAAGAATCTGAAGCAACCCGTGTTGCTGGTGATACAGTTGGAAAAAGAAACTGTGTTGAAGTAATGTTTGACGAGTAAATGGTAGTGTAGTGGCGACGTGATTATGATTTAATATGGAAGAAGAAGAAGAAGAAGAAGAAGAAGAAGAAGAAGAAGAAGAAGAAAAAGAAGAAGAAGAAATGTGCATGGTATCGACGTCTAACGATACTTCAGTAAACTCGCTCGATATTTTTTCGATACTTCGGTGGTGATTCTGCTAATTTTATTTTATTTTAAAATCACAAAATATTATTGCCGCAAGCAGAAGATTACAAATTATGAGAAATTGCCAGGAATGTGGCACCTGTACAGTAATCGTGTGTCAGATTCACTGTCAGTTAACAGTTCCCAGGCAGAAATCATAATTGTTTAACCTAGTTTGTTTCTGCTATTGGCAACCGTTTCTATATTCTAACCTCCTCAACCTATCCTAAGCATGTTACTTTTAAGCTCAGCTATTTTATATTATGCTAACTACTTGTATGTATGAATGGTGTAAAGTCCTTGAGGCATGTCCATGTTAGAGCTGTTAGGAACTTTCTGAGTCACTGCTATATGGATACTATATGTTCATTAGAAATCTATGTGTATCCGCTTCTGTTTTCCTATAGATTGACGTCTTTTGTTGCTAGGGGTTATTGTTTTCGTGCCTTCTCTATGCTTTCAGGAACTCTATTTCATCTTGTTATGTTTTGGGGTCTTAGGCTTCGTGATTAAGTCTTTTGGTGTTGAGGTTAAAGGTTGCTAGTCAGTGGCTAAAGAATAGGGGTCTTGAGGTGTGGTTTTATGGATTGTGGCTCCGTTGTATGGGTTTGTGGTCTTTATGGTCTAGTTACTGGGTCTCTAGATCTGCTGTCTAGAGGTAGTTGGTCAGAGTGATAAAGAGTCTTACGGACTTGAGGTTAGGTTTCTCGTTCTGGTGTCTAAAGGTTGTTAGTCAGTGGCTAAAGAATAGGGGTCTTGAGGTGTGGTTTTATGAATTGTGGCTCCGTTGTATGGGTTTGTGGTCTTTATGGTCTAGTTACTGGGTCTCTAGATCTGCTGTCTAGAGGTAGTTGGTCAGAGTGATAAAGAGTCTTACGGACTTGAGGTTAGGTTTCTCGTTCTGGGGTCTAAAGGTTGTTAGTCAGTGGCTAAAGAATAGGGGTCTTGAGGTGTGGTTTTATGGATTGTGGCTCCGTTGTATGGGTTTGTGGTCTTTATGGTCTGGTTACTGGGTCTCTTGATCTGCTGTCTAGAGGTAGTTGGTCAGAGTGATAAAGAGTCTTACGGACTTGAGGTTTGGTTTCTCGTTCTGGGGTCTAAAGGTTGTTAGTCAGTGGCTAAAGAATAGGGGTCTTGAGGTGTGGTTTTATGGATTGTGGCTCCGTTGTATGGGTTTGTGGTGTTTATGGTCTGGTTACTCGGTCTCTAGATCTGCTGTCTAGAGGTAGTTGGTCAAAGTGATAAAGGGCCTTACGGACTTGAGGTTTGGTCTCTGGTTCTGGGGTCTAAAGGTTGTTAGTCAGTGGCTAAAGAATAGGGGTCTTGAGGTGTGGTTTTATGGATTGTGGCTCCGTTGTATGGGTTTGTGGTCTTTATGGTCTGTTTACTGGGTCTCTAGATCTGCTGTCTAGAGGTAGTTGGTCAAAGTGATAAAGGGCCTTACGGACTTGAGGTTTGGTCTCTGGTTCTGGGGTCTAAAGGTTGTTAGTCAGTGGCTAAAGAATAGGAGTCTTGAGGTGTGGTTTTATGGATTGTGGCTCCGTTGTATGGGTTTGTGGTGTTTATGGTCTGGTTACTGGGTCTCTATATCTGCTGTCTAGAGGTAGTTGGTCAGAGTGATAAAGAGTCTTACGGACTTGAGGTTAGGTTTCTCGTTCTGGGGTCTAAAGGTTGTTAGTCAGTGGCTAAAGAATAGGGGTTTTGAGGTGTGGTTTTATGGATTGTGGCTCCGTTGTATGGGTTTGTGGTCTTTATGGTCTGGTTACTGGGTCTCTAGATCTGCTGTCTAGAGGTAGTTGGTCAGAGTGATAAAGAGTCTTACGGACTTGAGGATAGGTTTCTCGTTCTGGGGTCTAAAGGTTGTTAGTCAGTGGTTAAAGAATAGGGGTCTTGAGGTGTGGTTTTATGGATTGTGGCTCCGTTGTATGGGTTTGTGGTCTTTATGGTCTGGTTACTGGGTCTCTAGATCTGCTGCCTAGAGGTAGTTGGTCAGAGTGATAAAGAGTGTTACGGACTTGAGGTTAGGTTTCTCGTTCTGGGGTCTAAAGGTTGTTAGTCAGTGGCTAAAGAATAGGGGTCTTGAGGTGTGGTTTTATGGATTGTGGCTTCGTTGTATGGGTTTGTGGTATTTAAGGTCTGGTTACTGGGTCTCTAGATCTGCTGTCTAGAGGTAGTTGGTCAGAGTGATAAAGAGTGTTACGGACTTGAGGTTAGGTTTCTGGTTCTGGGGTCTAAAGGTTGTTAGTGGCTACAGAATAGGGGTCCTGAGGTGTGGTTTTATGAATTGTGGCTCCGTTGTATGGGTTTGTGGTCTTTATGGTCTGGTTACTGGGTCTCTAGATCTGCTGTCAAGAGGTAGTTGGTCAGAGTGATAAAGAGTCTTACGGACTGGATGTGAGGTTTCTCGTTCTGGGGTCTAAAGGTTGTTAGTCAGTGGCTAAAGAATAGGGGTCTTGAGGTGTGGTTTTATGGATTGTGGCTCCGTTGTATGGGCTTGTGGTCTTTATGGTCTGGTTACTGGGTCTGTAGATCTGCTGTCTAGAGGTAGTTGGTCAGAGTGATAAAGAGTCTTACGGACTTGAGGTTAGGTTTCTCGTTCTGGGGTCTAAAGGTTGTTAGTCAGTGGCTAAAGAATAGGAGTTTTGAGGTGTGGTTTTATGGATTGTGGCTCCGTTATATGGGTTTGTGGTCTTTATGGTCTGGTTACTGTATCTCTAGATCTGCTGTCTAGAGGTAGTTGGTCAGAGTGATAAAGAGTCTTACGGACTTGAGGTTAGGTTTCTCGTTCAGGGGTCTAAAGGTTGTTAGTCAGCGGCTAAAGAATAGGAGTTTTGAGGTGTGGTTTTATGGATTGTGGCTCCGTTGTATGGGTTTGTGGTCTTTATGGTCTGGTTACTGGGTCTTTAGATCCGCTGTCTAGAGGTAGTTGGTCAGACTGATAAAGAGTCTTACGGACTTGGGGTTAGGTTTCTCGTTCTGGGGTCTAAAGGTTGTTAGTCAGTGGTTAAAGAATAGGGGTCTTGATGTGTGGTTTTATGGATTGTGGTTCTATTGTATGGGTTTGTGGTCTTTATGGTCTGGTTACTGGGTCTCTAGATCCGCTGTCTAGAGGTAGTTGGTCAGAGTGATAAAGAGTCTTACGGACTTGGGGTTAGGTTTCTCGTTCTGGGGTCTAAAGGTTGTTAGTCAGTGGCTAAAGAATAGGGGTCTTCAGGTGTGGTTTTATGGATTGTGTCTCCGTTGTATGGATTTGTGGTCTTTATGGTCTGGTTACTGGGTCTCTAGATCTGCTGTCTAGAGGTAGTTGGTCCGAGAGATAAAGAGTCTTACGGACTTGAGGTTAGGTTTCTCGTTCTGGGCTCTAAATGTTGTTAGTCAGTGGCTAAAGAATAGGGGTCTTGAGGTGTGGTTTTATGGATTGTGGCTCCGTTGTATGGGTTTGTGGTCTATATGGTCTGGTTACTGGATCTCTAGATCTGCTGCCTAGAGGTAGTTGGTCAGAGTGCTAAAGAGTCTTACGGATTTGAGGTTAGGTTTCTCGTTCTGGGGTCTAAAAGTTGTTAGTCAGTGGCTAAAGAATAGGGATCTTGAGGTGTGGTTTTATGGATTGTGGCTCCGTTGTATGGGTTTGTGGTCATTATGATCTGGTTACTGGGTCTTTAGATCTGCTGCCTAGAGGTAGTTGGTCCGAGAGATAAAGAGTCTTACGGACTTGAGGTTAGGTTTCTCGTTCTGGGCTCTAAAGGTTGTTAGTCAGTGGCTAAAGAATAGGGGTCTTGAGGTGTGGTTTTATGGATTGTGGCTCCGTTGTATGGGTTTGTGTTGTTGTCTTTATGGTCTGGTTAGTGGGTCTCTAGATCTGCTGTCTGGAGGTAGTTGATCAGAGTGATAAAGAGTCTTACGGACTTGAGGTTAGGTTTCTCGTTCTGGGCTCTAAAGGTTGTTAGTCAGTGGCTAAAGAATAGGGGTCTTGAGGTGTGGTTTTATGGATTATGGCTCCGTTGTATGGGTTTGTGTTGTTGTCTTTATGGTCTGGTTAGTGGGTCTCTAGATCTGCTGTCTGGAGGTAGTTGGTCAGAGTGATAAAGAGTCTTACGGACTTGAGGTTAGGTTTGTCGTTCTGGGGTCTAAAGGTTGTTAGTCAGTGGCTAAAGAATAGGGGTCTTGAGGTGTGGTTTTATGGATTGTGGCTCCGTTGTATGGGTTTGTGGTCTTTATGGTCTAGTTACTGGGTCTCTAGATCTGCCGTCAAGAGGTAGTTGGTCAGAGTGATAAAGAGTCTTACGGACTTGAGGTTAGGTTTCTCGTTCTGGGGTCTAAAGGTTGTTAGTCAGTGGCTAAAGAATAGGAGTTTTGAGGTGTGGTTTTATGGATTGTAGCTCCGTTGTATGGGCTTGTGGTCTTTATGGTCTGGTTACTGGGTCTCTAGATCTGCTGTCTAGAGGTAGTTGGTCAGAGTGATAAAGAGTCTTACGGACCTGAGGTTTGGTTTCTCGTTCTGGGGTCTAAAGGTTGTTAGTCAGTGGCTAAAGAATAGGGGTCTTGAGGTGTGGTTTTATGGATTGTGGTTCCATTGTATGGGTTTGCGGTCTTTATGGTCTAGTTACTGGGTCTCTAGATCCGCTGTCTAGAGGTTGTTGGTCAGAGTGATAAAGAGTCTTACGGACTTGAGATTAGGTTTCTCGTTCTGGGGTCTAAAGGTTGTTAGTCAGTGGCTAAAGAATAGGGGTCTTAAGGTGTGGTTTTATGGATTGTGGTTCCATTGTATGGGTTTGTGGTCTTTATGGTCTAGTTACTGGGTCTCTAGATCCGCTGTCTAGAGGTAGTTGGTCAGAGTGATAAAGAGTCTTACGGACTTGAGGTTAGGTTTCTCGTTCTGGGGTCTAAAGGTTGTTAGTCAGTGGCTAAAGAATAGGGGTCTTGATGTGTGGTTTTATGGATTGTGGATCCGTTGTATGGGTTTGTGGTCTTTATGGTCTGGTTACTGGGTCTCTAGATCTGCCGTCTAGAGGTAGTTGGTCAGAGTGATAAAGAGTCTTACGGACTTGAGGTTAAGTTTCTCGTTCTGGGGTCTAAAGGTTGTTAGTCAGTGGCTAAAGAATAGGGGTCTTGAGGTGCGGTTTTATGGATTGTGGTTCCATTGTATGGGTTTGTGGTCTTTATGGTCTAGTTACTGGGTCTCTAGATCCGCTGTCTAGAGGTAGTTGGTCAGAGTGATAAAGAGTCTTACGGACTTGACGTTAGGTTTCTCGTTCTGGGGTCTAGAGTTTGTTAGTCAGTGGCTAAAGAATAGGGGTCTTGAGGTGTGGTTTTATGGATTGTGGCTCCGTTGTATGGGTTTGTGGTCTTTATGGTCTTGTTACTGGGTCTCTAGATCTGCTGTCTAGAGGTAGTTGGTCAGAGTGATAAAGAGTCTTACGGACTTGAGTTTAGGTTTCTCGTTCTGGGGTCTAAAGGTTGTTAGTCAGTGGCTAAAGAATAGGGGTCTTGAGGTGTGGTTTTATGGATTGTGGCTCCGTTGTATGGGTCTGTGGTCTTTATGGTCTGGTTATTGGGTCTCTAGATCTGCAGTCTAGAGGTAGTTGGTCAGAGTGATAAAGAGTCTTACGGACTTGAGGTTAGGTTTCTCGTTCTGGGGTCTAAAGGTTGCTAGTCAGTGGCTAAAAAATAGGGGTCTTGAGGTGTGGTTTTATGGATTGTGGCTCCGTTGTATGGGTTTGTGGTCTTTATGGTCTGGTGACTGGGTCTCTAGATCTGCTGTCTAGAGGTAGTTGGTCAGAGTGATAAAGAGTCTTACGGACTTGAGGTTTGGTTTTTTGTTCTGGGGTCTAAAGGTTGTTAGTCAGTGGCTAAAGAATAGGGATCTTGAGGTGTGGTTTTATGGATTGTGGCTCCGTTGTATGGCTTTGTGGTCTTCATGGTCTGGTTACTGGGTCTCTAGATCTGCAGTCTAGAGGTAGTTGGTCAGAGTGATAAAGAGTCTTACGGACTTGAGGTTAGGTTTCTCGTTCTGGGGTCTAAAGGTTGTTAGTCAGTGGCTAAAAAATAGGGGTCTTGAGGTGTGGTTTTATGGATTGTGGCTCCGTTGTATGGGTTTTGTGGTCTTTATGGTCTGGTTACTGGGTCTCTAGATCTGCTGTCTGGAGGTAGTTGGTCAGAGTGATAAAGAGTCTTACGGACTTGAGGTTTGGTTTTTTGTTCTGGGGTCTAAAGGTTGTTAGTCAGTGGCTAAAGAATAGGGGTCTTGAGGTGTGGTTTTATGGATTGTGGCTCCGTTGTATGGGTTTGTGGTCTTTATGGTCTGGTTACTGGGTCTCTAGATCTGCTGTCTAGAGGTAGTTGGTCAGAGTGATAAAGAGTCTTACGGACTTGAGGTTTGGTTTCTTGTTCTGGGGTCTAAAGCTTGTTAGTCAGTGGCTAAAGAATAGGGGTCTTGAGGTGTGGTTTTATGGATTGTGGCTCCGTTGTATGGGTTTGTGGTCTTTATGGTCTGGTTACTGGGTCTCTAGATCTGCTGTCTGGAGGTTGTTGGTCAGAGTGATAAAGAGTCTTACGGACTTGAGGTTAGGTTTCTCGTTCTGGGGTCTAAAGGTTGTTAGTCAGTGGCTAAAGAATAGGGGTCTTGAGGTGTGGTTTTATGGATTGTTGCTCCGTTGTATGGGTTTGTGGTCTTTATGGTCTGGTTATTGGGTCTCTAGATCTGCTGCCTAGAGGTAGTTGGTCAAAGTGATAAAGGGTCTTACGGACTTGAGGTTAGGTTTCTCGTTCTGGGGTCTAAATGTTGTTAGTCAGTGGCTAAAGAATAGGGGTCTTCAGGTGTGGTTTTATGGATTGTGGCTCCGTTGTATGGGTTTGTGGTCTTTATGGTCTGGTTATTGGGTCTCTAGATCTGCAGTCTAGAGGTAGTTGGTCAGAGTGATAAAGAGTCTTACGGACTTGAGGTTAGGTTTCTCGTTCTGGGGTCTAAAGGTTGTTAGTCAGTGGCTAAAAAATAGGGGTCTTGAGGTGTGGTTTTATGGATTGTGGCTCCGTTGTATGGGTTTGTGGTCTTTATGGTCTGGTGACTGGGTCTCTAGATCTGCTGTCTAGAGGTAGTTGGTCAGAGTGATAAAGAGTCTTACGGACTTGAGGTTTGGTTTTTTGTTCTGGGGTCTAAAGGTTGTTAGTCAGTGGCTAAAGAATAGGGATATTGAGGTGTGGTTTTATGGATTGTGGCTCCGTTGTATGGCTTTGTGGTCTTCATGGTCTGGTTACTGGGTCTCTAAATCTGCAGTCTAGAGGTAGTTGGTCAGAGTGATAAAGAGTCTTACGGACTTGAGGTTAGGTTTCTCGTTCTGGGGTCTAAAGGTTGTTAGTCAGTGGCTAAAAAATAGGGGTCTTGTGGTGTGGTTTTATGGATTGTGGCTCCGTTGTATGGGTTTTGTGGTCTTTATGGTCTGGTTACTGGGTCTCTAGATCTGCTGTCTGGAGGTAGTTGATCAGAGTGATAAAGAGTCTTACGGACTTGAGGTTTGGTTTTTTGTTCTGGGGTCTAAAGGTTGTTAGTCAGTGGCTAAAGAATAGGGGTCTTGAGGTGTGGTTTTATGGATTGTGGCTCCGTTGTATGGGTTTGTGGTCTTTATGGTCTGGTTACTGGGTCTCTAGATCTGCTGTCTAGAGGTAGTTGGTCAGAGTGATAAAGAGTCTTACGGACTTGAGGTTTGGTTTCTTGTTCTGGGGTCTAAAGGTTGTTAGTCAGTGGCTAAAGAATAGGGGTCTTGAGGTGTGGTTTTATGGATTGTGGCACCGTTGTATGGGTTTGTGGTCTTTATGGTCTGGTTACTGGGTCTCTAGATCTGCTGTCTAGATGTAGTTGGTCAGAGTGATAAAGAGTCTTACGGACTTGAGGTTAGGTTTCTCGTTCTGGGGTCTAAAGGTTGTTAGTCAGTGGCTAAAGAATAGGGGTCTTGAGGTGCGGTTTTATGGATTGTGGTTCCATTGTATGGGTTTGTGGTCTTTATGGTCTAGTTACTGGGTCTCTAGATCCGCTGTCTAGAGGTAGTTGGTCAGAGTGATAAAGAGTCTTACGGACTTGACGTTAGGTTTCTCGTTCTGGGGTCTAGAGTTTGTTAGTCAGTGGCTAAAGAATAGGGGTCTTGAGGTGTGGTTTTATGGATTGTGGCTCCGTTGTATGGGTTTGTGGTCTTTATGGTCTGGTAATTGGGTGTCTAGATCTGCAGTCTAGAGGTAGTTGGTCAGAGTGATAAAGAGTCTTACGGACTTGAGTTTAGGTTTCTCGTTCTGGGGTCTAAAAGTTGTTAGTCAGTGGCTAAAGAATAGGGGTCTTGAGGTGTGGTTTTATGGATTGTGGCTCCGTTGTATGGGTTTGTGGTCTTTATGGTCTGGTTATTGGGTCTCTAGATCTGCAGTCTAGAGGTAGTTGGTCAGAGTGATAAAGAGTCTTACGGACTTGAGGTTAGGTTTCTCGTTCTGGGGTCTAAAGGTTGTTAGTCAGTGGCTAAAAAATAGGGGTCTTGAGGTGTGGTTTTATGGATTGTGGCTCCGTTGTATGGGTTTGTGGTCTTTATGGTCTGGTGACTGGGTCTCTAGATCTGCTGTCTAGAGGTAGTTGGTCAGAGTGATAAAGAGTCTTACGGACTTGAGGTTTGGTTTTTTGTTCTGGGGTCTAAAGGTTGTTAGTCAGTGGCTAAAGAATAGGGATCTTGAGGTGTGGTTTTATGGATTGTGGCTCCGTTGTATGGCTTTGTGGTCTTCATGGTCTGGTTACTGGGTCTCTAGATCTGCAGTCTAGAGGTAGTTGGTCAGAGTGATAAAGAGTCTTACGGACTTGAGGTTAGGTTTCTCGTTCTGGGGTCTAAAGGTTGTTAGTCAGAGGCTAAAAAATAGGGGTCTTGAGGTGTGGTTTTATGGATTGTGGCTCCGTTGTATGGGTTTTGTGGTCTTTATGGTCTGGTTACTGGGTCTCTAGATCTGCTGTCTGGAGGTAGTTGGTCAGAGTGATAAAGAGTCTTACGGACTTGAGGTTTGGTTTTTTGTTCTGGGGTCTAAAGGTTGTTAGTCAGTGGCTAAAGAATAGAAGTCTTGAGGTGTGGTTTTATGGATTGTGGCTCCGTTGTATGGGTCTGTGGTCTTTATGGTCTGGTTACTGGGTCTCTAGATCTGCTGTCTAGAGGTAGTTGGTCAGAGTGATAAAGAGTCTTACGGACTTGAGGTTTGGTTTCTTGTTCTGGGGTCTAAAGCTTGTTAGTCAGTGGCTAAAGAATAGGGGTCTTGAGGTGTGGTTTTATGGATTGTGGCTCCGTTGTATGGGTTTGTGGTCTTTATGGTCTGGTTACTGGGTCTCTAGATCTGCTGTCTGGAGGTTGTTGGTCAGAGTGATAAAGAGTCTTACGGACTTGAGGTTAGGTTTCTCGTTCTGGGGTCTAAAGGTTGTTAGTCAGTGGCTAAAGAATAGGGGTCTTGAGGTGTGGTTTTATGGATTGTCGCTCCGTTGTATGGGTTTGTGGTCTTTATGGTCTGGTTATTGGGTCTCTAGATCTGCTGCCTAGAGGTAGTTGGTCAAAGTGATAAAGGGTCTTACGGACTTGAGGTTAGGTTTCTCGTTCTGGGGTCTAAATGTTGTTAGTCAGTGGCTAAAGAATAGGGGTCTTCAGGTGTGGTTTTATGGATTGTGGCTCCGTTGTATGGGTTTGTGGTCTTTATGGTCTGGTTATTGGGTCTCTAGATCTGCAGTCTAGAGGTAGTTGGTCAGAGTGATAAAGAGTCTTACGGACTTGAGGTTAGGTTTCTCGTTCTGGGGTCTAAAGGTTGTTAGTCAGTGGCTAAAAAATAGGGGTCTTGAGGTGTGGTTTTATGGATTGTGGCTCCGTTGTATGGGTTTGTGGTCTTTATGGTCTGGTGACTGGGTTTCTAGATCTGCTGTCTAGAGGTAGTTGGTCAGAGTGATAAAGAGTCTTACGGACTTGAGGTTTGGTTTTTTGTTCTGGGGTCTAAAGGTTGTTAGTCAGTGGCTAAAGAATAGGGATCTTGAGGTGTGGTTTTATGGATTGTGGCTCCGTTGTATGGCTTTGTGGTCTTCATGGTCTGGTTACTGGGTGTCTAAATCTGCAGTCTAGAGGTAGTTGGTCAGAGTGATAAAGAGTCTTACGGACTTGAGGTTAGGTTTCTCGTTCTGGGGTCTAAAGGTTGTTAGTCAGTGGCTAAAAAATAGGGGTCTTGAGGTGTGGTTTTATGGATTGTGGCTCCGTTGTATGGGTTTTGTGGTCTTTATGGTCTGGTTACTGGGTCTCTAGATCTGCTGTCTGGAGGTAGTTGATCAGAGTGATAAAGAGTCTTACGGACTTGAGGTTTGGTTTTTTGTTCTGGGGTCTAAAGGTTGTTAGTCAGTGGCTAAAGAATAGGGGTCTTGAGGTGTGGTTTTATGGATTGTGGCTCCGTTGTATGGGTTTGTGGTCTTTATGGTCTGGTTACTGGGTCTGTAGATCTGCTGTCTAGATGTAGTTGGTCAGAGTGATAAAGAGTCTTACGGACTTGAGGTTAGGTTTCTCGATCTGGGGTCTAAAGGTTGTTAGTCAGTGGCTAAAAAATAGTGGTCTTGAGGTGTGGTTTTATCGATTGTGTCTCCGTTGTATGGGTTTGTGGTCTTTATGGTCTGGTTACTGGGTCTGTAGATCTGCTGTCTAGATGTAGTTGGTCAGAGTGATAAAGAGTCTTACGGACTTGAGGTTAGGTTTCTCGATCTGGGGTCTAAAGGTTGTTAGTCAGTGGCTAAAGAATAGTGGTCTTGAGGTGTGGTTTTATCGATTGTGTCTCCGTTGTATGGGTTTGTGGTCTTTATGTTCTGGTTACTGGGTCTGTAGATCTGCTGTCTAGAGGTAGTTGTTCAGAGTGATAAAGAGTCTTACGGACTTGAGGTTAGGTTTCTCGATCTGGGGTCTAAAGGTTGTTAGTCAGTGGCTAAAGAATAGTGGTCTTGAGGTGTGGTTTTATCGATTGTGTCTCCGTTGTATGGGTTTGTGGTCTTTATGGTCTGCTTACTGGGTCTGTAGATCTGCTATCTAGAGGTAGTTGGTCAGAGTGATAAAGAGTCTTACGGACTTGAGGTTAGGTTTCTCGATCTGGGGTCTAAAAGTGGTTAGTCAGTGGCTAAAGAATAGGGGTCTTAAGGTGTGGTTTTATGGGTTGTGGCTCCGTTGTATGGGTTTGTGATCTTTATGGTCTGGTTACTGGGTCTCTAGAACTGTTGTCTAGAGGTAGTTGGTCAGAGTGATAAAGAGTCTTACGGATTTGAGCTTAGGTTTCTCGTTCTGGGGTCTAAAAGTTGTTAGTCAGTGGCTAAAGAATAGGGGTCTTGAGGTGTGGTTTTATGGATTGTGGCTCCGTTGTATGGGTTTGTGATCTTTATGGTCTGGTTACTGGGTCTCTAGAACTGTTGTCTAGAGGTAGTTGGTCAGAGTGATAAAGAGTCTTACGGATTTGAGGTTAGGTTTCTCGATCTGGGGTCTAAAAGTTGTTAGTCAGTGGCTAAAGAATAGGGGTCTTGAGGTGTGTTTTTATGGATTGTGGCTCCGTTGTATGGCTTTGTGGTCTTCATGGTCTGGTCACTGGGTCTCTAGATCTGCTGTCTAGAGGTAGTTGGTCAGAGTGATAAAGAGACTTACGGACTTGAGGTTTGGTTTCTCGTTCTGGGGTCTAAAGGTTGTTAGTCAGTGGCTAAAGAAGAGGGGTCTTGAGGTGTGGTTTTATGGATTGTGGCTCCGTTGTATGGGTTTTGTGGTCTTTATGGTCTGGTTAGTGGGTCTCTAGATCTGCTGTCTGGAGGTAGTTGGTCAGAGTGATAAAGAGTCTTACGGACTTGAGGTTAGGTTTGTCGTTCTGGGGTCTAAAGGTTGTTAGTCAGTGGCTAAAGAATAGGGGTCTTGAGGTGTGGTTTTATGGATTGTGGCTCCGTTGTATGGGTTTGTGGTCTTTATGGTCTAGTTACTGGGTCTCTAGATCTGCCGTCAAGAGGTAGTTGGTCAGAGTGATAAAGAGTCTTACGGACTTGAGGTTAGGTTTCTCGTTCTGGGGTCTAAAGGTTGTTAGTCAGTGGCTAAAGAATAGGAGTTTTGAGGTGTGGTTTTATGGATTGTAGCTCCGTTGTATGGGCTTGTGGTCTTTATGGTCTGGTTACTGGGTCTCTAGATCTGCTGTCTAGAGGTAGTTGGTCAGAGTGATAAAGAGTCTTACGGACCTGAGGTTTGGTTTCTCGTTCTGGGGTCTAAAGGTTGTTAGTCAGTGGCTAAAGAATAGGGGTCTTGAGGTGTGGTTTTATGGATTGTGGTTCCATTGTATGGGTTTGCGGTCTTTATGGTCTAGTTACTGGGTATCTAGATCCGCTGTCTAGAGGTTGTTGGTCAGAGTGATAAAGAGTCTTACGGACTTGAGATTAGGTTTCTCGTTCTGGGGTCTAAAGGTTGTTAGTCAGTGGCTAAAGAATAGGGGTCTTGAGGTGTGGTTTTATGGATTGTGGTTCCATTGTATGGGTTTGTGGTCTTTATGGTCTAGTTACTGGGTCTCTAGATCCGCTGTCTAGAGGTAGTTGGTCAGAGTGATAAAGAGTCTTACGGACTTGAGGTTAGGTTTCTCGTTCTGGGGTCTAAAGGTTGTTAGTCAGTGGCTAAAGAATAGGGGTCTTGATGTGTGGTTTTATGGATTGTGGCTCCGTTGTATGGGTTTGTGGTCTTTATGGTCTGGTTACTGGGTCTCTAGATCAGCCGTCTAGAGGTAGTTGGTCAGAGTGATAAAGAGTCTTACGGACTTGAGGTTAAGTTTCTCGTTCTGGGGTCTAAAGGTTGTTAGTCAGTGGCTAAAGAATAGGGGTCTTGAGGTGCGGTTTTATGGATTGTGGTTCCATTGTATGGGTTTGTGGTCTTTATGGTCTAGTTACTGGGTCTCTAGATCCGCTGTCTAGAGGTAGTTGGTCAGAGTGATAAAGAGTCTTACGGACTTGACGTTAGGTTTCTCGTCCTGGGGTCTAGAGTTTGTTAGTCAGTGGCTAAAGAATAGGGGTCTTGAGGTGTGGTTTTATGGATTGTGGCTCCGTTGTATGGGTTTGTGGTCTTTATGGTCTGGTAATTGGGTGTCTAGATCTGCAGTCTAGAGGTAGTTGGTCAGAGTGATAAAGAGTCTTACGGACTTGAGTTTAGGTTTCTCGTTCTGGGGTCTAAAGGTTGTTAGTCAGTGGCTAAAGAATAGGGGTCTTGAGGTGTGGTTTTATGGATTGTGGCTCCGTTGTATGGGTTTGTGGTCTTTATGGTCTGGTTATTGGGTCTCTAGATCTGCAGTCTAGAGGTAGTTGGTCAGAGTGATAAAGAGTCTTACGGACTTGAGGTTAGGTTTCTCGTTCTGGGGTCTAAAGGTTGTTAGTCAGTGGCTAAAAAATAGGGGTCTTGAGGTGTGGTTTTATGGATTGTGGCTCCGTTGTATGGGTTTGTGGTCTTTATGGTCTGGTGACTGGGTCTCTAGATCTGCTGTCTAGAGGTAGTTGGTCAGAGTGATAAAGAGTCTTACGGACTTGAGGTTTGGTTTTTTGTTCTGGGGTCTAAAGGTTGTTAGTCAGTGGCTAAAGAATAGGGATCTTGAGGTGTGGTTTTATGGATTGTGGCTCCGTTGTATGGCTTTGTGGTCTTCATGGTCTGGTTACTGGGTCTCTAGATCTGCAGTCTAGAGGTAGTTGGTCAGAGTGATAAAGAGTCTTACGGACTTGAGGTTAGGTTTCTCGTTCTGGGGTCTAAAGGTTGTTAGTCAGTGGCTAAAAAATAGGGGTCTTGAGGTGTTGTTTTATGGATTGTGGCTCCGTTGTATGGGTTTTGTGGTCTTTATGGTCTGGTTACTGGGTCTCTAGATCTGCTGTCTGGAGGTAGTTGGTCAGAGTGATAAAGAGTCTTACGGACTTGAGGTTTGGTTTTTTGTTCTGGGGTCTAAAGGTTGTTAGTCAGTGGCTAAAGAATAGGGGTCTTGAGGTGTGGTTTTATGGATTGTGGCTCCGTTGTATGGGTTTGTGGTCTTTATGGTCTGGTTACTGGGTCTCTAGATCTGCTGTCTAGAGGTAGTTGGTCAGAGTGATAAAGAGTCTTACGGACTTGAGGTTTGGTTTCTTGTTCTGGGGTCTAAAGCTTGTTAGTCAGTGGCTAAAGAATAGGGGTCTTGAGGTGTGGTTTTATGGATTGTGGCTCCGTTGTATGGGTTTGTGGTCTTTATGGTCTGGTTACTGGGTCTCTAGATCTGCTGTCTGGAGGTTGTTGGTCAGAGTGATAAAGAGTCTTACGGACTTGAGGTTAGGTTTCTCGTTCTGGGGTCTAAAGGTTGTTAGTCAGTGGCTAAAGAATAGGGGTCTTGAGGTGTGGTTTTATGGATTGTCGCTCCGTTGTATGGGTTTGTGGTCTTTATGGTCTGGTTATTGGGTCTCTAGATCTGCTGCCTAGAGGTAGTTGGTCAAAGTGATAAAGGGTCTTACGGACTTGAGGTTAGGTTTCTCGTTCTGGGGTCTAAATGTTGTTAGTCAGTGGCTAAAGAATAGGGGTCTTCAGGTGTGGTTTTATGGATTGTGGCTCCGTTGTATGGGTTTGTGGTCTTTATGGTCTGGTTATTGGGTCTCTAGATCTGCAGTCTAGAGGTAGTTGGTCAGAGTGATAAAGAGTCTTACGGACTTGAGGTTAGGTTTCTCGTTCTGGGGTCTAAAGGTTGTTAGTCAGTGGCTAAAAAATAGGGGTCTTGAGGTGTGGTTTTATGGATTGTGGCTCCGTTGTATGGGTTTGTGGTCTTTATGGTCTGGTGACTGGGTCTCTAGATCTGCTGTCTAGAGGTAGTTGGTCAGAGTGATAAAGAGTCTTACGGACTTGAGGTTTGGTTTTTTGTTCTGGGGTCTAAAGGTTGCTAGTCAGTGGCTAAAGAATAGGGGTCTTGAGGTGTGGTTTTATGGATTGTGGCTCCGTTGTATGGGTTTGTGGTCTTTATGGTCTGGTGACTGGGTCTCTAGATCTGCTGTCTAGAGGTAGTTGGTCAGAGTGATAAAGAGTCTTACGGACTTGAGGTTTGGTTTTTTGTTCTGGGGTCTAAAGGTTGTTAGTCAGTGGCTAAAGAATAGGGATCTTGAGGTGTGGTTTTATGGATTGTGGCTCCGTTGTATGGCTTTGTGGTCTTCATGGTCTGGTTACTGGGTCTCTAGATCTGCAGTCTAGAGGTAGTTGGTCAGAGTGATAAAGAGTCTTACGGACTTGAGGTTTGGTTTCTCGTTCTGGGGTCTAAAGGTTGCTAGTCAGTGGCTAAAGAATAGGGGTCTTGAGGTGTGGTTTTATGGATTGTGGCTCCGTTGTATGGGTTTGTGGTCTTTATGGTCTGGTGACTGGGTATCTAGATCTGCTGTCTAGAGGTAGTTGGTCAGAGTGATAAAGAGTCTTACGGACTTGAGGTTTGGTTTTTTGTTCTGGGGTCTAAAGGTTGTTAGTCAGTGGCTAAAGAATAGGGATCTTGAGGTGTGGTTTTATGGATTGTGGCTCCGTTGTATGGCTTTGTGGTCTTCATGGTCTGGTTACTGGGTCTCTAGATCTGCAGTCTAGAGGTAGTTGGTCAGAGTGATAAAGAGTCTTACGGACTTGAGGTTAGGTTTCTCGTTCTGGGGTCTAAAGGTTGTTAGTCAGTGGCTAAAAAATAGGGGTCTTGAGGTGTGGTTTTATGGATTGTGGCTCCGTTGTATGGGTTTTGTGGTCTTTATGGTCTGGTTACTGGGTCTCTAGATCTGCTGTCTGGAATTAGTTGGTCAGAGTGATAAAGAGTCTTACGGACTTGAGGTTTGGTTTTTTGTTCTGGGGTCTAAAGGTTGTTAGTCAGTGGCTAAAGAATAGGGGTCTTGAGGTGTGGTTTTATGGATTGTGGCTCCGTTGTATGGGTTTGTGGTCTTTATGGTCTGGTGACTGGGTCTGTAGATCTGCTGTCTAGATGTAGTTGGTCAGAGTGATAAAGAGTCTTACGGACTTGAGGTTAGGTTTCTCGATCTGGGGTCTAAAAGTTGTTAGTCAGTGGCTAAAGAATAGGGGTCTTGAGGTGTGGTTTTATCGATTGTGTCTCCGTTGTATGGGTTTGTGGTCTTTATGGTCTGGTTACTGGGTCTGTAGATCTGCTGTCTAGATGTAGTTGGTCAGAGTGATAAAGAGTCTTACGGACTTGAGGTTAGGTTTCTCGATCTGGGGTCTAAAGGTTGTTAGTCATTGGCTAAAGAATAGTGGTCTTGAGGTGTGGTTTTATCGATTGTGTCTCCGTTGTATGGGTTTGTGGTCTTTATGGTCTGGTTACTGGGTCTGTAGATCTGCTGTCTAGATGTAGTTGGTCAGAGTGATAAAGAGTCTTACGGACTTGAGGTTAGGTTTCTCGATCTGGGGTCTAAAGGTTGTTAGTCAGTGGCTAAAGAATAGTGGTCTTGAGGTGTGGTTTTATCGATTGTGTCTCCGTTGTATGGGTTTGTGGTCTTTATGGTCTGCTTACTGGGTCTGTAGATCTGCTATCTAGAGGTAGTTGGTCAGAGTGATAAAGAGTCTTACGGACTTGAGGTTAGGTTTCTCGATCTGGGGTCTAAAAGTTGTTAGTCAGTGGCTAAAGAATAGGGGTCTTGAGGTGTGGTTTTATGGATTGTGGCTCCGTTGTATGGGTTTGTGATCTTTATGGTCTGGTTACTGGGTCTCTAGAACTGTTGTCTAGAGGTAGTTGGTCAGAGTGATAAAGAGTCTTACGGATTTGAGGTTAGGTTTCTCGATCTGGGGTCTAAAAGTTGTTAGTCAGTGGCTAAAGAATAGGGTTCTTGAGGTGTGTTTTTATGGATTGTGGCTCCGTTGTATGGCTTTGTGGTCTTCATGGTCTGGTCACTGGGTCTCTAGATCTGCTGTCTAGAGGTAGTTGGTCAGAGTGATAAAGAGACTTACGGACTTGAGGTTTGGTTTCTCGTTCTGGGGGCTAAAGGTTGTTAGTCAGTGGCTAAAGAAGAGGAGTCTTGAGGTGTGGTTTTATGGATTGTGGCTCCGTTGTATGGGTTTGTGGTCTTTATGGTCTGGTTACTGGGTCTATAGATCTGCTGTCTAGAGGTAGTTGGTCATAGTGAAAAAAAGAGTCTTACGGACTTAGGTTTGGTTTCTCGTTCTGGGGTCCAAAGGTTGATAGTCAGTGGCTATAGAATAGGGGTCTTGAGGAGTGGTTTTATGGATTGTGGCTCCGTTGTATGGGTTTGTGATCTTTATGGTCTGGTTACCTGGTCTCTAGATATGCTGCCTAGAGGTAGTTGGTCAGAGTGCTAAAGAGTCTTACGGATTTGAGGTTAGGTTTCTCGTTCTGGGTTCCAAAGGTTGATAGTCAGTGGCTAAAGAACAGCGGTCTTGAGGTGTGGTTTTATGGATTGTGGCTCCGTTGTATGGGTTTGTGGTCTTTATGGTCTCGTTACTGGGTCTCTAGATCTGCTGCCTAGAGGTAGTTGGTCAGAGTGCTAAAGAGTCTTACGGATTTGAGGTTAGGTTTCTCGTTCTGGGGTCTAAAGGTTGTTAGTCAGTGGCTAAAGAATAGGGATCTTGAGGTGTGGTTTTATGGATTGTGGCTCCGTTGTATGGGTTTGTGGTCATTATGATCTGGTTACTGGGTCTTTAGATCTGCTGTCTAGAGGTAGTTGGTCCGAGAGATAAAGAGTCTTACGGCTAGATCTTACGGACTTGAGGTTAGGTTTCTCGTTCTGGGCTCTAAAGGTTGTTAGTCAGTGGCTAAAAAATAGGGGTCTTGAGGTGTGGTTTTATGGATTGTGGCTCCGTTGTTGGGTTTGTGGTCTTTATGATCTGGTTACTGGGTCTCTAGATCTGCTGTCTAGAAGTAGTTGGTCCGAGAGATAAAGAGTCTTACGGACTTGAGGTTAGGTTTCTCGTTCTGGGCTCTAAAGGTTGTTAGTCAGTGGCTAAAAAATAGGGGTCTTGAGGTGTGGTTTTATGGATTGTGGCTCCGTTGTTGGGTTTGTGGTCTTTATGGTCTGGTTACTGGGTCTCTAGTTCTGCTGTCTAGAGGTAGTTGGTCAGAGTGATAAAGAGTCTTACGGACTTGAGGTTAGGTTTCTCGTTCTGGGCTCTAAAGGTTGTTAGTCAGTGGCTAAAAAATAGGGATCTTGAGGTGTGGTTTTATGGATTGTGGCTCCGTTGTA
Organism: Mantis religiosa; assembly: GCA_030765055.1. NCBI lineage: Eukaryota > Metazoa > Arthropoda > Insecta > Mantodea > Mantidae > Mantis > Mantis religiosa. The sequence goes on from JAUKNK010000207.1 coordinate 1,959,117, forward strand.
TGACTTTGTGGTCTTTATGGTCTGGTGACTGGGTCTCTAGATCTGCTGCCTAGAGGTAGTTGGTCAGAGTGATAAAGAGTCTTACGGTCTTGAGGTTAGGTTTCTCGTTCTGGGCTCTAAAGGTTGCTAGTCAGTGGCTAAAAAATAGGGATCTTGAGGTGTGGTTTTATGGATTGTGGCTCCGTTGTATGGGCTTGTGTTGTTGTCTTTATGGTCTGGTTAGTGGGTCTCTAGATCTAATGTCTAGAGGTAGTTGATCAGAGTGATAAAGAGTCTTACGGACTTGAGGTTAGGTTTCTCGTACTGGGGTCTAAAGGTTTTTAGTCAGTGTGGTTTTATGGATTGTGGCTCCGTTGTATGGGTTTGTGGTCTTTATGGTCTAGTTACTGGGTCTCTAGATCTGCTGTCTAGAGGTAGTTGGTCAGAGTGATAAAGAGTCTTACGGACCTGAGGTTTGGTTTCTCGTTCTGGGGTCTAAAGGTTGTTAGTCAGTGGCTAAAGAATAGGGGTCTTGAGGTGTGGTTTTATGGATTGTGGTTCCATTGTATGGGTTTGCGGTCTTTATGGTCTAGTTACTGGGTATCTAGATCCGCTGTCTAGAGGTAGTTGGTCAGAGTGATAAAGAGTCTTACGGACTTGAGATTAGGTTCCTCGTTCTGGGGTCTAAATGTTGTTAGTCAGTGGCTAAAGAATAGGGGTCTTGAGGTGCGGTTTTATGGATTGTGGTTCCATTGTATGGGTTTGTGGTCTTTATGGTCTAGTTACTGGGTCTCTAGATCCGCTGTCTAGAGGTAGTTGGTCAGAGTGACAAAAAGTCTTACGGACTTGAGGTTAGGTTTCTCGCTCTGGGGTCGAAAGGTTGTTAGTCAGTGGCTAAGGAATAGGGGTCTTGAGGTGCGGTTTTATGGATTGTGGTTCCATTGTATGGGTTTGTGGTCTTTGTGGTCTAGTTACTGGGTCTCTAGATCCGCTGTCTAGAGGTAGTTGGTCAGAGTGATAAAGAGTCTTACGGACTTGACGTTAGGTTTCTCGTTCTGGGGTCTAGAGTTTGTTAGTCAGTGGCTAAAGAATAGGGGTCTTGAGGTGTGGTTTTATGGATTGTGGCTCCGTTGTATGGGTTTGTGGTCTTTATGGTCTGGTAATTGGGTCTCTAGATCTGCAGTCTAGAGGTAGATGGTCAGAGTGATAAAGAGTGTTACGGACTTGAGGTTAGGTTTCTCGTTCTGGGGTCTAAAGGTTGTTAGTCAGTGGCTAAAGAATTGGAGTTCTGAGGTGTGGTTTTATGGATTGTGGCTCCGTTGTATGGGCTTGTGGTCTTTATGGTCTGGTTACTGGGTCTATAGATCTGCTGTCTAGAGGTAGTTGGTCAGAGTGATAAAGAGTCTTACGGACTTGAGGTTAGGTTTCTCGTTCTGGGGTCTAAATGTTGTTAGTCAGTGGCTAAAGAATAGGGGTCTTGAGGTGTGGTTTTATGGATTGTGTCTCCGTTGTATGGGTTTGTGTTGTTGTCTTTATGGTCTGGTTACTGGGTCTCTAGATCTGCAGTCTAGAGGTAGTTGGTCAGAGTGATAAAGAGTCTTACGGACTTGAGTTTAGGTTTCTCGTTCTGGGGTCTAAAGGTTGTTAGTCAGTGGCTAAAGAATAGGGGTCTTGAGGTGTGGTTTTATGGATTGTGGCTTCGTTGTATGGGTTTGTGGTCTTTATGGTCTAGTTACTGGGTCTCTAGATCTGCTGTCTGGAGGTAGTTGGTCAGAGTGATAAAGAGTCTTACGGACTTGAGGTTTGGTTTCTCGTTCTGGGGTCTAAAGGTTGTTAGTCAGTGGCTAAAGAATAGGGGTCTTGAGGTGTGGTTTTATGGATTGTGGCTCCGTTGTATGGGTTTGTTGTCTTTATGGTCTGGTTATTGGTTCTCTAGATCTGCTGTCTAGAGGTAGTTGGTCAGAGTGATAAAGAGTCTTACGGACTTGAGTTTAGGTTTCTCGTTCTGGGGTCTAAAGGTTGTTAGTCAGTGGCTAAAGAATAGGGGTCTTCAGGTGTGGTTTTATGGATTGTGGCTCCGTTGTATGGGTTTGTGGTCTTTATGGTCTGGTTATTGGGTCTCTAGATCTGCAGTCTAGAGGTAGTTGGTCAGAGTGATAAAGAGTCATACGGACTTGAGGTTAGGTTTCTCGTTCTGGGGTCTAAAGGTTGTTAGTCAGTGGCTAAAAAATAGGGGTCTTGAGGTGTGGTTTTATGGATTGTGGCTCCGTTGTATGGGTTTGTGGTCTTTATGGTCTGGTTACTGGGTCTCTAGATCTGCTGTCTGGAGGTAGTTGGTCAGAGTGATAAAGAGTCTTACGGACTTGAGGTTTTGTTTTTTGTTCTGGGGTCTAAAGGTTGTTAGTCAGTGGCTAAAGAATAGGGATCTTGAGGTGTGGTTTTATGGATTGTGGCTCCGTTGTATGGCTTTGTGGTCTTCATGGTCTGGTTACTGGGTCTCTAGATCTGCAGTCTAGAGGTAGTTGGTCAGAGTGATAAAGAGTCTTACGGACTTGAGGTTAGGTTTCTCGTTCTGGGGTCTAAAGGTTGTTAGTCAGTGGCTAAAAAATAGGGGTCTTGAGGTGTGGTTTTATGGATTGTGGCTCCGTTGTATGGGTTTGTGGTCTTTATGGTCTGGTTACTGGGTCTCTAGATCTGCTGTCTGGAGGTAGTTGGTCAGAGTGATAAAGAGTCTTACGGACTTGAGGTTTGGTTTTTTGTTCTGGGGTCTAAAGGTTGTTAGTCAGTGGCTAAAGAATAGGGGTCTTCAGGTGTGGTTTTATGGATTGTGGCTCCGTTGTATGGGTTTGTGGTCTTTATGGTCTGGTTACTGGGTCTCTAGATCTGCTGTCTAGAGGTAGTTGGTCAGAGTGATAAAGAGTCTTACGGACTTGAGGTTTGGTTTCTTGTTCTGGGGTCTAAAGGTTGTTAGTCAGTGGCTAAAGAATAGGGGTCTTGAGGTGTGGTTTTATGGATTGTGGCTCCGTTGTATGGGTTTGTGGTCTTTATGGTCTGGTTACTGGGTCTCTAGATCTGCTGTCTAGATGTAGTTGGTCAGAGTGATAAAGAGTCTTGCGGACTTGAGGTTAGGTTTCTCGATCTGGGGTCTAAAAGTTGTTAGTCAGTGGCTAAAGAATAGGAGTTTTGAGGTGTGGTATTATGGATTGTGGCTCCGTTGTATGGGTTTGTGGTCTTTATGGTCTGGCAACTGTGTCTGTAGATCTGCTGTCTAGATGTAGTTGGTCAGAGTGATAAAGAGTCTTACGGACTTGAGGTTAGGTTTCTCGATCTGGGGTCTAAAGGTTGTTAGTCAGTGGCTAAAGAATAGTGGTCTTGAGGTGTGGTTTTATCGATTGTGTCTCCGTTGTATGGGTTTGTGGTCTTTATGGTCTGGTTACTGGGTCTGTAGATCTGCTGTCTAGATGTAGTTGGTCAGAGTGATAAAGAGTCTTACGGACTTGAGGTTAGGTTTCTCGATCTGGGGTCTAAAGTTTGTTAGTCAGTGGCTAAAGAATAGTGGTCTTGAGGTGTGGTTTTATCGATTGTGTCTCCGTTGTATGGGTTTGTGGTCTTTATGGTCTGCTTACTGGGTCTGTAGATCTGCTATCTAGAGGTAGTTGGTCAGAGTGATAAAGAGTCTTACGGACTTGAGGTTAGGTTTCTCGATCTGGGGTCTAAAAGTGGTTAGTCAGTGGCTAAAGAATAGGGGTCTTAAGGTGTGGTTTTATGGATTGTGGCTCCGTTGTATGGGTTTGTGGTCTTTATGGTCTGGTTACTGGGTCTATAGATCTGCTGTCTAGAGGTAGTTGGTCATAGTGATAAAGAGTCTTACGGTCTTAGGTTTGGTTTCTCGTTCTGAGGTCCAAAGGTTGATAGTCAGTGGCTATAGAATAGGGGTCTTGAGGTGTGTTTTTATGGGTTGTGGCTCCGTTGTATGGGTTTGTGATCTTTATGGTCTGGTTACTGGGTCTCTAGAACTGTTGTCTAGAGGTAGTTGGTCAGAGTGATAAAGAGTCTTACGGATTTGAGCTTAGGTTTCTCGTTCTGGGGTCTAAAAGTTGTTAGTCAGTGGCTAAAGAATAGGGGTCTTGAGGTGTGGTTTTATGGATTGTGGCTCCGTTGTATGGGTTTGTGATCTTTATGGTCTGGTTACTGGGTCTCTAGAACTGTTGTCTAGAGGTAGTTGGTCAGAGTGATAAAGAGTCTTACGGACTTGAGGTTAGGTTTCTCGTTCTGGGGTCTAAAAGTTGTTAGTCAGTGGCTAAAGAATAGGGGTCTTGAGGTGTGTTTTTATGGATTGTGGCTCCGTTGTATGGCTTTGTGGTCTTCATGGTCTGGTCACTGGGTCTCTAGATCTGCTGTCTAGAGGTAGTTGGTCAGAGTGATAAAGAGACTTACGGACTTGAGGTTAGGTTTCTCGTTCTGGGGTCTAAAGGTTGTTAGTCAGTGGCTAAAGAATAGGGGTCTTGAGGTGTGGTTTTATGGATTGTGGCTCCGTTGTATGGGTTTGTGGTCTTTATGGTCTGGTTACTGGGTCTATAGATCTGCTGTCTAGAGGTAGTTGGTCATAGTGATAAAGAGTCTTACGGTCTTAGGTTTGGTTTCTCGTTCTGAGGTCCAAAGGTTGATAGTCAGTGGCTATAGAATAGGGGTCTTGAGGAGTGGTGTTATGGATTGTGGCTCAGTTGTATGGGGTTGTGATCTTTATGGTCTGGTTACTGGGTCTCTAGATATGCTGTCTAGAGGTAGTTGGTCCGAGAGATAAAGAGTCTTACGGACTTGAGGTTAGGTTTCTCGTTCTGGGCTCTAAAGGTTGTTAGTCAGTGGCTAAAAAATAGGGGTCTTGAGGTGTGGTTTTATGGATTGTGGCTCCGTTGTTGGGTTTGTGGTCTTTATGGTCTGGTTACTGGGTCTCTAGATCTGCTGTCTAGAGGTAGTTGGTCAGAGTGATAAAGAGTCTTACGGACTTGAGGTTAGGTTTCTCGTTCTGGGCTCTAAAGGTTGTTAGTCAGTGGCTAAAAAATAGGGGTCTTGAGGTGTGGTTTTATGGATTGTGGCTCCGTTGTTGGGTTTGTGGTCTTTATGGTCTGGTTACTGGGTCTCTAGATCTGCTGTCTAGAGGTAGTTGGTCCGAGAGATAAAGAGTTTTACGGACTTGAGGTTAGGTTTCTCGTTCTGGGCTCTAAAGGTTGTTAGTCAGTGGCTAAAAAATAGGGGTCTTGAGGTGTGGTTTTATGGATTGTGGCTCCGTTGTTGGGTTTGTGGTCTTTATGGTCTGGTTACTTGGTCTCTAGATCTGCTGTCTAGAGGTAGTTGGTCAGAGTGATAAAGAGTCTTACGGACTTGAGGTTAGGTTTCTCGTTCTGGGCTCTAAAGGTTGTTAGTCAGTGGCTAAAAAATAGGGATCTTGAGGTGTGGTTTTATGGATTGTGGCTCCGTTGTATGGCTTTGTGGTCTTTATGGTCTGGTGACTGGGTCTCTAGATCTGCTGCCTAGAGGTAGTTGGTCAGAGTGATAAAGAGTCTTACGGTCTTGAGGTTAGGTTTCTCGTTCTGGGCTCTAAAGGTTGTTAGTCAGTGGCTAAAATATAGGGATCTTGAGGTGTGGTTTTATGGATTGTGGCTCCGTTGTATGGGTTTGTGATCTTTATGGTCTGGTTACTGGGTCTCTAGAACTGTTGTCTAGAGGTAGTTGGTCAGAGTGATAAAGAGTCTTACGGACTTGAGGTTAGGTTTCTCGTTCTGGGGTCTAAAAGTTGTTAGTCAGTGGCTAAAGAATAGGGGTCTTGAGGTGTGTTTTTATGGATTGTGGCTCCGTTGTATGGCTTTGTGGTCTTCATGGTCTGGTCACTGGGTCTCTAGATCTGCTGTCTAGAGGTAGTTGGTCAGAGTGATAAAGAGACTTACGGACTTGAGGTTAGGTTTCTCGTTCTGGGGTCTAAAGGTTGTTAGTCAGTGGCTAAAGAATAGGGGTCTTGAGGTGTGTTTTTATGGATTGTGGCTCCGTTGTATGGCTTTGTGGTCTTCATGGTCTGGTCACTGGGTCTCTAGATCTGCTGTCTAGAGGTAGTTGGTCATAGTGATAAAGAGTCTTACGGTCTTAGGTTTGGTTTCTCGTTCTGAGGTCCAAAGGTTGATAGTCAGTGGCTATAGAATAGGGGTCTTGAGGAGTGGTGTTATGGATTGTGGCTCCGTTGTATGGGGTTGTGATCTTTATGGTCTGGTTACTGGGTCTCTAGATCTGCTGTCTAGAGGTAGTTGGTCCGAGAGATAAAGAGTCTTACGGACTTGAGGTTAGGTTTCTCGTTCTGGGCTCTAAAGGTTGTTAGTCAGTGGCTAAAAAATAGGGGTCTTGAGGTGTGGTTTTATGGATTGTGGCTCCGTTGTTGGGTTTGTGGTCTTTATGGTCTGGTTACTGGGTCTCTAGATCTGCTGTCTAGAGGTAGTTGGTCCGAGAGATAAAGAGTTTTACGGACTTGAGGTTAGGTTTCTCGTTCTGGGCTCTAAAGGTTGTTAGTCAGTGGCTAAAAAATAGGGGTCTTGAGGTGTGGTTTTATGGATTGTGGCTCCTTTGTTGGGTTTGTGGTCTTTATGGTCTGGTTACTGGGTCTCTAGATCTGCTGTCTAGAGGTAGTTGGTCAGAGTGATAAAGAGTCTTACGGACTTGAGGTTAGGTTTCTCGTTCTGGGCTCTAAAGGTTGTTAGTCAGTGGCTAAAAAATAGGGATCTTGAGGTGTGGTTTTATGGATTGTGGCTCCGTTGTATGGCTTTGTGGTCTTTATGGTCTGGTGACTGGGTCTCTAGATCTGCTGTCTAGAGGTAGTTGGTCCGAGAGATAAAGAGTCTTACGGACTTGAGGTTAGGTTTCTCGTTCTGGGCTCTAAAGGTTGTTAGTCAGTGGCTAAAAAATAGGGGTCTTGAGGTGTGGTTTTATGGATTGTGGCTCCGTTGTTGGGTTTGTGGTCTTTATGGTCTGGTTACTGGGTCTCTAGATCTGCTGTCTAGAGGTAGTTGGTCCGAGAGATAAAGAGTTTTACGGACTTGAGGTTAGGTTTCTCGTTCTGGGCTCTAAAGGTTGTTAGTCAGTGGCTAAAAAATAGGGGTCTTGAGGTGTGGTTTTATGGATTGTGGCTCCGTTGTTGGGTTTGTGGTCTTTATGGTCTGGTTACTGGGTCTCTAGATCTGCTGTCTAGAGGTAGTTGGTCCGAGAGATAAAGAGTCTTACGGACTTGAGGTTAGGTTTCTCGTTCTGGGCTCTAAAGGTTGTTAGTCAGTGGCTAAAGAATAGGAGTTTTGAGGTGTGGTTTTATGGATTGTAGCTCCGTTGTATGGGCTTGTGTTGTTGTCTTTATGGTCTGGTTAGTGGGTCTCTAGATCTGCTGTCTGGAGGTAGTTGATCAGAGTGATAAAGAGTCTTACGGACTTGAGGTTAGGTTTCTCGTACTGGGGTCTAAAGGTTTTTAGTCAGTGTGGTTTTATGGATTGTGGCTCCGTTGTATGGGTTTGTGGTCTTTATGGTCTAGTTACTGGGTCTCTAGATCTGCCGTCTAGAGGTAGTTGGTCAGAGTGATAAAGAGTCTTACGGACTTGAGGTTAGGTTTCTCGTTCTGGGGTCTAAAGGTTGTTAGTCAGCGGCTAAAGAATAGGAGTTTTGAGGTGTGGTTTTATGGATTGTAGCTCCGTTGTATGGGCTTGTGGTCTTTATTGTCTGGTTACTGGGTCTCTAGATCTGCTGTCTAGAGGTAGTTGGTCAGAGTGATAAAGAGTCTTACGGACCTGAGGTTTGGTTTCTCGTTCTGGGGTCTAAAGGTTGTTAGTCAGTGGCTAAAGAATAGGGGTCTTGAGGTGTGGTTTTATGGATTGTGGTTCCATTGTATGGGTTTGCAGTCTTTATGGTCTAGTTACTGGGTATCTAGATCCGCTGTCTAGAGGTAGTTGGTCAGAGTGATAAAGAGTCTTACGGACTTGAGGTTAGGTTTCTCGATCTGGGGTCTAAAAGTTGTTAGTCAGTGGCTAAAGAATAGGAGTTTTGAGGTGTGGTTTTATGGATTGTGGCTCCGTTGTATGGGTTTGTGGTCTTTATGGTCTGGTTACTGGGTCTGTAGATCTGCTGTCTAGATGTAGTTGGTCAGAGTGATAAAGAGTCTTACGGACTTGAGGTTAGGTTTCTCGATCTGGGGTCTAAAGGTTGTTAGTCAGTGGCTAAAGAATAGTGGTCTTGAGGTGTGGTTTTATCGATTGTGTCTCCGTTGTATGGGTTTGTGGTCTTTATGGTCTGGTTACTGGGTCTGTAGATCTGCTGTCTAGATGTAGTTGGTCAGAGTGATAAAGAGTCTTACGGACTTGAGGTTAGGTTTCTCGATCTGGGGTCTAAAGTTTGTTAGTCAGTGGCTAAAGAATAGTGGTCTTGAGGTGTGGTTTTATCGATTGTGTCTCCGTTGTATGGGTTTGTGGTCTTTATGGTCTGGTTACTGGGTCTGTAGATCTGCTGTCTAGATGTAGTTGGTCAGAGTGATAAAGAGTCTTACGGACTTGAGGTTAGGTTTCTCGATTCGGGTCTAAAGGTTGTTAGTCAGTGGCTAAAGAATAGTGGTCTTGAGGTGTGGTTTTATCGATTGTGTCTCCGTTGTATGGGTTTGTGGTCTTTATGGTCTGCTTACTGGGTCTGTAGATCTGCTATCTAGAGGTAGTTGGTCAGAGTGATAAAGAGTCTTACGGACTTGAGGTTAGGTTTCTCGTTCTGGGCTCTAAAGGTTGTTAGTCAGTGGCTAAAATATAGGGATCTTGAGGTGTGGTTTTATGGATTGTGGCTCCGTTGTATGGGTTTGTGATCTTTATGGTCTGGTTACTGGGTCTCTAGAACTGTTGTCTAGAGGTAGTTGGTCAGAGTGATAAAGAGTCTTACGGACTTGAGGTTAGGTTTCTCGTTCTGGGGTCTAAAAGTTGTTAGTCAGTGGCTAAAGAATAGGGGTCTTGAGGTGTGTTTTTATGGATTGTGGCTCCGTTGTATGGCTTTGTGGTCTTCATGGTCTGGTCACTGGGTCTCTAGATCTGCTGTCTAGAGGTAGTTGGTCAGAGTGATAAAGAGACTTACGGACTTGAGGTTAGGTTTCTCGTTCTGGGGTCTAAAGGTTGTTAGTCAGTGGCTAAAGAATAGGGGTCTTGAGGTGTGTTTTTATGGATTGTGGCTCCGTTGTATGGCTTTGTGGTCTTCATGGTCTGGTCACTGGGTCTCTAGATCTGCTGTCTAGAGGTAGTTGGTCATAGTGATAGAGAGTCTTACGGTCTTAGGTTTGGTTTCTCGTTCTGAGGTCCAAAGGTTGATAGTCAGTGGCTATAGAATAGGGGTCTTGAGGAGTGGTGTTATGGATTGTGGCTCCGTTGTATGGGGTTGTGATCTTTATGGTCTGGTTACTGGGTCTCTAGATATGCTGTCTAGAGGTAGTTGGTCCGAGAGATAAAGAGTCTTACGGACTTGAGGTTAGGTTTCTCGTTCTGGGCTCTAAAGGTTGTTAGTCAGTGGCTAAAAAATAGGGGTCTTGAGGTGTGGTTTTATGGATTGTGGCTCCGTTGTTGGGTTTGTGGTCTTTAAGGTCTGGTTACTGGGTCTCTAGATCTGCTGTCTAGAGGTAGTTGGTCCGAGAGATAAAGAGTTTTACGGACTTGAGGTTAGGTTTCTCGTTCTGGGCTCTAAAGGTTGTTAGTCAGTGGCTAAAAAATAGGGGTCTTGAGGTGTGGTTTTATGGATTGTGGCTCCTTTGTTGGGTTTGTGGTCTTTATGGTCTGGTTACTGGGTCTCTAGATCTGCTGTCTAGAGGTAGTTGGTCAGAGTGATAAAGAGTCTTACGGACTTGAGGTTAGGTTTCTCGTTCTGGGCTCTAAAGGTTGTTAGTCAGTGGCTAAAAAATAGGGATCTTGAGGTGTGGTTTTATGGATTGTGGCTCCGTTGTATGGCTTTGTGGTCTTTATGGTATGGTTAGTGGGTCTCTAGATCTGCTGTCTGGAGGTAGTTGATCAGAGTGATAAAGAGTCTTACGGACTTGAGGTTAGGTTTCTCGTACTGGGGTCTAAAGGTTTTTAGTCAGTGTGGTTTTATGGATTGTGGCTCCGTTGTATGGGTTTGTGGTCTTTATGGTCTAGTTACTGGGTCTCTAGATCTGCCGTCTAGAGGTAGTTGGTCAGAGTGATAAAGAGTCTTACGGACTTGAGGTTAGGTTTCTCGTTCTGGGGTCTAAAGGTTGTTAGTCAGCGGCTAAAGAATAGGAGTTTTGAGGTGTGGTTTTATGGATTGTAGCTCCGTTGTATGGGCTTGTGGTCTTTATTGTCTGGTTACTGGGTCTCTAGATCTGCTGTCTAGAGGTAGTTGGTCAGAGTGATAAAGAGTCTTACGGACCTGAGGTTTGGTTTCTCGTTCTGGGGTCTAAAGGTTGTTAGTCAGTGGCTAAAGAATAGGGGTCTTGAGGTGTGGTTTTATGGATTGTGGTTCCATTGTATGGGTTTGCAGTCTTTATGGTCTAGTTACTGGGTATCTAGATCCGCTGTCTAGAGGTAGTTGGTCAGAGTGATAAAGAGTCTTACGGACTTGAGGTTAGGTTTCTCGATCTGGGGTCTAAAAGTTGTTAGTCAGTGGCTAAAGAATAGGAGTTTTGAGGTGTGGTTTTATGGATTGTGGCTCCGTTGTATGGGTTTGTGGTCTTTATGGTCTGGTTACTGGGTCTGTAGATCTGCTGTCTAGATGTAGTTGGTCAGAGTGATAAAGAGTCTTACGGACTTGAGGTTAGGTTTCTCGATCTGGGGTCTAAAGGTTGTTAGTCAGTGGCTAAAGAATAGTGGTCTTGAGGTGTGGTTTTATCGATTGTGTCTCCGTTGTATGGGTTTGTGGTCTTTATGGTCTGGTTACTGGGTCTGTAGATCTGCTGTCTAGATGTAGTTGGTCAGAGTGATAAAGAGTCTTACGGACTTGAGGTTAGGTTTCTCGATCTGGGGTCTAAAGTTTGTTAGTCAGTGGCTAAAGAATAGTGGTCTTGAGGTGTGGTTTTATCGATTGTGTCTCCGTTGTATGGGTTTGTGGTCTTTATGGTCTGGTTACTGGGTCTGTAGATCTGCTGTCTAGATGTAGTTGGTCAGAGTGATAAAGAGTCTTACGGACTTGAGGTTAGGTTTCTCGATTCGGGTCTAAAGGTTGTTAGTCAGTGGCTAAAGAATAGTGGTCTTGAGGTGTGGTTTTATCGATTGTGTCTCCGTTGTATGGGTTTGTGGTCTTTATGGTCTGCTTACTGGGTCTGTAGATCTGCTATCTAGAGGTAGTTGGTCAGAGTGATAAAGAGTCTTACGGACTTGAGGTTAGGTTTCTCGATCTGGGGTCTAAAAGTAGTTAGTCAGTGGCTAAAGAATAGGGGTCTTAAGGTGTGGTTTTATGGGTTGTGGCTCCGTTGTATGGGTTTGTGATCTTTATGGTCTGGTTACTGGGTCTCTAGAACTGTTGTCTAGAGGTAGTTGGTCAGAGTGATAAAGAGTCTTACGGATTTGAGCTTAGGTTTCTCGTTCTGGGGTCTAAAAGTTGTTAGTCAGTGGCTAAAGAATAGGGGTCTTGAGGTGTGGTTTTATGGATTGTGGCTCCGTTGTATGGGTTTGTGATCTTTATGGTCTGGTTACTGGGTCTCTAGAACTGTTGTCTAGAGGTAGTTGGTCAGAGTGATAAAGAGTCTTACGGACTTGAGGTTAGGTTTCTCGTTCTGGGGTCTAAAAGTTGTTAGTCAGTGGCTAAAGAATAGGGGTCTTGAGGTGTGTTTTTATGGATTGTGGCTCCGTTGTATGGCTTTGTGGTCTTCATGGTCTGGTCACTGGGTCTCTAGATCTGCTGTCTAGAGGTAGTTGGTCAGAGTGATAAAGAGACTTACGGACTTGAGGTTAGGTTTCTCGTTCTGGGGTCTAAAGGTTGTTAGTCAGTGGCTAAAGAATAGGGGTCTTGAGGTGTGGTTTTATGGATTGTGGCTCCGTTGTATGGGTTTGTGGTCTTTATGGTCTGGTTACTGGGTCTATAGATCTGCTGTCTAGAGGTAGTTGGTCATAGTGATAAAGAGTCTTACGGTCTTAGGTTTGGTTTCTCGTTCTGAGGTCCAAAGGTTGATAGTCAGTGGCTATAGAATAGGGGTCTTGAGGAGTGGTGTTATGGATTGTGGCTCCGTTGTATGGGGTTGTGATCTTTATGGTCTGGTTACTGGGTCTCTAGATATGCTGTCTAGAGGTAGTTGGTCCGAGAGATAAAGAGTCTTACGGACTTGAGGTTAGGTTTCTCGTTCTGGGCTCTAAAGGTTGTTAGTCAGTGGCTAAAAAATAGGGGTCTTGAGGTGTGGTTTTATGGATTGTGGCTCCGTTGTTGGGTTTGTGGTCTTTATGGTCTGGTTACTGGGTCTCTAGATCTGCTGTCTAGAGGTAGTTGGTCCGAGAGATAAAGAGTTTTACGGACTTGAGGTTAGGTTTCTCGTTCTGGGCTCTAAAGGTTGTTAGTCAGTGGCTAAAAAATAGGGGTCTTGAGGTGTGGTTTTATGGATTGTGGCTCCTTTGTTGGGTTTGTGGTCTTTATGGTCTGGTTACTGGGTCTCTAGATCTGCTGTCTAGAGGTAGTTGGTCAGAGTGATAAAGAGTCTTACGGACTTGAGGTTAGGTTTCTCGTTCTGGGCTCTAAAGGTTGTTAGTCAGTGGCTAAAAAATAGGGATCTTGAGGTGTGGTTTTATGGATTGTGGCTCCGTTGTATGGCTTTGTGGTCTTTATGGTCTGGTGACTGGGTCTCTAGATCTGCTGCCTAGAGGTAGTTGGTCAGAGTGATAAAGACTCTTACGGTCTTGAGGTTAGGTTTCTCGTTCTGGGCTCTAAAGGTTGTTAGTCAGTGGCTAAAATATAGGGATCTTGAGGTGTGGTTTTATGGATTGTGGCTCCGTTGTATGGGCTTGTGTTGTTGTCTTTATGGTCTGGTTAGTGGGTCTCTAGATCTGCTGTCTGGAGGTAGTTGATCAGAGTGATAAAGAGTCTTACGGACTTGAGGTTAGGTTTCTCGTACTGGGGTCTAAAGGTTTTTAGTCAGTGTGGTTTTATGGATTGTGGCTCCGTTGTATGGGTTTGTGGTCTTTATGGTCTAGTTACTGGGTCTCTAGATCTGCCGTCTAGAGGTAGTTGGTCAGAGTGATAAAGAGTCTTACGGACTTGAGGTTAGGTTTCTCGTTCTGGGGTCTAAAGGTTGTTAGTCAGCGGCTAAAGAATAGGAGTTTTGAGGTGTGGTTTTATGGATTGTAGCTCCGTTGTAGGGGCTTGTGGTCTTTATTGTCTGGTTACTGGGTCTCTAGATCTGCTGTCTAGAGGTAGTTGGTCAGAGTGATAAAGAGTCTTACGGACCTGAGGTTTGGTTTCTCGTTCTGGGGTCTAAAGGTTGTTAGTCAGTGGCTAAAGAATAGGGGTCTTGAGGTGTGGTTTTATGGATTGTGGTTCCATTGTATGGGTTTGCAGTCTTTATGGTTTAGTTACTGGGTATCTAGATCCGCTGTCTAGAGGTAGTTGGTCAGAGTGATAAAGAGTCTTACGGACTTGAGATTAGGTTTCTCGTTCTGGGGTCTAAAGGTTGTTAGTGGCTAAAGAATAGGGGTCTTGAGGTGCGGTTTTATGGACTGTGGTTCCATTGTATGGGTTTGTGGTCTTTATGGTCTAGTTACTGGGTCTCTAGATCCGCTGTCTAGAGGTAGTTGGTCAGAGTGACAAAGAGTCTTACGGACTTGAGGTTAGGTTTCTCGTTCTGGGGTCTAAAGGTTGTTAGTCAGTGGCTAAGGAATAGGGGTCTTGAGGTGCGGTTTTATGGATTGTGGTTCCATTGTATGGGTTTGTGGTCTTTGTGGTCTAGTTACTGGGTCTCTAGATCCGCTGTCTAGAGGTAGTTGGTCAGAGTGATAAAGAGTCTTACGGACTTGAGGTTAGGTTTCTCGTTCTGGGGTCTAAAGGTTGTTAGTCAGTGGCTAAAGAATTGGAGTTTTGAGGTGTGGTTTTATGGATTGTGGCTCCGTTGTATGGGTTTGTGGTCTTTATGGTCTGGTTACTGGGTCTGTAGATCTGCTGTCTAGATGTAGTTGGTCAGAGTGATAAAGAGTCTTACGGACTTGAGGTTAGGTTTCTCGATCTGGGGTCTAAAGGTTGTTAGTCAGTGGCTAAAGAATAGTGGTCTTGAGGTGTGGTTTTATCGATTGTGTCTCCGTTGTATGGGTTTGTGGTCTTTATGGTCTGGTTACTCGGTCTGTAGATCTGCTGTCTAGATGTAGTTGGTCAGAGTGATAAAGAGTCTTACGGACTTGAGGTTAGGTTTCTCGATCTGGGGTCTAAAGTTTGTTAGTCAGTGGCTAAAGAATAGTGGTCTTGAGGTGTGGTTTTATCGATTGTGTCTCCGTTGTATGGGTTTGTGGTCTTTATGGTCTGGTTACTGGGTCTGTAGATCTGCTGTCTAGATGTAGTTGGTCAGAGTGATAAAGAGTCTTACGGACTTGAGGTTAGGTTTCTCGATTCGGGTCTAAAGGTTGTTAGTCAGTGGCTAAAGAATAGTGGTCTTGAGGTGTGGTTTTATCGATTGTGTCTCCGTTGTATGGGTTTGTGGTCTTTATGGTCTGCTTACTGGGTCTGTAGATCTGCTATCTAGAGGTAGTTGGTCAGAGTGATAAAGAGTCTTACGGACTTGAGGTTAGGTTTCTCGATCTGGGGTCTAAAAGTAGTTAGTCAGTGGCTAAAGAATAGGGGTCTTAAGGTGTGGTTTTATGGGTTGTGGCTCCGTTGTATGGGTTTGTGATCTTTATGGTCTGGTTACTGGGTCTCTAGAACTGTTGTCTAGAGGTAGTTGGTCAGAGTGATAAAGAGTCTTACGGATTTGAGCTTAGGTTTCTCGTTCTGGGGTCTAAAAGTTGTTAGTCAGTGGCTAAAGAATAGGGGTCTTGAGGTGTGGTTTTATGGATTGTGGCTCCGTTGTATGGGTTTGTGATCTTTATGGTCTGGTTACTGGGTCTCTAGAACTGTTGTCTAGAGGTAGTTGGTCAGAGTGATAAAGAGTCTTACGGACTTGAGGTTAGGTTTCTCGTTCTGGGGTCTAAAAGTTGTTAGTCAGTGGCTAAAGAATAGGGGTCTTGAGGTGTGTTTTTATGGATTGTGGCTCCGTTGTATGGCTTTGTGGTCTTCATGGTCTGGTCACTGGGTCTCTAGATCTGCTGTCTAGAGGTAGTTGGTCAGAGTGATAAAGAGACTTACGGACTTGAGGTTAGGTTTCTCGTTCTGGGGTCTAAAGGTTGTTAGTCAGTGGCTAAAGAATAGGGGTCTTGAGGTGTGGTTTTATGGATTGTGGCTCCGTTGTATGGGTTTGTGGTCTTTATGGTCTGGTTACTGGGTCTATAGATCTGCTGTCTAGAGGTAGTTGGTCATAGTGATAAAGAGTCTTACGGTCTTAGGTTTGGTTTCTCGTTCTGAGGTCCAAAGGTTGATAGTCAGTGGCTATAGAATAGGGGTCTTGAGGAGTGGTGTTATGGATTGTGGCTCCGTTGTATGGGGTTGTGATCTTTATGGTCTGGTTACTGGGTCTCTAGATATGCTGTCTAGAGGTAGTTGGTCCGAGAGATAAAGAGTCTTACGGACTTGAGGTTAGGTTTCTCGTTCTGGGCTCTAAAGGTTGTTAGTCAGTGGCTAAAAAATAGGGGTCTTGAGGTGTGGTTTTATGGATTGTGGCTCCGTTGTTGGGTTTGTGGTCTTTATGGTCTGGTTACTGGGTCTCTAGATCTGCTGTCTAGAGGTAGTTGGTCCGAGAGATAAAGAGTTTTACGGACTTGAGGTTAGGTTTCTCGTTCTGGGCTCTAAAGGTTGTTAGTCAGTGGCTAAAAAATAGGGGTCTTGAGGTGTGGTTTTATGGATTGTGGCTCCTTTGTTGGGTTTGTGGTCTTTATGGTCTGGTTACTGGGTCTCTAGATCTGCTGTCTAGAGGTAGTTGGTCAGAGTGATAAAGAGTCTTACGGACTTGAGGTTAGGTTTCTCGTTCTGGGCTCTAAAGGTTGTTAGTCAGTGGCTAAAAAATAGGGATCTTGAGGTGTGGTTTTATGGATTGTGGCTCCGTTGTATGGCTTTGTGGTCTTTATGGTCTGGTGACTGGGTCTCTAGATCTGCTGCCTAGAGGTAGTTGGTCAGAGTGATAAAGACTCTTACGGTCTTGAGGTTAGGTTTCTCGTTCTGGGCTCTAAAGGTTGTTAGTCAGTGGCTAAAATATAGGGATCTTGAGGTGTGGTTTTATGGATTGTGGCTCCGTTGTATGGGCTTGTGTTGTTGTCTTTATGGTCTGGTTAGTGGGTCTCTAGATCTGCTGTCTGGAGGTAGTTGATCAGAGTGATAAAGAGTCTTACGGACTTGAGGTTAGGTTTCTCGTACTGGGGTCTAAAGGTTTTTAGTCAGTGTGGTTTTATGGATTGTGGCTCCGTTGTATGGGTTTGTGGTCTTTATGGTCTAGTTACTGGGTCTCTAGATCTGCCGTCTAGAGGTAGTTGGTCAGAGTGATAAAGAGTCTTACGGACTTGAGGTTAGGTTTCTCGTTCTGGGGTCTAAAGGTTGTTAGTCAGCGGCTAAAGAATAGGAGTTTTGAGGTGTGGTTTTATGGATTGTAGCTCCGTTGTAGGGGCTTGTGGTCTTTATTGTCTGGTTACTGGGTCTCTAGATCTGCTGTCTAGAGGTAGTTGGTCAGAGTGATAAAGAGTCTTACGGACCTGAGGTTTGGTTTCTCGTTCTGGGGTCTAAAGGTTGTTAGTCAGTGGCTAAAGAATAGGGGTCTTGAGGTGTGGTTTTATGGATTGTGGTTCCATTGTATGGGTTTGCAGTCTTTATGGTTTAGTTACTGGGTATCTAGATCCGCTGTCTAGAGGTAGTTGGTCAGAGTGATAAAGAGTCTTACGGACTTGAGATTAGGTTTCTCGTTCTGGGGTCTAAAGGTTGTTAGTCAGTGGCTAAAGAATAGGGGTCTTGAGGTGCGGTTTTATGGACTGTGGTTCCATTGTATGGGTTTGTGGTCTTTATGGTCTAGTTACTGGGTCTCTAGATCCGCTGTCTAGAGGTAGTTGGTCAGAGTGACAAAGAGTCTTACGGACTTGAGGTTAGGTTTCTCGTTCTGGGGTCTAAAGGTTGTTAGTCAGTGGCTAAGGAATAGGGGTCTTGAGGTGCGGTTTTATGGATTGTGGTTCCATTGTATGGGTTTGTGGTCTTTGTGGTCTAGTTACTGGGTCTCTAGATCCGCTGTCTAGAGGTAGTTGGTCAGAGTGATAAAGAGTCTTACGGACTTGAGGTTAGGTTTCTCGTTCTGGGGTCTAAAGGTTGTTAGTCAGTGGCTAAAGAATTGGAGTTTTGAGGTGTGGTTTTATGGATTGTGGCTCCGTTGTATGGGCTTGTGGTCTTTATGGTCTGGTTACTGGGTCTGTAGATCTGCTGTCTAGAGGTAGTTGGTCAGAGTGATAAAGAGTCTTACGGACTTGAGGTTAGGTTTCTCGTTCTGGGGTCTAAATGTTGTTAGTCAGTGGCTAAAGAATAGGGGTCTTGAGGTGTGGTTTTATGGATTGTGTCTCCGTTGTATGGGTTTGTGTTGTTGTCTTTATGGTCTGGTTACTGGGTCTCTAGATCTGCAGTCTAGAGGTAGCTGGTCAGAGTGATAAAGAGTCTTACGGACTTGAGTTTAGGTTTCTCGTTCTGGGGTCTAAAGGTTGTTAGTCAGTGGCTAAAGAATAGGGGTCTTGAGGTGTGGTTTTATGGATTGTGGCTTCGTTGTATGGGTTTGTGGTCTTTATGGTCTAGTTACTGGGTCTCTAGATCTGCTGTCTGGAGGTAGTTGGTCAGAGTGATAAAGAGTCTTACGGACTTGAGGTTTGGTTTCTCGTTCTGGGGTCTAAAGGTTGTTAGTCAGTGGCTAAAGAATAGTGGTCTTGAGGTGTGGTTTTATGGATTGTGGCTCCGTTGTATGGGTTTGTTGTCTTTATGGTCTGGTTATTGGGTCTCTAGATCTGCTGTCTATAGGTAGTTGGTCAGTGATAAAGAGTCTTACGGACTTGAGTTTAGGTTTCTCGTTCTGGGGTCTAAAGGTTGTTAGTCAGTGGCTAAAGAATAGGGGTCTTCAGGTGTGGTTTTATGGATTGTGGCTCCGTTGTATGGGTTTGTGGTCTTTATGGTCTGGTTATTGGGTCTCTAGATCTGCAGTCTAGAGGTAGTTGGTCAGAGTGATAAAGAGTCATACGGACTTGAGGTTAGGTTTCTCGTTCTGGGGTCTAAAGGTTGTTAGTCAGTGGCTAAAAAATAGGCGTCTTGAGGTGTGGTTTTATGGATTGTGGCTCCGTTGTATGGGTTTGTGGTCTTTATGGTCTGGTTACTGGGTCTCTAGATCTGCTGTCTGGAGGTAGTTGGTCAGAGTGATAAAGAGTCTTACGGACTTGAGGTTTGGTTTTTTCTTCTGGGGTCTAAAGGTTGTTAGTCAGTGGCTAAAGAATAGGGGTCTTGAGGTGTGGTTTTATGGATTGTGGCTCCGTTGTATGGGTTTGTGGTCTTTATGGTCTAGTTACTGGGTCTCTAGATCTGCTGTCTAGAGGTAGTTGGTCAGAGTGATAAAGAGTCTTACGGACTTGAGGTTTGGTTACTTGTTCTGGGGTCTAAAGGTTGTTAGTCAGTGGCTAAAGAATAGGGGTCTTGAGGTGTGGTTTTATGGATTGTGGCTCCGTTGTATGGGTTTGTGGTCTTTATGGTCTGGTTACTGGGTCTCTAGATCTGCTGTCTAGAGGTAGTTGTTCAGAGTGATAAAGAGTCTTACGGACTTGAGGTTAGGTTTCTCGTTCTGGGGTCTAAAGGTTGTTAGTCAGTGGCTAAAGAATAGGGGTCTTGAGGTGTGGTTTTATGGATTGTGGCTCCGTTGTATGGGTTTGTGGTCTTTATGGTCTGGTTACTGGGTCTGTAGATCTGCTGTCTAGATGTAGTTGGTCAGACTGATAAAGAGTCTTACGGACTTGAGGTTAGGTTTCTCGATCTGGGGTCTAAAAGTTGTTAGTCAGTGGCTAAAGAATAGGAGTTTTGAGGTGTGGTTTTATGGATTGTGTCTCCGTTGTATGGGTTTGTGGTCTTTATGGTCTGGTTACTGGGTCTGTAGATCTGCTGTCTAGAGGTAGTTGGTCAGAGTGATAAAGAGTCTTACGGACTTGAGGTTAGGTTTCTCGATCTGGGGTCTAAAAGTTGTTAGTCAGTGGCTAAAGAATAGGGGTCTTGAGGTGTGGTTTTATGGATTGTGGCTCCGTTGTATGGGTTTGTGGTCTTTATGGTCTGGTTACTGGGTCTTTAGAACTGTTGTCTAGAGGTAGTTGTTCAGAGTAATAAAGAGTCTTACGGATTTGAGGTTAGGTTTCTCGTTCTGGGGTCTAAAAGTTGTTAGTCAGTGGCTAAAGAATAGGGGTCTTGAGGTGTGGTTTTATGGATTGTGGCTCCGTTGTATGGGTTTGTGATCTTTATGGTCTGGTTACTGGGTCTCTAGAACGGTTGTCTAGAGGTAGTTGGTCAGAGTGATAAAGAGTCTTACGGATTTGAGGTTAGGTTTCTCGATCTGGGGTCTAAAAGTTGTTAGTCAGTGGCTAAAGAATAGGGGTCTTGAGGTGTGGTTTTATGGATTGTGGCTCCGTTGTATGGCTTTGTGGTCTTCATGGTCTGGTTACTGGGTCTCTAGATATGCTGTCTAGAGGTAGTTGGTCAGAGTGATAAAGAGACTTACGGACTTGAGGTTTGGTTTCTCGTTCTGGGGTCTAAAGGTTGTTAGTCAGTGGCTAAAGAATAGGGGTCTTGAGGTGTGGTTTTATGGATTGTGGCTCCATTGTATGGTTTTGTGGTCTTTATGGTCTGGTTACTGGGTCTCTAGATCTACTGTCTAGAGGTAGTTGGTCAGAGTGATAAAGAGTCTTCCGGACTTGATGTTTGGTTTCTCGTTCTGGGGTCTACAGGTTGTTAGTCAGTGGCTAAAGAATAGGGGTCTTGAGGTGTGGTTTTATGGATTGTGGCTCCGTTGTATGGGTTTGTGGTCTTTATGGTCTGGTTACTGGGTCTCTAGATCTGCTGTCTAGAGGTAGTTGGTCAGAGTGATAAAGAGTCTTACGGATTTGAGGTTAGGTTTCTCGTTATGGGGTCTAAAGGTTCTTAGTCAGTGGCTAAAGAATAGGGGTCTTGAGGTGTGGTTTTATGGATTGTGGCTCCATTGTATGGTTTTGTGGTCTTTATGGTCTGGTTACTGGGTCTCTAGATCTGCTGTCTAGAGGTAGTTGTTCAGAGTGATAAAGAGTCTTCCGGACTTGATGTTTGGTTTCTCGTTCTGGGGTCTAAAGGTTCTTAGTCAGTGGCTAAAGAATAGGGGTCTTGAGGTGTGGTTTTATGGATTGTGGCTCCGTTATATGGGTTTGTGATCTTTATGGTCTGGTTAGTTGGTCTCTAGATCTGCTGTCTAGAGGTAGTTGGTCAGAGTGATAAAGAATCTTACGGACTTAGGTTAGGTTTCTCGTTCTGGGGTCTAAAGGTTATTAGTCAGTGGCTAAAGAATAGGGGTCTTGAGGTGTGGTTTTATGGATTGTGGCTCCGTTGTATGGGTTTGTGGTCTTTATGGTCTGGTTACTGGGTCTATAGATCTGCTGTCTAGAGGTAGTTGGTCATAGTGATAAAGAGTCTTACGGACTTAGGTTTGGTTTCTCGTTCTGGGGTCCAAAGGTTGATAGTCAGTGGCTATAGAATAGGGGTCTTGAGGAGTGGTTTTATGGATTGTGGCTCCGTTGTATGGGTTTGTGATCTTTATGGTCTGGTTACTGGGTCTCTAGATCTGCTGCCTAGAGGTAGTTGGCAGAGTGATAAAGAGTCTTACGGACTTGAGGTTAGGTTTCGCGTTCTGGGTTCCAAAGGTTGATAGTCAGTGGCTAAAGAACAGCGGTCTTGAGGTGTGGTTTTAAGGATTGTGGCTCCGTTGTATGGCTTTGTGGTCTTTATGGTCTGGTTACTGGGTCTCTAGATCTGCTGTCTAGAGGTAGTTGGTCAGAGTGATAAATAGTCTTACGCACTTGAGGATAGGTTTCTCGTTCTGGGCTCTAAAGGTGGTTAGTCAGTGGCTAAAGAATAGGGGTCGTGAGGTGTGGTTTTATGGATTGTGGCGTCTTGTATGGCTTTGTGGTCTTTATGGTCTAGTTACTGGGTCTCTAGATCTGCTGTCTAGAGGTAGTTGGTCAGAGTGATAATGAGCCTTACGGACTTGAGGTTAGTTTTCTCGTTCTGGGGTCTAAAGGTTGTTAGTCAGTGGCTAAGGTATAGGGATCTTGAGGTGTGGTTTTATGGATTGTGGCACAGTTGTATGGGTTTGTGGTCTTTATGGTCTGGTTACTGGGTCTCTAGATCTGCTCTCTGGAGGTAGTTGGTCAGAGTGATAAAGAGTCTTACGGACTTGAGGTTAGGTTTCTCGTTCTGGAGTCTAAAGGTTGTTAGTCAGTGGCTAAAGAATAGTGGTCTTGAGGTGTGGTTTTATGGATTGTCGCTCCGTTGTATGGGTTTGTGGTCTTTATGGTCTAGTTACTGGGTCTCTAGATCTGCTGTCTAGAGGTAGTTGGTCAGAGTGATAAAGAGTCTTACGGACTTGAGGTTAGGTTTCTCGTTCTGGGGTCTAAAGGTTGTTAGTCAGTGGCTAAAGAATAGGGGTCTTGAGGTTTGGTATTATGGATTGTGGCTCCGTTGTATGGGTTTGTGGTCTTTATGGTCTGGTTACTGGGTCTCTAGATCTGCTGCCTAGAGGTAGTTGGTCAGAGTGATAAAGAGGCTTACGGATTTGAGGTTAGGTTTCTCGTTCTGGGGTCTAAAGGTTGTTAGTCAGTGGCTGAAGAATAGGGGTCTTGAGGTGTGGTTTTATGAATTGTGGCTCCGTTGTATGGGTTTGTGGTCTTTATGATCTGGTTACTGGGTCTCTAGATCTGCTGTCTAGAGGTAGTTGGTCAGAGTGATAAAAGTTCTTACGGACTTGAGGTTAGGTTTCTCGTTCTGGGGTCTAAAGGTTGTTAGTCAGTGGCTAAAGAATAGGGGTCTTGAGGTGTGGTTTTATGGATTGTGGCTCCGTTGTATGGGTTTGTGGTCTTTATGGTCTGGTTACTGGGTCTCTAGATCTGCTGTCTAGAGGTAGTTGGTCAGAGTGATAATGAGCCTTACGGACTTGAGGTTAGGTTTCTCGTTCTGGGGTCTAAATGTTGTTAGTCAGTGGCTAAAGAATAGGGGTCTTGAGGTTTGGTTTTATGGATTGTGGCCTCTTGTATGGCTTTGTGGTCTTTATGGTCTAGTTACTGGGTCTCTAGATCTGCTGTCTAGAGGTAGTTGGTCAGAGTGATAATGAGCCTTACGGACTTGAGGTTAGGTTTCTCGTTCTGGGGTCTAAATGTTGTTAGTCAGTGGCTAAAGAATAGGGGTCTTGAGGTTTGGTTTTATGGATTGTGGCTCCGTTGTATGGGTTTGTGGTCTTTATGGTCTTGTTACTGGCTCTCTAGATCTGCTCTCTAGAGGTAGTTGGTCAGAGTGCTAAAGGGTCTTACGGATTTGAGGTCTGGTTTCTCGTTGTGGGGTCTAAAGGTTGTTAGTCAGTGGCTAAAGAATAGGGGTCTTGAGGTGTGGTTTTATGGATTGTGGCTCCGTTGTATGGGTCTGTGGTCTTTATGGTCTAGTTACTGGGTCTCTAGATCTGCTGTCTAGAGGTAGTTGGTCAGAGTGATAAAGAGTCTTACGGACTTGAGTTTAGGTTTCTCGTTCTGGGGTCTAAAAGTTGTTAGTCAGTGGCTAAAGAATAGGGGTCTTGAGGTGTGGTTTTATGGATTGTGGCTCCGTTGTATGGGTTTGTCTCATTATGGTCTTGTTACTGGCTCTCTAGATCTGCTGTCTAGAGGTAGTTGGTCAGAGTGCTAAAAGTTCTTACGGACTTGAGGTTAGGTTTCTCGTTCTGAGGTCTAAAGGTTGTTAGTCAGTGGCTAAAGAATAGGGGTCTTGAGGTGTGGTTTTATGGATTGGGGCTCCGTTGTATGGGTTTGTGGTCTTTATGGTCTGGTTACAGGGTCTCTAGATCTGCTGTCTAGAGGTAGTTGGTCAGAGTGCTAAAGAGTCTTACGGACTTGAGGTTAGCTTTCTCGTTCTGGGGTCTAAATGTTGTTAGTCAGTGGCTAAAGAATAGGGGTCTTGATGTGTGGTTTTATGGATTGTGCCTCCGTTGTATGGGTTTGTGGTCTTTATGGTCTGGTTACTGGGTCTCTAGATCTGCATTCGAAGGGTAGTTGGTCAGAGTGATAAAGAGTCTTACGGACTTGAGGTTAGGTTTCTCGTTCTGGGGTCCAAAGGTTGATAGTCAGTGGCTAAAGAATAGGGGTCTTGAGGTGTGGTTTTATGGATTGTAACTCCGTTGTATGGGTTTGTGGTCTTTATGGTCTGGTTACTGGGTCTATAGATCTGCTGTCTAGAGGTAGTTGGTCAGAGTGATAAAGAGTCTTACAGACTTGAGGTTAGGTTTCTCGTTCTGGGCTCTAAAGGTTGTTAGTCAGTGGCTAAAGAATAGGGGTCTTGAGGTGTGGTTTTATGGATTGGGGCTCCGTTGTATGGGTTTGTGGTCTTTATGGTCTGGTTACTGGGTCTATAGATCTGCTGTCTAGAGGTAGTTGGTCAGAGTGATAAAAGTTCTTACGGACTTGAGGTTAGGTTTCTCGTTCTGGGGTCTGGAGATTGTTAGTCAGTGGCTAAAGAATAGGGGTCTTGAGGTGTGGTTTTATGGATTGGGGCTCCGTTGTATGGGTTTGTGGTCTTTATGGTCTGGTTACTGGGTCTCTAGATCTGCTGTCTAGAGGTAGTTGGTCAGAGTGATAAAGAGTCTTACGGACTTGAGTTTAGGTTTCGCGTTCTGGGGTCTAAATGTTGTAAGTCAGTGGCTAAAGAATAGGGGTCCTGAGGTGTGGTATTTGGGATTGTGGCTCCGTTGTATGGGTTTGTGGTGTTTATGGTCTAGTTACTGGGTCTCTAGATCTGCTGCCTAGAGGTAGTTGGTCAGAGTGCTAAAGAGTCTTACGGACTTGAGGTTAGGTTTCTCGTTCTGGGGTATAAAGTTTGTTAGTCAGTGGCTAAAAAATAGGGTTCTTGAGGTGTGGTTTTATGGATTGTGGCTCCGTTGTATGGGTTTGTGGTCTTTATGGTCTTGTTACTGGCTCTCTAGATCTGCTCTCTAGAGGTAGTTGGTCAGAGTGCTAAAGGGTCTTACGGATTTGAGCTTAGGTTTCTCGTTCTGGGGTCTAAAGGTTGTTAGTCAGTGGCTAAAGAATAGGGGTCTTGAGGTGTGGTTTTATGGATTGTGGCTCCGTTGTATGGGTTTGTGGTCTTTCTGGTCTAGTTACTGGGTCTCTAGATCTGCTGTCTAGAGGTAGTTGGTCAGAGTGATAAAGAGTCTTACGGACTTGAGTTTAGGTTTCTCGTTCTGGGGTCTAAAGGTTGTTAGTCAGTGGCTAAAGAATAGGGGTCTTGAGGTGTGGTTTTATGGATTGTGGCTCCGTTGTATGGGTTTGTGGTCATTATGGTCTTGTTACTGGCTCTCTAGATCTGCTGTCTAGAGGTAGTTGGTCAGAGTGCTAAAAGTTCTTACGGACTTGAGGTTAGGTTTCTCGTTCTGGGGTCTAAAGGTTGTTAGTCAGTGGCTAAAGAATAGGGGTCTTGAGGTGTGGTTTTATGGATTGGGGCTCCGTTGTATGGGTTTGTGGTCTTTATGGTCTGGTTACTGGGTCTCTAGATCTGCTGTCTAGAGGTAGTTGGTCAGAGTGCTAAAGAGTCTTACGGACTTGAGGTTAGCTTTCTCGTTCTGGGGTCTAAATGTTGTTAGTCAGTGGCTAAAGAATAGGGGTCTTGAGGTGCGGTTTTATGGATTGTGGCTCCGTTGTATGGGTTTGTGGTCTTTATGGTCTGGTTACTGGGTCTCTAGATCTGCTGTCTAGAGGTAGTTGGTCAGAGTGATAAAGAGTCTTACGGACTTGAGGTTAGGTTTCTGGTTCTGGGGTCTAAAGGTTGATAGTCAGTGGCTAAAGAATAGGGGTCTTGAGGTGTGGTTTTATGGATTGTAACTCCGTTGTATGGCTTTGTGGTCTTTATGGTCTGGTTACTGGGTCTCTAGATCTGCTGTCTAGAGGTAGTTGGTTAGAGTGATAAAGAGTCTTACGGACTTGAGGTTAGGTTTCTGGTTCTGGGGTCTAAAGGTTGAAGGTCTATTGGATAGATCGTATGGATTCGAGGTTAGGTCTCTTACTCTAGGGCTAAATGCTCTTGGTATTGTGGTGTGGTCTTAGATTTGCGTTCAGTAGGTTCACTTGTAGCCAGTAAAGGCTGCGAACATTGAACATGTCCGGAGGTATAAAGTTGAATAGCATATATGTACTTGAAAAGTTAACATAAAACACATATTACAGTATACAGACAATATAAACAACAGCATGGAAAACAAAGGAGGGATAATTATATAATGACACAAAATCAGCTTTCACCTGGTTTATGCCAGTACGTCTCAACCTTTTAGCAATGGATACCATTCTTGATATTTCATAAATACATATGCATTAAAATTACGTTTCAACGTGCATCAAAGATTTATTGGTAATGATTTGTCATTGTAACACTTAGATACTACTTACAGAAGCATTATCAGGATAATTTGTCATTCAGATAATTTTTGTACAGAATAAAAAGGGTTTTTGCAAAGATTCTCTCTAACAGCATTTTTCAAAGCAACGAAATTATAATTTTTTTCTTTAAGATCAATAGGAAGTGCGCCAAATATTTTGATAGTTTCCTAATGAACACCTTTCTGGAAGCAAGAAAGTTTAGCACTGGGATAATGGATATAATAATTTTGTGTTGTGTTTATTCTATGAATTACATTATTTGTTATAAATGAGGCCTGATTGCATACAAAGAATTTTAGGATCGAGAATATATACATGCAAGGAAGCGTTAATATTATCACGCAAACGGCGAACTCGCGTTGCCGATCAATAATGCGGACTGGCGGAGGCGGAGAGACGCAGGGGTGGCCCCTCCTCCTACCGCGCGAAGGTGCACGAAGTTTCGAGAATATTTTCCCCCTCCATAACGGAAGATTCGAGAGGCTTCGGGCGATCGATACAAGCGAGGCGACAGTTAGTTGAGTGTGTGATTGTGAGCCGGGCAGTCGAGTTTAGTAAGTCGTGGCGGGCGGACGTTTAGTTGAGTTGAGCGGGTCGCGGCGGGCAGACGTGTAGTCGCGCTGAGCGTACGTGTAAAGACGAACTGGCAAGATTGTAATTGTGTACAATGTAATTGTAATTAGAGTAAGGTGGAAATAAAGAACATTTTGAGTGGTGTAATTGAACTGTTTTTAATTTCACGAGCCCACCAAAGTTACAACTGGTGTCAGGAAGCGGGACGATAACATCACCGAACATTACGGCCATGGAATTGGCATTGGAAATGCTTTTAGCAAAGATGAACGAGTTAACAACAAAAACAGAAGCGCAAATAACAACACCACCGAGAAGATGGAAGCGGCAAACAACAACTTGGCCACGACAATGACCGCCAAGATGGCCGAAATGACCACAGAAATGAGGGCAGCGAACGACAGCCTGGCCACGGAGATGAATGCGGCAAACGAGGCCCTTGCCGTGAAGTTTGAAAAACAGTTGGCCGGCGTGAGGGAAAACGTGACGGAGCTGGGCAAGCGGATGGGCCAAGTGGACAAGCGCGTCGAGGACCTGGTGAGCCGCGTTGACGACCTGGAGGGAAAGGCCGACAGCAGCGTCAAGTCCCTGAACGCCATAGTAGAGGACGTCGTCGGCAGGAAACTGAAGGTTTGAAGGCCGACGCGCCGGGACGCGACACAATATCTGCGCGCATCAAACCGCCAAAATATGACGGCGCGTCAACATTTGAGGTCTTCCGCCGCCAGTTCGACACAGTGGCCAAGCACAACAGATGATCACCGGAGGAGGAGGCCACACAGCTAATAGCCAGCCTCCAGGGACGGGCCGCGGAAGTCCTAATCGCGGTGCAGACAATGGCGGCGCCCAAGGACATCTGGGAGGCCCTGGAGAATCGTTTCGGGAACCACCGCTTAGCCGCAGCGTACCGCAGCCAACTAAAGGCAAGGTCACGGCAGCCGGGGGAGACGCTGCAGGAGTTCGCCATAGCGATTGAGCAGCTGGCTAGCAAGGCCTTGGTTGACCTGCCACTGGAGTTCGTATCCCGGGAAGCCGCCTACAACTTTGTCGACGGGGTACGGGACACGGAGATTCGTCAGCGCCCAATGCTCGGCGATTATAAAACCATCCACGAGGCGCTGACAGCGGCATTAAGGATGGAGGCGGCCAAGGTAAGAGCTATCCCGACGTCGAGAACGAGGAGTGTCCGCTACGCCGGAGACAGAAGACCAGCTGAGGGACGCCGGCGAACACCTAGTGGCCTGTGTTGGGGGTGTGGATAGCCCGGGCACCTGCAGAGAGACTGCCCACACCAGGAAGAGCGGCCGGAAGAACGAGTAAGGCCCGGCGTGGAGAGGGGCACGTCGGCGCCATTACCACCATCCCCTCGAATGACAATCCGCGCCGTCAGCCGGAGGATGGATGACAACCTCATCGCGGACGGCTGGGTAAGAGGAAAGCCGTGCCGCGTGCTGGTGGACACTGGGGCAGCCGTGACCATCATCAGACCTGACTTGGCGAAGGGTTTGCCGACGAGGAATCCGAGCCGACCATACGAGCTTGTGACGGCATCGGGCGACACCGTGCCTGTGGAGAAGCAGGCCCTGCTGGAGCTGAACTTGGGACGGAGTGCCGTGTGTCTGTGGGTGTTCGTCGCGAAGGTGGCTGAGGAGGTGATTCTGGGACTAGATGCCCTCAGGAGCCACGAGGCGACGGTCGACGTCGGCAGGAAGGTCCTGTGGCTCAACGGAGAAGAGGTTATACTCCCTCAACCCGAAGAGTGCCTTGGAAACGGTAGGGTCATCTTGAACGAAGACGTGGTTGTCCCCGCGAGGAGCGAGGTGATGGTGACGGCGCGACCGGAAGGCCAGACAGCAGGTTTGGTTCAGAGGCTGCAGGAGTACGACTTCACTTCGGTACATCGCAGAGGGAGGAGTCACGGTAACGCGGACGCTATGTCCCGAAGACCTTGTCCAGATGAGTGCGGCCAATGCACAAGAGTGGAGGGGCAGGAGCGTGCCGCAGCAGTTCGAGTAGTCACGGCAATGCCTGCGGATGGCTGGGATGGCGCAGGCCGGAGGAGGGAGCAGCTGGCGGACGCAGACTTGGGGCCACCCTTGAGGGAAGTGTAGGCAGGGACGAGACCAACCTGGGCGGACATCGCACCGAGGAAAGATGCTGGTGGTACACCTGGACCGCCTGGCCCGCTACGATGGCGCTGTTCGGGACGACCAGCCTTGAGGAGGGAGCAGTGTCACGCAAACGGCGAACTCGCGTTGCCGATCAATAATGCGGACTGGCGGAGGCGGGGGCACGCCGGGGTGGCCCGTCCTCCTACCGCGCGAAGGAGCTCGAAGTTTCGAGAATGTTTTGCTGCTCCATAACGGAAGATTCGAGAGGCTTCGGGGCGATCGATACAAGCGAGGCGACAGTTAGTTGAGTGTGTGATTGTGAGCCGGGCAGTCGAGTTTAGTAAGTCGCGGCGGGCGGACGTTTAGTTGAGTTGAGCGGGTCGCGGCTGGCTGACGTGTAGTCGCGCTGAGCGTACGTGTAAAGACGAACTGGCAAGATTGTAATTGTGTACAATGTAATTGTAATTAGAGTAAGGTGGAAATAAAGAACATTTTGAGTGGTGTAATTGAACTTTTTTTAAATTTCACGAACCCACCAAAGTCACAATATCCTCAATCTTCTAAAAAGATCCTTACAGGGGCATCTGTTGTGGGTGTTAGTAATTATTCTTATAAGCTTCTTTTGGTCTTATGGTATAGGGCTGAAAGCTGTGAAGTCTTGTAGCTAGATCTTGAGGTCTTGAGACCTTGATTAATGCATACAAATTGCGCTTATACTTACCAAATAAAATAAAATGAATTACTGTTTGACTGTTGTAATTATAATAATGTAATATTGTTTATATATTTTGCAGTAGATTTAGGTCTTTAAAATGATACGTAAAATATATTTTTCATTCGCAGAGAGTTACAAGCATAAACACACAGACGTACACACGCCTTTGTTTACCTTGCCACATAACTAAAGTTGGGGCAGATATAAGATCTGTGGACCTGGGCTCATTTGAACATAATTTCCTTGAAGGACGTAAATTAAAAAAAAAAACCTGATTCTTAAAAATTGTACGTCACTCAAAATATACGTAATTTTTTAATTAATCTTTTGCACAGAGATCGAACCATGGCCTACTCGATCCAATGTATTTCTTTGCCTAGGATATTTGAAGTTGCTGATTCTGTGTGACTGTGTGCCGGATATTGATGGTCTGAGACAATGTGTAACAACACATCAGGAATTAACAAATGTACTATAGCAGACTTACAACATACATCGACATAGGACAAAGTCACTTCAGTTTTATCTCGTAACATACCAACAAACGATGTTCAGACAGATATTCATATGAACTTTACTATTCACATGTTGGTAGTACGTCCCTGAAATATTTTACACTGGGATACACTCTGTATCAAAGTCTCTTCTTTGTACTAGCCAGGGATTCTGTACAGAGATCAACTTCGAGATGAATTACTAATAGTCCTTCGTTTGTTTTTCTCCTTCTCTACATCCGGGTCGTCGTATATCTTCAGATCCTTGACGTAATACCAGACTCCGACGTCTAGAAGAGTTCCTACCAGTACCAACGCTGTAAGAACAAAAAGCACGTAAAGAACTTATGTAAGTCAAAAATGATATTTACTTATTTACATTAATTATAGTACTTCATTCAAAAATTAACTTCACACCAAAAAAACACATTTTCAAGAAATTTCTCCACAAACTTCCCTATAAATGGGCAAATTCTTTAAAAGTAGGTTATCTCAAAAAGCTACTAGGCACCCTTATCAAAAGACTAGTGGCGAAGCGTGATTTACAAAGCAAGAGAAGTCTCAACTGATAACTCTAAGCTCTATGTACTCTGTACTCATTTGAACATCATTTCATTCTTCGTCCGACATGACTTAACGTTGGAGGTTCTCTCTTATCCTGAAAGATGAATGTCTGGTAACTCTAAGCTCTATGTACCCTGTACTCATTTGAACATCATTTCATTCATCGTCCGATATGACTTAACGTTGGGGGTTTTCTCTTATCCTGAAAGATGAATGTCTGGTAACTCTAAGCTCTATGTACCCTGTACTCATTTGAACATCATTTCATTCATCGTCCGATATGACTTAATGATGGAGGTTTTCTCTTATCCTGAAAGATGAATGTCTGGTACCTCTAAGCTCTATGTACCCTGTACTCATTTGAACATCATTTCATTCATCGTCCGATATGACTTAACGTTGGCGGTTTTCTCTTATCCTGAAAGATGAATGTCTGGTAACTCTAAGCTCTATGTACACTGTACTCATTTGAACATCATTTCATTCATCGTCCGATATGACTTAACGATGGAGGTTTTCCCTTATTCTGAAAGATGAATGTCTGGTAACTCTAAGCTCTATGTACCCTGTACTCATTTGAACATCATTTCATTCATCGTCCGATATGACTTAACGTTGGAGGTTCTCTCTTATCCTGAAAGATGAATGTCTGGTAACTCTAAGCTCTATGTACCCTGTACTCATTTGAACATCATTTCATTCATCGTCCGATATGACTTAACGATGGAGGTTTTCCCTTATTCTGAAAGATGAATGTCTGGTAACTATAAGCTCTATGTACCCTGTACTCATTTGAACATCATTTCATTCATCGTCCGATATGACTTAACGATGGAGGTTTTCCCTTATTCTGAAAGATGAATGTCTGGTAACTCTAAGCTCTATGTACCCTGTACTCATTTGAATTTGGATACAGTACACAAATGCCTGCACATTTATGAATATTCTTTCAGAGATAAACCATGTGCAATACCTTAGCAAATTTCTGCTCTACGGGTGATTAAATGTGTTGCCTTAGAAACCGTGAGCAGGCATACCAACCTGAGGCAGTAAGGTTGAGAAGATATCCTAGTTCTTGAGCATCATATAGCCAACAGTTTCCCGACTTGCCGCACGTCTGACCCCATACCATACACGCGGAATCTGCAATCATACATATATCAGAATAAATTTGTAGACTTTATAGTTAGAGATTGCCCTGCATAATGTTCTGGAGGGTGGAGCTCTTGTTTACGACCACAGAATGCATACATGGGTTATGGATTTGATGTTCTGTGTACGCAGTCAGTTTGTTAAAGGAAGAGCCTGACCAAAACAAAAGCCCATCAATCTCTCTGTGATTGTGGCACGTTGGCAGTCTGTTTATTGTTAATTGTACGTACTCTTCATTACTGCGCTTGTGGTACACGGGTATAAAGTTACACACCTCAGTTACCTCTGGACAGACTAAATTTACTAAGTATTTGGACTGTAAACGGTAAGATTTCAAACGACTTACCTAGAAGCATTCCGTAGAATATTGGAGCTGGTATGAAGGCGAAACTGGAGAGAAGCAACTCTGAAAGTCCAATAGACATGGATTTATCCTCTTTATCCACACATCTGCAAAACAATATTTGAATTAATACACGATATGTTTGATCTTGAATGTCGGGACAGTGCTGCCTTACCCATACTACCATACGAGAGTGTCGTGTTTTCATGCCAGGGTATGTGGCTACAGGAATGTCAACGTAACAAAAAGTTAGGGAACCATAGCTGAATGCTTTATCGAACACTCATATTAATCACGTAGTCAAAATTAATATCTATTATATATTTGAATATATAGAAGGAATGTGGTGAGGAGCACATTAAATGTCTGTTAAATTAAGCAGAAAGCTACAATCAACTGTTTACGAGGACCGGGCCCCACAGTAAAAAAGTTGTCCTTATTTCTCACATAATCTACTGAAAGGCTATTCTTTGAAAATTAGTTAGCTGCGTAACAGAACACATTTTAAAGGATTTTCTATACCTCTCATACAATACCATCTTCCACCGTAAATAATCTATCTGATCCAGTTCTACCTTACATAACAGGACATTTAATGTCATCAAGGAAGATATGTCACTCACCTACCATCCCATACATGCATGTGTCCTCCAAGTAAACGTCCTAGGCCCACTGCTATTCCTAATCTTCCTCAAACCTTGACAATTCTCCAAGGCTGCTCGCCCTGCCAGTTCGCCGATGACACTGCAGTAACTACTGCCTCAGTAAGACATACAGTTGCAGTCAGGAGGTTGCAGAACTACGCTGAACAAATAACAACTTGGTGGTGAAACCTTAGTCCTACACTGACCAAACGAAAGGAGGAGGATGTCACAATCTGAGAATTACAGGAGGCCTTGTGAACCGTTATACGAAGGTAAAATATCTTGGAATAATTCTGGATCACAAGTCAACTTGGAAGCCACACATAGCTCATCGTTACAACAAACTCTCTCGTAGGATGGCACTGCTATACCCATTGTACCACAGAAACTCAGAAATGTCACTCTGCAACAAAGTCCTCTATACAAGTAGAGGGAAGGACCTCATTTGGCAAAGAAAAGAATCTTGTTTCTTCACGAAAATGCTCCGGCCAATCTTTCAGTCACTGTAATGAGGAGCAACTAGCTATCTCCCTTCTAGCACCAACCTAAGTTTTCCCCCGATACCTCCCCGTCAGAGCTAGTTAAGCCCTATACCCCTCCTCGGGCTGCTCGCCTCTGCTGCTATTACACAAAGACAAATGAGGACGTACCTGAACTGTATGATCGTGTTGCCAGTTCTTCCTGAAGCCGAGAGGAAGCTGATGGTACACTGTATAACCAGAAATATTGCAAAAGTTGTAGTGCAATCAACTGGGCATGCGCCGTCTTTAGTCCATCCTGAACCGTCATCAATACAGCTACAGTTTCCAAACATCTGACAACAACACACTTGATCCGTTAATACAGATAAAATAAACTCTTAAATAGTTGTACACTACTGACAGAAACTGGACTCACTTTGGTGCCGTTGAGGAGCTCCATGGTGGTACAGCCGGCGTGACAAGGGGAATAGAACGTGGTGCTACCATCTGACGAGCAAATTGGGGAGTACTTCACCATCGGTCCGCAATCACAGTCGGCATTGCAGCTAGCTATCAGATCCCAACTGAAACAAAACAACATCGCGGGCGATCAAATAGTACATCTTTTGCTGCTGGCGTAACGAGAGCTTAACAATCTACCTTATGCACAGAACCTTACACATACATAGCTTACGCGTGTTGCAGAGCCATTATCCCTCTTACGGGGCTCCGATATCCAACAAACTGTGGAGATGTGTACGTAGCAGTGAATGAGTATATTCTATTGAGCGGATCTATTGTTTTGTCACGTTTTGCGGTTTGGTACGAGTACAGTATATTGTAAGGCTGTCATGCCTTCTTTAAAATCAAAATTTGGGAGTGCTGCTTAGCCAAACCGGGGAAGTTATTGCTTACGTTACTCAGTACTGTGACTTTGTGGGTTCGTAGAATTAAAAGTCCGAGTTACAGAAACTCAAAGCGTTCTTTATTTGCTTAGAAATACACTTTATACACCAGCAGAATTACGTAACATACACGTAAGTAGTTTCTTCTCTCCCCACCCCATCTCTCCTCGGCACGTCATTAGCGATGCGCATGGGCTTAGGCGTGGCTTTAACGCTATCCCTCTCCCTCACTCCCCGCTTCTCTCTCTCACCATGCAATAGGCGCCTCGCGACAGTACCTAACATTTTTATTTTTTTATTCATGGTATTTTTGTTTACATTAACAGTATTTTTAACGTAGATAATTAATTATTACTTTCTGTAGGTATTTTTCCCCTTTCTTAAATAAACTAATTGTCATTATCTCGGTTTTGCTGTATAATTCCTTGTCACTACATAAAGCATCTCTACACAGTAGAAGGGGCAGGAGTTAGCACGTGGCCTTCAAGAGATCGAAGAAACCCGATTTTTTCCGAGTGATGCCGAAGTTCTGAGCATCTCTTTCTGGCAAGCTTTCATTACGCTACTCATACCAAGTTATATAGTGTCCCACAGTACATTTTCTGACTACAGTACGGCCGCTGTATCTCCGGCTCTGACGTGGAGGGGGAAGGTTAATAGTGGCAACATACAGTAATGAGCAATTGAGAACATATCCTCAAAATTATCTTTAGAATGAATGCGTAGGGTTATATCAGCTTTAAAGCATTGAAATCCAACTTGCAATTTCATTATCACGCAAGATATTTATGACAACGCCAATCTATTCGGATATTTCGTTCACACCTTTCACACACACTAACTGCTTCTGTTGGTAGTACTGGGAGTCTCACATCCGGTGTCATGATCAAGAAGTTAAAACTGTCGCTGCTAGGTGTGGCTTGCGTATCCAACACCGTGTTGCCAGTTTAATTTTGTTTGAACCACGTGGCTTTAGTTGCTTGCGCTGGTGAAGTTTCTTTTCTATTTTGTGCGTGCGTGAATTCCGATTTTTAATGTTTCTAAGTCCTATTATTATCGCTATTATAATAATATGGCTACTGGTTCGTGAAATATGCAAATACGTGAAATATTTACAACACGAATGTTCCTCTGCTTGAAATTCCCGCTAAAGAACTGGCAACAGCCCGCTTCCCCCTCTCCAGAAATGTCAGAGCTGGAGTAAGGGCGGCCAAACTGTAAGGCTTCAATATCTCATAAACCTGATAGGCAAATGTTTTGTTACCTCTGGTCGGCTGCGCGGCTGCCGTGCAGGTCATCGACGCCGCAGTTAAGAAAGATGAAGGAGAAGCGTCCCGCGGCATCCAAGATCTCCGCTAACACGTTCCATCCGGCGAGATAACGAGCACGGGGTTTGAACACGGATATCACAGTTCCAGAAGCCAGAATACCAAGAGCGGTGAAGATTAGACCAATCGTACCTACAGACAAAACATACTCCAACTTACATACTTCTTAAACAATTACTTAATATTTAGTTTTACTGCTACATCGAGGAATTATTGTAAACAATACAATTATTGTTGTAAGATTTCACTGCAAATAAGGTTTTACTATAATGTGTACTCACATGACTTCCCCTTTGTGCAGATTGCTCCAGCACTTGTGATTGTTACACTCCCCGCTTGGCGCGGTCTTTTCCTGGGAGTTGGTTCAAGTTCAGTTTCTGAGCGCCGAAGTTTCTCGGCCTTTTCTTTTCTGGTTGGACTGTTTCGAGTGGGTATTAAGTACGTTGGGGGTGGGTTTTCACTACGCCTTTGAGTTTTCATGTAAATTGCGTCCGTTAGGGTCTTAACTGATCGTGATATTGTTGCGCTTTCATTATTTTATTAACTTAACTCCCAGGGCTAGAGGTTGTTTATCCTATTCCTTCCCCCTTTCAATGAATTGAGGTTTATTAGCCTCACAAAAACGCAAGAACGGCTTAACCGATTCTCATTTTGGTTTTGAAATATTTGTATAAGTCCAAGGAAGGTTTAAAAGTCGAGAAGAAAACCTGAAGTGATAATGAACCGGGTTATTAACTAAATATAAAAGTAGACACGTAAATTTTTACGGTACACCTTTTGTTTTCGACAAACAAAAGCATTACAAAGTACTAAGATATTCCACTCCTTGCCAAAGTCTTCAAAGATATTTCACTTACCATATTTTATTAAATAACGTTTTTCTTTTGTTATCAGGACTGAAATTCTTTTATGCAGCATGATGATACACCTTTCAAGATTAGACACAAAATTAATTTTTGAAGGCACTATAACGCTATTGACCACAGACAATTGTCAAATATTCGCGAATTCTTGGACACCTTATTTATAATTCGTGTTTGTGAATTGAATTGACACAACATTAATTGAATTGGTTTGTGACTTTGCTAACTTTTATTTAGCTAAGTTTTAAGTTTTATTGTACTTTTTATTATGCAATAGAAGATGACCTGACTTAGGTCGTAGAAGTCAGTCAAATATACGACGAGCTACGTCACGTGCTGACCGCACTAATGAGCAGCGAGACGCAGTGATGCTAATACAGGGGAAGACAGGTAGTGGCGTTGTGACTTCAGCTCCGTCAGCTCTAACCGCCAAATATGTCCACGAGAGAAGGCAGGTTAGCGCGTGATGTCACCGCGCTGAATTCTGCTGCCCAAGAGGAAGGAAATAGTTTGATGTGTGGGGGTTCCGACAGCGTAGGAAAGACAGGAAATGTATCGGGTATTAATAACGTGTACAACTTACATCCTGGCTGCTGTAATATTAATGCTGACAGGTCACAGGTTATAAACAATTGCATTTTGGCTCTGTGCTTCAACTCGAATTTATCTTAAGAACAGGCATGTTATAAAGTAAATAGAATAAAACATCTAGTAATTTTCTCTGCAAATTAGAGGAGACGCATTCAGAACAAACTTGCGTGGACATTTTCCGACACTTTCTGTTTCGTTTTTCTTTAACTAGTTTGTCAATGTCAGGACGTAATGTCTGGGAAATCTGTAATCGAGGGCTGCATGTTAGATTGTGATACGACAAGGTACTTCGGGGTTTGGACTTAGCTAATTTCATAACATATGTCGAGCCAAACATACACAATGTCCGTGAGGCAAGTGAATAGAACCTCGGAAATCTGGTTTGTGGGACATTCTTGTAATAATCAGCCAAGTGTTTCTTGTGTGTATATTTGTTCTACAATAAATCGTCACTTTGTAAATTTAACAGTTCCATTAGGTACGTGGCAGCTACATTGTTGTCATCGATTGCGCTAGACTGACTGAGCCCCTCGATTCTGTACTCACAGCCCCATTTATATAGGCAACTTGGTACTACACCGCTCCTGCCTGACGTCACACACACATGCATTTTTTGTTGTTGTAATTTTACGTCCTCCAACGTTAAGTCATATTAGACGGTGAATGAATCGGGTGAAATGATGCTCAAATGTGTACAGGGTCCATGGAGCTCAGAGTTACCCGACATTCGTCTTTCAGGATAACGGAAAACTGCGGAAAAAACCTTATCCAGGTTACTCACCCTGACCGAGATTCGAACTCGGGGCCTCTTGAACGTGAGGCAGACATGCTTCCATCTACGCTACCGAGGCGGGCACACACACATGCAGGTCACGCTCCCAGGTTAAATACGTCACAACTTTCAAAGCTGTTTTCCTCTGCTAATAGTTGGTATGTCAGAATTGTGTTCTAGAGTGTCTGTTTCTTCCGGGGAAGTTGTTTTTGTACAAATCAGTTGACACAGTTATAAACCAGGATGACGTAGTTAACTATCCCACAAAGTTTTTAAATTCATAAGAATTGTCTGTACTCCCACCTCACAATTTAAAACTAAAAGTAGTGTCACTTGTGATCTTGCTGTGTAATGTTAACCAGCCACGACTGTGCAATGGAACGAGACTAACTGTGGAAAAGCTAATGAATAACAACAATCATCAAGGGAAAGTACAAAAGAGAGGATAACTTGATCCCACGTATTCCGATGATTCCAGCGGATTTACCTTTTGATTTTAAGCCTCTACAACTTCCCGTGCGTTTGTAAATAAATCGCAAGGCCAGTCGTTGGAAGTTTGCGGAATCAACTTGGAGTTTCTCTGTTTCTCTCATGGACAATTAATTATACGTCACGTGTTCTTATATATTTACGTACCTCAAAAGAGACAAAAGTATTGTTTATCAGAAAGCTTTGAATTAATTAACTTAATTGTAACTGTGTTATATTTAAACTTCACCCCAATTACAGAATAAATAAGTAATTAATCCGAATTTGTTTTATTTATATAGTAAGTTTAGACAACTTTTATTGGCGCTACGAAGTTCGCCGGGTCAGCTAGTTGTACTGTAAATAACTAATCCGAAAATGTTTTGGACTTAAGATAGTGTATTATTGTGTAAATTAAATGAAACAATGGAAGACAGTACCTTGGATGAAGTTAGCAGTGGAGGCAGATCGTCTGAACTGTGTCTCTATGTACTTTGGCATGAACGTCCAGTAACCCATTAATGCGAACATGAAGCACACAGACGAAAACGAGTTGAATAACAGAACTTTATTTCTGAGTAGGCGTTGCATCACCATTTTAAAATCTGAAAATAAATACAAAACGTAGGATCAGTGCAGGAAAATCTTTTTCGAAAACCATATTGGTCACGTAGATATGAACGTTTTTACCTTATATTGAAGCCTGGACATTCTAGATTATGTTAAAACACGTATATACACTTGTATATTCATAGATTTATATATCTCACATATGATAAACAGATTTCTTGGTACCGTTCTCCATTTTTCTAGGCTCATTAGAACATTATTTCGCCCATTTCATTCATCGCTCAATATGGCATAACCTTGGAGAACGTCTTGCCTTAATCCGCATATCCCGCTGTTGTAGCGGTATTTGTTTTTGCTCGTTGGCAGCACTGATTAACTAACCGTCATAACAACAAGGACTATAGATGTAAGAAAGTCTGTATTTGCTTATTGTACATGTTCCTGGAGCAATTTCAATGCACATTCGTTATAAATCTATCTTAAAGAAACTTAAAAAATAATAAAATGCCAGAAATGGAGTAATTACATATCTCGTTTCTGTAAAAGAAGCTCGATTTGTCACTTAGACTGAAGAAACAATCGTATTACACAGTCAGCTGTTTCGTGCTTACGTTATATATCAAGAAGGAAAATTCATATATCTACGAAATTTCAAATTATAGATGAATGGCAAGTTGGTAGAAGGCACACGAATTGACAGATTAGCGATATGAAAATCAGACGTAATGAGATTAGATTGACTATTGACTGCCAACGGAGAGAAAGAAAAGTTTGATTGGAAACGTTAAGGTTATGTATCCATGCATCGTACAGTTGCGAAAGCGAAGAGTCATTCAATACACAACCACAACATTATTAATTCCTTCTGAGACACAACGGAAATATTTATCATTAGAACAGGAAAAAGATCAAGAAATACCGAGCAACATGGTTCAGGACTAATATCTCTACTTGGTGCAACCTCCTGTGCCAACCAGGTGGGAGTTTGCTTTGTTTATCTTTCTTTCTCTCTTTCATTTTGCTTTCTTTTTAGTTTGTTTCCGTCGCTTAGGTAAATCCTGGATTGGATCTTCCGTACCACGATCTGTAGTTTCACTTTATGTGTAAAACAACAATAAGAACAGAAGGAGATGAGAAAAGCAAATACTGTGCCATCTATTCATAAAGACACTAATTACATTGGGTGGTATTCTGATACCATCTTCCCGTCGCGCACAAACTCTCAGGTACAGTTGCTAGTGTGTTCAGTGCCAGAATTGATAAAAACCTAACGTTACATAACCTACAGTCATTGAGTTGTTTCCCTTCTTTAACGTTACAAATGAAAACATCGCTGTCTGCATTAGGTCTTGTTTATGACGAAACAATTGAATGGAGCCTCTATATATACATCTACTCCGTAAGAAATGTTAAATATAAAGTTTATGTAACAAATTCTGATAAGCTAGGCCAATCCAATGTCTGTTTTACAACATTTTGCCTGTCAAGTGTTACGTAATATGTTCGATTTAGACCAGGCTTATGTAGAAGCAAGGAATCATCGTGACGTATTGACATAGCAGAGACGTGGGAGAGTCAAATAAACTGATATTGCTGTTTGCTGTTACCTGAGAAAGACTTGGTAGTAGTAGTTGAAGGTGGCTCTCCCCTCAGTTTACTTCTTCTCGCAGCTCGAGGAAGCTTCCTGGGAAACAAGGCGAGAATCAGCGACAGTGCTGCCATAAGGACTCCTAGAGGTACCCAACCTGTAACAACACCATTAACTAAGTTACCATCTATTGCCCCTAGAAAGTTCTTGTATAAATTATTGCAGGTCCACACTTTCTAAAATATTTCCCAGTACATGTACAATCTAATGATGTTACAAGGTATTATGTAAAGTTTGTCTGCAATCGTTTTTATTGGGATTTAAATTGGGTAAATTGCAAAAAGGAAAGAATAGAATGGGGCCGTGAAAGGCAGAGGAAAATATATGAGCAAATGTCACGATAGAATAGATAATCAGGGGACGGGAGAAGTGGAAGAAGGAACATAAAAAAGTGCGGTTATGTCAATGGAGACTGAGTGAAGTGATGGTAATTAGATGTTGAAGTAAAGGTAAATAATGATCTGTGAAAGGTAAACATTTTACAAAAGTTAAAACGGCTGTACAAACTGTAGGAAGGGAAGAGAGATACAGTTCGGTTGTGAGAAGTAAATGAGAAGATTTGAGAAAATGTGACGAAGTAAACAAGGATTAAAAAGTGGCCTGTGAGGTTAAAGGTTAAATAATCTGTAATATCGAAAGGGGAGGCAAAAAATGGGAACTGAGAAATATGAAAAATGAGGTTAAGTGAACCTAGACTTAGCGAAACTATAGTAATAAGATGAAGCAAGTGATAGTAATTAATGGGAATAGACAAAACTTTGGCAAATAGCAAAAACTTCAGTGCACGGTACAATAATACACGGAAAGCTAATTTACGTCCTCCAACATTTAGTCATATCAGACGATGAACGAAAATGGGTGACATGATGCTTAATGCGTCCGGGGTCCATAGAGCTTAGAGTTACCCAACATGCGTCTTGAACGATAAGGGAAACCCCCGGAAAAACCTTATCCAGTTAACTCACCCTGACCGAGTTTCGTGAACGTGAGGCAGACACGCTACCATCTACGCTACCGAGGCGGGCACAAACACGCATCAAGTATGTAATCGTACTGAAGAGCTCACAGATAGTGCAAAAAGCATTTGCTAGAACTTAATAACTAATATCATAATTGATATGATATTAGTTATTAAGTTCTAAAGCAAATGCTTCTTATAACAATGGGTTACTTACGAGAATGATGCTGGTTTAACAATGAACCTCACGAAAAGCAAAGCGTGGGCTGATACGAAATATGATGAGACCATTTACAAGACTTACCAAGCCACCAAGCTCCAATCCATCGAGGGTCATCGACAGTGATGGTCGGATGTAGCGAGGGATCCACGTAAAACTGCAAAGTGTAAGATCCCAATAGAAATCCAAACGTGGGACCCATCAGCCGGATGCACTGCCACACGGCT
The DNA here is from genome assembly GCA_030765055.1 of Mantis religiosa. Taxonomy (NCBI): domain Eukaryota; kingdom Metazoa; phylum Arthropoda; class Insecta; order Mantodea; family Mantidae; genus Mantis; species Mantis religiosa. The sequence goes on from JAUKNK010000207.1 coordinate 2,000,466, forward strand.
GGAACATACAACACGTAAAACTGTGAGACAAGATCACCAAATTTAGTTTATTATTAATAGAAAAGCGTTTTCTTCAACCATGTATTATCTCTTGTTTGTTTAAATTTTCCAATACTTATACTTTTCTCAATTACTAAGTCGATATTCATTTGTTATCCCTTGGACATATAAAGACTTTACAAAACATGTGACTATCACTTAAAGTCTACTGTATTCCCTTGTAGCTACAATAAGATAATGTTTATCTTGAAGTAGATAGAGCAATAAGTGTTTGTACAAGAGTAGAGAAAGTCATGTATACATCACATAACGACCAAAACATGTGACTATCACTTAAAGTCTACTGTATTCCCTTGTAACTACAATAAGATAATGTTTATCATGAAGTAGATAGAGCAATAATGTTTGTACAAGAGTAGAGAAAGTCATGTATACATCACATAACGAACAAAACATTTGACTATCACTTAAAGTCTACTGTATTCCCTTGTAGCTACAATAAGATAATGTTTATCATGAATTAGATAGAGCAATAAGTGTTTGTACAAGAGTAGAGAAAGCCATGTATACATCACATAACGACCAAAACATGTGACTATCACTTAAAGTCTACTGTATTCCCTTGTAACTACAATAAGACAATGTTTATCTTGAAGTAGATAGAGCCATAAGTGTTTGTACAAGAGTAGAGAAAGTCATGTATACATCACATAACGACCAAAACATTTGACTATCACTTAAAGTCTACTGTATTCCCTTGTAACTACAATAAGATAACGTTTATCTTGAAGTAGATAGAGCAATAAGTGTTTGTACAAGAGTAGAGAAAGTCATGTATACATCACATAACGACCAAAACATTTGACTATCACTTAAAGTCTACTGTATTCCCTTGCAACTACAATAAGATAATGTTTATCATGAAGTAGATAGAGCAGTATTCTACGACGTGTGTTTTCTACTTACCGAGAAGGAAAGGTGTCTTGTGCTTTCGCACGTTGTCATCCATGTAGGTAATCCCGAGGGTGTAGTACACGGAGGTGCCTATCCCGATCAGCATGTTGGCGACAAACAGGATAACTGTAGGTATAGTGGATGTACCACTTATAGAACAGTCTTCCAGACTCTCATACTCGCTCCGGCACAGGAGCGCCTTCGACGAATCTCCTGGTTCAATGTTCCACATTTAAAAACTATTAGAAATATAAAGCTGTTGTCATTCTTTCTTTGTTGACATCATTGTACACAATAACAACAGTAGAGGGGCTGAAGGTGGTTTTATGGCAGCGTTTCCATATTAGAAACAGCAGAGATTCATTGGAATTTTGTGTTTTCCCATGAACACATTTTGTTTAGAAGTTCTGGGTTTCTTAAATGCATGATATATGGGCACTGACCCTGGTAAACTAAAAATACACTACTCAAGATCAGAATTTACAAAAATCTTTGACCACAAACAGCTGTACGGAAAGTAATCCACAGCCTTGTAACGTAAATATGGAGGTCTAAACAGTTTCAAACAAATGACTGTCAAGGGAATTAATTTTAAAGTCTTTTACTGCTGTCAAATCCGAAAAAGTGTGGAAACATTCCGAGTTTCCTAGAATATTACAGGCAGGCTGTTGTCGAACCCGAAAAAAGGGGCGTGGCGCAGTATTTAAATGTTTAAATTCACTTAGAGTTTGAATACAAAAATGATACTCTGAGAAGATGTAGTCAAATGTTCATCCTGGCAAATAAAAATACAAAAAAGTAACTTTTTTGAGCAATGTTGCGTACATCGCCCCTTAACACACAATACTAATAGGACGAGTGGGGGAGCATCACCTCACTGCAGTTAACAACACAATCGGGGAAGTATCAACAACCACGTGGCAATAAATGAAAGTTTGATGTCTAAGCTCATGTTTAGATGTTTTGGAGATTGAGTTACGGTATTTCTTTATCCCGTTCATTACTTGAATAATCCAATAAGCGATAATATATGGAATGCAATAAAGAACGATTTCCACTTGTCCTAAACGTCGAATAATGTTTAGTGTGATCTGTCTAGGACTTAAGACGTGACACACAATTCATAGTACTAAATGGCAAAACCAGTATCATTTTTAAAATCATGTTTAATTGTTTCAATATTTTGTTTACAGTAATAAAATATTACATTTAAAGGAATGCAGCACCGACATTGGTTAAAATATGGGACAAAATAATGTTTGTTTTATTTTTGAGCTAATAAAATACTTTGAACATTATAGTATCATAATACAAGTAAATTTATGAGTTTAAGTCATTTAAATACCCTCACATGACAATTTAAATGCCCGTGAGCACGTGTATGCCAGCCCTTGGATCCACAGAATTCTGTAATTTGAGTTCGATTGTATGTATCGTACTAAATTAATAAATTTGAAATTAGCGGGCAAAGTTTCTGGTGGAATTTTGTGTGTTGGTATGATGGCTATTTCTTACAATATGTGGCACCATGGAAACAAAACACTGGCTACAGACATTGAAAGAATTGCTTTTGTGTGAGTTTCTAATGGTCGGAGTTTTCTTGTGTTTCTCGTTAAACTACATACTGTTTGTATATAACTGATGAGCTGTAGTGTGTCATTTAACATTTATAAATGTATTTTACACATCAAAACGTGCATATAACTATTATATAGGTTATAGGTAAAACATTCTTTGAAACAACTGACCTATTGACTGTGTACATTGATCATGAATAGGCTAAACGATTCATGGGAAGTAACACCCAAACATAACACAACAATGGAAACATACTTGAGGCCTGATGTGGTACCAAGGGCTGGCATCAGATGAAATCCTAAGGAGATGTACATTGGGTAAGAGACAAAGTTTACATAACATGATATGGCATAATTGCCCAAAAGAAATATTTGTATCAAAGAAGACACTTCACGTTTCTGTGACATCAACCATCAGTGAATTACATTTTGGTTGTTCTGCCTCACTCAAGCTGCAGTCAGACATAATGGACACAGATTTCACCAGCGTCTCCAAAATTAGCCAAGGGAAGGACCAATTACGCTTACTTCATTCAAGCAATTTCTGCGAAGGTAACTTTTAAAACATCCAGAAGGAAACTAAAATTGAAGAACACTGCTGCAGAAGAGAGAAGGAAGTGGCAACTTATCTATCTGGAGGGTTTTAGTCTGCTTCATGGCATGCAGATGAGAAGGAAAATGTTTTGGATTTTAAAATTTGGTTTACTCAGTTATAGTTCCTTCAACATTTTTTGCCAATCAAAATGTTCCACGCGATACAGTTTTGATTCAGTCGATCTAAAAATTTCAACACATATTCTTAGAAAGTTTCTATCATGTGAATTTTTAATATTCATTATATGTTTAAAGTTATTGATATAAAACGTCAAAGGTTTAATCATTGTTTGGCTTTTTTGTTTGCTCCATACCTAATTTTTTCCCTCTGTAACTAAAGGCAGTATAGGAAATTCATATGATAGACCTTTCTTCATAATCATCTAAATATTTTTAGAAATAGCAAAATTAAAATTTTGAAAATTTCCATCATGTGGAGCGGTTTGAATTTTCCCCAAACTTTGAACTTCAAAAATTAATTACTCAAAACTATGGAAGATCTAAAAATCCAAATTTTGAATTGTGTGTCTACTATGCATCAGAACTAAGTGGTAAAATTTCAGCAAGATAGGTTGAAAATTGCTGAATTTGGGGTTTTCGGTGCTGATCCCCTTGAACAAACACTGGTATACCTGTAGAATTGATCTTTTGTGAGAGATTTGTAGTCATTTCAAAATCGCCGTTGTACTCGTAGGTAAGGTCCAGGGCGTCGTGACCAGGACCGAAGATCACATGTAGTAGATGCAGCATGAAACAGGATGTAGCCGCCAGGAACGACCCCGCTGCCACCCATCTGGTTTTGTGTCCTCGACTGCCCAGATATGCGAGGAAAAGGTTGGAGCACAATACTCCGATATCCCAGGCTGCAATGATTATTCCTGTAACACAACAATAAACTTCTTACTACAGTAGAAATTAATGAAAAAGTAAGAGAAGTCAAATAAAGTTAATAAATCTGTATTATGAGAAAATGTGGGAGGGATGCACAAAACGAGATGGAAAGAAGAATGATAAGGACAAAGTTGTGAACTGTGAAGGGAAGAAGTTCATGTAAGTCGCGCAATAGTTCTGGAGCGCTCAGCAAACCCAAGTCTAACCTCTTTCTCTTGTTCGGGATGTTCTCGGGAAACAAGTCAGGTAAAAAGACGATTAGAAATCGACGTTTCGGGAGCGTACATTTATCCCATCATCAGGATATTTTAATAAATGTTATAACTATAAATGTATAACTGAATATAACAGAAATATAAGCAAAGACAAAACACTATCAATACTCGAATCACTGAACAAAAGACTGTTTTCAGAAAATTAAATGCCAGGTCAGCAGATGGCGTGAGTAGAAAATGAATTGGGTCAAAGAAACGTAACTACTCAACTTGATGATCAAGCTGTATAGATCTGTGCTTGTTATGCCGACGGATTTCCATTTTTAAGGCTGGTTTCCAAGAGGAGCTGAACTGAAATGCAGCATCATGATTAAGCATTTGATACCGAAATTATGGTTTGACAGAATCAGTCATGATAGATGTCGAAGGAATGTTGGTTCTTTGTTACGACAATGGGTAAGGCCAGTCCAGTGGGGAAAGTGTTCTAACAAAGCCATGAATGAAAGGAGCAGTGTCCTTAGAAGGTTTCTAAAGGAATTGTCACTTGTATATGAATAGGGAATTCTTTGGATCGTTTACAATGGCGACCAAAAGAGCCACAAAAGGACTTTGTTTGTTTAAAAGAGTTTTGGAGAGTGAAAGTTATATAAATATACACACGCAGATGTGGTCAGGACTCTTCGGCGTTTAGCCGATGGAGACGGGTCGCGGCTAGTAAGCCATTGTCTTTGGCGTGCAGCCGATATAAATTAGCATTCAGTCACTATAAACCGTGATTGGTAACCCTCGGTCGGCAGCTTCCATTTCGAGGTTTGAAATAAGAAGCAGTGAATAAATAATTAGGAGACGGGCATTCCAGTGTTGTAAAATTTCCTTCTCACACACATCCACGCATACCCTGAGAGAAACCTCATTGCTCACTATAATATTTGCTTCAAACTGGTGCACAACGTAGAGCAGTGGTAACACTTGATCGCCACCACCTTCATTTTCGTATCAGCATGCTCCTCTCGGAAGAGGTGGCCAAAGCCTCCTTAACTCTCCGCTCCCAGTAACTGTTGCATTTTACCAAGATGGTCGTCTATGGTCGTTATCAAAAAAATGTTCTGTCAGTCCAGACTTCTCAGGTTGCATTAAACGAATGCTCCTTTCATGTTCGTTTATTTTGGTAGCGATGGGCCTTCCAGTTTGTCCTAAAATTTTGGTTTTCAGTTCAGCTTCTCATGGAAACCTATAATATAGGAATTAACCTTTACAATAAATTTCCATTTGACATTAAATCAATAGCTAGAATCTCAAGACAGCATTTCAAATTGAGGCTACAGTTCTTCTTCACAAACAAATGTTTATATAAATTAAAAGAAGACGATATTTGTAGATTTAATTGTACTTGAAAATGTTAAGCTCGTGATGTGAATAAGAGATAATGTGTAGAATTAGTTTTTAATGTTGTAAATTGACTACTCAGAAATTGTAACAAATCAGTCTACTGAGAATCATGCGATACTTACCTGAAGTACGGCTGCAAATTTTGAAACGTTTCTCCAAAGTACTGATGATGGATATATAGTAAGTCGCGATGGCAATTTGCATCATTCCGATGAGTCCAAACACAACCACGTAAGTCTTTTTGCTGGCAAACCATTGTAACCATGAAGGATGGTAACTGCCTAAACCACACAGAGTGTCCGCGTCCTCACTCTGAAACACGTTTAAAAACAAAGAACTATTTATGATGAATAAGCAAAGGTTTCATAAGGCTTATTGCCAGTAAACTGCGGTAGAACTTAGAAAATAACAGAATCGTATAGAAGAAGGCCTAACACTAAATCAGCAGACCAGCAGAAGATGCGAGTCGCCCAGTTTTACCGGGCGGGGTGTTTGTTGCCCAGACGCTTACTGCGGCTTTATCTGGGCAGTATAAAAGAAATGTCGTTTGTCGCAGGCGGTTGTCTTAGGCAGTGTTATATATAGCCTTAAATGGGCACTAGTGCCCCGTGGAGGGTGTGCGCCCAGTGCTGGCTGAGCTCTTCCGCCTGCCTGGGAGCCATTTGAGCACAGTCCGCTTGACAGAAAAGAGGGAAGGAAACTAATGTTAAGGTATGGGACTTACTAAGCCCATTTTTGTGCTTGGGGGTATAGAGTCAGGGGAAAGTGGCCCTGTTCAGTTGAGGTTACCCAATGCATCTTTGGGCGACCGTTAGCTCGGTCTGCGGCGTGGAGCCCTATGATATGGACAACAGCGTTAATACAAGCTAAAACCAAGGATTCCACCCGCTGCAATCAGACGTCAGCAGGACGAAGCACCACCCACACTCAGATCCAGCCCACCTGCAACCCGATCCAATCACAGGTAGCTCTCCGACCAGCTCCCGGTAGATATACTGCGACCGAATTTTAAAGAACAGGGGATTCCGAGCTCAGCCGTCACACCGACAACATGGGAGCGAAGAAAAGGAAGCAGCATACGCCGACCGCAGCATCGCCTGCCAAAGCAGAAGAAAACGCCGACACAGCTCCTCCCATGGAACCTGTGGGAGAGCAGCCTACACCGCCGACACCGAGCTCGCTCGAGCCAAGCACAGCCACCGCCATTGCTCGCCCGCCGCAGCAGACAGCAGAAGAAGAAGCAGCCTCGCCGCCGGCCGAACCCGTGCCACCACCGCCGCTCTTCTTGACATCTCCACCGAGCTTCAGTGCAGTGGCACGGGGAGTGCACAGGCAACTGCCTGAGGCACTCATCCTTAGCACCGCCCGACGCCGCTGGCCTTCCCTGGTGAAGGCATCCCGCATCACCACTCACAAGGGATTTTCACCCCTTGTGAGACTTGAATTCTTGGACGAAGCGGGCTACCATGCTGCGTTGAGAGACGGGCTCCCTGCCTTCGGGTAGGTGCTCCCAATTGAAGCCAGCTTGGGGGGCCGCACCACTCCATGCCGCCGCTGCTGCAAATTCGGACACACTACCGTCACCTGCAGTGAGGAGCCTCGTTGCCTCTACTGTGGAGCAGCGTGCCTCACTGTAGTCTGCAAGGGATACGACCTGTCGCGCCGTCCCCTCTACTGTGCCACCTGCAACACCGGAGGCCACTTCACGGGACAAGCTTCGTGTCCCCTAAATCCTAAACAACGCCGAACCTCTAACCGCCAACACCAGCCTCACCTTCACACTCCACTTCCTCCCCAACACCAGCCTCACCCTCCTACCTCACGCCACATCCCGCAGCAGACACAACGCCGCACATACGCACAAATTACCATACAGCACCAGGGGACGCAGACCAGCGCTGAGCACAGAGAACTTCTACACACCGTCACCGCCACACTCACAGACCTGCAGGCATCCATCGAGAAGCTGACGGCGCGGGTAGCTTCATGGAAGGAAGCCTGCATCAGACGTTGGATGATGTCAGGGAAGCCGCCCAAGACCCGCAAAGCGCTTCTCACGAAAAGGCCAGCGCCACCTCCGAGGCCTTAGACTGCTGCAAGGTCAAGCTCGAGAAGATCGTCGGATGTATCAACGACACCCGAGCACCGAGCAGGAAGCTTGAGGAGGCCCTCCGCACACACCAGGGCTACATCACGCAGAGCATTGATGACCTCAGGAGAACCCTGGCTCGAGACAACGGAGCACCGCCGACACACGCCCAGCCTTGCAGAGACCCCCACGCTCATTGGACGCCGCCGCCACAGGACCTGCCTCGCCGCAACCCTCCACGAAACCGAGCCCTTGAAGGCATCGGCCACACTATCGATGACTGCATCACTGGCGGATGCGCATTTTGCCAAAATTAATGTTCAATAGTCACCACAGTTCACAGATCGTAGTCAGGGCCCCCTGCATGACCACCACAAGCGGATTTCCCGCAAACGCTAGTTTCTACCCACGAACAGCCGGGTTGCTTAGGCGGTACCGGCGATCAACTTCGCCTCAACAGTCCCAACTAAATAAGCACCACAAGCCCCAATAAATAGAATCACCCCAGAACAACATCCCTCCCATGCCCTATCCTTATTCCTGCCCAGATACCCAATATACACTGTTGTTGGTTTTTTCCTATACCTTTATTCCCGTTTCCCCCCAAAAAATAAAGAACTTTTAAAACGTAAACCCATAAACATACCCCCCTGATAATGGAAGAATGGCAACGATACGCCGAAAGTAACGCCGAGAAAGCAAAGACCCTGGAGGACACCCTAGAAAAGATATGCGCACCCAACCCGGGCCAACCGGACTGGAGGTTCTATGACCGCCTAGAGCAGGACTTGAGGACCCTTGAGAAAGCAGCACACGATAAATGCAGAAAGACAAACCCAGTGGAGATAAAATGGATCATTAATCACTTAAATATCCAGAAAGCGTCCGGACCCGACCAAATACCAAATTTGGTAGTCAAACATCTCACCCCCAAAGCCATTCAAATCATTAGCCACATATGTAACTTCTGCCTTGAAAATGGGTACTTCCCCCCATGCTGGAAGCAAGTCAATATGCTCATGTTCCCAAATTCAGGCAAGGTCTAGCAAAGTCGCAGAAAATGTCATATTAAAAAGGTTAGTCTCCCACATAAAAAAACATCGAATTCTAATTAATGAACAATTTGGCTTCCGCGCGAAACATTCCACGACCCTACAACTTACAAGAACCATCGAATACATTACGAAAGGATTTGACGATCAAAGATCCACCGGCGTGGTATTTCTAGACGTAGAACGTAGAACGCGGAACGCAGAACGTAGAACGCAGGCCTCGTTAGAAAACTCAAAGATCTCAAATTCAAAGACATTATGATTAGACTAGTTGCACACTACCTTACTGGCAGATCATTCACAGTCTCCATAAAGGGAACAGTGTTCAGAACCGCATAAAATAGCTGCCGGAGTCCCACAAGGAAGTCTGCTGGGACCGACTCTCTTTAACCTTAATATTAACGACATCCCAAGGGACGCCAACACAGAGCTCTCCATTTACGCGGACAACACCGCCTTATTGGCACAGTCATGGAAACCAGAAGTTGTCTGTCGCAGACTACAGACCTCCCCAGAATTATAACCCTGGTTATCCAAATGGAGAATCAAAGTAAATACTAAAAAACCACAGGTAATCTTATTTACGAAGCGCAGAAAACACATTAATAGGTCATCGCCACTGACGCTCCACAGAGAGACAATAAACTGGAGAAATCAGGCCAGATACTTCGGAGTCACCTTGAACTCCAAGCTCATACCACCGAAGTGAAACGCAGGGCAATACAACAGCTAGGAGCGCTATATCACATCCTCAACTACAAGAGTGCCATAAGCAAGCAAATGGGGCTAACACTATGCAAAACCTTGATAAGGCCTATAATGACATATGCCGCCCCAACCTGGGGGCACTGTGCCAAGACCCACATAGCGAAACTGCAACTAGTTCAAAATAAATGCCTTATAATAGCCGCAAAAGTCCCCAGATCAGTCCCTTTGGACTTACTACACGACGACCTCAGTATGTACACGATTGAGCAATTTATCAAAGAACTTGCGGACAACCATCACAATCCACTCATAAACAACATCGGTAAATACAACAGAGCCATAGACAAACACAAGAGACCGCTATCACTATTCGACAGAAGTATACCATTAAACCCCTACAGCACAGACATGAACACAATTGTTATTGATTACCTTCATAAACTTGTCCCACCATAGCCACAACACATACAGCAGCTGTCCGGAAGATCCGGGGAGCATGTCACTCCCCTCCCTGGGCGGCCCGGGGACGACGGACATCTCCATCAGATGACGACCAGGCGAACTCCAGGGACTCGACCGGATAACGACTTGTAGATAGTAGCTAATTTTTAAATATGTTAAATAATAAATAAAAAACAGGAAATGAATAAAGGAAACTGAAAAATATATATAAAAATTATATAAAAGGGAAAAAAGGAATTATTTATTGACATCCACTTGTACATTCCTCTCCCCTCCCCATCTATTGGTTTCAGGACCAACGGCATCACGTCGAAAAGCATACTCTAAGTCAGCTCCCTCTCCAGCTGAACACTAAATAATGGTAAGGTACCTCAACAGATTATATTTAGCATGACACCTCTGCATAGCTCCATTCCACATGAGCATGAAAAAACCTCCACTAACAATAGGTCCCTGGACTGGGCCTCGGCCATCACCAGTATCTAACCCCCACTCTGTGCGTATACTCTCTTGTATGCGGGCGTCTATTTAGTAACCACGCATTAACTTCCGGGTTGCTTCGGCGGTACCGGACATCAATTACCACCTTTCCTACCCATCACTTTAGTGTAGTTTAGTGCATGGTAGGGGAGGTGACGTAAATCCCTTTCGGATGATCGCCACCTGGTGTGGCAGAGGCCGGGCCACACCAAAAAATAATAATAAATAAAGAAGTAACTCACTCAATCGACTCACTCCACTCGATGCAGACACTCGGAGGAGTAAACACCTTGAAGAAGAATGGAGAAGAAAAGCGCCGCCGCCAAGAAGAAGCCCAGCCGCCAAGAGAAACAGCAACCACCACAGCCATCACCTGCCAGCTCACGGGCACCGTCTCCCGTCTCTCTGCCGGCACCGGCAGACGAGAGGGAGCCTCTTGCTGAGGCAGCTGGAAAGTTCTGGGCCAGCACCACCTCACGGCGGTCTAGCGCAGACTTCGAGCCTGACGCCGCTCAACTGCCAGGCTCGCAGCAACCACACCTGGCTCCCGGGCCCGCTCGGCCTGCTGAGCCAGCCTTCTCCACCGCACAGAAGGTAGAGCCTGCATGTTCCAGCACTGCAGCACAACACAGCCAGCTGGCGCAGCCAACATATGCTGAAGTCTGCACTGCTCCTGCGAACGCAGGTCCTACGCAGCTCTCACCGCGGGAGCCCTACTCTACAACTGCTCAGGGTCAACAGAAGCTGCGCTCAGTAGTCATCCGTGGGGCACCCCACGGTCTACCTGCTCGGTTCATTCACGCTGCCGCGCTGCAACTCTGGCCATCTACACAACGAGCCTCCATGATATCCACTCACCACGGACCGACAAACCTTGTCCGATTGCAGTTCGCCGACACCAGTGACTACGACATGGCCTTGAGGAGTGGCTTGTCCTTATTAGGGCAGCGCCTACGAATCGAGGCCGTCAGGACTGAGCGACCTGTTCCATGTCGGCGATGCTGCAGCTTCGGGCACTCAGCACCATCCTGCTCAGCACCGCCAATGTGCCATCACTCACTAGAGACTGCCAGCAACAGGATCTCCGCCGCCGCCGGCGCCGCTGGTACTGCGCAACCTGCAGTGGCTTCGGCCACTTCACGGGGCAGGCGCAGTGCCCGTAATTTCCTCGAGACTCCAGCAACACTGGCCGGGAGAGCCACGCCTCCGCTAACATTGCCGCAGCCGACACCACCACAGTAAAGGAGCTGATGCAGACGCTCCGAGTTGAGGTAAAATGCCTCAACGAACGACTGGACACCATAGAGAAGAAGGTCACCGCTCTCCACTCAGAAGTGCTGAACCTGGGCCCTGGCCTCGGGAGTTTGGAAGAGGTCACAACCACGAGCTTCAACTCAGTGTTCACAGCACTGAATACACACCACCAAACGACCGTGGACGAGATCATCAGCAACAACAAACCCACGCAGGACACCATCACTACAGTTTCTCAACAGACCACATCATTACAGGAGCAAGTCACCCAGGTCGTCAAGGCCACTTCTGTTTACCAGAAGCTTCTGAAGAAGTTTCAAGACAGCTGCACAACCAGCCACACCATACGGAATAACATACTCCAATCCTTGGAGAAAATCCATCAGAAGCAGTACGACTTTCAGGTCGCCCTTGCAAATTCATCATTCGACACAGACCTACTCCAGCAGGATTTCAACAAGTTACACCACAGCATAGACTCCTTACACACCAGCGTCAATAACTTCCAGATGGACTCCGCGACAGACACATCACACCGACCCCGACGCCGCTAGGTGCCAAAGCCCCCCAATGCACCAACGGTGCACAACTACAATTAATGAACTTAAAACCTTACTTTATCCCTTCTTTCCCTTTCAACCTTCTGATCCCGCTGGCTATGGTCAGGGCCGTGAGCCAACCTGACCTGCGCAATCTTTACTGCGCAGTTTTGATTAATCGTAACTAACGGAGGTGCTTTTGCGGAACTCCGCTACTTACCTGATCTTCTCCCCTTCATCATCCTGAACTTCTCTTGTTGACTTTTCTTTCTCTCCTCCTGTCCTCTTTCACTTCTTAAAAAAATAAAATAAAGTAAAGAACTAAGATTACTTTAGGATCCTAACAGCTGTCGTGAAGCACGTGGTGGAGTAGTGTCGGGAAAAGTGACGTTGTCTTGGCGCTCGCGATGGTTAGAAGATAGCGCTACTTCTAAGTTGAGTTATTGTTGGTTTAACAATAGAAGCTGAATTTGTGAAAGCTTAGAATGTTCAGCTGCGCATTGCAGTAACTAACTGTTCCCTCTATTTTTCAAAATATTCACGCAGATCACACAATCTCTTGCTTGTGCATACCTCTGTCCTACTTTTGTATGCTTTTTTCCTGGGGGACCTAATTCTCGATAAACACTGATCACCTATGAAGTACTAATCCACTAAGACAATGACTCTTAAATAATGAACAAACCAGCGTTTATGAAAGTGAAACTACATTATGTGTAAGAAGTATGGAACAATACTTATAACCTTGTTGTTATGGTTGTGTGTAGTCATATTTTTTAGAAAAAAAAAACTGTAAGATATCAACTTGTTTTCTTATTGCTATCTCAATACGGCGTAACTTTTCTTTAATGCAAACAGTTTTTTGGTCCTCATATCTCGGAACGTACAGATAAATGCTTTTCTCAACTGCAATTTAAATTTATCAGGACGTGTTACAATACCTGAAATTTAAGCCAAGAAAACACATTCGTAACAAATGTTGATGAATTTACTTCAAAAGTTGCTCAAAATGTCCTCAATTTACTGTCAAACAATGCCAAAGTCTAGTTAATGTTTACAGTAACACTGTTGGTCTGATCAGTTACATTTCTTGTCCAATTCTTCGCTTTAACTCTTCAAGATCTCTTGGTAAACGCTCCACTTCAAATATCCTCACAAGAAAAAGTCTAAGGAGTTCTTGTCGGACATTCAATACTTCCTCTTCTGTCAATCCATCTTCCTGGTAATTCACGACCTGCCTTACATAATGTACTGACGAGTAGATAAATGTGGGTTTTCTTACACTGATAATTAAACATCAACATCTGTAACTCGTTTTGGTCTTCCACACTTTGTCTTATTTTTAACACTTCCAGTTTTATTGAACTTTTTCAAAATTTACTTACCGTAGAATGAGTAATCTTTGGTTCTGGATACATTTCATTAAACAAGCCACAAAGCTCCTCCTATCACCATATCCGATCATCATGTCTTTGTTTATAAATCAAACTGTTAAAAACAGCAAATTTATGTGGAAAAGGGTTAAAACTTTTGTTTTTATGTAATTATCGATATGAGTAGACTTCCTATAAATACCAAAGTTTATTTTATTGTTATTTATTATTATCTTCAGATCTAGAAAAGAAAAATCCATTAATTTCAGTTTCTAATGTAAATTTTAATTTTATCTTGTAAATTTAGTAATTTTAAAGCAATATTTATGTGTTTTTCAGGAAAAAGAGGAAACATGTCATCTAGATATCTATACCAAGTTTTAAAAATTAAAGGGAATGCTTTAGCGATTTACATTTCAAAAAACCTCATAAAATATCCGCGAAAACATTGATCATTAAATGAGAAAACTATTGATCCAAACAAAAATTATTAATGTAGTGACCGCTCTTAAAACGTTTGACTATCACTGAAAGATGCTGTGAACTAAGTAATCTTTAGTACCCAATATGGAATGATAAGGAGAGAACTTTAGAGGTTCAAGAGCATCAGTTTGACTTTAATGGACAATAGCATATTGCGAGTGTCAGCTGAGATTATTTGGTTGTGTACCTCAGGTTCATTGTCGGTGACGTCTTCTTGCTCTCTTGTTAACTTCTCCTGTTCTGATGATTCGTTGGTCTCTGTAAGCCTGGCATCTCCGTTCTTTAGCAACAGCTCTGCAGCATCCCTTGCTTCATCTTCCTTAAGTCCTACAGAGTCCCGAGCCATTACTTACGGCTTACGTCACTGAAATAAAACAGAAAACTTTTACTGTCTGTCCATATATGGCTTACAGAACATTTCTATTGTCTGTAGCCTGATGTGAAGGAGGGGTGACATGAAAGTATACCAAGAGTTGTACCTTGTACTAAGTAAACAATAACAGAGCAATAAGTGTTTGTATAGTGGCGCTGTTCGAACGGTTACCATGGTAATAGATACCTCTCAGATATCGCACTGATTGCTCCACGTGGAGTGAACATATATCTGTCATTTGTGATTTCTGCGAATACCATTGGCTGAAGTGATGCGTTCATTGGTGCGTAGCACACTACCAGGAGGCGCGTCAGTTCCCCTCTCACTCTTAAAGTCTGTCTTCCCAACGCAAGTGCACGGCGGCCTCTTTCTTTGACAAACCCTCATAATCGTTTTACAACATGGACCCTCCTCCTGACGGTTCTTTCTACAATGTTGCAACATTTTAACATCACCGTCTTGTACCTAATGAAACAGAACAACTATAAGTTGGAAATTTGGCAACTGAGACTCCACGCGGAGGAGACATGCAACTGTCATTTTCAACAAATGGGGGCTGCTATTGGTCCCCAACGTCAGTGTTCCATTTCTGAAGTGTGGAGATAGACTTATGACGGTCATTAGTGGGCGGGGAGGTCCCGTCCTTTGAGGTCCCTTTGACTGGGAACTGCACACACGTTCGCTAAACAGACTTTACAATAATAATCAGTGCATTATCAGAGAGGTTTCTGTTAACAAAGATAAAGCTATGGTAACCTTTTCACCAGCGCGACTATACAAGAGTAGAGAAAGTCATGTAATACCAACACATTAACTTGTGTTTATAAAAACGCTGTTACTTTGATTTAACCAAATATCTACGGCGATTCGTTCAACTGTTCAGGCTTGTGGAACTGCAGTAGAGCCGCATGTGTTATTAGCAAATGTGCATGTTTGCAGTCAGTGAAGCAAAAAACAGCTTCGTTTATAGCATCACGCTGTAAGGACGTGTTTGGAAACGATCCGGGGAAGGAAACTTGCTCCGAATATACCAACTGAACTATTCAAAAATTACCGTAATGATTTTGTTAAGTATACCACAGTTTCATGATAAACGAAATAAATATCTGAGAACTTTAGTATATAAAGCCAGGGACTTTGCACAATTTCTGACGCGATGTAAGCGCTATTAATTCCCCCGTTCGCCACATCGAGGCTGTTTTGTTTCCTGGAAGTGACAAATAAAACAACTTGATACCCTCGGACGAAAACTGCACTCGTTCAGTTGTCAAGCAGTGGACTGGTGCAAGAGTAAAGGTTCACTTTGTGCCCCCTGCACTCACTCGGGAGTAGGGGAACTGACACAGAGAGGGGAGGGATGTGAACTCAGATTACTTCTTTTAGGTTAGGAACAGACAACTTTGTTCACAAACATAAATGTTATTGATATCAGGATGGTGCAATTCTACTGCATATGTAGATTTAGTGTTTTAAACCTGATCGCCTTGTCATAATTCTGATACTTTATCTTTGTATGGCCAGACCATGTCCTAAGAGGAAATTGCAACCTTACATAATTTCTCTAACGTGGCGTCACCAAGCATTTTACATAAAGACTGAACCAATTTTAACCACGTTTCGAAATCCTCTAAGACTTTTACTTATTTTAAGTTTTTATTTCTAACTTTTAACTAAATCCGTGAAGTAATTACCTGGTATTGATTACTAAGTACACAAATTGTTAGTTCAAACGTGTTTTAAATATGTACCTGTGTACTTTCTTGTGCAGTACATTTTCGTCTAAAGCTTCAAGTTCAACAGTTACTTAAAATTCCTAAAGAAGAAACAGTATTTCCCAAAACTGTTTCCAAAAAGGTTAACATATACCTTTATTCCTTTAATGTAAGGATTGAAATCAATATCTTAGAGGCATTTTTAAAAATATAATACAATTGAAACAATATTCCATATCAACAATATCTTGGAGCAAGGGTCTTATTGAACATTTTCGTGTCACATGCTTGAAACATACTGAATGTAAACAGCTGGTTAAGGGTTTAATTGACTTTTCCTTTTTGAGCTATACGTTCACACATCACATAATAACCTTCTTCTAAAAATACCCTTTATATATTCAGAGAGTATTAAAATGTATTGCAAGTGAAACATCGTATCAAATGTTTTGGAGGAAGCCATAGTTCACCTAAATAGTGTAAGTCAGTAGTACAGGAAAAAAAAAAAAAAAAAAGAACAGACAAATATGCGGATATTATCACCAACGATAGATCTTAAAATAGGCTTAAAACATATTTTGACATGCCATAAAATTGATCTTTTATAAATAAACGATATTCAAATGAATAACTTTAATAAATTACTTCATTAATGCATAATATAAGTAGTAGGGGTTTATTTTGTAATAAAAATGGCGACTGATAAATTCCACTGTAGCCATGGCAACCAGAGTTCCCTTCATTAACAAATCTATTAGCTCAGGATTTTGGGAAACACGAACCTGCAAATGCAGAGAGAAAATAAAAATGGAAGTCGAATTCTTAACATTTACCGAGCCATAGAGTAACTAAAGCATTTCAAAGAGACTAAGAGACTAAAAGCTTTTACATAAATAAATATCATATATAATTATCTAAAAATTATTTAAAATATCTAAAAATTGTGATATTTTAAGCATTATTTTCAGAATCTACGTGTAAAAGGGGACTAAAACACGTATTATCTTCGCGGAGGTAAAGTTCATGTTGGGTAGTACAATGGAGATGAAATTCCGAGGATGTAATTAACCCACACAGGATTCGACCCAGTAAAACTCCCGAAATGCCGCGTGGTCAGGTAGGTCGAACCTCTGGAATACCTGGGCCATCTTGCTCTCTTGCCGAACGCTATCACTAATTTCTTTACGCGTTCAAAAGATACTAAATTCAGAATTCTTATGTTTGATCCATGTCGCAGAGCTTTATTTTTCGAGAGAACTGTCCAAACCCAATGTTTGTTGTACATCTGGTTTCGGATAAATGGAAGACTAAGACGTCTGACCAGAAAGAACAGAAACCAATAGCGATCTGTGAAGAAAACAGACACGTAACCTGCAGTCATTAAACTGGCACATTTCAAGACTGCAAAGTACTTTTTAAATTCAGCAAATATATCGCTCAGCAAATGTCCCTGATATTGACTGCGAGGCAACTCTTAAGACTTTGCATAGATTGTCTAGAAGTATTATCTGTCATGTGTATTCCTTTTTCAAACAGTGGTCAATTGAAGAAGTTCACGAACGTGCAAATTTTGTTCAAGGTCGAGAATTAATAGCACAAAGTTCTCGTGAATGCCCATTTTGTGCCAAACATTGTTAAAGAAGGTAAGCAGTTCACTAAATTAGGAGACACTTCCATATTTAGGTCTTCCGGAAAACCTCGAGCAGTGCTGCCAACTTAGATGATTTTCAAAGGTATATTTATTGTAGAATAATGTATGATTGATGTAACAAATGTGAATATTCAACTAACAAACGATTGACTGATTTAGCGAGGGAGGAAATAGAATATATGTGTTTTATGTCTTCTATGTATAACGTTTTGATATCTATTGGGTTCAAATATAAGAAAACAAATGATGGACGGAAATTTGCGATATTGTTGCTGAAAGACTAAATTTTCTGCGCAAAATGCACAAGTACAGGCCCATCTTTCATTTGGATGAACTCTGGTTTGGTACACTGAGGCAATACCTCGGTAGATTTTCTCTGTGGCCATGTTCGATTCCCGTGGCCGATTTACCTCACTTACGGGTTTTCATGGCAAATGAAATGTGGGAATGTCCTTAGTAGTCCTCTTCATTCCACCGAGTGGGATGGCACAGAGTTTCGTCGGTGGCCTGCACACATTAACTACCGTGACTACCTGTAAATTGTCCTACCTATATGTTATCGGTCTCTTTGAAATGTTATAGTTACTCTGTGGCTCGCTAAATGCTAAGAATTCGTCTTCTATTTTTATTTTCTCCGTGCAGTTGCAAGTTGGTGTTTACCCAAATCCTGCGTTAAGCGATTTGTTAATGAAGGGAACTTTGGTTGTCATAGCTACAGTGGAATTTATCAGTGGCCATCTTCTTGTTACAAAACTATCATCTACTTCATATATTATGTATTTATATAGTTTTAGAAATACACGCTGTTTTATCTCTTTATCTGTTGTATCTGTTCCATGACTACCTATATGTTGTCAAAGCTTTTAGTCCTTTTGAAATGCTATAGTTACCCTGTTGCTCGCTAAATACTAAGAATTCGTCTTCCGTTTTTATTTTTCTATGCATTTGCAGGTTCGTGTTTACCAAAATCCTGAGCTAATACTAGATTTGTTAATGAAGGGAACTCTGGTTGCCATGGCTACAGTAAAATCTATCAGTGGCCTGGCCATCTTCTTATTACAAAACAATCCTCTACATCTTATATTATGCATTAATGAAATTAATTATTGAAGTTATTCATTTGCATGTCGTTTACTTATAAAGGATCAATGTTATGACATGTCGAATTATGTTTTGAGCCTATTTTAATACTTATCTTTGGGGATAATGTCCGCATATTTGTGTGCTTGTTTTGTTTTCATTTTCTGTACTATATATTTACACTGTTTAGAGGAAGTATGGCTTCTCCTCAAAGCAGTTGATACGATATTTCACTTGCAGTGCATTTGAAACTCCCTGAATATATAAAGGGTATTTTAGAATAACGTTATGTGTGTGAAGTGTGAACACATAGCTCTAAAACGAAACGTCAGTTAAACCCTTAACCTATTGTTTACGTTCAGTGTCAAGCATGAGACACGGAAATGTTCAATAAGATCCTTGTCTCCAAGATATTGAATTCCGTATCATATATTAACGAAATAAAGACATATCTTAATCTTTCTGAAAACAACTTTGTGAAGTACAGTTTATTCTCAAGGAATTTTGAGTAACTGGTGAACTTGAAGCTTTAGACAAAAATATACTACAAGATATATTTAAAATTCGTTTGAAAGAATAATTTGTGTACCCAGTAATCAACACAAGGCAATTATTTTACGCATTTAGTTAAAAAGTTAGAAATAAAAACTGAAAATAAGCAAAAGTCTTAGAGTATTTCGAAACGTGGCAACAATTGGCTCATTCTTTATTTTAAAATGCCTCATGACGTCATGTTAGAGAAATTATGTAAGGTTGCAATTTCCTCTTGGGACAGGATCTGGCCATACATTTTGGCAAAATGCTAACATTATGACAAGGCGATCAGGTTTACAACATTAAATCTACAAATGCAGTATAATAACGCCATCCTGATATCAATAAGATTTACTTTTGTAAACAAAGTTGTCTGTCCCTAACCTAAAAGAAGTGCTCTGATTTATCCCTCCTCTCCCTGTGTCAGTTCCCCCACTACCGACTGAGTGCAGGGGGCACAAAGTGAACCTTTACTCTTGCACCAGTCCACTGCTTGACAACTGAACGAGTGCAGTTTTCGTCCGAGGGTATCAAGTAAGATAACTAGTTTTGTTTTGGAAATTAATTCTTCTTTCATACCAGCCGTGTGTAGGGCACACAATGAAAGAGTACGGCCAGACTGAAAAATTCAATACCATAGCCGGGATTTGAACCACGGAACTTCTGGTTTCCGTCCAGCCACTCTAAACCATTGAACTACTATGGCCAAGCCCGTTTCGGTAGCGTAGATGGTGACGTGTCTGCCTCACGTTCAAGAGGTCCCGAGTTCGAATCTCGGTCAGGGTCAGTTACTTGGATAAGGTTTTTCCGGGGTTTTCTCTTATCCTGAAAGATGAATGTCGGGTAACTCTAAGCTCTAACGACCCTGTACCCATTCGAGCATCATTTCATGAATTCCATTCATCGTCCGATATGACTTAACGTTGGAGGACGTAAACGTGCCAACCTGAGTCAGTTGGAGAATTTAATGTCATGTTGGCACGTAGGCCATAGTAGCTCGATGGTTTAGAGCGGCTGGACGGAGACCAGAAGATCCGTGGTTCAAATCCCGGCTATGGCATTGACTTTTTCAGTCTGGCTGTATCATTCACAGTTTTGTTTTACTTGTTTTGTTCCTTTCTAAACAAGGAACTTCCTGTAATATATAAAGTGTTTTCTTTAATGAACAATGAGGCAAGGTCGACGCTTCTTTTGACGCAACTACATCTAATCGTTTATTACGGCAATAAAGGATTTTACTAACAATATTGTATTTCATTGTTTTCTTCAACCATTTTCTGTATTAGTTTACTTAGTACGAGGTACAACTCTTGGTATACTTTCACGTCACCTTTCCTCCACCTCAGGCTATAGACAGTACAAATGTTCTGTAAGCCATATATAGACAGATAGTAAACGTTTTCTGTTTTATTTCAGTGACGTAAGCCGTAAGCAATGGCTCGGGACTCTGTAAAACTTAAGGAAGATGAAGCAAGGGATGCTGCAGAGTTGTTGCTAAGGAACGGAGATACCAGGCTTACAGAGACCAACGAATCACAAGAAGACAAACCCCAGGACGTCACTGACAATGAACCTGAGGTACAAAAGCAAATAAATTCAAATGGATGCTCTTGACCCTCTTAACATTCCACATTACCCTTCACTTGACACATTAGTTCAGTGATTTTACCACAGATAGCAGCGAAGTTATAGTTCTTCAGTGTAATCATGTCATAATGATTGATTACTACATGTGCTTCGAGAAAGCAAGGCAATACTTCCTGTGTCCAACTTCTGTTTTAGTTTAACCAAAGTCGATAAATGTGCACTGTCCCTTGCTCCTTCCATCTCACGAACATTTCCTTTCTTGTTATTGCTGTCATGTGCTGGTTTCCGGGATGAAAATAACTTTTTAGACAGCTGATAGTGAAATTAGTAGTTCACGACCGTGTTAAGAGATAGTTCTTTCAGCCGGTGCTCTAAAGCACCGGTAATACCAACTTTGATTTCTGGCGACAATAGCCTAATTCAAGAAGGCCATGAGTTAGAGGCCAAGTAGATATCTTACAATTTTTGTATGGGTTTACAAAGCTAAAACAACAAAGTTACGAGTATTGTTGGATACATTTTACTCATCCCGTAGTTTCACTTTTATAAACGCTGCTTTGTTCATTATTTAATAGTCATTTTATTAGTGGATTAGTACTTCATAGGTCATCAGTGTTTACCAGGAACTGGGTCCCCCAACAAAAAGCATACAAAAGTAGGACAGAGATATACACAAGCAAGGGAATTGTGTGCGCTGCGAGAATATTTTGAAAAATGAAAGGAACAGTTAGTTACCTCAATGCACAGCTGAACGTTCTAAGATTTCACAAATTCAGCTTCTATTGTTAAACCAACAATAAATTAACTTAGTTTTAGCGCTATCTTCTAACCATCGCGAGCGCCAAGGTAACGTCACTTTTCCCGCCACTACTCCACCACGTGCTTCACGACAGCTGTTGGGATCCTAAAGTAATGTTAAGGTAAGACGGTACGCAAAAATTGGGAAAAAAATAATTTGTTTTATACGTAGTTAAATAGCTCACACTTTTCTGCACACTTTGGAATAGAATATAGTCATGTACTATAATTAAAAGTCTACCTAAATGAAGTTTAAGGACATACTGATAGCTGGCAATTTGTTAGCTTACTGTGCATCTATTTACAAAATGTGGAATAAGTCTAGAACTGTTTCATCTAGGAGACTGCGAAAGAGCTTGTTTTTAGAGAAAATTTTGCTTCTTTATTCTAATATCCTTAGAACTAATGATTCCCTAGTTTTGTTATTCTGTGGCTGTGGCTCGAATTTTGTTTGTAAGTAACTGTCCAGTATTTATCTAACTGAAAGTGTAGTTGTGTAAGAAACTGACAAATCCTAAAGGCGTTTTCAGAAACGTAAGAAGAAGGGCTATAGACTCTATGGGGCAGTAACCTTGCCTGTTTAAGTCAATGAAAGTGATACCCAACCATGTGGCAGTCAACCATGTGTAACTCATCCAAGAGCTTTGAGAAGGAAATTACAAACCAATGTAAATATAAACTGTGTTGAAGACTGTACTCAATCTAATATTGTGATACATTCAGGCATTTTAAGACGAGTGCTAGAAGAAACTGTGTTATGTAGAATATGTGATGGTGAGGTTAGGTTACAAGAAGAATCGAGTACAAGAACTGATATAGGGGATAAATTAAAAATTGTTTGGCTGAACTGTAGTTCTGAAACGTCATTTTGCTCTTCATAACACTGTGCTAATAGTGACCTCTATGTAAACAATGTGAGACTTATTTACGGGCTAAGATGTATTTGCAAGGGACTTGAAGCTGGGAAAATACTGTGTGGTCTTATGAGCTTACCAAACCCCACCTACAACGTGTTTCAAATATACAACACTTTTAGGAATTAGCCTGTAAAAAGTTGCAAGGAATTCCATAAAGGCTGCTGCCAAAGAAGCTGTGTTTTAATCAACCTCCACAGTAAATTGTAAGCTATAGTTCTTATTGTAAACTTTAAGGATTTTTTCTCAAAATTAAGTTTTTTGAACATTTGCTCCATTTCCTCAAAAACTGTTGGAGATATGTATATATATATAACTTTTACAGATTATACAAGTAGCATCAGAAATGTTGTGGATCTACAAACCCAGTAATTCAATTATTAAGCTCCCTGTTGTGGTGTTTTAATACTAAACAATCAAGATAAAATAATGAAACAGAATATATATATATATATATATATATATATATATATATATATATATATATATATATATATATAATAAATTGGTAGAAACTGTAAATACAAGCTTCATTGTAGATTAGTAGCTTCTCTAAGGATCACATAATATTTTATCAAATTTTTATGTAACATAGGTGAGATAGGACGTAGCGTCTAACCTTAATTTTACTGGTAGTAAGCTATATCATACATTTGCGTACTCATCATAAATAATAACTTGTGTTGTAGAGTGAGGACGCGGACACGCTGTGTGGTTTAGCCAGTTATCACCCTTCATGGTTACAATTGTTTGCCAGCAAAAAGACTTACGTGGTTGTGTTTGGACTCATCGGAATGATGCTAGTTGCCATCGGGACCTACAACATATCCATGATAAGCACTTTGGAGAAACGTTACAAAATTCCCAGTCGCACTTCAGGTAAGTATTACATGATAGTGACTTCGATGGGATTCAGACAAGAGTTGAGGAGTAGTGTAATTCCTTTCAGGTCGGGGCTTAGAGAAGTATAACGCTAACTTACTGAAGGGGATGGTTTAAGGTTCGTCTTGTTTAACTTATGGCTACCCCTCCCTGTGACAACGGATATACAATAATTGTATAACTGGGATATAGTGATTTTGTAACAAAGAAGGCACATATCTTCTTAAAGAACTTGACGTTGCAGGATTATCTGCTTGTCTATGATGGTGAGAGGTATTGTCTATCACTAGTACCGAGCTAAGGAGTAAATCTGGAATTAACCTTTAGTGAAACCATTTAATATTGAAAATTTGTGGGTTCGTAGAATAAAAAGTCTTGTTTTAGACACCTAAAATGCTCTTTATTACAGTAAACAGTAACTTTGTACACCCCTTGCAGCAGAACAATGACGTATAGTACACATCAGCAGTCTTTAAGGTCGTCTCGTTCCCAGCTGTACGTAAACAAACAAAAGAAATCACTGCGGCACACTTCAAATGTCCACACACTCACAATTACTGCACAGCTGCTACTCAATTAACAAGTGACTACGTTCTAGCAGTTTCCCGGGCACTTATGTCTCCAATCATTGTTCTAGAATGTAGTGGATCGTTCGATAACAATCACGACGCAGCGAGAGTAACACACAACCACCGAGAAATCCCTGTCTCTTTCTCTCTGTTTCAGCAAACGTCCAGCAGACCAGTACAAGATGCGAGTCGCCCAGGTTTACCTGAACGGGGTGTTTGCTGCTCAGCACCTAGCCGCTTAGTGCGACTTTATCTGGACAGTATAAAAGGACTGTCTAGTGTCGCAGGCGGTTGTCTTGGGCAGCGGTATATTTACCCATCTGTGGGCGCTAATGCCCCGGGGGGGGGGGGGTTACTCAGCACCTAGCTGCTTAGTGCGACTTTATCTGGACAGTATAAAAGAATTGTCTTGTGTCGCAGGCGGTTGTCCTGGGCAGTGGTATATCTAGCCATGTGTGGGTGCTTGTGCCCCGGGGGGGGGGGGTGCCCAGAGCTGGCTGCGCTCTTCCGCCTGCCTAAGAGGCATCTGAGTACAGCCCGCTTGACAGGCTAGAGGGAATGGAACGAATGTTGAGGTATTGGTTTTACCAAGCCCATTTCTGGACTTGGGGGTATAGTGTCAGGAGAAAGGGGCCCTGTTCAGTTAAGGTTACCCAATGCGTGTTTGGGCCGCCGGTAGCTTGGTCTGCGGCGAGGAGACCTTTGGTCGTATCGGCCAAGGGTATTCACAAGGTTATTGGGATGGGAGCCTAGCGGGATCTCTCCCGCAACACGTCCACAATATATGGGACTCCGGAGTAGGTGTGGAAGGTATGGGACGGGGATCTACGTCCAGTATCGTAGATAATTCGCAACGTCCTGTTCTGGACGCGCTGCAGCCTGCGAATAGTGGTGGGTGCCGCTGATCCCCAGACTTCGCAGCCGTACAGAATCAGGGGCGGGATAATCGCCCGATACAGGCGTAGTTTGAGGTGTGTTGGCATTGAGGATTTAAAAAAAGGGTAAAACTACCTAAGTGCTGCATGCCGTTGTCCGGACGTGAGGGGCGTCGGTGAGGTCGCAATCGAGGAAGACGCCAAGGTATTTAGCATAGGGAACCCAGGGGATTTGCCTCTGCCTCAACCTCAGCGACCAATCCGGTCGCCTAGCTCGGACCTTAGCCAGGAGCAGAGCGGAGCTCTTCCCGGGCTGATGGACATCCTCCACCTCTCACTCCAACGGCCGATGGCTCGAAACTGGAACTGCAGTGGAGGATAGCAATAGCGTAGGTTCTTATTACGTGCCATTATGAGGACGTCATCGGCATATTGGCACGTAACAGTCTATGGTTCCAGAGGGAAATCAGACATGTATGCCGCAAACAGTAACGGGGACAGAACACTGCCTTCCGGGACTCCTGCGGCTATGGGTCTGATTGATGACAGCCGTCCTTCCACTCTCACCCTGAAAGTGCGGTCTTGAGAAAACTGTCCAATTTGTGCGCCACTGTTTGTGTCTTTCTTGCCCGCGCATCACTCTCTGTCTCTTTCTTTCGTGCGCACGCGCCGGCACTGGCT
Organism: Mantis religiosa; assembly: GCA_030765055.1. Taxonomy (NCBI): domain Eukaryota; kingdom Metazoa; phylum Arthropoda; class Insecta; order Mantodea; family Mantidae; genus Mantis; species Mantis religiosa. The sequence goes on from JAUKNK010000207.1 coordinate 2,026,182, forward strand.
TGTCGCGGCTCCAACACGAACACTTAAGATGCGTATAACTGTCACAGTACTTTACAGTCAACTGTTTTCGAGGCAGAGAATTCACAAGACATAGGAGTCATTAGTTTGCTGAGTATAAGGGTTGCAAGGAGACAAAAGAGAAATAAGGTTAAACCTGGGCTCGCTGACTGTTCTCTGGGTGAAGGTCGGTGTTATAGAACCATCACATGATTTTCTCCAACCGCATTATCTCACAATCGAGATCAATTAACTTTATTTGACTTACTCCTACCCTTCCATTAATTTCTTACTGTAGTAAGAAGTCGATTGTGGTGTTTCAGGATTAATCACTGGAGCGTGGGATATCGGAGTACTGTGCTCTACTCTTTTCCTCTCATATCTGGGCAGTCGTGGACACAAAACGAGATGGTTGGCTGCGGGTTCTTTCCTGGCGGCTGCAACATGTTTTATGCGATATCTACTACATGTCATCTTCGGCCCTGGTCAGGACGCCCTGGACCTTAGTCACGAGTACAGCGGAGATTTTGAACTGGCTACAAATCTCTCACATAAGACCAGTTCTACAGGTAAGTCAGTGTTTGATTAAATTTAATATTCGGCTTCGGTTTCTGCCATTTTGTATTATGGGTTGTGCACCACGTTATAATCCCTGGATAGTTCGTACAATAAAGCGTGTGGTATTAGAAGACATGAGGTGGAGCTAGGGACGGCTCGCATCATAGGCGGGTAGCGTTGCCTAGTTCGGAACGCATAGCACAAGTGTGAGCAACAGAGATTTATGTTTTTCATTCGCCCAAAATTACTACTGGAAATTCGATATTGCAATAAGCCTTGTTATATGGGGCAAGAAATTTTGAGGCAGCCTGTATGTAGGCTTCAACTTTCAATCTTGCGGGTAAGTTACGCTGTACTGAGTAAGACATTACGAAATGTCATTAGAAACTGCTTAAATTTATTTATAACTCAACTGACCGCGATCACTGTAGTCCGGGAGTGCGCATGCGTATTCTTTGACATTAGTACTTTATGTCCCAGTAGAGAAAAATGGATTACGTCATTTTTGCCACTAGGGGCGCTAGTGTCGCATTAAACCATCTTAATCCATAGAGTGAAATGGGTAAGTGCGACACTAGCGCCCTATCGGTAGGAATATGGTCATCCAATTACCTGTAGTGGGGCAGGTCTTTTCTTATTTATTAAGAGCAAGACATTCCTGCCGCTAGGAGCGCTAGGGTCGCAACAAACCATCTTAATCCCTGGATTAAAATGGATAAGTGCGGCACTAGCGCCCTATCGGTAGAAATATAGTCATCCAATTCCCTGTAGTGGGGCAGGTCTTTTCTTATTTATTAAGAGCAAGACATTCGTGCCGCTAGGAGCGCTAGTGTCGCAATAAACCATCTTAATCCCTGGATTAAAATGGATAAGTGCGACACTAGCTCCCTATCGGTAGGAATATGGTGATGGAGTTAATTAATGTGTGAGTAGATTAATGGTGAGAGTGTGGTGTATGAAATAGTAAAAAAGCGGAATAATATATTTTTTAAAAAATATATAAAATTTGCAAAAGAGTTAAAATAAAAATGTAAAAAACTTGGGAGGTAAATGCGATGTCAGGAGGTGGCAGGTAGGAGAGAGAATTAAAAGATGATGGAAGGGAAGTCCATATATTTTATGGTAAGTGGATGATTTTGCTAAAAGTGTTGTTTATTTTTAATCACTGAGCCTTATACTAAGGACTTTAGTAAGTTTTGACGAACAAAATTATTCATAATTTTAACAGTTTCTTTACTTAGTTGAACCAAGTGCTTTTGAAGCCCAGCACTGCTACAGTGGAAGACACGACGTAAACAGCTAACGGCAGAAAGCTGAACACGTGTTTGCCGACGGAGTGACACATCACGTGGTGTATGGGCCAACTATTTCCACTTGTTCCGAAAGTTGTACTATCTATTAATGTTGATATCATACCCACTTTATGGCCGAATAGAGGCAGTTTTCGTCGTTTGTCAAAGTATGTTTTCATCTTTCATCGACACCTGCTGGTATAAGAAACCAGTTTTCTCAGAAACTAGTCAAAACAATTGAACTAAAGTTGAGGATGATAAAGCCAATTTCTGTCATGCAGTAAAATAGACTACTTATTAGAGTTCAGTATTGTGTAAGGCAGTGTCATTTGAATGTCGAACCAGGAGATTCGTCGAAGGCGTTCCTGTGTCAGAGCGAGTATGACAGTCTGGAAGACTGTTCTATAAGTGCTACATCCACTATACCTACAGTTATCCTGTTTCTCGCCAACATCCTCATCGGAGTGGGCAGCTCCGTGTACTTCACCCTCGGAGTCGCCTACATGGACGACAACGTGCGAAAGCACAAGACACCTTTCCTTCTCGGTAAGTAGAAAACCACGTCGTAGAATACTGCTCTATCTACTTCAAGATAAACATTACCTTATTGTAGTTACAAGGGAATACAGTAGACTTTAAGTGATAGTCAAATGTTTTGTGATGTCTTTGTACGCCCAAGGGCTCAAACTGAAATACGACCTACTAATTGAGAAGAGCATACAAATTGGAAAATTTAAACAAAGAAAAGGTAATACATGGTTGAAGGAAAGGCTTTTCTATTAAAAATATTAAATTTCGTCGTCTGGTCTTCCAGTTTTATTGTCCTGCTGCTCGAACCGTTCGTTTAGTAATAGATACCTCTCAGACAACTGCACGTGGAGTAATCATATATCTGTCATTACTGATTGCTGCGAATTCCATTGGCTGAAGAGATGCGATCATTGGTGCACATCAGTTGCCCTGGCACTCTTACAAGAATAATCAGCGCGTTATCTGAGAGGTTTCTATTAACAAAGATAAGGCCATGGTAACGATTCGAGCAGCACAGTTATACGTGTTTTATGTTTCAGCCGCGTGGCAGTGCATACGTATGATGGGTCCCACGTTTGGATTTCTAGTGGGATCTTACACTTTGCAGTTTTACGTGGATCCTTCACTACATCCGACCATCACTGTCGATGACCCTCGTTGGATTGGAGCTTGGTGGCTTGGTAAGTCTTGTAAATGTTTCTGACCACACTTGACTTTTCGTGAGGTTAATTGTTAAAGCAGCGTCATCGTGAATGTCGAGAGTAACCCATTGTTATGACTGACATGATGTAATTACTAAAACAACTTGACCCTTTTGAAGCACGTCAGTACAGTTACATACTTGATCATGTTTGCCCTTGTAAAACTAATTGCTTTCCATTTACTATTTTATAATTTACTAGATTTTGCTATTTTCCAAAGTTTTGTCTATTCCATTAATTACTATCAATTCTTTCAACTTATTACCATTTGTTCACTGGATGTAAGTTTATTTAACCTCTTTTTTAAATTTCTCACTTACCCTTTCTAACGTCCCATTACCCTATTACAGATTATTTAACGTTTAACTTCAACGGGCGCTTTTTTATCCTTATTTCAGTTACCTATTCCTTCATCAGACTTTATCAAATCTTCCCTACTTCTGGCAAACCGACTCTAATTTCTCTTGCCTTTCTGCAGATTGTACAGCCACTTCAATTTCTGCAAAACGTTTAACTTTCCCTGGTCATTATTTACTTTTACTTCAATTTCCAGTTACAGTCCTTCACTGTTTCCCTTACATAACCTCCGTCCGCCCCCTTCCCGATAATCTATTGTTTCATCACATTTGCTGATACCTTTTCCTCTGTCTTTCACGGCCCCATCCTATTCTTTCGTTTCTGCAATTTACCCAATTAAAGTTCCAACAAAAGCGACTGCAGGATCGTAAACCTACACTCTTTACATTATATGCTGTGACGTGATTAGTTTGTAAATTCACTAGGAAACATTTTAAAGGTGTGGACCTGCAATTGAAGTAATATACGTTTAATTCCGTGTCTTGTAATGATACAAGAACTTTCTAGGGGCAGTAGATCGGAACTTAATGATGATGTTTTAGGTTATGTACCACTAGGAGTCCTTATGGCAGCACTGTCGCTGATGCTCGCCTTGTTTCCCAGGATGCTTCCTCGAGCTGCGAGAAGAAGTAAACTGAGGGGAGAGCCACCTTCGACTACTACTACCAAGTCTTTCTCAGGTAACAGCAAACAGCAATATCAGTTTATTTGACTCTTCCACTTCGCTGGTATGTCAATACGTCACGATGATTCCTTACTTCTATTATCAGTCTGGTCTAAATCGAAACATTACTTAACACTCAACAGCTGAAAGCTTGTAAAACACATATCGGATTGGCCGTGCTTATCAGAATCAAATACATCAACTTAATTTTTAAACATTTGTAACAGAAGAGAAGCGTATATAGAGCCGCCAGTCAATTGTTTTGTCATAAACAAAGCCTAACGCATACAGCGATGTTTTTCATTTGAAATGTCAATGGTTATCTGGAGACTTTGACTTGGCGTTGGCTTTTGGTTATGTAATTTATCAATTCTAGCACTAAACAGCACACACGACTGGACGTTGAAGATCTGAATGTCAGACCTTCGGTCTCAAGCCAGATCAGGGCTAGGCCCTCTACTGGCAGTGGAGTGTTTTGTAAGGAAGGATAATATGCGACAGAAGATGAGGTTGGAGTTATATATAAGCCATCTGATGTGTTATTTTATGTGTCTAGAAGCAGCTTCGGGTGTTTGTAGCGCTCTCCAACATCGATGTCGTACGTTGTGGGATTGGTTTTGATAGAAGGAACGTGAAAGGGTGTGGATGTAGCCTGTTATTGTGGCGATACGTAAGTCACGTCGGATAAACAATAAACACACTAGCAACTGTACCTGAGGTTACGTACACGACGGGCAGATGGTATTAGAATACCATACATTGTAACTAGTGTCTTTATCTATGAATAGATGGCACAGTATTTGCTTTTTTCCATCTCCTTCTGTTCTTATTGTTGTTTCACACCTAAAGTGTAAGTACAGATCATGGTACGGAAGATGCAGTCCATGATTTTCCTAAGCGACGGAAACACAATAAAAACAAAGAGAGACAGAGAAATAAAAATAAACAAAGAAAAACCTTACCTGGTTGGAGCAGGAGCTTGCACCAAGTAGAGATATTCCTGAACCATGTTGCTCGGTATTTCTTGATCTGTTTCCTGTTCTAATGATAAATATTTCCGCTGTGTCTCAGAAGGAATTAATAATGTTGTGGTTGTGTATTGAATGACTTCGCGTTTGCAACTGTAAGATACATGGATACATAACCTTAACTTTTCTTTCTCTCCGTTGGCAGTCAATGGTCTATACCATTTCGCTGATCCGTCAGTTTTTGTGCCTTCTGTAATGTAAGGTAAGCGCGCGTCATTAGGATTGGAGGACGGTAGTGTATTGTTTTGTTAATTATCTGAGACAGTTGAGTGTGTAATACGATTGTGTTTCTTCAGTCTAAGTGACAAATCCAGTTTCTTTTACGGAAACGAGATATATAATTACTCCATTTCTAGTGTTTTGTTATTTTTTAAGTTCGTTCAAGATAAATTTATAAGCATAGTGCATTGAAATTGCTCCGCAAACTTGTACCATGAGAAAATAAATACTTTCTTACATCCATAATCGTTCTTGTTATGATGGTTAGTTAATCGGTGCTGCCAATTGGCAAAACTAAATACCGCTACAACACGGATGAAGCGGATTAAGGTAAGCAGAGACATTCAATTGTTTTCATTTACGTCCTCCAACGTTAACTCATTTGGGACGAGGAAATAAATGGATGAAATGATACTGAAATGAGCCCAGAAAAGTGGAGAATTGTACCACGAAATCTGTGTGGACACTGAAGCGGTTCATATGTATATATAAAGATATGAATATACAAGTGTAGAAATGTGTTATTTTGTTCTCATGATTACATTATGTACTCAAATTGAATGTTCCATTCCGATTCGTCCGCTATGCGAATCCTATTGCGGAAGATTAAGATTAGTTTTCGCTCAGAATAAAAATGAAAACTCAAGTATACAGAATATTCTTCAACGATAAACTCAGCATTTGACATAATCTAGATTATGCAGGCTTCAATATAAGGTAAAAGCTTTGATATTTACGTGACAAATAGGACTTTTGTGAAAGACTTTCCACATATTGTTCCGATTAACCTACACTGATGCTACGTTTTGTATTTGTTTTCAGATTTTAAGATGGTGATGAAACGTCTACTGAGAAATAAAGTTCTCATTTTCAACTCGTTTTCGTCTGTGTGCTTCATGTTCGGATACATTGGCTACTGGACGTTCATGCCAAAGTACATAGAGACACAGTTCAGACAATCCGCCTCAGCTGCTAACTTCATCCAAGGTACTGTCTTCCATTGTTTCATTTTTATTTATACAGTACAATACAATCCTACTTGTGGTCAATGCCTCCGCATATTGAGGTTGAAGCAGTGCCTTCCAGCTGCAGAAAACTGTAATATTTAAAGCTGTGACAGAAATTCTCCTGGAAATTAAGGAGGGAAGTGTCATAACGTTAAGGGACTGGATGTTACCGCAACCCTTCACCTTTAAGGTTCCTGAGCGGTTTGAGCTGGAGAATAAGTCATCCGTATTGTCACTTTGTGGGTTCCAAGTTGCAGAAATTCAAAACGTTTTTTTATTTCCGTAGAAATGGACTTTGTACACCTCGGATAGCAGCAGTCCGTCTGCCGCAGGTCCACACTGCAACTCACTGACTCGGCTCTTTGCCGAACTGAACTGTCCATCCTTCTATACAATGATTCGCTGTATCACGAAGGTTGGCGAAACTTCCCGAAGTTTCCGCTCTTTCAAGGCGGCAGGCGTCTTTCCCCCGCAAGCTATTAGACAGCACAGAGGTGTCGTTGAAGGTTGAACCTCTTCCTCAGAGGAGGGGCCTTGTCCGTTACTGGCATGGTGGTGAGTTTTAATTATATGACGGTGGGTAGATGCTGGTGAATAGGTAATGTAAGGGTTGTTTCATTAGTTGTTCGGGATCGGTGGTGTAATGGATAGCTCAGATATGATTTGTAGGGACCTACAGGCTGGTGCTAGTCTGGGTCGCTTGTAGGTCTCACCGGGGTCGAGGTCATATACCCCCAGACCGCGGGTTAGACTGCTGAAGCTAGAAGGGAGCTTGTTATAAGAACCTTGGGATAGGGTAAGGATGTAGTCTGTGATTTTTGGAAAGGAGAGGTCTGCATGGATATTATCATTAGGGATATACCAATCGGAAGCTGTTGCTATCCGAAGGTAGCGGTTTTGAACGACTTGGAGCTTGTGGAGATGGGATTTTGCTGCAACTCCCCAGACTGTGCAAGCACAGGTTAGTACTTTCTTATACATGAGCAATTTGTTTTGCAGGCTCATTGTCGATTTCCTATTATACATAGGGTATAGCATGGCCATCCTTCTGGACACTTTGTTTGCCACAGTGCTGATGTGTTGTTTCCACGTCTGACGCCAATCCAGGGTTACTCCGAGGTATGTAGCCTCCGTGGACCATTGTACTTCTTCTCCAGCCAGGCGGAGGTTGGGTACATCTTGTAGAGTGCGGCGGGTGAATGTGACTGCCTGAGATTTAGTTGCATTTATCTTCAGGCGCCAAGTGATGAACCAGACAAATAGCATATCAGCGTATCGCTGTGCCTTGGTTACTGCATTAACATGTCGCTTAGATGAGACTGTCATCAGCGAATAGATAGACGTTACAGCTTATTAGGGTATGGAGGGTGTTTATAGAAGTGAGGAATAAGAGGGGACCATGGACACTGCCTTGAGGTACCCCGGCGTGAATACCGTAGCGTTGAGAATGGATGTCGTCTCTGGCAACGACGAAGGAACGGTTTTTGAGGTACGTGTTGATGAGGTGTATAAGGTATGCTGGGATATTGTAGTGGATGAGGCCGTCATGGCACACCGAGTCAAATGCTCCAGAGATGTCAAGGAATAGTGCTGTAACGTAGTGCCTGTTCGCAAGTGATTAGCGCTGTGCACACGTGTGGCTTATCTGTCTCGTTCACTCCCCGCTTTCCCCTCGCTCGACGCACGTCTACGATGCCTCGCGACAGTATGGAATACAGGCGGATCAAAAATAGACGAGAAAACTGGTGTTGGGGTTCATTAATCCTTTCTGAAGCCCATCCATCTTACAAGAGGAAGTTCAAGTCCAACCTAACTTTGCGACCTAAAATATCTCGGAAATGATACAAAATATGAAAATTCCAATTGGCCAGGAATGTACATATGTCGGGGGCACAGCCCATGAGGGTAAACTGATAACAATTCCAACACCAAGTTGCTTTTTGTAAAATGGAACATGTATGCTTATTCTAGCAAAATGAAAACTAGATCTGCAATTAGTGAGAAAACAAACTTGGTTCCGGTTTTCTAAACATATTTACTAGTGGCCTCTAGGCCTCATAAATTAAGCTAAACTTAAGTAAAGTTTAAGTTAATTGATGGAAATTAATCATTTCTTCACACTTGCCGTATACAGACTAAGATTTTGGAGTGATAGAGTAAACACGAAACTTAATGTCACGACGGCAAGTCATGGTAGTTCAACGGTAAGAGTGACTGGACGGAAACCAGTAGATCCGTGGTTCAAAACCCGTATATGACATTGAATTCTTCATGTTGACTCTATCAAGTTGTTTGAGATAGCAGAGGCTGTAAACCTGTCAAAAGAACGTACAGGTAATATTTTAAGTAATGTTTTGGGCTTTCATAAGTTCTGTAACGCGTTTGTTGACATCTGATCAAAAGTTGCAAAGAAAAAATGTTTCTATTAAGAATTTGGAGCTCTACCGTAAAAATCGCAGTGAAGGCTTGAGACGACTTATTACCATGGATGAAACTTGGATACATCACTACACTCCAGAAAGTAAATAACAGTCAAAGCAGTTGATTGCGTCAGGTGAATTAAATCCAAAAAAGGCAGAGTCAATTTTGTCAGCTAACAAGGTTATGGCGAGTGTTTTCTGGGATGCACAGGGAATTATTTTTGTCGATTACTTGAAAAAGGGTAAAAGTATCACTGTTGACTACTACACAAGCTTACTACAACGTCTGAGTGATGAAGTGAAAAGAAAAAGTCTCATTTGGAAAAGAAAAGAATCTTGTTTCCTCACGACAATGCTCCGGCCCATCGTTCAGACATTGCAATGGGAAAAATGTGCGAATTAAAGTTTGAATTGTTTGTACATTCACCCTATTCGCCAGATCTAGCACCCAGTGACTATCACCTGTTCCCGAACCTCAAACAATTTTTGGGGGCACGAAGATTTCACAACAACGAGAAGGTCATTGATTCGTTTAACAACGACTGGTGAGTGTAGCAATCAGAAGTGACGGAACAATCGGGACAAAGAGTAAATGTGAGTTCACATTGTAATTAAAACGTATCTGCAGTGAAATCTTCATATGCGAGGGCTGTTCAATAAACAATGATCATAATTTGTTACGGTCATAATTTTTCGTACTACAATTCAATCTTATTATATTCTGTTAGCTTAATATGAATGAAACACGCCGTAGTAGTTTCATTGTTGGTACTCCTGGTTCCCGCCTATGAGAGCCATGCAAGTTCAGACATGTTCAGTATCGCCTACCGCTGTAATGGAGGTAACACGCGAGAAACAATATGTGACTTTGAAATTCTGCTTACGTCTCAACAAATGTTCAGTTGAGGCCTATACAATGTTACAGAAGGCCTATGGAGAGTCTGTTCTTCCCTACAGCACAGCTTGAAGGTGGTTTCAAATGTTTAAAGAGGGGAGACAATCAATTTCAAAGGAAGGTGGACCCGGTGCTCTAGTTATTGCTCTTACGGAAGAAAACATCAACACTGCTGCTGCCATTGTGAGAGAGGATCGACGAATTACCTTAAGATCACTTTCTGAAATGCTGAACATTTCATTGGATGCCACACACACGTTGGTGACAGAAATATCACACATGAGACGTGTTTGTGTGCGATGGGTTCCAAGACTGTTGATTCTCGAACAAAAGAACATTCAACATGCAGTTAAAGTTGATGTTAGAGGAAGATTTGGAGTTTCTTTCAAACGTAATCACTGCTGATGAAACTTGGCTACATCATTTTGATCCTGAGAGCAAACAGCAATCTCAGTGTGGAAATCTCCTTCATCACCAACCCCCCCCCCCAAAAGCAAAAGTGGTTGTTTCTGCTGGGAAAGTTATGGTCATCTCATTCTTTGATATTCATGGAATGGTTTATCAGTATGTTGTACCTGCACACACATCAGTAACTGGACAATAGTACAGAGATGTCCTGAAAACATTGCAAGTCCATATCAGGCGCAAAAGACCACATTTCTGTGAAGCAGACTGGATGCTGCACCATGATAATTCTCGGCCGCATCTTGCTAATGCTGTTGAATATCTTGCAAAAATCAACGTGAAGTATATCCCTCTCCCTCCCTATAGTCCGGATTTAGTCCCATGTGACTTTTCTCTATTCGACAATTTGAAGAGACGCCCTCTTGGGAGGCATTATCCATCATCAGAAGCAGTGGTGAAGGCTGAGGATGCGATTTTGAAGGATCTCTCAAAAATGGTTTCCAGCATGTCTTTGAAGACTGGCAGAAATGCTGGGACAAGAGCATCGCATTCGGGGGAAACTATTTTGAGAACGATCATCAAAATTGAGAGGAAGAGTAAAGGTATGTTGTGAAAAAAAAAAAAATTGTGGTCATTGTTTATTGAACGGCCCTAGTATAATTTTTGGTGGTTTACAACAATTCCTCTGCGTAGCAGTAGAACCAATTGCATAACAGGCACGTAAGTCCAACGTATGTTTTGTGTGTAGGTACGATTGGTCTAACCTTCTCCGCTCTTGGTATTCTTGCCGCTGGAACTGTGATATCCCTGTGCAAACCCCGTGCTCGTTATCTCGCTGGATGGAACGTGTTAGTGGAGACCTTGGATGTCCTGGTACACTTCTCCTACATCTTCCTTAACTGCGCCATCGATGACCTCCACGGCAGTCGCGGAGCTGACCAAAGGTAACTAAACATTTGCCAATCAGGTTTATGAGATATTGAAGGCTTAGTGAGAAAATGTCGTATTGTTGGTAGAGGTGACGTAACGAAAGCTTGCCAAAGAGAGCCACGGAGAACTTCGGCTCTACTCGGAAAAAATCGGCTTGCCTCGCTCTCTTTAAGGACGCGTGCTAACTCCTGCCCCTTCTACTGTCTAGAGATTCTTGTAACGCGGTAACAAGGAAATATACAGCAAAACCAAGATTCAGGCAATTACTTAATTTAAGAAAGGGGAACAATACCTACAGAAAGTAATAATTAGTAATCTACGTTAAGATAATGTTAAACTAACGAAAAATAACTCTGAATAAAAAGTAAATTAAAAATATAAGGTATTGACAATGCTTCTCTCGTTTATGGAAAAACATGATTTAATTACCAACTCACAGCATGGATATCGACACAAAAAATCAACAGAGACTGCAATATACTCTTTCTTAAATAGCGTTATAAACGCCTTGGATAATAAAGATAAAGCAATTGGTATATTTTTAGATCTGAGTAAAGCTTTTGATACTCTTGATCACAACATTCTGTTAGCAATATTATTTGACTTTGGCATACGAGGACCAGCGAACAGCTGGTTTGAAACTTACCTTAGCAATCGAAAGCAATTAACAGACATTTTCGACACACTCTAATACTAATATTCTTTCGGCAGTTAGATCAGACTTACTTGACATTACATATGGAGTGCCGCAAGGTTCAACTCTGGACCCATTTCTATTCATCTTGTATAAAACTGACTTTCTAAATAACATCAAGGCTCATAACACTGTACTGTTAGCAGATGACACTAACTTACTAATAACAGGAAACAGCAACGATCATTAAATAATACGTTAAGTCACACTAGTAAAGACTTGATTTCATGGATAGCTAATAACGTGGTTTTAAACACAGATAAGACTGTTTGTCTTAAATTTAGTATTACTGACAGAGGAAACAATGAAAGTATTCCTGAAGGAAAATTAAATAATAAATTAATTTCATACAAAAGTGAAACAAACTTTTTAGGCTTGTGGATACAGGATATCGTAAAATGGAAAACTCATACAAACCATCTACTAACCAAATTAAGCACGAATATATATGCTCTAAGAATATTAAGTCAAAATGTCAGCCTTTGTGTACTTTTAGTGTCCTATTATACACATATACATTTTATAATTAAATATGGAATAATATTTTGGGGGAGTTCACCAGAAGCCAAAGATATATTTATTAAACAAAAACAAGCCATTCGAATTATAGGCAACAAAAGAATGCTATGTTCATGTAAGCCACTGTTCAAAAAGCTTTGCATACTTCCTTTGGCATGTGTTCATATACTGGAGACAACTTTATTTGCTAAAAGAAATAGATTTAACTTTCAGAACAACGGAAGTGTTCATTAAGGATATACACGTAACCTCAATCAGAACGGAGTACTGCATTCCTGTACAATAGTTTATAATTCTCTTCCTAATGACATCAAAACCATAGATAAGTACAACGTGTTTAAAACTAGAACAAAGGAGCACTGCTTTTACACAGTAAAGGAATATCTGCAACCTAAACAAATCCAGATACTCATAAGACATGAATTAACTTAGCTTGTTCATTTCTCTAATTTATAATTATATCCAATTTGTGTTACATTATAATTGAATGTAGGTTAGGTATATTTGATGTTTAACTTTGTAATATAAAGTGTAAATTTACTGACCTATCCTATATCAAGGTACTATGTACAGATTTCATTTTAAAGGATGAATAAATTAGAATTGAATTGAATATAATGACCTCCTCGGTTTGACTATACAGCACTCGCAAATTCTGATTTTAAAGGAGGCATGAGAGCTTTACAATATACTGTACTGTCCAGCAACCCAAAGAACGTCGCTGTAAGGAATGTGCTGTGGGACAAGGACAGTGAATGTGTGTGGCATAGAACACCTGCTACACAAGGAGCACAACCGTTAAAAGACATGCGCCCTATTCACTCTGTACACTAAAACCGAGAAGATAGATTCACAAAAGGAGAAGCCGTCAGAATGTTTTTGAATGGCCTGTAACTGTACTGACATGGAGTGTCATACACCTGTCCAGGGAGGGTGTGGGAACCTTCTTCAACTCCTCCTGCGTCTCAGGCCTCGGAGACTTTCTCTCCTGTGGTATACTGTACTCGTATCAAGCCACAAAACAGGACAAAACACTATATACGCTCAATAGAATATACTCATTCACTGCCATTTACACATTTCGACACGTCGTTGGATATCGGAGCCCCGTAAGATGGATATTGGCCCTGTAACACGCGTAAGCTATGTATGTGTAAGGTTCAGCAGGAGGTGGATAGGCAAGCTCTCTTTGCACCAAAACAAAAGCTGTAGTATTTGATCGCCCGCGATGTCGTTTTGTTTCAGTTGGGATCTGACAGCTAGCTGTAATGCCGACTGTGACTGCGGACCCATGATGAAGTACTCGCCAGTTTGCTCGTCAGATGGCAACACTACATTCTATTCCCCTTGTCACGCCGGCTGTACCACCATGGAGCTCCTCAACGGCACCAAAGTGAGTTCAGTTTCTGTCAGTAATGTACAACTTTAAGAGTTTATTTTATCTTTATTAATGGATCAAGTGTGTTGTTGTCAGATGTTTGGAAACTGTAGCTGTATTGGTGAAGGTTCAGGATGGGATAAAGACGGCGCATGCGCAGTTGACTGCAGTACAAGCTTCACGATATTTCTGGTTATGCAGTGCACTGTCGGCTTCTTCTCGGCTTCAGGAAGAACTGGTAACACGATCATACAGTTCAGGTACGTCTTCATTTGTTTTTGTGAAGTAGTAGGAGAGACATTGGTGGTGTGGGAAGAGCCCAAGGAGTTCAAGATCTTTTCGGGAAACAAGTCAGGTCAAAAAACGATTAGAACTCGAAGTTGCGAGAGGGTACATCGCTTCCATCATCATTTAATAAATGTTATAATCACAGATATATCTATTTATTTCTATATATACTTGTTTTTTGTTTGGTAATTTACGACCTCCAACTTTTAGTCATATCGGACGGTGAATCAATTCGGTGAAATGATGATCAAATGAGCCCAGGGTCCATGGAGCTTAGAGTTACCCGACATTCCTCTATCAGGATAAGGGAAAACTCTGGAAATACCTTATCAAGATAACTCACCCTGACCGAGATTCGAACTCGGGACCTCATGAACTTGAGGCAGACATGCTGCCGTCTACGGTACCCAGGTGGGCGATCTATTTTTGTTTATAACTAAGGGCGGCTTCTCAGTGGGGTAGCATGTTTGCGCTACAACCAAAATGCTGGGTCTCCCTTTAATGCAAGGGCATGTTCCATTTGGAGTTCGGATCGACCTTGTCTAGTGCAGTGGCCCTCAGCGCTCTGTATTGTTTGCAGGTGCCAAGTAGTTCACTCCCACTGGTATACAATGGGGAGGTATAGGGCAGGATGAACCTTAGGTGTGTCGAGGCAAGTAGGGGGGAAGGCGGAGCTTATGGCTGCATAAGGTTGGTTAACCTAGCAGCCAGAGAATAGTGAATGCCAAGCTTTCTCCTTCTGCTTTCAACGCCACCTATTATTCTCATATTAAATGTTCGCATCGGTCAACTATTACCACAGATTACTATTACCTACAAGAGCATAGCCACATATTTTGTGCCGTGTTTTGTTAGCTGTGTCGTGCTTTGAGTAGTGAATAAGAATGACTTATTTAAATACAAGTATATTGTGTTATATAAGGGGAAACAATGAATTCCATAAAGGATCTATTAGCACATCCTTTTTAAAAATGAGCTTAGAAGAAAACACCGAAAATAAGCGACTTGGAAGTCCCACGCCAAATATAAAAATCACATAGGTAGTCAAAACAAAAACAAGATATTTGAACAGGAAGTTTAACAACAATGTATATGAGAAATATAATTTGATGTGTGGTTATAATATTAAAAATAGCCTGTTTTGCTTTCCTTGCGTTCTCTTTGGCGGTGAAGATCCGTGGACAAAACATGGCGTGAATGCTTTGCAGCATCTTCATGATCGCGCTAAAAACACGTAACTTATAAACTGTACATGAAAAACACAGTTTTGCTATACTTGGCAATGTAAATATAGCAAAGCAGATGGACAGTGCATATCGGAGAACAACTGAAGAACACAGCCAGAAAGTGGCTCAAAATAGGTATGTTTTAAACATTATTGTTAACTGCATTAGGTTTTGTGGAGCCTTTGAGTTAGCTCTACGAGGACACGATGATTCAGCTACGTCAAGCAATCCTGGTATTTTTCGAGGACTGATAAACTTCGTGCAGAGCTAGACTGTGTTCTGAAAAACCTATCTGGAGAATGCTACATTAAGGGGACCTCCAAGACAATCCAAAAAGAAATCTTGCAATGTGCACTTGACGTCTGCCATGAAGATATATCAAGTCCATTTTTAGCTGCAGAAATAGAAGTGTTATGCTCTAGAGTGTTTCTGAAATACGCATGATGTGCTATACGCTGTGAATTAACGTTAACT
This sequence comes from Mantis religiosa, assembly GCA_030765055.1. Taxonomy (NCBI): domain Eukaryota; kingdom Metazoa; phylum Arthropoda; class Insecta; order Mantodea; family Mantidae; genus Mantis; species Mantis religiosa. Next base: position 2,041,765 of record JAUKNK010000207.1, read on the forward strand.
TGTGTATACAGCAGTATATAGTGGCTGGCTTAAATAACTGTTTGTTACTTTAAAAAAATTAAATTGCATGGATAAATTTGCGAACCACCGACTTTCAGAGCCACCAGCCGCCCCTGGTTATAACATTTATTAAAATATCCTTTTTTGTAATTTAGTCTTCCAGCGTTGTCATATCGGACGGTGAATGAACTGAGTGAAATTATGCTCAAATGAGCCCAGTGTCCATAGAGCTTAGACATGCCCGACATTCGTCATTAAGGATAAGGGAAAACCTCGGAGAAACCTTATCCAGGTAACTCACCCTAATCGAGATTGGAACTCGGGACCTTTTGAACGTGAGGCAGACACACTACCGAGGCGGGCGTCCATATACTGGAGAGATGTGGCTTCATGAAAGTATTTCACGGGAAAGCAGCAGTATACAGAGTAGATAGCCCTACACGTTGAAGCGGGAGCAGTTTGGATCCTGCGGCCATCAAGTATCAAAGCCTGAAAAAGACGTAACTTCAAGGGTATTGGCATCCCTGACCGCGTCATGAAACCCCGCATGTCCGATGTGCTACCTCCTAGATGTGACACCCGAAAGTTAGGCCCTTGTCCAGCTTTACTCCCAAGTAAGTGAGTGAATTCGTCCACTCTATACTTCGACCAGGATATGTGAATGAGTGTAGGTTGGCGGGAAAGTGGCGTTTGGTGACAAGTATGGCTTGACTTTACTGCGGATTGATGGACAATCTTGATGAGGTTCAAGTATCTCTGTATTGGGTTGAAGTCTCTGCGTGGGTGTTATAGAGCAGCACGTCATCAGCGTACTGGGGTATATTGACGCGCGGCTCCGTGGGAAGGTCAGGAACATATACGCTAAAAAGCTTAGGGAATAACACAGAACCTTTAGGGACTCCGCCTTTGATGAGTCTTCTGGTGGATAACTTCCATGATATTTTGAAATATTTTTTATTGTGCGGCCCAGGCCTCGTAAACAATTGATTGTAGCTTTCTGCTTAATTTAAGAGACATTTAATGTGCTTCCATCCACTTTCCTGCTATATATTTGAATATATAATAGATATTAATTTTGAGATTTTGAGACTAGGTAATTAATATGAATCTCCCACCAAACATTCAGCTTTGGTTCTCTTAGATTTTGTTACGTTGACTTTCCTGAACTCACACGCTCTGGTGTGAAAACACGACGCTACCGTATGGTAGTACGCCACAGATCCGCAAGGCAGCACTGTCCCGTCATTCAAGATCAAACATTCGTCTATTAATTCATATATTGTTTTGCAGATGTGTAGATAAGGAGGATAAATCCATGTCTATTGGACTTTCAGAGTTGCTTCTCTCCAGTTTCGCCTTCATACCAGGTCCAATATTCTACGGAATGCTTCTAGGTAAGTCGCACAATACATCATGTTTCTATTTTACCGTTTATAATCCAAATGCTCGGTAAATTTAGTCTATCATGAGGTAATTAAGGTGTGTAGCTTTGTACCTGTGTACCACAAGCGCAAAAATGAAGATTCCGTACAAATAACAACAAACAGCCAACGTACCACGGTCACACGAGGGTATGACGTGGTTTTCTTAGGCAGCTGTTTTCTTCAACATGGAGTACCTCCATGGATACATTCTGTGGTCATGACAAGAACTCTAACTATAAAGTCTGCAAATTCATTCTGATGTATGTATAATTGCAGATTCCGCATGTATGGTGTGGGGTCAGACGTGCGGCAAGTCTGGAAACTGTTGGCTATATGATGCTCAAGAACTAGGATATCTTCTCAACCTTACTGCCTCAGGTTGGTATGTCTGTTCACGGTTCCTAAGGGAACACATTTAGTGATTTCTACAACAGAAATTTTCTAAGCTATTTTAAGAATTTTTAGAGAAAAATAAGAAAAACTGAAAATTCATTCCACATAATATTTGATTTTCTCTGGATGCACTTTCATTTTTATTCGCGAACATCCACTGTGTTGCGGACAGTTTGACAGTTACATAGATTCAAGTGACCAGTTCCGCGAGCTGATATACATTCGTAACCTTGAATGCCATGCTTCGTAGGTTTCCGGAAACAATCGTGACTTTGCCATAGATAGCAAGCACTGACATATTTTCTCACGTGAAGTCTCTGTAGTGTGCGAAGAAATGTTTATTTTTTGTTTTATGTGACTCTTTTAAATACAAATGTAAGTATATTTCAATAGCGTTAGCAATAGATTAGGTACTTTGTTATTTCGTGGTGACAAATAAGAAATTGTTGTGAAGTTATAAGGTATTAACAAAAATATATTGACTTACGTAATTTGTTTACGTATTATTTTGTTACAGCATTCTTACTCGTAGGTACTCTTCTAGACGTCGGTGTCTGGTATTACGTGAAGGATCTGAAGATATACGACGACGCGGACGAAGAAAATTATAAAAACAAATCAAGGACTATTAGTAATTCATATGGAAGTTGATCTCTGTACAGAATCCCTGACTGGTACAAAGAAGAGACTTTAATATAAAGTGTATCTGAGTATAAAATATATCAGAGGCGTATTATCAACATCTGAATAGTAAAGTTCATATGAACATCGTTTTTTGGTCAGTTACAAGATAAAACTTTAAGGTTACAGGTTGCTCGAAGTGTCTTCGTCGTATTTCGATGTATGTTCTATGTCTCCTATCGTGTACCTGTTTATTTTTGCAGTGTTGGTACACATTGTCTCACGTCAATATCCGGCACAGAATCACAAAGAAATACATTGACAAAGACATACATTGGATTGAGAAGGCCATGCCTCGATCTCTGTGGAAAACATTAAAACAAAAAACTTCCTATAATTTGAGTGATACACCATTGTTAAGAATCAAGTAATCTTTTTAAAGTTATGTTCTTGAAAGAAATTATGTTGAAATGAGCCCAGATCCACAGATCTTATACCGGTGCCATCATAATTTATGTGGCAAGGTAAACGAAAGCATGTGTACGTCTGACATTGGCTGTTTATCCTTGTAACTCTCTGCGGATGAAAAATATATTTCTCGCGTGTTATTTTAAATGATTTAATACCTACTGCAGAATATATGAAGACTTACATTATTATAAATGTAATCAGTAATTAATTATTATATTATTTGGTAAGTATGAGCGTAATTTGTATATATCGATCATAGTTGACGCTGCGCTTGCGGAGTATAAAAGAGAAGAAAGTGAGAGAACGAGTTGTACAACATGGCTGCTTCCGTGAAATATGTGATACAACACAAAGATAAAAAGAAATTATATTGAACGTGTTTTGTAAGTTGTGCGGAAAATAACCAACCTTAGCAGCTGAAGGCGTTGTTCATCTTGGAGCAGAATCACCCGGTGTTTCCTTTTCGCCGCAAGATCATATGCTGGAGTGTATGTCTCCAGCATTCCACCGCGTAGAGGGTCGCGGGTTTGTGTCCTGCATTCGGCATGGGTGTTTATGTGTTTAGTGTTTATCTGTGAAACTATGGAAAACGGAAAGTAAACTAAACGGAAACATTAAAAACACGGTTAAATGACACCGAACGAATATATAGAAGTAGGTACTCAGCTTCTATTTGACACACGTATGTAGTTTTTACCGGCAGCATAAGCCGCATAAAAGCGCTTCAGAAAAGAATGTGGATTAAGCAGTTACAGGAACGACGCCGCGTGCCTCACACTATCGAACTTCGCAGGTAAGTGACACAGCGTACCGCCTGCTGTAGTTGTTTGTAAACTTATCGACATACTCCATGGTAGTTTGCTACTGTTAAGAATTTCTTTGGCTTATGAAAGCGCAATAAAGAAGCTATTTTTAACGTGTTACAACATTCCGTTATAACAGTCGATGACAGCAAATAAGCTCGTGGACATATGCAACTTACACCTTTTAGAGGGAAGTTACTGTTAGTCATATTGAAGATGGAAACAGTAACAACAGTAACAACGTTTGAGGTTCACTCACCAGTGGTTCCTACCTAATCACAAAATGTAATATTTAATGCTCCATAAAATTATATCTAAGAGAATTTCAAAGCTGCGACACTAAAATTCGGACGAGTTAAGTTATAAACTACGAAACGGCTATAATCGTTCGGTATCGTTTCGAAACAACCTGTGTGTGTATATATGAAACTTTTTAAGGAGGAAACATCAAAGGACTTACCAGAAGACCAAAAACATAGCACAAATATAGCGACGAAGAAGCTCTAGCAGCCTAACTATCCGTAAAGAATTTGTACGCTCATACAGACAAGTAGTTAACACGAAACATAAAAACTGAGCCCAAGGGTCATGGGATAAATGACAAGGATTAGATGAGGGAAAACAGAAACCTGCTTAGGGTACGTTGAGAAGCTTAGAATAAAATAATGCGACTTCGTGGGTTCGTAGAATGAAAAGTCCAATTGGCGAAATTCTAAATGTTCTTTATTTTCGTAGAAATACAGTCACAGTAGCAGTATTACGTCACATGCACAATCTACCAAGGTCTATGAGCACAACAACACCGGCTCTCGTTACAACATCCGTTCACTACTGACCCTTGGCGAGTCGTCACTTCCTTAACTACCTCATCTGATAATTCCAGACTCTTCCAGAAACAATCAACAAAACAAATAATCTATCAATGAATGTGTCACCAGACATTTCCATTGATTTCAGTTTGTTTGTTTCGGCAGACCTTTATTTCGCGCTATCTTTATCAGTTCCTTTGTGTAAACAAGCCGCGTTATCGCTCCGCGCGAACCTTTTATGTGCGTCGCCGCGACAATAAATTAGCAAACAGGATGGATTAAAGAATGCTGAAAGAAAGGACCCAAAGGACGATATGAGCTTAGCTTAAAGGAGGTAGAATATGTTAACATAACAAGGGTAACATCACTATGCCTAAATGTATATTCGCTTTAGGTTTTGGTGACATCACTGCTCTATGTGTGGCCTGTGCACCAAAAATGTACTGTGGAGTAGAACCGCAACGACCAAAACTGAAGCCGCATGCGCACCCTTGTAGGTAGCTACTGGACATCCTTCATAAGCTCTGTACCGGCGCTGTTAACGCATTCCATGTGTACACCGGTGAGAATCCCTCCCGTACAAGCTCTGTTATAAGGCCTATATGTTCCTACGTATTTTGGACTAATTTCCGGGCACTTCCAGTTATACTCCGCAGCTGATAATTCACACAGAGTCCCCGTATAATACAGATAATGCCATTATACTCTCAGGCGAATGCAGATTTTAGTACAGTGCTGGATCCCTGGTACGAAACAGAAAGGTTATGTTAAACGTTGTATCAAGACCTCAAAAACAGAGAACAGTTACTTCAAAGGATGAATGACAGTGCCCAAAGGACGATATTACCTTGGGTTAAAGAGGATAGAGTAGAAGAACTTAAGAAAGAGAACAGTTAGGATAAAAGTTGGAGCAGGGAACAGTTAGGTTAGTTCCAGTTAAAGGATTAAAACAAATGACTGCAAGAGAAGGAGACTTGTTGAAGTGCTTGTAAAAACGCATCGTGAGCTAAAAGAATCAATAAGATAGTCTGAAAATCTGCTAATCGTTGCTATAATTCACTACATTCACTACATTCACCGAATATGCACTAAACTGCCGCCAAAATCCACTAAATGCGCTAAAATAGTGTAAATAATTTAATAAATAGAGTAAGAATCCACTAAAATAGTGTAATAAAGGCACTAAAATACAGCTTATAATCTTCCAAATATCACTAAAATCAACTAAATGTAGCCCAAAACCACTAAGTGCGCCCCAACAGGCTCTAAACATAGCCAAAAGCATCTAAATACCACCAAATCCAATAATGTAGCCCGAAATACATTAAATACATCCCCAAAATCCTCTAAATACACCCAAAAAGCTGTTACATGTAGCCTCAAGCAGATAAATACTCCCTGAAATACACCAAATACACTCCAAACACCTCTAAATACAGGTAACCCATTAATAAGCTCCATTACGCAGCAAATACACCACAAAGGCAGTAAATATAGCCCAAAATTCTTCAGTGCAGCACCAAATTAGCTGCTAAGAACACGCAAAATCCACTAAATACTGCCAGAGTCTACTACAATAGGGTAACACATCCTTTAAATACATAGACTGCGCATGGACGCCATCTTGCCCATAAACTGGTGAGCCAGAAGCCCCCTATCTTATCTACTTGCTTGGATATATTTCTGCAGTTTATCGGCTTTTCCAGCATTTTCCTCAGGATCTCCAAACGTTTGTCAGCGTTGGAAACGACTGTTGCTCGGAGAGTACATGGAGGCTTCGCAACGAGGTGGAATTTTAAATCAAGATGAGTGAACATCATACACGAGCTCAGAGAATATTTGATACTGTTTTGATGAGCTAGGAAAAGCTTTATTGGACAAGGCAGTGCAAAAATCCCATAATCTGCCTTACAATTTGGGACACGGAGAACTTAATTTCTGACTCACCCTTTTTCACAAAGTTATGCCTCATATTGACTTATTGTATAATCCGGTTCAGGCCCGAGAGTGAAGGCAAAAACTGAGATTCATTCTTTCGCCAAAACAAACATCGTGCGCATTAGAACGGACGACATAACTTAGAATGATGAATGATATAATGTTCAAGATGCAAAAAGATGTCGTAGGAATACAAACTTAGCAGCAGATGTGACAGAAATGTGTGATCGAATAACATCAGAGCTACATAGCCATTTGAAGTCTACAGAACATCTTCATGCTGCAAATCTAATGGATGCTAAGCACTTTGAATTATTCTCTCCTGCGTTTCCTGATACAGGACGGAGCATTATCAGTGATCGTTATAAAGAGATTGACAACAGCAAAATTGGAACTAAACTCAGCATTTTGTATGATCATTGCCAATTCAGGAAGATAGAAGGTGCCCTTCCGCTATTGCAGTTAATCGAGGGTTGGCCGAAAAATCCTGGGTCTCACATAGCGATGGCACCACTGGGCCAGTTTGACTAGTTTAACTAGTATCAATAACCTTTTTAGTTTTTAAAAGACAGCATCTTAAACAAGACAAGTGTAGAGGTTACATGAAAATTGAGCTTTTGATAATTAAATACTTCCATTTGAAAGACTTAAGGTCTAAAGAAATGAAGGAGGAAATGGACAGTACATTGAAAGATTCTGTCTCTTCATATACAATAATTAAAAGGTTGGTTGTAAGGTTTAAAATGGGACGTACGAGTACTAGTGATGAGTGTCGCTCTGTCCCTTCATATACAATAATTAAAAGGTTGGTTGTAGAGTTTAAAATGGGACGTACGAGTACTAGTGATGAGCCTCGCTCTGTCCCTTCATATACAATAATTAAAAGATTGGTTGTAGAGTTTAAAATGGGACGTACGAGTACTAGTGATGAGCCTCGCTCTGTCGCTTCATATACAATAATTAAAAGGTTAGTTGTAGAGTTTAAAATGGGACGTACGAGCACTAGTGATGAGCCTCGCTCTGTCGCTTCATATACAATAATTAAAAGGTTAGTTGTAGAGTTTAAAATGGGACGTACGAGCACTAGTGATGAGCCTCGCTCTGTCGCTTCATATACAATAATTAAAAGGTTGGTTGTAGAGTTTAAAATGGGACGTACGAGTACTAGTGATGAGCCTCGCTCTGTCCCTTCATATACAATAATTAAAAGGTTGGTTGTAGAGTTTAAAATGGGACGTACGAGCACTAGTGATGAGCCTCGCTCTGTCCCTTCATATACAATAATTAAAAGGTTGGTTGTAGAGTTTAAAATGGGACGTACGGGTACTAGTGATGAGCCTCGCTCTGTCCCTTCATATACAATAATTAAAAGGTTGGTTGTAGAGTTTAAAATGGGACGTACGAGTACTAGTGATGAGCCTCGCTCTGTCGCTTCATATACAATAATTAAAAGGTTGGTTGTAGAGTTTAAAATGTGACGTACGAGTACTAGTGATGAGCCTCGCTCTGTCGCTTCATATACAATAATTAAAAGGTTGGTTGTAGAGTTTAAAATGGGACGTACGAGTACTAGTGATGAGCCTCGCTCTGTCGCTTCATATACAATAATTAAAAGGTTGGTTGTAGAGTTTAAAATGGGACGTACGAGTACTAGTGATGAGCCTCGCTCTGTCCCTTCATATACAATAATTAAAAGGTTGGTTGTAGAGTTTAAAATGGGACGTACGAGTACTAGTGATGAGCCTCGCTCTGTCCCTTCATATACAATAATTAAAAGGTTGGTTGTAGAGTTTAAAATGGGACGTACGAGCACTATTGATAAATCTCGCTCTGTGGAAGTCACAACTCCAGAGATCATTGAACAAATTCATCGTTTAGTACTGGAAGACCACAGATTAAAGTTGTTTGAGGTAGCAGAAGCTGTAAACACATCAAAAGAACGTACAGGTAATGTTTTAAGTAATGCTTTGGGCTTTCGCAAGGTGTGTGCTGCGTTTGTTGACACCTGATGAGAAGTTACAAAGAAAAGCTGTTTCTGTTAAGAATTTGTAGCTCTAACAGTGAATTTTTGAGATGGCTTATTACCATGGATGAAACTTGGATACATAGTTACACTACGGAAATTAAATCACAGTCAGAACAGTTGATTGGGCCAGGTGTACCAACTCCACAACAGGCTAGGTCAATTTGTTGAACTAACAAGGTTATGGCGAGTGTTTTCTGGGATGTACAGAGAACTATTTTTATTGATTACTTGGAAAAAGGTAAAATTATCACTAGTTACTACGCAAGCTTACGATTGGATTGGATACTTTCAGTCTGCAGCCAGATCAATGCTGAGCCCTCTACTGGCAGTGGAATATTTTACGAGTTAGAACAAATGACGGTAGAATCTTTTTTTGTCTATGTCGTACACAGCTAGACCGCGTGTAAGGGAGTTGAAGTTATGGGAGAGGTTTTGATATAATGGGAGTGGATGTCTGTTAGGGTAGGAATGTGTAGGTCACGACGGGTTACAAGGTTAGGGATGTACCATAGGGAATCCCATCGGAGATGGGAGGCATCGAGACTGTAGGACTTCAAGGCGATGTAGGTGGGTTTTAACTGCTATACCCTAAATAGCACAGGCATAAGTGATGGCTGGTCGGAGCACTTGTTTATAGAGGAGCAACTTATGGTATATGGACATCACTGAGCGTCGATTGTACAATGGGTATAACATACCCATACGTCAGCTGTCCTTGTTGGCTGTGTAGGTTATGTGGTCCTTCCACGTCAGTTTTACTACAAGCAAAACGCCTAGATATCGTACATTTCCTCTCCGGCTAGACGAACAGATGGTAGGTCCTCTAGCTGCCTTCTGGAGAAAGTGATGGCTTGGGTCTTCTGGGGGTGGATGCTCAAACGCCATCGTTTGAAAAGCTTACTACAACGTTTGAGTCATGAGGTGAATAGAAAAAGACTTCATTTGGTAAAGAAAAAAGTCTTGTTTCTTCACGATAATTCTCCGGCCCATCGTACAGTCATTTCAATGGAAAAACTGTTCGAATTAAAGTTTGAATTGCTTGAACATTCACCCTATTCGCCAGATCTAGCACTCAGTGACTACCACTTGTTCCCGAACCTCACAAAATGTCTTGGAGGACGAAGATTTCACAACGAGGTGGTCATTAATGTGGTAAACAATTATTTTGAGGATCATGATAAATCGTACTACAGAGATGATTTAATTAAATTAGAACACCGATATGACAAATGTATTAGCCTTTATGGAGATTATGTTGAGAAATAAAGAAAAAAATTTAATTTTTTGTGAGGTCCGTGACTTAAAAACGCCTTTGGTGAAGTGACCAAGGTTTTAAGTATTACTGTGACAATTTCCATGTCTACCGTAGAACCGGAACGCCGTTTCTCCTCTCTGAAGAGGATAAACATCTTTCCGAGGAGCACCATGACTGAGGATCGGCTCACCTCTTTGGCCATACTATCAATATCGAAGAAACTTAACACAGATTATGTAGCACTTCAACAGCACAGTGATAGACAAAGAAACATCGACGCGCGGACTTCATTTTTCTCGCAGCAGGCTTTTATTTTTCGGCACGAGCTGCCACTGGATCACGGTAAGCTCGGGTCAATCGGATCAATATTTTTAAATATTTTACAAAATCCCTAATTGTCACGTAAATATGAAAGCTTTTACATTTTTCGATGAGTAATTTTCTGTACATTTCCGTTTTCATTTTAATTCGGAGCGGAAAGTAATGCTCGCGCTCGCTCGCAGATACGGGTAGGCTTGTGTTAGCCTGAAGATTGTTGCTGTGTGCCCACCCAGGATAGGGTTTAACCACAGATAGGATTTTCTTTTCGGGATGGGTTAGGATGACTGTTTTTATTTGAGGATGATGGATTGCATATGAGGTAGACTATTGACTCCTCTAGAAGGATAGAATGCTATCACTAGCACCCTGGCGTAGAAAGAGTTATTTTATTTTAGTTTGAAATGAATTTTGACTGAATTTTTGTTTAATTTTGAGACCAACAACTCTTGGTAGATTATGGGAGCTCAGCTTTTGCTGCTGCTGGAAATGCTCCGTGGTTACCTCGGATGCCCGCAAGCCATGCGGGGGACCCGGAATAGTCGGCGACGACGTCTTGTGGGATCATAATCACCAAGAGACCGAACCAGGGCACTTCTGTGCAAAGGTAACTGTGCGTATATTTTTGTAGCCCGGCGTCTAATTTCATCTTCCACGTATGGAAGACCCGAGGCTTCATGGAGGAACCTTACTGGGAAGAATCGGCCTACTGAATAGATGGACCTAAGTCCTCTATTCTGGGCGCGTTGAAGATATGCCAGCCAGGAATCTGCGGCCATGCCCCAGACCTCGCAGGCATATAGCATCAACGGGACTATAAGAGCCCGAAAAAGGTATAGCCTTACGCGGACTGGCATCGATCGAGAACCCAGCATAGGATACAGGGATGCAATAGCTCCCTGAACCCTCGCCGAGAGTTCCCTGATGTGTCGACGGAAAGTCAGACCCTTGTCTAGCTCTACTCCCAGGTATTTGATAGAGGGTACCCATTCTATCCTTCGGCCTCTAAAATGGAAATCAGGGCAGTCTGCGGGGGTGTGGCGCTTGGTGAATAGAATAGCGTGGCTTTTGTCCGGGTTAACGGACATCCGCCAACGCCTGCACCACTCTTGTGTGAGACGGAGGTGTCTTTGAATTGGGTTGAAGGCTCTGCGAATATGTCTGTCTTTGCAGAAGAGCAGCACGTCGTCAGCATATTGTGCCATTTCGACGCGCGGCTCGGTTGGGAAGTCTGCCATGTATACACTAAATAGTGTAGGAGATAATACAGAGCCTTCTGGGACTCCGCCTCTCACGGGTCTGAGAGTAGATGTTTTCCCCGCAACTGTGACTTTAAAAGTGCGATGTTTTAGAAAGCTGTGTAAGATGTTGATTAACTGGTTTGGTAGGCCCAGTTGGATAAGCTTGTGAAGGAGTCCGGTGTGCCAGGTTGTAGAGAAAGCTTTCTCGACGTCCAAAGACACTGCTGCCGTGAACGCCTGTTCCTGGAAACCCAGGGCAGCCGTCTCCACGACTCGCAGCAGCTGTTGGACTGTCGAGTGCCCCGGACGAAATCCAAATTGATAAGCAGGTATGGCTTGAATGTCGCGCAGTACTGGGGACAAACGGGTGAGAATTATCCTCTCGAAGACTTTCGAGAGGGTATCGTGCGCAATAGGATTGTCATAGCGGACAAATCGGAATGGAACATTCAATGTCAGTACATAATGTAATCATGACAACAAAATAACACATTTCTACACTTGTATATTTATATATTTATGTATCTCACATATATTTTACACATATCAATTGTTTTAGCACCCACACAAATTTCGTGGTAACATTGTCCATTTTTCTGTACTCATTTGAGTATCATTTCAGCCATTTTATTCGTTGTTCGATATGGATTAACTTTGGAGAAGCTAAATAAAACTGCCTTACCTTAATCCGTTTCATCCGCTGTCGTATCGGTATTTATTTTTGCCCGTTGGCAGCACTGATTATGTGACCACCATAACAACAAGGAGGGATATGGATGTAACAAAGTCTGTATTTTCTTATTGTACAAGTTTCTGGAGCAATTTCATTGCACATTCGCTATAAATATATCGTAAACAGACTTCAAAAATAAGAAAATGCCACAAGTGGAGCAATTACATACCTACTTTCTGTAAAAGCTCCATCTCCCACTTAGACTGAACAAACACAATCGTATGACACACTCAACTGTCTCAGATACACTACCGTCCTCTAGCGAACAGATTTTAAAATACTATTCCGAGTTTGTTTATTTTAAATGCTCCATGTATTTACATAGCTGCTAAAAATTCACCACCGCAAACTGTAAGGAGATCTCTAAATCTGTAATACTTGTTGGTAAGGTCGACCCTGAAGGAAAGGATTCCAATTTCAGGAAGTTGTTACTGGTAACATCAATAATTTATTGTTTTACATTACGTAACAATAAGGTATACATTTAATACAATTTGTAAATAATCAGAAATATATACAAATAACTACGGTAATAAACTATAGTTGGAATTACAATAAATCGCAGCTGTATTTAATAATTAATACATGTTTCACCTAAGTATACAAACAAATGAATTAAGAAGCATGGTAACAAAACTGCTCTGGATGAGTATATCACAAAAAACAGAATGTATCTTTACGTCAAATATTTCGTGATGTCTGAACATCATTTACTCCTTTGTTGGCAACAATACAAATTATTTGTCCGCTTGTTGATTGTTGAGTAGGCTCAAGAAACTGAAGTCTACATCGATGAATGAAGAGAAGTATCACAGTTTCTCAGAAATACATTACATGGTTATGTACCGTCTCATGACGTATTCAACGAATCACGAGTCCGCCTCTGTAGCGTGGTGGTAGCGTCTCAGCCTTACGCTGAAGAGGTCCCGATTTCAGATCTCCGTCAGGGTGACAGGGACTTTTGTCCGTGGTTTCCCCTTGTTCTAAAATATGAATGTCTGGTAAATCTAAGCTCTGTGCACTCTGGAAACATTTGAACATCATTTCATTCATCGTCCGAGCGGGATTGCTGCGGCGGTTTCTTCTGTTGCTCGCATTCCGGGTTCAATTCCCTGACCCATGGATTTTTTGGGGTATTCCAGGGTCACTAGGCGAATGCTGGGTAAGTTAATTACGTTCCCCGAATTTCCTGTCATTCCATTTCATCTCCATTATCATTTCACATCATCTTTCAGGGTAGAAGTGTCAGCGAGTGTCTCGGCGCCTTGGGTCGACCGCCCTCTATCTCCTTCACTTCATCCTTCCTCCCGGGGGTACCCCACTTGGGGGCACAGACCAAGACGATGCATCAGTCAAATAGTACTAAGTTCTTTAGATTGAGGCATGGCCTACTCAACCGGATGTATTTCCTTGTCTACGGACATTAACAGTTCCCGGTTTATGTGATTTCTGTGCCAGATATTGACGTTCTGAGACAATGTGTACCAACACTCCAGGAATTTACAAATGTACGATAACAGACTTACAATATACATCGAAATAGGACAAAGTCACTTCTAGCAAATCTTCAGTTTTATCTTGTAACTGACCAACAAACGATGTTCAGACTGATGTTCATAAGAACTTTACTGTTTGGATGTTGACAGTATGTCCCTTAAATGTTTACACTGAGATACACTCTGTAACAAAGTCTCTTCTTTGTACTGGTCAGGGATTCTGTACAGAGATCAACTTCGGGATGAATTACTAATAGTTCTTCGCTTGTTTTTATCTTTTTCTACATCCGGGTCGTCATATATCTTCAGATCCTTGACATAATACCAGACACCGACGTCTAGAAGAGTTCCGCACAGTAAGAATGCTGCAACAAGAAAAAAAAACACGAGACAAATTACTTAGGTCAAAAGATTAAGGGAAGCCACGTACAATTAGCAAATTTGTGTTGTAAGAATCTTTGAATGCTTTGTCTTAGCAACAGTGAACAGGCATGCCAACCTGAGGCTGTAAAGTTGAGAAGATACCCTAGTTGTTGTCCATCGTACAGCCAACAGTTTCCCGACTTGCCGCACGTCTGACCCCACACCATACATGCGGAATCTGCAATCATACATACATCACAATGAATTTGTGGACTTTATTATTAGAGACTGCCTACGTAATGGTGTGGAGCGTGAGATCTTGTTCGCGATCACAGAAGACACGCACAGAGTTGCGGATTTTGTGTTCTGTGTATCCAGCCAGTTCGGCGAAGAAAGTTGCTGTCACATCTCTATGACTTGGGTGCTCGTGATACGTTGGCACTCTATTTGTTTATTGTTATTTGTCCTCTACTCTGTATCACTTCACTTCTACCGTTGTACACAGATACAAACCTCAATTACCTATAGACAGACTAAACTTACTGAGTATTTGGAGTATGAACGGCGAAATACAAACGTGGGGTATTGTATCACTTACCTAGAAGCATTCCGTAGACTATTGGACCTGGTATGAACGCCAAACTGGAGAGAAGCGCCTCTGTAAGTCCAATAGACATCGATTTATCGTCTTTGTCCACACATCTGAAACACAATTTGTAAATTAATAGACGATATGTCTAGGAATGATCTATTGAGCGACAGAGCTGCTCTGCGGATCTTAGGCGTACTAACAATACAATAGTGTCCTGTTTGGACATGAGATGGCGCGACCGTAGAATATCATCATAAACAAAGGAACCGTAACTGAATGCTTTATGGAAGTTTCATATTAACTATGTAGTTGAAAATTAATAATATCTCATATATTAGAGCATACAGCAGGAAGGAAATGGTAAACACATGTCTATGCATTAAAATTACTGTTCAATAGTTGCTGAACTTAGTTCCGGAAAATGGAATAAGTTTAACTGGTAAAATACTTGTTAAGTTAAGCTGAAAATTAAATTCAACTGTTTACAGCATAGTGAAGCAATACTTAGGAATACCTTGGCTGGTCTAAAAGAATTATCGCTTAAATTATTACGGTAGTAGAGAGTCAAGAGGCACTTTATCAACGAGTGTAAGGTTTGTTAATTTCCGCAAGTCTTGATTCAGTATTACCATACAATGTTTTATCCAACAATTACCCTATCAATAAAAAGGCTTAATACTTTTTAAAATTCAACTATAATAAAATAGGAAAATTATTTGTAATTTCGTTTTCTGAAATACATATATGGCTACTAAACCAAGGTCGGCTGGCTATGAGACAATCGATGTTGGTCAGTCGTTTTAATTCTTGGTATAATATGAATAACAATTTACTTACATTGACGAACGTGTTGCCGGTAGAATGTGAACATATAGGGAAATGTTTGTTAATTACTGAATGAATAGAAGTTGTAGCTGGAGTTACTGATTTATATTTCATTACTAAACGTTAAAACTACAATAACTTGTAGGCCTCGTGATTATATAATACTCATACACTGATAATTTAATGTTAAGTGTTACTTTAGTAATCCGCTAACTACGAAAAAATCTACTTGAGTTACGAATTATCAAAATAATAAACATTATTTTATATTGTAGATGTCTTATGTTTTTAGACAACTAAAGAAAAATTGAACATTGCACTAAGATAATCGATAGTCAGAGAGATTATAATATAACATCTGTGACACTGCATTAGAGTAGACGTTCCTGTTTTGTCTCGTAAATTTTAGCTTTATTCTTCTGCTAAATTGACTCCGGTAGAGATTATTCATATCTAACAGTAAAATATCAAAATTATCGCGTAGTGATGTGTTTTTTCTTATGGTGACGGATAACAGAACCATTTAGGTTAAGACTGCAATTGTTTATATGAACATTCTGAGCAAGAATGAATTATCTTAATGAAGACAACCTTACTAAAAGATTCAGTGAAATGACTAGAGACGACTATCCAAATAATTGACAATATTATAAGAAAACTTATTACTTTTGTATATTTGGGAAAAAGATAATAAAATGTTGAAGAACATTGGGTTACCTTGGTTACCAGTATCTGTGTACATCGCAGTATTATGTTTCAAGTGAATATAGAACTAAACCTTTGCGAGAAAGACAGGAGTATCAGTTCTTTGAATTAGTGGAGAAATTTCCATCAAATCTTTGGACTCATGCCTATACTGATAGACGACGATGTGGGAACTGCAGTTCATACCTAGAATATTGAACACATCAAGCTAAATCAAGAGCTATCTGTATACCCGGCTCAACTTACCGCAATTTGAACAGGTATGTCGTATATAATCAATATAAATAGTATATATTTCGTATATTTTGGGATTCTTATAATTATCATCATATACAATTCGGATTAGAACAGAGTTTGTCTGTTCCCAAACCAAGCAATTCACAGCTGATCCTTCCACCTCTTTTATATTATGTTTTTAGTAAAGTATTTAAGATATGAAGCAAATTGTAGTTTTAGAAATGTACGAAATACAGAAAGTTTGCATGACTAATCGGGAAGCATTGCGTATCAAATTAATTTGGATCCCTGTAAACAGGGAAATTGTAAAGTGGATGTATTGGCAAAGGAGACAAGAAATGAAGGTAAATTGGTGGGTATTCAGCTCAACTGTTAAGATATGTGTGATAAATTAAACAAAGATGTAAAGACAATTGATGTATATAAACGAAATAAATGCAGCTCCATGGTTCAAAAGAACGTTTGCTACAAAACATTTTTAAGGTTAGGTTACGAGTAGACTTAAATCACTTACTACTGTACAAAGTAACCATATTGTAGTTGGAGCATGTGTTAATTGGCTGCCGTATTAATAACAAGGAATTATTATACAAAGAAGACGTACATGAACATATTAAAATTACTTATACTATAAGTTACAATCTTAAACTAATTTTTGGAGGAATGATGCGACGGAATAAATAAAGAATAAGAAGTAATACACAAAGACAAATGACGACGTACCTGAACTGTATGATAGTGTTGCCAGCTCTTCCCGAAGCCGAGAAGAACCTGATGGTGCACTGTACAATGAGAAATATCGTGAAGCTTGTACTACAGTCAACTGGGCATGCGCCATCTTTAGCCCATCCTGAACCGTCACCAATACAGCTGCAGTTTCCAAACATCTGACAACAATACACTTGATCCGTTAATACAGATAAAATAAACTCTTAAAGTTGTACATTGCTGACAGAAACTGGACTCACTTTGGTGCCGTTGAGGAGCTCCATGGTGGTACAGCCGGCGTGACAAGGGGAATAGAATGTAGTGTTGCCATCTGCCGAGCAAACTGGCGAGTACTTCACCATGGGTCCGCAGTCGCAGTCGGCATTACAGCTAGCTGTCAGATCCCAACTGAAACAAAACGACATCGCGGGTGGTCATAGTATATCCAAGTTTTACGTAAACCTTTGTTGACAGAATACCTCAAAAACCTGATAGGCAAGTGTTTGGTTACCTTTGGTCAGCACCGCGACTGCCGTGGAGGTCATCGATGGCGCAGTTCAGGAAACTGTAGGAGAAATGTCCCAGAACATCCAAGGTCTCCACGATCACGTTCCATCCAGCGAGATAACGAGCACGAGGTTTGAACAGGGATATCACAGTTCCAGCGGCAAGAATACCAAGAGCGGAGAAGATTAGACCAATCGTACCTACACACAAAACATACATCCAACTCACGTACTTGTTGTGCAATTACTGCTAAGTAGAAGAATTGGTGTAAACAACCCGAAAATTGTATGCGAGGATTTCACTGCAAATACGCTTTTACCATAATGTGAACTCACATGACTTTCTCTTTGTGCCGATTGCTTGGCGCGGTCTTGTCCCACTTCCCTTTACTTCAGTTTCTGAGCGCTGTTTCCCTGATTGGACTGTTTGGAGCGGGTAAAGTACTTTGTGTGCTTGCTTCGGTTTGGTTTGTTACTGATTGTGTGTGGGTCATAACCACAGCTGATTCATCAACACTGTCTGAATCTAAATACTCTTCATTTTCAGTTTTAGCAACACTGCATGACGTAACAATGCTTTCCTCTGTAATCGGTTTATAACTTCTGTCATTGCCAATGTCTTCTTTATCAACATCGGAACAGCCATCCGTGAATTTAAGAAAGTCTGTAAAATCTTCTTCTATACTTATTTTTTCTTCTTGTTCAATCATGTTTTCTATGACACACACCATGTCACAGCTTTATGACAGTTTCTCTTCTAACCTGGTCCCAGGCAGGTGGCACCCGCTTCAAGTAATGTATCTGACGAAAATAGCAATTTACAGTCTGTAAAACAAGTCTACATTTACTACTCTAAACAACATTATGTTTCTTCAAAACTGGTCCGGGCTAACACATTTTATTGTATTGGAAAATCCAAGCATATAACCAGGAATATGTCGGAAACGATTAATTCTACAAAAAATCTTTTGACATAAATTCTATGTTTTAAAAAGATACACAGTTTAGTGTTGTAATATTTAGTGTATCACTTACAACTTTTTTGTGTTAGACAAAAGTCATTTAGAGTGAAGAGCACTATCTGAGAACATGAAATTATTTTTCATGAAAATATCCTGAGCATGCAGTATTTTAATTAAAACTGTTACAGCAATATTTGAGAAAAATATCAGTTTGAGAAACGTTTCACACTTTTGATTGTGATTAAAGGTTTTAATAAAAATGAAACAATGGAAGGCTGTGTCGTAATGAAAGCATGCAACAATACCTGTGATGAGGCTGGAAGTCGAGGCAGATTGTCTGAACTGGGTCTCCATGTATTTAGGCATGAACGTCCAGTAGCCAATGTATCCGAACATGAAGCACACGGACGAAAATGAGTTAAAAAGGAGAATTTTGTTTCTGAGTAGACGTTTCATCACCATTTTAAAATCTGAAAAAAAAAAACAGAAAATGTACATTATATCCATGTATCGCAAAGTTAGTGTACGGAGACTAACTCAATACACAAGCACAATATGAGTTCTCGGTCTCACCCAGATATCGCGGCACTGCTTGCATGATTTTATCCTTACGTTGGTACTCATGTTAATAGAGTACAGCATGCTTCGTCTCCCAAGTCCTCACTCGGTAGGTTTCGGCTAACTCCGTAAACACAGATGACAACTTAGAAACATGAAATGCGCTACACTAGTACACTCTGACATCTAGTGACTAATATGCTAAGCTTTTACGTGCGCTCTTTGTTTTCTGTGTGCATTCGTTTTGTTCAAGTTTGAGGTTAATTACTGTAGCTTAACCAGTTTGTAATTATGGCTGAGGGCACACCAAACTCATCATCATATGTACCTTCCGAGCAACGAACTGCGACTCGGAAACATGCACGTACAGTTGTGTATAGTGATGGCCGCAAATTAATAGCGAAAGTTGCAGAAAGTTGCGATATGGAAAAGGATAACAACCAGCTAATATTCCCATTCAGCAAATCAATAGAACGAGCTACTGCTTACACAGGAAAAAGCGTCAGCACTGTCAGACGTATTAAATCGTTTTGTACATCTCATCCCAATGAATCTCCAAAAACACCAGGAAAAAGCAGGTAAGGCTGTGATCTGTGCATGGTAATGACTAATAGTGATGTTTCCTTTCTTTCTTCTTTTCCCTTCAATCCTTTCCTTTTTGGTTTCCTCCTTTTCCTTATATCTTGCTCCTTTATCTTTCTTTTTCTCTTGCTCTGAGCCTTTTGTATATTTCTACACAGCTTTCTATTTCCCTCCATTACCAAAGCTACACCGGTATAGGCCAACAAACCTAGGAGCAAGACTTACCTATGTTGTGGATGTTATGGTTCTCGAAAGGGGACACACTATTATTCGTTTACCTCCGTATAACTGTGACCTGAATGCAACTGAACTGGCGTGGGCAAAAATAAAGAACATTTTCAGAGGACACAACGTTACTGGTGATATGTCAGCCACCAATCTGCAGAAACTTGCTATAAGAGCATTCTGTTCTGTAACTGCGACGGATTGGGAAGAATACTGCAAGAACTGGAAATGAAGTATTGGAGAAATATATATTTTTCTTAATTTTAATTTTACGTCCTCCAACGTTAAGTCATATTGTACGGTGAATGAAATGGGTGAAATGATGCTCAAATGCGTCCAGGG
The DNA here is from genome assembly GCA_030765055.1 of Mantis religiosa. Lineage (NCBI taxonomy): Eukaryota > Metazoa > Arthropoda > Insecta > Mantodea > Mantidae > Mantis > Mantis religiosa. The sequence continues at coordinate 2,061,898 of JAUKNK010000207.1, forward strand.
TCCATGGAGCTTAGAGCTAACCGACATTCGTCTGTAAGGATAAGGGAAACCCCAGAAAAAGCCTTATCAAGGTAACTCACCCTGACCGGTGTAATTGAAAATGCGATTGATGAAATTATCAACAGGTCAGAGGATACTAGCGATGAAACTGATACACTGGACTCAGAAATCGAAGAATCAAAAAGCGAATGAGTGAGTATTTATGGCTGTCATATCTGTTTACTGTTGTTATGTGTTTCATAAATAGTAAGTATATAAATATACAGCTTTTCGGATTGACTTAAATATAATGTTAGTCCACAGATCTCACACTTGCGGCGCATATCTTCGCTTATCTTACACACTAATTTGCTGAACTGTGTTTTTCAAGAAACAAAAGAGCGTTAGCTCTCGCAACTTCTCCTCTACCAGCGCTACCCCGTAAATCCAGTACTCTTCTTATCTTGCGCGTACTGTATGTAAAATTAGAAGTCATTGCGGGCAACAGTTGACTGTTGGCAGTTGCTTGAAACAGTGGAAGTACGCATTGCTTTGAAAATGGAGAAATTCCAGTATCGTGCTGTGATTGAAGTCTTCATAAAAGGAGGTTTAACACTTACATAAATTCATTTGTAGATTGTAAATGTGTATGTTGACTCTTTACCTTCAGTTTACACTGTGAAGAAATGGGCGGCCGATTTTAAACGTGGCCGTGAAAGTTTCCAGATATCCAAAAACTGTAACCATACCGGAAATCATAGAAAACGTGTATGACATGATTCTGCGTGAACTTGCTAATGCTCTTGGAATTTCAAAGGAACGGTTAGGTTACATGCGACATCAGGAATTAAACAAAAAACTTTGCCCAAGATGGGTGAAACATGGCTTCACTACTACACATCCAGACCCAAGCAGCAATCGAGGCAGAGGACAGAAGCTGGTTCTTCAGTTCCAAAGAAGGCGAGGATGGTGACATCGGCGGGAAAGATCATGGCGTCAGTGTTTTGGGATGTCAAAGGAATGTTGTTGATTGACTATCTCGAAGAAAATAAAACCATTACTGGAGAATACTTCTAATCAAACTGAATGTAAACGGACCTGGGTTAAAAAAAAAACTGTTTTCCATCAGGCAACGCACCTGCCATGAAAGTATTTTGGTAATGGAAATTTAAAGAGATCTGCACTATTCCCCAGATTTGGCTTCCTCTTCACTGGTAGTTGCTTTTCCTCCAATTGCGGCTGTAAATGGGTACTTTGTGGCACTTCCAGAGGGGAACATTGCTGGACAAAATGTATTGATATTAGAGGAGATTATGTTGAAAAATAGAACTACTTCGAAAGCATGTCGTTTTTCACTATCAGACCGAGAACTTTTGGGACCATCCTCGTAGCTCAATGGTTGACCGAAAGATCCCTGGTTCAATTCCTGGCTATGGCATTGATTTTTTCAGTCTGACTGTACCCTTCCATAACTTTTGCAATACTTGAAAAATCTTTAAAAAGCAATAATACATTAAAATTACTTTTCCATATTTTATTGTACGTTAAGAAAAAAGAGTAATGAATAGAAATGTGAACAAATGAACGTTACAAAGCCTCCTTATCTACTCTTCTGTTAATGAATTAATTGAGGTAGCACATGCTTTGATTGTTAGGTTATATGTTTATATAACCGAACTGAATCCTTCGATTTTTGATAGTTATTATAAAGCAGTACAATTTTATGAAAATGAGCGACATTGTTGTACAAGAAGCTGCGGATCTAGCATGTGTAGCAAAGTCGAAGGAAATGGTCCATCTCATGCAGCATCTACTAGTGTTGTCTCAGGCTAATACTTTGTATAATTCATGTGAAAATCCATGTTCCTCCACAAGGCTACTGAACATGTAAAAGGAATTGAATGGCACATGTCCAATTGCACATTTAATGTTTCAATCAATAGATATAATTCATACGTTGGTGTATTTTGCAAAGGATTCATTAAAAATCTATTTTTAGGTTATGCTGTTGGGTAATGGTAGTGACCTCTCTAATCCTTGTTGTCATGATAATTGAGAAACGATTTGTAAATTTAGTTTACACAAACAAATACGTGCTGACAATCATTAACTTACATATTTCTTTTGAGATACAACGAAAATATTTATTGTTACAACAAGAGATTCAGAAGAGACAGATAAAAAATGCACAGCCCATGGTTCAGGGATAATCTTTATGGTGATTACTCGGTGTATCCTGGAGTAATTATTGTGTGCCGAACATGTAGCATTTTGCTTTGTTTATCTTTCTTTCTTTTCTCTTTTATTCTTAGTTACTTTCTGAGGTTTAGGTAGATTACTGATCCATCGTAGGTTTAAAACAGCAGTAAGAACAAAACGAGAGGAGAAAAGGAAATAATGTTACATCCATCCTAGTTACAATGGCTAGCATCCTCATACCATGTGCCCGTCGCGTACGTAACCTCAGGTACAGTTGCTAGTGTGTTTAGTGCTAGATCTGATTAAAACTCAATGTTACATAACCTACAGTCATTGAGTTGTTTCTCAAGTCAAAGCCTTCTAGATAATCATTGATACTACAAATGAAAAGCATCCCTGTATGCATTAGGTCTTGTTTATGACAAAACAATTGACTGGCGTCTCGATATACGCTTCTCTTCTGTTAGAAATGCTTAAAAATAAAGTTAATATAACAAATTCTCATACGCTCGACCGATCCAAAGTGTATTTTACAATATTTCGGCCGTCGAGTTTGAAGTAATATGTTTGATTTGGATAAGACTTTTACAGAAGTAAGGAATCTTCGTAACATTTTGACACAGTAGTGACGTGGGGGAGTCTGATGTGTAGTTCTTTACCTGAGAAAGACTTGGTAGTATTTGAAGGTGGTTCTCCTCTCAGCTTACTTCTTCTCGCAGCTCGAGGAAGCTTCCTGGGAAACAAGGCGAGCATCAGCGACAGTGCTGCCGCAATGACTCCTAGAGGTACCCAACCTGTAACACCAGCATTTATTAAGTTACAGTCTATTGGAACTTCTTGTATTAATATAAGAGACGAAATTAAGCGTATATTACTTCAATTGCAGGTTCATATATTTCATCCAGTGAATGTAAAGGTAGCGACATCAAAATATATGCTGTAACTGAATACATTTACGATCGTGTAGTTGCTTTTGTTGGAATTATATTTTGGTAGATTGTAGAAAGGAAAGAATAGAATGGGGACGTAAAAGGAGAAGAAAATATATGATCAAATGTCACGAAATAGTAGATTATCGGTGGGACGGGAAAAATAGAAGAAAGAACATGAAAAAGTGAGGTTATGTCAATGGAGACTCAGTGAAGTGATGGTAATTAGAAGTTGAAGTACAGATGAATAATAAGCTAAAAGTGTAACGAAGTAATAGGTCATTGGAGCAAGGATCGGAAAAGCGTCTTGTGGGGTTATGTCATATTTCATAGGGAAGGGGACGCAAGAAAAGGGAATTGAAAAATATAAAAAGTCAGGTTATGTAAATCCAAATCCAGTGAAACAAGAGTAATATGTTGAAACAAATGGTAGTAATTAATGGGAATACACAAAACTTTGGCAAATAGCAAAACTAGTGAATGATAGAATAGTAAATGGAAAGCAAGAGGCAAACACCATCAAGTATGTATTTGTATTGAAGGGCTTCAAAGGGGCCAAGTTGTTTTAGTAATTAATAACTAATATCATAACAATGGATTACTTACGACATTTAGAATGACGCTGGTTTAACAATGAACCTCACTAAAAGTCAAGCGCGGCCTGACACAAAACACATCAGAATCATTTACAAGACTTACCAAGCCACCAAGCTCCAATCCATCGAGGGTCATCAACAGTAATGGTCGGATGTAGCGAAGGATCCACGTAAAACTGCAGCACGTAAGATCCCAATAGAAATCCAAACGTGGGACCCAACATCCGAATGCATTGCCACACGGCTGAAACATACAATACGTAAAACTGGGAGACAAGATCACCAAATTTGGTATTTTATATCATTAATAGAAAAGATTTTCTTCAAAACCCTGCGATTTATATCTCTGGGGTAGCTTAAAGCATAAAGCCACACACCTTGTGTGTATAAACCATGTGCTGTGGAGTTACACATCGTCTTTTAAGTTTAGTAATGCAACAAAGACGCTAACTTCGCCCTAAACTGCTTTGTTTGTTAGTAAATAGTTCATGCTAACTTACAATCAGGCGAAGTTTCGAAGCCAAATACAAAACTGCGACATGTCTCTACAATATCTGTTCATATCTCCCTCTAAACTTCCAATGACAGGAATGAAGACGACCCAACATTCAATGTCAGTACATAATGTAATCATGAGAACAAAATAACACATTTCTACACTTTTATATTCATATCTTTATGTATCTCACACACATTTTACATATATGAATTGCTACAGCATCTACACAGATTTAGTGGTAGTGTTCTCCATTTTTCTGGGCTCATTTGAACGTCATTTCACCCATTTCATTCATCGTTCGATGTGATTTAACGTCGCAGAACGTCAATAAAACAATTGAATCCCCCACCTTACCTTAGTCCGCTGTTGCAGCGGTATTTATTTTTGCCCGTTGGCAGCACTGATTAACTAACCATCATACAACAAGGACGATTATGGATGTAAGAAAGTCTTTATTTTCTTATTGTACAAGTTTCTGGAGCAATTTCAATGCACATTCGGTATAAATCAATCTTAAACTAACTTAAAGAATAACCAAATGCCACAAATGGACCAATGACATACCTCGTTTCCGTAAAAGAAGCTTGACTTGTCACTTAGACAGAAGAAACACAATCGTATTACACACTCAACTGTCTCATAGTCATCACAACAAAACACTACCGTCACCTAGCGAACAAGTAAACCGAGTCACTCGGCAATCCTAACCTTACACTTACATGTTCATTAACTAATCTTTACCACATAAAAAGCAGTGTAGGGAAGTCATTAATCCAATATTTAACATAGCTACACTTACACTATCATGATGAAATACTGGTTACGACGTATTCCTTGTTATTTGTTTAAATTTCCAATACTTTTCTCAAATAGTAAGTCGTTATTCATTTTTTATCTCTTGTGCATACAAAGACATCACAAAACATTTGACTATCACTTAAAGTCTACTGTATTCCCTTGTAACTACAATAAGATAATGTTTATGTTCAAGTAGATAGAGCAGTATTTTCTACCTACCTAGAAGGAATGGTGTCTTGTCCTTGCGCGTGTTGTCGTCCATGTAGGCGACGCCGAGGGTGTAGTACATGGAACTGCCTACACCGATCAGCATGTTGGCGACAAACAGGATCACTGTAGGTATAGTAGACGTGCCACTTACGGAACAGTCTTCCAGACTCTCATACTCGCTCCGGCACAGGAACGCCTTCGACGAATCTCCTGGTTTAACATTCATTACATGATAATCAAGTACATATCACTACATATCAGAAAGAGACATTATCGTCCTCAAGTTTAGTTCAATTGTTTTAAGTAGTTTCTGAGAAAGCAAAAAGCAGTTTTCCCGGGTCGCTAGCGAATGCTGGGTAGGTTAATTACATTCCCCGGATTTCCTGTTCCTCCATTTCGTCTCCATTATCATTTCATATCATCTCTCATCTGGTGGTCTCTTTCAGGGTAGAAGTGTCGGCGGTAGTCTCGGCGGTGCCTGGCAGGATGATATGCTCTGAGGAAAACTACTTCCTCCTCCGGTAGCTCGGTTGTCGGTCTCCACTCCTCTGTTGGGACCATATCGGGACCTCCAGCCAGGGACCTTTGAGGCTCGGTTGCTGGGCTCGTTACGTTCCCGCAGTAGGGGAGCGAGTTCGTTGTGCTGGCTTGTCGGGGGAATTCTCTATCCAAGTAAACTGTAGGGACCCTGCCCTCTGTACTGTCGTGGCTCCTTGGATGGGCCGCCCTCTTTCTCCTTCACCTCACCCTATCTCCCGGGGGTGTCCCACTTGGGGACATAGGAACAATGGGCCCAGCATGGTGGCCTACATACCGAATCCCCTCCGTAATGAAATCATAATCCTAATGCTAATATGACGAGTGGCGGAGCATCGCTTCACTGCAGTAAACAACGCAATCGGGGAAGTACCGAGTATCATGCGACAAAAAAGTACGTAAAACCTTTAAATTCATTTTTAAATGTTTTGCAACACGAATTACGGTGTTTCTTCACCTCGTTCATTCATTTAATGTGCCAAATAAAGGATAATATATGCAATTGAGTAAAGAATTATTTCCACTTGCTCTGAAACTTGTGGTACGGCATTATGTATACTTCCGGAGACACTTTAAGATCAAGTAGTGTTTAGTGCCAGCTGTCTAGGAGTTATGACGTAATAATATATTTTACAATAATAAAATATTAAAATTGAATAAACTTTGACATACCTGAAGAACTGGTCTTATGTGAGAGATTTGTAGTCAATTCAAAATCTCCGTTGTACTCGTGGCTAAGGTCCAGGGCGTCCTGACCAGGGCCGAAGATGACGTGTGGCAGATATCGTATGAAGCATGTTGTAGCTGCCAGGAAGGAACCCGCTGCCACCCATCTCGTTTTGTGTCCACGACTGCCAAGATATGAGAGAAAAAGAGACGAGCACAGTCCACCAATGTCCCACGCTCCAGTGATTATTCCTGAAACAAAACAATTGACTTCTTACTTTGGTTGAAACACATACGTACACGGGAAAATATGACTTAGAAATGCTTTCCTGGGTCCAAGGGGCCTTAAAACATGCTTTATGTGAAATCACGACGTCGTATGACATTGTAGCGTAACCCACTGCCAATAGACGAGTTCGTAAGTTTTGTTGACGGGATGAGACGATGATGTGTTCTAAATACGAGGGTCGACTGATAAGTCCCAGGTAAAAGGAAAATCTTTGTTGTGATTTAATTAAACCATTTCTGTAGTGTGATGTATCATGATCCTCAAAATAACTGTTTACCTCATCAATGACCTCCTCATTGTTGTGAAATCTTCGTGCTCCAAGAATATTTTCGAGGTTCGGGAACAGGGTGCTAGATCTGGCGAATAGGGTGGATACTCAAACAATTCAAACTTTAATTCACACATTTTACCATTGAAATGACTGAACTGAGCATTGTCGTGGAGAAACAAGATATTTTTCTTTGCCAAATGAGGACCCTTTTCTTATCAACTCATCACTCAAACGTTGCAATAAGCTTGTGTAGTAGTCATTAGTGATATTTTTATCCTTCTCCAGGTAATAAATAAAAATAATTCCCTGTATATCATAGAAAACACTCGCCATAACCTTGTTAGCTGACAAAATTGACTTTGCTTCTTTTTGGAGTTGGTGCACCTGGCGCAGTCCACTGTTTTGACTGTGATTTACTCTCTCGAGTGTAGTGACGTATCCAAGTTTCATCCATGGTAATAATCCGTCTCAAAAATTCACTGCGATTTTTACGGTAGAGCTCCAAATTCTTAACAGAAACAGTTTTTCTTCGTAACTTTTGATCAGTTATCAACAAACGCGGCACAGACCTTGTGAAAGCCCAGAACATTACTTAAAATATTACCTGTACGTTCTTTTGTTGTTTTACAGTCTCTGCTATCTCAAACAACTTTAATCTGTGGTCTTCCAGTACTAAACGGTGAATTTGTTCAATGATCTCTGGAGTCATGACTTCCAATGTTTCCAATGGAAAGTTTAACATTGGTGACTATAATCAATCTACTTCAGACATTTTGTCAATAGAGCGTCATTTGTTTTATTTACATCAACTTAAAGTTGTGTCTCTACAGAAACATGGAATTAACTCGTGAAAATGTTCGTACAATGATTTATTATGACTTTCGGCGTGGATTATCAAGACAGGAGAGCATGGACCAACTAACTTCCACATTTAGCGACGAAGCTCCATCCTCTTTTACTGTAAAACGGTGGAATAACCTATTTAATCGTGGCCGCCGTTCGTGAAGGTCGACCAAAATCAGTTGTTGTGCCAGAAAACATTGATGCTGTACAAAAACTAATAATACAAGATCATACGACATATTGTGAGATTGAGGCAACACTAGACATTAATTCTACCAGCATATATAACATATTGCATGATTATTTAGCCGTGACAAAAAGTTTTCTCTCATTAGATCACACATAATTTGACGCAAACTAAACAAGATGCTAAAAATGCTCAAGAAATACAATGGCGGGGCCCCAAAATACGTATATAAGATTGTAACAGATGACGAATCATGGATCTGTGCGTATGAGCCAGAATGTAAACAACAGTCAAGCACTTCGAAGCAAAGGGTCGCCTGCTTTTTCTATCAAAACTAATCATGAGATACAACAGTGCCTTTAGAGGAACACAACACGGTCAATGCTGAATGGTACACAGTCATTTGTTTGCCGGAAGTGTTCGGTGAAGTAAGGAAAACCAACAAGAACCGTAGGATCATTCTACATCAAGACAATACGAGCGTACACACATCTCGTCTAACAACAGAGTATTTGAAGTCTTGATGGGTCATACGTCATACAGTCCTCATTTGTCACACAATGACTTCTTTTTGTTCCCGAACATCAAGACAATACGAGCGTACACATATCTCGTCTAACAACAGAGTATTTGAAGTCTTGATGGGTCATACGTCATACAGTCCTGATTTGTCACACAATGACTTCTTTTTGTTCCCGAACATCAAGACAATACGAGCGTACACACATCTCGTCTAACAACAGAGTATTTGAAGTCTTGATGGGTCATACGTCATACAGTCCTGATTTGTTACACAATGACTTCTTTTTGTTCCCGAACATCAAGACAATACGAGCGTACACACATCTCGTCTAACAACAGAGTATTTGAAGTCTTGATGGGTCATACGTCATACAGTCCTGATTTGTCACACAATGACTTCTTTTTGTTCCCGAACATCAAGACAATACGAGCGTACACACATCTCGTCTAACAACAGAGTACTTGAAGTCTTGATGGGTCATACGTCATACAGTCCTGATTTGTCACACAATGACTTCTTTTTGTCCCCGAACATCAAGACAATACGAGCGTACACACATCTCGTCTAACAACAGTGTATTTGAAGTCTTGATGGGTCATACGTCATACAGTCCTGATTTGTCACACAATGACTTCTTTTTGTCCCCGAACATCAAGACAATACGAGCGTACACACATCTCGTCTAACAACAGAGTATTTGAAGTCCTGATGGGTCATACGTCATACAGTCCTGATTTGTCACACAATGACTTCTTTTTGTTCCCGAACATCAAGACAATACGAGCGTATACACCTCTCGTCTAACAACAGAGTATTTGAAGTCTTGATGGGTCATACGTCATACAGTCCTGATTTGTCACACAATGACTTCTTTTTGTCCCCGAACAACAAGACAATACGAGCGTACACACATCTCGTCTAACAACAGAGTATTTGAAGTCTTGATGGTCATACGTCATACAGTCCTGATTTGTCACACAATGACTTCTTTTTGTCCCCGAACATCAAGACAATACGAGCGTACACACATCTCGTCTAACAACAGTGTATTTGAAGTCTTGATGGATCATACGTCATACATTCCTGATTTGTTACACAATGACTTCTTTTTGTTCCCGAACATCAAGACAATACGAGCGTACACACATCTCGTCTAACAACAGAGTATTTGAAGTCTTGATACGTCATACAGTCCTGATTTGTCACACAATGACTTCTTTTTGTTCCCGAACATCAAGACAATACGAGCGTACACACATCTCGTCTAACAACAGAGTATTTGAAGTCTTGATGGGTCATACGTCATACAGTCCTGATTTGTCACACAATGACTTCTTTTTGTTCCCGAACATCAAGACAATACGAGCGTACACACATCTCGTCTAACAACAGAGTATTTGAAGTCTTGATGGGTCATTCGTCATACAGTCCTGATTTGTCACACAATGACTTCTTTTTGTTCCCGAACATCAAGACAATACGAGCGTACACACATCTCGTCTAACAACAGAGTATTTGAAGTCTTGATGGGCCATTCGTCATACAGTCCTGATTTGTCACACAATGACTTCTTTTTGTACCCGAACATCAAGACAATACGAGCGTACACACATCTCGTCTAACAACAGAGTATTTGAAGTCTTGATGGGTCATACGTCATACAGTCCTGATTTGTTACATAATGACTTCTTTTTGTTCCCGAACATCAAGACAATACGAGCATACACACATCTCGTCTAACAACAGAGTATTTGAAGTCTTGATGGGTCATTCGTCATACAGTCCTGATTTGTCACACAATGACTTCTTTTTGTACCCGAACATCAAGACAATACGAGCGTACACACATCTCGTCTAACAACAGAGTATTTGAAGACTTGATGGGTCATACGTCATACAGTCCTTATTTGGCACACAATGACTTCTTTTTGTTCCCGAACATCAAGACAATACGAGCGTACACACATCTCGTCTAACAACAGAGTATTTGAAGTCCTGATGGTCATACGTCATACAGTCCTGATTTGTCACACAATGTCTTCTTTTTGTTCCCGAACATTAAGACAATACGAGCGTACACACATCTCGTCTAACAACAGAGTATTTGAAGTCTTGATGGGTCATTCGTCATACAGTCCTGATTTGTCACACAATGACTTCTTTTTGTACCCGAACATCAAGACAATACGAGCGTACACACATCTCGTCTAACAACAGAGTATTTGAAGTCTTGATGGGTCATTCGTCATACAGTCCTGATTTGTCACACAATGACTTCTTTTTGTTCCCGAACATCAAGACAATACGAGCGTACACACATCTCGTCTAACAACAGAGTATTTGAAGTCCTGATGGTCATACGTCATACAGTCCTGATTTGTCACACAATGTCTTCTTTTTGTTCCCGAACATTAAGACAATACGAGCGTACACACATCTCGTCTAACAACAGAGTATTTGAAGTCTTGATGGGTCATACGTCATACAGTCCTGATTTGTCACACAATGTCTTCTTTTTGTTCCCGAACATTAAGACAATACGAGCGTACACACATCTCGTCTAACAACAGAGTATTTGAAGTCTTGATGGGTCATTCGTCATACAGTCCTGATTTGCCACCCAATGACTTCTTTTTGTTCCCGAACATCAAGACAATACGAGCGTACACACATCTCGTCTAACAACAGAGTATTTGAAGTCTTGATGGGTCATTCGTCATACAGTCCTGATTTGTCACACAATGACTTCTTTTTGTTCCCGAACATCAAGACAATACGAGCGTACACACATCTCGTCTAACAACAGAGTATTTGAAGTCTTGATGGGTCATTCGTCATACAGTCCTGATTTGTCACACAATGACTTCTTTTTGTTCCCGAACATCAAGACAATACGAGCGTACACACATCTCGTCTAACAACAGAGTATTTGAAGTCTTGATGGGCCATTCGTCATACAGTCCTGATTTGTCACACAATGACTTCTTTTTGTACCCGAACATCAAGACAATACGAGCGTACACACATCTCGTCTAACAACAGAGTATTTGAAGTCTTGATGGGTCATTCGTCATACAGTCCTGATTTGTCACACAATGACTTCTTTTTGTTCCCGAACATCAAGACAATACGAGCGTACACACATCTCGTCTAACAACAGAGTATTTGAAGTCTTGATGGGTCATTCGTCATACAGTCCTGATTTGTCACACAATGACTTCTTTTTGTACCCGAACATCAAGACAATACGAGCGTACACACATCTCGTCTAACAACAGAGTATTTGAAGTCTTGATGGGTCATACGTCATACAGTCCTGATTTGTCACCCAATGACTTCTTTTTGCTCCCGAACATCAAGACAATATGAGCGTACACACATCTCGTCTAACAACAGAGTATTTGAAGTCTTGATGGGTCATTCGTCATACAGTCCTGATTTGTCACACAATGACTTCTTTTTGTACCCGAACATCAAGACAATACGAGCGTACACACATCTCGTCTAACAACAGAGTGTTTGAAGTCTTGATGGATCATACGTCATACAGTCCTGATTTGTCACACAATGACTTCTTTTTGTTCCCGAACATTAAGACAATACGAGCGTACACACATCTCGTCTAACAACAGAGTATTTGAAGTCTTGATGGGTCATTCGTCATACAGTCCTGATTTGTCACACAATGACTTGTTTTTGTTCCCGAACATCAAGACAATACGAGCGTACACACATCTCGTCTAACAACAGAGTATTTGAAGTCTTGATGGGTCATACGTCATACAGTCTTGATTTGTCACACAATGACTTCTTTTTGTACCCGAACATCAAGACAATACGAGCGTACACACATCTCGTCTAACAACAGAGTATTTGAAGTCTTGATGGGTCATACGTCATACAGTCTTGATTTGTTACACAATGACTTCTTTTTGTTCCCGAACAACAAGACAATACGAGCGTACACACATCTCGTCTAACAACAGAGTATTTGAAGTCTTGATGGGTCATACGTCATACAGTCCTGATTTGTCACCCAATGACTTCCTTTTGTCCCCGAACATCAAGAATAAATTACGTGTAAAATGATTTTCGTCGTCAGAAGAAGCTGTTGATGTCTTCAAAAGCCGTGTTTTGGAGATGTCTCAACAAGACTGGAATAAATGCTTTGACAAATGGTTCAAACTGATGCAAAAGTGTATTGATTATAACGGAGAAAATTTTGAAACGTAGCAAAGGAATTTTCATCAGAAATTACTTTGGTTTAATCATCAGGCTCAAAATATAAAAGTGTCCCTCGTATTATACAATAATTTGCAGATTTACCATTTCTGAGACTTACCTGAAGTACGACTGGGAATTTTGAAACGTTTCTCCAAAGTACTGATGGTGGATATAAAGTAAGTCCCAATGGCGATTTGCATCATTCCGATGAGTCCAAACACAACCACGTAAGTCTTTTTGCTGGCAAACCATTGTAACCATGAAGGATGGTAACTGCCGAAACCACACAGGGTGTCCGCGTCTTCAGTCTACAACACAGTTCAAAACAAACACTTTTTAGGGTAACATTTACTTCTAGGAGGCGTAATTTCATTTCACAAATTATTTTACCATACAGGCAGGCTCAATGTTTACGCATTCTTCCAGCAGAGGGTGAGGCTTTCCTTGTTATAAATGTCTAAGCGAACATAACCTCACTGCAAGTGATTGAATAATAAAGTAGCACATGTATATCTTGCTTTCGAGTCAAAGATACCTATGTTTTAAAAGCGTGGCTGGATTTATTTAATATATTGTATTTGTGCTTTACATTTAAAATAAAGTAATTAGTAACACTACATATTATTTCAAATAACTGTTCATTATGTACGAAGGTCTTGCATGGCTGAATATTTTTGTAAGTACCTGTAGTTATTTATATTCGACTTAATGATTGCGCAATGAGGCCTCATGTCGAACAAGGTAAAGTCCTTTTAACCCATACATCATACATAGAGTCCTGAATACCTATAGATAAATGAACTGACGTTTGTTAGTCTCACAACAACTCGAGAACGGCTGAACCAGTTTGTCTAATTTTGGTTTCGAAATATTGGCGTAAGTCCAAGAAAGGTCTAAAAGGTGAGAAATAAAAACTGAAATTGATAATGGACCAGGTTATTAACTAAATATAAAAGTAAATACGCAAATGTTTGCGAAACACATACACCTTCATTTATTTTGGACAAACAAAAGCATTACAAAGTATAAAGATATTCCACTCCTTGTCAAAGTCTTCAAAGATATTTCACTTACCATATTTTATTAAATAACTTTTATAATTTGTTATCAAGACTGGACTTTTGTTTACGTAGCATGATGATATAAATTTCAAAGATAAGACAAAATATATTTCTAAACGCACTATAACGCTATAAATATTTGATCACAGACAATTGTTGTCAAATATTGGCGAATCCTTGGGTATTTTCTTTATAAAGTGTGTTTGTGAATTCGTGAATGTAAGTCAAATTGACACAAAATTAATTGAATTCCTCTGTGATTCCGATGATTCCAACGGATTTATCTCTTCATTTTATGCGTCTACAATTTGCCGTGTGTTTGGCCTTTGCGATGACCAGGAGCAGTCGTTGGAAGTTTACGGAATCAACTTGCTGTCTCTCTCATGTCGCGTGTTCGCCCGTCGGAAAGCCATCATCTTTATATATTTACGTATCACAAGAAATACAAAAATATTGTTTATCAGAAAGCTTTAAATTAATTAACTTAACTGTAACTGTGTTGTATTTAAAGTACATTGCCAATTGCAGAATAAATAACGAAGCAATACGAATTTGTTTTATTTATATAGATAAGTTCAGACAACTTTCATTGGCGGTACGAAGTTACTACATTATATATAAATATATGATATTGTTTTACCCCTCTCAGGGTCATGATATTCATTTGTCTTGCTTGTTGATCATATGACTTTTAGGAAACGAGAACTTTCTACATAAGGGAGGCAATGCAAATAATAAGACTATAAACATTACCTATCAAACATTTACTTAATAGATTACAACTTTTTTCCAAACCTACTGACCCGCCATTTTATACAAGTATTATTTAACTCAGACTCACGGCCTTTTTGAATTAGGCGATTGTCGCAACAAACCAATGTTGGCATTACTGGCCTGTTAAAAGCGTTTCAGCACTAACTGACAGAATTATCTCTTTTAACACAGTCGTCACATATATCAACTGACTAAAAACGTTAATTTCGTCCAGAAAACCTGTATATTACAACAGTAACAAAGAAGAAATGCCTCTGAGAGATGAGAACAGGGAAAGACGTGTTTTTAACCTGCAAATGTATTAACTTAATTGAACTAAATGGAAAGTTTGATAGAGATGTCCTCTTGTTTCCTAAACTAAGGATATGGCGTTTTTTAACTTTAATGTTTACTTTTGTATTAAGAATAGTAAAGGGAAGGAATTGTATTCGAATATTCTTATCGATGTTAATACTGTTTTGGGACGCCCTAACCTCAAACCAGTATTTTACGAGAAAGTTTCGTCTCTGTAAACTTTGTATTTAACATTAGTGTTTTGCAAGGATTAAAAATTTAGATTTTTGTAAAAGAAAATTCCGTAACATAGGTGACAGCATATCTACCACACATTCAAGAGGTCTGGAGTTGGAATATATGTCAGACTGATAAAATATTTTTCCGGATTTAAGATTATTTGGTTGTGTACCTCAGGTTCATTGTCGGTGACGTCCTGGGGTTTGTCTTCTTGATCTCCTGTTGTTAACTTCTCCTGTTCTAGTGATTCGTTGGTCTCTGTAAGCCTGGCATCTCCGTTTCTTAGCAACAACTCTGCAGCATCCCTTGCTTCATCTTCCTTAAGTTCTACAGAGTCTCGAGCCATTGCTTACGGCTTACGTCACTGAAATAAAACAGAAAACTTTTACTATCTGTCTATATATGGCTTACAGAACATTTGTTTTTTCTGTATCCTGATGTGATGAAGGATGACGTGAAAGTATACCAAGAGTTTATCTCGTACTAAGTAAACTCAATCAGAAAGTGAATGAAGAACACTTATGAAATACAATATTGTTAGTAAAGCCCTTTATTGCCCAGATAAAAGATTAGATGTAGTTCTATCATAAGAAAAGTCCAGGTTGGCTCATTGTTCACTAAAAGGGACACGTTATCTATTACAGGAAGTTCGTTGTTTAGAAAGAAAGTATGCACTTTAAAGCCAATGACATTTATAAAAAAATACCTCCTCTTGTCTCAAGGCCCACCTCTGTAGCATGCTGGTAGCGCGTCTACCTCACGTTCATGAAGTCCCGAGTTAGAATTTCGGTCAGTGTTAGTTATCTAGATAATTTTTACCTTACTTTACCGACTAACACCTGACAGATATATGCTTAACCTCAAATTTATATTTTTAAAGTAGCATTATTGTCTCCAGTACTTGAAAGCATTAAATAAATTAATAACACGCCATTTTCACTCAATGTATATCCAAAACTAAATGCTATTAGACCTTTCAAAAAGTGGGTTTGTTACGACCCTCTTAATTTCCAAGATGCTATCAACGCCGCCGGTGCATCAACACTTTGTCCCGCAGGAGTTCTTTCACACGCCATTCAATCTACTGACCGTCATTTGTAAATTCACTTGAAAACCATCAATCTCTGTCGGGTTTGGACCTATGTTAGCGAAATCAGTAGAAAAATTTCCCATTCCGAGCTTACGGGCAGCTTTTGGAAAGAAATCCACTTTTTGAAAAATGGCCCCAATATTTTTCTTAAAATACTCACGTTTCTCATCATTTTTGCGGCAAAATAAATGTATATCTTGAATTTTCTGTGAATGAACTCAGAAATTCTCTTTATTCTGAATGACTTTTGTATAACTGATAAACTGTAAGAGATAGACAAAATATTACTACATAACAAATGTATATCTTGAATTTTCTGTGAATGAACTCAGAAGTTCTCTTTATTCTGAATGACTTTTGTATAATTGATAAACTGTAAGAGACAGACAAAATATTACTACACAACAAATGTATATCTTGAATTTTCTGTGAATGTACTCAGAAGTTCTCTTTATTCTGAATGACTTTTGTATAACTGATAAACTGTAAGAGATAGACAAAATATTACTACACAACAAATGTATATCTTGAATTTTCTGTGAATGTACTCAGAAGTTCTCTTTATTCTGAATGACTTTTGTATAACTGGTAAACTGTAAGACATAGACAAAATATTACTACATAACAAATGTATATCTTGAATTTTCTGTGAATGTACTCAGAAGTTCTCTTTATTCTGAATGACTTTTGTATAACTGATAAACTGTAAGAGATAGACAAAATATTACTACACAACAAATGTATATCTTGAATTTTCTGTGAATGTACTCAGAAGTTCTCTTTATTCTGAATGACTTTTGTATAACTGATAAACTGTAAGACATAGACAAAATATTACTACATAACAAATGTATATCTTGAATTTTCTGTGAATGTACTCAGAAGTTCTCTTTATTCTGAATGACTTTTGTATAACTGATAAACTGTAAGAGATAGACAAAATATTACTACACAACAAATGTATATCCTGAATTTTCTGTGAATGTACTCAGAAGTTCTCTTTATTCTCAATGACTTTTGTAGAACTGATAAACTGTAAGAGATAGACAAAATATTACTACACAACAAATGTATGTCTTGAATTTTCTGTGAATGTACTCAGAAGTTCTCTTTATTCTCAATGACTTTTGTATAACTGATAAACTGTAAGAGATAGACAAAATATTACTACACAACAAATGTAGATCTTGAATTTTCTGTGAATGTACTCAGAAGTTCTCTTTATTCTGAATGACTTTTGTATAACTGATAAACTGTAAGGGATAAACAAAATATTACTACACAACAAATGTATATCTTGAATTTTCTGTGAATGTGTGTGTACGTCGATTCGTTCAACTCTTGAGGCTTATGGAACTGCAGTAGAGCCGCATGTGTTATTAGCAAATGTGCATGTTTGCAGTCAGTGAAGCAAAAAACAGCTCCGTTTATAGCATCACGCTATCAGGACGTGTTTGGAAATAATCCGGGGAAGGAAACTTGCTCCCTTCAACTAAGCTAATTAAAGAAATAGCTGTAATGATCTTGTTAAAAGTGTCATACTGTCATGATAAATAAGGTACATAAGTAAATTCAGGAGGCTTTGTACAATTCCTTACGCGGGTCAAGTCAGAGCGATGTAAGCGCTATTAATTCCCCCTTTCGCCACATCGAGGCTGTTTTGTTTCCTGGAAGTGACAAATAAAACAAAACTAGTTATCTTACTTGATACCCTCGGACGAAAACTGCACTCGTTCAGTTGTCAAGCAGTGGACTGGTGCAAGAGTAAAGGTTCACTTTGTGCCCCCTGCACTCAGTCGGTAGTGGGGGAACTGACACAGGGAGGGGAGGGATAAATCAGAGCACTTCTTTTAGGTTAGGAAGAGACAACTTTTGTTTACAAATATACATCTTATTGGTCTCAGGATGATGCTGTTGTACGGCATTTGTAGATTTAATGTGTTAAATCTGATGGATTTTGTCATAATTGTAGCAATTTGCCAAAATGTATGGCCAGGTCCTGCCCCTAGAGGAAATTGCATCCTTATATAATTTCTTTAGCATCACGTCACGAGGCATTTTATATAAAGACTGAGCCAATTTTAACCTTGTGTTGCCTACTGAGTACACAAATTATTCTTTCAAAGGTATTTTAAATATACCTGTATACTTTTTTGTGCAGTATGTTTTTGTCTAAAGCTTCAAGTTCAACAGTTACTTAAAATTCCTTAAGAATAAACAATACTTGACAAAGTTGTTTCCAGAAAGATTAAGATATGTCTTTAATGTATATTATTGAAATCAATACCTTAGATGCATTTTTAAAAATTGAATTACAATTAAAACATATTCGATATAAACAATAGTTTGAGGCAAGGATCATTGAACATTTTCGTGTCACATGCTTGAAACTTACTGAATGTATACAGCAGCTTAAGCGTTTAACTGACTTATTTTTGAGCTACGCATTCACACACTACATACATAACATTACTCAGGGAGTTTCAAAATGCATTGCTAGTGAAATATCGTATCAAATGTTTTGGGGAGAAGCCATAGTTCCTCTATACAGTGTAAATATGTAGTACACAATATAAAAACAAAACAAGCAGACAAATATACGGACATTATCCCCAACGATAGATGTTGAAATAGACTTAACACATATTTTGGTACGTCATAACATTGCTTCTTTATAAATAAACGGTATGCAAATGAATAACTTTAATAAATCATTTCATTAATGCATAATATAACAAGTAGGAGTTAGTTTTGTAAAAAGAAGATGGCCACTGATAAGTTTAACTGTAGCCATGGCAACCAGAGTTCCATTCATTAACATATCACTTAGCTCAGGATTTGGGTAAACACGAACCTGCAAGTGCACGGAGAAAATAAAAAGGAAGACGAATTCTTAGCACTTAGCAAGCCACAGAGTAAGTATAACATTTCAAAGAGACTAAGAGACTAAAAGTTTTGACAAGATATAGGTAGAAAAGTTTGAAGGTAGTCATGGAATAGATAAAACAGCGTGTATTTCTAAAACTATATAAAAAGCTTAATATAAGAAGCAGGGATTAGTTTTGTAATAAGAAGATGGCCACTGATAAATTCTATTGTAGCCATGACAACCAGAGTACCATTCATTAAAATATCACTTAGCTCAGGATTTGGGTAAACGCAAACTTGCAAATGCACGGAGAAAATAAAAAGGAAGACGAATTCTTAGCATTTAGCGAGCCACAGAGTAAGTATAACATTTCGTAGAGAATAAGAGACTAAACGTTTTGTAAGGAATATTCAGATTTGTACAAATATGTGTTGTATTACTTACCTTGATGAACATTCACTGCAGTAACATCCTTGTTTATGTCCTACATTCGCTCCGTCTGTATCCAACAAGAGAGCATCAACCAATGTAAATTACAAAACATTCCACATGATAGTGCCAAGTAAATATGTTATTGTCTTCTTATCAGTTTCGTTGAAACCAATTTTGTATTTACTTAAGCTTTACTCGATCACAGAGCTAGGAGAAGAATTACTTGGTTTCTTATGTTGTCAGCACAGTTGTATATTCCTGCTTATCTACCTTTATAAATAAGAAAAATTGCTAATCATGTTGGCGTTGTCTAGGCACACACACACATTTTGGGTCAGACAAAGTAGCTTCTACTCTCAACACAATGATGACCTCATTTAACTCATTTACATCCAGTATCGATATTATAGACCATATCAGTATTTGGGACAGTATCGATACTACGAACATTATCGATATTATCGACGTATCGGCGTCCCATTTCTATTTATCACATTCTCCAAATACAGAAATACGATTTTCATAAAAACGATATGGCAAAAATTAAAAAGACCCCCAATTATTAAATTTGGTATTTATTTACATCTTTCTAGAATATGACATTAAATTTTTACAGAATACTCCCCTCGACCGATACTATTCTTTCAGGGAAGTTATGTAGGTAGAACATAATGCCAGAGGTTGGGATGACTGATTTACTAACACACAAGTGAATCAGATAACAATGCAACATTCACTTTTATTTACTTAACATTGTGTTACAATAAATTAACATGTATTTAAGAGTAAGAATAAGGTGTTCTTGTACAATTATTTGCTAATACCCGTAGAAAATAAGGTTTTAGTTAAGTATTAATACTAGCTCCCCACCAGCGGGAACATACCCGTATGCGTTCTGTAGATTGTGGCAGTTTAGACAGTGGCGAAGTGTGACGTTCAAACCGAGGGAAGCTCCAAATAAAAATGTTCATTAAAATAAGAGAGAATAATGACTCAAAGAACTAAGGCTACTCTTTAGTACTCTTTCTATTGTACAGTCACACGTAGCTCCAGTAGCGAGGCGTGACTTTCAAAGTGAGGGAAGTTCTAAATAATAATTGTCATTAAAATAAGAGAGGATAATGACTCAAAGAACTAAGGCTACTCTGTAGTACTCTTTCTATTGTACAGTCACACGTATGTCCAGTAGCGAGGTGTGACTTTCAAAGCGAGGGAAGTTCTAAATAATAATTGTCATTAAAATAAGAGAGAATAATAACTCAAAGAACTAAGGCTACTCTGTAGTACTCTTTCTATTGTACAGTCACACCTAGGTCCAGTAGCAAGGTGTGACTTTCAAAGCGAGGGAAGTTCTAAATAATAATTGTCATTAAAATAAGAGAGAATAATGACTCAAAGAACTAAGACTACTCTGTAGTACTCTTTCTGTTGTACAGTTACACGTATGTCCAGTAGCGAGGTGTCACTTTCAAAGCGAAGGAAGCTCCAAATAAAAATGTTCATTAAAATAAGAGAGAATAATGACTCAAAGAACTAAGGCTACTCTGTAGTACTCTTTCTATTGTACAGTCACACGTAGCTCCAGTAGCGAGGCGTGACTTTCAAAGCGAGGGAAGTTCTAAATAATAATTGCCATTAAAATAAGAGAGGATAATGACTCAAAGAACTAAGGCTACTCTGTAGTACTCTTTCTATTGTACAGTCACACCTAGGTCCAGTGTCGAGGCGTGACTTTCAAAGTGAGGGAAGCTTCAAATAATAATTTTCATTAAAATAAGAGAGAATATTGACTCAAAGAACTAAGACTACTCTGTAGTACTCTTTCTATTGTACAGTCACATGTAGGTCCAGTAGCGAAGTGTGACTCTGAAAGCGAGGGAAGCTGCAAATAATAATTTTCATTAAAATAAGAGAGAATAATGACTCAAAGAACTAAGGCTACTCTTTAGTACTCTTTCTATTGTACAGTCACATGTAGGTCCAGTAGCGAAGTGTGACTCTGAAAGCGAGGGAAGCTGCAAATAATAATTTTCATTAAAATAAGAGAGAATAATGACTCAAAGAACTAAGGCACACTAGGCTCTGCTCACACTACGAGCTTCACCTATACTCAAACTTTCGCTGACCCACACTACGTGAAATAAATGGAGAAAGTATGCAATTCACACACGTTTGCTAATAACTTAAAACTTCACAACAATTTCCTATTTGTCGACACTAAATACCAATCTACGTAAAATACTATTGCTGATGCTATTGAGCCCGCCTTGTAGGCGCAGATGGTAGCGTGTCTGCCTCATGTTCAAGAGGTCCCAATTTCGAATATTGGTTAGGACGAGTTACCTGGATTAGGTTTTTTCGGGGTTTTCTCTCATTCTGAAAGACGAATGTCGGGTAAAGTCTGTTTTTTTAACGTGTGTGCAGTTCCCAGTCAAAGGGTCCTCAAAGGACCTGACCTTTTCGCCCACTAATGACCGTCATAAATCTATCTCCACACTTCAGAAATGGAACACTGACGTTGGGGACCTATAACAACCCCGATTTTCTGAAAATGACAGTTGCATGTCTACTCCGCGTGGAGTCTCAGTTGCCAAAGTTCCAACTTCCTGTGTTCTGTTTCATTAGGTGCAAGACGGTGATGTTAAAATGTTGCAACCTTGTAGAGAGGACCGTCAGGAGGAGGGTCCATGTTGTAAAACGATTATGAGGGTTCCTCAAAGAAAGCGGCCGCCGTGCACTTGCGTTGGGAAGACAGACTTTAACTCTAAGCTCCATGGACTCCGGACTGATTTGAGCATTATTTCATTCATCGTCCGATGTGACTTAACGTTGGATGACGTAAATTGAAAAATAATTAATAATAGTGATAATGATTAATAATGATATAATAAATGCCATTTAAATATACTTACAGTTATATTTAAAAGCGCCACATAAAAGTAAACAATAAAGTTTCCTTCACACACTACAGACTTCACGTGGCAAAATTTGTCAGTGCTTCCTAGCTACCGAAGAATCGCGATTACTTCCGGAAACCTACGAAGTGTGGTATTCAAGGTTACGAATGTGTATGATCTCGCGGATTGGGATTTTGTTAAGGAGGGGATTCGGTACGTACACCACGATGCTGGGCCCATTGATCCTCTGCCCCAAGTGGGAGCACCCCCGGGAGGAATGAGACAGAGGATGACCGACCCAAGGAGCCACGACAGTACAGAGGGCAGGATCCCTGCAGTTTACTTGGAGAGAGACTTCCCCCGACAGACCAGGACAACGAACACGCTCCCCTACAGCGGGAACGCAACGAGCCCGGTAGCCGAGCCCTAATGGTCCCAGGTAGGCGATCACGAAATGGTCCCAGCAGAGGAGCGGAGACCGACAACCGACCTACCGGAGGAGGAAGTAGTTTTCCTCAGAGTATATCATGCGCCACCGAGACTCCTGCCGACACTTCTACCCTGAAAGAGACATCAGTTGGGAGATGATGTGAAATGATAATGGAGATGAAATGAAGGGACAGGAAGTTCGGGGGATGTAATTACCCTACCCAGCATTCACCTAGCGACCCGGGGAAACCCCGAAAAAGATCATGAGTCAGGTAGGTCGGCCACGGGAATCGAACCCGGGCCTCCGTTCGGTATGAGGTCGCGGAACTGGTTAGTCGAATCTAACATTGTCCGCTGCACGAATACATTTTGAAAATGCATTATTTGGCATGAATTTTCTTGTTTTGCTTCCTTTTCTCCTGAAGTGTTTTTTTTTCGGAGAAGCGGCGCTTCCAGCTCCTCATTGCACACTTCACCACTGAATTTATTGCACACATGATAGAGGTCATTTGTGCCCTTGTCAGGTTCCTGGACGCCAGGACTATAGGGCATATCTTCCAAATGTTCTTGGAAAACCACGTTGTTAGTTATTACTGAGAGAAGAATAAATATGAATGATGCTGCACATATCTACTGCAATATTTCAGAGGCTGGTGTATTGTTCTCTTCTTTCGTCTTGTCCTCTTCGTCGTACATCTGCAGATCTTTGACGTAATACCACACACCCACATCGAACACCGTCCCCAGCAAAAGAAAACCTAAAGGAAACAAACCAATCTCATATGAAATGCTATACTAAAATAAGAAGCAAACAGTTTCACAGAATATATATTAACTTGATTAATATCTATACAAATTTAATTTTATTCTTGTATTCATATTTAAAAATAAAAAAGCCTATAAATAGGGTAAACGTGGGTAAATCGGGTCAATATTATGGAAATATTTCACAAAAGCGCTATTTGTCACGTAGATATGTTGAAGCCAGGACATTCTAGATTATATCAAATGCTGAGTTTTTCGATGAACAATTTTCTGTACACTTCCGTTTTCATTTTTATTCGGAGCGGAAACTAATCCCAATCGTGCGCAATAGGATTGTCATAGCGGACGAATCGGAATGGATCATTCAATTTGAGTACATAATGTAATCATGAGAACAAAGTAACACACTTCTACACTTGTATATTCATATCTTTATGTATCTCACACATATTTTACACCTATGAATTGTAACAGTGCCGTCACAGATTTCGTGGTAACACTGTCCATTTTCCTGGGCTCATTTGAGTATCATTTCACTCATTTCATTCATCGGCCGATATCACTTAACGTTGGAGGATGTAAATAAAACAAATGAATCCTTAATACCATTCGTGCTCTGTTATAGCGATATTTATTTTTGCCCGTTGGCAGCACTGATTAAGTAAACATTGTAACAACAAGGATTATAGTTGTAAGAAAGTCTGTATTTTCTTATTGTATAAGTTTCTGGAGTAATTTCAATGCACATTAGTTATAAATTTATCTTAAACTGACTTAAAGAATAACAAAATGCCAGAAATGGAGCAATGGCGTACCTCGTTCCCGTAAAAGAAGCTCGATTTGTCACTTAGACAGAAGAAACACAATCGCATTACACACTCAACTGTCTCAAGTAGTCAACACAACAATACACTAACCTCCTCTAGCGAGCAGACTTTGAAAAACTATTCAGAGTGAACCGCCAATCTGAATCACGCGTGCTTAACTTAGCTTTAGTAGATTTTTCTCCAAAATAAATTGTTATTCATTTATATTAATTGATGGAAATTAATGATTACTTCACACTAGCCGTGTATAGGCTGTTTTCCATAGTTTTCCTGGTTTTCGTCTAGTCGCTCTTACCCAATGAGCTACCATAACCTACGTGCCGTCGTGACACTAAATTCTCCAACTGACTCATATATTTTCCCGATAAACCACTAGGGGCTCTTGTATTCGAGATACAACTTACTATTGGAAGTACTTGAGTCCCAGGCTTCATCATTAATTTAAATAATAAGAGTTTAATGAAGAAGACTAGGACTCAAGTACTTACAGCAGAAAGAGTTACACATTGCTCTAGTTTGCCTTGTTATGCTGGGCAGATATACAGAAGCCACTCACCACATGCTGTAAAGTTGAGCAGAAAGGCCATCTTCTGTCCGTCGTACCACCAGCAGTTTCCTGTCTGTTCACACGTCTGTCCCCACACCATGCACGCAGAGTCTGCAACAAACACTCTGTTTTATTTCCTATATCACGTACTGCATTTCACTAGGGAGAAAACAACAGAAATACGTATCAGACTCTTTGGATGTCCGAGTGTGTGTGTGTGTGTGATTAAGGATCTGAAATCTCTACAACAGATACAGGAGTTTGCATGTTTGTATATTACCCTAGGTCTGAACTGTAAATTAACTTACAACGAATATGCTAACCTTTCAGATATGTAGCGACTAAAAGCCTATCTTGGTGTAGGTTCTTCTAATTTTAAATGCAATTCTCTACATTTGTTTACAGATTCAGTTACTACTCGTAAAGATAATTTTAAAAGGTATGTACAGCAGATTCTTTTGTGAAATTATTACTGTTAAAAGAAAAATAACGTAGACTTAAAGTAATATAACCTTTCTTTCTTTTTTTCTTCTGTGGATTGTCATTTGTTTTAATCCACGAAAGAACATTTATTTGACTGTCATTTCTTTAAATTCCGGGAATATAAACTTTCTATTTTAGTGATTTTTGCTATTAAGGTTGTAACGATATGTTTTAGTTAGAACTTTTTATATGAATCTTGTTTTCTGATATGACGTAGTAGGCCATGTAATGACAATATTAAAAAAATATATGTGTAATTTTGTGATTGGCCGTAGTAATAATTGTATTACGTATTGTGATGACGTAGCAGTAAATCGGCCAGTCACAAAATTAATAGAGGAGTAAGGATAGTTACAAAAATCAGTAATCTTGAGATAGATATATGTTCTATAATCTTGTTTCATGACGATGGAGAAATGTCGCGGTCAATATAAAAGTTTTGTAACTGATAAACAATAATCGTCAAAAAAAGTTATTTGGTGTTGGTAATAGTAATGAGTGGACGTATAGAAGAGGAAGTTTAAGTAATTAATAGAAATTATATTAACTTGAAAATAAGGATTTATCGATATGTTGGATGTGATCTTCAGTGACTGATTAAGAAAGAAAGTTCGAGTGAATTGTAATCCAGATTATACAATTAAATAATATATTACGATGTCCGATTCATATAAAATGTTATTTCTGTCACAAAAATTGAACACCTGAGAACAGATCTCATGACTCCTATTTAATCAAATCTCGACCTGGATCTTCCAAACAGTCAACGTGCATCCTATCAGCTGCGAGTGGAGGAGTAACGCCACAAGGTTAAGCCGTAAATGGTATACCGTATATTTTTTCTCACATTTAGATAGTACTCTTCAACACAATAAAAAACAAATAACAACAAAATATGAATAAAAAGAGAAAGAAACCAAAGGTAATTCTTCTAACCTCTGTGGTGAAACTTGTAGCCTTCAGCTGTTTGATAAAAGCAGGATTTATGAATGTGTCTCATCGCTTCTGTTATAACTGGGTGCTATATGTACCACTGACCCTACATAGACAACAAACCTGGACATTTTGCTGACCTCTAACACGGTTTGTACTTACCTAACAATATTCCATACGCTATTGGACCAGGTATGTACGTGTCTTATCGCTTCTGTTATAACTGGGTGCTATATGTACCACTGGCCCTACATAGACAACAAACCTGGACATTTTGCTGGCCTCTAACACGGTTTGTACTTACCTAACAATATTCCATACGCTATTGGACCAGGTATGTACGTCTCTTATCGCTTCTGTTATAACTGTGTGCTATATGTACCACTGGCCCTACATAGACAACAAACCTGGACATTTTGCTGGCCTCTAACACGGTTTGTACTTACCTAACAATATTCCATACGCTATTGGACCAGGTATGTACGTCTCTTATCGCTTCTGTTATAACTGTGTGCTATATGTACCACTGGCCCTACATAGACAACAAACCTGGACATTTTGCCGGCCTATAACACGGTTTGTACTTACCTAACAATATTCCATACGCTATTGGACCAGGTATGTACGTGTCTTATCGCTTCTGTTATAACTGGGTGCTATATGTACCACTGGCCCTACATAGACAACAAACCTGGACATTTTGCTGGCCTATAACACAATTTGTACTTACCTAACAATATTCCATACGCTATTGGACCAGGTATGTACGTGTCTTATCGCTTCTGTTATAACTGGGTGCTATATGTACCACTGGCCCTACATAGACAACAAACCTGGACATTTTGCTGGCCTATAACACGGTTTGTACTTACCTAACAATATTCCATACGCTATTGGACCAGGTATGTACGTGTCTTATCGCTTCTGTTATAACTGTGTGCTATATGTACCACTGGCCCTACATAGACAACAAACCTGGACATTTTGCTGGCCTATAACACGGTTTGTACTTACCTAACAATATTCCATACGCTATTGGACCAGGTATGTACGTGTCTCATCGCTTCTGTTATAACTGGGTGCTGTATGTACCACTGGCCCTACATAGACAACAAACCTGGACATTTTGCTGACCTCTAACACGGTTTGTACTTACCTAACAATATTCCATACGCTATTGGACCAGGTATGTACGTGTCTCATTGCTTCTGTTATAACTGGGTGCTATATGTACCACTGACCCTACATAGACAACAAACCTGGACATTTTGCTGGCCTATAACACGGTTTGTACTTACCTAACAATATTCCATACGCTATTGGACCAGGTATGCACGTGTCTCATCGCTTCTGTTATAACTGGGTGCTATATGTACCACTGGCCCTACATAGACAACAAACCTGGACATTTTGCTGGCCTATAACACGGTTTGTACTTACCTAACAATATTCCATACGCTATTGGACCAGGTATGTACGTGTCTCATCGCTTCTGTTATAACTGGGTGCTATATGTACCACTGGCCCTACATAGACAACAAACCTGGACATTTTGCTGGCCTATAACACGGTTTGTACTTACCTAACAATATTCCATACGCTATTGGACCAGGTATGTACGTGTCTTATCGCTTCTGTTATAACTGGGCGCTATATGTGCCACTGGCCCTACATAGACAACAAACCTGGACATTTTGCTGGCCTCTAACACGGTTTGTACTTACCTAACAATATTCCATACGCTATTGGACCAGGTATGTACGTGTCTTATCGCTTCTGTTATAACTGGGTGCTATATGTACCACTGGCCCTACATAGACAACAAACCTGGACATTTTGTTGGCCTATAACACGGTTTGTTTTTACCTAACAATATTCCATACGCTATTGGACCAGGTATGTACGTGTCTTATCGCTACTGTTATAACTGGGCGCTATATGTACCACTGGCCCTACATAGACAACAAACCTGGACATTTTGTTGGCCTCTAACACGGTTTG
The DNA here is from genome assembly GCA_030765055.1 of Mantis religiosa. Taxonomy (NCBI): domain Eukaryota; kingdom Metazoa; phylum Arthropoda; class Insecta; order Mantodea; family Mantidae; genus Mantis; species Mantis religiosa. Next base: position 2,090,269 of record JAUKNK010000207.1, read on the forward strand.
TACTTACCTAACAATATTCCATACGCTATTGGACCAGGTATGTACATGTCTTATCGCTTCTGTTATTTCTGGGGGCTATATGTGCCACTGGCCCTACATAGACAACAAACCTGGACATTTTGCTGGCCTCTAACACGGTTTGTACTTACCTAACAATATTCCATACGCTATTGGACCAGGTATGTACGTGTCTTATCGCTTCTGTTATAACTGGGCGCTATATGTGCCACTGGCCCTACATAGACAACAAACCTGGACATTTTGCTGGCCTCTAACACGGTTTGTACTTACCTAACAATATTCCATACGCTATTGGACCAGGTATGTACGTGAATACACAGAGTAACACTTCTGTAAAGCCAATGGATATGGCCTTATCATCCTGATCCACGCATCTGTAACATACAAGATTAATATAAAATTCTACAACAAGTCACACACATATCTCATTTAAACATATGAACAATCATTTTCTCTTGAATTATACCTGGAACCTAGTTTTTAATTTAAGGTAAAGTGCTAACGAGATGTGGCTTTACGCGTTTCTTGAATTCCATCTAATGGCGGAATTGCATAACACGTAGATATTGTTAAGGCTTATGTAGTTTACTTATTTGTGTTAAAAGTACCAAAACGAATTCCCAACATATATGAAGCTGCAAAGAGAATGCAAAGTTTGAAGCGGGATCGAATTTCTGCGACTATTTACTCATATACAAACCATAGCTTAGAAAAACCTCATAGGATCACGGTATCTGTTTTTTCTGTAAGCAGGATTGTCATTGCTACTAGAAGATGTCGTCGTCGTGGTGCTGTTGGCAGGCTGAGGGACAGCCCGTGGTGTGTCATGCGTGGACTTAACCACGTAAACGGAATGTGGGTTTTACAGGATGGCGGTTTGAGTTTAGGTTCATGAAAAGAAGGGAGGCAGCCTAAGCTTCTCAACGGTTGAGAAATCAGGTGCAACAACCAGATGTGCAGCACTGGGTGTAATTTTGGATGGTAAAGAAAATTGGTGAAATTGGAGTAATCCAGGCAATTCTTGGGTGGGAATAATTTTAAATTGATGGAGCAACCTTATGTGCTAATAGTGAATACGAGTTCTAGCAGGACGGAGCAGGAATCATTTACATAGAACATATCAACAAAAATGGATTGATCAGTTTCATGGCCCCCTAGATATCTGGATTTCTTTCTTTTGCACTATTTAAAGGAATGATTACGCTGAAGTATCTTAAGGCTCAAGTCTACGAGCACTCATAAGTGAAGGTTACCGGGCATTGATGAAGGGAGTATCAGTTTGAAAACATTTACTTCACAGACAAAATCTATGCATTTTAAAGTTTCTGGTAGATAAATAGTGACGTTATTGTCCTCTGGACTATAGTTGTTGTCAATGTCTAGTGTTAACAGATATTTGTTGTGTTTCAAAACGGGTTTGAACAACGATAGACAGTGGGGACTAATACATAACTTCTATTTTATGTTGACTTATACATACTACGCTATTGTCTTTACAGCTTTTTATATACTGAGTAACAAAGAAATATCGTCTCATGAATATTATTTTAGTGGAGTCTTGCTACTAACGAAATACAGTACGTTTTTCTTACTAATGTTGGTACCACTGCGTATAGAGAGAGCATACTGCCATATTCTGGAAAGGATAGATTACCTCAAAGAAAGCTGCAGCTTAGGAAAATTAATGAAAGTGCTAGAAGTATTTATCGTACTGTAAGATTCTCTGCTTTGGTTTCTATGAAAAATGAAAACGTAAAAGTATGTACATGTAGTGACACGAGGGATCCATCTATCGGTGATGAAGCGTACTACGGTAAATGTCTCCAACCTCTCTTATTTTTATTATTCTCTTTTCACGAACACGACTTGGAAGGGACAAAACAGCGTACACTTTGTCTTTTTTTATTTTTTTTTTTAGAAATGCGCATAAAGCATTTGTATTCAAAGGTTTGTTAACCTGGTTTAAAGATAACTTCGAATGTTTGGCACACTTCTTTGTTTGATCTTCAGTTGCCTCTTTTTTTTTTTTTTTAATCATAACCATCCATGCCCAAAAGTGTTTTCGCCAATGATTTGAACTCTCCAATCACGGCAGTACTCACTTCAAGGTAGCGAACGAGATGGTCCGAGGCTCGCATTCGGAAGAATCGTGTTTTTTTTTTGACATTTTTTTATATTTATTTCTTTTTAATTTTTTTATTTTTTTTATTTTTTTTTCACTTTTTTATTAAATAAACAATCAGGATCACAAAGGGGAAAGGTAGAGTGGGAGGGGTGGTTTTACTTTATTTATTCATGTGTGGTTACATTTTGTTGCAACATTTTAGAAAGAATCGGTGTGCGCACCCGTGCAAAAGTTAGCAAGTGACGTCCAGTTGATCATTTAAGTCGGTCCATACCTCATGATATCTACGCATTTTGTATCGCTCTGCTCTGAGCCACTTTTTGAATGCAAATAAATTAGGATAATCTGCACTCAGGCAAAAATGGTAGAAAGCCATTATCAACCACATTTGAGTCCGTGCAGTGTTGCCTTTCTTAATATTCCAGGATAGAATTATTGACATAGTCGTATATTCCGCCCTGCTTCCAACCAGCGTGCCGGTCCATTTCCAGATCTGAGATACGTTTTTGCAGGTGGTAATTCTGTGTATCTGCGTGTCCACTTTTCCACAACGTTTACACCATGGGACTGTTGCTAAATTATGTTTACATTTCTTTATTTCCGTGGGGATTAGTTCATTCACAAAGAAGTACATGGACACTTTCCAATCAAGAGGAACGTAAGTTTTTTGAAAAATGTTCCATATGCGATCCCATGTTGTATTTGGATATTTTGCAATAATTGCTGGCACAGTCAAATACTCTTTTAACAACTCGATGTACAATTGTTTGGTCGTAAGGCATCCTGACTCCGTTGTCATCAATGGCAATAGATGTTGATAGCCCTTTACTACCTGTTGAAATGCAGAAGGTGGGGTCGTATCTGAGGACGTCAGGTAATGACAAAAGTGCATGTCCTGACGACTTCCCTGTCCATTGAGTGCGGCCAAAACAGAACGCAGTAACAGCGCTCTGCACTTCACGTACACATCTGTTAGATTCCAGCCTCCTTCAGTTATTTTCCGGCGTAACTGAGTTCGGGCTACTTTGTAGAACTGATTCTGCCAAATATAATAACCGATTGCCCGTTCCAAATGCTGAGAGTATTTTTGGTGCATTGGTATTACCTGCGCTGCGTACCATATTTTGGCTAAAACAAACGTGTTCACATGCCAAATTTTTTGAACTAGATTTAAGTTTCGTGTTAACTGGGACTGATGAGGTAAATGCAGGCATTAACAATTCGCGTCCAATTCCTCTCAATTAGGTCTTCCAGCTTTGAGGTGAAGGTCAGCCCTAAGACTTTTAACGCCCTACTGCGGGTAAACAGAGCATCTTCCATTGTCCAATCATTCAATGTTAGTAGCTGGGATTTGTCAAAGTTGATTTGTGCTCCGGACGCCCTTTGGTATTCGTTTAACAATGGTGTAACAGCATTAAAGTCCCCCGAATGAGTAAGTACCAGGGTGACATCATCAGCATAAGCGAAAATTCTCTCACCACTCGAAGGATGGGCTCTCTGTGCAAGGATATTCGCCATACCTCGAATCAGCAGCTCTACACACAAGGTGTAAAGAAGCATCGATAACGGACATCCCTGCCGTATAGATTGCAGGATCGGTACTGGTTGCGCGTAAAATCCATTTATTTGAATTCTCGAATGCGCCTTGTCATAGATGCGTTTAATGAGGCTTTGAAAGTCCACAGAAAATCCAAATTGTCTTAAAACTCCCCAAAGATAGCCATGATGAACCTTGTCAAAGGCGCTTGTGAAATCCAGGGCTAAAATTGCCGCAGTCATGTCTGGGTCCTGCTCACAAGCAATAATAGTATCCCGGAGTGTCATGAGAATGTGCGTAATTCTCCTGTCTGGAATACCGCATGTCTGTCCCGATCCAATGACATTTGACAGAACAGCCCGCACACGATTGGCAATTATCTTGCTGAACACCTTAAAATCGGCATTAAGTAGTGTAATAGGACGATATTCAGTGAATGTTCTTGCCGTTGAATTTTTGGGTATTAAAACAATAATTCCTTCGTTGAAACCAGACATTTCACTCTCGTTCCGTTGCAACTCTAACATTACTCCAAGCAGTGTGTCTTTTACAGTCTCCCAGTTCTCTTTGTAAAACCGGTAGCCGAGGCCATCTACTCCCGGTGCCGATGTCATGCTGGCTGATGTGAGTGCCGTCCATAGTTCTGTCAAGGTTATTTCCGCATTTAATGCCTCATTATCTTCTGGTGATAGTTGTTCCACAATGTTCTTGTAAACATTTTGCTGTGCTGCAACATCGACTTCCGTTTTCCCAAATTTGGAAGAAAAGAAATTGTAGGCCTCTGCTAAGATATCTCGTGTTGTGGTCGGTAGTTCTCCAGATGTGGATTCCAAAGCAGAGATATATTTCTGCGTTTCGCGGCACTTTTCAGACGCAATGTGATAGAGCTAGGTTTTCTCTTCACCCTGTAGCGAGTTCTCTTCCGCTCGTTGTAGTGTTCCCCTACAGAGTTCTTCCTGAAGTGAACAAATTTTCTTCTTTATTGCTTCGATGTGATGCGTCACAGTAAGTCTCGCAATTAACTGAACACAAGTTTGGAAACATTTACAAGTATGAAACATGAACACGTAAATTATATGTATTATTGTAAGTAAATAAGACTATTTAAATGAATCCAAAATAGGAACATGCTTCATTTTTCAGTTCCGCGTTTATTTTCACGCGACAATACAGAACGTGTTGTTGGAAATGACGTTCTTGAATCTCAGAATCAATCTCCCTTGAAGAATCTTGGGAACGTAATCGCAAATAACGAAAACTACACGACACAAACTCTTACTCTCTCGACAACCTTCGGACAAGAAGTCCTTCTATAAGAAATTTCCTGTAAGTTGAAGATAAACTAGAACCAAAATGAAATCCACATAATTTGAGGTTATAACAAGTCCTGAGTGTATAAATCATTTAAAACCCATAAAAATTGCCAGTGTATTAGAAGAAATGGTACCAACAACGAATGTTACACGCGTTAAACTCTACTTTTGAAAGAACATATAGACATAGCTTGTCTGTTTTACCTGAACTGTACGATTGTATTTCCTGCTCTGCCTGAGGACGACAGGAACGTCATGATTGATTGGATGACCAGGAAAATGATGAACTGAGTTGCACAGTCAACCGGACACACTCCGTCAACGACCATTCCATCCTCACCAGCAACGCAGCTGCAATTTCCAAACATCTGCAAACAATGTTTTATTTTAGGTAAACATTGGCTTTGCGAAGGGCTGCAGTGGCTCACCTAACTGACCGATGGGTTTTACGGTACGATGTGTCTGGTAGGGTTAGACCCTCTAGAGGCAAGCGGGAAATGGAGCGTTGTGTCACTGAACAATTGAACACGTAAAAGTGACGTTTGTTATTTCTGACTTGCTTCCTCTTGCATGTGAGCCTTATACCACAATGCTGGTGACTCAGATATGCGTTTAAGCATTGTAAATTATTTACCGTACGTAATCTAAAAATATTGATGAAGGCATAAATGTATTAGTTGTAGTGTAATGTTCACATCGTATGTGTAACGCTCCCAATATCGGACGAGAGTTCGGGACAGGGACGCATTTATAGCTTTATCAATTGTTTTATTTCGTTTGTTTCAAATATGGGAAGGAATAGAGAGAACTGGACGGCGGAAATCGTGAAGTAATAGGGGGGGGGGGGGTGAAGTAAGCGTTAGGGGAGCACATGAGTAGTTCTATGTCCCTAAAAGTACATTAGGGGATACACTGATATTCATTTCTGCAGGAAATGAAACAAAAGTGAAACGTGCCATTGGTACATACAAAAGAACGTTTTCTGAAAAGGAAGATGATGCACTGAATAACCTAATAAAAGTGTTAGATAGCCATCTTATGACACAAATTAGCACCTAAGGGCCGTATTCATAGTTATCAGTTTGGTCTAGACTATCTTCCGACTAACTTGGTCCGGACCAAAGGCGGTCTAACCTTTTGGTATTCATAGACGCTAAGAAAGCCTCGGACCAAACAAAGCCGTGGCCCAGCACGGAGCAAATGTTACACGACGTAGAAACGTTCTTCTGCGCATGCGTGAGTCCCATTGAGTCCCTAAAGAAACCATAATCTCTGTGGTAGTTTCACAGCTGTTTCTTAATCATTCTTACGGTTGCTGCTGCTGTTTGAGGTTCAGTAACAAAGTTTGGTGTGCTGTGAACACGTGGTATCAATTGGTCCGAGGAAGACCAATGTGTTCTCTAGTCCAACAAAGAACAGACATTATAGGAAATAAATCCGTGTCGACTAATACGAGTGTGAGAAAGGAGGAGGCATGGAGGGAAATTTATATCGAGTTTGCTGATAATGCGGCTTATTGATGCAGGTCAGCAGTGTTGTCTTGATATCCTCTTATATAATATCGAAGTGCTGTTAAGATTTGAGTATCAGGCCTCCGTTATCGTCCCTGAAGTACGTACAGTTTAGGACGAATCATTTCCGCTTTTGAAGTTTAGGTCGTCGTACTTAGCAATAATGTCTATTCTTGGTAGATAAGTTCTCCTCCGTCGTCTTATTTCACCACTTCACTGTCGTCTATGCTGCAAAGATAGTCCGGCTTTAATCTACCCCTTGGAAGCGGACCAACGTGTTTAGTCCCCGGACTATCAGTAATCTCGGTTTACGAATAAGAAAATAGAAAGTAGCAAGTTTGTCCGGACCAAGTCTGACTATGAATAGGGCCCTAAGCGTGCAGACTGGGGCTTTTAAGTCTGAATTTTGGAATAAAAAGCTTAAGTGTCCGATACTGGGCATCTACCCTTCCCCTAAAAGGCTCATTTTGGGGCTAATACAATAATAGTTTCACTAAAAGACAGAAACAGACTGATGGCAGGAGGTAGCACATACCTTTGTGCCGTTTACAGTCTCTATGGAAGTACATCCGGCGTGACACGGAGAGTAGAAGGTTACATGGTCCTCTGTTGAACAGACAGGAAAGTACTTCATATCTGGTCCACAGTCGCAATGCTCGTTACAGGCGGATGTCAGATTCCAGCTGTCAAAAGATTGTCACATCCTTGCTTCTTACTTCGTTACAGATATACACAAACACATAATAATAGTAAATCTTCAAAACATTTGCGAATTGACATATAGCGCTGAATTAGGTTTTGGTAGAGAGCAGGTTATGATTTTCTTTCTAAAAGAAAGAGCTATGAAAAACCAAATAAACAAAATCGATTTCCAAAGCATTTAGCTTTACGGAAACTTGGTTATGTATAATGTAGTCCACTGAGAATTAAGTGATGCCAGTAATTAATTGTACCTCTATAGTCAAAAAAACAAGTTAGAGGCGACACTAGGTTAGGTTAGGTTAGTTCTGTGTAAATAGTTTGAGGAAAATAATGATTTGTATTCTCTGCACATCATCATTTGACAGTATCTAAGTGTACCTGACGATTGTAATATGTTAAACTGTTTATTTATACATGATAAAACAAGAATTGTGTTATTGCATAGCATGATGCATGACATATATCGATAATGATATCCACATTGTTGGAAAGGAAATTTAAAATATTTACTACCCATATGTCGCCACTCCCCGGAGTGCATGCGCAGTTGAAAAAAAGGAGATTTTGTTTACATTTTGCAATTTATTTCCCACGTAACAAAGTTCCTTAAAAAGGGACAGTGACCAGTGTCTTGTCTGTCTACATTTGCATTCTTAAGTCGCCCTTCTTCCGTATTTACTCTTCGCATTAACTACCAACCTTTACCAAAAAGCTTAATATACGTAATGTGTGTATCTACCTTATTGACATCCTTCTCGTTTTGATCAAACGTAGCACAGATGACCTTTCATAAGGGCAAAAATTAATGCTGAACTTAAAATTAAAAATTTCAGTCAATTTCACACAATTATATATTCTTATGCAATGCCTACAAAAGTGGCAAGGCCATCTATATTTTGTCAACATAATAATTATGTCTTCACAAAATAACAAAGGAAAAGCGCGTGACCTTTTATTTTTTCACGGAGAGTCAGAGAAAAATTAGACAGTCAAATGTATAACCACGAAGGCAATGTAAAGATTCAACAAAGACTAATTAACAAAATTTCAAACCATGTTATATTAGTCTGTGATAACAGCACAAAACTAGGCAAAACACCACTTATTATTCTTCATATTACACACTGCGTATGCATTCAAAATAAAACAACAGCACACAATAGTGAATACAAAATCCTCTCAAACATTGCTGAAGTAACGTAACAATGGACTTATTTTCCTATGTATTTCTATAAGTACAAAAGCAATACAAGTGACTTTTAAAAATTGTAGTGTAAGAATAATACGCACACACGCGTGTAGAGAAACTGTTGTCATTTGTACGAAATGCAATAACTATCCTACAAAAGTAATTGATAATACTTTACCTGCCATCTGGTGAGCGACTTCCATGCAGGTCTTCAATGGCACAGCCCAGGAAAGCGTACAAGATGTGACTGAACGCTTCCAAACCTTCAACAATTACATTCCAACCTGCGACATTTCGTGGACTGGGTTTGAACACGGATATCACAATACCTGAAGCCATGATACCAAGCGCCGAGAAAATGATACCAACCGCACCTATGACATATACAATACTCACATGACCTTCTCTACTCTTGTACAAATACTTATTGCTCTATCTACTTCACGATAAACATTATCTTATTGTAGTTACAAGGGAATACAGTAGACTTTAAATGATAGTCAAATGTTTTGGTTGTTATGTGATGTGTACATGACTTTCTCTACTTTTGTACAAATACTTATTGCTCTATCTACTTCAAGATAAACATTATCTTATTGTAGTTACAAGGGAATACAGTAGACTTTAAATGATAGTCAAATGTTTTGGTTGTTATGTGATATATACACGACTTTCTCTATTCTTGTACAAACACTTATTGCTCTATCACTTCAAGATAAACATTATCTTATTGTAGTTACAAGGGAATACAGTAGACTTTAAGTGATAGTCAAATGTTTTAAAGCTCATGTATATAATCTAAAAGCTTACGTAATGGTTTCGAAGTTTTAGTTTGAGTTGCCTTTTGTATATACAGCACTACCTCTAGATAAAAATGAGAGATCATGAAACTTTCTGTAGCCTTGCAGTTTAGAGATAGAAACTCTGCATAGAGACGTGTTTTGCATCTTCTCTCTTTGCTTCAAACTTGGGTAAAACGGCAACAGACATCCATGAAGTGTTATTCTTTAAGGTGCTCGAACATAAGTAATATTGGAGGATGAACGAAGTGACGCTGTAAGGAGTACATGGTGCACAGAGCTTTGAGTTACCGCACGTTCATCTTTCAGGACAAGAGAAAAATTTAACCAGATAACTTACCCTGATTGAGATTTGAACTCACGCTATCACCACACTACGGAGGCGGGCATTAAACGTTATGGACAGCTTGTGGATGTAATGCACAAAACTCATGCTTTTAGTAGGTATTCAAATTTTCAAGTGACGTAATTTGAGTTAAGAATTGACATGGTCCGAGGCCCATCTCTCCCAGCTTTGGATTTGTTACAGTAAGATGATCTGCAGGTTCATTATAACTCTCCTTTGGAAGTGTTCAAAGCGGAGGATTTGCACAAGAGAACAATTGCCGTAAAGTTCGGGCACTGCCTTATTTTAAATGATTATGGGATGGGCACAAATGTTTAAAAATTACGAACAGTTTTTACGAATAGTAAAACATGAATTTAAGAGAACGATCCAAAAATAAAGGAGCAATCTTCACGTGTAATAGTCTTGCATGTCCCAAAAAGGATAGAAAACTTCGATTCAGTGTGAAATCGATTCTTGTTTGTTGACTTTAAAGGAATTATGCATAAGAAGTTTAAATCACAAGTGCCAACACGAAACCCGCTTTATTTAGTGTACATGGGATGACAAAAGAGTATTTTTGGTGATACATTGCTATTGAGTTTTGGTATACACTGGGAACAAACAGCCAAAGTTCATACTTCGTAAAAGTACATTAAAATTGTTAAGGTAAATGTCGTATGTGTACCTGTAACGAGGCTGGACTGAGAGGCAGACTGTCGAAACTGTGTCTCCATGTATTTTGGCATGAATTTCCAGAACCCTGTAAGACCCAGCAGGAAGAACACCGAAGAGAGGGAATTCAGAACCAAAACTTTGTTCTGAAGTAAACGTTTTACCACTTTCTTGAAATCTGAAACAAAGAAACAAGCAGCAAATTATTGTTATTGTTTGAACGTAAAAATCTGAAGTGTTAAACCTCAATTGTCATTTGTTTTCGTAAGTCCTCCACAATTTGTTTGTTAAAAGACTGACTTTATGGCTTTCTGTTGATCATACACAGAGAATAGCAGTGACAAAGTGTGCAACATGTGCTGGAAGCGTCGCTTGCTCAAGAATGTCAGGAGAAAAAGAAAATGTATGTCAAATAATATTTTATTTCCCCTGGATACATTTTCAAAATATATTTGCGAACATTTGCAGTGCAGCGGACAATTTGACAGCACCTTTGTTTCGAGTGAACAGTTTCGCGAGCTCATCAATACTGTATTTACGTATTCGTAACCTTGAATACCATACTTCGTAGTTTTCCGGAAGCAATCGTGACTCTTCGATCGCACTGGGCAAAAAAAAAAAAAAAAAAAAAAAAAAAAAAAAAAAAAAAAAAAAAAGTTGTATGTTTCGAGCACTTCATGAGGCAATTCCTACTAATTTTGGGTTGAGAAAAACAAATATGAGAATGAAAAGTTTTTATTAGCTCTAGTTTCTATGATATACACAAAGTGGAAGTATTACATATTAACGGATTGAGAGAAAAGGATACATTTTAATTACATACATGCTAACAACAATGGAAGTGCTTTTGATTTTTTAAACTGGTAATTACACGCTAAGAGTTCTAAATTGCTGGAAAAATACTTGGCAGATAGTCGTGTCTGAAGAGAATCATGTGACTTCGTCGTCTTTTAGCTTGCGTCTCGTAATGGAGTTCCGCAGAATCCCTATACAAAGACCAACAACGGAAATGTCCTGATGGAATCATCACTAACAGCTCCACAACTAGGAGGGAAAAAGTCTAGGTGGGAGTGGTAAGGGACATGTTGCATCCAAGATTACGGTATTTTTGCAAGAGCACTGTCACCAAATGCTTGTAGCAAATGGAAATGCATGTAAATTCACTATTTTTAAGCCCGAAACATTTTCATTGTAGCCCAGTGTAGTTAGGAAGCACTGAGAAATTTTGAACTCTTTGTAGCAATTAAGAAAAGTTTATTTTTTGCTTTATGTGGCGCTTAATACCAATTAAAAATAGTATTTTACGTCGCTCTAAATATTTTGCTTCATTACAGATGTGATTCAAGAGTCGATACCAAAAATGCAGCTTTCTCTACTAGTAGTACCAAGGTCGACAGACTCACCTGAAAATGAGGCCTTGGGGAGAACAGCGTCCATCTGATTTCTCTTTGCTGCTTGAGGCAGTTTCCTTGGAAACATTGTGAAAATGACAGCAAGCATGAACACAACAATACCCATTGGCGTCCACCCTGTAACAGAGTTACCTACCTGTTACCAACATTGCTGTGATACAGCTGAAAATGTAGCACCTAGATTGTGTTATGTAACGTCACATAACTTTAAATTACAATATAAATTCTCCTTTTAAATCTGTATTCTATTATCTTACGTGAAATACTCTACACGGAGTAATTTTGAAACAAGCGTTTTCAGAATTCTATGCAATTTAATTGATAGTAGTTTAAGTTCAAAAGAAACCAACTTAAAAATGTCAAATCTCCACTTTGTTAAAATAAATATTTACTGACATCTGAAGAGCTAATTGCCATCGTCACGCTGCGTCACGGCACACTAGCTTTGGGAAGTCTCAGACCTTAGACAGTGTGTGTTAGACATCTGAAGCTCTATCTGCGATCGTCACGCCGTGTCACGGTACTCTAGCTTTGGGAAGTCTCAGACCTTAGACAGTGTGTGTTAGACATCTGAAGCTCTATCTGCAATCGTCACGCCGTGTCACGGTACTCTAGCTTTGGGAAGTCTCAGACCTTAGACAGCGTGTGTTAGACATCTGAAGCTCTATCTGCGATCGTCACGCCGTGTCACGGTACTCTAGCTTTGGGAAGTCTCAGACCTTAGACAGTGTGTGTTAGACATCTGAAGCTCTATCTGCGATCGTCACGCCGTGTCACGGTACTCTAGCTTTGGGAAGTCTCAGACCTTAGACAGTGTGTGTTAGACATCTGAAGCTCTATCTGCGATCGTCACGCCGTGTCACGGTACTCTAGCTTTGGGAAGTCTCAGACCTTAGACAGTGTGTGTTAGACATCTGAAGCTCTGTCTGCGATCGTCACGCCGTGTCACGGTACTCTAGCTTTGGGAAGTCTCAGACCTTAGACAGCGTGTGTTAGACATCTGAAGCTCTATCTGCGATCGTCACGCCGTGTCACGGTACTCTAGCTTTGGGAAGTCTCAGACCTTAGACAACGTGTGTTAGACATCTGAAGCTCTATCTGCGATCGTCACGCCGTGTCACGGTACTCTAGCTTTGGGAAGTCTCAGACCTTAGACAGCGTGTGTTAGACATCTGAAGCTCTATCTGCGATCGTCACGCCGTGTCACGGTACTCTAGCTTTGGGAAGTCTCAGACCTTAGACAGTGTGTGTTAGACATCTGAAGCTCTGTCTGCGATCGTCACGCCGTGTCACGGTACTCTAGCTTTGGGAAGTCTCAGACCTTAGACAGTGTGTGTTAGACATCTGAAGCTCTGTCTGCGATCGTCACGCCGTGTCACGGTACTCTAGCTTTGGGAAGTCTCAGACCTTAGACAACGTGTGTTAGACATCTGAAGCTCTGTCTGCGATCGTCACGCCGTGTCACGGTACTCTAGCTTTGGGAAGTCTCAGACCTTAGACAGTGTGTGTTAGACATCTGAAGCTCTGTCTGCGATCGTCACGCCGTGTCACGGTACTCTAGCTTTGGGAAGTCTCAGACCTTAGACAACGTGTGTTAGACATCTGAAGCTCTATCTGCGATCGTCACGCCGTGTCACGGTACTCTAGCTTTGGGAAGTCTCAGACCTTAGACAGTGTGTGTTAGACATCTGAAGCTCTGTCTGCGATCGTCACGCCGTGTCACGGTACTCTAGCTTTGGGAAGTCTCAGACCTTAGACAGTGTGTTAGACATCTGAAGCTCTATCTGCGATCGTCACGCCGTGTCACGGTACTCTAGCTTTGGGAAGTCTCAGACCTTAGACAGCGTGTGTTAGACATCTGAAGCTCTATCTGCGATCGTCACGCCGTGTCACGGTACTCTAGCTTTGGGAAGTCTCAGACCTTAGACAACGTGTGTTAGACATCTGAAGCTCTATCTGCGATCGTCACGGTGCGTCACGGTACTCTAGCTTTGGGAAGTCTCAGACCTTAGACAACGTGTGTTAGACATCTGAAGCTCTATCTGCGATCGTCACGCTGCGTCACGGTACTCTAGCTTTGGGAAGTCTCAGACCTTAGACAACGTGTGTTAGACATCTGAAGCTCTATCTGCGATCGTCACGCCGTGTCACGGTACTCTAGCTTTGGGAAGTCTCAGACCTTAGACAGTGTGTGTTAGACATCTGAAGCTCTATCTGCGATCGTCACGCCGTGTCACGGTACTCTAGCTTTGGGAAGTCTCAGACCTTAGACAGTGTGTGTTAGACATCTGAAGCTCTGTCTGCGATCGTCACGCCGTGTCACGGTACTCTAGCTTTGGGAAGTCTCAGACCTTAGACAGCGTGTGTTAGACATCTGAAGCTCTATCTGCGATCGTCACGCCGTGTCACGGTACTCTAGCTTTGGGAAGTCTCAGACCTTAGACAGTGTGTGTTAGACATCTGAAGCTCTATCTGCGATCGTCACGCCGTGTCACGGTACTCTAGCTTTGGGAAGTCTCAGACCTTAGACAGTGTGTGTTAGACATCTGAAGCTCTATCTGCGATCGTCACGCCGTGTCACGGTACTCAAGCTTTGGGAAGTCTCAGACCTTAGACAGCGTGTGTTAGACATCTGAAGCTCTATCTGCGATCGTCACGCCGTGTCACGGTACTCTAGCTTTGGGAAGTCTCAGACCTTAGACAGCGTGTGTTAGACATCTGAAGCTCTATCTGCGATCGTCACGCCGTGTCACGGTACTCTAGCTTTGGGAAGTCTCAGACCTTAGACAGTGTGTGTTAGACATCTGAAGCTCTATCTGCGATCGTCACGCCGTGTCACGGTACTCTAGCTTTGGGAAGTCTCAGACCTTAGACAGTGTGTGTTAGACATCTGAAGCTCTATCTGCGATCGTCACGCCGTGTCACGGTACTCTAGCTTTGGGAAGTCTCAGACCTTAGACAGTGTGTGTTAGACATCTGAAGCTCTATCTGCGATCGTCACGCCGTGTCACGGTACTCTAGCTTTGGGAAGTCTCAGACCTTAGACAGCGTGTGTTAGACATCTGAAGCTCTATCTGCGATCGTCACGCCGTGTCACGGTACTCTAGCTTTGGGAAGTCTCAGACCTTAGACAGTGTGTGTTAGACATCTGAAGCTCTATCTGCGATCGTCACGCCGTGTCACGGTACTCTAGCTTTGGGAAGTCTCAGACCTTAGACAGTGTGTGTTAGACATCTGAAGCTCTATCTGCGATCGTCACGCCGTGTCACGGTACTCTAGCTTTGGGAAGTCTCAGACCTTAGACAGTGTGTGTTAGACATCTGAAGCTCTGTCTGCGATCGTCACGCCGTGTCACGGTACTCTAGCTTTGGGAAGTCTCAGACCTTAGACAGCGTGTGTTAGACATCTGAAGCTCTATCTGCGATCGTCACGCCGTGTCACGGTACTCTAGCTTTGGGAAGTCTCAGACCTTAGACAACGTGTGTTAGACATCTGAAGCTCTATCTGCGATCGTCACGCCGTGTCACGGTACTCTAGCTTTGGGAAGTCTCAGACCTTAGACAGCGTGTGTTAGACATCTGAAGCTCTATCTGCGATCGTCACGCCGTGTCACGGTACTCTAGCTTTGGGAAGTCTCAGACCTTAGACAGTGTGTGTTAGACATCTGAAGCTCTGTCTGCGATCGTCACGCCGTGTCACGGTACTCTAGCTTTGGGAAGTCTCAGACCTTAGACAGTGTGTGTTAGACATCTGAAGCTCTGTCTGCGATCGTCACGCCGTGTCACGGTACTCTAGCTTTGGGAAGTCTCAGACCTTAGACAACGTGTGTTAGACATCTGAAGCTCTGTCTGCGATCGTCACGCCGTGTCACGGTACTCTAGCTTTGGGAAGTCTCAGACCTTAGACAGTGTGTGTTAGACATCTGAAGCTCTGTCTGCGATCGTCACGCCGTGTCACGGTACTCTAGCTTTGGGAAGTCTCAGACCTTAGACAACGTGTGTTAGACATCTGAAGCTCTATCTGCGATCGTCACGCCGTGTCACGGTACTCTAGCTTTGGGAAGTCTCAGACCTTAGACAGTGTGTGTTAGACATCTGAAGCTCTGTCTGCGATCGTCACGCCGTGTCACGGTACTCTAGCTTTGGGAAGTCTCAGACCTTAGACAGTGTGTTAGACATCTGAAGCTCTATCTGCGATCGTCACGCCGTGTCACGGTACTCTAGCTTTGGGAAGTCTCAGACCTTAGACAGCGTGTGTTAGACATCTGAAGCTCTATCTGCGATCGTCACGCCGTGTCACGGTACTCTAGCTTTGAGAAGTCTCAGACCTTAGACAGTGTGTGTTAGACATCTGAAGCTCTATCTGCGATCGTCACGCTGCGTCACGGTACTCTAGCTTTGGGAAGTCTCAGACCTTAGACAACGTGTGTTAGACATCTGAAGCTCTATCTGCGATCGTCACGCTGCGTCACGGTACTCTAGCTTTGGGAAGTCTCAGACCTTAGACAACGTGTGTTAGACATCTGAAGCTCTATCTGCGATCGTCACGCCGTGTCACGGTACTCTAGCTTTGGGAAGTCTCAGACCTTAGACAGTGTGTGTTAGACATCTGAAGCTCTATCTGCGATCGTCACGCCGTGTCACGGTACTCTAGCTTTGGGAAGTCTCAGACCTTAGACAGGGTGTGTTAGACATCTGAAGCTCTGTCTGCGATCGTCACGCCGTGTCACGGTACTCTAGCTTTGGGAAGTCTCAGACCTTAGACAGTGTGTGTTAGACATCTGAAGCTCTATCTGCGATCGTCACGCCGTGTCACGGTACTCTAGCTTTGGGAAGTCTCAGACCTTAGACAGTGTGTGTTAGACATCTGAAGCTCTATCTGCGATCGTCACGCCGTGTCACGGTACTCTAGCTTTGGGAAGTCTCAGACCTTAGACAGCGTGTGTTAGACATCTGAAGCTCTATCTGCGATCGTCACGCCGTGTCACGGTACTCTAGCTTTGGGAAGTCTCAGACCTTAGACAACGTGTGTTAGACATCTGAAGCTCTATCTGCGATCGTCACGCTGCGTCACGGTACTCTAGCTTTGGGAAGTCTCAGACCTTAGACAACGTGTGTTAGACATCTGAAGCTCTATCTGCGATCGTCACGCTGCGTCACGGTACTCTAGCTTTGGGAAGTCTCAGACCTTAGACAACGTGTGTTAGACATCTGAAGCTCTATCTGCGATCGTCATGCCGTGTCACGGTACTCTAGCTTTGGGAAGTCTCAGACCTTAGACAACGTGTGTTAGACATCTGAAGCTCTATCTGCGATCGTCACGCTGCGTCACGGTACTCTAGCTTTGGGAAGTCTCAGACCTTAGACAGCGTGTGTTAGACATCTGAAGCTCTATCTGCGATCGTCACGCCGTGTCACGGTACTCTAGCTTTGGGAAGTCTCAGACCTTAGACAGTGTGTGTTAGACATCTGAAGCTCTATCTGCGATCGTCACGCCGTGTCACGGTACTCTAGCTTTGGGAAGTCTCAGACCTTAGACAGTGTGTGTTAGACATCTGAAGCTCTATCTGCGATCGTCACGCCGTGTCACGGTACTCTAGCTTTGGGAAGTCTCAGACCTTAGACAACGTGTGTTAGACATCTGAAGCTCTATCTGCGATCGTCACGCCGTGTCACGGTACTCTAGCTTTGGGAAGTCTCAGACCTTAGACAGCGTGTGTTAGACATCTGAAGCTCTATCTGCGATCGTCACGCCGTGTCACGGTACTCTAGCTTTGGGAAGTCTCAGACCTTAGACAGTGTGTGTTAGACATCTGAAGCTCTATCTGCGATCGTCACGCCGTGTCACGGTACTCTAGCTTTGGGAAGTCTCAGACCTTAGACAGTGTGTGTTAGACATCTGAAGCTCTATCTGCAATCGTCACGCCGTGTCACGGTACTCTAGCTTTGGGAAGTCTCAGACCTTAGACAGCGTGTGTTAGACATCTGAAGCTCTATCTGCGATCGTCACGCCGTGTCACGGTACTCTAGCTTTGGGAAGTCTCAGACCTTAGACAGTGTGTGTTAGACATCTGAAGCTCTATCTGCGATCGTCACGCCGTGTCACGGTACTCTAGCTTTGGGAAGTCTCAGACCTTAGACAGCGTGTGTTAGACATCTGAAGCTCTATCTGCGATCGTCACGCCGTGTCACGGTACTCTAGCTTTGGGAAGTCTCAGACCTTAGACAGTGTGTGTTAGACATCTGAAGCTCTATCTGCGATCGTCACGCCGTGTCACGGTACTCTAGCTTTGGGAAGTCTCAGACCTTAGACAGTGTGTGTTAGACATCTGAAGCTCTATCTGCGATCGTCACGCCGTGTCACGGTACTCTAGCTTTGGGAAGTCTCAGACCTTAGACAGTGTGTGTTAGACATCTGAAGCTCTATCTGCGATCGTCACGCCGTGTCACGGTACTCTAGCTTTGGGAAGTCTCAGACCTTAGACAGCGTGTGTTAGACATCTGAAGCTCTATCTGCGATCGTCACGCCGTGTCACGGTACTCTAGCTTTGGGAAGTCTCAGACCTTAGACAGCGTGTGTTAGACATCTGAAGCTCTATCTGCGATCGTCACGCCGTGTCACGGTACTCTAGCTTTGGGAAGTCTCAGACCTTAGACAGTGTGTGTTAGACATCTGAAGCTCTGTCTGCGATCGTCACGCCGTGTCACGGTACTCTAGCTTTGGGAAGTCTCAGACCTTAGACAACGTGTGTTAGACATCTGAAGCTCTATCTGCGATCGTCACGCCGTGTCACGGTACTCTAGCTTTGGGAATTCTCAGACCTTAGACAGCGTGTGTTAGACATCTGAAGCTCTATCTGCGATCGTCACGCCGTGTCACGGTACTCTAGCTTTGGGAAGTCTCAGACCTTAGACAGTGTGTGTTAGACATCTGAAGCTCTATCTGCGATCGTCACGCCGTGTCACGGTACTCTAGCTTTGGGAAGTCTCAGACCTTAGACAACGTGTGTTATATATCTAAAGCTCTATATCTGTGATATTCATGTTGTATAACGAAATACGCTAAACCAACGAAATGCTCCCAACTCTGGAGTTTAGAAGTACGCTGAAAGAAAAGAATGTTGCCAACCACAGAGATGCGAAAAGCGCTAAAACAACGAATTGTTGCTAACTGCGGAGGTCTCAAACGCGCTAAATTAACTAAAATGCGTACCTCTGAAGTACGTGGAAACAACAGAACATTTTTAAAAGCGTTGATCTTAAACCGCTAAAAATACAAAACAAGGAATTTTACCCCCGTCTCTGATACATCCTAAATCAGCGAAATGTTTTCAACCTTCGTCTTCTGAAAGACGTGAAAAAAGTTAACCCCCCCCCCCCGTACCTGAATATGCTGTCATCCAAATGTTGCTCACTGCTTACTTCTGAAGTATACTGAAACAACAGAACAGCGCAGATCTGCTACACAGTCAAAACAACTAATTCCGCCCCCTTTGTGATCTACCGTAAACTAAAATACGCTAAGTCAGCAAATGTTGCCAATAGAGGAAGTTCTGAAGTATGCTAAATCGACTTTATGCTGTGAACGACGTAGATTTGGAATACGCTAAAAGCAATAAATAGGCCCCTTTCTGAAATACGCGAAATCAGTGAAATGTTGCCAGCCGCGCAGATCTGAAACAGGCTAAAATCGATTCCCTTGTTTTCAGCTACATGTTGCCAACTGCGGAGTTCAGAAAAACGCTGAGTCAAGGAAATATCACCACATCAGATCTAAAATGCGCTGAAAAAACAATGAAATGAAATGTGTAGTGCTTCACTCCCGCTTTTAATACATGCACGTGGTGACATTGGTGATACATGAGATGAAGATGGAGCACAGGTGGAATGAGATGGCGGGGAAACCGATGCCATGTTGTCCAACATAAATATTACTTTGTGGTCACTTGGAATCGAACCCGGGCCGCCTGGGTGGCAGTCCAGCAGTCTAACCACTTAGCTACAGTGCGGCCTACATAAAATACAAATTTCCCAAATATGTTATCAACAAAAGGTTGGCATTTGCGGAGATCTAAAATACGCTAAAACAAATTCCGCCTTTCTGAAATACGTCAATCAACGAACTACTGAGACCTGAAGAAAGGTGAAAACAACGAGTGATCGTTTATTAAATACCGTAAGTCAAGGAAATGTTGCCATGTGCTGAGATCTAAAACCCGTTAAATCAGGAGATGTTGCCAATTGTGAAGTTCGGAGGTACGCTAGGTCAACGAAATGTTGAAAGTGCAGATATGTGAAAACTACAAAAAAGAACGAATTGTTACCATCCGCGGTGGTCTTTGAAATAAAGTCAGAGAAATGTTGCCAACTACGTCACCGAGATCTGAATCGCCCTAAAAGCAACGAATGTTTCCCTCTTTCCCCAAGTCCAAGAATTGTAGCGAAGTTCTGAAGTAGGTTAAGTCAAGAAAATGTTGTCAACTATGGGGATATGAATTACGCTGAGTCAACGAAATGTTGCCAACTGCGGAGATAGGAATTACGCTGAGTCCACAAAATGTTGCCAACTGCGGAGATATGAATTACGCTGAGTAAACGAAATGTTGCCAACTGCAGAGATATGAATTATGCTAACTCAACGCAATATTGCCAATCGTGGAGATATGAATTACGCTAAGTCAAGGAAATATCAACTACGCAGATATGAATTACGCTATGTCAACGAAATGTTGCCAACTGCGGGGATATGAATTACGCTATGTCAACAAAATGTTGCCAACTTCGGGGATATAATTTATGCTAAGTCGACGGAATGTTACGAAATGTGGAGATATGAATTACGCTAAGTCAAGGAAATGTCAACTGCGCAGATATGAATTACGCTATGTCAACGAAATGTTGCCAACTGCGGGGATATGAATTACGCTATGTCAACAAAATGTTGCCAACTACGGGGATATGATTTATGCTAAGTCGACGGAATGTTACGAAATGCGGAGATATGAATTACGCTAAGTCAACGGAATGTTGCCAAATGTGGAGATCTGAAGTAGGCTGAGACATTACGTGACAGTTCTACACAAAGTATAACAATAAAGATAATAAAGATCTGATTAAAACGCATATTAACTTGTTTCTTTGTATTATTAACGACTTACGGATATCACTTGCCGTTTGCTTGACCTTTATAACGATGTTATGTTTTAAAATACCAAACTACGTTCTTGTTTCTTGTAATCTCATGGGAACGTTTGTAAACAGTTGTCTAAAGTTAAGCTCACCTCATTTACTTATTTTAAAAATTTCCCTCACAATCCACATATTTTAATTAAAATATGCAAGTCCATCTTTTGTAATTACGTCTTCATGACGTCATAATTACCTTTCTGTCTCAAACAATATATCGGCCACTGTCCCAGACACACTCTATAAACAACGACCGCCTTGTGTCTCCTCTCACCTCATCCTTCCTCCAGCGGATGTGCCACTTGGGGCAGTAGCTACAAAAGACCTGCCTGGTGCACGTGGCGAGAATCGTCAGTAAAATCCTATCCTAATCCCCAAATTGCTAATTCTAAATTATTAGCAACTCATATGTTCTTAAAATTTGTCATGAATTCCGTGTTCATATGTACACCTTTTTGGGGCAGATATGTTCAAATGTGAGAAGCAATTGTCAAGCAATGCAAATATCAGTTAAACTGATGGACATTACCTATAGGGATGGACATTATCTATTACCTCAATTCTCCCATAACACTGACAATTTTTAAATATCTAATTTTGTTTTCGAGATTGCCCTTTAGCATATACAGGTTATTTTATTTTTAAATGGATTATATTCCGAAAAAGTATTACTAAATATTAAAAAACTGAAAGGGTAGAGCCAGACTGAAAAATTCAATGCCATAGCCGGGATATGAACCACGGTTCTTCTGGTTGCCTTTAGCAAGTTATCACATTTTTGCTGCAGAGGGAGGCCAAATGCCTACATGGCCTGTAGTGCTTACTATCATCATTATCATCATCATTGTCATCAAACATCACATAACGCGTATGTTACACAGAAAGGTAATTTACAACGCGGGCAGAGCTGTGGATTCTCTTAACTACAGTTACAATAAGAGCAAACAGTTGAAAGCTGTAACAAACCAAACCACCAAGCGCCAATCCAGCGGGGATCCTCGTCAGTGACTGTCGGGTGAAGGTCCGGCTCCACATAGAGCTGCAGGGCATAAGACCCCAGCATGAACCCCACCGTGGGACCCAGCATCCGGATACACTGCACAATTGCTGCAACACAAAGTAAACCTTTTAACGGAACTTTGCTCTATCTACTTCAAGATAAACATTATCATATTGTAGTTACAAGGGAATACAGTAGACTTTAAGTGATAGTCAAATGTTTTGGTCATTATGTGATATATACATGACTCTCTCTGCTCTTGTACAAGCACTTATTGCTCTATCTACTTCAAGATAAACATTATCTTATTGTAGTTACAAGGGAATACAGTAGACTTTAAGTGATAGTCAAATGTTTTGGTCGTTATGTGATGTATACATGACTTTCTCTACTCTTGTACAACCACTTATTGCTCTATCTACTTCAAGATAAACATTATCTTATTGTAGTTACAAGGGAATACAGTAGACTTTAAGTGATAGTCAAATGTTTTGGTCATTATGTGATATATACATGACTCTCTCTGCTCTTGTACAAGCACTTATTGCTCTATCTACTTCAAGATAAACATTATCTTATTGTAGTTACAAGGGAATACAGTAGACTTTAAGTGATAGTCAAATGTTTTGGTCGTTATGTGATGTATACATGACTTTCTCTGCTCTTGTACAAACACTTATTGCTCTATCTACTTCAAGATAAACATTATCTTATTGTAGTTACAAGGGAATACAGTAGACTTTAAGTGATAGTCAAATGTTTTGGTCGTTATGTGATGTATACATGACTTTCTCTACTCTTGTACAAACACTTATTGCTCTATCTACTTCAAGTTAAACATTATCTTATTGTAGTTACCAGGGAATACAGTAGACTTTAAGTGATAGTCAAATGTTTTGGTCGTTATGTGATGTATACATGACTTTCTCTACTGTTGTACAAACACTTATTGCTCTATCTACTTCAAGATAAACATTATCTTATTGTAGTTACAAGGGAATACAGTAGACTTTAAGTGATAGTCAAATGTTTTGGTCGTTATGTGATGTATACATGACTTTCTCTGCTCTTGTACAAACATTTATTGCTCTATCTACTTCAAGATAAACATTATCTTATTGTAGTTACAAGGGAATACAGTAGACTTTAAGTGATAGTCAAATGTTTTGGTCGTTATGTGAGGTATACATGACTTTCTCTACTCTTGTACAAACACTTATTGCTCTATCTACTTCAAGATAAACATTATCTTATTGTAGTTACAAGGGAATACAGTAGACTTTAAGTGATAGTCAAATGTTTTGGTCGTTATGTGATGTATACATGCCTTTCTCTGCTCTTGTACAAACACTTATTGCTCTATCTACTTCAAGATAAACATTATCTTATTGTAGTTACAAGGGAATACAGTAGACTTTAAGTGATAGTCAAATGTTTTGGCCGTTATGTGATGTATACATGACTTTCTCTACTCTTGTACAAACATTTATTACTCTGTCTACTTCAAGATAAACATTATCTTATTGTAGTTACAAGGGAATACAGTAGACTAAGAGATAGTCAAATGTTTTGGTCGTTATGTGATGTATACATGACTTTCTCTACTCTTGTACAAACACTTATTGCTCTATCTACTTCAAGATAAACATTATCTTATTGTAGTTACAAGGGAATACAGTAGACTTTAAGTGATAGTCAAATGTTTTGGTCGTTATGTGAGGTATACATGACTTTCTCTACTCTTGTACAAACACTTATTGCTCTATCTACTTCAAGATAAACATTATCTTATTGTAGTTACAAGGGAATACAGTAGACTTTAAGTGATAGTCAAATGTTTTGGTCGTTATGTGATGTATACATGCCTTTCTCTGCTCTTGTACAAACACTTATTGCTCTATCTACTTCAAGATAAACATTATCTTATTGTAGTTACAAGGGAATACAGTAGACTTTAAGTGATAGTCAAATGTTTTGGCCGTTATGTGATGTATACATGACTTTCTCTACTCTTGTACAAACATTTATTACTCTGTCTACTTCAAGATAAACATTATCTTATTGTACTTACAAGGGAATACAGTAGACTTTAAGTGATAGTCAAATGTTTTGGCCGTTATGTGATGTATACATGACTTTCTCTACTCTTGTACAAACATTTATTACTCTGTCTACTTCAAGATAAACATTATCTTATTGTACTTACAAGGGAATACAGTAGACTTTAAGTGATAGTCAAATGTTTTGGCCGTTATGTGATGTATACATGACTTTCTCTACTCTTGTACAAACATTTATTACTCTGTCTACTTCAAGATAAACATTATCTTATTGTAGTTACAAGGGAATACAGTAGACTTTAAGTGATAGTCAAATGTTTTGGCCGTTATGTGATGTATACATGACTTTCTCTACTCTTGTACAAACACTTATTGCTCTATCTACTTCAAGATAAACATTATCTTATTGTAGTTACAAGGGAATACAGTAAACTTTAAGTGATAGTCAAATGTTTTGGCCGTTATGTGATGTATACATGACTTTCTCTACTCTTGTACAAACACTTATTGCTGTATCTACTTCAAGATAAACATTATCTTATTGTAGTTACAAGGGAATACAGTAGACTTTAAGTGATAGTCAAATGTTTTGGTCGTTATGTGATGTATACATGACTTTCTCTACTCTTGTACAAACACTTATTGCTCTATCTACTTCAAGATAAACATTATCTTATTGTAGTTACAAGGGAATACAGTAGACTTTAAGTGATAGTCAAATGTTTTGGTCGTTATGTGATGTATACATGACTTTCTCTACTCTTGTACAAACACTTATTGCTCTATCTACTTCAAGATAAACATTATCTTATTGTAGTTACAAGGGAATGCAGTAGACTTTAAGTGATAGTCAAATGTTTAGGACGTTATGTGATGTATACATGACTTTCTCTACTCTTGTGCAAACATTTATTGCTCTGTCTACTTCAGGATAAACATTATCTTATTGTAGTTACAAGGGAATACAGTAGACTTTAAGTGACAGTCAAATGTTTTGGTCGTTATGTGATGTATACATGACTTTCTCTACTCTTGTACAAACACTTATTGCTCTATCTACTTCAAGATAAACATTATCTTATTGTAGTTACAAGGGAATACAGTAGACTTTAAGTGATAGTCAAATGTTTTGGTCATTATGTGATGTATACATGACCTTCTCTACTCTTGTACAAACACTTATTGCTCTATCTACTTCAAGATAAACATTACCTTATTGTGGTTACAAGGAAATACAGTAGACTTTAAGTGATAGTCAAATGTTTTGGTCGTTATGTGATGTATACATGACTTTCTCTACTCTTGTACAAACACTTATTGCTCTATCTACTTCAAGATAAACATTATCTTATTGTAGTTACAAGGGAATGCAGTAGACTTTAAGTGATAGTCAAATGTTTAGGACGTTATGTGATGTATACATGACTTTCTCTACTCTTGTGCAAACATTTATTGCTCTGTCTACTTCAGGATAAACATTATCTTATTGTAGTTACAAGGGAATACAGTAGACTTTAAGTGATAGTCAAATGTTTTGGTCGTTATGTGATGTATACATGACTTTCTCTACTCTTGTACAAACACTTATTGGTCTATCTACTTCAAGATAAACATTATCTTATTGTAGTTACAAGGGAATACAGTAGACTTTAAGTGATAGTCAAATGTTTTGGTCGCTGTGTGAGTATACATGACTTTCTCTACTCTTGTACAAACACTTATTGCTCTGTCTACTTCAAGATAAACATTATCTTATTGTAGTTACAAGGGAATACAGTAGACTTTAAGTGATAGTCAAATGTTTTGGTCGCTGTGTGAGTATACATGACTTTCTCTACTCTTGTACAAACACTTATTGCTTTATCTACTTCAAGATAAACATTATCTTATTGTAGTTACAAGGGAATACAGTAGACTTTAAGTGATAGTCAAATGTTTTGGTCGTTATGTGAGTATACATGACTTTCTCTACTCTTGTGCAAACATTTATTACTCTATCCACTTCAAGATAAACATTATCTTATTGTAGTTACAAGGGAATACAGTAGACTTTAAGTGATGTTCAAATGTTTTGTGATGTCTTTGTATGCCCAAGAGATAAGAATGAATAACGATGTCATATTTGAGAGATGAGTTAAATTTTGTAAGAGAGTTGTGTCTCCATAGTAATGAAGTTGTCTATTTCTAACCAACATTATTTGTGATTGGAAACTTGGTAAGCAACAGAGCTGGCAGCTTAAGGACGGGCACTACATCGACCATTGCCGAAGACGTTTGTCTTAATTATAAGATGGCAGACTTAAGGGTTCAAATATTTCTAGAACGTCTTCCCAAGATTAAAAAGTAAAAAAGAAAAGTTCATATAAATGTGATCCTGTCACATAGGAGATTGCGCAAGTCTGCCGTAAGAAAGTAACGCGTGTTCAAGGCCAGTCGCTGACTGACATTACCTACAGGAAGCAGGTTCAGTTGAGAAGTAAACACGCGTCAGGGAAAGCTGACGTCAGGGAAATTATTACTACGCAGAAAGACCTTTGCCTACTGCAATTCCAGAGGCTTGGAATTCCACAAAGTTTACCGCGTCCGGCAGATACATAAAGGGCCATGCAAGTCCGATAAGCAGTCACGTTAACGATGTGCTACTGTTTTGCGATGGATAGAGTGGGTTAACTTCCATCGAGTTAGAGGTTTGACTTTTCACCGACACGTGTTTCCATTTATACGACAGTGTAACGATTTTGTTCAGATTGTATTGTATTGAAATGCAGTGTGCGTAGAAACGGTTTGCAAAATTGGTTGCAAAATTTAACTACACATTAATAAAGGAAATAGGTTGGAAATATTCTCAGGGAGCTATCGCTTCCTTGTACCCTTTGATGAGTGCTGCTTTGATGTCAGTCCGCGTGAAGTTAGACCTCTTTCGAACACTCTTAGACCCGTTGATGCTATGGGGCATGGCCGCAGACAACTGGCAGTTATACCTTCAACGTGCTCAAGGTCCATCTGTTCAGCAGGCCGATCTTTGCCAGTAAGAGCGGCCGCGCCGTGGCTAAGTGGTTAGACCGCTTGGCTCTCACCAAGGTGGCCCGGGTTCGTTCCCAGGCGACCGCAAAGTGGGATTTGTTTTGGACGACATGTCGCTGGGGCGGGTTTTCTGCGGGATCTCCGGTTTCCTCTGCCATCTCATTCCACCGGTGCTCCATGTTCATCTCATGTACCATCAGTGTCACCGCCTGCGGTGCCGTATGTAGTAAAAGCGGGCGTTAAACACTACACATTTCATTTCATTTCATTTCCCAGTAAGGTTGCTTTACGAAGCCTCATCACTTCCATACGTGGGGACGCAGAGCTACAAACCCTTATCCCAAAATAAGACGTGAAGCTTTCCTGGTGACGAATATGTTCAAGTTCTTCTCGGGCAACAAGCCAGCTGAAAAGACGATTAGAAATCGACGTTTCGGGAGTGTGCATCTCTCCCATCCTCAGGATAGTTTAATAAATGTTATAACTATAGATGTATCACTGGATATAACACAAATATAAACAAAGACAAAACACTATTAATACTTGCATCACTGAACAAAAGACTGTTTTCAGTAAATTAAATGCCAGGTCAGCAGATGGCGTGAGTATAGAAAATTAATTAATATTAATTAATTAATTAATTAATTAATTAATTAATTAATTAATTAATTAATTAATTAATTAATTAATTAATTAATAAATAAAATGTTAATTGGGTCAAAGAAACGTAACCACTTAACTTGCCGACGTATTTCCATTTTAAGGCCGGTTTCTAAGAGGAGCTGAACTGAAATCCAGGACTACGATTAAGCGTGCCTCTCTCTGAGGAAATGGCCAAAGCCTCCTTAATTCTCCACTCCCAGTAACTGTTGCATTTTGCCAAGATGGTCGTCTATGGTCGTTATAAAGCAAAACCCTACTAGTCCAGACTTCTCAGGTTACATTAAACGAATGCTCCGTTCATGTTCGTTTATTCTGTTAGCGATGGTCTTTCCGGTTTGTACCATGCGGTACACTCCCGGAACATAGAAGTCCAGTTTCAAGAGATGTTCTTCCATATCTTCGGATATGGCTTGTGGATGGTCCTGATGTATTTGGCGAGAATTCTGCTGATTCTGCTGGTAAACGGCCTTTTCACCTGGCAAAACTTTACGCCATTTTACCTTTACATAGAAGCGCCCTGGTTAGGTCTCTTGGTGATTGTGATCCAAGTAGACGATTATCAAGCTGTAGGTATCTGTGCTTCTTAAGCCGACGGATTTACATTTTTAAGGCCGGTTTCCAAGAGGAACTGGACTGAAATCTAGCATCACGATTAAAAGTCATCCTCTCCTTAACTCTCCTTAACTCTCCGTTCCCAGTAACTGTTGCATTTTGCCAAGATGGTCGTCTATGGTCGTTATAAAGCAAAGCCCTACTAGTCCAGACTTCTCAGGTTACATTAAACGAATGCTCAGTTCATGTTCGTTTATTCTGTTAGCCATGGTCCCTCCGGTTTGTCGTGTGTACGGTGTACCATATTGTACCATAGCTTTATTTGAATTAGAAGAACTCCAATGTTGGTTGATTTATACTGATGTGTTATAGAGAAAATGCTTCGTGTGATATAAACAACTGACAGTAGAGACTTTTAATTTGAACAAAAGCAGGTGCAGATGTTGTTTGTGGTGACATCTTGGGCTGATGTTCTTTTGTTACAGGTATAATAGCGTCAGGATGGGACATTGGCGGTCTGATCTGTATCCTCGTGTGTTCGTACATCGGAGGACGAGGACACAAGACGAGGTACGTGTCTGCTGGTGTCGTCCTGATATCGCTGTCGTGTTTTATGTTGTACATGATGCACTTGGTGTACGGACCAGGCCAGGACGCTCTACAGCTCACCATGGAGTACGGAGCTTCTCTCAACATCACCTCACAACGTCCAGGTTTGTAAACGTACACTCCCTCAGTAAAAGGTACAAAAGTTTAATAAAATAAGACGTGACGAGTATGTTCAAGATCTTCTCGGGAAACAAGCCAGGTGAAAAGACGATTAGAAATCGACGTTACTGGACTGTACATATCTCCAAGCTGTACCAATCTGTGCTTCTTAAGAGGGGATGAACTGAAATCCAGCATCACGATTAAGCGTGATCCTCTCTTAGGAAATGACCAAAGCCTGCTTAACTCCCCGCTCCCAGTAACTTTTGCATTTTACTAAGATGGTCGTCTATGGTCGTTATCAAAGCAATGCTCTGCCAACCCAGACTTCTCAGGTTACATTAAACGAATGCTCCATTCATGTTCGTTTATTCTGGTAGCGATGGTCCTTCCTGTGTCCCACAGTAAAAAGATAAATAAATAAAGTAAAATTAAACAAATTAAGATTTACGTTTCTACGATCTAATTAGTATTTTACGCTCACGCCATCTCCTGAACCCGTATTTAATTTATTGCAATCTTTTTTTCAGGGATACGTGTATTGATAGTGTTTTGTCTTTGATTTTTTGTGTTATGTCGATTTAGTGTTTACATCATTTATTACTCATTCACAATCTGATGATGGCAGCGATGTAAATTGTTTTATATCTATTATTATTATTATTATTATTATTATTATTATTATTATTATTATTATTATTATTATTATTATTATTATTATTATTATTATTATTATTATTATTATTATTATTATTATTATTATTATTATTATTATTATTATTATTATTATTATTATTATTATTATTATTATTATTATTATTATTATTATTATTATTATTATTATTATTATTATTATTATTATTATTATTATTATTATTATTATTATTATTATTATTATTATTATTATTATTATTATTATTATTATTATTATTATTATTATTATTATTATTATTATTATTATTATTATTATTATTATTATTATTATTATTATTATTATTATTATTATTATTATTATTATTATTATTATTATTATTATTATTATTATTATTATTATTATTATTATTATTATTATTATTATTATTATTATTATTATTATTATTATTATTATTATTATTATTATTATTATTATTATTGTTATTATTAGTTATTATTAATTATTATTATTATTATTATTATTATTATTATTATTATTATTATTATTATTATTATTATTATTATTATTATTATTATTATTATTATTATTATTATTATTATTATTATTATTATTATTATTATTATTATTATTATTATTATTATTATTATTATTATTATTATTATTATTATTATTATTATTATTATTATTATTTATTATTATTATTATTATTATTATTATTATTATTATTATTATTATTATTATTATTATTATTATTATTATTATTATTATTATTATTATTATTATTATTATTATTATTATTATTATTATTATTATTATCATCATCATCATTATTATTACTACTACTAATACTACTACTACTACTACTACTACTACTACTACTACTACTACTACTACTACTACTCCAAAACAACAATTGATGAGAGAGGACACTTACAGATAAGCAAGGGTGTCTTATTCTTGCGAACATTGTCGTCGAGGTAGGCGATGCCCAGGGTGTGGTACATGGAAGTTCCTGCTCCAAATACTGCACTTCCCACGAACAGAATGGTCGCTGGTAACACTGATGTACTGCTGAACGAGCAGTCCTCCTCTTGGTGCAAGTCGCTCTGACACAGGAAAGCTCCAGAAGAATCTCCTAATTCTGCAAACACCGAAATGGAAAGTGAAACTGGACGACTGTTGAAAATAATGAACAAATAATATCTATTTGTTTCGTGCAAAGAAATAATTTGATGATTGTTTTTAAATTAACGTGCTACAACGTTAGGTCATATGGACGATGAATGACATTTGTCAGACAGGTAGTACATACCCGAGGAGCTGCTGTAGTTTGTGGGACTGACGAGTGTAGCGCTGTATTCCAGTGTGAGGCTAAGGGCATCCTCGCCGGAGCCGAAGATGAGGTGAGGGAGGTATCGAAGAAAGCATGACCCTGATATCATGAAGATACCAGTAGATACCCATCTGGTCTTGTGTCCTCGGCTGCCGAGATAAGCCATCCAGATACAACAACACAGGAAGCCGATATCTACTGCAGAAATGATCAAACCTACAAACAAACAAATTATAACTATTAAGTTATTCAACTAGGAGGACTATTTATTGCAAATTTACGATGATAGGCCCCAAAATCGATACCGCTCGGCTACCATACAAACATCTCCCTATCTATCACATAGCTTTGAAATGAAGCCAGAGTGATAGTTCAGCGTATATCAGAGGAAGACAGCTTAAAGAGTTGTAACGTATTTCAGTCGGGAGCGAGGCCTGCAGTGCGTGTGACGTCAGGCAAGAGCCCTGTAGTACCAAGTTGCCTATATAAATGGCGCTGTGAGTACAGAATCTGAGAGTTCAGTCAGGTGTAGCGCACTCGATGACAACAATGTAGCTGCCACGTACCTAATGGAACTGTTAAATTTACAAAGTGACGATGTATTGAAGAACAAATATTCACACAAGAAAGACTTGGCTGATTATTACAAGAATGTCCCACAAACCATATTTCCGAGGTTGTATTCACTTGCCGCACGGACATTGTGTATGTTTGGTTCGACATATGTTATGAAATTAGCTAAGTCCAAACCCCGAAGTACCTTGTCGGATCACAATGTAACATGCAGCCCTCGATTACAGATTTCCCAAACATTACGTCCTGACGTTGACAAACTAGTTAAAGAAAAACGAAACAGAAAGTGTCGGAAAATGTCCACCTGATTTTGTTCTGAATGTGTCTCCTCTAATTTGCAGAGAAAATTGCTAAGTACTTTATTTTATTTATTTTATAACATGCCTGACCTTCAGATAAACTAGAGTTTGAAGTTTTATATAGTTTCTCATAGCACAGAGCCAAAATGTAATTGTTTATAAAGTGTGACCAGTCAGCATTAATATTACAGGATCCAAGATATAAGTTGTACATATTATTAAGACCCGATACGTTTGCTGTCTTTTCTACCCGCACACATCAGATTATTCCTTCCCCTTCGACAGCAGTAATCAGGGCGGTGACGTCACACGCTAACTGCCTTTCGTTCGGGAGCATATTTTGCGGCAAGAGCTTTCGGAGCTGACGTCACACCGCGTATATCGTAAACGCAGCGTCATCGCATGTTTCAGATGTTTTTCGAACAGAACTTGTTTCAGGTAGCTGTTCATTTGTTTTGTCTAAGGCTGTACATAGCAACCAATAATGATGTTTATTACAGTGCTTACATCGCAATGTGTCAGCATAATATATTAGTATTGTATATATTTGTACTATGAAAACTATTTGAGTTAAAAGTGCCGGAGCTGTGATGTAAACAAAGCGGGAAAATGTCGACTGTGACTGTAAGGAAGAGTCGAGTAAATGTCAATGAACTTGGAAAGTTTTCCTTTGCGGTTTTCGATGTTTGAGTAGTTTATGCGGTAATACTTTTACGTTAAGGTTAAATGCAAAGGTGTATCTACTGTATAATGTATTTTTCTTTTTGTACACTAAACGTGACTGAATACTTACAACAGTTATTCAAATATTTTATCTTATCACATAACCTCACCTCATTTATAAATTAACAATTAAGGCACGAGTCTTTCTGCGGAATAAATGTGTGTAGCCATTTTGGCAATCATTTGAAAGTTCTACTGACATGTAACTGAAAAGAAGGTACTTTATGTTGGAGTGGTTATAGTGGGTGAAGGTAGATTTACGCCACACGATGCGGCGACATATTTGAAGTACGATTCGTTGTCGTGAGATTCAGGCCCCACACGCTCGAACTGTTTCGCGTTTCCCTCGGTGTGGCGACGCGTCGAGACGCCACAACTTACCTCGATGTAGAAGCGATGCCGTGAAGATGATGGTCTCCTTCCGGTAGCTGCGGTGAGCGATGAGATGTGAAACTTCTCTGTCGTGGTGTCGATTCAAAAGGGATTTTGTGTTTGGGCAACTATGAAATAAAATTATGAACACCGTTTCACTTTACATGTATTTATTTCTCGACATCTTTTGCTTCACATGCATTTTACTAACTTTTAATTTTCTCCTTCTCTTTGTGAATGATGCAACGGTTTTCCACTTAAGCTATTTCTCGTCGCGTCGCGTATTCAGCGTATATTTTAATCGTTTACTAAACGTTAATGAACGGTGAACTCCACTTACTTCCTGTAGTTTCAAGAGCCTTTACCTTAAACACGTCTACACACTTCCAGAGCACAAGCGAGAAGTAGAAAGAAATTTAAGTATAAAATTATTGGTTCTTTTCTCTGTTTCGTTGCTAGGTAACCGAAATACTAAATTTTGATTGGTCTGACGTTACAATTTGTGTAGATTTAATATCCGAAATTTTCTGAATTTGGGATTTCAATAAACCTAAGCATTCGTTGCATCATTTACGTGGCCTGCTTGGTTATTGATTTACGTTGAATTTCAAATGGCCAAGTTTACTTTATATGTCCATATGTGGAATTTTAAAATATATTTACAGACCAATATGCAATATCAGCTTTAATGTACTTAATTGGAATCTTGCAACGGACGAATTCCTTAAACGATGTCCACTTGCGAACATTTCTTTGATATGTCTTTCGCCACAACAATATATTTCCAATCGTGGTCCAGGAAAAGGCGTTTAGCGTCGTTGGGTGGGGGAGATGTGTTCGAGGTCAGGATCCTTTTGATGTAGGATGCAAGGACGTAAAAGCAGAATATGCTCCGGACTAGCGGGTTGTTATTCGTTGTAGGTAAGGGTAAGCATAACTATGCTCTGTCTCAGGGTCCAGCGTTTGAGTTGAAGTATATAATGCTTCCTTGTTGGTTTCTCTCGCCAGTTTATTGATGTGACATTTATAAGATCGCTCCCTACCTGACTTACTCGCCACTACGTCTGTATTACCCCGTTTCACTTCCCCACACCTACTTGTAAGTTGTTGTCTACACAGTCGCGTCACTTTACGCATTCACCCGCCGAGTCTATCCGCTGAAATACCCCAAATCAAGTGCCGCGACTTTCCTCGCCGTACGCGGGCTTATCTTTCTCCGCCTCTTTTCTAGTTCATGACTGTTTCGTCTGAATCACGTGATGTATAGTAATTTTGATTGGATGTTTGTTTTCCTTATATTTAAACTGATTGTCTTTCACCCCTTCATATATTTATGCAGTAGTTCAGTTTAGCCCCGCCGGGGTTTATGACCCTTAGGGTCATGGCGGGATACATTCTGACTTTTTCTCACGTTTCTTGACCGTCTTTCATTCCTTAGGGAACTTTGCCCTCTTCTCTCCCTGGTTTCCTTCCTCACGCGTTTAGCGTTCCTTTGCGTACGTGACACATTCGTCTACTATGTGGTTTTATCCTCTACAAGCGCAGCGTGCACTTGGTTAATATAAACAAATTACGCTTACATGTACCAAGTAAAATACTAATTAATTACAGTTTCATTTTTGTATTTGTAATAATGTAATGTTTATATTGTGACTTTGTGGGATCGCGAAATTAAAAGACCAATTGCACAAACTCAAAATGTTCTTTATTTCCACCGACTTACAGTTGAACACTTGCCAATTACACGGAATTACGTAATGCACACAGTTACGACTCACCAGTTCGTCCGTTACAGTTCCACTGCACGTACACAGTCTTCTCGTCCGTTCAATAGCTCGTAGAGCACTGACTTTTCTCCAGCCCGAAGCGTTACTTATATAAGACGAGCTGGCCCATCTAGAAGGTTCCGGATTAGATGAAATATCCCGTAAGTTCGAGAAATCAAGGGAGCGGAAAGAGACGGCACAGTAATGTTTTTCCAGCTACCCCTCGTTCCGCTATAAGACAAATGAGTGGCGTGGCGAACGCCTCCGTCTCCTGCTGCTGCCGCCGGCCGGTTATATAGGGAGTTCCAACGTTCGGGTGACAATATATATTGCATTAGATATAAACTCTCTGCAGAGAGTTCCAAGTCTAAACAGCTAAAGATGTTGCACATATACTATATGCGTACGATAAGAAGAGCAATCGGGTTCTAAGTCCTCATTCGGTAAGTTTCGTTTAACTCCGTAAACATACGAGGGCTATCCAGAAAGTAGATTACGTTTTCGTCTGTTTCCGCTAGGGGCGGGGCTAGCGCGGCCATCTTGGGGTCATAGCGTTGCTCAGCTCAGTCGGCATCTAGCCGTGCTAGTGAGAGGTTCGTGCTGTGCTCCGTTCAGATACTGTGACGGTTTGAAATGTCTGCATTAATTGAAAATCCCGCGAGCTGCGAGGTGCGTGCAGTAATAAGGTTTCTGACTGCAAAAAACTGTAAACCGATAGAAATCTATCGGCAGCTTTGTGAAGTGTATGGGGACAACATTATCACTGAAGGTGGAGTGCGTCAGTGGGTCATCAGATTTAAAAATGGCCGAACCAATGTTCACGACGAAGATCGAAGTGGGAGACCCAGCATAGGGACTGCCGAACTTGTCGAAAAAGTCGATGCTAAAGTCCGTGAAAATCGAAGGTTCACAATAACGGAACTTTCTTTGAGTTTTCCACAAATTTCGCGAAGTTTGTTGCACGAAATCATCAGCGAAAAGCTTGGTTACCACAAGTTTTGTGCAAGATGGATTCCAAAAATCTTGACAGAGGACCACAAAAATCAGCGAATGGCTGCAGCGTTGAACTTTTTGGACGTTTACCATAAGGATGGTGACTCTTTACTCGATCGCATCGTTACTGGTGACGAAACATGGGTGAAACACGTGAACTGTGAAACGAAATTGCAATCAATGCAGTGGGGGCACACAAGTTCTCCCCAAAAACCCAAGAAATGCATGCAAACAATGTCGGCAAGGAAGATGATGGCAACTGTTTTTTTGGGACAGAAAAGGTGCGATTTTGGTGGACTTCCTGGAAAGAGGCACTACAATAAACTCTCAAACGTATTGCCAAACTCTCCAAAAACTCAGAAGAGCCATTCAAAACAAGCGCAGAGGAATGTTGAGCTCTAAGATCTTGTTGATTCACGACAACGCCCGGCCCCACACGGCAAATGTCACTCGTGAAGTTCTTGAATCTTTTAAGTGGGAGTTGTTTCCTCATCCGCCGTACAGTCCCGACCTGGCACCGAGCGACTTCCACCTATTCCCAGCAATGAAGAAGTGGCTGGCTCTGCAGCGTTTTGATGACGACGCACAGCTGCAAGAAGAGGTAACGAAGTGGTTGAAGGCGCAGGCGGCCGAAATTTTTCGACGAAGGAATTTCCAAGCTCGTACATCGCTACGATAAATGCCTTAATTTGAATGGTGACTATGTCGAAAAGTAGTATTTGAGTGTGGCTTTCATCTGTATATAATAAAATTTGTTTCCTATACTTTGTTTACTTTTTATTCCAAAACGTAATCTACTTTCTGGATAGCCCTCGTAGATGACAACTCTGAAGTTTAAAATGCGCCATATACTGACATCTAGTGGCTAATACGCTAAGCTTTAATCATGTCCACCATATTTTGTTTTAATCAATTTTGAGGTTAATTAACTAATCAGTTTACAACAATCGTATGTTAGAATTAGAATTTTAGTTCGTCCTTGGCAACATATACATGTTAGGAGACACGTTAAAATGTATAAATACAGTATATACGAACATAAAGTCAAATTGATTACATATAATATACACAGTAAACAGCTTTTCTATGGATGCAACGAGGATGCACCGTTACTTATGATATCTTCGCTTATCTTACACGCTATTTTGCTGAACTGTGTTTTTGAAGGTTGACCACACTGCAGAAACAAAAGAGCGTTAGCTCTCGCTTCTTTCCCTCTGCCCGCACCACACCGTAAATCCAGCGATCAACTTATCTTGCTCGTACTGTACACGTGCCATATTATGTTATAGTTTGCCACGCAAAGATTGTTTACCTGAAGTTCGACTTGGTATTTTGAAGCGTTTCTCCAGGGTGCTGATGACTGCACTGACATATGAGTTTATGGCTGTGTCCATTAAACCAATGACGCTGTAAACAAGCACATACGTCTTCTTGCTGGCCATCATCTGTAGCCAAGACGGCTGACAGCTTCCCCAACCACATCTTGTATCTTCCTCACAGATCTGGAAATCATACAATAATAACAATTGACAAACAACTCCAACCTTCAGGAAATATTACATAATACAGGGCGAGTGTAGATGAATTTATTACATAAATTCTATATTTAAACATTCCCAACATTAATAATTGTATATATTGAGAGATCGACACAATTATAAAAGGCGCAATTGAGAAGTAACGCAATGAAAGCTTGCAAAAGAGAGAGGCAAGGAACCTCGACACTACTCGGATAAAATCGGATTTCCTCGCTCTGTTGAAGACCACGTGCCACCTCCTGCCCCTTCAACTGTCTACAGATACATTATAACGCGGTGACAATTAAATGCACAGCAAAACTAAGGTAATGGAGTTTAGTTAATGCGAAATGCCTGGACTGGACCGGACTGCTGCAGAGGGGATTTGGCACCCGCCGAGGTCCAAACTTGGTCTATTGTACCACCCGGGAGCCACGACAGTACAGAGGGCATTAGAGTGGAGCCTCTCTAAAAGGTGATGAAAGTTTCAAGTCTCAGAAAGGGATTTCAATGTTTGTTCCTTTTTCTAATATGAAAACATACAAAACTAGGATTTGGCATATATAGGGAAGAGACACCCAAGTCAACACAACAGGTTAACTTACAGGCCGGTCAATGTCCCCTTAAACAAGTTGGGATATAAGACGTGAAGCTTTCTTGGCGACGAATATGTTGGAGATGTTCTCGGGAAACAAGTCAGGTGAGAAGACGATTAGAGTGTGCACCTCTCCCATCATCAGGACATTTATTAAATGTTATAACCACAAATGCATCACCGGATATAACACAAATATAAACAAAGACAAAACACTATCAATACTCGCATCACCGAACAAAAGACTGTTTACAGTAAATTAACTGCCAGGTCAGGAGATGGTGTGAGTATAGAAAATTAATTAGGTCAAAGAAACGTAATTAATATGGCAATTTTCTCCGAGAAGAGCATGCTTCATCTTAGTGTAATGATGGTCACGTGACAGAAGCTAATGACGTCACATGTTTATAGTTTACTATCATTGTTGAAGTTTGTTTGCTCAGCAATTTCAGTATGACCTCGGTTTAACTACGTACCTCCTTGTGATGCTTCAAGTTGTCTGCTTCTGGATGCTCATTCTCCTCGTCAACTTCATTCTCTCGTGTTACCAACCTAGGAGGACACACATTTTCGGCTTCCTCGTCAGTGTTGGTGTTCATATTGTATGTATTCTTAGCCAAACTTTATCAGAAATCCTTTTATCTCGTTTTCTCAGTTATCTGCAGAAAGCTGGTATCACATTACGTCCTTGACTTCAGAGTGAGGTTAAAAAACATTCATTTCTGATTTTCGAAGTTGCCTAGACTGGTCGAGCAGACTGTTACAGCATCTATCTGAAAAAAAAATAAGCTTTTACTGTCTACATCTGTATACAATATGTGGAGAAGATCGTGTATGTGTGACTGCACTAATTTACGGAGGGAATTCGGAACGGAGGTTCAAACTTGGTCTATTGCACCTACGTCTCCAAGTGGGACACCCCAGGAGGAAGGATGAGGTGAGAGCAGACAGAGGGTGGTCGTCCTATGGAGTCACGACAGTATAGATGTCAGTGTGCCTACACTTAACCAATTGCAAACACCTCGGCACCCGAGTACAACGGGCAGTTCACCTTCCGTAGTTCCTAAACGTCCCAACAAATTGGCCTGGAGACAGTAGACCTTCCACCAAAGGAGGAAGTGTTATCATCCTACCATGCAACGCCGAGACTCCCCCCGACACTTCTACTAGATGAGAGATGATGTGAAATAATAATAGAGATGAAATGGAGTGTCAGAAACTTCGGGGGTTGCATCTGAGGCCCGCATACGGGAGTTCCCAGTTTGAATCCCCTGGACAGGTTTTTCCAGGTGACTTAGCGAATGCTGGGTAGCTTGATTACAAAAATGCTAATACATTAATGTAGAGCGATTTATCACGGTCCAAAAAATAGCTGTTTACCGCAGAAATGACCTCCTCGTTGTTGTGAACTCTTCGTCCTTCAAGAAATTGCTTGAGGTTTGAGAACAGGTGATAGTCACTTCGTGCTAGATCTGGCGAATAGAGTGAATGTTCAAGCAATTCAACCTTTAATTCGTACATTTTTACCACTGCAATGACTGAACTATAGGCCGGAGAATTGCGCAGTAGTCACCAGTGACACTTTCACCCTTTTCCAAGTAATCAATACAAATAATTCCCGGTACCTCCCAGAAAACACTCGCCATAACCTTGTTAGGTGACAAAATTGATGTTGCCTTCTTCTTGCAGTTGGTTCAGCTGACACAATTCACTGTTCTGACTGTGATCTACTTTCTGGAGTGCAGTGATGTATCCAAGTTTCATCCATGATATTAAACCGTCTCAAAAGTTCACTGCGATTTTTATGGTAGAGCTCCAAACTCTTAACAGAGACAGTTTTTCTTTCTAACTTTCGATCAGGTGTCAACAAACGCGGCACAGACTTTGTGAAAGCCCAAAACATTACTTCAAATATTACCTACACCTTCTTTGGATATGTTTATACTCTCTGCTATCTCAAACCACTTTAATCTGAGGTCTTCCAGTACTAATCGATGAATTTGTTCAATGATCTCTGTAGTTATGACTTCCAATGTTTCCAATGGAAAGTTTAACATTGCTGACTATAATCAATCTACTCAATCTCATCACTAGTACCCGTATGTCCCATTTTAAACCCTAGAACCACCCTTTTAATTATTGTATATGAAGGGACAGAGTGAGGCTCATCACTAGTACTCGTACGTCCCATTTTAAACTCTACAACCAACCTTTTAATTATTGTATATGATGGGACAGAGTGAGGCTCATCACTAGTACTCATACGTCCCATTTAAAACTCTAGAACCAACATTTTAATTATTGTATATGAAGGAACAGAGCGAGGCTCATCACTAGTACTCGTACGTCCCATTTTAAACTCTACAACCAACCTTTTAATTATTGTATATGAAGGGACAGAGCGAGGCTCATCACTAGTACTCGTACGTCCCATTTTAAACTCTACAACCAGCCTTTTAATTATTGTATATGAAGGGACAGAGCGAGGCTCATCACTAGTACTCGTACGTCCCATTTTAAACTCTACAACCAACCTTTTAATTATTGTATATGAAGGGACACAGCGAGGCTCATCACTAGTGCTCGTACGTCCCATTTTAAACTCTACAACCAACCTTTTAATTATTGTATATGAAGGGACAGAGCGAGGCTCATCACTAGTGCTCGTACGTCCCATTTTAAACTCCACAACCAACCTTTTAGTTATTGTATATGAAGGGACAGAGCGAGGCTCATCACTAGTACTCGTACGTCACATTTTAAACTCTACAACCAACCTTTTAATTATTGTATATGAAGGGACAGAGCGAGGCTCATCACTAGTACTCGTACGTCACATTTTAAACTCTACAACCAACCTTTTAATTATTGTATATGAAGGGACAGAGCGAGGCTCATCACTAGTGCTCGTACGTCCCATTTTAAACTCTACAACCAACCTTTTAATTATTGTATATGAAGGGACAGAGCGAGGCTCATCACTAGTACTCGTACGTCCCATTTTAAACTCTACAACCAACCTTTTAATTATTGTATATGAAGGGACAGAGCGAGGCTCATCACTAGTACTCGTACGTCCCATTTTAAACTCTAAAACCAACCTTTTAATTATTGTATATGAAGGGACAGAGCGAGACTCATCACTAGCACACGTACGTCCCATTTTAAACTCTACAACCAACCTTTTAATTATTGTATATGAAGGGACAGAGCGAGGCTCATCACTAGCACACGTACGTCCCATTTTAAACTCTACAACCAACCTTTTAATTATTGTATATGAAGGGACAGAGCGAGGCTCATCACTAGTACTCGTACGTCACATTTTAAACTCTACAACCAACCTTTTAATTATTGTATATGAAGGGACAGAGCGAGGCTCATCACTAGTACTCGTACGTCCCATTTTAAACTCTACAACCAACCTTTTAATTATTGTATATGAAGGGACAGAGCGAGGCTCATCACTAGTACTCGTACGTCCCATTTTAAACTCTACAACCGACCTTTTAATTATTGTATATGAAGGGACAGAGCGAGGCTCATCACTAGTACTCGTACGTCCCATTTTAAAGTCTACAACCAACCTTTTAATTATTGTATATGAAGGGACAGAGTGAGGCTCATCACTAGTACTCGTACGTCCCATTTTAAACTCTACAACCAACCTTTTAATTATTGTATATGAAGGGACAGAGCGAGGCTCATCACTAGTACTCGTACGTCCCATTTTAAACTCTACAACCAACCTTTTAATTATTGTATATGAAGGGAACGAGCGAGGCCCATCACTAGTACTCGTACGTCCCATTTTAAACTCTACAACCAACCTTTTAATTATTGTATATGAAGGGACAGAGCGAGGCTCATCACTAGTACTCGTACGTCCCATTTTAAACTCTACAACCAACCTTTTAATTATTGTATATGAAGGGACAGAGCGAGGCTCATCACTAGTACTCGTACGTCCCATTTTAAACTCTACAACCAACCTTTTAATTATTGTACATGCAGGGACAGAGCGAGGCTCATCACTAGTACTCGTACGTCCCATTTTAAACTCTACAACCAACCTTTTAATTGTTGTATATGAAGGGACAGAGCGAGGTTCATCACTAGTACTCGTAAGTCCCATTTTAAACTATACAACCAACCTTTTAATTATTGTATATGAAGGGACAGAGCAAGGCCCATCACTAGTACTCGTACGTCCCATTTTAAACTCTACAACCAACCTTTTAATTATTGTATATGAAGGGACAGAGCGAGGCTCATCACAGGTGCTCCTACGTCCCATTTTAAACTCTACAACCAACCTTTTAATTATTGTATATGAAGGGACAGAGCGAGGCTCATCACTAGTGCTCGTACGTCCCATTTTAAATTCTACAACCAACCTTTTAATTATTGTATATGAAGGGACAGAGCGAGGCTCATCACTAGTACTCCTACGTTCCATTTTAAACTCTACAACCAACCTTTTAATTACTGTATATGAAGGGACAAAGCGAGGCTCATCACTAGTACTCGTGCGTCCAATTTTAAACTCTACAACCAACCTTTTAATTATTGTATATGAAGGGACAGAGCGAGGCTCATCACTAGTACTCGTACGTCCCATTTTAAACTCTACAACCAACCTTTTAATTATTGTACATAG
The DNA here is from genome assembly GCA_030765055.1 of Mantis religiosa. Lineage (NCBI taxonomy): Eukaryota > Metazoa > Arthropoda > Insecta > Mantodea > Mantidae > Mantis > Mantis religiosa. The sequence goes on from JAUKNK010000207.1 coordinate 2,132,560, forward strand.
AGGGACAGAGCGAGGCTCATCACTAGTACTCGTACGTCCCATTTTAAACTCTACAACCAACCTTTTAATTGTTGTATATGAAGGGACAGAGCGAGGTTCATCACCAGTACTCGTACGTCCCATTTTAAACTCTACAACCAACCTTTTAATTGTTGTATATGAAGGGACAGTGTAATGCTCATCACTAGTACTCGTACGTCCCATTTTAAACTCTACAACCAACCTTTTAATTATTGTATATGAAGGGACAGAGCGAGGCTCATCACTAGTGCTCGTACGTCACATTTTAAACTCTACAACCAACCTTTTAATTACTGTATATGAAGGGACAGAGCGAGGCTCATCACTAGTACTCGTACGACCCATTTTAAACTCTACAACCAACCTTTTAATTGTTGTATATGAAGGGACAGAGCGAGACTCATCACTAGTACTCGTACGTCACATTTTAAACTCTACAACCAACCTTTTAATTATTGTATATGAAGGGACAGAGCGAGACTCATCACTAGTACCCGTACGTCCCATTTTAAACTCTACAACCAACCTTTTAATTGTTGTATATGAAGGGACAGAGCGAGGCTCATCACTAGTACTCGTACGTCCCATTTTAAACTCTACAACTAACCTTTTAATTATTGTATATGAAGGGACAGTGTAAGGCTCATCACTAGTACTCGTACGTCCCATTTTAAACTCTACAACCAACCTTTTAATTATTGTATATGAAGGGACAGAGCGAGACTCATCACTAGTACTCGTACGTCCCATTTTAAACTCTACAACCAACCTTTTAATTATTGTATATGAAGGGACAGTGTAAGGCTCATCACTAGTACTCGTACGTCCCATTTTAAACTCTACAACCAACCTTTTAATTATTGTATATGAAGGGACAGAGTGAGGTTCATCACTAGTGCTCGTACGTCACATTTTAAACTCTACCACCAACCTTTTAATTATTGTATATGAAGGGACAGAGCAAGGATCATCACTAGTGCTCGCACGTCACATTTTAAACTCTACAACCAACCTTTTAATTATTGTATATGAAGGGACAGAGCAAGGCTCATCACTAGTACTCGTACGTCCCATTTTAAACTCTACAACCAACCTTTTAATTATTGTATATGAAGGGACAGAGCGAGGCTCATCACTAGTGCTCGTACGTCCCATTTTAAACTCTACAACCAACCTTTTAATTATTGTATATGAAGGGACAGAGCAAGGCTCCTCACTAGTACTCGTACGTCCCATTTTAAACTCTACAACCAACCTTTTAATTATTGTATATGAAGGGACAGAGCGAGGCTCATCACTAGTGCTCGTACGTCCCATTTTAAACTCTACAACCAACCTTTTAATTATTGTATATGAAGGGACAGAGCAAGGCTCATTACTAGTACTCGTACGTTCCATTTTAAACTCTACAACCAACCTTTTAATTATTGTATATGAATGGGACAGAGCGAGGCTCATCACTAGTGCTCGTACGTCCCATTTTAAACTCTACAACCAACCATTTAATTATTGTATATGAAGGGACAGAGCAAGGCCCATCACTAGTACTCGTACGTCCCATTTTAAACTCTACAACCAACCTTTTAATTATTGTATATGAAGGGACAGAGCGAGGCTCATCACTAGTACTCGTACGTCCCATTTTAAGCTCTACAACCAACCTTTTAATTGTTGTATATGAAGGGAAAGAGCGAGACTCATCACTAGTACTCGTACGTCACATTTTAAACTCTACAACCAACCTTTTAATTGTATATGAAGGGACAGAGCGAGGTTCATCACCAGTACTCGTACGTCCCATTTTAAACTCTACAACCAACCTTTTAATTATTGTATATGAAGGGACAGAGCGAGGCTCATCACTAGTGCTCGTACGTCCCATTTTAAACTCTACAACCAACCTTTTAGTTATTTTATATGAAGGGACAGAGCAAGGCTCATCACTAGTGCTCGCACGTCCCATTTTAAACTCTACAACCAACCTTTTAATTATTGTATATGAAGGGACAGAGCGAGGCTCATCACTAGTACTCGTACGTCCCATTTTAAACTCTACAACCAACCTTTTAATTATTGTATATGAAGGGACAGAGCGAGACTCATCACTAGTGCTCGTACGTTCCATTTTAAACTCTACAACCAACCTTTTAATTATTGTATATGAAGTGACAGAGCGAGGCTCATCACTAGTGCTCGTACGTTCCATTTTAAACTCTACAACCAACCTTTTAATTGTTGTATATGAAGGGACAGAGCGAGACTCATCACTAGTGCTCGTACGTTCCATTTTAAACTCTACAACCAACCTTTTAATTATTGTATATGAAGGGACAGAGCGAGGCTCATCACTAGTACTCGTACGTCCCATTTTAAACTCTACAACCAACCTTTTAATTATTGTATATGAAGTGACAGAGCGAGGCTCATCACTAGTGCTCGTACGTTCCATTTTAAACTCTACAACCAACCTTTTAATTATTGTATATGAAGGGACAGAGCAAGGCTCATCACTAGTACTCGTACGTTCCATTTCAAACTCTACAACCAACCTTTTAATTATTGTATATGAAGGGACAGAGCGAGGCTCATCACTAGTGCTCGTACGTCCCATTTAAAACTCTACAACCAACCTTTTAATTATTGTATATGAAGGGACAGAGCAAGGCTCATCACTAGTACTCGTACGTTCCATTTTAAACTCTACAACCAACCTTTTAATTATTGTATATGAAGGGACAGAGCGAGGCTCATCACTAGTGCTCGTACGTCCCATTTTAAACTCTACAACCAACCTTTTAATTATTTTATATGAAGGGACAGAGCAAGGCTCATCACTAGTACTCGTACGTCCCATTTTAAACTCTACAAGAAACCTTTTAATTATTGTATATGAAGGGACAGAGCGAGGCTCATCACTAATACTCGTACGTCCCATTTTAAACTCTACAACCAACCTTTTAATTGTTGTATATGAAGGGACAGAGCGAGACTCATCACTAGTACCCGTACGTCCCATTTTAAACTCTACAACCAACCTTTTAATTGTTGTATATGAAGGGACAGAGCGAGGCTCATCACTAGTACTCGAACGTCCCATTTTAAACTCTACAACCAACCTTTTAATTGTTGTATATGAAGGGACACAGCGAGACTCATCACTAGTACTCGTACGTCACATTTTAAACTCTACAACCAACCTTTTAATTATTGTATATGAAGGAACAAAGCGAGGATCATCACTAGTACTCGTACGTCCCATTTAAAACTATACAACCAACCTTTTAATTATTGTATATGAAGTGACAGAGCGAGACTCATCACTAGTGCTCGTACGTCCCATTTTAAACTCTACAACCAACCTTTTAATTATTGTATATGAAGGGACAGTGTAAGGCTCATCACTAGTACTCGTACGTCCCATTTTAAACTCTACAACCAACATTTTAATTATTGTATATGAAGGGACAGAGCGAGGCTCATCACTAGTGCTCGTACGTCACATTTTAAACTCTACAACCAACCTTTTAATTATTGTATATGAAGGGACAGAGCGAGGCTCATCACTAGAACTCGTACGTCCCATTTTAAACTCTACAACCAACCTTTTAATTGTTGTATATGAAGGGACAGAGCGAGACTCATCACTAGTACTCGTACGTCACATTTTGAACTCTACAACCAACCTTTTAATTGTATATGAAGGGACAGAGCGAGACTCATCACTAGTACCCGTACGTCCCATTTTAAACTCTACAACCAACCTTTTAATTGTTGTACATGAAGGGACAGAGCGAGGCTCATCACTAGTACTCGTACGTCCCATTTTAAACTCTACAACCAACCTTTTAATTGTTGTATATGAAGGGACACAGCGAGACTCATCACTAGTACTCGTACGTCACATTTTAAACTCTACAACCGACCTTTTAATTGTTGTATATGAAGGGACAGAGCGAGGATCATCACTAGTACTCGTACGTCACATTTTAGACTATACAACCAACCTTTTAATTATTGTATATGAAGGGACAGTGTAAGGCTCATCACTGGTACTCGTACGTCCCATTTTAAACTCTACAACCAACCTTTTAATTATTGTATATGAAGGGACAGAGTGAGGTTCATCACTAGTGCTCGTACGTCCCATTTTAAACTCTACAACCAACCTTTTAATTATTGTATATGAAGGGACAGTGTAAGGCTCATCACTAGTACTCGTACGTCCCATTTTAAACTCTACAACCAACCTTTTAATTATTGTATATGAAGGGACAGAGCGAGACTCATCACTAGTACTCGTACGTCCCATTTTAAACTCTACAACCAACCTTTTAATTATTGTATATGAAGGGACAGTGTAAGGCTCATCACTAGTACTCGTACGTCCCATTTTAAACTCTACAACCAACCTTTTAATTATTGTATATGAAGGGACAGAGTGAGGTTCATCACTAGTGCTCGTACGTCACATTTTAAACTCTACCACCAACCTTTTAATTATTGTATATGAAGGGACAGAGCAAGGCTCATCACTAGTGCTCGCACGTCACATTTTAAACTCTACAACCAACCTTTTAATTGTATATGAAGGGACAGAGCGAGACTCATCACTAGTACCCGTACGTCCCATTTTAAACTCTACAACCAACCTTTTAATTGTTGTACATGAAGGGACAGAGCGAGGCTCATCACTAGTACTCGTACGTCCCATTTTAAACTCTACAACCAACCTTTTAATTGTTGTATATGAAGGGACACAGCGAGACTCATCACTAGTACTCGTACGTCACATTTTAAACTCTACAACCAACCTTTTAATTGTTGTATATGAAGGGACAGAGCGAGGATCATCACTAGTACTCGTACGTCACATTTTAGACTATACAACCAACCTTTTAATTATTGTATATGAAGGGACAGTGTAAGGCTCATCACTGGTACTCGTACGTCCCATTTTAAACTCTACAACCAACCTTTTAATTATTGTATATGAAGGGACAGAGTGAGGTTCATCACTAGTGCTCGTACGTCCCATTTTAAACTCTACAACCAACCTTTTAATTATTGTATATGAAGGGACAGTGTAAGGCTCATCACTAGTACTCGTACGTCCCATTTTAAACTCTACAACCAACCTTTTAATTATTGTATATGAAGGGACAGAGCGAGACTCATCACTAGTACTCGTACGTCCCATTTTAAACTCTACAACCAACCTTTTAATTATTGTATATGAAGGGACAGTGTAAGGCTCATCACTAGTACTCGTACGTCCCATTTTAAACTCTACAACCAACCTTTTAATTATTGTATATGAAGGGACAGAGTGAGGTTCATCACTAGTGCTCATACGTCACATTTTAAACTCTACCACCAACCTTTTAATTATTGTATATGAAGGGACAGAGCAAGGCTCATCACTAGTGCTCGCACGTCACATTTTAAACTCTACAACCAACCTTTTAATTATTGTATATGAAGGGACAGAGCAAGGCTCATCACTAGTACTCGTACGTCCCATTTTAAACTCTACAACCAACCTTTTAATTATTGTATATGAAGGGACAGAGCGAGGCTCATCACTAGTGCTCGTACGTCCCATTTTAAACTCTACAACCAACCTTTTAATTATTGTATATGAAGGGACAGAGCAAGGCTCATCACTAGTACTCGTACGTCCCATTTTAAACTCTACAACCAACCTTTTAATTATTGTATATGAAGGGACAGAGCGAGGCTCATCACTAGTGCTCGTACATCCCATTTTAAACTCTACAACCAACCTTTTAATTATTGTATATGAAGGGACAGAGCAAGGCTCATTACTAGTACTCGTACGTTCCATTTTAAACTCTAAAACCAACCTTTTAATTATTGTATATGAATGGGACAGAGCGAGGCTCATCACTAGTGCTCGTACGTCCCATTTTAAACTCTACAACCAACCTTTTAATTATTGTATATGAATGGGACAGAGCGAGGCTCATCACTAGTGCTCGTACGTCCCATTTTAAACTCTACAACCAACCATTTAATTATTGTATATGAAGGGACAGAGCAAGGCCCATCACTAGTACTCGTACGTCCCATTTTAAACTCTACAACCAACCTTTTAATTATTGTATATGAAGGGACAGAGCGAGGCTCATCACTAGTACTCGTACGTCCCATTTTAAGCTCTACAACCAACCTTTTAATTGTTGTATATGAAGGGAAAGAGCGAGACTCATCACTAGTACTCGTACGTCACATTTTAAACTCTACAACCAACCTTTTAATTGTTGTATATGAAGGGACAGAGCGAGGTTCATCACCAGTACTCGTACGTCCCATTTTAAACTCTACAACCAACCTTTTAATTATTGTATATGAAGGGACAGAGCGAGGCTCATCACTAGTGCTCGTACGTCCCATTTTAAACTCTACAACCAACCTTTTAGTTATTGTATATGAAGGGACAGAGCAAGGCTCATCACTAGTGCTCGCACGTCCCATTTTAAACTCTACAACCAACCTTTTAATTATTGTATATGAAGGGACAGAGCGAGGCTCATCACTAGTACTCGTACGTCCCATTTTAAACTCTACAACCAACCTTTTAATTATTGTATATGAAGGGACAGAGCGAGACTCATCACTAGTGCTCGTACGTTCCATTTTAAACTCTACAACCAACCTTTTAATTATTGTATATGAAGTGACAGAGCGAGGCTCATCACTAGTGCTCGTACGTTCCATTTTAAACTCTACAACCAACCTTTTAATTGTTGTATATGAAGGGACAGAGCGAGACTCATCATTAGTGCTCGTACGTTCCATTTTAAACTCTACAACCAACCTTTTAATTATTGTATATGAAGGGACAGAGCGAGGCTCATCACTAGTACTCGTACGTCCCATTTTAAACTCTACAACCAACCTTTTAATTATTGTATATGAAGTGACAGAGCGAGGCTCATCACTAGTGCTCGTACGTTCCATTTTAAACTCTACAACCAACCTTTTAATTATTGTATATGAAGGGACAGAGCCAGGCCCATCACTAGTACTCGTACGTTCCATTTCAAACTCTACAACCAACCTTTTAATTATTGTATATGAAGGGACAGAGCGAGGCTCATCACTAGTGCTCGTACGTCCCATTTAAAACTCTACAACCAACCTTTTAATTATTGTATATGAAGGGACAGAGCAAGGCTCATCACTAGTACTCGTACGTTCCATTTTAAACTCTACAACCAACCTTTTAATTATTGTATATGAAGGGACAGAGCGAGGCTCATCACTAGTGCTCGTACGTCCCATTTTAAACTCTACAACCAACCTTTTAATTATTGTATATGAAGGGACAGAGCAAGGCTCATCACTAGTACTCGTACGTCCCATTTTAAACTCTACAACCAACCTTTTAATTATTGTATATGAAGGGACAGAGCGAGGCTCATCACTAGTACTCGTACGTCCCATTTTAAACTCTACAACCAACCTTTTAATTGTTGTATATGAAGGGACAGAGCGAGACTCATCACTAGTACCCGTACGTCCCATTTTAAACTCTACAACCAACCTTTTAATTGTTGTATATGAAGGGACAGAGCGAGGCTCATCACTAGTACTCGTACGTCCCATTTTAAACTCTACAACCAACCTTTTAATTGTTGTATATGAAGGGACACAGCGAGACTCATCACTAGTACTCGTACGTCACATTTTAAACTCTACAACCAACCTTTTAATTATTGTATATGAAGGAACAAAGCGAGGATCATCACTAGTACTCGTACGTCCCATTTAAAACTATACAACCAACCTTTTAATTGTTGTATATGAAGGGACAGAGCGAGACTCATCACTAGTACTCGTACGTCCCATTTAAAACTATACAACCAACCTTTTAATTATTGTATATGAAGTGACAGAGCGAGACTCATCACTAGTGCTCGTACGTCCCATTTTAAACTCTACAACCAACCTTTTAATTATTGTATATGAAGGGACAGTGTAAGGCTCATCACTAGTACTCGTACGTCCCATTTTAAACTCTACAACCAACATTTTAATTATTGTATATGAAGGGACAGAGCGAGGCTCATCACTAGTGCTCGTACGTCACATTTTAAACTCTACAACCAACCTTTTAATTATTGTATATGAAGGGACAGAGCGAGGCTCATCACTAGAACTCGTACGTCCCATTTTAAACTCTACAACCAACCTTTTAATTGTTGTATATGAAGGGACAGAGCGAGACTCATCACTAGTACTCGTACGTCACATTTTGAACTCTACAACCAACCTTTTAATTGTATATGAAGGGACAGAGCGAGACTCATCACTAGTACCCGTACGTCCCATTTTAAACTCTACAACCAACCTTTTAGTTGTTGTACATGAAGGGACAGAGCGAGGCTCATCACTAGTACTCGTACATCCCATTTTAAACTCTACAACCAACCTTTTAATTGTTGTACATGAAGGGACAGAGCGAGGCTCATCACTAGTACTCGTACATCCCATTTTAAACTCTACAACCAACCTTTTAATTGTTGTATATGAAGGGACACAGCGAGACTCATCACTAGTACTCGTACGTCACATTTTAAACTCTACAACCAACCTTTTAATTGTTGTATATGAAGGGACAGAGCGAGGATCATCACTAGTACCCGTACGTCACATTTTAGACTATACAACCAACCTTTTAATTATTGTATATGAAGGGACAGTGTAAGGCTCATCACTGGTACTCGTACGTCCCATTTTAAACTCTACAACCAACCTTTTAATTATTGTATATGAAGGGACAGAGTGAGGTTCATCACTAGTGCTCGTACGTCACATTTTAAACTCTACAACCAACCTTTTAATTATTGTATATGAAGGGACAGAGCAAGGCTCATCACTAGTGCTCGCACGTCACATTTTAAACTCTACAACCAACCTTTTAATTATTGTATATGAAGGGACAGAGCAAGGCTCATCACTAGTACTCGTACGTCCCATTTTAAACTCTACAACCAACCTTTTAATTATTGTATATGAAGGGACAGAGCAAGGCTCATCACTAGTGCTCGTACGTCCCATTTTAAACTCTACAACCAACCATTTAATTATTGTATATGAAGGGACAGAGCAAGGCCCATCACTAGTACTCGTACGTCCCATTTTAAACTCTACCACCAACCTTTTAATTATTGTATATGAAGGGACAGAGCGAGGCTCATCACTAGTACTCGTACGTCCCATTTTAAGCTCTACAACCAACCTTTTAATTGTTGTATATGAAGGGAAAGAGCGAGACTCATCACTAGTACTCGTACGTCACATTTTAAACTCTACAACCAACCTTTTAATTGTTGTATATGAAGGGACAGAGCGAGGTTCATCACCAGTACTCGTACGTCCCATTTTAAACTCCACAACCAACCTTTTAATTATTGTATATGAAGGGACAGAGCGAGGCTCATCACTAGTGCTCGTACGTCCCATTTTAAACTCTACAACCAACCTTTTAGTTATTGTATATGAAGGGACAGGGCAAGGCTCATCACTAGTGCTCGCACGTCCCATTTTAAACTCTACAACCAACCTTTTAATTATTGTATATGAAGGGACAGAGCGAGGCTCATCACTAGTACTCGTACGTCCCATTTTAAACTCTACAACCAACCTTTTAATTATTGTATATGAAGGGACAGAGCGAGACTCATCACTAGTGCTCGTACGTTCCATTTTAAACTCTACAACCAACCTTTTAATTATTGTATATGAAGTGACAGAGCGAGGCTCATCACTAGTGCTCGTACGTTCCATTTTAAACTCTACAACCAACCTTTTAATTATTGTATATGAAGGGACAGAGCGAGACTCATCACTAGTGCTCGTACGTTCCATTTTAAACTCTACAACCAACCTTTTAATTATTGTATATGAAGGGACAGAGCGAGGCTCATCACTAGTACTCGTACGTCCCATTTTAAACTCTACAACCAACCTTTTAATTATTGTATATGAAGTGACAGAGCGAGGCTCATCACTAGTGCTCGTACGTTCCATTTTAAACTCTACAACCAACCTTTTAATTATTGTATATGAAGGGACAGAGCAAGGCTCATCACTAGTACTCGTACGTTCCATTTCAAACTCTACAACCAACCTTTTAATTATTGTATATGAAGGGACAGAGCGAGGCTCATCAGTAGTGCTCGTACGTCCCATTTAAAACTCTACAACCAACCTTTTAATTATTGTATATGAAGGGACAGAGCAAGGCTCATCACTAGTACTCGTACGTTCCATTTTAAACTCTACAACCAACCTTTTAATTATTGTATATGAAGGGACAGAGCGAGGCTCATCACTAGTGCTCGTACGTCCCATTTTAAACTCTACAACCAACCTTTTAATTATTGTATATGAAGGGACAGAGCAAGGCTCATCACTAGTACTCGTACGTCCCATTTTAAACTCTACAACCAACCTTTTAATTATTGTATATGAAGGGACAGAGCGAGGCTCATCACTAGTACTCGTACGTCCCATTTTAAACTCTACAACCAACCTTTTAATTGTTGTATATGAAGGGACAGAGCGAGACTCATCACTAGTACTCGTACGTCACATTTTAAACTCTACAACCAACCTTTTAATTGTTGTATATGAAGGGACAGAGCGAGACTCATCACTAGTACCCGTACGTCCCATTTTAAACTCTACAACCAACCTTTTAATTGTTGTATATGAAGGGACAGAGCGAGGCTCATCACTAGTACTCGTACGTCCCATTTTAAACTCTACAACCAACCTTTTAATTGTTGTATATGAAGGGACACAGCGAGACTCATCACTAGTACTCGTACGTCACATTTTAAACTCTACAACCAACCTTTTAATTATTGTATATGAAGGAACAAAGCGAGGATCATCACTAGTACTCGTACGTCCCATTTAAAACTATACAACCAACCTTTTAATTATTGTATATGAAGGGACAGTGTAAGGCTCATCACTAGTACTCGTACGTCCCATTTTAAACTCTACAACCAACCTTTTAATTATTGTATATGAAGGGACAGAGCGAGGCTCATCACTAGTGCTCGTACGTCACATTTTAAACTCTACAACCAACCTTTTAATTATTGTATATGAAGGGACAGAGCGAGGCTCATCACTAGAACTCGTACGTCCCTTTTTAAACTCTACAACCAACCTTTTAATTGTTGTATATGAAGGGACAGAGCGAGACTCATCACTAGTACTCCTACGTCACATTTTGAACTCTACAACCAACCTTTTAATTGTTGTATATGAAGGGACAGAGCGAGACTCATCACTAGTACCCGTACGTCCCATTTTAAACTCTACAACTACCTTTTAATTGTTGTACATGAAGGGACAGAGCGAGGCTCATCACTAGTACTCGTACGTCCCATTTTAAACTCTACAACCAACCTTTTAATTGTTGTATATGAAGGGACACAGCGAGACTCATCACTAGTACTCGTACGTCACATTTTAAACTCTACAACCAACCTTTTAATTGTTGTATATGAAGGGACAGAGCGAGGATCATCACTAGTACTCGTACGTCACATTTTAGACTATACAACCAACCTTTTAATTATTGTATATGAAGGGACAGTGTAAGGCTCATCACTGGTACTCGTACGTCCCATTTTAAACTCTACAACCAACCTTTTAATTATTGTATATGAAGGGACAGAGTGAGGTTCATCACTAGTGCTCCTACGTCACATTTTAAACTCTACAACCAACCTTTTAATTATTGTATATGAAGGGACAGAGCAAGGCTCATCACTAGTGCTCGCACGTCACATTTTAAACTCTACAACCAACCTTTTAATTATTGTATATGAAGGGACAGAGCAAGGCTCATCACTAGTACTCGTACGTCCCATTTTAAACTCTACAACCAACCTTTTAATTATTGTATATGAAGGGACAGAGCGAGGCTCATCACTTGTGCTCGTACGTCCCATTTTAAACTCTACAACCAACCTTTTAATTATTGTATATGAAGGGACAGAGCAAGGCTCATCACTAGTACTCGTACGTCCCATTTTAAACTCTACAACCAACCTTTTAATTATTGTATATGAAGGGACAGAGCGAGGCTCATCACTAGTGCTCGTACGTCCCATTTTAAACTCTACAACCAACCTTTTAATTATTGTATATGAAGGGACAGAGCAAGGCTCATCACTAGTACTCGTACGTTCCATTTTAAACTCTACAACCAACCTTTTAATTATTGTATATGAAGGGACAGAGCGAGGCTCATCACTAGTGCTCGTACGTCCCATTTTAAACTCTACAACCAACCATTTAATTATTGTATATGAAGGGACAGAGCAAGGCCCATCACTAGTACTCGTACGTCCCATTTTAAACTCTACAACCTACCTTTTAATTATTGTATATGAAGGGACAGAGCGAGGCTCATCACTAGTACTCGTACGTCCCATTTTAAACTCTACAACCAACCTTTTAATTGTTGTATATGAAGGGACAGAGCGAGACTCATCACTAGTACTCGTACGTCACATTTTAAACTCTACAACCAACCTTTTAATTGATGTATATGAAGGGACAGAGCGAGGCTCATCACTAGTACTCGTACGTCCCATTTTAAACTCTACAACCAACCTTTTAATTATTGTATATGAAGGGACAGAGCGAGGCTCATCACTAGTGCTCGTACGTCCCAATTTAAACTCTACAACCAACCTTTTAATTATTGTATATGAAGGGACAGAGCGAGGCTCATCACTAGTACTCGTACGTCACATTTTGAACTCTACAACCAACCTTTTAATTATTGTATATGAAGGGACATAGGGAGGCTCATCACTAGTACTCGTACGTCCCATTTTAAGCTCTACAACCAACCTTTTAATTATTGTATATGAAGGGAAAGAGCAAGGCTCATCACTAGTGCTCGCACGTTCCATTTTAAACTCTACAACCAACCTTTTAATTATTGTATATGAAGGGACAGAGCGAGTCTCATCACTAGTACTCGTACGTCCCATTTTAAACTCTACAACCAGCCTTTTAATTATTGTATATGAAGGGACAGAGCAAGGCTCATCACTAGTGCTCGCACGTCCCATTTTAAACTATACAACCAACCTTTTAATTATTGTATATGAAGGGACAGAGCGAGGCTCATCACTAGTACTCGTACGTCCCATTTTAAACTCTACAACCAACCTTTTAATTATTGTATATAAAGGAACAGAGCAAGGCTCATCACTGGTGCTCGTACGTCCCATTTTAAACTCTACAACCAACCTTTTAATTATTGTATATGAAGGGACAGAGCGAGGCTCATCACTAGAACTCGTACGTCCCATTTTAAACTCTACAACCAACCTTTTAATTGTTGTATATGAAGGGACAGAGCGAGACTCATCACTAGTACTCGTACGTCACATTTTGAACTCTACAACCAACCTTTTAATTGTATATGAAGGGACAGAGCGAGACTCATCACTAGTACCCGTACGTCCCATTTTAAACTCTACAACCAACCTTTTAATTGTTGTACATGAAGGGACAGAGCGAGGCTCATCACTAGTACTCGTACGTCCCATTTTAAACTCTACAACCAACCTTTTAATTGTTGTATATGAAGGGACACAGCGAGACTCATCACTAGTACTCGTACGTCACATTTTAAACTCTACAACCAACCTTTTAATTGTTGTATATGAAGGGACAGAGCGAGGATCATCACTAGTACTCGTACGTCACATTTTAGACTATACAACCAACCTTTTAATTATTGTATATGAAGGGACAGTGTAAGGCTCATCACTGGTACTCGTACGTCCCATTTTAAACTCTACAACCAACCTTTTAATTATTGTATATGAAGGGACAGAGTGAGGTTCATCACTAGTGCTCGTACGTCCCATTTTAAACTCTACAACCAACCTTTTAATTATTGTATATGAAGGGACAGTGTAAGGCTCATCACTAGTACTCGTACGTCCCATTTTAAACTCTACAACCAACCTTTTAATTGTTGTATATGAAGGGACAGAGCGATACTCATCACTAGTACTCGTACGTCCCATTTTAAACTCTACAACCAACCTTTTAATTATTGTATATGAAGGGACAGTGTAAGGCTCACCACTAGTACTCGTACGTCCCATTTTAAACTCTACAACCAACCTTTTAATTATTGTATATGAAGGGACAGAGTGAGGTTCATCACTAGTGCTCGTACGTCACATTTTAAACTCTACCACCAACCTTTTAATTATTGTATATGAAGGGACAGAGCAAGGCTCATCACTAGTGCTCGCACGTCACATTTTAAACTCTACAACCAACCTTTTAATTGTATATGAAGGGACAGAGCGAGACTCATCACTAGTACCCGTACGTCCCATTTTAAACTCTACAACCAACCTTTTAATTGTTGTACATGAAGGGACAGAGCGAGGCTCATCACTAGTACTCGTACGTCCCATTTTAAACTCTACAACCAACCTTTTAATTGTTGTATATGAAGGGACACAGCGAGACTCATCACTAGTACTCGTACGTCACATTTTAAACTCTACAACCAACCTTTTAATTGTTGTATATGAAGGGACAGAGCGAGGATCATCACTAGTACTCGTACGTCCCATTTTAAACTCTACAACCAACCTTTTAATTATTGTATATGAAGGGACAGAGCGAGGCTCATCACTTGTGCTCGTACGTCCCATTTTAAACTCTACAACCAACCTTTTAATTATTGTATATGAAGGGACAGAGCAAGGCTCATCACTAGTACTCGTACGTCCCATTTTAAACTCTACAACCAACCTTTTAATTATTGTATATGAAGGGACAGAGCGAGGCTCATCACTAGTGCTCGTACGTCCCATTTTAAACTCTACAACCAACCTTTTAATTATTGTATATGAAGGGACAGAGCAAGGCTCATCACTAGTACTCGTACGTTCCATTTTAAACTCTACAACCAACCTTTTAATTATTGTATATGAAGGGACAGAGCGAGGCTCATCACTAGTGCTCGTACGTCCCATTTTAAACTCTACAACCAACCATTTAATTATTGTATATGAAGGGACAGAGCAAGGCCCATCACTAGTACTCGTACGTCCCATTTTAAACTCTACAACCTACCTTTTAATTATTGTATATGAAGGGACAGAGCGAGGCTCATCACTAGTACTCGTACGTCCCATTTTAAACTCTACAACCAACCTTTTAATTGTTGTATATGAAGGGACAGAGCGAGACTCATCACTAGTACTCGTACGTCACATTTTAAACTCTACAACCAACCTTTTAATTGATGTATATGAAGGGACAGAGCGAGGCTCATCACTAGTACTCGTACGTCCCATTTTAAACTCTACAACCAACCTTTTAATTATTGTATATGAAGGGACAGAGCGAGGCTCATCACTAGTGCTCGTACGTCCCAATTTAAACTCTACAACCAACCTTTTAATTATTGTATATGAAGGGACAGAGCGAGGCTCATCACTAGTACTCGTACGTCACATTTTGAACTCTACAACCAACCTTTTAATTATTGTATATGAAGGGACATAGGGAGGCTCATCACTAGTACTCGTACGTCCCATTTTAAGCTCTACAACCAACCTTTTAATTATTGTATATGAAGGGAAAGAGCAAGGCTCATCACTAGTGCTCGCACGTTCCATTTTAAACTCTACAACCAACCTTTTAATTATTGTATATGAAGGGACAGAGCGAGTCTCATCACTAGTACTCGTACGTCCCATTTTAAACTCTACAACCAGCCTTTTAATTATTGTATATGAAGGGACAGAGCAAGGCTCATCACTAGTGCTCGCACGTCCCATTTTAAACTATACAACCAACCTTTTAATTATTGTATATGAAGGGACAGAGCGAGGCTCATCACTAGTACTCGTACGTCCCATTTTAAACTCTACAACCAACCTTTTAATTATTGTATATAAAGGAACAGAGCAAGGCTCATCACTGGTGCTCGTACGTCCCATTTTAAACTCTACAACCAACCTTTTAATTATTGTATATGAAGGGACAGAGCGAGGCTCATCACTAGAACTCGTACGTCCCATTTTAAACTCTACAACCAACCTTTTAATTGTTGTATATGAAGGGACAGAGCGAGACTCATCACTAGTACTCGTACGTCACATTTTGAACTCTACAACCAACCTTTTAATTGTATATGAAGGGACAGAGCGAGACTCATCACTAGTACCCGTACGTCCCATTTTAAACTCTACAACCAACCTTTTAATTGTTGTACATGAAGGGACAGAGCGAGGCTCATCACTAGTACTCGTACGTCCCATTTTAAACTCTACAACCAACCTTTTAATTGTTGTATATGAAGGGACACAGCGAGACTCATCACTAGTACTCGTACGTCACATTTTAAACTCTACAACCAACCTTTTAATTGTTGTATATGAAGGGACAGAGCGAGGATCATCACTAGTACTCGTACGTCACATTTTAGACTATACAACCAACCTTTTAATTATTGTATATGAAGGGACAGTGTAAGGCTCATCACTGGTACTCGTACGTCCCATTTTAAACTCTACAACCAACCTTTTAATTATTGTATATGAAGGGACAGAGTGAGGTTCATCACTAGTGCTCGTACGTCCCATTTTAAACTCTACAACCAACCTTTTAATTATTGTATATGAAGGGACAGTGTAAGGCTCATCACTAGTACTCGTACGTCCCATTTTAAACTCTACAACCAACCTTTTAATTGTTGTATATGAAGGGACAGAGCGATACTCATCACTAGTACTCGTACGTCCCATTTTAAACTCTACAACCAACCTTTTAATTATTGTATATGAAGGGACAGTGTAAGGCTCATCACTAGTACTCGTACGTCCCATTTTAAACTCTACAACCAACCTTTTAATTATTGTATATGAAGGGACAGAGTGAGGTTCATCACTAGTGCTCGTACGTCACATTTTAAACTCTACCACCAACCTTTTAATTATTGTATATGAAGGGACAGAGCAAGGCTCATCACTAGTGCTCGCACGTCACATTTTAAACTCTACAACCAACCTTTTAATTGTATATGAAGGGACAGAGCGAGACTCATCACTAGTACCCGTACGTCCCATTTTAAACTCTACAACCAACCTTTTAATTGTTGTACATGAAGGGACAGAGCGAGGCTCATCACTAGTACTCGTACGTCCCATTTTAAACTCTACAACCAACCTTTTAATTGTTGTATATGAAGGGACACAGCGAGACTCATCACTAGTACTCGTACGTCACATTTTAAACTCTACAACCAACCTTTTAATTGTTGTATATGAAGGGACAGAGCGAGGATCATCACTAGTACTCGTACGTCACATTTTAGACTATACAACCAACCTTTTAATTATTGTATATGAAGGGACAGTGTAAGGCTCATCACTGGTACTCGTACGTCCCATTTTAAACTCTACAACCAACCTTTTAATTATTGTATATGAAGGGACAGAGTGAGGTTCATCACTAGTGCTCCTACGTCACATTTTAAACTCTACAACCAACCTTTTAATTATTGTATATGAAGGGACAGAGCAAGGCTCATCACTAGTGCTCGCACGTCACATTTTAAACTCTACAACCAACCTTTTAATTATTGTATATGAAGGGACAGAGCAAGGCTCATCACTAGTACTCGTACGTCCCATTTTAAACTCTACAACCAACCTTTTAATTATTGTATATGAAGGGACAGAGCGAGGCTCATCACTTGTGCTCGTACGTCCCATTTTAAACTCTACAACCAACCTTTTAATTATTGTATATGAAGGGACAGAGCAAGGCTCATCACTAGTACTCGTACGTCCCATTTTAAACTCTACAACCAACCTTTTAATTATTGTATATGAAGGGACAGAGCGAGGCTCATCACTAGTGCTCGTACGTCCCATTTTAAACTCTACAACCAACCTTTTAATTATTGTATATGAAGGGACAGAGCAAGGCTCATCACTAGTACTCGTACGTTCCATTTTAAACTCTACAACCAACCTTTTAATTATTGTATATGAAGGGACAGAGCGAGGCTCATCACTAGTGCTCGTACGTCCCATTTTAAACTCTACAACCAACCATTTAATTATTGTATATGAAGGGACAGAGCAAGGCCCATCACTAGTACTCGTACGTCCCATTTTAAACTCTACAACCTACCTTTTAATTATTGTATATGAAGGGACAGAGCGAGGCTCATCACTAGTACTCGTACGTCCCATTTTAAACTCTACAACCAACCTTTTAATTGTTGTATATGAAGGGACAGAGCGAGACTCATCACTAGTACTCGTACGTCACATTTTAAACTCTACAACCAACCTTTTAATTGATGTATATGAAGGGACAGAGCGAGGCTCATCACTAGTACTCGTACGTCCCATTTTAAACTCTACAACCAACCTTTTAATTATTGTATATGAAGGGACAGAGCGAGGCTCATCACTAGTGCTCGTACGTCCCAATTTAAACTCTACAACCAACCTTTTAATTATTGTATATGAAGGGACAGAGCGAGGCTCATCACTAGTACTCGTACGTCACATTTTGAACTCTACAACCAACCTTTTAATTATTGTATATGAAGGGACATAGGGAGGCTCATCACTAGTACTCGTACGTCCCATTTTAAGCTCTACAACCAACCTTTTAATTATTGTATATGAAGGGAAAGAGCAAGGCTCATCACTAGTGCTCGCACGTTCCATTTTAAACTCTACAACCAACCTTTTAATTATTGTATATGAAGGGACAGAGCGAGTCTCATCACTAGTACTCGTACGTCCCATTTTAAACTCTACAACCAGCCTTTTAATTATTGTATATGAAGGGACAGAGCAAGGCTCATCACTAGTGCTCGCACGTCCCATTTTAAACTATACAACCAACCTTTTAATTATTGTATATGAAGGGACAGAGCGAGGCTCATCACTAGTACTCGTACGTCACATTTTAAACTCTACAACCAACCTTTTAATTATTGTATATAAAGGAACAGAGCAAGGCTCATCACTGGTGCTCGTACGTCCCATTTTAAACTCTACAACCAACCTTTTAATTATTGTATATGAAGGGACAGAGCGAGGCTCATCACTAGAACTCGTACGTCCCATTTTAAACTCTACAACCAACCTTTTAATTGTTGTATATGAAGGGACAGAGCGAGACTCATCACTAGTACTCGTACGTCACATTTTGAACTCTACAACCAACCTTTTAATTGTATATGAAGGGACAGAGCGAGACTCATCACTAGTACCCGTACGTCCCATTTTAAACTCTACAACCAACCTTTTAATTGTTGTACATGAAGGGACAGAGCGAGGCTCATCACTAGTACTCGTACGTCCCATTTTAAACTCTACAACCAACCTTTTAATTGTTGTATATGAAGGGACACAGCGAGACTCATCACTAGTACTCGTACGTCACATTTTAAACTCTACAACCAACCTTTTAATTGTTGTATATGAAGGGACAGAGCGAGGATCATCACTAGTACTCGTACGTCACATTTTAGACTATACAACCAACCTTTTAATTATTGTATATGAAGGGACAGTGTAAGGCTCATCACTGGTACTCGTACGTCCCATTTTAAACTCTACAACCAACCTTTTAATTATTGTATATGAAGGGACAGAGTGAGGTTCATCACTAGTGCTCGTACGTCCCATTTTAAACTCTACAACCAACCTTTTAATTATTGTATATGAAGGGACAGTGTAAGGCTCATCACTAGTACTCGTACGTCCCATTTTAAACTCTACAACCAACCTTTTAATTATTGTATATGAAGGGACAGAGCGATACTCATCACTAGTACTCGTACGTCCCATTTTAAACTCTACAACCAACCTTTTAATTATTGTATATGAAGGGACAGTGTAAGGCTCATCACTAGTACTCGTACGTCCCATTTTAAACTCTACAACCAACCTTTTAATTATTGTATATGAAGGGACAGAGTGAGGTTCATCACTAGTGCTCGTAAGTCACATTTTAAACTCTACCACCAACCTTTTAATTATTGTATATGAAGGGACAGAGCAAGGCTCATCACTAGTGCTCGCACGTCACATTTTAAACTCTACAACCAACCTTTTAATTGTATATGAAGGGACAGAGCGAGACTCATCACTAGTACCCGTACGTCCCATTTTAAACTCTACAACCAACCTTTTAATTGTTGTACATGAAGGGACAGAGCGAGGCTCATCACTAGTACTCGTACGTCCCATTTTAAACTCTACAACCAACCTTTTAATTGTTGTATATGAAGGGACACAGCGAGACTCATCACTAGTACTCGTACGTCACATTTTAAACTCTACAACCAACCTTTTAATTGTTGTATATGAAGGGACAGAGCGAGGATCATCACTAGTACTCGTACGTCACATTTTAGACTATACAACCAACCTTTTAATTATTGTATATGAAGGGACAGTGTAAGGCTCATCACTGGTACTCGTACGTCCCATTTTAAACTCTACAACCAACCTTTTAATTATTGTATATGAAGGGACAGAGTGAGGTTCATCACTAGTGCTCGTACGTCCCATTTTAAACTCTACAACCAACCTTTTAATTATTGTATATGAAGGGACAGTGTAAGGCTCATCACTAGTACTCGTACGTCCCATTTTAAACTCTACAACCAACCTTTTAATTATTGTATATGAAGGGACAGAGCGAGACTCATCACTAGTACTCGTACGTCCCATTTTAAACTCTACAACCAACCTTTTAATTATTGTATATGAAGGGACAGTGTAAGGCTCATCACTAGTACTCGTACGTCCCATTTTAAACTCTACAACCAACCTTTTAATTATTGTATATGAAGGGACAGAGTGAGGTTCATCACTAGTGCTCATACGTCACATTTTAAACTCTACCACCAACCTTTTAATTATTGTATATGAAGGGACAGAGCAAGGCTCATCACTAGTGCTCGCACGTCACATTTTAAACTCTACAACCAACCTTTTAATTATTGTATATGAAGGGACAGAGCAAGGCTCATCACTAGTACTCGTACGTCCCATTTTAAACTCTACAACCAACCTTTTAATTATTGTATAAGAAGGGACAGAGTGAGGCTCATCACTAGTGCTCGTACGTCCCATTTTAAACTCTACAACCAACCTTTTAATTATTGTATATGAAGGGACAGAGCAAGGCTCATCACTAGTACTCGTACGTCCCATTTTAAACTCTACAACCAACCTTTTAATTATTGTATATGAAGGGACAGAGCGAGGCTCATCACTAGTGCTCGTACATCCCATTTTAAACTCTACAACCAACCTTTTAATTATTGTATATGAAGGGACAGAGCAAGGCTCATTACTAGTACTCGTACGTTCCATTTTAAACTCTAAAACCAACCTTTTAATTATTGTATATGAATGGGACAGAGCGAGGCTCATCACTAGTGCTCGTACGTCCCATTTTAAACTCTACAACCAACCTTTTAATTATTGTATATGAATGGGACAGAGCGAGGCTCTTCACTAGTGCTCGTACGTCCCATTTTAAACTCTACAACCAACCATTTAATTATTGTATATGAAGGGACAGAGCAAGGCCCATCACTAGTACTCGTACGTCCCATTTTAAACTCTACAACCAACCTTTTAATTATTGTATATGAAGGGACAGAGCGAGGCTCATCACTAGTACTCGTACGTCCCATTTTAAGCTCTACAACCAACCTTTTAATTGTTGTATATGAAGGGAAAGAGCGAGACTCATCACTAGTACTCGTACGTCACATTTTAAACTCTACAACCAACCTTTTAATTGTTGTATATGAAGGGACAGAGCGAGGTTCATCACCAGTACTCGTACGTCCCATTTTAAACTCTACAACCAACCTTTTAATTATTGTATATGAAGGGACAGAGCGAGGCTCATCACTAGTGCCCGTACGTCCCATTTTAAACTCTACAACCAACCTTTTAGTTATTGTATATGAAGGGACAGAGCAAGGCTCATCACTAGTGCTCGCACGTCCCATTTTAAACTCTACAACCAACCTTTTAATTATTGTATATGAAGGGACAGAGCGAGGCTCATCACTAGTACTCGTACGTCCCATTTTAAACTCTACAACCAACCTTTTAATTATTGTATATGAAGGGACAGAGCGAGACTCATCACTAGTGCTCGTACGTTCCATTTTAAACTCTACAACCAACCTTTTAATTATTGTATATGAAGTGACAGAGCGAGGCTCATCACTAGTGCTCGTACGTTCCATTTTAAACTCTACAACCAACCTTTTAATTGTTGTATATGAAGGGACAGAGCGAGACTCATCACTAGTGCTCGTACGTTCCATTTTAAACTCTACAACCAACCTTTTAATTATTGTATATGAAGGGACAGAGCGAGGCTCATCACTAGTACTCGTACGTCCCATTTTAAACTCTACAACCAACCTTTTAATTATTGTATATGAAGTGACAGAGCGAGGCTCATCACTAGTGCTCGTACGTTCCATTTTAAACTCTACAACCAACCTTTTAATTATTGTATATGAAGGGACAGAGCAAGGCTCATCACTAGTACTCGTACGTTCCATTTCAAACTCTACAACCAACCTTTTAATTATTGTATATGAAGGGACAGAGCGAGGCTCATCACTAGTGCTCGTACGTCCCATTTAAAACTCTACAACCAACCTTTTAATTATTGTATATGAAGGGACAGAGCAAGGCTCATCACTAGTACTCGTACGTTCCATTTTAAACTCTACAACCAACCTTTTAATTATTGTATATGAAGGGACAGAGCGAGGCTCATCGCTAGTGCTCGTACGTCCCATTTTAAACTCTACAACCAACCTTTTAATTATTGTATATGAAGGGACAGAGCAAGGCTCATCACTAGTACTCGTACGTCCCATTTTAAACTCTACAACCAACCTTTTAATTATTGTATATGAAGGGACAGAGCGAGGCTCATCACTAGTACTCGTACGTCCCATTTTAAACTCTACAACCAACCTTTTAATTGTTGTATATGAAGGGACAGAGCGAGACTCATCACTAGTACCCGTACGTCCCATTTTAAACTCTACAACCAACCTTTTAATTGTTGTATATGAAGGGACAGAGCGAGGCTCATCACTAGTACTCGTACGTCCCATTTTAAACTCTACAACCAACCTTTTAATTGTTGTATATGAAGGGACACAGCGAGACTCATCACTAGTACTCGTACGTCACATTTTAAACTCTACAACCAACCTTTTAATTATTGTATATGAAGGAACAAAGCGAGGATCATCACTAGTACTCGTACGTCCCATTTAAAACTATACAACCAACCTTTTAATTGTTGTATATGAAGGGACAGAGCGAGACTCATCACTAGTACTCGTACGTCCCATTTAAAACTATACAACCAACCTTTTAATTATTGTATATGAAGTGACAGAGCGAGACTCATCACTAGTGCTCGTACGTCCCATTTTAAACTCTACAACCAACCTTTTAATTATTGTATATGAAGGGACAGTGTAAGGCTCATCACTAGTACTCGTACGTCCCATTTTAAACTCTACAACCAACATTTTAATTATTGTATATGAAGGGACAGAGCGAGGCTCATCACTAGTGCTCGTACGTCACATTTTAAACTCTACAACCAACCTTTTAATTATTGTATATGAAGGGACAGAGCGAGGCTCATCACTAGAACTCGTACGTCCCATTTTAAACTCTACAACCAACCTTTTAATTGTTGTATATGAAGGGACAGAGCGAGACTCATCACTAGTACTCGTACGTCACATTTTGAACTCTACAACCAACCTTTTAATTGTATATGAAGGGACAGAGCGAGACTCATCACTAGTACCCGTACGTCCCATTTTAAACTCTACAACCAACCTTTTAGTTGTTGTACATGAAGGGACAGAGCGAGGCTCATCACTAGTACTCGTACATCCCATTTTAAACTCTACAACCAACCTTTTAATTGTTGTACATGAAGGGACAGAGCGAGGCTCATCACTAGTACTCGTACATCCCATTTTAAACTCTACAACCAACCTTTTAATTGTTGTATATGAAGGGACACAGCGAGACTCATCACTAGTACTCGTACGTCACATTTTAAACTCTACAACCAACCTTTTAATTGTTGTATATGAAGGGACAGAGCGAGGATCATCACTAGTACTCGTACGTCACATTTTAGACTATACAACCAACCTTTTAATTATTGTATATGAAGGGACAGTGTAAGGCTCATCACTGGTACTCGTACGTCCCATTTTAAACTCTACAACCAACCTTTTAATTATTGTATATGAAGGGACAGAGTGAGGTTCATCACTAGTGCTCGTACGTCACATTTTAAACTCTACAACCAACCTTTTAATTATTGTATATGAAGGGACAGAGCAAGGCTCATCACTAGTGCTCGCACGTCACATTTTAAACTCTACAACCAACCTTTTAATTATTGTATATGAAGGGACAGAGCAAGGCTCATCACTAGTACTCGTACGTCCCATTTTAAACTCTACAACCAACCTTTTAATTATTGTATATGAAGGGACAGAGCAAGGCTCATCACTAGTGCTCGTACGTCCCATTTTAAACTCTACAACCAACCATTTAATTATTGTATATGAAGGGACAGAGCAAGGCCCATCACTAGTACTCGTACGTCCCATTTTAAACTCTACAACCAACCTTTTAATTATTGTATATGAAGGGACAGAGCGAGGCTCATCACTAGTACTCGTACGTCCCATTTTAAGCTCTACAACCAACCTTTTAATTGTTGTATTTGAAGGGAAAGAGCGAGACTCATCACTAGTACTCGTACGTCACATTTTAAACTCTACAACCAACCTTTTAATTGTTGTATATGAAGGGACAGAGCGAGGTTCATCACCAGTACTCGTACGTCCCATTTTAAACTCTACAACCAACCTTTTAATTATTGTATATGAAGGGACAGAGCGAGGCTCATCACTAGTGCTCGTACGTCCCATTTTAAACTCTACAACCAACCTTTTAGTTATTGTATATGAAGGGACAGGGCAAGGCTCATCACTAGTGCTCGCACGTCCCATTTTAAACTCTACAACCAACCTTTTAATTATTGTATATGAAGGGACAGAGCGAGGCTCATCACTAGTACTCGTACGTCCCATTTAAAACTCTACAACCAACCTTTTAATTATTGTATATGAAGGGACAGAGCGAGACTCATCACTAGTGCTCGTACGTTCCATTTTATACTCTACAACCAACCTTTTAATTATTGTATATGAAGTGACAGAGCGAGGCTCATCACTAGTGCTCGTACGTTCCATTTTAAACTCTACAACCAACCTTTTAATTATTGTATATGAAGAGACAGAGCGAGACTCATCACTAGTGCTCGTACGTTCCATTTTAAACTCTACAACCAACCTTTTAATTATTGTATATGAAGGGACAGAGCGAGGCTCATCACTAGTACTCGTACGTCCCATTTTAAACTCTACAACCAACCTTTTAATTATTGTATATGAAGTGACAGAGCGAGGCTCATCACTAGTGCTCGTACGTTCCATTTTAAACTCTACAACCAACCTTTTAATTATTGTATATGAAGGGACAGAGCAAGGCTCATCACTAGTACTCGTACGTTCCATTTCAAACTCTACAACCAACCTTTTAATTATTGTATATGAAGGGACAGAGCGA
The DNA here is from genome assembly GCA_030765055.1 of Mantis religiosa. Taxonomy (NCBI): domain Eukaryota; kingdom Metazoa; phylum Arthropoda; class Insecta; order Mantodea; family Mantidae; genus Mantis; species Mantis religiosa. Next base: position 2,158,383 of record JAUKNK010000207.1, read on the forward strand.
GGCTCATCAGTAGTGCTCGTACGTCCCATTTAAAACTCTGCAACCAACCTTTTAATTATTGTATATGAAGGGACAGAGCAAGGCTCATCACTAGTACTCGTACGTTCCATTTTAAACTCTACAACCAACCTTTTAATTATTGTATATGAAGGGACAGAGCGAGGCTCATCACTAGTGCTCGTACGTCCCATTTTAAACTCTACAACCAACCTTTTAATTATTGTATATGAAGGGACAGAGCAAGGCTCATCACTAGTACTCGTACGTCCCATTTTAAACTCTACAACCAACCTTTTAATTATTGTATATGAAGGGACAGAGCGAGGCTCATCACTAGTACTCGTACGTCCCATTTTAAACTCTACAACCAACCTTTTAATTGTTGTATATGAAGGGACAGAGCGAGACTCATCACTAGTACTCGTACGTCACATTTTAAACTCTACAACCAACCTTTTAATTGTTGTATATGAAGGGACAGAGCGAGACTCATCACTAGTACCCGTACGTCCCATTTTAAACTCTACAACCAACCTTTTAATTGTTGTATATGAAGGGACAGAGCGAGGCTCATCACTAGTACTCGTACGTCCCATTTTAAACTCTACAACCAACCTTTTAATTGTTGTATATGAAGGGACACAGCGAGACTCATCACTAGTACTCGTACGTCACATTTTAAACTCTACAACCAACCTTTTAATTATTGTATATGAAGGAACAAAGCGAGGATCATCACTAGTACTCGTACGTCCCATTTAAAACTATACAACCAACCTTTTAATTATTGTATATGAAGGGACAGTGTAAGGCTCATCACTAGTACTCGTACGTCCCATTTTAAACTCTACAACCAACCTTTTAATTATTGTATATGAAGGGACAGAGCGAGGCTCATCACTAGTGCTCGTACGTCACATTTTAAACTCTACAACCAACCTTTTAATTATTGTATATGAAGGGACAGAGCGAGGCTCCTCACTAGAACTCGTACGTCCCTTTTTAAACTCTACAACCAACCTTTTAATTGTTGTATATGAAGGGACAGAGCGAGACTCATCACTAGTACTCCTACGTCACATTTTGAACTCTACAACCAACCTTTTAATTGTTGTATATGAAGGGACAGCGCGAGACTCATCACTAGTACCCGTACGTCCCATTTTAAACTCTACAACCAACCTTTTAATTGTTGTACATGAAGGGACAGAGCGAGGCTCATCACTAGTACTCGTACGTCCCATTTTAAACTCTACAACCAACCTTTTAATTGTTGTATATGAAGGGACACAGCGAGACTCATCACTAGTACTCGTACGTCACATTTTAAACTCTACAACCAACCTTTTAATTGTTGTATATGAAGGGACAGAGCGAGGATCATCACTAGTACTCGTACGTCACATTTTAGACTATACAACCAACCTTTTAATTATTGTATATGAAGGGACAGTGTAAGGCTCATCACTGGTACTCGTACGTCCCATTTTAAACTCTACAACCAACCTTTTAATTATTGTATATGAAGGGACAGAGTGAGGTTCATCACTAGTGCTCCTACGTCACATTTTAAACTCTACAACCAACCTTTTAATTATTGTATATGAAGGGACAGAGCAAGGCTCATCACTAGTGCTCGCACGTCACATTTTAAACTCTACAACCAACCTTTTAATTATTGTATATGAAGGGACAGAGCAAGGCTCATCACTAGTACTCGTACGTCCCATTTTAAACTCTACAACCAACCTTTTAATTATTGTATATGAAGGGACAGAGCGAGGCTCATCACTTGTGCTCGTACGTCCCATTTTAAACTCTACAACCAACCTTTTAATTATTGTATATGAAGGGACAGAGCAAGGCTCATCACTAGTACTCGTACGTCCCATTTTAAACTCTACAACCAACCTTTTAATTATTGTATATGAAGGGACAGAGCGAGGCTCATCACTAGTGCTCGTACGTCCCATTTTAAACTCTACAACCAACCTTTTAATTATTGTATATGAAGGGACAGAGCAAGGCTCATCACTAGTACTCGTACGTTCCATTTTAAACTCTACAACCAACCTTTTAATTATTGTATATGAAGGGACAGAGCGAGGCTCATCACTAGTGCTCGTACGTCCCATTTTAAACTCTACAACCAACCATTTAATTATTGTATATGAAGGGACAGAGCAAGGCCCATCACTAGTACTCGTACGTCCCATTTTAAACTCTACAACCTACCTTTTAATTATTGTATATGAAGGGACAGAGCGAGGCTCATCACTAGTACTCGTACGTCCCATTTTAAACTCTACAACCAACCTTTTAATTGTTGTATATGAAGGGACAGAGCGAGACTCATCACTAGTACTCGTACGTCACATTTTAAACTCTACAACCAACCTTTTAATTGATGTATATGAAGGGACAGAGCGAGGCTCATCACTAGTACTCGTACGTCCCATTTTAAACTCTACAACCAACCTTTTAATTATTGTATATGAAGGGACAGAGCGAGGCTCATCACTAGTGCTCGTACGTCCCAATTTAAACTCTACAACCAACCTTTTAATTATTGTATATGAAGGGACAGAGCGAGGCTCATCACTAGTACTCGTACGTCACATTTTGAACTCTACAACCAACCTTTTAATTATTGTATATGAAGGGACATAGGGAGGCTCATCACTAGTACTCGTACGTCCCATTTTAAGCTCTACAACCAACCTTTTAATTATTGTATATGAAGGGAAAGAGCAAGGCTCATCACTAGTGCTCGCACGTTCCATTTTAAACTCTACAACCAACCTTTTAATTATTGTATATGAAGGGACAGAGCGAGTCTCATCACTAGTACTCGTACGTCCCATTTTAAACTCTACAACCAGCCTTTTAATTATTGTATATGAAGGGACAGAGCAAGGCTCATCACTAGTGCTCGCACGTCCCATTTTAAACTATACAACCAACCTTTTAATTATTGTATATGAAGGGACAGAGCGAGGCTCATCACTAGTACTCGTACGTCCCATTTTAAACTCTACAACCAACCTTTTAATTATTGTATATAAAGGAACAGAGCAAGGCTCATCACTGGTGCTCGTACGTCCCATTTTAAACTCTACAACCAACCTTGTAATTATTGTATATGAAGGGACAGAGCAAGGCTCATCACTAGTACTCGTACGTCCCATTTTAAACTCTACAACCAACCTTTTAATTGTTGTATATGAAGGGACACAGCGAGACTCATCACTAGTGCTCGTACGTCACATTTTAAACTCTACAACCAACCTTTTAATTATTGTATATGAAGGAACAAAGCGAGGATCATCACTAGTACTCGTACGTCCCATTTAAAACTATACAACCAACCTTTTAATTATTGTATATGAAGGGACAGTGTAAGGCTCATCACTGGTACTCGGACGTCCCATTTTAAACTCTACAACCAACCTTTTAATTATTGTATATGAAGGGACAGAGCGAGACTCATCACTAGTACTCGTACGTCCCATTTTAAACTCTACAACCAACCTTTTAATTATTGTATATGAAGGGACAGTGTAAGGCTCATCACTAGTACTCGTACGTCCCATTTTAAACTCTACAACCAACCTTTTAATTATTGTATATGAAGGGACAGAGTGAGGTTCATCACTAGTGCTCGTACGTCACATTTTAAACTCTACAACCAACCTTTTAATTATTGTATATGAAGGGACAGAGCAAGGCTCATCACTAGTGCTCGCACGTCACATTTTAAACTCTACAACCAACCTTTTAATTATTGTATATGAAGGGACAGAGCAAGGCTCATCACTAGTACTCGTACGTCCCATTTTAAACTCTACAACCAACCTTTTAATTATTGTATATGAAGGGACAGAGCGAGGCTCATCACTAGTGCTCGTACGTCCCATTTTAAACTCTACAGCCAACCTTTTAATTATTGTATATGAAGGGACAGAGCAAGGCTCATCACTAGTACTCGTACGTCCCATTTTAAACTCTACAACCAACCTTTTAATTATTGTATATGAAGGGACAGAGCGAGGCTCATCACTAGTGCTCGTACGTCCCATTTTAAACTCTACAACCAACCTTTTAATTATTGTATATGAAGGGACAGAGCAAGGCTCATTACTAGTACTCGTACGTTCCATTTTAAACTCTACAACCAACCTTTTAATTATTGTATATGAAGGGACAGAGCGAGGCTCATCACAAGTGCTCGTACGTCCCATTTTAAACTCTACAACCAACCATTTAATTATTGTATATGAAGGGACAGAGCAAGGCCCATCACTAGTACTCGTACGTCCCATTTTAAACTCTACAACCAACCTTTTAATTATTGTATATGAAGGGACATAGCGAGGCTCATCACTAGTACTCGTACGTCCCATTTTAAGCTCTACAACCAACCTTTTAATTGTTGTATATGAAGGGAAAGAGCGAGACTCATCACTAGTACTCGCACGTGACATTTTAAACTCTACAACCAACCTTTTAATTATTGTATATGAAGGGACAGAGCAAGGCTCATCACTAGTACTCGTACGTTCCATTTTAAACTCTACAACCAACCTTTTAATTATTGTATATGAAGGGACAGAGCGAGGCTCATCACTAGTGCTCGTACGTCCCATTTTAAACTCTACAACCAACCTTTTAATTATTGTATATGAAGGGACAGAGCAAGGCTCATCACTAGTACTCGTACGTCCCATTTTAAACTCTACAACCAACCTTTTAATTATTGTATATGAAGGGACAGAGCGAGGCTCATCACTAGTACTCGTACGTCCCATTTTAAACTCTACAACCAACCTTTTAATTGTTGTATATGAAGGGACAGAGCGAGACTCATCACTAGTACTCGTACGTCACATTTTAAACTCTACAACCAACCTTTTAATTGTTGTATATGAAGGGACAGAGCGTGACTCATCACTAGTACCCGTACGTCCCATTTTAAACTCCACAACCAACCTTTTAATTGTTGTATATGAAGGGACAGAGCGAGGCTCATCACTAGTACTCGTACGTCCCATTTTAAACTCTACAACCAACCTTTTAATTGTTGTATATGAAGGGACACAGCGAGACTCATCACTAGTACTCGTACGTCACATTTTAAACTCTACAACCAACCTTTTAATTATTGTATATGAAGGAACAAAGCGAGGATCATCACTAGTACTCGTACGTCCCATTTAAAACTATACAACCAACCTTTTAATTATTGTATATAAAGGGACAGTGTAAGGCTCATCACTAGTACTCGTACGTCCCATTTTAAACTCTACAACCAACCTTTTAATTATTGTATATGAAGGGACAGAGCGAGGCTCATCACTAGTGCTCGTACGTCACATTTTAAACTCTACAACCAACCTTTTAATTATTGTATATGAAGGGACAGAGCGAGGCTCATCACTAGAACTCGTACGTCCCATTTTAAACTCTACAACCAACCTTTTAATTGTTGTATATGAAGGGACAGAGCGAGACTCATCACTAGTACTCGTACGTCACATTTTGAACTCTACAACCAACCTTTTAATTGTTGTATATGAAGGGACTGAGCGAGACTCATCACTAGTACCCGTACGTCCCATTTTAAACTCTACAACCAACCTTTTAATTGTTGTACATGAAGGGACAGAGCGAGGCTCATCACTAGTACTCGTACGTCCCATTCTAAACTCTACAACCAACCTTTTAATTGTTGTATATGAAGGGACACAGCGAGACTCATCACTAGTACTCGTACGTCACATTTTAAACTCTACAACCAACCTTTTAATTGTTGTATATGAAGGGACAGAGCGAGGATCATCACTAGTACTCGTACGTCACATTTTAGACTATACAACCAACCTTTTAATTATTGTATATGAAGGGACAGTGTAAGGCTCATCACTGGTACTCGTACGTCCCATTTTAAACTCTACAACCAACCTTTTAATTATTGTATATGAAGGGACAGAGTGAGGTTCATCACTAGTGCTCGTACGTCACATTTTAAACTCTACAACCAACCTTTTAATTATTGTATATGAAGGGACAGAGCAAGGCTCATCACTAGTGCTCGAACGTCACATTTTAAACTCTACAACCAACCTTTTAATTATTGTATATGAAGGGACAGAGCGAGGCTCATCACTTGTGCTCGTACGTCCCATTTTAAACTCTACAACCAACCTTTTAATTATTGTATATGAAGGGACAGAGCAAGGCTCATCACTAGTACTCGTACGTCCCATTTTAAACTCTACAACCAACCTTTTAATTATTGTATATGAAGGGACAGAGCAAGGCTCATCACTAGTACTCGTACGTCCCATTTTAAACTCTACAACCAACCTTTTAATTATTGTATATGAAGGGACAGAGCGAGGCTCATCACTTGTGCTCGTACGTCCCATTTTAAACTCTACAACCAACCTTTTAATTATTGTATATGAAGGGACAGAGCAAGGCTCATCACTAGTACTCGTACGTCCCATTTTAAACTCTACAACCAACCTTTTAATTATTGTATATGAAGGGACAGAGCGAGGCTCATCACTAGTGCTCGTACGTCCCATTTTAAACTCTACAACCAACCTTTTAATTATTGTATATGAAGGGACAGAGCAAGGCTCATCACTAGTACTCGTACGTTCCATTTTAAACTCTACAACCAACCTTTTAATTATTGTATATGAAGGGACAGAGCGAGGCTCATCACTAGTGCTCGTAAGTCCCATTTTAAACTCTACAACCAACCATTTAATTATTGTATATGAAGGGACAGAGCAAGGCCCATCACTAGTACTCGTACGTCCCATTTTAAACTCTACAACCAACCTTTTAATTATTGTATATGAAGGGACAGAGCGAGGCTCATCACTAGTACTCGTACGTCCCATTTTAAACTCTACAACCAACCTTTTAATTGTTGTATATGAAGGGACAGAGAGAGACTCATCACTAGTACTCGTACGTCACATTTTAAACTCTACAACCAACCTTTTAATTGATGTATATGAAGGGACAGAGCGAGGCTCATCACTAGTACTCGTACGTCCCATTTTAAACTCTACAACCAACCTTTTAATTATTGTATATGAAGGGACAGAGCGAGGCTCATCACTAGTGCTCGTACGTCCCATTTTAAACTCTACAACCAACCTTTTAATTATTGTATATGAAGGGACAGAGCGAGGCTCATCACTAGTACTCGTACGTCACATTTTAAACTCTACAACCAACCTTTTAATTATTGTATATGAAGGGACATAGGGAGGCTCATCACTAGTACTCGTACGTCCCATTTTAAACTCTACAACCAACCTTTTAATTATTGTATATGAAGGGACAGAGCAAGGCTCATCACTAGTGCTCGCACGTTCCATTTTAAACTCTACAACCAACCTTTTAATTATTGTATATGAAGGGACAGAGCGAGTCTCATCACTAGTACTCGTACGTCCCATTTTAAACTCTACAACCAACCTTTTAATTATTGTATATGAAGGGACAGAGCAAGGCTCATCACTAGTGCTCGCACGTCCCATTTTAAACTCTACAACCAACCTTTTAATTATTGTATATGAAGGGACAGAGCGAGGCTCATCACTAGTACTCGTACGTCCCATTTTAAACTCTACAACCAACCTTTTAATTATTGTATATGAAGGGACAGAGCGAGGCTCATCACTAGTGCTCGTACGTTCCATTTTAAACTCTACAACCAACCTTTTAATTATTGTATATGAAGGGACAGAGCAAGGCTCATCACTAGTACTCGTACGTTCCATTTTAAACTCTACAACCAACCTTTTAATTATTGTATATGAAGGGACAGAGCGAGGCTCATCACTAGTACTCGTACGCCCATTTAAACTCTACAACCAACCTTTTAATTATTGTATATGAAGGGACAGAGCTAGGCTCATCACTAGTACTCGTACGTCCCATTTTAAACTCTACAACCAACCTTTTAATTATTGTATATAAAGGAACAGAGCAAGGCTCATCACTGGTGCTCGTACGTCCCATTTTAAACTCTACAACCAACCTTGTAATTATTGTATATGAAGGGACAGAGCAAGGCTCATCACTAGTACTCGTACGTCCCATTTTAAACTCTACAACCAACCTTTTAATTGTTGTATATGAAGGGACACAGCGAGACTCATCACTAGTGCTCGTACGTCACATTTTAAACTCTACAACCAACCTTTTAATTATTGTATATGAAGGAACAAAGCGAGGATCATCACTAGTACTCGTACGTCCCATTTAAAACTATACAACCAACCTTTTAATTATTGTATATGAAGGGACAGTGTAAGGCTCATCACTAGTACTCGTACGTCCCATTTTAAACTCTACAACCAACCTTTTAATTATTGTATATGAAGGGACAGAGCGAGGCTCATCACTAGTGCTCGTACGTCACATTTTAAACTCTACAACCAACCTTTTAATTATTGTATATGAAGGGACAGAGCGAGGCTCATCACTAGTACTCGTACGTCCCATTTTAAACTCTACAACCAACCTTTTAATTGTTGTATATGAAGGGACAGAGCGAGACTCATCACTAGTACTCGTACGTCACATTTTGAACTCTACAACCAATCTTTTAATTGTTGTATATGAAGGGACAGAGCGAGACTCATCACTAGTACCCGTACGTCCCATTTTAAACTCTACAACCAACCTTTTAATTGTTGTACATGAAGGGACAGAGCGAGGCTCATCACTAGTACTCGTACGTCCCATTTTAAACTCTACAACCAACCTTTTAATTGTTGTATATGAAGGGACACAGCGAGACTCATCACTAGTACTCGTACGTCACATTTTAAACTCTACAACCAACCTTTTAATTGTTGTATATGAAGGGACAGAGCGAGGATCATCACTAGTACTCGTACGTCACATTTTAGACTATACAACCAACCTTTTAATTATTGTATATGAAGGGACAGTGTAAGGCTCATCACTGGTACTCGTACGTCCCATTTTAAACTCTACAACCAACCTTTTAATTATTGTATATGAAGGGACAGAGTGAGGTTCATCACTAGTGCTCGTACGTCACATTTTAAACTCTACAACCAACCTTTTAATTATTGTATATGAAGGGACAGAGCAAGGCTCATCACTAGTGCTCGCACGTCACATTTTAAACTCTACAACCAACCTTTTAATTATTGTATATGAAGGGACAGAGCAAGGCTCATCACTAGTACTCGTACGTCCCATTTTAAACTCTACAACCAACCTTTTAATTATTGTATATGAAGGGACAGAGCGAGGCTCATCACTAGTGCTCGTACGTTCCATTTTAAACTCTACAACCAACCTTTTAATTATTGTATATGAAGGGACAGAGCAAGGCTCATCACTAGTACTCGTACGTTCCATTTTAAACTCTACAACCAACCTTTTAATTATTGTATATGAAGGGACAGAGCGAGGCTCATCACTAGTACTCGTACGCCCATTTAAACTCTACAACCAACCTTTTAATTATTGTATATGAAGGGACAGAGCTAGGCTCATCACTAGTACTCGTACGTCCCATTTTAAACTCTACAACCAACCTTTTAATTATTGTATATAAAGGAACAGAGCAAGGCTCATCACTGGTGCTCGTACGTCCCATTTTAAACTCTACAACCAACCTTGTAATTATTGTATATGAAGGGACAGAGCAAGGCTCATCACTAGTACTCGTACGTTCCATTTTAAACTCTACAACCAACCTTTTAATTATTGTATATGAAGGGACAGAGTGAGGCTCATCACTAGTGCTCGTACGTCCCATTTTAAACTCTACAACCAACCTTTTAATTATTGTATATGAAGGGACAGAGCAAGGCTCATCACTAGTACTCGTACGTCCCATTTTAAACTCTACAACCAACCTTTTAATTATTGTATATGAAGGGACAGAGCGAGGCTCATCACTAGTACTCGTACGTCCCATTTTAAACTCTACAACCAACCTTTTAATTGTTGTATATGAAGGGACAGAGCGAGGCTCATCTCTAGTACTCTTACGTCCCATTTTAAACTCTACAACCAACCTTTTAATTATTGTATATGAAGGGACAGAGCGAGGCTCATCACTAGTGCTCGTACGTCCCATTTTAAACTCTACAACCAACCTTTTAATTATTGTATATGAAGGGACAGAGCAAGGCTCATCACTAGTACTCGTACGTTCCATTTTAAACTCTACAACCAACCTTTTAATTATTGTATATGAAGGGACAGAGCGAGGCTCATCACTAGTGCTCGTACGTCCCATTTTAAACTCTACAACCAACCATTTAATTATTGTATATGAAGGGACAGAGCAAGGCCCATCACAAGTACCCGTACGTCCCATTTTAAACTCTACAACCAACCTTTTAATTATTGTATATGAAGGGACAGAGCGAGGCTAATCACTAGTACTCGTACGTCCCATTTTAAACTCTACAACCAACCTTTTAATTGTTGTATATGAAGGGACAGAGCGAGACTCATCACTAGTACTCGTACGTCACATTTTAAACTCTACAACCAACCTTTTAATTGATGTATATGAAGGGACAGAGCGAGGCTCATCACTAGTACTCGTACGTCCCATTTTAAACTCTACAACCAACCTTTTAATTATTGTATATGAAGGGACAGAGCGAGGCTCATCACTAGTGCTCGTACGTCCCATTTTAAACTCTACAACCAACCTTTTAATTATTGTATATGAAGGGACAGAGCGAGGCTCATCACTAGTACTCGTACGTCACATTTTAAACTCTACAACCAACCTTTTAATTATTGTATATGAAGGGACATAGGGAGGCTCATCACTAGTACTCGTACGTCCCATTTTAAACTCTACAACCAACCTTTTAATTATTGTATATGAAGGGAAAGAGCAAGGCTCATCACTAGTGCTCGCACGTTCCATTTTAAACTCTACAACCAACCTTTTAATTATTGTATATGAAGGGACAGAGCGAGTCTCATCACTAGTACTCGTACGTCCCATTTTAAACTCTACAACCAACCTTTTAATTATTGTATATGAAGGGACAGAGCAAGGCTCATCACTAGTGCTCGCACGTCCCATTTTAAGCTATACAACCAACCTTTTAATTATTGTATATGAAGGGACAGAGCGAGGCTCATCACTAGTACTCGTACGTCCCATTTTAAACTCTACAACCAACCTTTTAATTATTGTATATGAAGGGACAGAGCGAGGCTCATCACTAGTGCTCGTACGTCCCATTTTAAACTCTACAACCAACCTTTTAATTGTTGTATATGAAGGGACACAGCGAGACTCATCACTAGTGCTCGTACGTCACATTTTAAACTCTACAACCAACCTTTTAATTATTGTATATGAAGGAACAAAGCGAGGATCATCACTAGTACTCGTACGTCCCATTTAAAACTATACAACCAACCTTTTAATTATTGTATATGAAGGGACAGTGTAAGGCTCATCACTAGTACTCGTACGTCCCATTTTAAACTCTACAACCAACCTTTTAATTATTGTATATGAAGGGACAGAGCGAGGCTCATCACTAGTGCTCGTACGTCACATTTTAAACTCTACAACCAACCTTTTAATTATTGTATATGAAGGGACAGAGCGAGGCTCATCACTAGTACTCGTACGTCCCATTTTAAACTCTACAACCAACCTTTTAATTGTTGTATATGAAGGGACAGAGCGAGACTCATCACTAGTACTCGTACGTCACATTTTGAACTCTACAACCAATCTTTTAATTGTTGTATATGAAGGGACAGAGCGAGACTCATCACTAGTACCCGTACGTCCCATTTTAAACTCTACAACCAACCTTTTAATTGTTGTACATGAAGGGACAGAGCGAGGCTCATCACTAGTACTCGTACGTCCCATTTTAAACTCTACAACCAACCTTTTAATTGTTGTATATGAAGGGACACAGCGAGACTCATCACTAGTACTCGTACGTCACATTTTAAACTCTACAACCAACCTTTTAATTGTTGTATATGAAGGGACAGAGCGAGGATCATCACTAGTACTCGTACGTCACATTTTAGACTATACAACCAACCTTTTAATTATTGTATATGAAGGGATAGTGTAAGGCTCATCACTGGTACTCGTACGTCCCATTTTAAACTCTACAACCAACCTTTTAATTATTGTATATGAAGGGACAGAGTGAGGTTCATCACTAGTGCTCGTACGTCACATTTTAAACTCTACAACCAACCTTTTAATTATTGTATATGAAGGGACAGAGCAAGGCTCATCACTAGTGCTCGCACGTCACATTTTAAACTCTACAACCAACCTTTTAATTATTGTATATGAAGGGACAGAGCAAGGCTCATCACTAGTACTCGTACGTCCCATTTTAAACTCTACAACCAACCTTTTAATTATTGTATATGAAGGGACAGAGCGAGGCTCATCACTAGTGCTCGTACGTTCCATTTTAAACTCTACAACCAACCTTTTAATTATTGTATATGAAGGGACAGAGCAAGGCTCATCACTAGTACTCGTACGTTCCATTTTAAACTCTACAACCAACCTTTTAATTATTGTATATGAAGGGACAGAGCGAGGCTCATCACTAGTACTCGTACGCCCATTTAAACTCTACAACCAACCTTTTAATTATTGTATATGAAGGGACAGAGCTAGGCTCATCACTAGTACTCGTACGTCCCATTTTAAACTCTACAACCAACCTTTTAATTATTGTATATAAAGGAACAGAGCAAGGCTCATCACTGGTGCTCGTACGTCGCATTTTAAACTCTACAACCAACCTTGTAATTATTGTATATGAAGGGACAGAGCAAGGCTCATCACTAGTACTCGTACGTTCCATTTTAAACTCTACAACCAACCTTTTAATTATTGTATATGAAGGGACAGAGTGAGGCTCATCACTAGTGCTCGTACGTCCCATTTTAAACTCTACAACCAACCTTTTAATTATTGTATATGAAGGGACAGAGCAAGGCTCATCACTAGTACTCGTACGTCCCATTTTAAACTCTACAACCAACCTTTTAATTATTGTATATGAAGGGACAGAGCGAGGCTCATCACTAGTACTCGTACGTCCCATTTTAAACTCTACAACCAACCTTTTAATTGTTGTATATGAAGGGACAGAGCGAGGCTCATCACTAGTACTCTTACGTCCCATTTTAAACTCTACAACCAACCTTTTAATTATTGTATATGAAGGGACAGAGCGAGGCTCATCACTAGTGCTCGTACGTCCCATTTTAAACTCTACAACCAACCTTTTAATTATTGTATATGAAGGGACAGAGCAAGGCTCATCACTAGTACTCGTACGTTCCATTTTAAACTCTACAACCAACCTTTTAATTATTGTATATGAAGGGACAGAGCGAGGCTCATCACTAGTGCTCGTACGTCCCATTTTAAACTCTACAACCAACCATTTAATTATTGTATATGAAGGGACAGAGCAAGGCCCATCACAAGTACCCGTACGTCCCATTTTAAACTCTACAACCAACCTTTTAATTATTGTATATGAAGGGACAGAGCGAGGCTCATCACTAGTACTCGTACGTCCCATTTTAAACTCTACAACCAACCTTTTAATTGTTGTATATGAAGGGACAGAGCGAGACTCATCACTAGTACTCGTACGTCACATTTTAAACTCTACAACCAACCTTTTAATTGATGTATATGAAGGGACAGAGCGAGGCTCATCACTAGTACTCGTACGTCCCATTTTAAACTCTACAACCAACCTTTTAATTATTGTATATGAAGGGACAGAGCGAGGCTCATCACTAGTGCTCGTACGTCCCATTTTAAACTCTACAACCAACCTTTTAATTATTGTATATGAAGGGACAGAGCGAGGCTCATCACTAGTACTCGTACGTCACATTTTAAACTCTACAACCAACCTTTTAATTATTGTATATGAAGGGACATAGGGAGGCTCATCACTAGTACTCGTACGTCCCATTTTAAACTCTACAACCAACCTTTTAATTATTGTATATGAAGGGAAAGAGCAAGGCTCATCACTAGTGCTCGCACGTTCCATTTTAAACTCTACAACCAACCTTTTAATTATTGTATATGAAGGGACAGAGCGAGTCTCATCACTAGTACTCGTACGTCCCATTTTAAACTCTACAACCAACCTTTTAATTATTGTATATGAAGGGACAGAGCAAGGCTCATCACTAGTGCTCGCACGTCCCATTTTAAGCTATACAACCAACCTTTTAATTATTGTATATGAAGGGACAGAGCGAGGCTCATCACTAGTACTCGTACGTCCCATTTTAAACTCTACAACCAACCTTTTAATTATTGTATATGAAGGGACAGAGCGAGGCTCATCACTAGTGCTCGTACGTTCCATTTTAAACTCTACAACCAACCTTTTAATTATTGTATATGAAGGGACAGAGCAAGGCTCATCACTAGTACTCGTACGTTCCATTTTAAACTCTACAACCAACCTTTTAATTATTGTATATGAAGTGACAGAGCGAGGCTCATCACTAGTACTCGTACGCCCATTTAAACTCTACAACCAACCTTTTAATTATTGTATATGAAGGGACAGAGCTAGGCTCATCACTAGTACTCGTACGTCCCATTTTAAACTCTACAACCAACCTTTTAATTATTGTATATAAAGGAACAGAGCAAGGCTCATCACTGGTGCTCGTACGTCCCATTTTAAACTCTACAACCAACCTTGTAATTATTGTATATGAAGGGACAGAGCAAGGCTCATCACTAGTACTCGTACGTCCCATTTTAAACTCTACAACCAACCTTTTAATTGTTGTATATGAAGGGACACAGCGAGACTCATCACTAGTGCTCGTACGTCACATTTTAAACTCTACAACCAACCTTTTAATTATTGTATATGAAGGAACAAAGCGAGGATCATCACTAGTACTCGTACGTCCCATTTAAAACTATACAACCAACCTTTTAATTATTGTATATGAAGGGACAGTGTAAGGCTCATCACTGGTACTCGTACGTCCCATTTTAAACTCTACAACCAACCTTTTAATTATTGTATATGAAGGGACAGAGCGAGACTCATCACTAGTACTCGTACGTCCCATTTTAAACTCTACAACCAACCTTTTAATTATTGTATATGAAGGGACAGTGTAAGGCTCATCACTAGTACTCGTACGTCCCATTTTAAACTCTACAACCAACCTTTTAATTATTGTATATGAAGGGACAGAGTGAGGTTCATCACTAGTGCTCGTACGTCACATTTTAAACTCTACAACCAACCTTTTAATTATTGTATATGAAGGGACAGAGCAAGGCTCATCACTAGTGCTCACACGTCACATTTTAAACTCTACAACCAACCTTTTAATTATTGTATATGAAGGGACAGGGCAAGGCTCATCACTAGTACTCGTACGTCCCATTTTAAACTCTACAACCAACCTTTTAATTATTGTATATGAAGGGACAGAGCGAGGCTCATCACTAGTGCTCGTACGTCCCATTTGAAACTCTACAACCAACCTTTTAATTATTGTATATGAAGGGACAGAGCAAGGCTCATCACTAGTACTCGTACGTCCCATTTTAAACTCTACAACCAACCTTTTAATTATTGTATATGAAGGGACAGAGCGAGGCTCATCACTAGTGCTCGTACGTCCCATTTTAAACTCTACAACCAACCTTTTAATTATTGTATATGAAGGGACAGAGCAAGGCTCATTACTAGTACTCGTACGTTCCATTTTAAACTCTACAACCAACCTTTTAATTATTGTATATGAAGGGACAGAGCGAGGCTCATCACTAGTGCTCGTACGTCCCATTTTAAACTCTACAACCAACCATTTAATTATTGTATATGAAGGGACAGAGCAAGGCCCATCACTAGTACTCGTACGTCCCATTTTAAACTCTACAACCAACCTTTTAATTATTGTATATGAAGGGACAGAGCGAGGCTCATCACTAGTACTCGTACGTCCCATGTTAAGCTCTACAACCAACCTTTTAATTGTTGTATATGAAGGGAAAGAGCGAGACTCATCACTAGTACTCGTACGTCCCATTTTAAACTCTACAACCAACCTTTTAATTGTTGTATATGAAGGGACAGAGCGAGGTTCATCACCAGTACTCGTACGTCCCATTTTAAACTCTACAACCAACCTTTTAATTATTGTATATGAAGGGACAGAGCGAGGCTCATCACTAGTGCTCGTACGTCCCATTTTAAACTCTACAACCAACCTTTTAGTTATTGTATATGAAGGGACAGAGCAAGGCTCATCACTAGTGTTCGCACGTCCCATTTTAAACTCTACAACCAACCTTTTAATTATTGTATATGAAGGGACAGAGCGAGGCTCATCACTAGTACTCGTACGTCCCATTTTAAACTCTACAACCAACCTTTTAATTATTGTATATGAAGGGACAGAGCGAGACTCATCACTAGTGCTCGTACGTTCCATTTTAAACTCTACAACCAACCTTTTAATTATTGTATATGAAGTGACAGAGCGAGGCTCATCACTAGTGCTCGTACGTTCCATTTTAAACTCTACAACCAACCTTTTAATTATTGTATATGAAGGGACAGAGCGAGACTCATCACTAGTACTCGTACGTCCCATTTTAAACTCTACAACCAACCTTTTAATTATTGTATATGAAGGGACAGAGCGAGGCTCATCACTAGTGCTCGTACGTCACATTTTAAACTCTACAACCAACCTTTTAATTATTGTATATGAAGGGACAGAGCGAGGCTCATCACTAGAACTCGTACGCCCCATTTTAAACTCTACAACCAACCTTTTAATTGTTGTATATGAAGGGACAGAGCGAGACTCATCACTAGTACTCGTACGTCACATTTTGAACTCTACAACCAACCTTTTAATTGTTGTATATGAAGGGACAGAGCGAGACTCATCACTAGTACCCGTACGTCCCATTTTAAACTCCACAACCAACCTTTTAATTGTTGTACATGAAGGGACAGAGCGAGGCTCATCACTAGTACTCGTACGTCCCATTTTAAACTCTACAACCAACCTTTTAATTGTTGTATATGACGGGACACAGCGAGACTCATCACTAGTACTCGTACGTCACATTTTAAAATCTACAACCAACCTTTTAATTGTTGTATATGAAGGGACAGAGCGAGGATCATCACTAGTACTCGTACGTCACATTTTAGACTATACAACCAACCTTTTAATTATTGTATATGAAGGGACAGTGTAAGGCTCATCACTGGTACTCGTACGTCCCATTGTAAACTCTACAACCAACCTTTTAATTATTGTATATGAAGGGACAGAGTGAGGTTCATCACTAGTGCTCGTACGTCACATTTTAAACTCTACAACCAACCTTTTAATTATTGTATATGAAGGGACAGAGCAAGGCTCATCACTAGTGCTCGCACGTCACATTTTAAACTCTACAACCAACCTTTTAATTATTGTATATGAAGGGACAGAGCAAGGCTCATCACTAGTACTCGTACGTCCCATTTTAAACTCTACAACCAACCTTTTAATTATTGTATATGAAGGGACAGAGCGAGGCTCATCACTTGTGCTCGTACGTCCCATTTTAAACTCTACAACCAACCTTTTAATTATTGTATATGAAGGTACAGAGCAAGGCTCATCACTAGTACTCGTACGTCCCATTTTAAACTCTACAACCAACCTTTTAATTATTGTATATGAAGGGACAGAGCGAGGCTCATCACTAGTGCTCGTACGTCCCATTTTAAACTCTACAACCAACCTTTTAATTATTGTATATGAAGGGACAGAGCAAGGCTCATCACTAGTACTCGTACGTTCCATTTTAAACTCTACAACCAACCTTTTAATTATTGTATATGAAGGGACAGAGCGAGGCTCATCACTAGTGCTCGTACGTCCCATTTTAAACTCTACAACCAACCATTTAATTATTGTATATGAAGGGACAGAGCAAGGCCCATCACTAGTACTCGTACGTCCCATTTTAAACTCTACAACCAACCTTTTAATTATTGTATATGAAGGGACAGAGCGAGGCTCATCACTTGTGCTCGTACGTCCCATTTTAAACTCTACAACCAACCTTTTAATTATTGTATATGAAGGGACAGAGCAAGGCTCATCACTAGTACTCGTACGTCCCATTTTAAACTCTACAACCAACCTTTTAATTATTGTATATGAAGGGACAGAGCGAGGCTCATCACTAGTGCTCGTACGTCCCATTTTAAAGTCTACAACCAACCTTTTAATTATTGTATATGAAGGGACAGAGCAAGGCTCATCACTAGTACTCGTACGTTCCATTTTAAACTCTACAACCAACCTTTTAATTATTGTATATGAAGGGACAGAGCGAGGCTCATCACTAGTGCTCGTACGTCCCATTTTAAACTCTACAACCAACCATTTAATTATTGTATATGAAGGGACAGAGCAAGGCCCATCACTAGTACTCGTACGTCCCATTTTAAACTCTACAACCAACCTTTTAATTATTGTATATGAAGGGACAGAACGAGGCTCATCACTAGTACTCGTACGTCCCATTTTAAACTCTACAACCAACCTTTTAATTGTTGTATATGAAGGGACAGAGCGAGACTCATCACTAGTACTCGTACGTCACATTTTAAACTCTACAACCAACCTTTTAATTGATGTATATGAAGGGACAGAGCGAGGCTCATCACTAGTACTCGTACGTCCCATTTTAAACTCTACAACCAACCTTTTAATTATTGTATATGAAGGGACAGAGCGAGGCTCATCACTAGTGCTCGTACGTCCCATTTTAAACTCAACAACCAACCTTTTAATTATTGTATATGAAGGGACAGAGCGAGGCTCATCACTAGTACTCGTACGTCACATTTTAAACTCTACAACCAACCTTTTAATTATTGTATATGAAGGGACATAGGGAGGCTCATCACTAGTACTCGTACGTCCCATTTTAAACTATACAACCAACCTTTTAATTATTGTATATGAAGGGACAGAGCAAGGCTCATCACTAGTGCTCGCACGTTCCATTTTAAACTCTACAACCAACCTTTTAATTATTGTATATGAAGGGACAGAGCGAGTCTCATCACTAGTACTCGTACGTCCCATTTTAAACTCTACAACCAACCTTTTAATTATTGTATATGAAGGGACAGAGCAAGGCTCATCACTAGTGCTCGCACGTCCCATTTTAAACTCTACAACCAACCTTTTAATTATTGTATATGAAGGGACAGAGCGAGGCTCATCACTAGTACTCGTACGTCCCATTTTAAACTCTACAACCAACCTTTTAATTATTGTATATGAAGGGACAGAGCGAGGCTCATCACTAGTGCTCGTACGTTCCATTTTAAACTCTACAACCAACCTTTTAATTATTGTATATGAAGGGACAGAGCAAGGCTCATCACTAGTACTCGTACGTTCCATTTTAAACTCTACAACCAACCTTTTAATTATTGTATATGAAGGGACAGAGCGAGGCTCATCACTAGTACTCGTACGCCCATTTAAACTCTACAACCAACCTTTTAATTATTGTATATGAAGGGACAGAGCTAGGCTCATCACTAGTACTCGTACGTCCCATTTTAAACTCTACAACCAACCTTTTAATTATTGTATATAAAGGAACAGAGCAAGGCTCATCACTGGTGCTCGTACGTCCCATTTTAAACTCTACAACCAACCTTGTAATTATTGTATATGAAGGGACAGAGCAAGGCTCATCACTAGTACTCGTACGTCCCATTTTAAACTCTACAACCAACCTTTTAATTGTTGTATATGAAGGGACACAGCGAGACTCATCACTAGTGCTCGTACGTCACATTTTAAACTCTACAACCAACCTTTTAATTATTGTATATGAAGGAACAAAGCGAGGATCATCACTAGTACTCGTACGTCCCATTTAAAACTATACAACCAACCTTTTAATTATTGTATATGAAGGGACAGTGTAAGGCTCATCACTAGTACTCGTACGTCCCATTTTAAACTCTACAACCAACCTTTTAATTATTGTATATGAAGGGACAGCGCGAGGCTCATCACTAGTGCTCGTACGTCACATTTTAAACTCTACAACCAACCTTTTAATTATTGTATATGAAGGGACAGAGCGAGGCTCATCACTAGTACTCGTACGTCCCATTTTAAACTCTACAACCAACCTTTTAATTGTTGTATATGAAGGGACAGAGCGAGACTCATCACTAGTACTCGTACGTCACATTTTGAACTCTACAACCAATCTTTTAATTGTTGTATATGAAGGGACAGAGCGAGACTCATCACTAGTACCCGTACGTCCCATTTTAAACTCTACAACCAACCTTTTAATTGTAGTACATGAAGGGACAGAGCGAGGCTCATCACTAGTACTCGTACGTCCCATTTTAAACTCTACAACCAACCTTTTAATTGTTGTATATGAAGGGACACAGCGAGACTCATCACTAGTACTCGTACGTCACATTTTAAACTCTACAACCAACCTTTTAATTGTTGTATATGAAGGGACAGAGCGAGGATCATCACTAGTACTCGTACGTCACATTTTAGACTATACAACCAACCTTTTAATTATTGTATATGAAGGGACAGTGTAAGGCTCATCACTGGTACTCGTACGTCCCATTTTAAACTCTACAACCAACCTTTTAATTATTGTATATGAAGGGACAGAGTGAGGTTCATCACTAGTGCTCGTACGTCACATTTTAAACTCTACAACCAACCTTTTAATTATTGTATATGAAGGGACAGAGCAAGGCTCATCACTAGTGCTCGCACGTCACATTTTAAACTCTACAACCAACCTTTTAATTATTGTATATGAAGGGACAGAGCAAGGCTCATCACTAGTACCCCTACGTTCCATTTTAAACTCTACAACCAACCTTTTAATTATTGTATATTAAGGGGCAGAGCGAGGCGCATCACTAGTGCTCGTACGTCCCATTTTAAACTCTACCACCAACCTTTTAATTATTGTATATGAAGGGACAGAGCGAGGCTCATCACTAGTACACGTACGTCACATTTTAAACTCTACAACCAACCTTTTAATTACTGTATATGAAGGGACAGAGCAAGGCTCATCACTTGTGCTCGTACGTCACATTTTAAACTCTACAACCAACCTTTTAATTATTGTATATGAAGGGACAGAGCAAGGCTCATCACTAGTACACGTACGTCCCATTTTAAACTCTACAACCAACCTTTTAATTATTGTATATGAAGGAACAGAGCGAGGCTCATCACTAGTGCTCGTACGTCACATTTTAAACTCTACAACCAACCTTTTAATTATTGTATATGAAGGGACAGAGCGAGGCTCATCACTAGTACTGGTACGTCCCATTTTAAACTCTACAACCAACCTTTTAATTATTGTATATGAAGGGACAGAGCAAGGCTCATCACTAGTACTGGTACGTCCCATTTTAAACTCTACAACCAACCTTTTAATTATTGTATATGGATGGACAGAGCGAGGCTCATCACTTGTACTCATACGTCCCATTTTAAACTCTACAACCAACGTTTTAGCTATTGCATATGAAGGGACAGAGCGAGGCTTATCACTAGTACTGGTACGTCCCATTTTAAACTCTACAACCAAACTTTTAATTATTGTATATGAAGGAACAGAGCGAGGCTCATCACTAGTACTCATACGTCCCATTTTAAACTCTACAACCAACCTTTTAATTGTTGTATATGAAGGGACAGAGCGAGGATCATCACTAGTACTCGTACGTCCCATTTTAAACTATACAACCAACCTTTTAATTATTGTATATGAAGGGACAGTGTAAGGCTCATCACTAGTACTCGTACGTCCCATTTTAAACTCTACAACCAACCTTTTAATTATTGTATATGAAGGGACAGAGCGAGGCTCATCACTAGTACACGTACGTCCCATTTTAAACTCTACAACCAACCTTTTAATTATTGTATATGAAGGGACAGAGCAAGGCTCATCACTAGTGCTCGTACGTTACATTTTAAACTCGACAACCAACCTTTTAATTATTGTATATGAAGGGACAGAGCAAAGCTCATCACTAGTGCTCGTACCTCACATTTTAAACTCTACAACCAACCTTTTAATTATTGTATATGAAGGGACAGAGCGAGGCTCATCACTAGTGCTCGCACGTCCCATTTTAAACTCTACAACCAACCTTTTAATTATTGTATATGAAGGGACAGTGTAAGGCTCATCACTAGTACTCGTACGTCCCATTTTAAACTCTACAACCAACCTTTTAATTATTGTATATGAAGGGACAGAGCGAGACTCATCACTAGTGCTCGTACGTCACATTTTAAACTCTACAACCAACCTTTTAATTATTGTATATGAAGGGACAGAGCGAGGCTCATCACTAGTGCTCGTACGTCACATTTTAAACTCTACAACCAACCTTTTAATTATTGTATATGAAGGGACAGAGCAAAGCTCATCACTAGTGCTCGTACGTCACATTTTAAACTCTACAACCAACCTTTTAATTATTGTATATGAAGGAACAGAGCGAGGCTCATCACTAGTCCACGTACGTCCCATTTTAAACTCTACAACCAACCTTTTAATTATTGTATATGAAGAGACAGAGCAAGGCTCATTACTAGTGCTCGTACGTCACATTTTAAACTCTACAACCAACCTTTTAATTATTGTATATGAAGGGACAGAGCGAGGCTCATCACTAGTGCTCGTACGTCACATTTTAAACTCTACAACCAACCTTTTAATTATTGTATATGAAGGGACAGAGCAAGGCTCATCACTAGTACACGTACGTCCCATTTTAAACTCTACAACCAACCTTTTAATTATTGTATATGAAGGAACAGAGCGAGGCTCATCACTAGTGCTCGTACGTCACATTTTAAACTCTACAACCAACCTTTTAATTATTGTATATGAAGGAACAGAGCAAGGCTCATCACTAGTGCTCGTACGTCACATTTTAAACTCTACAACCAACCTTTTAATTATTGTATATGAAGGGACAGAGCAAGGCTCATCACTAGTACTCGTACGTTCCATTTTAAACTCTACAACCAACCTTTTAATTATTGTATATGAAGGGACAGAGCGAGGCGCATCACTAGTGCTCGTACGTCCCATTTTAAACTCTACAACCAACCTTTTAATTATTGTATATGAAGGAACAGAGCGAGGCTCATCACTAGTCCACGTACGTCCCATTTTAAACTCTACAACCAACCTTTTAATTATTGTATATGAAGGAACAGAGCAAGGCTCATCACTAGTGCTCGTACGTCACATTTTAAACTCTACAACCAACCTTTTAATTATTGTATATGAAGGGACAGAGCAAGGCTCATCACTAGTGCTCGTACGTCACATTTTAAACTCTACAACCAACCTTTTAATTATTGTATATGAAGGGACAGAGCAAGGCTCATCACTAGTACACGTACGTCCCATTTTAAACTCTACAACCAACCTTTTAATTATTGTATATGAAGGAACAGAGCGAGGCTCATCACTAGTGCTCGTACGTCACATTTTAAACTCTACAACCAACCTTTTAATTATTGTATATGAAGGAACAGAGCAAGGCTCATCACTAGTGCTCGTACGTCACATTTTAAACTCTACAACCAACCTTTTAATTATTGTATATGAAGGGACAGAGCAAGGCTCATCACTAGTACCCCTACGTTCCATTTTAAACTCTACAACCAACCTTTTAATTATTGTATATTAAGGGGCAGAGCGAGGCGCATCACTAGTGCTCGTACGTCCCATTTTAAACTCTACAACCAACCTTTTAATTATTGTATATGAAGGGACAGAGCGAGGCTCATCACTAGTACACGTACGTCACATTTTAAACTCTACAACCAACCTTTTAATTACTGTATATGAAGGGACAGAGCAAGGCTCATCACTTGTGCTCGTACGTCACATTTTAAACTCTACAACCAACCTTTTAATTATTGTATATGAAGGGACAGAGCAAGGCTCATCACTAGTACACGTACGTCCCATTTTAAACTCTACAACCAACCTTTTAATTATTGTATATGAAGGGACAGAGCAAGGCTCATCACTAGTGCTCGCACGTCCCATTTTAAACTCTACAACCAACCTTTTAATTATTGTATATGAAGGGACAGAGCGAGGCTCATCACTAGTACTCGTACGTCCCATTTTAAACTCTACAACCAACCTTTTAATTATTGTATATGAAGGGACAGAGCGAGGCTCATCACTAGTGCTCGTACGTTCCATTTTAAACTCTACAACCAACCTTTTAATTATTGTATATGAAGGGACAGAGCAAGGCTCATCACTAGTACTCGTACGTTCCATTTTAAACTCTACAACCAACCTTTTAATTATTGTATATGAAGGGACAGAGTGAGGTTCATCACTAGTGCTCGTACGTCACATTTTAAACTCTACAACCAACCTTTTAATTATTGTATATGAAGGGACAGAGCAAGGCTCATCACTAGTACTCGTACGTCCCATTTTAAACTCTACAACCAACCTTTTAATTGTTGTATATGAAGGGACACAGCGAGACTCATCACTAGTGCTCGTACGTCACATTTTAAACTCTACAACCAACCTTTTAATTATTGTATATGAAGGAACAAAGCGAGGATCATCACTAGTACTCGTACGTCCCATTTAAAACTATACAACCAACCTTTTAATTATTGTATATGAAGGGACAGTGTAAGGCTCATCACTAGTACTCGTACGTCCCATTTTAAACTCTACAACCAACCTTTTAATTATTGTATATGAAGGGACAGCGCGAGGCTCATCACTAGTGCTCGTACGTCACATTTTAAACTCTACAACCAACCTTTTAATTATTGTATATGAAGGGACAGAGCGAGGCTCATCACTAGTACTCGTACGTCCCATTTTAAACTCTACAACCAACCTTTTAATTGTTGTATATGAAGGGACAGAGCGAGACTCATCACTAGTACTCGTACGTCACATTTTGAACTCTACAACCAATCTTTTAATTGTTGTATATGAAGGGACAGAGCGAGACTCATCACTAGTACCCGTACGTCCCATTTTAAACTCTACAACCAACCTTTTAATTGTAGTACATGAAGGGACAGAGCGAGGCTCATCACTAGTACTCGTACGTCCCATTTTAAACTCTACAACCAACCTTTTAATTGTTGTATATGAAGGGACACAGCGAGACTCATCACTAGTACTCGTACGTCACATTTTAAACTCTACAACCAACCTTTTAATTGTTGTATATGAAGGGACAGAGCGAGGATCATCACTAGTACTCGTACGTCACATTTTAGACTATACAACCAACCTTTTAATTATTGTATATGAAGGGACAGTGTAAGGCTCATCACTGGTACTCGTACGTCCCATTTTAAACTCTACAACCAACCTTTTAATTATTGTATATGAAGGGACAGAGTGAGGTTCATCACTAGTGCTCGTACGTCACATTTTAAACTCTACAACCAACCTTTTAATTATTGTATATGAAGGGACAGAGCAAGGCTCATCACTAGTGCTCGCACGTCACATTTTAAACTCTACAACCAACCTTTTAATTATTGTATATGAAGGGACAGAGCAAGGCTCATCACTAGTACCCCTACGTTCCATTTTAAACTCTACAACCAACCTTTTAATTATTGTATATTAAGGGGCAGAGCGAGGCGCATCACTAGTGCTCGTACGTCCCATTTTAAACTCTACAACCAACCTTTTAATTATTGTATATGAAGGGACAGAGCGAGGCTCATCACTAGTACACGTACGTCACATTTTAAACTCTACAACCAACCTTTTAATTACTGTATATGAAGGGACAGAGCAAGGCTCATCACTTGTGCTCGTACGTCACATTTTAAACTCTACAACCAACCTTTTAATTATTGTATATGAAGGGACAGAGCAAGGCTCATCACTAGTACACGTACGTCCCATTTTAAACTCTACAACCAACCTTTTAATTATTGTATATGAAGGAACAGAGCGAGGCTCATCACTAGTGCTCGTACGTCACATTTTAAACTCTACAACCAACCTTTTAATTATTGTATATGAAGGGACAGAGCGAGGCTCATCACTAGTACTGGTACGTCCCATTTTAAACTCTACAACCAACCTTTTAATTATTGTATATGAAGGGACAGAGCAAGGCTCATCACTAGTACTGGTACGTCCCATTTTAAACTCTACAACCAACCTTTTAATTATTGTATATGGATGGACAGAGCGAGGCTCATCACTTGTACTCATACGTCCCATTTTAAACTCTACAACCAACGTTTTAGCTATTGCATATGAAGGGACAGAGCGAGGCTTATCACTAGTACTGGTACGTCCCATTTTAAACTCTACAACCAAACTTTTAATTATTGTATATGAAGGAACAGAGCGAGGCTCATCACTAGTACTCATACGTCCCATTTTAAACTCTACAACCAACCTTTTAATTGTTGTATATGAAGGGACAGAGCGAGGATCATCACTAGTACTCGTACGTCCCATTTTAAACTATACAACCAACCTTTTAATTATTGTATATGAAGGGACAGTGTAAGGCTCATCACTAGTACTCGTACGTCCCATTTTAAACTCTACAACCAACCTTTTAATTATTGTATATGAAGGGACAGAGCGAGGCTCATCACTAGTACACGTACGTCCCATTTTAAACTCTACAACCAACCTTTTAATTATTGTATATGAAGGGACAGAGCAAGGCTCATCACTAGTGCTCGTACGTTACATTTTAAACTCGACAACCAACCTTTTAATTATTGTATATGAAGGGACAGAGCAAAGCTCATCACTAGTGCTCGTACCTCACATTTTAAACTCTACAACCAACCTTTTAATTATTGTATATGAAGGGACAGAGCGAGGCTCATCACTAGTGCTCGCACGTCCCATTTTAAACTCTACAACCAACCTTTTAATTATTGTATATGAAGGGACAGTGTAAGGCTCATCACTAGTACTCGTACGTCCCATTTTAAACTCTACAACCAACCTTTTAATTATTGTATATGAAGGGACAGAGCGAGACTCATCACTAGTGCTCGTACGTCACATTTTAAACTCTACAACCAACCTTTTAATTATTGTATATGAAGGGACAGAGCGAGGCTCATCACTAGTGCTCGTACGTCCCATTTTAAACTCTACAACCAACCTTTTAATTATTGTATATGAAGGGACAGAGCAAAGCTCATCACTAGTGCTCGTACGTCACATTTTAAACTCTACAACCAACCTTTTAATTATTGTATATGAAGGAACAGAGCGAGGCTCATCACTAGTCCACGTACGTCCCATTTTAAACTCTACAACCAACCTTTTAATTATTGTATATGAAGAGACAGAGCAAGGCTCATTACTAGTGCTCGTACGTCACATTTTAAACTCTACAACCAACCTTTTAATTATTGTATATGAAGGGACAGAGCGAGGCTCATCACTAGTGCTCGTACGTCACATTTTAAACTCTACAACCAACCTTTTAATTATTGTATATGAAGGGACAGAGCAAGGCTCATCACTAGTACACGTACGTCCCATTTTAAACTCTACAACCAACCTTTTAATTATTGTATATGAAGGAACAGAGCGAGGCTCATCACTAGTGCTCGTACGTCACATTTTAAACTCTACAACCAACCTTTTAATTATTGTATATGAAGGAACAGAGCAAGGCTCATCACTAGTGCTCGTACGTCACATTTTAAACTCTACAACCAACCTTTTAATTATTGTATATGAAGGGACAGAGCAAGGCTCATCACTAGTACTCCTACGTTCCATTTTAAACTCTACAACCAACCTTTTAATTATTGTATATGAAGGGACAGAGCGAGGCGCATCACTAGTGCTCGTACGTCCCATTTTAAACTCTACAACCAACCTTTTAATTATTGTATATGAAGGAACAGAGCGAGGCTCATCACTAGTCCACGTACGTCCCATTTTAAACTCTACAACCAACCTTTTAATTATTGTATATGAAGGAACAGAGCAAGGCTCATCACTAGTGCTCGTACGTCACATTTTAAACTCTACAACCAACCTTTTAATTATTGTATATGAAGGGACAGAGCAAGGCTCATCACTAGTGCTCGTACGTCACATTTTAAACTCTACAACCAACCTTTTAATTATTGTATATGAAGGGACAGAGCAAGGCTCATCACTAGTACACGTACGTCCCATTTTAAACTCTACAACCAACCTTTTAATTATTGTATATGAAGGAACAGAGCGAGGCTCATCACTAGTGCTCGTACGTCACATTTTAAACTCTACAACCAACCTTTTAATTATTGTATATGAAGGAACAGAGCAAGGCTCATCACTAGTGCTCGTACGTCACATTTTAAACTCTACAACCAACCTTTTAATTATTGTATATGAAGGGACAGAGCAAGGCTCATCACTAGTACCCCTACGTTCCATTTTAAACTCTACAACCAACCTTTTAATTATTGTATATTAAGGGGCAGAGCGAGGCGCATCACTAGTGCTCGTACGTCCCATTTTAAACTCTACAACCAACCTTTTAATTATTGTATATGAAGGGACAGAGCGAGGCTCATCACTAGTACACGTACGTCACATTTTAAACTCTACAACCAACCTTTTAATTACTGTATATGAAGGGACAGAGCAAGGCTCATCACTTGTGCTCGTACGTCACATTTTAAACTCTACAACCAACCTTTTAATTATTGTATATGAAGGGACAGAGCAAGGCTCATCACTAGTACACGTACGTCCCATTTTAAACTCTACAACCAACCTTTTAATTATTGTATATGAAGGAACAGAGCGAGGCTCATCACTAGTGCTCGTACGTCACATTTTAAACTCTACAACCAACCTTTTAATTATTGTATATGAAGGGACAGAGCGAGGCTCATCACTAGTACTGGTACGTCCCATTTTAAACTCTACAACCAACCTTTTAATTATTGTATATGAAGGGACAGAGCAAGGCTCATCACTAGTACTGGTACGTCCCATTTTAAACTCTACAACCAACCTTTTAATTATTGTATATGGATGGACAGAGCGAGGCTCATCACTTGTACTCATACGTCCCATTTTAAACTCTACAACCAACGTTTTAGCTATTGCACATGAAGGGACAGAGCGAGGATCATCACTAGTGCTCGCACGTCACATTTTAAACTCTACAACCAACCTTTTAATTATTGTATATGAAGGGACAGAGCAAGGCTCATCACTAGTACTCGTACGTCCCATTTTAAACTCTACAACCAACCTTTTAATTATTGTATATGAAGGGACAGAGCGAGGCTCATCACTAGTGCTCGTACGTCCCATTTTAAACTCTACAACCAACCTTTTAATTATTGTATATGAAGGGACAGAGCAAGGCTCCTCACTAGTACTCGTACGTCCCATTTTAAACTCTACAACCAACCTTTTAATTATTGTATATGAAGGGACAGAGCGAGGCTCATCACTAGTGCTCGTACGTCCCATTTTAAACTCTACAACCAACCTTTTAATTATTGTATATGAAGGGACAGAGCAAGGCTCATTACTAGTACTCGTACGTTCCATTTTAAACTCTACAACCAACCTTTTAATTATTGTATATGAATGGGACAGAGCGAGGCTCATCACTAGTGCTCGTACGTCCCATTTTAAACTCTACAACCAACCATTTAATTATTGTATATGAAGGGACAGAGCAAGGCCCATCACTAGTACTCGTACGTCCCATTTTAAACTCTACAACCAACCTTTTAATTATTGTATATGAAGGGACAGAGCGAGGCTCATCACTAGTACTCGTACGTCCCATTTTAAGCTCTACAACCAACCTTTTAATTGTTGTATATGAAGGGAAAGAGCGAGACTCATCACTAGTACTCGTACGTCACATTTTAAACTCTACAACCAACCTTTTAATTGTTGTATATGAAGGGACAGAGCGAGGTTCATCACCAGTACTCGTACGTCCCATTTTAAACTCTACAACCAACCTTTTAATTATTGTATATGAAGGGACAGAGCGAGGCTCATCACTAGTGCTCGTACGTCCCATTTTAAACTCTACAACCAACCTTTTAGTTATTGTATATGAAGGGACAGAGCAAGGCTCATCACTAGTGCTCGCACGTCCCATTTTAAACTCTACAACCAACCTTTTAATTATTGTATATGAAGGGACAGAGCGAGGCTCATCACTAGTACTCGTACGTCCCATTTTAAACTCTACAACCAACCTTTTAATTATTGTATATGAAGGGACAGAGCGAGACTCATCACTAGTGCTCGTACGTTCCATTTTAAACTCTACAACCAACCTTTTAATTATTGTATATGAAGTGACAGAGCGAGGCTCATCACTAGTGCTCGTACGTTCCATTTTAAACTCTACAACCAACCTTTTAATTGTTGTATATGAAGGGACAGAGCGAGACTCATCACTAGTGCTCGTACGTTCCATTTTAAACTCTACAACCAACCTTTTAATTATTGTATATGAAGGGACAGAGCGAGGCTCATCACTAGTACTCGTACGTCCCATTTTAAACTCTACAACCAACCTTTTAATTATTGTATATGAAGTGACAGAGCGAGGCTCATCACTAGTGCTCGTACGTTCCATTTTAAACTCTACAACCAACCTTTTAATTATTGTATATGAAGGGACAGAGCAAGGCTCATCACTAGTACTCGTACGTTCCATTTCAAACTCTACAACCAACCTTTTAATTATTGTATATGAAGGGACAGAGCGAGGCTCATCACTAGTGCTCGTACGTCCCATTTAAAACTCTACAACCAACCTTTTAATTATTGTATATGAAGGGACAGAGCAAGGCTCATCACTAGCACTCGTACGTTCCATTTTAAACTCTACAACCAACCTTTTAATTATTGTATATGAAGGGACAGAGCGAGGCTCATCACTAGTGCTCGTACGTCCCATTTTAAACTCTACAACCAACCTTTTAATTATTTTATATGAAGGGACAGAGCAAGGCTCATCACTAGTACTCGTACGTCCCATTTTAAACTCTACAACCAACCTTTTAATTATTGTATATGAAGGGACAGAGCGAGGCTCATCACTAGTACTCGTACGTCCCATTTTAAACTCTACAACCAACCTTTTAATTGTTGTATATGAAGGGACAGAGCGAGACTCATCACTAGTACCCGTACGTCCCATTTTAAACTCTACAACCAACCTTTTAATTGTTGTATATGAAGGGACAGAGCGAGGCTCATCACTAGTACTCGTACGTCCCATTTTAAACTCTACAACCAACATTTTAATTGTTGTATATGAAGGGACACAGCGAGACTCATCACTAGTACTCGTACGTCACATTTTAAACTCTACAACCAACCTTTTAATTATTGTATATGAAGGAACAAAGCGAGGATCATCACTAGTACTCGTACGTCCCATTTAAAACTATACAACCAACCTTTTAATTGTTGTATATGAAGGGACAGAGCGAGACTCATCACTAGTACTCGTACGTCCCATTTAAAACTATACAACCAACCTTTTAATTATTGTATATGAAGTGACAGAGCGAGACTCATCACTAGTGCTCGTACGTCCCATTTTAAACTCTACAACCAACCTTTTAATTATTGTATATGAAGGGACAGTGTAAGGCTCATCACTAGTACTCGTACGTCCCATTTTAAACTCTACAACCAACATTTTAATTATTGTATATGAAGGGACAGAGCGAGGCTCATCACTAGTGCTCGTACGTCACATTTTAAACTCTACAACCAACCTTTTAATTATTGTATATGAAGGGACAGAGCGAGGCTCATCACTAGAACTCGTACGTCCCATTTTAAACTCTACAACCAACCTTTTAATTGTTGTATATGAAGGGACAGAGCGAGACTCATCACTAGTACTCGTACGTCACATTTTGAACTCTACAACCAACCTTTTAATTGTATATGAAGGGACAGAGCGAGACTCATCACTAGTACCCGTACGTCCCATTTTAAACTCTACAACCAACCTTTTAATTGTTGTACATGAAGGGACAGAGCGAGGCTCATCACTAGTACTCGTACGTCCCATTTTAAACTCTACAACCAACCTTTTAATTGTTGTATATGAAGGGACACAGCGAGACTCATCACTAGTACTCGTACGTCACATTTTAAACTCTACAACCAACCTTTTAATTGTTGTATATGAAGGGACAGAGCGAGGATCATCACTAGTACTCGTACGTCACATTTTAGACTATACAACCAACCTTTTAATTATTGTATATGAAGGGACAGTGTAAGGCTCATCACTGGTACTCGTACGTCCCATTTTAAACTCTACAACCAACCTTTTAATTATTGTATATGAAGGGACAGAGTGAGGTTCATCACTAGTGCTCGTACGTCCCATTTTAAACTCTACAACCAACCTTTTAATTATTGTATATGAAGGGACAGTGTAAGGCTCATCACTAGTACTCGTACGTCCCATTTTAAACTCTACAACCAACCTTTTAATTATTGTATATGAAGGGACAGAGCGAGACTCACCACTAGTACTCGTACGTCCCATTTTAAACTCTACAACCAACCTTTTAATTATTGTATATGAAGGGACAGTGTAAGGCTCATCACTAGTACTCGTACGTCCCATTTTAAACTCTACAACCAACCTTTTAATTATTGTATATGAAGGGACAGAGTGAGGTTCATCACTAGTGCTCGTACGTCACATTTTAAACTCTATCACCAACCTTTTAATTATTGTATATGAAGGGACAGAGCAAGGCTCATCACTAGTGCTCGCACGTCACATTTTAAACTCTACAACCAACCTTTTAATTGTATATGAAGGGACAGAGCGAGACTCATCACTAGTACCCGTACGTCCCATTTTAAACTCTACAACCAACCTTTTAATTGTTGTACATGAAGGGACAGAGCGAGGCTCATCACTAGTACTCGTACGTCCCATTTTAAACTCTACAACCAACCTTTTAATTGTTGTATATGAAGGGACACAGCGAGACTCATCACTAGTACTCGTACGTCACATTTTAAACTCTACAACCAACCTTTTAATTGTTGTATATGAAGGGACAGAGCGAGGATCATCACTAGTACTCGTACGTCACATTTTAGACTATACAACCAACCTTTTAATTATTGTATATGAAGGGACAGTGTAAGGCTCATCACTGGTACTCGTACGTCCCATTTTAAACTCTACAACCAACCTTTTAATTATTGTATATGAAGGGACAGAGTGAGGTTCATCACTAGTGCTCGTACGTCCCATTTTAAACTCTACAACCAACCTTTTAATTATTGTATATGAAGGGACAGTGTAAGGCTCATCACTAGTACTCGTACGTCCCATTTTAAACTCTACAACCAACCTTTTAATTATTGTATATGAAGGGACAGAGCGAGACTCATCACTAGTACTCGTACGTCCCATTTTAAACTCTACAACCAACCTTTTAATTATTGTATATGAAGGGACAGTGTAAGGCTCATCACTAGTACTCGTACGTCCCATTTTAAACTCAACAACCAACCTTTTAATTATTGTATATGAAGGGACAGAGTGAGGTTCATCACTAGTGCTCATACGTCACATTTTAAACTCTACCACCAACCTTTTAATTATTGTATATGAAGGGACAGAGCAAGGCTCATCACTAGTGCTCGCACGTCACATTTTAAACTCTACAACCAACCTTTTAATTATTGTATATGAAGGGACAGAGCAAGGCTCATCACTAGTACTCGTACGTCCCATTTTAAACTCTACAACCAACCTTTTAATTATTGTATATGAAGGGACAGAGCGAGGCTCATCACTAGTGCTCGTACGTCCCATTTTAAACTCTACAACCAACCTTTTAATTATTGTATATGAAGGGACAGAGCAAGGCTCATCACTAGTACTCGTACGTCCCATTTTAAACTCTACAACCAACCTTTTAATTATTGTATATGAAGGGACAGAGCGAGGCTCATCACTAGTGCTCGTACATCCCATTTTAAACTCTACAACCAACCTTTTAATTATTGTATATGAAGGGACAGAGCAAGGCTCATTACTAGTACTCGTACGTTCCATTTTAAACTCTAAAACCAACCTTTTAATTATTGTATATGAATGGGACAGAGCGAGGCTCATCACTAGTGCTCGTACGTCCCATTTTAAACTCTACAACCAACCTTTTAATTATTGTATATGAATGGGACAGAGCGAGGCTCATCACTAGTGCTCGTACGTCCCATTTTAAACTCTACAACCAACCATTTAATTATTGTATATGAAGGGACAGAGCAAGGCCCATCACTAGTACTCGTACGTCCCATTTTAAACTCTACAACCAACCTTTTAATTATTGTATATGAAGGGACAGAGCGAGGCTCATCACTAGTACTCGTACGTCCCATTTTAAGCTCTACAACCAACCTTTTAATTGTTGTATATGAAGGGAAAGAGCGAGACTCATCACTAGTACTCGTACGTCACATTTTAAACTCTACAACCAACCTTTTAATTGTTGTATATGAAGGGACAGAGCGAGGTTCATCACCAGTACTCGTACGTCCCATTTTAAACTCTACAACCAACCTTTTAATTATTGTATATGAAGGGACAGAGCGAGGCTCATCACTAGTGCTCGTACGTCCCATTTTAAACTCTACAACCAACCTTTTAGTTATTGTATATGAAGGGACAGAGCAAGGCTCATCACTAGTGCTCGCACGTCCCATTTTAAACTCTACAACCAACCTTTTAATTATTGTATATGAAGGGACAGAGCGAGGCTCATCACTAGAACTCGTACGTCCCATTTTAAACTCTACAACCAACCTTTTAATTATTGTATATGAAGGGACAGAGCGAGACTCATCACTAGTGCTCGTACGTTCCATTTTAAACTCTACAACCAACCTTTTAATTATTGTATATGAAGTGACAGAGCGAGGCTCATCACTAGTGCTCGTACGTTCCATTTTAAACTCTACAACCAACCTTTTAATTGTTGTATATGAAGGGACAGAGCGAGACTCATCATTAGTGCTCGTACGTTCCATTTTAAACTCTACAACCAACCTTTTAATTATTGTATATGAAGGGACAGAGCGAGGCTCATCACTAGTACTCGTACGTCCCATTTTAAACTCTACAACCAACCTTTTAATTATTGTATATGAAGTGACAGAGCGAGGCTCATCACTAGTGCTCGTACGTTCCATTTTAAACTCTACAACCAACCTTTTAATTATTGTATATGAAGGGACAGAGCAAGGCTCATCACTAGTACTCGTACGTTCCATTTCAAACTCTACAACCAACCTTTTAATTATTGTATATGAAGGGACAGAGCGAGGCTCATCACTAGTGCTCGTACGTCCCATTTAAAACTCTACAACCAACCTTTTAATTATTGTATATGAAGGGACAGAGCAAGGCTCATCACTAGTACTCGTACGTTCCATTTTAAACTCTACAACCAACCTTTTAATTATTGTATATGAAGGGACAGAGCGAGGCTCATCACTAGTGCTCGTACGTCCCATTTTAAACTCTACAACCAACCTTTTAATTATTGTATATGAAGGGACATAGCAAGGCTCATCACTAGTACTCGTACGTCCCATTTTAAACTCTACAACCAACCTTTTAATTATTGTATATGAAGGGACAGAGCGAGGCTCATCACTAGTACTCGTACGTCCCATTTTAAACTCTACAACCAACCTTTTAATTGTTGTATATGAAGGGACAGAGCGAGACTCATCACTAGTACCCGTACGTCCCATTTTAAACTCTACAACCAACCTTTTAATTGTTGTATATGAAGGGACAGAGCGAGGCTCATCACTAGTACTCGTACGTCCCATTTTAAACTCTACAACCAACCTTTTAATTATTGTATATGAAGGAACAGAGCGAGGCTCATCACTAGTGCTCGTACGTCACATTTTAAACTCTACAACCAACCTTTTAATTATTGTATATGAAGGAACAGAGCAAGGCTCATCACTAGTGCTCGTACGTCACATTTTAAACTCTACAACCAACCTTTTAATTATTGTATATGAAGGGACAGAGCAAGGCTCATCACTAGTACCCCTACGTTCCATTTTAAACTCTACAACCAACCTTTTAATTATTGTATATTAAGGGGCAGAGCGAGGCGCATCACTAGTGCTCGTACGTCCCATTTTAAACTCTACAACCAACCTTTTAATTATTGTATATGAAGGGACAGAGCGAGGCTCATCACTAGTACACGTACGTCACATTTTAAACTCTACAACCAACCTTTTAATTACTGTATATGAAGGGACAGAGCAAGGCTCATCACTTGTGCTCGTACGTCACATTTTAAACTCTACAACCAACCTTTTAATTATTGTATATGAAGGGACAGAGCAAGGCTCATCACTAGTACACGTACGTCCCATTTTAAACTCTACAACCAACCTTTTAATTATTGTATATGAAGGAACAGAGCGAGGCTCATCACTAGTGCTCGTACGTCACATTTTAAACTCTACAACCAACCTTTTAATTATTGTATATGAAGGGACAGAGCGAGGCTCATCACTAGTACTGGTACGTCCCATTTTAAACTCTACAACCAACCTTTTAATTATTGTATATGAAGGGACAGAGCAAGGCTCATCACTAGTACTGGTACGTCCCATTTTAAACTCTACAACCAACCTTTTAATTATTGTATATGGATGGACAGAGCGAGGCTCATCACTTGTACTCATACGTCCCATTTTAAACTCTACAACCAACGTTTTAGCTATTGCACATGAAGGGACAGAGCGAGGATCATCACTAGTGCTCGCACGTCACATTTTAAACTCTACAACCAACCTTTTAATTATTGTATATGAAGGGACAGAGCAAGGCTCATCACTAGTACTCGTACGTCCCATTTTAAACTCTACAACCAACCTTTTAATTATTGTATATGAAGGGACAGAGCGAGGCTCATCACTAGTGCTCGTACGTCCCATTTTAAACTCTACAACCAACCTTTTAATTATTGTATATGAAGGGACAGAGCAAGGCTCCTCACTAGTACTCGTACGTCCCATTTTAAACTCTACAACCAACCTTTTAATTATTGTATATGAAGGGACAGAGCGAGGCTCATCACTAGTGCTCGTACGTCCCATTTTAAACTCTACAACCAACCTTTTAATTATTGTATATGAAGGGACAGAGCAAGGCTCATTACTAGTACTCGTACGTTCCATTTTAAACTCTACAACCAACCTTTTAATTATTGTATATGAATGGGACAGAGCGAGGCTCATCACTAGTGCTCGTACGTCCCATTTTAAACTCTACAACCAACCATTTAATTATTGTATATGAAGGGACAGAGCAAGGCCCATCACTAGTACTCGTACGTCCCATTTTAAACTCTACAACCAACCTTTTAATTATTGTATATGAAGGGACAGAGCGAGGCTCATCACTAGTACTCGTACGTCCCATTTTAAGCTCTACAACCAACCTTTTAATTGTTGTATATGAAGGGAAAGAGCGAGACTCATCACTAGTACTCGTACGTCACATTTTAAACTCTACAACCAACCTTTTAATTGTTGTATATGAAGGGACAGAGCGAGGTTCATCACCAGTACTCGTACGTCCCATTTTAAACTCTACAACCAACCTTTTAATTATTGTATATGAAGGGACAGAGCGAGGCTCATCACTAGTGCTCGTACGTCCCATTTTAAACTCTACAACCAACCTTTTAGTTATTGTATATGAAGGGACAGAGCAAGGCTCATCACTAGTGCTCGCACGTCCCATTTTAAACTCTACAACCAACCTTTTAATTATTGTATATGAAGGGACAGAGCGAGGCTCATCACTAGTACTCGTACGTCCCATTTTAAACTCTACAACCAACCTTTTAATTATTGTATATGAAGGGACAGAGCGAGACTCATCACTAGTGCTCGTACGTTCCATTTTAAACTCTACAACCAACCTTTTAATTATTGTATATGAAGTGACAGAGCGAGGCTCATCACTAGTGCTCGTACGTTCCATTTTAAACTCTACAACCAACCTTTTAATTGTTGTATATGAAGGGACAGAGCGAGACTCATCACTAGTGCTCGTACGTTCCATTTTAAACTCTACAACCAACCTTTTAATTATTGTATATGAAGGGACAGAGCGAGGCTCATCACTAGTACTCGTACGTCCCATTTTAAACTCTACAACCAACCTTTTAATTATTGTATATGAAGTGACAGAGCGAGGCTCATCACTAGTGCTCGTACGTTCCATTTTAAACTCTACAACCAACCTTTTAATTATTGTATATGAAGGGACAGAGCAAGGCTCATCACTAGTACTCGTACGTTCCATTTCAAACTCTACAACCAACCTTTTAATTATTGTATATGAAGGGACAGAGCGAGGCTCATCACTAGTGCTCGTACGTCCCATTTAAAACTCTACAACCAACCTTTTAATTATTGTATATGAAGGGACAGAGCAAGGCTCATCACTAGCACTCGTACGTTCCATTTTAAACTCTACAACCAACCTTTTAATTATTGTATATGAAGGGACAGAGCGAGGCTCATCACTAGTGCTCGTACGTCCCATTTTAAACTCTACAACCAACCTTTTAATTATTTTATATGAAGGGACAGAGCAAGGCTCATCACTAGTACTCGTACGTCCCATTTTAAACTCTACAACCAACCTTTTAATTATTGTATATGAAGGGACAGAGCGAGGCTCATCACTAGTACTCGTACGTCCCATTTTAAACTCTACAACCAACCTTTTAATTGTTGTATATGAAGGGACAGAGCGAGACTCATCACTAGTACCCGTACGTCCCATTTTAAACTCTACAACCAACCTTTTAATTGTTGTATATGAAGGGACAGAGCGAGGCTCATCACTAGTACTCGTACGTCCCATTTTAAACTCTACAACCAACATTTTAATTGTTGTATATGAAGGGACACAGCGAGACTCATCACTAGTACTCGTACGTCACATTTTAAACTCTACAACCAACCTTTTAATTATTGTATATGAAGGAACAAAGCGAGGATCATCACTAGTACTCGTACGTCCCATTTAAAACTATACAACCAACCTTTTAATTGTTGTATATGAAGGGACAGAGCGAGACTCATCACTAGTACTCGTACGTCCCATTTAAAACTATACAACCAACCTTTTAATTATTGTATATGAAGTGACAGAGCGAGACTCATCACTAGTGCTCGTACGTCCCATTTTAAACTCTACAACCAACCTTTTAATTATTGTATATGAAGGGACAGTGTAAGGCTCATCACTAGTACTCGTACGTCCCATTTTAAACTCTACAACCAACATTTTAATTATTGTATATGAAGGGACAGAGCGAGGCTCATCACTAGTGCTCGTACGTCACATTTTAAACTCTACAACCAACCTTTTAATTATTGTATATGAAGGGACAGAGCGAGGCTCATCACTAGAACTCGTACGTCCCATTTTAAACTCTACAACCAACCTTTTAATTGTTGTATATGAAGGGACAGAGCGAGACTCATCACTAGTACTCGTACGTCACATTTTGAACTCTACAACCAACCTTTTAATTGTATATGAAGGGACAGAGCGAGACTCATCACTAGTACCCGTACGTCCCATTTTAAACTCTACAACCAACCTTTTAATTGTTGTACATGAAGGGACAGAGCGAGGCTCATCACTAGTACTCGTACGTCCCATTTTAAACTCTACAACCAACCTTTTAATTGTTGTATATGAAGGGACACAGCGAGACTCATCACTAGTACTCGTACGTCACATTTTAAACTCTACAACCAACCTTTTAATTGTTGTATATGAAGGGACAGAGCGAGGATCATCACTAGTACTCGTACGTCACATTTTAGACTATACAACCAACCTTTTAATTATTGTATATGAAGGGACAGTGTAAGGCTCATCACTGGTACTCGTACGTCCCATTTTAAACTCTACAACCAACCTTTTAATTATTGTATATGAAGGGACAGAGTGAGGTTCATCACTAGTGCTCGTACGTCCCATTTTAAACTCTACAACCAACCTTTTAATTATTGTATATGAAGGGACAGTGTAAGGCTCATCACTAGTACTCGTACGTCCCATTTTAAACTCTACAACCAACCTTTTAATTATTGTATATGAAGGGACAGAGCGAGACTCACCACTAGTACTCGTACGTCCCATTTTAAACTCTACAACCAACCTTTTAATTATTGTATATGAAGGGACAGTGTAAGGCTCATCACTAGTACTCGTACGTCCCATTTTAAACTCTACAACCAACCTTTTAATTATTGTATATGAAGGGACAGAGTGAGGTTCATCACTAGTGCTCGTACGTCACATTTTAAACTCTATCACCAACCTTTTAATTATTGTATATGAAGGGACAGAGCAAGGCTCATCACTAGTGCTCGCACGTCACATTTTAAACTCTACAACCAACCTTTTAATTGTATATGAAGGGACAGAGCGAGACTCATCACTAGTACCCGTACGTCCCATTTTAAACTCTACAACCAACCTTTTAATTGTTGTACATGAAGGGACAGAGCGAGGCTCATCACTAGTACTCGTACGTCCCATTTTAAACTCTACAACCAACCTTTTAATTGTTGTATATGAAGGGACACAGCGAGACTCATCACTAGTACTCGTACGTCACATTTTAAACTCTACAACCAACCTTTTAATTGTTGTATATGAAGGGACAGAGCGAGGATCATCACTAGTACTCGTACGTCACATTTTAGACTATACAACCAACCTTTTAATTATTGTATATGAAGGGACAGTGTAAGGCTCATCACTGGTACTCGTACGTCCCATTTTAAACTCTACAACCAACCTTTTAATTATTGTATATGAAGGGACAGAGTGAGGTTCATCACTAGTGCTCGTACGTCCCATTTTAAACTCTACAACCAACCTTTTAATTATTGTATATGAAGGGACAGTGTAAGGCTCATCACTAGTACTCGTACGTCCCATTTTAAACTCTACAACCAACCTTTTAATTATTGTATATGAAGGGACAGAGCGAGACTCATCACTAGTACTCGTACGTCCCATTTTAAACTCTACAACCAACCTTTTAATTATTGTATATGAAGGGACAGTGTAAGGCTCATCACTAGTACTCGTACGTCCCATTTTAAACTCAACAACCAACCTTTTAATTATTGTATATGAAGGGACAGAGTGAGGTTCATCACTAGTGCTCATACGTCACATTTTAAACTCTACCACCAACCTTTTAATTATTGTATATGAAGGGACAGAGCAAGGCTCATCACTAGTGCTCGCACGTCACATTTTAAACTCTACAACCAACCTTTTAATTATTGTATATGAAGGGACAGAGCAAGGCTCATCACTAGTACTCGTACGTCCCATTTTAAACTCTACAACCAACCTTTTAATTATTGTATATGAAGGGACAGAGCGAGGCTCATCACTAGTGCTCGTACGTCCCATTTTAAACTCTACAACCAACCTTTTAATTATTGTATATGAAGGGACAGAGCAAGGCTCATCACTAGTACTCGTACGTCCCATTTTAAACTCTACAACCAACCTTTTAATTATTGTATATGAAGGGACAGAGCGAGGCTCATCACTAGTGCTCGTACATCCCATTTTAAACTCTACAACCAACCTTTTAATTATTGTATATGAAGGGACAGAGCAAGGCTCATTACTAGTACTCGTACGTTCCATTTTAAACTCTAAAACCAACCTTTTAATTATTGTATATGAATGGGACAGAGCGAGGCTCATCACTAGTGCTCGTACGTCCCATTTTAAACTCTACAACCAACCTTTTAATTATTGTATATGAATGGGACAGAGCGAGGCTCATCACTAGTGCTCGTACGTCCCATTTTAAACTCTACAACCAACCATTTAATTATTGTATATGAAGGGACAGAGCAAGGCCCATCACTAGTACTCGTACGTCCCATTTTAAACTCTACAACCAACCTTTTAATTATTGTATATGAAGGGACAGAGCGAGGCTCATCACTAGTACTCGTACGTCCCATTTTAAGCTCTACAACCAACCTTTTAATTGTTGTATATGAAGGGAAAGAGCGAGACTCATCACTAGTACTCGTACGTCACATTTTAAACTCTACAACCAACCTTTTAATTGTTGTATATGAAGGGACAGAGCGAGGTTCATCACCAGTACTCGTACGTCCCATTTTAAACTCTACAACCAACCTTTTAATTATTGTATATGAAGGGACAGAGCGAGGCTCATCACTAGTGCTCGTACGTCCCATTTTAAACTCTACAACCAACCTTTTAGTTATTGTATATGAAGGGACAGAGCAAGGCTCATCACTAGTGCTCGCACGTCCCATTTTAAACTCTACAACCAACCTTTTAATTATTGTATATGAAGGGACAGAGCGAGGCTCATCACTAGAACTCGTACGTCCCATTTTAAACTCTACAACCAACCTTTTAATTATTGTATATGAAGGGACAGAGCGAGACTCATCACTAGTGCTCGTACGTTCCATTTTAAACTCTACAACCAACCTTTTAATTATTGTATATGAAGTGACAGAGCGAGGCTCATCACTAGTGCTCGTACGTTCCATTTTAAACTCTACAACCAACCTTTTAATTGTTGTATATGAAGGGACAGAGCGAGACTCATCATTAGTGCTCGTACGTTCCATTTTAAACTCTACAACCAACCTTTTAATTATTGTATATGAAGGGACAGAGCGAGGCTCATCACTAGTACTCGTACGTCCCATTTTAAACTCTACAACCAACCTTTTAATTATTGTATATGAAGTGACAGAGCGAGGCTCATCACTAGTGCTCGTACGTTCCATTTTAAACTCTACAACCAACCTTTTAATTATTGTATATGAAGGGACAGAGCAAGGCTCATCACTAGTACTCGTACGTTCCATTTCAAACTCTACAACCAACCTTTTAATTATTGTATATGAAGGGACAGAGCGAGGCTCATCACTAGTGCTCGTACGTCCCATTTAAAACTCTACAACCAACCTTTTAATTATTGTATATGAAGGGACAGAGCAAGGCTCATCACTAGTACTCGTACGTTCCATTTTAAACTCTACAACCAACCTTTTAATTATTGTATATGAAGGGACAGAGCGAGGCTCATCACTAGTGCTCGTACGTCCCATTTTAAACTCTACAACCAACCTTTTAATTATTGTATATGAAGGGACATAGCAAGGCTCATCACTAGTACTCGTACGTCCCATTTTAAACTCTACAACCAACCTTTTAATTATTGTATATGAAGGGACAGAGCGAGGCTCATCACTAGTACTCGTACGTCCCATTTTAAACTCTACAACCAACCTTTTAATTGTTGTATATGAAGGGACAGAGCGAGACTCATCACTAGTACCCGTACGTCCCATTTTAAACTCTACAACCAACCTTTTAATTGTTGTATATGAAGGGACAGAGCGAGGCTCATCACTAGTACTCGTACGTCCCATTTTAAACTCTACAACCAACCTTTTAATTGTTGTATATGAAGGGACACAGCGAGACTCATCACTAGTACTCGTACGTCACATTTTAAACTCTACAACCAACCTTTTAATTATTGTATATGAAGGAACAAAGCGAGGATCATCACTAGTACTCGTACGTCCCATTTAAAACTATACAACCAACCTTTTAATTGTTGTATATGAAGGGACAGAGCGAGACTCATCACTAGTACTCGTACGTCCCATTTAAAACTATACAACCAACCTTTTAATTATTGTATATGAAGTGACAGAGCGAGACTCATCACTAGTGCTCGTACGTCCCATTTTAAACTCTACAACCAACCTTTTAATTATTGTATATGAAGGGACAGTGTAAGGCTCATCACTAGTACTCGTACGTCCCATTTTAAGCTCTACAACCAACCTTTTAATTGTTGTATATGAAGGGAAAGAGCGAGACTCATCACTAGTACTCGTACGTCACATTTTAAACTCTACAACCAACCTTTTAATTGTTGTATATGAAGGGACAGAGCGAGGTTCATCACCAGTACTCGTACGTCCCATTTTAAACTCTACAACCAACCTTTTAATTATTGTATATGAAGGGACAGAGCGAGGCTCATCACTAGTGCTCGTACGTTCCATTTTAAACTCTACAACCAACCTTTTAATTATTGTATATGAAGGGACAGAGCGAGACTCATCACTAGTGCTCGTACGTTCCATTTTAAACTCTACAACCAACCTTTTAATTATTGTATATGAAGGGACAGAGCGAGGCTCATCACTAGTACTCGTACGTCCCATTTTAAACTCTACAACCAACCTTTTAATTATTGTATATGAAGTGACAGAGCGAGGCTCATCACTAGTGCTCGTACGTTCCATTTTAAACTCTACAACCAACCTTTTAATTATTGTATATGAAGGGACAGAGCAAGGCTCATCACTAGTACTCGTACGTTCCATTTCAAACTCTACAACCAACCTTTTAATTATTGTATATGAAGGGACAGAGCGAGGCTCATCAGTAGTGCTCGTACGTCCCATTTAAAACTCTACAACCAACCTTTTAATTATTGTATATGAAGGGACAGAGCAAGGCTCATCACTAGTACTCGTACGTTCCATTTTAAACTCTACAACCAACCTTTTAATTATTGTATATGAAGGGACAGAGCGAGGCTCATCACTAGTGCTCGTACGTCCCATTTTAAACTCTACAACCAACCTTTTA
Source organism: Mantis religiosa (assembly GCA_030765055.1). NCBI lineage: Eukaryota > Metazoa > Arthropoda > Insecta > Mantodea > Mantidae > Mantis > Mantis religiosa. The sequence continues at coordinate 2,203,376 of JAUKNK010000207.1, forward strand.
ATTATTGTATATGAAGGGACAGAGCAAGGCTCATCACTAGTACTCGTACGTCCCATTTTAAACTCTACAACCAACCTTTTAATTATTGTATATGAAGGGACAGAGCGAGGCTCATCACTAGTACCCGTACGTCCCATTTTAAACTCTACAACCAACCTTTTAATTGTTGTATATGAAGGGACAGAGCGAGACTCATCACTAGTACTCGTACGTCACATTTTAAACTCTACAACCAACCTTTTAATTGTTGTATATGAAGGGACAGAGCGAGACTCATCACTAGTACCCGTACGTCCCATTTTAAACTCTACAACCAACCTTTTAATTGTTGTATATGAAGGGACAGAGCGAGGCTCATCACTAGTACTCGTACGTCCCATTTTAAACTCTACAACCAACCTTTTAATTGTTGTATATGAAGGGACACAGCGAGACTCATCACTAGTACTCGTACGTCACATTTTAAACTCTACAACCAACCTTTTAATTATTGTATATGAAGGAACAAAGCGAGTATCATCACTAGTACTCGTACGTCCCATTTAAAACTATACAACCAACCTTTTAATTATTGTATATGAAGGGACAGTGTAAGGCTCATCACTAGTACTCGTACGTCCCATTTTAAACTCTACAACCAACCTTTTAATTATTGTATATGAAGGGACAGAGCGAGGCTCATCACTAGTGCTCGTACGTCACATTTTAAACTCTACAACCAACCTTTTAATTATTGTATATGAAGCGACAGAGCGAGGCTCATCACTAGAACTCGTACGTCCCTTTTTAAACTCTACAACCAACCTTTTAATTGTTGTATATGAAGGGACAGAGCGAGACTCATCACTAGTACTCCTACGTCACATTTTGAACTCTACAACCAACCTTTTAATTGTTGTATATGAAGGGACAGAGCGAGACTCATCACTAGTACCCGTACGTCCCATTTTAAACTCTACAACCAACCTTTTAATTGTTGTACATGAAGGGACAGAGCGAGGCTCATCACTAGTACTCGTACGTCCCATTTTAAACTCTACAACCAACCTTTTAATTGTTGTATATGAAGGGACACAGCGAGACTCATCACTAGTACTCGTACGTCACATTTTAAACTCTACAACCAACCTTTTAATTGTTGTATATGAAGGGACAGAGCGAGGATCATCACTAGTACTCGTACGTCACATTTTAGACTATACAACCAACCTTTTAATTATTGTATATGAAGGGACAGTGTAAGGCTCATCACTGGTACTCGTACGTCCCATTTTAAACTCTACAACCAACCTTTTAATTATTGTATATGAAGGGACAGAGTGAGGTTCATCACTAGTGCTCCTACGTCACATTTTAAACTCTACAACCAACCTTTTAATTATTGTATATGAAGGGACAGAGCAAGGCTCATCACTAGTGCTCGCACGTCACATTTTAAACTCTACAACCAACCTTTTAATTATTGTATATGAAGGGACAGAGCAAGGCTCATCACTAGTACTCGTACGTCCCATTTTAAACTCTACAACCAACCTTTTAATTATTGTATATGAAGGGACAGAGCGAGGCTCATCACTTGTGCTCGTACGTCCCATTTTAAACTCTACAACCAACCTTTTAATTATTGTATATGAAGGGACAGAGCAAGGCTCATCACTAGTACTCGTGCGTCCCATTTTAAACTCTACAACCAACCTTTTAATTATTGTATATGAAGGGACAGAGCGAGGCTCATCACTAGTGCTCGTACGTCCCATTTTAAACTCTACAACCAACCTTTTAATTATTGTATATGAAGGGACAGAGCAAGGCTCATCACTAGTACTCGTACGTTCCATTTTAAACTCTACAACCAACCTTTTAATTATTGTATATGAAGGGACAGAGCGAGGCTCATCACTAGTGCTCGTACGTCCCATTTTAAACTCTACAACCAACCATTTAATTATTGTATATGAAGGGACAGAGCAAGGCCCATCACTAGTACTCGTACGTCCCATTTTAAACTCTACAACCTACCTTTTAATTATTGTATATGAAGGGACAGAGCGAGGCTCATCACTAGTACTCGTACGTCCCATTTTAAACTCTACAACCAACCTTTTAATTGTTGTATATGAAGGGACAGAGCGAGACTCATCACTAGTACTCGTACGTCACATTTTAAACTCTACAACCAACCTTTTAATTGATGTATATGAAGGGACAGAGCGAGGCTCATCACTAGTACTCGTACGTCCCATTTTAAACTCTACAACCAACCTTTTAATTATTGTATATGAAGGGACAGAGCGAGGCTCATCACTAGTGCTCGTACGTCCCAATTTAAACTCTACAACCAACCTTTTAATTATTGTATATGAAGGGACAGAGCGAGGCTCATCACTAGTACTCGTACGTCACATTTTGAACTCTACAACCAACCTTTTAATTATTGTATATGAAGGGACATAGGGAGGCTCATCACTAGTATTCGTACGTCCCATTTTAAGCTCTACAACCAACCTTTTAATTATTGTATATGAAGGGAAAGAGCAAGGCTCATCACTAGTGCTCGCACGTTCCATTTTAAACTCTACAACCAACCTTTTAATTATTGTATATGAAGGGACAGAGCGAGTCTCATCACTAGTACTCGTACGTCCCATTTTAAACTCTACAACCAGCCTTTTAATTATTGTATATGAAGGGACAGAGCAAGGCTCATCACTAGTGCTCGCACGTCCCATTTTAAACTATACAACCAACCTTTTAATTATTGTATATGAAGGGACAGAGCGAGGCTCATCACTAGTACTCGTACGTCCCATTTTAAACTCTACAACCAACCTTTTAATTATTGTATATAAAGGAACAGAGCAAGGCTCATCACTGGTGCTCGTACGTCCCATTTTAAACTCTACAACCAACCTTTTAATTATTGTATATGAAGGGACAGAGCGAGGCTCATCACTAGAACTCGTACGTCCCATTTTAAACTCTACAACCAACCTTTTAATTGTTGTATATGAAGGGACAGAGCGAGACTCATCACTAGTACTCGTACGTCACATTTTGAACTCTACAACCAACCTTTTAATTGTATATGAAGGGACAGAGCGAGACTCATCACTAGTACCCGTACGTCCCATTTTAAACTCTACAACCAACCTTTTAATTGTTGTACATGAAGGGACAGAGCGAGGCTCATCACTAGTACTCGTACGTCCCATTTTAAACTCTACAACCAACCTTTTAATTGTTGTATATGAAGGGACACAGCGAGACTCATCACTAGTACTCGTACGTCACATTTTAAACTCTACAACCAACCTTTTAATTGTTGTATATGAAGGGACAGAGCGAGGATCATCACTAGTACTCGTACGTCACATTTTAGACTATACAACCAACCTTTTAATTATTGTATATGAAGGGACAGTGTAAGGCTCATCACTGGTACTCGTACGTCCCATTTTAAACTCTACAACCAACCTTTTAATTATTGTATATGAAGGGACAGAGTGAGGTTCATCACTAGTGCTCGTACGTCCCATTTTAAACTCTACAACCAACCTTTTAATTATTGTATATGAAGGGACAGTGTAAGGCTCATCACTAGTACTCGTACGTCCCATTTTAAACTCTACAACCAACCTTTTAATTATTGTATATGAAGGGACAGAGCGATACTCATCACTAGTACTCGTACGTCCCATTTTAAACTCTACAACCAACCTTTTAATTATTGTATATGAAGGGACAGTGTAAGGCTCATCACTAGTACTCGTACGTCCCATTTTAAACTCTACAACCAACCTTTTAATTATTGTATATGAAGGGACAGAGTGAGGTTCATCACTAGTGCTCGTACGTCACATTTTAAACTCTACCACCAACCTTTTAATTATTGTATATGAAGGGACAGAGCAAGGCTCATCACTAGTGCTCGCACGTCACATTTTAAACTCTACAACCAACCTTTTAATTGTATATGAAGGGACAGAGCGAGACTCATCACTAGTACCCGTACGTCCCATTTTAAACTCTACAACCAACCTTTTAATTGTTGTACATGAAGGGACAGAGCGAGGCTCATCACTAGTACTCGTACGTCCCATTTTAAACTCTACAACCAACCTTTTAATTGTTGTATATGAAGGGACACAGCGAGACTCATCACTAGTACTCGTACGTCACATTTTAAACTCTACAACCAACCTTTTAATTGTTGTATATGAAGGGACAGAGCGAGGATCATCACTAGTACTCGTACGTCACATTTTAGACTATACAACCAACCTTTTAATTATTGTATATGAAGGGACAGTGTAAGGCTCATCACTGGTACTCGTACGTCCCATTTTAAACTCTACAACCAACCTTTTAATTATTGTATATGAAGGGACAGAGTGAGGTTCATCACTAGTGCTCGTACGTCCCATTTTAAACTCTACAACCAACCTTTTAATTATTGTATATGAAGGGACAGTGTAAGGCTCATCACTAGTACTCGTACGTCCCATTTTAAACTCTACAACCAACCTTTTAATTATTGTATATGAAGGGACAGAGCGAGACTCATCACTAGTACTCGTACGTCCCATTTTAAACTCTACAACCAACCTTTTAATTATTGTATATGAAGGGACAGTGTAAGGCTCATCACTAGTACTCGTACGTCCCATTTTAAACTCTACAACCAACCTTTTAATTATTGTATATGAAGGGACAGAGTGAGGTTCATCACTAGTGCTCATACGTCACATTTTAAACTCTACCACCAACCTTTTAATTATTGTATATGAAGGGACAGAGCAAGGCTCATCACTAGTGCTCGCACGTCACATTTTAAACTCTACAACCAACCTTTTAATTATTGTATATGAAGGGACAGAGCAAGGCTCATCACTAGTACTCGTACGTCCCATTTTAAACTCTACAACCAACCTTTTAATTATTGTATATGAAGGGACAGAGTGAGGCTCATCACTAGTGCTCGTACGTCCCATTTTAAACTCTACAACCAACCTTTTAATTATTGTATATGAAGGGACAGAGCAAGGCTCATCACTAGTACTCGTACGTCCCATTTTAAACTCTACAACCAACCTTTTAATTATTGTATATGAAGGGACAGAGCGAGGCTCATCACTAGTGCTCGTACATCCCATTTTAAACTCTACAACCAACCTTTTAATTATTGTATATGAAGGGACAGAGCAAGGCTCATTACTAGTACTCGTACGTTCCATTTTAAACTCTAAAACCAACCTTTTAATTATTGTATATGAATGGGACAGAGCGAGGCTCATCACTAGTGCTCGTACGTCCCATTTTAAACTCTACAACCAACCTTTTAATTATTGTATATGAATGGGACAGAGCGAGGCTCATCACTAGTGCTCGTACGTCCCATTTTAAACTCTACAACCAACCATTTAATTATTGTATATGAAGGGACAGAGCAAGGCCCATCACTAGTACTCGTACGTCCCATTTTAAACTCTACAACCAACCTTTTAATTATTGTATATGAAGGGACAGAGCGAGGCTCATCACTAGTACTCGTACGTCCCATTTTAAGCTCTACAACCAACCTTTTAATTGTTGTATATGAAGGGAAAGAGCGAGACTCATCACTAGTACTCGTACGTCACATTTTAAACTCTACAACCAACCTTTTAATTGTTGTATATGAAGGGACAGAGCGAGGTTCATCACCAGTACTCGTACGTCCCATTTTAAACTCTACAACCAACCTTTTAATTATTGTATATGAAGGGACAGAGCGAGGCTCATCACTAGTGCTCGTACGTCCCATTTTAAACTCTACAACCAACCTTTTAGTTATTGTATATGAAGGGACAGAGCAAGGCTCATCACTAGTGCTCGCACGTCCCATTTTAAACTCTACAACCAACCTTTTAATTATTGTATATGAAGGGACAGAGCGAGGCTCATCACTAGTACTCGTACGTCCCATTTTAAACTCTACAACCAACCTTTTAATTATTGTATATGAAGGGACAGAGCGAGACTCATCACTAGTGCTCGTACGTTCCATTTTAAACTCTACAACCAACCTTTTAATTATTGTATATGAAGTGACAGAGCGAGGCTCATCACTAGTGCTCGTACGTTCCATTTTAAACTCTACAACCAACCTTTTAATTGTTGTATATGAAGGGACAGAGCGAGACTCATCACTAGTGCTCGTACGTTCCATTTTAAACTCTACAACCAACCTTTTAATTATTGTATATGAAGGGACAGAGCGAGGCTCATCACTAGTACTCGTACGTCCCATTTTAAACTCTACAACCAACCTTTTAATTATTGTATATGAAGTGACAGAGCGAGGCTCATCACTAGTGCTCGTACGTTCCATTTTAAACTCTACAACCAACCTTTTAATTATTGTATATGAAGGGACAGAGCAAGGCTCATCACTAGTACTCGTACGTTCCATTTCAAACTCTACAACCAACCTTTTAATTATTGTATATGAAGGGACAGAGCGAGGCTCATCACTAGTGCTCGTACGTCCCATTTAAAACTCTACAACCAACCTTTTAATTATTGTATATGAAGGGACAGAGCAAGGCTCATCACTAGTACTCGTACGTTCCATTTTAAACTCTACAACCAACCTTTTAATTATTGTATATGAAGGGACAGAGCGAGGCTCATCACTAGTGCTCGTACGTCCCATTTTAAACTCTACAACCAACCTTTTAATTATTGTATATGAAGGGACAGAGCAAGGCTCATCACTAGTACTCGTACGTCCCATTTTAAACTCTACAACCAACCTTTTAATTATTGTATATGAAGGGACAGAGCGAGGCTCATCACTAGTACTCGTACGTCCCATTTTAAACTCTACAACCAACCTTTTAATTGTTGTATATGAAGGGACAGAGCGAGACTCATCACTAGTACCCGTACGTCCCATTTTAAACTCTACAACCAACCTTTTAATTGTTGTATATGAAGGGACAGAGCGAGGCTCATCACTAGTACTCGTACGTCCCATTTTAAACTCTACAACCAACCTTTTAATTGTTGTATATGAAGGGACACAGCGAGACTCATCACTAGTACTCGTACGTCACATTTTAAACTCTACAACCAACCTTTTAATTATTGTATATGAAGGAACAAAGCGAGGATCATCACTAGTACTCGTACGTCCCATTTAAAACTATACAACCAACCTTTTAATTGTTGTATATGAAGGGACAGAGCGAGACTCATCACTAGTACTCGTACGTCCCATTTAAAACTATACAACCAACCTTTTAATTATTGTATATGAAGTGACAGAGCGAGACTCATCACTAGTGCTCGTACGTCCCATTTTAAACTCTACAACCAACCTTTTAATTATTGTATATGAAGGGACAGTGTAAGGCTCATCACTAGTACTCGTACGTCCCATTTTAAACTCTACAACCAACATTTTAATTATTGTATATGAAGGGACAGAGCGAGGCTCATCACTAGTGCTCGTACGTCACATTTTAAACTCTACAACCAACCTTTTAATTATTGTATATGAAGGGACAGAGCGAGGCTCATCACTAGAACTCGTACGTCCCATTTTAAACTCTACAACCAACCTTTTAATTGTTGTATATGAAGGGACAGAGCGAGACTCATCACTAGTACTCGTACGTCACATTTTGAACTCTACAACCAACCTTTTAATTGTATATGAAGGGACAGAGCGAGACTCATCACTAGTACCCGTACGTCCCATTTTAAACTCTACAACCAACCTTTTAGTTGTTGTACATGAAGGGACAGAGCGAGGCTCATCACTAGTACTCGTACATCCCATTTTAAACTCTACAACCAACCTTTTAATTGTTGTACATGAAGGGACAGAGCGAGGCTAATCACTAGTACTCGTACATCCCATTTTAAACTCTACAACCAACCTTTTAATTGTTGTATATGAAGGGACACAGCGAGACTCATCACTAGTACTCGTACGTCACATTTTAAACTCTACAACCAACCTTTTATTTGTTGTATATGAAGGGACAGAGCGAGGATCATCACTAGTACTCGTACGTCACATTTTAGACTATACAACCAACCTTTTAATTATTGTATATGAAGGGACAGTGTAAGGCTCATCACTGGTACTCGTACGTCCCATTTTAAACTCTACAACCAACCTTTTAATTATTGTATATGAAGGGACAGAGTGAGGTTCATCACTAGTGCTCGTACGTCACATTTTAAACTCTACAACCAACCTTTTAATTATTGTATATGAAGGGACAGAGCAAGGCTCATCACTAGTGCTCGCACGTCACATTTTAAACTCTACAACCAACCTTTTAATTATTGTATATGAAGGGACAGAGCAAGGCTCATCACTAGTACTCGTACGTCCCATTTTAAACTCTACAACCAACCTTTTAATTATTGTATATGAAGGGACAGAGCAAGGCTCATCACTAGTGCTCGTACGTCCCATTTTAAACTCTACAACCAACCATTTAATTATTGTATATGAAGGGACAGAGCAAGGCCCATCACTAGTACTCGTACGTCCCATTTTAAACTCTACAACCAACCTTTTAATTATTGTATATGAAGGGACAGAGCGAGGCTCATCACTAGTACTCGTACGTCCCATTTTAAGCTCTACAACCAACCTTTTAATTGTTGTATATGAAGGGAAAGAGCGAGACTCATCACTAGTACTCGTACGTCACATTTTAAACTCTACAACCAACCTTTTAATTGTTGTATATGAAGGGACAGAGCGAGGTTCATCACCAGTACTCGTACGTCCCATATTAAACTCTACAACCAACCTTTTAATTATTGTATATGAAGGGACAGAGCGAGGCTCATCACTAGTGCTCGTACGTCCCATTTTAAACTCTACAACCAACCTTTTAGTTATTGTATATGAAGGGACAGGGCAAGGCTCATCACTAGTGCTCGCACGTCCCATTTTAAACTCTACAACCAACCTTTTAATTATTGTATATGAAGGGACAGAGCGAGGCTCATCACTAGTACTCGTACGTCCCATTTTAAACTCTACAACCAACCTTTTAATTATTGTATATGAAGGGACAGAGCGAGACTCATCACTAGTGCTCGTACGTTCCATTTTAAACTCTACAACCAACCTTTTAATTATTGTATATGAAGTGACAGAGCGAGGCTCATCACTAGTGCTCGTACGTTCCATTTTAAACTCTACAACCAACCTTTTAATTATTGTATATGAAGGGACAGAGCGAGACTCATCACTAGTGCTCGTACGTTCCATTTTAAACTCTACAACCAACCTTTTAATTATTGTATATGAAGGGACAGAGCGAGGCTCATCACTAGTACTCGTACGTCCCATTTTAAACTCTACAACCAACCTTTTAATTATTGTATATGAAGTGACAGAGCGAGGCTCATCACTAGTGCTCGTACGTTCCATTTTAAACTCTACAACCAACCTTTTAATTATTGTATATGAAGGGACAGAGCAAGGCTCATCACTAGTACTCGTACGTTCCATTTCAAACTCTACAACCAACCTTTTAATTATTGTATATGAAGGGACAGAGCGAGGCTCATCAGTAGTGCTCGTACGTCCCATTTTAAACTCTACAACCAACCTTTTAATTATTGTATATGAAGGGACAGAGCGAGGCTCATCACTAGTATTCGTACGTCCCATTTTAAACTCTACAACCAACCTTTTAATTATTGTATATGAAGGGACAGAGCAAGGCTCATCACTAGTACTCGTACGTTCCATTTTAAACTCTACAACCAACCTTTTAATTATTGTATATGAAGGGACAGAGCGAGGCTCATCACTAGTGCTCGTACGTCCCATTTTAAACTCTACACCAACCTTTTAATTATTGTATATGAAGGGACAGAGCAAGGCTCATCACTAGTACTCGTACGTCCCATTTTAAACTCTACAACCAACCTTTTAATTATTGTATATGAAGGGACAGAGCGAGGCTCATCACTAGTACTCGTACGTCCCATTTTAAACTCTACAACCAACCTTTTAATTGTTGTATATGAAGGGACAGAGCGAGACTCATCACTAGTACTCGTACGTCACATTTTAAACTCTACAACCAACCTTTTAATTGTTGTATATGAAGGGACAGAGCGAGACTCATCACTAGTACCCGTACGTCCCATTTTAAACTCTACAACCAACCTTTTAATTGTTGTATATGAAGGGACAGAGCGAGGCTCATCACTAGTACTCGTACGTCCCATTTTAAACTCTACAACCAACCTTTTAATTGTTGTATATGAAGGGACACAGCGAGACTCATCACTAGTACTCGTACGTCACATTTTAAACTCTACAACCAACCTTTTAATTATTGTATATGAAGGAACAAAGCGAGGATCATCACTAGTACTCGTACGTCCCATTTAAAACTATACAACCAACCTTTTAATTATTGTATATGAAGGGACAGTGTAAGGCTCATCACTAGTACTCGTACGTCCCATTTTAAACTCTACAACCAACCTTTTAATTATTGTATATGAAGGGACAGAGCGAGGCTCATCACTAGTGCTCGTACGTCACATTTTAAACTCTACAACCAACCTTTTAATTATTGTATATGAAGGGACAGAGCGAGGCTCATCACTAGAACTCGTACGTCCCTTTTTAAACTCTACAACCAACCTTTTAATTGTTGTATATGAAGGGACAGAGCGAGACTCATCACTAGTACTCCTACGTCACATTTTGAACTCTACAACCAACCTTTTAATTGTTGTATATGAAGGGACAGAGCGAGACTCATCACTAGTACCCGTACGTCCCATTTTAAACTCTACAACCAACCTTTTAATTGTTGTACATGAAGGGACAGAGCGAGGCTCATCACTAGTACTCGTACGTCCCATTTTAAACTCTACAACCAACCTTTTAATTGTTGTATATGAAGGGACACAGCGAGACTCATCACTAGTACTCGTACGTCACATTTTAAACTCTACAACCAACCTTTTAATTGTTGTATATGAAGGGACAGAGCGAGGATCATCACTAGTACTCGTACGTCACATTTTAGACTATACAACCAACCTTTTAATTATTGTATATGAAGGGACAGTGTAAGGCTCATCACTAGTACTCGTACGTCCCATTTTAAACTCTACAACCAACCTTTTAATTATTGTATATGAAGGGACAGAGCGAGGCTCATCACTTGTGCTCGTACGTCCCATTTTAAACTCTACAACCAACCTTTTAATTATTGTATATGAAGGGACAGAGCAAGGCTCATCACTAGTACTCGTACGTCCCATTTTAAACTCTATAACCAACCTTTTAATTATTGTATATGAAGGGACAGAGCGAGGCTCATCACTAGTGCTCGTACGTCCCATTTTAAACTCTACAACCAACCTTTTAATTATTGTATATGAAGGGACAGAGCAAGGCTCATCACTAGTACTCGTACGTTCCATTTTAAACTCTACAACCAACCTTTTAATTATTGTATATGAAGGGACAGAGCGAGGCTCATCACTAGTGCTCGTACGTCCCATTTTAAACTCTACAACCAACCATTTAATTATTGTATATGAAGGGACAGAGCAAGGCCCATCACTAGTACTCGTACGTCCCATTTTAAACTCTACAACCTACCTTTTAATTATTGTATATGAAGGGACAGAGCGAGGCTCATCACTAGTACTCGTACGTCCCATTTTAAACTCTACAACCAACCTTTTAATTGTTGTATATGAAGGGACAGAGCGAGACTCATCACTAGTACTCGTACGTCACATTTTAAACTCTACAACCAACCTTTTAATTGATGTATATGAAGGGACAGAGCGAGGCTCATCACTAGTACTCGTACGTCCCATTTTAAACTCTACAACCAACCTTTTAATTATTGTATATGAAGGGACAGAGCGAGGCTCATCACTAGTGCTCGTACGTCCCAATTTAAACTCTACAACCAACCTTTTAATTATTGTATATGAAGGGACAGAGCGAGGCTCATCACTAGTACTCGTACGTCACATTTTGAACTCTACAACCAACCTTTTAATTATTGTATATGAAGGGACATAGGGAGGCTCATCACTAGTACTCGTACGTCCCATTTTAAGCTCTACAACCAACCTTTTAATTATTGTATATGAAGGGAAAGAGCAAGGCTCATCACTAGTGCTCGCACGTTCCATTTTAAACTCTACAACCAACCTTTTAATTATTGTATATGAAGGGACAGAGCGAGTCTCATCACTAGTACTCGTACGTCCCATTTTAAACTCTACAACCAGCCTTTTAATTATTGTATATGAAGGGACAGAGCAAGGCTCATCACTAGTGCTCGCACGTCCCATTTTAAACTATACAACAAACCTTTTAATTATTGTATATGAAGGGACAGAGCGAGGCTCATCACTAGTACTCGTACGTCCCATTTTAAACTCTACAACCAACCTTTTAATTATTGTATATAAAGGAACAGAGCAAGGCTCATCACTGGTGCTCGTACGTCCCATTTTAAACTCTACAACCAACCTTGTAATTATTGTATATGAAGGGACAGAGCAAGGCTCATCACTAGTACTCGTACGTCCCATTTTAAACTCTACAACCAACCTTTTAATTGTTGTATATGAAGGGACACAGCGAGACTCATCACTAGTGCTCGTACGTCACATTTTAAACTCTACAACCAACCTTTTAATTATTGTATATGAAGGAACAAAGCGAGGATCATCACTAGTACTCGTACGTCCCATTTAAAACTATACAACCAACCTTTTAATTATTGTATATGAAGGGACAGTGTAAGGCTCATCACTGGTACTCGTACGTCCCATTTTAAACTCTACAACCAACCTTTTAATTATTGTATATGAAGGGACAGAGCGAGACTCATCACTAGTACTCGTACGTCCCATTTTAAACTCTACAACCAACCTTTTAATTATTGTATATGAAGGGACAGTGTAAGGCTCATCACTAGTACTCGTACGTCCCATTTTAAACTCTACAACCAACCTTTTAATTATTGTATATGAAGGGACAAAGTGAGGTTCATCACTAATGCTCGTACGTCACATTTTAAACTCTACAACCAACCTTTTAATTATTGTATATGAAGGGACAGAGCAAGGCTCATCACTAGTGCTCGCACGTCACATTTTAAACTCTACAACCAACCTTTTAATTATTGTATATGAAGGGACAGAGCAAGGCTCATCACTAGTACTCGTACGTCCCATTTTAAACTCTACAACCAACCTTTTAATTATTGTATATGAAGGGACAGAGCGAGGCTCATCACTAGTGCTCGTACGTCCCATTTTAAACTCTACAGCCAACCTTTTAATTATTGTATATGAAGGGACAGAGCAAGGCTCATCACTAGTACTCGTACGTCCCATTTTAAACTCTACAACCAACCTTTTAATTATTGTATATGAAGGGACAGAGCGAGGCTCATCACTAGTGCTCGTACGTCCCATTTTAAACTCTACAACCAACCTTTTAATTATTGTATATGAAGGGACAGAGCGAGGCTCATCACAAGTGCTCGTACGTCCCATTTTAAACTCTACAACCAACCATTTAATTATTGTATATGAAGGGACAGAGCAAGGCCCATCACTAGTACTCGTACGTCCCATTTTAAACTCTACAACCAACCTTTTAATTATTGTATATGAAGGGACAGAGCGAGGCTCATCACTAGTACTCGTACGTCCCATTTTAAGCTCTACAACCAACCTTTTAATTGTTGTATATGAAGGGAAAGAGCGAGACTCATCACTAGTACTCGCACGTGACATTTTAAACTCTACAACCAACCTTTTAATTGTTGTATATGAAGGGACAGAGCGAGGTTCATCACCAGTACTCGTACGTCCCATTTTAAACTCTACAACCAACCTTTTAATTATTGTATATGAAGGGACAGAGCGAGGCTCATCACTAGTGCTCGTACGTCCCATTTTAAACTCTACAACCAACCTTTTAGTTATTGTATATGAAGGGACAGAGCAAGGCTCATCACTAGTGCTCGCACGTCCCATTTTAAACTCTACAACCAACCTTTTAATTATTGTATATGAAGGGACAGAGCGAGGCTCATCACTAGTACTCGTACATCCCATTTTAAACTCTACAACCAACCTTTTAATTATTGTATATGAAGGGACAGAGCGAGACTCATCACTAGTGCTCGTACGTTCCATTTTAAACTCTACAACCAACCTTTTAATTATTGTATATGAAAAACAGAGCGAGGCTCATCACTAGTGCTCGTACGTTCCATTTTAAACTCTACAACCAACCTTTTAATTATTGTATATGAAGGGACAGAGCGAGACTCATCACTAGTGCTCGTACGTTCCATTTTAAACTCTACAACCAACCTTTTAATTATTGTATATGAAGGGACAGAGCGAGGCTCATCACTAGTACTCGTACGTCCCATTTTAAACTCTACAACCAACCTTTTAATTATTGTATATGAAGGGACAGAGCAAGGCTCATCACTAGTACTCGTACGTTCCATTTCAAACTCTACAACCAACCTTTTAATTATTGTATATGAAGGGACAGAGCGAGGCTCATCACTAGTGCTCGTACGTCCCATTTAAAACTCTACAACCAACCTTTTAATTATTGTATATGAAGGGACAGAGCAAGGCTCATCACTAGTACTCGTACGTTCCATTTTAAACTCTACAACCAACCTTTTAATTATTGTATATGAAGGGACAGAGCGAGGCTCATCACTAGTGCTCGTACGTCCCATTTTAAACTCTACAACCAACCTTTTAATTATTGTATATGAAGGGACAGAGCAAGGCTCATCACTAGTACTCGTACGTCCCATTTTAAACTCTACAACCAACCTTTTAATTATTGTATATGAAGGGACAGAGCGAGGCTCATCACTAGTACTCGTACGTCCCATTTTAAACTCTACAACCAACCTTTTAATTGTTGTATATGAAGGGACAGAGCGAGACTCATCACTAGTACTCGTACGTCACATTTTAAACCCTACAACCAACCTTTTAATTGTTGTATATGAAGGGACAGAGCGTGACTCATCACTAGTACCCGTACGTCCCATTTTAAACTCCACAACCAACCTTTTAATTGTTGTATATGAAGGGACAGAGCGAGGGTCATCACTAGTACTCGTACGTCCCATTTTAAACTCTACAACCAACCTTTTAATTGTTGTATATGAAGGGACAGAGCGAGACTCATCACTAGTACTCGTACGTCACATTTTAAACTCTACAACCAACCTTTTAATTGATGTATATGAAGGGACAGAGCGAGGCTCATCACTAGTACTCGTACGTCCCATTTTAAACTCTACAACCAACCTTTTAATTATTGTATATGAAGGGACAGAGCGAGGCTCATCACTAGTGCTCGTACGTCCCAATTTAAACTCTACAACCAACCTTTTAATTATTGTATATGAAGGGACAGAGCGAGGCTCATCACTAGTACTCGTACGTCACATTTTGAACTCTACAACCAACCTTTTAATTATTGTATATGAAGGGACATAGGGAGGCTCATCACTAGTATTCGTACGTCCCATTTTAAGCTCTACAACCAACCTTTTAATTATTGTATATGAAGGGAAAGAGCAAGGCTCATCACTAGTGCTCGCACGTTCCATTTTAAACTCTACAACCAACCTTTTAATTATTGTATATGAAGGGACAGAGCGAGTCTCATCACTAGTACTCGTACGTCCCATTTTAAACTCTACAACCAGCCTTTTAATTATTGTATATGAAGGGACAGAGCAAGGCTCATCACTAGTGCTCGCACGTCCCATTTTAAACTATACAACCAACCTTTTAATTATTGTATATGAAGGGACAGAGCGAGGCTCATCACTAGTACTCGTACGTCCCATTTTAAACTCTACAACCAACCTTTTAATTATTGTATATAAAGGAACAGAGCAAGGCTCATCACTGGTGCTCGTACGTCCCATTTTAAACTCTACAACCAACCTTGTAATTATTGTATATGAAGGGACAGAGCAAGGCTCATCACTAGTACTCGTACGTCCCATTTTAAACTCTACAACCAACCTTTTAATTGTTGTATATGAAGGGACACAGCGAGACTCATCACTAGTGCTCGTACGTCACATTTTAAACTCTACAACCAACCTTTTAATTATTGTATATGAAGGAACAAAGCGAGGATCATCACTAGTACTCGTACGTCCCATTTAAAACTATACAACCAACCTTTTAATTATTGTATATGAAGGGACAGTGTAAGGCTCATCACTGGTACTCGTACGTCCCATTTTAAACTCTACAACCAACCTTTTAATTATTGTATATGAAGGGACAGAGCGAGACTCATCACTAGTACTCGTACGTCCCATTTTAAACTCTACAACCAACCTTTTAATTATTGTATATGAAGGGACAGTGTAAGGCTCATCACTAGTACTCGTACGTCCCATTTTAAACTCTACAACCAACCTTTTAATTATTGTATATGAAGGGACAGAGTGAGGTTCATCACTAGTGCTCGTACGTCACATTTTAAACTCTACAACCAACCTTTTAATTATTGTATATGAAGGGACAGAGCAAGGCTCATCACTAGTGCTCGCACGTCACATTTTAAACTCTACAACCAACCTTTTAATTATTGTATATGAAGGGACAGAGCAAGGCTCATCACTAGTACTCGTACGTCCCATTTTAAACTCTACAACCAACCTTTTAATTATTGTATATGAAGGGACAGAGCGAGGCTCATCACTAGTGCTCGTACGTCCCATTTTAAACTCTACAGCCAACCTTTTAATTATTGTATATGAAGGGACAGAGCAAGGCTCATCACTAGTACTCGTACGTCCCATTTTAAACTCTACAACCAACCTTTTAATTATTGTATATGAAGGGACAGAGCGAGGCTCATCACTAGTGCTCGTACGTCCCATTTTAAACTCTACAACCAACCTTTTAATTATTGTATATGAAGGGACAGAGCGAGGCTCATCACAAGTGCTCGTACGTCCCATTTTAAACTCTACAACCAACCATTTAATTATTGTATATGAAGGGACAGAGCAAGGCCCATCACTAGTACTCGTACGTCCCATTTTAAACTCTACAACCAACCTTTTAATTATTGTATATGAAGGGACAGAGCGAGGCTCATCACTAGTACTCGTACGTCCCATTTTAAGCTCTACAACCAACCTTTTAATTGTTGTATATGAAGGGAAAGAGCGAGACTCATCACTAGTACTCGCACGTGACATTTTAAACTCTACAACCAACCTTTTAATTGTTGTATATGAAGGGACAGAGCGAGGTTCATCACCAGTACTCGTACGTCCCATTTTAAACTCTACAACCAACCTTTTAATTATTGTATATGAAGGGACAGAGCGAGGCTCATCACTAGTGCTCGTACGTCCCATTTTAAACTCTACAACCAACCTTTTAGTTATTGTATATGAAGGGACAGAGCAAGGCTCATCACTAGTGCTCGCACGTCCCATTTTAAACTCTACAACCAACCTTTTAATTATTGTATATGAAGGGACAGAGCGAGGCTCATCACTAGTACTCGTACATCCCATTTTAAACTCTACAACCAACCTTTTAATTATTGTATATGAAGGGACAGAGCGAGACTCATCACTAGTGCTCGTACGTTCCATTTTAAACTCTACAACCAACCTTTTAATTATTGTATATGAAAAACAGAGCGAGGCTCATCACTAGTGCTCGTACGTTCCATTTTAAACTCTACAACCAACCTTTTAATTATTGTATATGAAGGGACAGAGCGAGACTCATCACTAGTGCTCGTACGTTCCATTTTAAACTCTACAACCAACCTTTTAATTATTGTATATGAAGGGACAGAGCGAGGCTCATCACTAGTACTCGTACGTCCCATTTTAAACTCTACAACCAACCTTTTAATTATTGTATATGAAGGGACAGAGCAAGGCTCATCACTAGTACTCGTACGTTCCATTTCAAACTCTACAACCAACCTTTTAATTATTGTATATGAAGGGACAGAGCGAGGCTCATCACTAGTGCTCGTACGTCCCATTTAAAACTCTACAACCAACCTTTTAATTATTGTATATGAAGGGACAGAGCAAGGCTCATCACTAGTACTCGTACGTTCCATTTTAAACTCTACAACCAACCTTTTAATTATTGTATATGAAGGGACAGAGCGAGGCTCATCACTAGTGCTCGTACGTCCCATTTTAAACTCTACAACCAACCTTTTAATTATTGTATATGAAGGGACAGAGCAAGGCTCATCACTAGTACTCGTACGTCCCATTTTAAACTCTACAACCAACCTTTTAATTATTGTATATGAAGGGACAGAGCGAGGCTCATCACTAGTACTCGTACGTCCCATTTTAAACTCTACAACCAACCTTTTAATTGTTGTATATGAAGGGACAGAGCGAGACTCATCACTAGTACTCGTACGTCACATTTTAAACCCTACAACCAACCTTTTAATTGTTGTATATGAAGGGACAGAGCGTGACTCATCACTAGTACCCGTACGTCCCATTTTAAACTCCACAACCAACCTTTTAATTGTTGTATATGAAGGGACAGAGCGAGGGTCATCACTAGTACTCGTACGTCCCATTTTAAACTCTACAACCAACCTTTTAATTGTTGTATATGAAGGGACACAGCGAGACTCATCACTAGTACTCGTACGTCACATTTTAAACTCTACAACCAACCTTTTAATTATTGTATATGAAGGAACAAAGCGAGGATCATCACTAGTACTCGTACGTCCCATTTAAAACTATACAACCAACCTTTTAATTATTGTATATAAAGGGACAGTGTAAGGCTCATCACTAGTACTCGTACGTCCCATTTTAAACTCTACAACCAACCTTTTAATTATTGTATATGAAGGGACAGAGCGAGGCTCATCACTAGTGCTCGTACGTCACATTTTAAACTCTACAACCAACCTTTTAATTATTGTATATGAAGGGACAGAGCGAGGCTCATCACTAGAACTCGTACGTCCCATTTTAAACTCTACAACCAACCTTTTAATTGTTGTATATGAAGGGACAGAGCGAGACTCATCACTAGTACTCGTACGTCACATTTTGAACTCTACAACCAACCTTTTAATTGTTGTATATGAAGGGACAGAGCGAGACTCATCACTAGTACCCGTACGTCCCATTTTAAACTCTACAACCAACCTTTTAATTGTTGTACATGAAGGGACAGAGCGAGGCTCATCACTAGTACTCGTACGTCCCATTCTAAACTCTACAACCAACCTTTTAATTGTTGTATATGAAGGGACACAGCGAGACTCATCACTAGTACTCGTACGTCACATTTTAAACTCTACAACCAACCTTTTAATTGTTGTATATGAAGGGACAGAGCGAGGATCATCACTAGTACTCGTACGTCACATTTTAGACTATACAACCAACCTTTTAATTATTGTATATGAAGGGACAGTGTAAGGCTCATCACTGGTACTCGTACGTCCCATTTTAAACTCTACAACCAACCTTTTAATTATTGTATATGAAGGGACAGAGTGAGGTTCATCACTAGTGCTCGTACGTCACATTTTAAACTCTACAACCAACCTTTTAATTATTGTATATGAAGGGACAGAGCAAGGCTCATCACTAGTGCTCGCACGTCACATTTTAAACTCTACAACCAACCTTTTAATTATTGTATATGAAGGGACAGAGCGAGGCTCATCACTTGTGCTCGTACGTCCCATTTTAAACTCTACAACCAACCTTTTAATTATTGTATATGAAGGGACAGAGCAAGGCTCATCACTAGTACTCGTACGTCCCATTTTAAACTCTACAACCAACCTTTTAATTATTGTATATGAAGGGACAGAGCAAGGCTCATCACTAGTACTCGTACGTCCCATTTTAAACTCTACAACCAACCTTTTAATTATTGTATATGAAGGGACAGAGCGAGGCTCATCACTTGTGCTCGTACGTCCCATTTTAAACTCTACAACCAACCTTTTAATTATTGTATATGAAGGGACAGAGCAAGGCTCATCACTAGTACTCGTACGTCCCATTTTAAACTCTACAACCAACCTTTTAATTATTGTATATGAAGGGACAGAGCGAGGCTCATCACTAGTGCTCGTACGTCCCATTTTAAACTCTACAACCAACCTTTTAATTATTGTATATGAAGGGACAGAGCAAGGCTCATCACTAGTACTCGTACGTTCCATTTTAAACTCTACAACCAACCTTTTAATTATTGTATATGAAGGGACAGAGCGAGGCTCATCACTAGTGCTCGTAAGTCCCATTTTAAACTCTACAACCAACCATTTAATTATTGTATATGAAGGGACAGAGCAAGGCCCATCACTAGTACTCGTACGTCCCATTTTAAACTCTACAACCAACCTTTTAATTATTGTATATAAAGGGACAGAGCGAGGCTCATCACTAGTACTCGTACGTCCCATTTTAAACTCTACAACCAACCTTTTAATTGTTGTATATGAAGGGACAGAGAGAGACTCATCACTAGTACTCGTACGTCACATTTTAAACTCTACAACCAACCTTTTAATTGATGTATATGAAGGGACAGAGCGAGGCTCATCACTAGTACTCGTACGTCCCATTTTAAACTCTACAACCAACCTTTTAATTATTGTATATGAAGGGACAGAGCGAGGCTCATCACTAGTGCTCGTACGTCCCATTTTAAACTCTACAACCAACCTTTTAATTATTGTATATGAAGGGACAGAGCGAGGCTCATCACTAGTACTCGTACGTCACATTTTAAACTCTACAACCAACCTTTTAATTATTGTATATGAAGGGACATAGGGAGGCTCATCACTAGTACTCGTACGTCCCATTTTAAACTCTACAACCAACCTTTTAATTATTGTATATGAAGGGACAGAGCAAGGCTCATCACTAGTGCTCGCACGTTCCATTTTAAACTCTACAACCAACCTTTTAATTATTGTATATGAAGGGACAGAGCGAGTCTCATCACTAGTACTCGTACGTCCCATTTTAAACTCTACAACCAACCTTTTAATTATTGTATATGAAGGGACAGAGCAAGGCTCATCACTAGTGCTCGCACGTCCCATTTTAAACTCTACAACCAACCTTTTAATTATTGTATATGAAGGGACAGAGCGAGGCTCATCACTAGTACTCGTACGTCCCATTTTAAACTCTACAACCAACCTTTTAATTATTGTATATGAAGGGACAGAGCGAGGCTCATCACTAGTGCTCGTACGTTCCATTTTAAACTCTACAACCAACCTTTTAATTATTGTATATGAAGGGACAGAGCAAGGCTCATCACTAGTACTCGTACGTTCCATTTTAAACTCTACAACCAACCTTTTAATTATTGTATATGAAGGGACAGAGCGAGGCTCATCACTAGTACTCGTACGCCCATTTAAACTCTACAACCAACCTTTTAATTATTGTATATGAAGGGACAGAGCTAGGCTCATCACTAGTACTCGTACGTCCCATTTTAAACTCTACAACCAACCTTTTAATTATTGTATATGAAGGGACAGAGCGAGGCTCATCACTAGTGCTCGTACGTCCCATTTTAAACTCTACAACCAACCTTTTAATTATTGTATATGAAGGGACAGAGCAAGGCTCATCACTAGTACTCGTACGTTCCATTTTAAACTCTACAACCAACCTTTTAATTATTGTATATAAAGGAACAGAGCAAGGCTCATCACTGGTGCTCGTACGTCCCATTTTAAACTCTACAACCAACCTTGTAATTATTGTATATGAAGGGACAGAGCAAGGCTCATCACTAGTACTCGTACGTTCCATTTTAAACTCTACAACCAACCTTTTAATTATTGTATATGAAGGGACAGAGTGAGGCTCATCACTAGTGCTCGTACGTCACATTTTAAACTCTACAACCAACCTTTTAATTATTGTATATGAAGGGACAGAGCAAGGCTCATCACTAGTACTCGTACGTCACATTTTAAACTCTACAACCAACCTTTTAATTATTGTATATGAAGGGACATAGGGAGGCTCATCACTAGTACTCGTACGGCCCATTTTAAACTCTACAACCAACCTTTTAATTATTGTATATGAAGGGAAAGAGCAAGGCTCATCACTAGTGCTCGCACGTTCCATTTTAAACTCTACAACCAACCTTTTAATTATTGTATATGAAGGGACAGAGCGAGTCTCATCACTAGTACTCGTACGTCCCATTTTAAACTCTACAACCAACCTTTTAATTATTGTATATGAAGGGAAAGAGCGAGGCTCATCACTAGTACTCGTACGTCACATTTTAAACTCTACAACCAACCTTTTAATTATTGTATATGAAGGGACATAGGGAGGCTCATCACTAGTACTCGTACGTCCCATTTTAAACTCTACAACCAACCTTTTAATTATTGTATATGAAGGGAAAGAGCAAGGCTCATCACTAGTGCTCGTACGTCCCATTTTAAACTCTACAACCAACCTTTTAATTATTGTATATGAAGGGACAGAGCAAGGCCCATCACAAGTACCCGTACGTCCCATTTTAAACTCTACAACCAACCTTTTAATTATTGTATATGAAGGGACAGAGCGAGGCTCATCACTAGTACTCGTACGTCCCATTTTAAACTCTACAACCAACCTTTTAATTGTTGTATATGAAGGGACAGAGCGAGACTCATCACTAGTACTCGTACGTCACATTTTAAACTCTACAACCAACCTTTTAATTGATGTATATGAAGGGACAGAGCGAGGCTCATCACTAGTACTCGTACGTCCCATTTTAAACTCTACAACCAACCTTTTAATTATTGTATATGAAGGGACAGAGCGAGGCTCATCACTAGTGCTCGTACGTCCCATTTTAAACTCTACAACCAACCTTTTAATTATTGTATATGAAGGGACAGAGCGAGGCTCATCACTAGTACTCGTACGTTCCATTTTAAACTCTACAACCAACCTTTTAATTATTGTATATGAAGGGACAGAGCGAGGCTCATCACTAGTACTCGTACGCCCATTTAAACTCTACAACCAACCTTTTAATTATTGTATATGAAGGGACAGAGCTAGGCTCATCACTAGTACTCGTACGTCCCATTTTAAACTCTACAACCAACCTTTTAATTATTGTATATAAAGGAACAGAGCAAGGCTCATCACTGGTGCTCGTACGTCCCATTTTAAACTCTACAACCAACCTTGTAATTATTGTATATGAAGGGACAGAGCATGGCTCATCACTAGTACTCGTACGTTCCATTTTAAACTCTACAACCAACCTTTTAATTATTGTATATGAAGGGACAGAGTGAGGCTCATCACTAGTGCTCGTACGTCCCATTTTAAACTCTACAACCAACCTTTTAATTATTGTATATGAAGGGACAGAGCAAGGCTCATCACTAGTACTCGTACGTCCCATTTTAAACTCTACAACCAACCTTTTAATTATTGTATATGAAGGGACAGAGCGAGGCTCATCACTAGTACTCGTACGTCCCATTTTAAACTCTACAACCAACCTTTTAATTGTTGTATATGAAGGGACAGAGCGAGGCTCATCACTAGTACTCTTACGTCCCATTTTAAACTCTACAACCAACCTTTTAATTATTGTATATGAAGGGACAGAGCGAGGCTCATCACTAGTGCTCGTACGTCCCATTTTAAACTCTACAACCAACCTTTTAATTATTGTATATGAAGGGACAGAGCAAGGCTCATCACTAGTACTCGTACGTTCCATTTTAAACTCTACAACCAACCTTTTAATTATTGTATATGAAGGGACAGAGCGAGGCTCATCACTAGTGCTCGTACGTCCCATTTTAAACTCTACAACCAACCATTTAATTATTGTATATGAAGGGACAGAGTGAGGTTCATCACTAGTGCTCGTACGTCACATTTTAAACTCTACAACCAACCTTTTAATTGTTGTATATGAAGGGACAGAGCGAGGATCATCACTAGTACTCGTACGTCACATTTTAGACTATACAACCAACCTTTTAATTATTGTATATGAAGGGACAGTGTAAGGCTCATCACTGGTACTCGTACGTCCCATTTTAAACTCTACAACCAACCTTTTAATTATTGTATATGAAGGGACAGAGTGAGGTTCATCACTAGTGCTCGTACGTCACATTTTAAACTCTACAACCAACCTTTTAATTATTGTATATGAAGGGACAGAGCAAGGCTCATCACTAGTGCTCGCACGTCACATTTTAAACTCTACAACCAACCTTTTAATTATTGTATATGAAGGGACAGAGCGAGGCTCATCACTTGTGCTCGTACGTCCCATTTTAAACTCTACAACCAACCTTTTAATTATTGTATATGAAGGGACAGAGCAAGGCTCATCACTAGTACTCGTACGTCCCATTTTAAACTCTACAACCAACCTTTTAATTATTGTATATGAAGGGACAGAGCAAGGCTCATCACTAGTACTCGTACGTCCCATTTTAAACTCTACAACCAACCTTTTAATTATTGTATATGAAGGGACAGAGCGAGGCTCATCACTTGTGCTCGTACGTCCCATTTTAAACTCTACAACCAACCTTTTAATTATTGTATATGAAGGGACAGAGCAAGGCTCATCACTAGTACTCGTACGTCCCATTTTAAACTCTACAACCAACCTTTTAATTATTGTATATGAAGGGACAGAGCGAGGCTCATCACTAGTGCTCGTACGTCCCATTTTAAACTCTACAACCAACCTTTTAATTATTGTATATGAAGGGACAGAGCAAGGCTCATCACTAGTACTCGTACGTTCCATTTTAAACTCTACAACCAACCTTTTAATTATTGTATATGAAGGGACAGAGCGAGGCTCATCACTAGTGCTCGTAAGTCCCATTTTAAACTCTACAACCAACCATTTAATTATTGTATATGAAGGGACAGAGCAAGGCCCATCACTAGTACTCGTACGTCCCATTTTAAACTCTACAACCAACCTTTTAATTATTGTATATAAAGGGACAGAGCGAGGCTCATCACTAGTACTCGTACGTCCCATTTTAAACTCTACAACCAACCTTTTAATTGTTGTATATGAAGGGACAGAGAGAGACTCATCACTAGTACTCGTACGTCACATTTTAAACTCTACAACCAACCTTTTAATTGATGTATATGAAGGGACAGAGCGAGGCTCATCACTAGTACTCGTACGTCCCATTTTAAACTCTACAACCAACCTTTTAATTATTGTATATGAAGGGACAGAGCGAGGCTCATCACTAGTGCTCGTACGTCCCATTTTAAACTCTACAACCAACCTTTTAATTATTGTATATGAAGGGACAGAGCGAGGCTCATCACTAGTACTCGTACGTCACATTTTAAACTCTACAACCAACCTTTTAATTATTGTATATGAAGGGACATAGGGAGGCTCATCACTAGTACTCGTACGTCCCATTTTAAACTCTACAACCAACCTTTTAATTATTGTATATGAAGGGACAGAGCAAGGCTCATCACTAGTGCTCGCACGTTCCATTTTAAACTCTACAACCAACCTTTTAATTATTGTATATGAAGGGACAGAGCGAGTCTCATCACTAGTACTCGTACGTCCCATTTTAAACTCTACAACCAACCTTTTAATTATTGTATATGAAGGGACAGAGCAAGGCTCATCACTAGTGCTCGCACGTCCCATTTTAAACTCTACAACCAACCTTTTAATTATTGTATATGAAGGGACAGAGCGAGGCTCATCACTAGTACTCGTACGTCCCATTTTAAACTCTACAACCAACCTTTTAATTATTGTATATGAAGGGACAGAGCGAGGCTCATCACTAGTGCTCGTACGTTCCATTTTAAACTCTACAACCAACCTTTTAATTATTGTATATGAAGGGACAGAGCAAGGCTCATCACTAGTACTCGTACGTTCCATTTTAAACTCTACAACCAACCTTTTAATTATTGTATATGAAGGGACAGAGCGAGGCTCATCACTAGTACTCGTACGCCCATTTAAACTCTACAACCAACCTTTTAATTATTGT
Source organism: Mantis religiosa (assembly GCA_030765055.1). NCBI lineage: Eukaryota > Metazoa > Arthropoda > Insecta > Mantodea > Mantidae > Mantis > Mantis religiosa. The sequence continues at coordinate 2,229,531 of JAUKNK010000207.1, forward strand.
ATATGAAGGGACAGAGCTAGGCTCATCACTAGTACTCGTACGTCCCATTTTAAACTCTACAACCAACCTTTTAATTATTGTATATGAAGGGACAGAGCGAGGCTCATCACTAGTGCTCGTACGTCCCATTTTAAACTCTACAACCAACCTTTTAATTATTGTATATGAAGGGACAGAGCAAGGCTCATCACTAGTACTCGTACGTTCCATTTTAAACTCTACAACCAACCTTTTAATTATTGTATATAAAGGAACAGAGCAAGGCTCATCACTGGTGCTCGTACGTCCCATTTTAAACTCTACAACCAACCTTGTAATTATTGTATATGAAGGGACAGAGCAAGGCTCATCACTAGTACTCGTACGTTCCATTTTAAACTCTACAACCAACCTTTTAATTATTGTATATGAAGGGACAGAGTGAGGCTCATCACTAGTGCTCGTACGTCACATTTTAAACTCTACAACCAACCTTTTAATTATTGTATATGAAGGGACAGAGCAAGGCTCATCACTAGTACTCGTACGTCACATTTTAAACTCTACAACCAACCTTTTAATTATTGTATATGAAGGGACATAGGGAGGCTCATCACTAGTACTCGTACGGCCCATTTTAAACTCTACAACCAACCTTTTAATTATTGTATATGAAGGGAAAGAGCAAGGCTCATCACTAGTGCTCGCACGTTCCATTTTAAACTCTACAACCAACCTTTTAATTATTGTATATGAAGGGACAGAGCGAGTCTCATCACTAGTACTCGTACGTCCCATTTTAAACTCTACAACCAACCTTTTAATTATTGTATATGAAGGGAAAGAGCGAGGCTCATCACTAGTACTCGTACGTCACATTTTAAACTCTACAACCAACCTTTTAATTATTGTATATGAAGGGACATAGGGAGGCTCATCACTAGTACTCGTACGTCCCATTTTAAACTCTACAACCAACCTTTTAATTATTGTATATGAAGGGAAAGAGCAAGGCTCATCACTAGTGCTCGTACGTCCCATTTTAAACTCTACAACCAACCATTTAATTATTGTATATGAAGGGACAGAGCAAGGCCCATCACAAGTACCCGTACGTCCCATTTTAAACTCTACAACCAACCTTTTAATTATTGTATATGAAGGGACAGAGCGAGGCTCATCACTAGTACTCGTACGTCCCATTTTAAACTCTACAACCAACCTTTTAATTGTTGTATATGAAGGGACAGAGCGAGACTCATCACTAGTACTCGTACGTCACATTTTAAACTCTACAACCAACCTTTTAATTGATGTATATGAAGGGACAGAGCGAGGCTCATCACTAGTACTCGTACGTCCCATTTTAAACTCTACAACCAACCTTTTAATTATTGTATATGAAGGGACAGAGCGAGGCTCATCACTAGTGCTCGTACGTCCCATTTTAAACTCTACAACCAACCTTTTAATTATTGTATATGAAGGGACAGAGCGAGGCTCATCACTAGTACTCGTACGTTCCATTTTAAACTCTACAACCAACCTTTTAATTATTGTATATGAAGGGACAGAGCGAGGCTCATCACTAGTACTCGTACGCCCATTTAAACTCTACAACCAACCTTTTAATTATTGTATATGAAGGGACAGAGCTAGGCTCATCACTAGTACTCGTACGTCCCATTTTAAACTCTACAACCAACCTTTTAATTATTGTATATAAAGGAACAGAGCAAGGCTCATCACTGGTGCTCGTACGTCCCATTTTAAACTCTACAACCAACCTTGTAATTATTGTATATGAAGGGACAGAGCATGGCTCATCACTAGTACTCGTACGTTCCATTTTAAACTCTACAACCAACCTTTTAATTATTGTATATGAAGGGACAGAGTGAGGCTCATCACTAGTGCTCGTACGTCCCATTTTAAACTCTACAACCAACCTTTTAATTATTGTATATGAAGGGACAGAGCAAGGCTCATCACTAGTACTCGTACGTCCCATTTTAAACTCTACAACCAACCTTTTAATTATTGTATATGAAGGGACAGAGCGAGGCTCATCACTAGTACTCGTACGTCCCATTTTAAACTCTACAACCAACCTTTTAATTGTTGTATATGAAGGGACAGAGCGAGGCTCATCACTAGTACTCTTACGTCCCATTTTAAACTCTACAACCAACCTTTTAATTATTGTATATGAAGGGACAGAGCGAGGCTCATCACTAGTGCTCGTACGTCCCATTTTAAACTCTACAACCAACCTTTTAATTATTGTATATGAAGGGACAGAGCAAGGCTCATCACTAGTACTCGTACGTTCCATTTTAAACTCTACAACCAACCTTTTAATTATTGTATATGAAGGGACAGAGCGAGGCTCATCACTAGTGCTCGTACGTCCCATTTTAAACTCTACAACCAACCATTTAATTATTGTATATGAAGGGACAGAGCAAGGCCCATCACAAGTACCCGTACGTCCCATTTTAAACTCTACAACCAACCTTTTAATTATTGTATATGAAGGGACAGAGCGAGGCTCATCACTAGTACTCGTACGTCCCATTTTAAACTCTACAACCAACCTTTTAATTGTTGTATATGAAGGGACAGAGCGAGACTCATCACTAGTACTCGTACGTCACATTTTAAACTCTACAACCAACCTTTTAATTGATGTATATGAAGGGACAGAGCGAGGCTCATCACTAGTACTCGTACGTCCCATTTTAAACTCTACAACCAACCTTTTAATTATTGTATATGAAGGGACAGAGCGAGGCTCATCACTAGTGCTCGTACGTCCCATTTTAAACTCTACAACCAACCTTTTAATTATTGTATATGAAGGGACAGAGCGAGGCTCATCACTAGTACTCGTACGTCACATTTTAAACTCTACAACCAACCTTTTAATTATTGTATATGAAGGGACATAGGGAGGCTCATCACTAGTACTCGTACGTCCCATTTTAAACTCTACAACCAACCTTTTAATTATTGTATATGAAGGGAAAGAGCAAGGCTCATCACTAGTGCTCGCACGTTCCATTTTAAACTCTACAACCAACCTTTTAATTATTGTATATGAAGGGACAGAGCGAGTCTCATCACTAGTACTCGTACGTCCCATTTTAAACTCTACAACCAACCTTTTAATTATTGTATATGAAGGGACAGAGCAAGGCTCATCACTAGTGCTCGCACGTCCCATTTTAAGCTATACAACCAACCTTTTAATTATTGTATATGAAGGGACAGAGCGAGGCTCATCACTAGTACTCGTACGTCCCATTTTAAACTCTACAACCAACCTTTTAATTATTGTATATGAAGGGACAGAGCGAGGCTCATCACTAGTGCTCGTACGTTCCATTTTAAACTCTACAACCAACCTTTTAATTATTGTATATGAAGGGACAGAGCAAGGCTCATCACTAGTACTCGTACGTTCCATTTTAAACTCTACAACCAACCTTTTAATTATTGTATATGAAGTGACAGAGCGAGGCTCATCACTAGTACTCGTACGCCCATTTAAACTCTACAACCAACCTTTTAATTATTGTATATGAAGGGACAGAGCTAGGCTCATCACTAGTACTCGTACGTCCCATTTTAAACTCTACAACCAACCTTTTAATTATTGTATATAAAGGAACAGAGCAAGGCTCATCACTGGTGCTCGTACGTCCCATTTTAAACTCTACAACCAACCTTGTAATTATTGTATATGAAGGGACAGAGCAAGGCTCATCACTAGTACTCGTACGTCCCATTTTAAACTCTACAACCAACCTTTTAATTGTTGTATATGAAGGGACACAGCGAGACTCATCACTAGTGCTCGTACGTCACATTTTAAACTCTACAACCAACCTTTTAATTATTGTATATGAAGGAACAAAGCGAGGATCATCACTAGTACTCGTACGTCCCATTTAAAACTATACAACCAACCTTTTAATTATTGTATATGAAGGGACAGTGTAAGGCTCATCACTGGTACTCGTACGTCCCATTTTAAACTCTACAACCAACCTTTTAATTATTGTATATGAAGGGACAGAGCGAGACTCATCACTAGTACTCGTACGTCCCATTTTAAACTCTACAACCAACCTTTTAATTATTGTATATGAAGGGACAGTGTAAGGCTCATCACTAGTACTCGTACGTCCCATTTTAAACTCTACAACCAACCTTTTAATTATTGTATATGAAGGGACAGAGTGAGGTTCATCACTAGTGCTCGTACGTCACATTTTAAACTCTACAACCAACCTTTTAATTATTGTATATGAAGGGACAGAGCAAGGCTCATCACTAGTGCTCGCACGTCACATTTTAAACTCTACAACCAACCTTTTAATTATTGTATATGAAGGGACAGGGCAAGGCTCATCACTAGTACTCGTACGTCCCATTTTAAACTCTACAACCAACCTTTTAATTATTGTATATGAAGGGACAGAGCGAGGCTCATCACTAGTGCTCGTACGTCCCATTTGAAACTCTACAACCAACCTTTTAATTATTGTATATGAAGGGACAGAGCAAGGCTCATCACTAGTACTCGTACGTCCCATTTTAAACTCTACAACCAACCTTTTAATTATTGTATATGAAGGGACAGAGCGAGGCTCATCACTAGTGCTCGTACGTCCCATTTTAAACTCTACAACCAACCTTTTAATTATTGTATATGAAGGGACAGAGCAAGGCTCATTACTAGTACTCGTACGTTCCATTTTAAACTCTACAACCAACCTTTTAATTATTGTATATGAAGGGACAGAGCGAGGCTCATCACTAGTGCTCGTACGTCCCATTTTAAACTCTACAACCAACCATTTAATTATTGTATATGAAGGGACAGAGCAAGGCCCATCACTAGTACTCGTACGTCCCATTTTAAACTCTACAACCAACCTTTTAATTATTGTATATGAAGGGACAGAGCGAGGCTCATCACTAGTACTCGTACGTCCCATGTTAAGCTCTACAACCAACCTTTTAATTGTTGTATATGAAGGGAAAGAGCGAGACTCATCACTAGTACTCGTACGTCCCATTTGAAACTCTACAACCAACCTTTTAATTGTTGTATATGAAGGGACAGAGCGAGGTTCATCACCAGTACTCGTACGTCCCATTTTAAACTCTACAACCAACCTTTTAATTATTGTATATGAAGGGACAGAGCGAGGCTCATCACTAGTGCTCGTACGTCCCATTTTAAACTCTACAACCAACCTTTTAGTTATTGTATATGAAGGGACAGAGCAAGGCTCATCACTAGTGCTCGCACGTCCCATTTTAAACTCTACAACCAACCTTTTAATTATTGTATATGAAGGGACAGAGCAAGGCTCATCACTAGTACTCGTACGTTCCATTTCAAACTCTACAACCAACCTTTTAATTATTGTATATGAAGGGACAGAGCGAGGCTCATCACTAGTGCTCGTACGTCCCATTTAAAACTCTACAACCAACCTTTTAATTATTGTATATGAAGGGACAGAGCAAGGCTCATCACTAGTACTCGTACGTTCCATTTTAAACTCTACAACCAACCTTTTAATTATTGTATATGAAGGGACAGAGCGAGGCTCATCACTAGTGCTCGTACGTCCCATTTTAAACTCTACAACCAACCTTTTAATTATTGTATATGAAGGGACAGAGCAAGGCTCATCACTAGTACTCGTACGTCCCATTTTAAACTCTACAACCAACCTTTTAATTATTGTATATGAAGGGACAGAGCGAGGCTCATCACTAGTACTCGTACGTCCCATTTTAAACTCTACAACCAACCTTTTAATTGTTGTATATGAAGGGACAGAGCGAGACTCATCACTAGTACTCGTACGTCACATTTTAAACCCTACAACCAACCTTTTAATTGTTGTATATGAAGGGACAGAGCGTGACTCATCACTAGTACCCGTACGTCCGATTTTAAACTCCACAACCAACCTTTTAATTGTTGTATATGAAGGGACAGAGCGAGGCTCATCACTAGTACTCGTACGTCCCATTTTAAACTCTACAACCAACCTTTTAATTGTTGTATATGAAGGGACACAGCGAGACTCATCACTAGTACTCGTACGTCACATTTTAAACTCTACAACCAACCTTTTAATTATTGTATATGAAGGAACAAAGCGAGGATCATCACTAGTACTCGTACGTCCCATTTAAAACTATACAACCAACCTTTTAATTATTGTATATAAAGGGACAGTGTAAGGCTCATCACTAGTACTCGTACGTCCCATTTTAAACTCTACAACCAACCTTTTAATTATTGTATATGAAGGGACAGAGCGAGGCTCATCACTAGTGCTCGTACGTCACATTTTAAACTCTACAACCAACCTTTTAATTATTGTATATGAAGGGACAGAGCGAGGCTCATCACTAGAACTCGTACGTCCCATTTTAAACTCTACAACCAACCTTTTAATTGTTGTATATGAAGGGACAGAGCGAGACTCATCACTAGTACTCGTACGTCACATTTTGAACTCTACAACCAACCTTTTAATTGTTGTATATGAAGGGACAGAGCGAGACTCATCACTAGTACCCGTACGTCCCATTTTAAACTCTACAACCAACCTTTTAATTGTTGTACATGAAGGGACAGAGCGAGGCTCATCACTAGTACTCGTACGTCCCATTCTAAACTCTACAACCAACCTTTTAATTGTTGTATATGAAGGGACACAGCGAGACTCATCACTAGTACTCGTACGTCACATTTTAAACTCTACAACCAACCTTTTAATTGTTGTATATGAAGGGACAGAGCGAGGATCATCACTAGTACTCGTACGTCACATTTTAGACTATACAACCAACCTTTTAATTATTGTATATGAAGGGACAGTGTAAGGCTCATCACTGGTACTCGTACGTCCCATTTTAAACTCTACAACCAACCTTTTAATTATTGTATATGAAGGGACAGAGTGAGGTTCATCACTAGTGCTCGTACGTCACATTTTAAACTCTACAACCAACCTTTTAATTATTGTATATGAAGGGACAGAGCAAGGCTCATCACTAGTGCTCGCACGTCACATTTTAAACTCTACAACCAACCTTTTAATTATTGTATATGAAGGGACAGAGCGAGGCTCATCACTTGTGCTCGTACGTCCCATTTTAAACTCTACAACCAACCTTTTAATTATTGTATATGAAGGGACAGAGCAAGGCTCATCACTAGTACTCGTACGTCCCATTTTAAACTCTACAACCAACCTTTTAATTATTGTATATGAAGGGACAGAGCAAGGCTCATCACTAGTACTCGTACGTCCCATTTTAAACTCTACAACCAACCTTTTAATTATTGTATATGAAGGGACAGAGCGAGGCTCATCACTTGTGCTCGTACGTCCCATTTTAAACTCTACAACCAACCTTTTAATTATTGTATATGAAGGGACAGAGCAAGGCTCATCACTAGTACTCGTACGTCCCATTTTAAACTCTACAACCAACCTTTTAATTATTGTATATGAAGGGACAGAGCGAGGCTCATCACTAGTGCTCGTACGTCCCATTTTAAACTCTACAACCAACCTTTTAATTATTGTATATGAAGGGACAGAGCAAGGCTCATCACTAGTACTCGTACGTTCCATTTTAAACTCTACAACCAACCTTTTAATTATTGTATATGAAGGGACAGAGCGAGGCTCATCACTAGTGCTCGTAAGTCCCATTTTAAACTCTACAACCAACCATTTAATTATTGTATATGAAGGGACAGAGCAAGGCCCATCACTAGTACTCGTACGTCCCATTTTAAACTCTACAACCAACCTTTTAATTATTGTATATGAAGGGACAGAGCGAGGCTCATCACTAGTACTCGTACGTCCCATTTTAAACTCTACAACCAACCTTTTAATTGTTGTATATGAAGGGACAGAGAGAGACTCATCACTAGTACTCGTACGTCACATTTTAAACTCTACAACCAACCTTTTAATTGATGTATATGAAGGGACAGAGCGAGGCTCATCACTAGTACTCGTACGTCCCATTTTAAACTCTACAACCAACCTTTTAATTATTGTATATGAAGGGACAGAGCGAGGCTCATCACTAGTGCTCGTACGTCCCATTTTAAACTCTACAACCAAACTTTTAATTATTGTATATGAAGGGACAGAGCGAGGCTCATCACTAGTACTCGTACGTCACATTTTAAACTCTACAACCAACCTTTTAATTATTGTATATGAAGGGACATAGGGAGGCTCATCACTAGTACTCGTACGTCCCATTTTAAACTCTACAACCAACCTTTTAATTATTGTATATGAAGGGACAGAGCAAGGCTCATCACTAGTGCTCGCACGTTCCATTTTAAACTCTACAACCAACCTTTTAATTATTGTATATGAAGGGACAGAGCGAGTCTCATCACTAGTACTCGTACGTCCCATTTTAAACTCTACAACCAACCTTTTAATTATTGTATATGAAGGGACAGAGCAAGGCTCATCACTAGTGCTCGCACGTCCCATTTTAAACTCTACAACCAACCTTTTAATTATTGTATATGAAGGGACAGAGCGAGGCTCATCACTAGTACTCGTACGTCCCATTTTAAACTCTACAACCAACCTTTTAATTATTGTATATGAAGGGACAGAGCGAGGCTCATCACTAGTGCTCGTACGTTCCATTTTAAACTCTACAACCAACCTTTTAATTATTGTATATGAAGGGACAGAGCAAGGCTCATCACTAGTACTCGTACGTTCCATTTTAAACTCTACAACCAACCTTTTAATTATTGTATATGAAGGGACAGAGCGAGGCTCATCACTAGTACTCGTACGCCCATTTAAACTCTACAACCAACCTTTTAATTATTGTATATGAAGGGACAGAGCTAGGCTCATCACTAGTACTCGTACGTCCCATTTTAAACTCTACAACCAACCTTTTAATTATTGTATATGAAGGGACAGAGCGAGGCTCATCACTAGTGCTCGTACGTCCCATTTTAAACTCTACAACCAACCTTTTAATTATTGTATATGAAGGGACAGAGCAAGGCTCATCACTAGTACTCGTACGTTCCATTTTAAACTCTACAACCAACCTTTTAGTTATTGTATATAAAGGAACAGAGCAAGGCTCATCACTGGTGCTCGTACGTCCCATTTTAAACTCTACAACCAACCTTTTAATTATTGTATATGAAGGGACAGAGCAAGGCTCATCACTAGTACTCGTACGTTCCATTTTAAACTCTACAACCAACCTTTTAATTATTGTATATGAAGGGACAGAGTGAGGCTCATCACTAGTGCTCGTACGTCACATTTTAAACTCTACAACCAACCTTTTAATTATTGTATATGAAGGGACAGAGCAAGGCTCATCACTAGTACTCGTACGTCCCATTTTAAACTCTACAACCAACCTTTTAATTATTGTATATGAAGGGACATAGGGAGGCTCATCACTAGTACTCGTACGGCCCATTTTAAACTCTACAACCAACCTTTTAATTATTGTATATGAAGGGAAAGAGCAAGGCTCATCACTAGTGCTCGCACGTTCCATTTTAAACTCTACAACCAACCTTTTAATTATTGTATATGAAGGGACAGAGCGAGTCTCATCACTAGTACTCGTACGTCCCATTTTAAACTCTACAACCAACCTTTTAATTATTGTATATGAAGGGACAGAGCGAGGCTCATCACTAGTACTCGTACGTCACATTTTAAACTCTACAACCAACCTTTTAATTATTGTATATGAAGGGACATAGGGAGGCTCATCACTAGTACTCGTACGTCCCATTTTAAACTCTACAACCAACCTTTTAAGTATTGTATATGAAGGGAAAGAGCAAGGCTCATCACTAGTGCTCGTACGTCCCATTTTAAACTCTACAACCAACCATTTAATTATTGTATATGAAGGGACAGAGCAAGGCCCATCACAAGTACCCGTACGTCCCATTTTAAACTCTACAACCAACCTTTTAATTATTGTATATGAAGGGACAGAGCGAGGCTCATCACTAGTACTCGTACGTCCCATTTTAAACTCTACAACCAACCTTTTAATTGTTGTATATGAAGGGACAGAGCGAGACTCATCACTAGTACTCGTACGTCACATTTTAAACTCTACAACCAACCTTTTAATTGATGTATATGAAGGGACAGAGCGAGGCTCATCACTAGTACTCGTACGTCCCATTTTAAACTCTACAACCAACCTTTTAATTATTGTATATGAAGGGACAGAGCGAGGCTCATCACTAGTGCTCGTACGTCCCATTTTAAACTCTACAACCAACCTTTTAATTATTGTATATGAAGGGACAGAGCGAGGCTCATCACTAGTACTCGTACGTTCCATTTTAAACTCTACAACCAACCTTTTAATTATTGTATATGAAGGGACAGAGCGAGGCTCATCACTAGTACTCGTACGCCCATTTAAACTCTACAACCAACCTTTTAATTATTGTATATGAAGGGACAGAGCTAGGCTCATCACTAGTACTCGTACGTCCCATTTTAAACTCTACAACCAACCTTTTAATTATTGTATATAAAGGAACAGAGCAAGGCTCATCACTGGTGCTCGTACGTCCCATTTTAAACTCTACAACCAACCTTGTAATTATTGTATATGAAGGGACAGAGCAAGGCTCATCACTAGTACTCGTACGTTCCATTTTAAACTCTACAACCAACCTTTTAATTATTGTATATGAAGGGACAGAGTGAGGCTCATCACTAGTGCTCGTACGTCCCATTTTAAACTCTACAACCAACCTTTTAATTATTGTATATGAAGGGACAGAGCAAGGCTCATCACTAGTACTCGTACGTCCCATTTTAAACTCTACAACCAACCTTTTAATTATTGTATATGAAGGGACAGAGCGAGGCTCATCACTAGTACTCGTACGTCCCATTTTAAACTCTACAACCAACCTTTTAATTGTTGTATATGAAGGGACAGAGCGAGGCTCATCACTAGTACTCTTACGTCCCATTTTAAACTCTACAACCAACCTTTTAATTATTGTATATGAAGGGACAGAGCGAGGCTCATCACTAGTGCTCGTACGTCCCATTTTAAACTCTACAACCAACCTTTTAATTATTGTATATGAAGGGACAGAGCAAGGCTCATCACTAGTACTCGTACGTTCCATTTTAAACTCTACAACCAACCTTTTAATTATTGTATATGAAGGGACAGAGCGAGGCTCATCACTAGTGCTCGTACGTCCCATTTTAAACTCTACAACCAACCATTTAATTATTGTATATGAAGGGACAGAGCAAGGCCCATCACAAGTACCCGTACGTCCCATTTTAAACTCTACAACCAACCTTTTAATTATTGTATATGAAGGGACAGAGCGAGGCTCATCACTAGTACTCGTACGTCCCATTTTAAACTCTACAACCAACCTTTTAATTGTTGTATATGAAGGGACAGAGCGAGACTCATCACTAGTACTCGTACGTCACATTTTAAACTCTACAACCAACCTTTTAATTGATGTATATGAAGGGACAGAGCGAGGCTCATCACTAGTACTCGTACGTCCCATTTTAAACTCTACAACCAACCTTTTAATTATTGTATATGAAGGGACAGAGCGAGGCTCATCACTAGTGCTCGTACGTCCCATTTTAAACTCTACAACCAACCTTTTAATTATTGTATATGAAGGGACAGAGCGAGGCTCATCACTAGTACTCGTACGTCACATTTTAAACTCTACAACCAACCTTTTAATTATTGTATATGAAGGGACATAGGGAGGCTCATCACTAGTACTCGAACGTCCCATTTTAAACTCTACAACCAACCTTTTAATTATTGTATATGAAGGGAAAGAGCAAGGCTCATCACTAGTGCTCGCACGTTCCATTTTAAACTCTACAACCAACCTTTTAATTATTGTATATGAAGGGACAGAGCGAGTCTCATCACTAGTACTCGTACGTCCCATTTTAAACTCTACAACCAACCTTTTAATTATTGTATATGAAGGGACAGAGCAAGGCTCATCACTAGTGCTCGCACGTCCCATTTTAAGCTATACAACCAACCTTTTAATTATTGTATATGAAGGGACAGAGCGAGGCTCATCACTAGTACTCGTACGTCCCATTTTAAACTCTACAACCAACCTTTTAATTATTGTATATGAAGGGACAGAGCGAGGCTCATCACTAGTGCTCGTACGTTCCATTTTAAACTCTACAACCAACCTTTTAATTATTGTATATGAAGGGACAGAGCAAGGCTCATCACTAGTACTCGTACGTTCCATTTTAAACTCTACAACCAACCTTTTAATTATTGTATATGAAGTGACAGAGCGAGGCTCATCACTAGTACTCGTACGCCCATTTAAACTCTACAACCAACCTTTTAATTATTGTATATGAAGGGACAGAGCTAGGCTCATCACTAGTACTCGTACGTCCCATTTTAAACTCTACAACCAACCTTTTAATTATTGTATATAAAGGAACAGAGCAAGGCTCATCACTGGTGCTCGTACGTCCCATTTTAAACTCTACAACCAACCTTGTAATTATTGTATATGAAGGGACAGAGCAAGGCTCATCACTAGTACTCGTACGTCCCATTTTAAACTCTACAACCAACCTTTTAATTGTTGTATATGAAGGGACACAGCGAGACTCATCACTAGTGCTCGTACGTCACATTTTAAACTCTACAACCAACCTTTTAATTATTGTATATGAAGGAACAAAGCGAGGATCATCACTAGTACTCGTACGTCCCATTTAAAACTATACAACCAACCTTTTAATTATTGTATATGAAGGGACAGTGTAAGGCTCATCACTGGTACTCGTACGTCCCATTTTAAACTCTACAACCAACCTTTTAATTATTGTATATGAAGGGACAGAGCGAGACTCATCACTAGTACTCGTACGTCCCATTTTAAACTCTACAACCAACCTTTTAATTATTGTATATGAAGGGACAGTGTAAGGCTCATCACTAGTACTCGTACGTCCCATTTTAAACTCTACAACCAACCTTTTAATTATTGTATATGAAGGGACAGAGTGAGGTTCATCACTAGTGCTCGTACGTCACATTTTAAACTCTACAACCAACCTTTTAATTATTGTATATGAAGGGACAGAGCAAGGCTCATCACTAGTGCTCGCACGTCACATTTTAAACTCTACAACCAACCTTTTAATTATTGTATATGAAGGGACAGGGCAAGGCTCATCACTAGTACTCGTACGTCCCATTTTAAACTCTACAACCAACCTTTTAATTATTGTATATGAAGGGACAGAGCGAGGCTCATCACTAGTGCTCGTACGTCCCATTTGAAACTCTACAACCAACCTTTTAATTATTGTATATGAAGGGACAGAGCAAGGCTCATCACTAGTACTCGTACGTCCCATTTTAAACTCTACAACCAACCTTTTAATTATTGTATATGAAGGGACAGAGCGAGGCTCATCACTAGTGCTCGTACGTCCCATTTTAAACTCTACAACCAACCTTTTAATTATTGTATATGAAGGGACAGAGCAAGGCTCATTACTAGTACTCGTACGTTCCATTTTAAACTCTACAACCAACCTTTTAATTATTGTATATGAAGGGACAGAGCGAGGCTCATCACTAGTGCTCGTACGTCCCATTTTAAACTCTACAACCAACCATTTAATTATTGTATATGAAGGGACAGAGCAAGGCCCATCACTAGTACTCGTACGTCCCATTTTAAACTCTACAACCAACCTTTTAATTATTGTATATGAAGGGACAGAGCGAGGCTCATCACTAGTACTCGTACGTCCCATGTTAAGCTCTACAACCAACCTTTTAATTGTTGTATATGAAGGGAAAGAGCGAGACTCATCACTAGTACTCGTACGTCCCATTTTAAACTCTACAACCAACCTTTTAATTGTTGTATATGAAGGGACAGAGCGAGGTTCATCACCAGTACTCGTACGTCCCATTTTAAACTCTACAACCAACCTTTTAATTATTGTATATGAAGGGACAGAGCGAGGCTCATCACTAGTGCTCGTACGTCCCATTTTAAACTCTACAACCAACCTTTTAGTTATTGTATATGAAGGGACAGAGCAAGGCTCATCACTAGTGCTCGCACGTCCCATTTTAAACTCTACAACCAACCTTTTAATTATTGTATATGAAGGGACAGAGCGAGGCTCATCACTAGTACTCGTACGTCCCATTTTAAACTCTACAACCAACCTTTTAATTATTGTATATGAAGGGACAGAGCGAGACTCATCACTAGTGCTCGTACGTTCCATTTTAAACTCTACAACCAACCTTTTAATTATTGTATATGAAGTGACAGAGCGAGGCTCATCACTAGTGCTCGTACGTTCCATTTTAAACTCTACAACCAACCTTTTAATTATTGTATATGAAGGGACAGAGCGAGACTCATCACTAGTACTCGTACGTCCCATTTTAAACTCTACAACCAACCTTTTAATTATTGTATATGAAGGGACAGAGCGAGGCTCATCACTAGTGCTCGTACGTCACATTTTAAACTCTACAACCAACCTTTTAATTATTGTATATGAAGGGACAGAGCGAGGCTCATCACTAGAACTCGTACGCCCCATTTTAAACTCTACAACCAACCTTTTAATTGTTGTATATGAAGGGACAGAGCGAGACTCATCACTAGTACTCGTACGTCACATTTTGAACTCTACAACCAACCTTTTAATTGTTGTATATGAAGGGACAGAGCGAGACTCATCACTAGTACCCGTACGTCCCATTTTAAACTCCACAACCAACCTTTTAATTGTTGTACATGAAGGGACAGAGCGAGGCTCATCACTAGTACTCGTACGTCCCATTTTAAACTCTACAACCAACCTTTTAATTGTTGTATATGAAGGGACACAGCGAGACTCATCACTAGTACTCGTACGTCACATTTTAAACTCTACAACCAACCTTTTAATTGTTGTATATGAAGGGACAGAGCGAGGATCATCACTAGTACTCGTACGTCACATTTTAGACTATACAACCAACCTTTTAATTATTGTATATGAAGGGACAGTGTAAGGCTCATCACTGGTACTCGTACGTCCCATTGTAAACTCTACAACCAACCTTTTAATTATTGTATATGAAGGGACAGAGTGAGGTTCATCACTAGTGCTCGTACGTCACATTTTAAACTCTACAACCAACCTTTTAATTATTGTATATGAAGGGACAGAGCAAGGCTCAACACTAGTGCTCGCACGTCACATTTTAAACTCTACAACCAACCTTTTAATTATTGTATATGAAGGGACAGAGCAAGGCTCAACACTAGTACTCGTACGTCCCATTTTAAACTCTACAACCAACCTTTTAATTATTGTATATGAAGGGACAGAGCGAGGCTCATCACTTGTGCTCGTACGTCCCATTTTAAACTCTACAACCAACCTTTTAATTATTGTATATGAAGGTACAGAGCAAGGCTCATCACTAGTACTCGTACGTCCCATTTTAAACTCTACAACCAACCTTTTAATTATTGTATATGAAGGGACAGAGCGAGGCTCATCACTAGTGCTCGTACGTCCCATTTTAAACTCTACAACCAACCTTTTAATTATTGTATATGAAGGGACAGAGCAAGGCTCATCACTAGTACTCGTACGTTCCATTTTAAACTCTACAACCAACCTTTTAATTATTGTATATGAAGGGACAGAGCGAGGCTCATCACTAGTGCTCGTACGTCCCATTTTAAACTCTACAACCAACCATTTAATTATTGTATATGAAGGGACAGAGCAAGGCCCATCACTAGTACTCGTACGTCCCATTTTAAACTCTACAACCAACCTTTTAATTATTGTATATGAAGGGACAGAGCGAGGCTCATCACTTGTGCTCGTACGTCCCATTTTAAACTCTACAACCAACCTTTTAATTATTGTATATGAAGGGACAGAGCAAGGCTCATCACTAGTACTCGTACGTCCCATTTTAAACTCTACAACCAACCTTTTAATTATTGTATATGAAGGGACAGAGCGAGGCTCATCACTAGTGCTCGTACGTCCCATTTTAAAGTCTACAACCAACCTTTTAATTATTGTATATGAAGGGACAGAGCAAGGCTCATCACTAGTACTCGTACGTTCCATTTTAAACTCTACAACCAACCTTTTAATTATTGTATATGAAGGGACAGAGCGAGGCTCATCACTAGTGCTCGTACGTCCCATTTTAAACTCTACAACCAACCATTTAATTATTGTATATGAAGGGACAGAGCAAGGCCCATCACTAGTACTCGTACGTCCCATTTTAAACTCTACAACCAACCTTTTAATTATTGTATATGAAGGGACAGAGCGAGGCTCATCACTAGTACTCGTACGTCCCATTTTAAACTCTACAACCAACCTTTTAATTGTTGTATATGAAGGGACAGAGCGAGACTCATCACTAGTACTCGTACGTCACATTTTAAACTCTACAACCAACCTTTTAATTGATGTATATGAAGGGACAGAGCGAGGCTCATCACTAGTACTCGTACGTCCCATTTTAAACTCTACAACCAACCTTTTAATTATTGTATATGAAGGGACAGAGCGAGGCTCATCACTAGTGCTCGTACGTCCCATTTTAAACTCAACAACCAACCTTTTAATTATTGTATATGAAGGGACAGTGCGAGGCTCATCACTAGTACTCGTACGTCACATTTTAAACTCTACAACCAACCTTTTAATAATTGTATATGAAGGGACATAGGGAGGCTCATCACTAGTACTCGTACGTCCCATTTTAAACTCTACAACCAACCTTTTAATTATTGTATATGAAGGGACAGAGCAAGGCTCATCACTAGTGCTCGCACGTTCCATTTTAAACTCTACAACCAACCTTTTAATTATTGTATATGAAGGGACAGAGCGAGTCTCATCACTAGTACTCGTACGTCCCATTTTAAACTCTACAACCAACCTTTTAATTATTGTATATGAAGGGACAGAGCAAGGCTCATCACTAGTGCTCGCACGTCCCATTTTAAACTCTACAACCAACCTTTTAATTATTGTATATGAAGGGACAGAGCGAGGCTCATCACTAGTACTCGTACGTCCCATTTTAAACTCTACAACCAACCTTTTAATTATTGTATATGAAGGGACAGAGCGAGGCTCATCACTAGTGCTCGTACGTTCCATTTTAAACTCTACAACCAACCTTTTAATTATTGTATATGAAGGGACAGAGCAAGGCTCATCACTAGTACTCGTACGTTCCATTTTAAACTCTACAACCAACCTTTTAATTATTGTATATGAAGGGACAGAGCGAGGCTCATCACTAGTACTCGTACGCCCATTTAAACTCTACAACCAACCTTTTAATTATTGTATATGAAGGGACAGAGCTAGGCTCATCACTAGTACTCGTACGTCCCATTTTAAACTCTACAACCAACCTTTTAATTATTGTATATAAAGGAACAGAGCAAGGCTCATCACTGGTGCTCGTACGTCCCATTTTAAACTCAACAACCAACCTTGTAATTATTGTATATGAAGGGACAGAGCAAGGCTCATCACTAGTACTCGTACGTCCCATTTTAAACTCTACAACCAACCTTTTAATTGTTGTATATGAAGGGACACAGCGAGACTCATCACTAGTGCTCGTACGTCACATTTTAAACTCTACAACCAACCTTTTAATTATTGTATATGAAGGAACAAAGCGAGGATCATCACTAGTACTCGTACGTCCCATTTAAAACTATACAACCAACCTTTTAATTATTGTATATGAAGGGACAGTGTAAGGCTCATCACTAGTACTCGTACGTCCCATTTTAAACTCTACAACCAACCTTTTAATTATTGTATATGAAGGGACAGCGCGAGGCTCATCACTAGTGCTCGTACGTCACATTTTAAACTCTACAACCAACCTTTTAATTATTGTATATGAAGGGACAGAGCGAGGCTCATCACTAGTACTCGTACGTCCCATTTTAAACTCTACAACCAACCTTTTAATTGTTGTATATGAAGGGACAGAGCGAGACTCATCACTAGTACTCGTACGTCACATTTTGAACTCTACAACCAATCTTTTAATTGTTGTATATGAAGGGACAGAGCGAGACTCATCACTAGTACCCGTACGTCCCATTTTAAACTCTACAACCAACCTTTTAATTGTAGTACATGAAGGGACAGAGCGAGGCTCATCACTAGTACTCGTACGTCCCATTTTAAACTCTACAACCAACCTTTTAATTGTTGTATATGAAGGGACACAGCGAGACTCATCACTAGTACTCGTACGTCACATTTTAAACTCTACAACCAACCTTTTAATTGTTGTATATGAAGGGACAGAGCGAGGATCATCACTAGTACTCGTACGTCACATTTTAGACTATACAACCAACCTTTTAATTATTGTATATGAAGGGACAGTGTAAGGCTCATCACTGGTACTCGTACGTCCCATTTTAAACTCTACAACCAACCTTTTAATTATTGTATATGAAGGGACAGAGTGAGGTTCATCACTAGTGCTCGTACGTCACATTTTAAACTCTACAACCAACCTTTTAATTATTGTATATGAAGGGACAGAGCAAGGCTCATCACTAGTGCTCGCACGTCACATTTTAAACTCTACAACCAACCTTTTAATTATTGTATATGAAGGGACAGAGCAAGGCTCATCACTAGTACCCCTACGTTCCATTTTAAACTCTACAACCAACCTTTTAATTATTGTATATTAAGGGGCAGAGCGAGGCTCATCACTAGTGCTCGCACGTCACATTTTAAACTCTACAACCAACCTTTTAATTATTGTATATGAAGGGACAGAGCGAGGCTCATCACTAGTACTGGTACGTCCCATTTTAAACTCTACAACCAACCTTTTAATTATTGTATATGAAGGGACAGAGCAAGGCTCATCACTAGTACTGGTACGTCCCATTTTAAACTCTACAACCAACCTTTTAATTATTGTATATGGATGGACAGAGCGAGGCTCATCACTTGTACTCATACGTCCCATTTTAAACTCTACAACCAACGTTTTAGCTATTGCATATGAAGGGACAGAGCGAGGCTTATCACTAGTACTGGTACGTCCCATTTTAAACTCTACAACCAAACTTTTAATTATTGTATATGAAGGAACAGAGCGAGGCTCATCACTAGTACTCATACGTCCCATTTTAAACTCTACAACCAACCTTTTAATTGTTGTATATGAAGGGACAGAGCGAGGATCATCACTAGTACTCGTACGTCCCATTTTAAACTATACAACCAACCTTTTAATTATTGTATATGAAGGGACAGTGTAAGGCTCATCACTAGTACTCGTACGTCCCATTTTAAACTCTACAACCAACCTTTTAATTATTGTATATGAAGGGACAGAGCGAGGCTCATCACTAGTACACGTACGTCCCATTTTAAACTCTACAACCAACCTTTTAATTATTGTATATGAAGGGACAGAGCAAGGCTCATCACTAGTGCTCGTACGTTACATTTTAAACTCGACAACCAACCTTTTAATTATTGTATATGAAGGGACAGAGCAAAGCTCATCACTAGTGCTCGTACCTCACATTTTAAACTCTACAACCAACCTTTTAATTATTGTATATGAAGGGACAGAGCGAGGCTCATCACTAGTGCTCGCACGTCCCATTTTAAACTCTACAACCAACCTTTTAATTATTGTATATGAAGGGACAGTGTAAGGCTCATCACTAGTACTCGTACGTCCCATTTTAAACTCTACAACCAACCTTTTAATTATTGTATATGAAGGGACAGAGCGAGACTCATCACTAGTGCTCGTACGTCACATTTTAAACTCTACAACCAACCTTTTAATTATTGTATATGAAGGGACAGAGCGAGGCTCATCACTAGTGCTCGTACGTCCCATTTTAAACTCTACAACCAACCTTTTAATTATTGTATATGAAGGGACAGAGCAAAGCTCATCACTAGTGCTCGTACGTCACATTTTAAACTCTACAACCAACCTTTTAATTATTGTATATGAAGGAACAGAGCGAGGCTCATCACTAGTCCACGTACGTCCCATTTTAAACTCTACAACCAACCTTTTAATTATTGTATATGAAGAGACAGAGCAAGGCTCATTACTAGTGCTCGTACGTCACATTTTAAACTCTACAACCAACCTTTTAATTATTGTATATGAAGGGACAGAGCGAGGCTCATCACTAGTGCTCGTACGTCACATTTTAAACTCTACAACCAACCTTTTAATTATTGTATATGAAGGGACAGAGCAAGGTTCATCACTAGTACACGTACGTCCCATTTTAAACTCTACAACCAACCTTTTAATTATTGTATATGAAGGAACAGAGCGAGGCTCATCACTAGTGCTCGTACGTCACATTTTAAACTCTACAACCAACCTTTTAATTATTGTATATGAAGGAACAGAGCAAGGCTCATCACTAGTGCTCGTACGTCACATTTTAAACTCTACAACCAACCTTTTAATTATTGTATATGAAGGGACAGAGCAAGGCTCATCACTAGTACTCCTACGTTCCATTTTAAACTCTACAACCAACCTTTTAATTATTGTATATGAAGGGACAGAGCGAGGCGCATCACTAGTGCTCGTACGTCCCATTTTAAACTCTACAACCAACCTTTTAATTATTGTATATGAAGGAACAGAGCGAGGCTCATCACTAGTCCACGTACGTCCCATTTTAAACTCTACAACCAACCTTTTAATTATTGTATATGAAGGAACAGAGCAAGGCTCATCACTAGTGCTCGTACGTCACATTTTAAACTCTACAACCAACCTTTTAATTATTGTATATGAAGGGACAGAGCAAGGCTCATCACTAGTGCTCGTACGTCACATTTTAAACTCTACAACCAACCTTTTAATTATTGTATATGAAGGGACAGAGCAAGGCTCATCACTAGTACACGTACGTCCCATTTTAAACTCTACAACCAACCTTTTAATTATTGTATATGAAGGAACAGAGCGAGGCTCATCACTAGTGCTCGTACGTCACATTTTAAACTCTACAACCAACCTTTTAATTATTGTATATGAAGGAACAGAGCAAGGCTCATCACTAGTGCTCGTACGTCACATTTTAAACTCTACAACCAACCTTTTAATTATTGTATATGAAGGGACAGAGCAAGGCTCATCACTAGTACCCCTACGTTCCATTTTAAACTCTACAACCAACCTTTTAATTATTGTATATTAAGGGGCAGAGCGAGGCGCATCACTAGTGCTCGTACGTCCCATTTTAAACTCTACAACCAACCTTTTAATTATTGTATATGAAGGGACAGAGCGAGGCTCATCACTAGTACACGTACGTCACATTTTAAACTCTACAACCAACCTTTTAATTACTGTATATGAAGGGACAGAGCAAGGCTCATCACTTGTGCTCGTACGTCACATTTTAAACTCTACAACCAACCTTTTAATTATTGTATATGAAGGGACAGAGCAAGGCTCATCACTAGTACACGTACGTCCCATTTTAAACTCTACAACCAACCTTTTAATTATTGTATATGAAGGAACAGAGCGAGGCTCATCACTAGTGCTCGTACGTCACATTTTAAACTCTACAACCAACCTTTTAATTATTGTATATGAAGGGACAGAGCGAGGCTCATCACTAGTACTGGTACGTCCCATTTTAAACTCTACAACCAACCTTTTAATTATTGTATATGAAGGGACAGAGCAAGGCTCATCACTAGTACTGGTACGTCCCATTTTAAACTCTACAACCAACCTTTTAATTATTGTATATGGATGGACAGAGCGAGGCTCATCACTTGTACTCATACGTCCCATTTTAAACTCTACAACCAACGTTTTAGCTATTGCATATGAAGGGACAGAGCGAGGCTTATCACTAGTACTGGTACGTCCCATTTTAAACTCTACAACCAAACTTTTAATTATTGTATATGAAGGAACAGAGCGAGGCTCATCACTAGTACTCATACGTCCCATTTTAAACTCTACAACCAAACTTTTAATTATTGTATATGAAGGAACAGAGCGAGGCTCATCACTAGTACTCATACGTCCCATTTTAAGCTCTACAACCAACCTTTTAATTATTGCATATGAAGGGACAGAGCGAGGCTTATCACTAGTACTGGTACGTCCCATTTGAAACTCTACAACCAAACTTTTAATTATTGTATATGAAGGGACAGTCTTTCAATGTACTGTCCATTTCCTCCTTGATTTCTGTAGGCGTTAAGAATTTCAAATGGAAGTATTTAATGACTACTTGTTTTTCCAAATGCTCGATTTCCGTAAAATCTCTACACTTGTGTTGTTTAAAATTTTGTCATTCAAAAACTAAACAAACTATTGGCCTCTAACTATGGATACAAGCTAGACTAGAGTAAAACTTGCCCAGTGGTGCCATCTCTAAGTGAGACCCGGTACTAATTCGTCAATGGTCATATCAAATGAAAATTGCACAATTATTCTGTCAATATCCCACAATATTCACGACAGTTGCTGTCTCCCTAATACATACAACTCCAAAATTGGGCCACTTACTGTAATCAATTTGTTTTACAAGAAAACAGACGCTAAATATAAACAAAGTAAAGTGGGGGGGGGGGCAGAGCAGCGTACCGGTTTTATGTGGTACATCGCATGCTGCAGAATGGTAATACTTCAAGAAGGCCATGAAGTACATAAAAGAATAAACGTAATCAACATTAGCGAATAGAGATGGTCACATCAGATTTTTGTTTAGTGCTAGTAATGACGTAACCAGTATAGCTTTACGAGTTTGTAACGAGCATCAAAACAGAGAGTTGAACATCGCGTGATGGTCCATTCAGCTATTTGACATCTCAAGGTTAACTACCTTTATAAGTTGGCTCGTCATTATCATTAAAACCACATAGAGGAACGAAAACTCTATCTGGAGGTTACACATCATAGCTATATAATTTTACTGTCTCTAACACTTACAAATGGCGCTATTAGTGCAGCTTTTGGATCAAAAATCAATAAAATATCTGTTTACAGGTATATACATACATAATTTGTAAAATGTTTAACGTTTTTAAGGTACGGTGAGCTTGTGTGACTTGAAACATGTTCTGGTACACTTTTAAAAGACTCATTTACAATATTTCCTTAGTCTTTGTGTTCATCGTGTAGCGAGAAATTACGAGTTGTGCACAAGTATGACACAAATTCCACCCTAAATCAGAAGAATTCTCCAAATACATTAAGAGTTGCAGGAACTTAATATTCACTTCCAGTGATTGGTCTGATAGATTCAGACAAAGGCATAGCTCGGCTGACAGTGACGTCAGGTACGGCTATTGAAGAATTTCGTTTTACTTAGGTCATTCAATAATTAATTAGTGAAACATTTGAATTAAAAAAACATTTTTGGAGCAGTCACATTGTTGCAGTACTTAGAAGTAATCTCCTCCAACATGAAGAACTCGCCTCCACTGGTCAGGTAGCCGACGGATGCCATACACATCATCTTGTTTTAATATGGAAATAGTTTGCTCTATTGCGGCCATAATTGCCTGTCTGGTTATAAAGTGAACTCCTCTAAGTGGTAGCTTAATTTTCGCAAAAAGTGCTTATATCTGGGAGTATGGAGGATGCTCCAGATCTTCCCAGTTCCATCTGAGAAGTAAATTAACAACAGGGGCAGACGTGTGAGAGCGAGCACCATCATTTCCTTGAGGAACTGAATGAGTGATAAGAACAATTACAACGAAATCTACCCGAAAGTTCGAAGACTCTGGCCTCTATCAGTTCGGGAGCGATGTATGGCTCCGGGGTCTTTCCTTGGGGCAATACCTTGTGTCTAAAAAGCCCCCCATTTAAGACGGGTGGAAGTGGATACTCCACTTAGGCGTGTCAGCCCCGCAGGGAAGACTTCCGATTTGACCTCGGTGGGGCCGCCTGGTGATCTAGCACACATTTTACTAGCTCTGCAGGCTAGTACTCGGGACTTAGGCAACCCTCTGCCCCCTCCGGGCAGCCCAAGCCTGGCCTGAGGTATCCGATCTCCCGCGGGTGTAGGGAATACACTGCCCTCTCCAGTCCAACCAATCCGAACAACTCCCATTCAGGGAGGGGCTCGGATGTTTGACCTGAGGTTCCTCTAGTACGTCAGAGGTAGAGTTTGTTTAGTTAACTCGTGTGCACGTGGGCTGAATCGTTTGACGAACCCTTATAATCGTTTTACAACCCCGGCCCTCCTTCTCCCAGTCCTTTCTGCAAGGTTGCCACCTTTCTCGATATATATATATATATATCGCCAAACTACAATTCTACTGGATTACATAATAACCCTTATCTTATTCAAAGTGCAATATTAGAAACCCAGCTCATTTACGACTCCGCGCAAAGTGCAGTGCCCATAAAGAAAGTCACAAATTTCTTGCAAATGTGCAACAAATTCGTCTAAGGTGGGCGTTCTCCCTTTTGCATAGAATCTATAAATCTCTCAACGAATTAAATCGCATGTGAAATTATCGAAACTTTAGAGAAACGTTTTCTTTTGTTTTCACACGTGATCGGCGTCGTTGATATTCCTATATTTTTCTTACAGTATTGCTGTGAATACCCAGAATTTATCAGGTTCATTACATGGTCCCTTACCAAGATTATTTTTCAGCAAATATTCATATTTGTTCAAAACAAGCGCTTAAATTTGCTTAGAAAGAGTTCTCGTTATAATTTTGTTATTTGAGGCTTCTCCAGTAACATAACTCGGCGCAGCAACACTTTCCAATTTATTCACACTTTTGTCATCACTTTGATTATTGTCACTTGACTGAAAGTTATCTACTACTTCATTTGCATTTACCACTCCACATCGTGACACACAACGAATTTCTGCACGTAATGAAACAGATCAACTGAGACTCCACGTGGAGTAAACAGCGACTGTTGTTTCCAGAAAATCAGGGTTACTATTGGTCCTCGACGACAGTGTTCTATTTCTGAAGTGAGCAGATTTATGACGGTCATTAGTGGGCGGTAGGGTCTGTTTCCTTTGAGTTCAAACTGCACACCCATTGACTAGACAGACTTTACCACGAGTGCTAAGAGTCCGCAGCGCCCGTAGTACGGCAGCTCAAGGGGACAGATCCCCTCCCCTAGGAGTCACAAAAACACGTCAAAATTAAAAGGTACAACGGGCATGACTTTAAGTGGATCCTGTTCTTCTGGATACTTTTAGGCCGTGGTGAATCAATGTGCTGCCACACATTTGATTATCTCTTAAATTTTGGTTGGTAGCACCGAACCCAGGTTTCATCTAATGTTATGATACCTCGAAGAAAACACTCACCTTCACCTTCATAGCGTTCTAAGTGTAATCTCGCTGTTTCCACCCTCTGTCACATTGTTTCCTCTGTAGGATCGAGAGCAGATTTTTCTCATCTTTAATTTCTTCTTAAGTATGTGGAGAATCCTGCCTGGAGCAACTCCAACGTTGCTTGCTGGTTCTTCCAGCAGTGATTTAACATCATCACTTGCTGATTGTAGTCTTCCCCTCCTCTACAAAATACATTCGCCAACCTAGCCACGGCACGATATGGTACCACAAGCGTCCAATAATTCTGTATAACATTGTCCAGCATTGGTACTTCTTGTAACATGAATTTTAATGAAGCATTATTGTATTTACTAAACATTATTTAGAGCACTAAAGATAACAGCCTACAATTAAACTTAGTAAAACTGTCTTACTGTCTTTGAAAACTCACACTTAACAAACATTAGATGTTCTTATTTTTCAGTATTATCAGCTTACATGATTTTCCGCTGATAGCGCCAAATGCAGGTAGTGTTGCCATTCATTTTGAATGACCGATATATTAGAGTAGCAATACAAGTAAAGTCAATAACAACGATGTCTTAGTTTCGCACTTCTTTTATTTTTCAAAGAACATTCAAAGATACTACACTTGACCTCAATGAGGTTCAAGAGAAAGACATTCGTCCATATCCTAAACAGATATCTTGTGAGCACGTTTCTTCTTCTTCTTCTTCTTCTTCTTCTTCTTCTTCTTCTTCTTCTTCTTCTTCTTCTTCTTCTTCTTCTTCTTCTTCTTCTTCTTCTTCTTCTTCTTCTTCTCTTCTTCTTCTCTTCTTCTTCTTCTTCTTCTTCTTCTTCTTCTTCTTCTCTTCTTCTTCTTCTCTTCTTCTTCTCTTCTTCTTCTTCTTCTTCTCTTCTTCTTCTTCTTCTTCTTCTTCTTCTTCTTCTTCTTCTTCTTCTTCTTCCTTCTTTCTTCTTCTTCTTCTTCTTCTTCTTCTTCTTCTTCTCTTCTCTTCTTCTTCTTCTTCTTCTTCTTCTCTTCTTCTTCTTCTTCTTCTTCTTCTTCTTCTTCTTCTTCTTCTTCTTCTTCTTCTTCATCTTCTTCTTCTTCTTCTTTCTTCTTCTTCTTCTTCTTCTTCTTCTTCTTCTTCTTCTTCTTCTTCTTCTCTTCTTCTTCTTCTTCTTCTTCTTCTTCTTCTTCTTCTTCTCTTCTTCTCTTCTTCTTCTTCTTCTTCTTCTTCTTCTTCTTCTTCTTCTTCTTCTTCTTCTTCTTCTTCTTCTTCTTCTTCTTCTTCTTCTTCTTCTTCTCTTCTTCTTCTTCTTCTTCTTCTTCTTCTTCTTTCTTCTTCTTCTTCTTCTTCTTCTTCTTCTTCTTCTTCTTCTTCTTCTTCTTCTTCTTCTTCTTCTTCTTCTTCTTCTTCTTCTTCTTCTTTCTTCTTCTTCTTCTTCTTCTTCTTCTTCTTCTTCTTCTTCTTCTTCTTCTTCTTCTTCTTCTGTCTTCTTCTTCTTCTTCTACTTCTTCTCTTCTTCTTCTACTTCTACTTCTTCTTCTTCTTCTTCTTCTTCTTCTTCTTGTTCTTCTTGTTCTTCTTCTTCTTCTTCTTGTTCTTCTTCTTCTTCTTCTTCTTCGTGTTAATCTAGCAAAACGTTTGTAAAGTGGTTTCATGACATAAAGAATGTGTGGCAGTTGATGCAAAAAGGATGGCATTTTGATGACATGTGGACTGGGAAGAGCGTGTTTTGTCTAGGTAGTTTAGTGATGTCAGGAGGCTGTGAACTCCAACTCGCTTGAGGTTGGTCATTATTACGTCAACTGTGTGAGATGTTCCTTTGTGTTGACGCCCACAGTCATTTACAAAAATGAATTACTGCAACAGTTTCGTTTCCTGTGCCGATTTAAACACGACCTCGTGTTAGCCTTGACCACAAAGCTCTTCAGGGAAACTTGTTTGCCTGGCATTTTGGCAGTTCCCCGATCTTCTTCCTAGAATCACAACATTGTTCTTATTTGAAACCGGGCCGTGTTTTTGGTAAAAGGGACGCTGGCATAGAATTATGTTCTTTCTTTGTAGGATAACTTTTGTAATTTTCTAATAACAATTCCTTGCTGTTTTGAATTTTCCTGAATCCAAGAAAAGCAACTTTTAGTTTTGTGATTGTGAACAGTATGAATGAAAATCGAGAGGTCCATTAAATTTAAACTTTCAAGAAAAACCTCCACCCCCAAACTACCCTTGGACCGGTTTTGGATTATGACACGGAGGTCCAAACATAACCTCTTAAAACATAACAAGATCTCGATATTCTGTCGAAATTACGAGGATGGTCTAAAAACTTTCCGACCTCAACATGAAGATGGCAGCACTCCTAAATAAAAGCTACTAAATTTCTTTGTCCATCTGTTGACAGTTACTCACCAAAGTTTCAGCCATTTTGGACGCTTAGTTGCCGTTTGAGTGAGTTGATGTTAGTGTTTTTATGAAAATGGACAAAATCGGGTATCAAACTGTCAGTAAATATTTGTTTTTGAAAGACAATACGCCTACACAAATCAAATATGAATTAGATTCTGTGTATGGGGACTCTGCACCATCACTTACCACAGTGACATTTTGGGTAGCTGAATTTAAAATTGGTCGTAAGAGCTTGAGAGACGATGAACGTTCGGGACGTCCAAAAACTGCAACTACCGACGAAAACATCGCCAAAGTTCACCATCTGGTGCTAGACGACGGCCGCATTAAAGTGAGAGAGATAGCAGAGACTATGAAGATACCAAAAGAACGTGTTTGTCACATATTAAATCAACATTTAGACATGAGAAAGCTGTCCACGCGTTGGGTGTCACATTTGCTCACCTTAGACCAGAACCGTGTTTGACTGAATATTTCCAACGCTCTGTTGGCAGTTTAGGCGCAATAAATTCGAGTTTTGGCACCGATTAATTACTGCAGATGAAACTTGGATACACCATTATACGCCCGAAACAAAAATACAGTCTAATCAGTGGAGTACAAAGGGGGAACAGACTCCAAAAAAAGCAAAAACGCATCGCTGGGAGAAGTATGTACAGTTACAAGGATACTATGTTGAAAAATAAAATAAAACAAATAAAAATAAACAAATCTGAAGAAAATGTCTTGTATCTTCATTAGGTTTTCATGACTTTTCAGACCAGTTATGTAAAATGAGTGGTAAGGCAGAGAAAATAACACGTGGGTGACAAAGTGAAATCCTTAACAAATAAATCGATAAAAAAAGCTGCAAATTGTAATTACTTGATGTAAATATTAACTTACGTGATGTCCTGGTGGCAGCAGCACGTGTACAATCGGGCCAAGGTCTCCACGTGGTTTGTTAAGGTTCGCAGATTTCTCCCACTACCAGCGCGAACAGCGACACGGGGTGGGAGGAAGTTTTAAATAGATTAACGGTCCAGCTGGTGTGGTAGGTCCAGCATCTTGTTCCAAACATCTCACTGTACTACGTTCACGGGAGTCTTCTTTTCGAAGGCATGTTACATATAGGAAATTTGTCTTACACTTCTGTGTAACAATCAAGGAATAAAACATGCAAATTCAAGCTGTAGTGATTACATATATTCAGAAGCGATCGTCTTCTTTTTCTATTTTGTGCGATTCATAGTGTCCCAAAACATGTATTTTTATTGAAATCCCGACACCAAACCTTTCTGAGTTTAATACAACACCTCCCCTTTATGCAAATACGTAAAAGGGAAACTAAACCCTTAAAGGCACGAAATACGAGAGATGTTCAATGAAGAATGATCAATTTTTTTTGACAACGTAATACTCATTCTCATAATTTTGATGGTCCTTCTCAAAATAGTCTCTCCTGAATGCGATGCTCTTGTCCCAGCGTTTCTGCCAGTCTTCAAAGACATGCTGGAACCAATTTTTGAGAGATCCTTCAAAACCGCCTCCGCAGCCTTCACCACTGCTTCTGATGATGGATAATGCCTCCCACGAAGGCGTTTCTTCAAGTTAGGGAATAGAAAAATGTCACATGGGGCTAAATCCGGACTATATGGAGGGTGAGGGATGTACTTCACGTTGATTTTTGCAAGATATTCAACAACAACATTGGCAATATGCAGCCGTGCATTATCGTGGTGCAGCATGCAGCCTGCTTCACGCAAATGTGGTCTTTTGCGCCTAATATGAACTTGCAATGTTTTCAGGACATCCCTGTAGTTACTGATGTGTGTGCAGATACAACATGTTGATAAACCATTCCATGAATATCAAAGAAGCAGAAGCAAACACTTTTGCTTTTTTGGGGTCGGTGATGAAGGAGATTTCCACACTGAGCTTTGCTGTTTGCTCTCAGGATCAAAATGATGTAGCCAAGTTTCAGCAGCAGTGATTACGTTTGAAAGAAACTCCGGATCTTCCTCTAACATCAACTTTAGCTGCATGCGAATGTCCCTTTGTTCGGGACTCAACAATCTAGGAACCCATCGTGCACAAACACGTCTCATGTGTAATGTTTCTGTCTCTAACGTGTGGGTGGCACGCAATGAAATGTTCACTATTTCAGAAAGTGATCTTAAGGTAATTCGTCGATCCTCTCTTACAATGGCAGCAGCAGTGTTGATGTTTTCTTCCGTAAGAGCAGTAACTGGAGCAGTGTGTCCACCTACCTTTGACATTAATTTTTACACATTTTAAACCACCTTCGAGCTGTGCTGTAGGGAAGAACAGACTCTCTATAGGCCTCCTGTAACATTGTATAGGCTCTCAACTGAAGATTTGTTGAGGTGAAAGCAGAATTTCAAAGTCGCATATTGTTCCTCGCGTGTTACTTCCATTGCAGCGGTAGGCGATACTGAACATGTCTGAAATTTAGTTAATTGATGGAAATTAATCATTTCTCCACACTAGCCGTATATAGGCTAATGTTTTTGATAGATAGAATCAACATGAAAAATTGATTTGAACAACGGATCTTCTGGTTTCCGCGCAGTCGCTCTTACCCTTTGAGCTACCATGGCCAACGTGCCGTCCTGGCATTAAATGTTCCATTTGACTCATATTTCCCCGGTAGACCACTAGGGGCGGCTCTCGCATCCGATACGCCGTTTGTGGCGACTTACTATCGTAAGTACTTGAGTCCCATAGCTTCATCATTTAACTCTTATTATTTTAGTTAATTGATGGAAATTAATCATTTCTTCACACTAGCCATATATAGGCTAAGATATAGTCAACATGAAAAATCCTGGCCATGGCATTGAATTTTTCATGTTGACTCTATGTCTGAACTTGCCTGGTTCTCACAGGCGGGAACCAGGAGTACCAACTATGGCTTGTTTGTTTCACATAAGCTAACAGAGTATAATAAGATTGAATTTTAGTGTGAAAAATTATTACCGTAAAAAATTATGATAATTCTTTACTGAACAGCCCTCCTAATTGAGAGGTGGCTCTGCCTGCGTAATATAAAGGTGCGTAATTTCGCCTAGCGCGTAGATACGATAACTGTTTATAAAAACCTATATACTGCAAAACTAATTATGCAGCCATAAAAGTATACTATGAGGAATATACGAAATGACAAGTCAAAGAACACTTTTTTCACAACGAACATCTGTTTTCCTGTTATAGTAGACATATAGGCATATTGTAAACCGTCACATAAAATAGAAATATTTCAATTTGATCTCAATTCTTTTCTATCACCCACAGCTTTCCCATTACAAACAGAAAATTAGTAGAACATGTTCTAGGAATGAAAAATAAATTAGTGTTACACTATGTACAAAGCTTTTATCCAAGTCTAAACAAGAGAATATCTCTAGTACATAGTCTTATGTTTCCATTTTCTTGTCAGTTAGTCTAACTTCAGTAGTATGTAAATTAATGGAGCATTTAATTGTAGAATATATACGAGAGGAGTTAGAAAATAAAAAGTGGTTTAATGAAGCGCAACATAGATTTAGACCTGGGTATTCGTGCGAAAGTCAAATTACTTCATTATTTCAAGATTTGGCAGATGAGGTAGATGCAGGGGGAAGATCTGATGCAGTGGTAATTGACTTTTCTAAGCTTTTGATGTAGTGCCACATAGTTTACTTATTTGTAAGCTAGCTAATACAGGAATTGACACACGCGTAGTATTAGGGGTTAAACTATTTTTGAAAGGGAGAGCGCAAAAAGTTAAAGTAGGTAAAGAGCTGTCCGATAGTGGAACTGTAAGTTCGGGTGTGCCGCAAGGCTCAGTACTAGGACCTTTACTGTTTCTCGTTTTTGTTAATGACATTGCTGTTAATATTAACTGCCAGATAAGGTTGTTTGCAGACGATTGTATCATTTATAATAAAATTTGGAATACAGTGCATGAAACCGCTCTTCAGGATGATTTAAATGAAATCTGTAATTGGGCTGCGGCTAACAAAATGTCAATTAATGCCAAGAAAAGTAAGTCCATTGTTTTTAGTAGAACTAAGGGCAAAATTATTGTTAACTATCACATGGGAGGGGTGCAAATTCCACAGGTGGACAGCTGCAAATACTTGGGAGTGTACCTGGCAAGTAATGCTGGATGGGACGAACAAGTAAATTCCACATCTAGGAATGCGTGGAAGGCATTACATTTCGTAATGAGAATATTGAAAAAGGGGAGCGCTACGTCCAGGGAAATTGCCTACAAGGTCTTAGTGCGGCCGGTTATGGAATATGGAGTAGCATGCTGGGACCCGTATAGAGCTAACCAAATCGATCCATTAGAGAAAATACAGAAGAGGGCAACAAAATTCATAAAAAGAGGCAAGTATTTTGGGCCTATAAAAGGAGATGAGACTAAATGGGAGGAATTAAGAATTAGGCGTAAAAAACATAGGTTGGTAGCATTATTCAAAGCTAATGCTGGTGTAAAGGCATGGGTGGACGTTAGTGTAAGGTTAGATAATCCGGATTATTATGGACGAAACGATCATAGGTATAAAATTAAGCGTAGAAAATACAGAACCGACGTAGGAAAATTTTCTTTTGTTAATAGAACCATTGAAGAATGGAATGAATTGCCTGTAGCAGTCTTTCAGGGCTGTCCCCTGTCGCTGAAGAAATTTAGAAAAAATCTAGATGGTTTATAGTTTAACTTTTGAATTATAATGGTATATAATATGTAAATAGAGAAGTAATTAGATATGTTTTAAGTGACTAAAGTTAAAATAATATCATGTTTGTATTGTTTATTGTTGTAAATCTAGTATTTGTAATTTGATCTGTATTCTTAACTCTGCGACCGGGTAGTACCCAATTGCAGTGAATAATAACATACATACATACATACATACATACATACATACATACATACATACATACATACATACATACATACATACATACATACATACATACATACATACATACATACATACATACATACATACATACATACATACATACATACATACATACATACATACATACATACATACATACATACATACATACATACATACATACATACATACATACATACATACATACATACATACATACATACATACATACATACATACATACATACATACATACATACATACATACATACATACATACATACATACATACATACATACATACATACATACATACATACATACATACATACATACATACATACATACATACATACATACATACATACATACATACATACATACATACATACATACATACATACATACATACATACATACATACATACATACATACATACATACATACATACATACATACATAAAAGCATTCTGTAAATACATAAATTCAATTAACCTATAAAGATATGTAAATATGTATAACTTGTGAAATCAACTGCTAAAAGATCTAATGTAATATTAACATGTAAATATGTACAATTTGTAAAATCAAATGTTGGAAAAATGTAATGTAATGCATGTAATACTACTATGTAGTGGGGCATGCTGATTGTTATCAATAAAGGAAAAAAAATACATACATACATACATACATACATACATACATATTTCGTTTCTCTCTTCCCCTTAAACACTGTCTGTATAGCGAGAAGGTATGTTTGAGGACTTTCTGTCATAACATTATTTATTGCTTCTAGATTGAGACCAGTCACTTTATAGCATCCAGTGTCTCTATTTTTGCGAGTAACTGATCCTCTATCTTGGAAATGTTTGGTGCACCTATTGGTTTTTAAAGTCATAAGTATACCAACATTAATAGACATTTTAATTAAGTGTGAGAATGACAAACAATTTATATCGTATACTGATAAAACGTAAGACATTTATGTTACAAACAAAAGTATGTCAAGTTGACGTTACCTGGATACTTTTGACAACATTACACTCCGAGTGACTTGACTGAATGCTGCATAAACTCCTCTATGCAGCGGTTTAACCTATATTTATATGTCACACCAATTTTAATGCCGGTATGAAAGTAGCATTCAACAATGAAGACGCGGTAGTCTCGTGGAAGCTAGTTGTATTAGTTACTAGAGCAACCACACTCAGAGCGCTGTAATTTGCTTACTGTTCCGCAAAACTTGCTACTTCTCCATAGAGGGCACTTTGATTTGAAGATAGACCAGTACTTATACCGGTGAATTTTGTCACTAACTGCAGTTTTGCTAACATTCACAATCTCTGATATTTCACGGTATGTTTTGTTCTTTTCATAGTAGTAGATAACTGTCGCTGTTCAAAGGTACTCTGCTTACCTCTGGGTCCCATACTATACTCTTGGCTCCTTCTTGGTGAACAGTTGACGTACTTCTTCTACGATGCTGTTTTGTCTACTGACAGACTTCACCTACTCCTTTGTATTGCATTTCATTTGTTCTGTCCGATTGTTTTTGTGTCGTAAACTCATGATTTAAACAAGGTTGAATAGGGAAGCTCTTAGTTTAGCCATATTTTCAATCTCTAAAATAGATATATGGTTTTTGCTTAACACAAGGAGTACCGTGAGATTGATACACATAATCTATCCTGATTTATAGAGCATTCCATAGTGAAATGCAAGGTCTGTCCGATCATTTATGGGAGTCAATGTATGTACTGGAATGATAATCAGGATTAGCGTAAAGAGTGGTGAAAGGCGAGGCCAGTTCTATTAGTTATATGCGCAATCACACTCAGAGCGCTGTAATTTGTTTACTGTTCCACAAGCATTACCGCTTCTTCTCCGTAGAGAGCCAAATGATTTCAAGATAAACTCAGCAGTCAACTACGATGTCATTCTTGCTCAATCGGAGGGCGGGAAATAAAAAAAAAATGAACACCGTGTATATCCTTTGAAATTTATTTTCAATATCTTATACAGTTTTTACACGTTTTTATTTGTAAAACATTTAACAAAATTAATTTAATAATGTTTATAAAACAATAAAATAACAAAATCTGGATAAATAAAAGATTGAGGTAGATATCTAAACACACAGTTGTGGTTGTTACTCTATGGATCTTCGTACATCTGCAGACCTTTCACGTAATACCAAACACCGACGTCGAAAAACGTCCCTCCAAGTAAAAATGCTGCAAGTGAGAAAAAACAAACAGAAAAACGTGTTAATAAAACCAGGGATACAGCATCGATACCTGAATATGTCTAAACCTTCGAGATAAGTGGAAATTAATTGATCTTTCACACTAGCCGTGTGTAGGACGCACTATGAATGGGTAGAGCCAGACTGAAGAATTCAATGCCATAGCCGGGATTTGAACCACAATATAACAATATGACATTAAATTTACCAAATGACTCGTGTTTTTCCCGGTAAGCCACTACGAGTTCTCATAAACACATGAGACAACTACCTTAATGACGACTTACTATACTGTAAGTACTTTAAGGTCCGGGCTTTATAGTTCGGACCACTATTAAGTACAACTGACTCGTGTTTTTCCCGGTAAACCACTAGGAGTTCTCATAAACACATGAGACAACTACCTTAATGACGACTTACTATGCTGTAAGTACTTTAAGGTCCGGACTTTATAGTAAACCACTAGGAGTTCTTATAAACACATGAGACAACTACCTTAATGACGACTTACTATGCTGTAAGTACTTTAAGGTCCGGACTTTATAGTAAACCACTAGGAGTTCTTATAAACACATGAGACAACTACCTTAATGACGACTTACTATGCTGTAAGTACTTTAAGGCCCGGGCTTTATAGTTCGGACCACTATTAGGTACAACTGACTCGTGTTTGTCCCGGTAAACCACTAGGAGTTCTCATAAACACATGAGACAACTACCTTAATGACGACTTACTATGCTGTAAGTACTTTAAGGTCCGGACTTTATAGTAAACCACTAGGAGTTCTCATAAACACATGAGACAACTACCTTAATGACGACTTACTATGCTGTAAGTACTTTAAGGCCCGGGCTTTATAGTAAACCACTAGGAGTTCTCATAAACACATGAGACAACTACCTTAATGATGACTTACTATGCTGTAAGTACTTTAAGACCCGGGCTTTATAGTTCGGACCACTATTAGGTACAACTGACTCGTGTTTTTCCCGGTAAACCACTAGGAGTTCTCATAAACACATGAGACAACTACCTTAATGACGACTTACTGTGCTGTAAGTACTTTAAGGCCCGGGCTTTATAGTTCGGACCACTATTAGGTACAACTGACTCGTGTTTGTCCCGGTAAACCACTAGGAGTTCTCATAAACACAAGAGACAACTACCTTAATGACGACTTACTGTGCTGTAAGTACTTTAAGGCCCGGGCTTTATAGTTCGGACCACTATTAGGTACAACTGACTCGTGTTTGTCCCGGTAAACCACTAGGAGTTCTCATAAACACATGAGACAACTACCTTAATGACGACTTACTGTGCTGTAAGTACTTTAAGGCCCGGGCTTTATAGTTCGGACCACTATTAGGTACAACTGACTCGTGTTTCTCCCAGTAAACCACTAGGAGTTCTCATAAACACATGAGACAACTACCTTAATGACGACTTACTACGCTGTAAGTACTTTAAGGCCCGGACTTTATAGTAAACCACTAGGAGTTCTCATAAACACATGAGACAACTACCTTAATGATGACTTACTATGCTGTAAGTACTTTAAGGCCCGGGCTTTATAGTAAACCACTAGGAGTTCTCATAAACACATGAGACAACTACCTTAATGATGACTTACTATGCTGTAAGTACTTTAAGGCCCGGGCTTTATAGTTCGGACCACTATTAGGTACAACTGACTCGTGTTTTTCCCGGTAAACCACTAGGAGTTCTCATAAACACATGAGACAACTACCTTAATGACGACTTACTATGCTGTAAGTACTTTAAGGTCCGGACTTTATAGTAAACCACTAGGAGTTCTCATAAACACATGAGACAACTACCTTAATGGCGACTTACTATGCTGTAAGTACTTTAAGGTCCGGGCTTTATAGTAAACCACTAGGAGTTCTCATAAACACATGAGACAACTACCTTAATGGCGACTTACTATGCTGTAAGTACTTTAAGCCCCGTGCTTTATGGTTCGGACCACTATTAGGTACAACTGACTCGTGTTTTTCCCGGTAAACCACTAGGAGTTCTCATAAACACATGAGACAACTACCTTAATGACGACTTACTATGCTGTAAGTACTTTAAGGTCCGGGCTTTATAGTAAACCACTAGGAGTTCTCATAAACACATGAGACAACTACCTTAATGGCGACTTACTATGCTGTAAGTACTTTAAGGCCCGGGCTTTATGGTTCGGACCACTATTAGGTACAACTGACTCGTGTTTTTCCCGGTAAACCACTAGGAGTTCTCATAAACACATGAGACAACTACCTTAATGATGACTTACTATGCTGTAAGTACTTTAAGGTCCGGACTTTATAGTAAACCACTAGGAGTTCTCATAAACACATGAGACAACCACCTTAATGGCGACTTACTATGCTGTAAGTACTTTAAGCCCCGGGCTTTATAGTAAACCACTAGGAGTTCTCATAAACACATGAGACAACTACCTTAATGGCGACTTACTATGCTGTAAGTACTTTAAGCCCCGTGCTTTATGGTTCGGACCACTATTAGGTACAACTGACTCGTGTTTTTCCCGGTAAACCACTAGGAGTTCTCATAAACACATGAGACAACTACCTTAATGACGACTTACTATGCTGTAAGTACTTTAAGACCCGGGCTTTATAGTTCGGACCACTATTAGGTACAACTGACTCGTGTTTCTCCCAGTAAACCACTAGGAGTTCTCATAAACACATGAGACAACTACCTTAATGGCGACTTACTATGCTGTAAGTACTTTAAGGCCCGGGCTTTATAGTTTGGACCACTATTAGGTACAACTGACTCGTGTTTGTCCCGGTAAACCACTAGGAGTTCTCATAAACACATGAGACAACTACCTTAATGACGACTTACTATGCTGTAAGTACTTTAAGACTCTGGCTTTATAGTTCGGACCACTATTAGGTACAACTGACTCGTGTTTGTCCCGGTAAACCACTAGGAGTTCTCATAAACACATGAGACAACTACCTTAATGACGATTTACTATGCTGTAAGTACTTTAAGGCCCGGGCTTTATAGTTCGGACCATTATTACGTACAATTAATGGAACCAGAAATTCCGCAATTCAAATCCCGGCTATGGCAGAATTTTTCAGTCTGGCTGTACCCCTTTGAGATAAACCTTCGATAGTTTTAAATGATCAAGTTTGGCAAACTGAAATGTGGTGCTAGGTGAAATCAGAACTGACAATTTGGTTAGAAAGTAATATTTCCATTACCTACTACATGTATCGTAGAGAAGGCAGTAGGCTTTGACTTTTTATACATATTAATAAACAATGAATGTGATAATAACAGTTTTAATGAAGATATAACAGTCGACTTATAAGTCAAAGTCCTCACAATAACTTGTCTTTATTGTTCAACATAATCTCCAGAAAGGCTAATACATTTATCATATCGATTTTCTAATTTAATTAAATCATCTCTGTAATGCTGGACCTGAAACAGGTTCTTTACCCCATCAATGACCTCCTCTTCGTCCTCCAAGAAGATTTTTGAAGTCAGGGAACAGGAGGTAGTTACTGGGTGCTAGATCTGGCGAATAGAATGAGTGTTCAAGCAATTTTCCCCATTGCAATGACTGAACGATTGGCTGTAGCATTCTCGTGAGAAACAAAACCTTTAAATATTTTTCTATTTACCTCATTCTCCCAAACGCTGTAGTAAGTTTGCGAAGTAGTCACCAGTGATACTTTTACCCTTTTCCAAGTAGACAATAAAATTAATTCCCTGTGCATCCCAGAAAACACTCGCCGTAAACTTGTTAGGTCACAAACTTGACTTTGGCGCTTTTGCAGTTGGTTTACCTGCCGCAGTCCATTGTTTTCACTGTCATTTACTTTCTGTAGTGTAGTGATGTATTCAAGTTTCATCCATGATAATAATCCGTCTCAAAATTCACTGGTAGAGCTCCAAATTCTTAACAGAAATAGTTTTTCTTTCTAACTTTAGATCAGGTGTCAACAAACGCAGCACAGTCCTTGTGAAAGCCCAAAACATTACTTATGTACCAGGGCAATCCCACAAAGTGAAGACTGACCTCCCTCTAATCACTGGGGAGTTATCGAAAGGGCGCCCGGTGCCTCAGTGGGGCTTTCCATAGGGCAACACCTAGAGACTAACAAGCCCCTCCCCCCCAATCTGGTCCTGTGGACTCAAAACGGGATGGAAGTGGATACTGCACTTACGCGCGCCAACTCCAAAATGGAAAGGCTACGGATATAACCTCGGTAGGGCCGCCTAGTGATCTAGCACACCTTCTACTAGCTATGGTGGCTAGTACCCGGGAATATATGGCTTCCCTCAACCCCGTCCGAAGACGTACTCGATCTCCCACTGCCCCCTCGAGTCCAACCCAATCCAAACAGCCCCCACTCAGGCAGGGGCTCGAATGTTCGGCCCGAGGTTCCTCTAGTAACGTCAGAGGTACCACGAGTGCTAGGGGTCCACAGCGCCCGCACCACGGCAGCTGAAGGGGCCGGATACCCTCCCCTACAGGAAAAACATTACTTAAAATATCACCTGTACGTTCTTTTGTTATGTTTACACTCTCTGCTATCTCAAACAACTTTAATCTGTGGTCTTCCAGTACTAAACGATGAATTTGTTCAATGATCTCTGTAGTTGTGACTTCCACAGAGCGAGGCTATGGGCCACAGTTAATGGACATCAAAAACATCCGAAAGTGGGTCAGAGAGCTCAAAGACGGGCGTACAGCGTCCTGGTTGGCCTTCGGTTTCAGCCGAAACAAGTACAAAAGTGGAGCAAGAAATGCTTAAAGATCGGCATGTGACAGTTCGTGAGCTGTACGAACCTATCCCTGAAGTCAGTAAGACTACGATTGACCGAACATTTGCACTATCGCAAGGTGTGTGCGAAGTGAGACATCCTCAACCTTCCACCTACAGTCCAGACTTAGCACCTAGTGATTATCATCTGTTTCCTGAGTTGAAGTCACACCTGGGTGGAACACATTTCCAGACCAACGAGGTTCAGCGCTACCTACGCACCTTGGCAGGAGAGTGCTATGACAAGGGTATACAAAAACTGCCACAGCGCATGCAAAAGTGCATCGATCGCAATGGTGATTACCCTGGGATTGGAGTGTGGGACTCTACTGGGAGAATCGAACCACCAGCCCTACCCACTAAAAAACCTCCACCGATGAGTATTCAGGAGTGGTGCTGTGGCAGTACCGCTGTAAGAACCTGCGGATTCAAGGAAGGGATATATTGGCCCGGCCGAGGCCAGGTCAAAGGTGAGGAAGGCGGCAGGACCTAAGCACCAGGGCAGGCCATTCCGCCTTCCCGCGCAAAACACTGTCACTGCTGACTGAGGGGCGTGACGTCACTGAGAATACAAAGCAAGAGCGCTTACACGTGAATGTGCGTAATGCAATATTATGATTGCACATTCTAAGATAAGATAAGGTGCTGATGCATGCAAATTCCACAATCCTTCTGATGAAATAAACGAGATGCAGTTGCTTATGAGCTATTGTAGTTATTGGCTGTATCTTTTGTCGTAACATTATGAGTAAAAGCAAAAACCATTGCGCTGTTGCTGAATGCAAAAATCCGTTGCTACGGATGTGATTTTCCATTGTTTGCCTAAAGATCGAGAACTACAGCGCAAGTGGGTTTTAAGCTGTAAAAGGGCTGATCCGGTTAATGTGAATAATGCAAGGATTTGTTCCGATCACTTCCTGCCCGAAGACTATGAACGGGATTTAAAAAACGAGCTGCTGAAAATTAAATTAAAGGGCGACGCTGTACCGTCACAGAAAATTCCTAATTGGCATGGGGATACATTTGAGGCGGTAGCTCCTGACCACTCTGTTGCTGCTGAAGAGGAAATAATTAGACCAAAGACTCAGATGCAAGCCCTGAAGAAAGAAAACAGTGTTTTGAAACGGCAGAACAAGGTTTAAAATAAGTTCCAAGTTTCCCGAAATTCACCACAAAGTGATCTCTCTTTATGTGAGGACAAGAACCTTCATTAGAATTAGGCACTTAAACAAAAGAGCGAAGGCAGAAATGATCAGGAAACTTGCAGCAAAGAAAAATCTTCAATGGGTTTCTTCGTCATCTTCTTGAGCTATAGTGAGTAAGGAGATATGAATAGTAACATGTTTTAAACTCTTAATACTAACTGCTAGAAGGAACCTTCATTATAATACACAAGTGGGTGTTTATTTCACACGTAGCAGAGCTTAAATAACACATACTCAGGGGCTAGTGTTTAACTCTCGCGGTTGAACTGTATTCATAGTGACGTCATGCGCGTTAGCCAATGGCAGCGCGACTCTCCGGAATGGCCTACCTGAGTACTCTAGTTGCCTTGGTAAGCACGACCAAGGCCTTACTTATTAGGAGCGGTCTTGTTTGGAAGTGAATGAGGAATTTTGGTCATTGTAGGGTCACAGCGGCGGTTGGTGTCGACCTCTGGTGTTGGGTCCGTCGAACATCGTTTGGAGGACTGTCACTTCCTCCTTGACGAGTCTTCGGAGCATGAATGTGTGTGTGTGTGTGTGTGTGTGTGTCTCGTTGTTTAATTGAGAACTGATGCTTCTCCTCCATGTCCTCTCGCAACTCTGCAAGCCCTGAACTGATATTTGTGTGTGATGTAGCTTGCTGGGCAGATGAAGTTCTGAGCTCTGTGAGAAGTTCCTCCATGTTCCATCAGTGTAACATTCATTGACCATAAACATGTTTTCTATATTAAATAAAATTGTAGGCCTTATTTCACACACACGCCTCGTATTTAATGACTGCTCGTTTTTCTAAATCCTCCATTTTCGTGAAATCTCTACACTTGTCTTGTCATTCAAAACCAAACAAACTATTAACCTGTAACTATGGATACAAGCTAGTCTATCCGTCAAACTAGCCAGTGGTGCCATCTCTGTGTGAGGCCTGGCACTTATGAGTATCCGAATATATAGATGTTATCAAATTTTTGGCATTTTTCGCTAATAATTCGCTAAGTACTTCACAGGCGCTACGTTTTATAAGTTCTAGATGTACCTGGTTATCGCAAGTGACGTACCTGAGGAGGTGAAGTTCATGAGGAAGCGCAGATATGGTATATCATAGAGCCAGCAGTTGCCAGTCGTACCACACACCTCGCCCCACACAGTGCACGCCATATCTGTAACAACACCAACTGTCATTGTCTCTGTAGATATTTGAAGCCGTTCAGTACATTATAGGACAAAACTCACCAACCAACACGCCGTAGAAGATCGGTCCAGGGATCAGAGAAAGTGCACAGAGCATCGTGATCGTGAAGCCCATGGACACGGATTTGTCGTCTTTATCCACACATCTGCAACACATTATACAATTTAGTACTCATACAAAAATATCATTTACCAAATTTATATCACACTCTACTTATCTACTAGTTTACGAAATATTCCTGCGAAGTTTTAATCCAGAATCATATTTCTACGTCTTTAAGCGATAGTCCAATGTTTTGTGATGTCTTTTTTGTCGGCTTATAACTCCCGTGCTTCACAGAGATGGCGTCACTGGGCCACTTTGACGGATAGACTTGCTTGTATCCATAGTTACAGGTCAATATCTTGTTTAGTTTTTGAATGACAACATTTCAAACATGACAAGTGTAGAGGTTTCACGAAAATGGAGCATTTGGAAAAACGAGCAGTAAATAACACTTCCATTTGAAAGACTTAACGCCTAAAGAAATCAAGGAGGAAATGGACAGTACATTGAAGGACTCTGTCCCTTCATATACAATAATTAAAAGGTTGGTTTTAGAGTTTAAAATGTGACGTACTGATGAGCCTCGCTCTGTCCCTTCATATTATGACTTTGTGGGTTCGTGAAATAACAAGACGAGCTTACAATCGCAAAAAACTACACTTTATTTTCCTAGCAATACACAGTTTACTATTACAAAATTGCTAGATCACCTCAAAACTGTTTATTTTTCAAACTACACTCAACTGTCTGTCGCTTCCGGTAACGATCGGCCCCGAAGTTGCCCGAATCTCCACCGGCCATCATTTATTCATAGGCTTCGCGAGTCTACCGCCAGGGTGACACTGCTCCCTCCTCAAGGCTAGTCGTCCCGAACAGCGCCTTCTAAGCGGGCCAGGCGATCCAGGTGTACCACCAACATCTTTCCTCGGGGCACCTTCTGGATGCGGTAGACCACGTCGTTAATCCTGTTCACCACACGGTACGGTCCTTGCCATGGCTGCTGAAGCTTCGGGCAGCGTCCCTTGGTCCGGGTCGGGCGATACAACCAGACCAGGTCACCTTGCTGGAACCCTTGGCTGTTGGCTTGCCTGTCGTATCGGGTTTTCATGCGGTCGCTCGCCTTCTGGATGTTCTGGCGAGCCATCTCGTGCATGTCGTGGAGGTGGTCCACCAGGTTCTCCACATCCCTCAAGAGTGGCCCCAGGTCTGCGTCCGCCAGCTGCTCCCTCCTCAGGCCTGCACTATCCCAGCCATCCGCAGGCATTGCCGTGACTACTCGAACTGCTGCGGCACGCTCCTTCCCCTCCACTCTTGTGCATTGGCCGCACTCTACTGGACAGGGTCTTCGGGACATAGCGTACGCGTTACCGTCACTCTTCCCTCTGCGATGTTCCGAGGTGAAGTCGTACTCCTGCAGCCTCTGAACCCAACGTGCTGTCTGGCCTTCTGGTCGCGCCGTCACCATCACCTCGCTCCTCGCGGGGACAACCACGTCTTCGCTCAAGACGACCCTGCCAATTCCAAGGCGCTCTTCGGGTTGACGGAGTATGACCTCTTCTCCGCTGAGCCTCAGGACCTTCCTGCCGACGTCGACCGTCGCCTCGTGGCTCCTGAGGGCATCCAGTCCCAGAATCACCTCCTCAGCCACCTTCACGACGAACACCCACAGACGCAAGGCACTCTGTCCCAAGTTCAGCTCCAGTAGGGCCTCCTTCTCCACAGGCAAGGTGTCGCC
This sequence comes from Mantis religiosa, assembly GCA_030765055.1. NCBI lineage: Eukaryota > Metazoa > Arthropoda > Insecta > Mantodea > Mantidae > Mantis > Mantis religiosa. Next base: position 2,273,543 of record JAUKNK010000207.1, read on the forward strand.
CGATGCCAACACAAACTGGTATGGTCGGCTCGGCTTCCTCGTCGGCAAACCATTCGCCACGTCAGGTCTGATGATGGTCACGGCTGCTCCAGTGTCCACTAGCACGCGGCACGGCTTTCCTCCTACCCAGCCGTCCGCGATGAGGCTGTCATCCATACGCCGGCTGACGGCGCGCAGCGTCATTCGAGGGGATGGTGGTGATGGCGCCGACGTGTCCCTCTCCACGCCGGGCCTTACTCGTTCTTCCCGCTGCCCTTCCTGGTGTGGGCAGTCTCTCTGCAGGTGTCCGGGCTGTCCACACCCCCAACACAGGCCACTAGGTGTTCGCCGGCGTCCCTCGGCTGGTCTTCTGTCTCCAGCGTAGCGCACACTCCTCGTTCCCGACGACGGGATAGCTGTTACCTTGGCCGCCTCCATCCTTAATGCCGCTGTCAGCGCCTCGTGGATGGTTTTATAATAGCCGAGCATTAGGCGCTGACGAATCTCCGTGTCCCGTACCCCGTCGACAAAGTTGTAGGCGGCTTCCCGGGATACGAACTCCAGTGGCAGGTCAACCAAGGCCTTGCTAGGTAGCTGCTTAATTGCTATGGCTAACTCCTGCAGCGTCTCCCCCGGCTGCTGTGACCTTGCCTTTAGTTGGCTGCGGTACGCTGCGGCTAAGCGGTGGTTCCCGAAACGATTCTCCAGGGCCTTCCAGATGTCCTTGGGCGCCGCCGTTGCCTGCACCGCGTTTAGGACTTCCGCGGCCCGTCCCTGGAGGCTGGCTATTAGCTGTGTGGCCTCCTCCTCCGGCGACCATCTGTTGTGCTTGGCCACTGTGTCGAACTGGCGGCGGAAGACCTCAAATGTTGATGCGCCGTCATATTTCGGCGGTTTGACGCGCGCAGATGTGTCGCGTCCCGGCGCGGCGGCCTTCAAATCCTTCAGTTTCCTGCCGACGACGTCCTCTACTATGGCGTTCAGGGACTTGACGCTGCTGTCGGCCTTTCCCTCCAGGTCGTCAACGCGGCTCGCCAGGTCCTCGACGCGCTCGTCCACTTGGCCCATCCGCTTGCCCAGCTCCGTCACGTCATCCCTCACGCCGGCCAACTGTTCTTCAAACTTCACGGCAAGGGCCTCGTTTGCCGCTTTCATCTCCGTGGCCAGGCTGTCGTTCGTTGCCCTCATTTCTGTGGTCAGTTCGGGCTTTATTTGTTTCCGCGGCCAGGTTGTTATTTGCCGCTTCTGTTTTTGCAGCGAGGTTTTCGTTTGCCGTCTTCATTTCTTCCATTTTCTCTAAAATCTTTGCCAATGCAGCTTCCATTGTCGTATGTTCCACTTCTGACACCAGTTGTGACTTTGTGGGTTCGTGAAATAACAAGACGAGGTTACAAACGCAAAAACTACACTTTATTTTCCTAGCAATACACCGTTTACCATTACAAAATTGCTAGATCACCTCGAAACTGTTTATTTTTCCAACACTACATTCAACTGTCTGTCGCTTCCGGTGACGATCGGCCCCGTAGTTTCCCAAATCTCCACCGGCCATCATTTATTCATCAGCTTCGCGAGTCTACCGCCAGGGTGACAATATACAATAATTAAAAGGTTGGTTGTAGAGTTTAAAATGGGACGTACGATTACCATTGATGAGTCTCGCTCTCTCCCTTCATATACAATAATTAAAAGGTTGGTTGTAGAGTTTAAAATGGGACGTACGAGTACTAGTGATGAGCCTCGCTCTGTCCCTTCATATGCAATAATTAAAAGGTTGGTTGTAGAGTTTAAAATGGGACGTACGAGTACTAGTGATGAGCCTCGCTCTTTCCCTTCATATACAATAATTAAAAGGTTGATTGCAGAGTTTAAAATGGGACGTACGAGTACTAGTGATGAGCCTCGCTCTGTCCCTTCATATACAATAATTAAAAAGTTGGTTGTAGAGTTTAAAATGCGAGGTACGAGTACTAGTGATGAGTCTCACTCTGTCCCTTCATATACAATAATTAAAAGGTTGGTTGTAGAGTGTAAAATGGGACGTACGAGTACTAGTGATGAGTCTCACTCTGTCTCTTCATATACAATGATTAAAAGGTTGGTTGTAGAGTTTAAAATGTGACGTACGAGTACTAGTGATGAGCCTCGCTCTGTCCCTTCATATACAATAATTAAAAGGTTGGTTGTAGAGTTTAAAATGGGACGTACGAGTACTAGTGATGAGCCTCGCTCTGTCCCTTTATATACAATAATTAAAAGGTTGGTTGTAGAGTTTAAAATGGGACGTACGAGTACTAGTGATGAGCCTCGCTCTGTCCCTTCATATACAATAATTAAAAGGTTGGTTGTAGAGTTTAAAATGTGACGTACGAGTACTAGTGATGAGTCTCGCTCTGTCCCTTCATATACAATAATTAAAAGGTTGGTTGTAGAGTGTAAAATGGGACGTACGAGTACTAGTGATGAGCCTCGCTCTGTCCCTTCATATACAATAATTAAAAGGTTGGTTGTAGAGTTTAAAATGTGACGTACGAGTACTAGTGATGAGCCTCGCTCTGTCCCTTCATATACAATAATTAAAAGGTTGGTTGTAGAGTTTAAAATGGGACGTACGAGCACTAGTGATGAGCCTCGCTCTGTCCCTTCATATACAATAATTAAAAGGTTGGTTGTAGAGTTTAAAATGTGACGTACGAGTACTAGTGATGAGCCTCGCTCTGTCCCTTCATATACAATAATTAAAAGGTTGGTTGTAGAGTTTAAAATGGGACGTACGAGTACTATTGATGAGTCTCGCTCTGTCCCTTCATATACAATAATTAAAAGGCTGGTTGTAGAGTTTAAAATGGGACGTACGAGTACTATTGATGAGCCTCGCTCGGTCCCTTCATATACAATAATTAAAAGGTTGGTTGTAGAGTTTAAAATGTGACGTACGAGTACTAGTGATGAGTCTCGCTCTGTCCCTTCATATACAATAATTAAAAGGCTGGTTGTAGAGTTTAAAATGGGACGTACGAGTACTATTGATGAGCCTCGCTCTGTCCCTTCATATACAATAATTAAAAGGTTGGTTGTAGAGTTTAAAATGTGACGTACGAGTACTAGTGATGAGTCTCGCTCTGTCCCTTCATATACAATAATTAAAAGGTTGTTTGTAGAGTTTAAAATGTGACGTACGAGTACTATTGATGAGTCTCGCTCTGTCCCTTCATATACAATAATTAAAAGGCTGGTTGTAGAGTTTAAAATGTGACGTACGAGTACTAGTGATGAGTCTCGCTCTGTCCCTTCATATACAATAATTAAAAGGCTGGTTGTAGAGTTTAAAATGTGACGTACGAGTACTAGTGATGAGTCTCGCTCTGTCCCTTCATATACAATAATTAAAAGGCTGGTTGTAGAGTTTAAAATGTGACGTACGAGTACTAGTGATGAGTCTCGCTCTGTCCCTTCATATACAATAATTAAAAGGTTGGTTGTAGAGTTTAAAATGGGACGTACGAGTACTATTGATGAGCCTCGCTCTGTCCCTTCATATACAATAATTAAAAGGTTGGTTGTAGAGTTTAAAATGTGACGTACGAGTACTAGTGATGAGTCTCGCTCTGTCCCTTCATATACAATAATTAAAAGGCTGGTTGTAGAGTTTAAAATGGGACGTACGAGTACTATTGATGAGCCTCGCTCTGTCCCTTCATATACAATAATTAAAAGGTTGGTTGTAGAGTTTAAAATGTGACGTACGAGTACTAGTGATGAGTCTCGCTCTGTCCCTTCATATACAATAATTAAAAGGTTGGTTGTAGAGTTTAAAATGTGACGTACGAGTACTAGTGATGAGTCTCGCTCTGTCCCTTCATATACAATAATTAAAAGGCTGGTTGTAGAGTTTAAAATGTGACGTACGAGTACTAGTGATGAGTCTCGCTCTGTCCCTTCATATACAATAATTAAAAGGTTGGTTGTAGAGTTTAAAATGGGACGTACGAGTACTAGTGATGAGTCTCGCTCTGTCCCTTCATATACAATAATTAAAAGGTTGGTTGTAGAGTTTAAAATGGGACGTACGAGTACTAGTGATGAGTCTCGCTCTGTCCCTTCATATACAATAATTAAAAGGTTGGTTGTAGAGTTTAAAATGTGACGTACGAGTACTAGTGATGAGTCTCGCTCTGTCCCTTCATATACAATAATTAAAAGGCTGGTTGTAGAGTTTAAAATGGGACGTACGAGTACTAGTGATGAGCCTCGCTCTGTCACTTCATATACAATAATTAAAAGGCTGGTTGTAGAGTTTAAAATGTGACGTACGAGTACTAGTGATGAGCCTCGCTCTGTCCCTTCATATACAATAATTAAAAGGTTGGTTGTAGAGTTTAAAATGTGACGTACGAGTACTATTGATGAGTCTCGCTCTGTCCCTTCATATACAATAATTAAAAGGCTGGTTGTAGAGTTTAAAATGTGACGTACGAGTACTAGTGATGAGTCTCGCTCTGTCCCTTCATATACAATAATTAAAAGGCTGGTTGTAGAGTTTAAAATGTGACGTACGAGTACTAGTGATGAGTCTCGCTCTGTCCCTTCATATACAATAATTAAAAGGCTGGTTGTAGAGTTTAAAATGTGACGTACGAGTACTAGTGATGAGTCTCGCTCTGTCCCTTCATATACAATAATTAAAAGGCTGGTTGTAGAGTTTAAAATGTGACGTACGAGTACTAGTGATGAGTCTCGCTCTGTCCCTTCATATACAATAATTAAAAGGTTGGTTGTAGAGTTTAAAATGGGACGTACGAGTACTAGTGATGAGTCTCGCTCTGTCCCTTCATATACAATAATTAAAAGGCTGGTTGTAGAGTTTAAAATGTGACGTACGAGTACTAGTGATGAGCCTCGCTCTGTCCCTTCATATACAATAATTAAAAGGTTGTTTGTAGAGTTTAAAATGGGACGTACGAGTACTAGTGATGAGCCTCGTTCTGTCCCTTCATATACAATAACTAAAAGGTTGGTTGTAGAGTTTAAAATGGGACGTACGAGTACTAGTGATGAGCCTCGCTCTGTCCCTTCATATACAATAATTAAAAGGTTGGTTGTAGAGTTTAAAATGGTACGCACGAGCACTAGCGATGAGCCTCGCTCTGCCCCTTCATATACAATAATTAAAAGGCTGGTTGTAGAGTTTAAAATGTGACGTACGAGTACTAGTGATGAGCCTCGCTCTGTCCCTTCATATACAATAATTAAAAGGTTGTTTGTAGAGTTTAAAATGGGACGTACGAGTACTAGTGATGAGCCTCGCTCTGTGGAAGTCACAACTACAGAGATCATTGAACAAATTCATCGTTTAGTACTGGAAGACCACAGATTAAAGTTGTTTGAGATAGCAGATGCTGTACGTATGTCAAAAGAACGTACAGGTAATATTTTGAGTAATGTTTTGGGCTTTCGCAAGGTCTGTGCCGCGTTTGTTTTTAACTGATCAAAAGTTACAAAGAAAAGCTGTTTCTGTTAAGAATTTGGAGCTCTACCGTAAAAAATCGCAGTGAATGTTTGAGATAGCTTATTACCAAGGATGACACTTGGATACATCAGTACACTGCAGAAAGTAGATCACAGTCAAAACAGTGGATTGTGCCAGGTGAACTGACTGCAAAAAAAGGCAAAGTCAATTTTGTCAACTAACAAGGTTATGACGAGTGTTTTCTAGGTTACATAGGGAATTTTATTTATTGATTACTTGGAAAAGGGTAAAAGTATCACTTGTGGCTACTACGCAAGCTTACTGTAATGTTTGAGCGATGAGGTGAAAAGAAAAAGGACGTCATTTGGCAATGAAAATATATTGTTTCTTCACGACAATGCTCCGGCCCATTGTTCAGACATTGCAATGGGAAAAATGTGTGAATTTAAAGGTTGGAATTGTTTGAAAATTTACCATATTCGCCAGATCTAGCACCCAGTGACTATCACCTGCTCCTGAACCTTAAACAACTTATTGGAGGACGAAGATTTGACAACAACGAGGAGTTCATTGATGTGGTAAATAGTTATTTTGAGACCATGATAAATCGTACGACAGAGATGATCTAAATTAGAACACCGATATGTCCTTTTTGGTGATTGTGTTGAAAACTAAAGAAAAGAATTTTTGATTTTTTATTATGTGTCCCAGGACTTAACTTACCCTCGTATTTCGTTGTTGTTTCAGTGGACATATTGAAAAAGAATAAAAACAAAAGCAGTTTCATTACGTGTGACAGTATCGCTAGTTTGGTTACGTAGTGTGTGTTTTCTCAGCTAAAGCATGCTTTTACTATTGGCAATTCAGCCATGACGTCACTCGCGCCGAATGTCTATGCCGTCTTCATGCCGGTTAACCATTATTTACAGCTATTTTTAAGAAATTAGACGATTTAAATTTTTTATATAAAACCGAAAAAGATGTTTCTGAATTTAAATGCAAGTTTTGCATGAAATTGATTTTCCTTAGGTATATTTTAAGTGAAATTTGGGTATAATTTTTGTGTGGAATGCAGTACTCATATTTACGTAGGAAATAAAGTAAAAATTAAACAATTAATTGTTCAAAATGGAGTGAAATTTCGATTCCTAAGCTGCAGAGCAAATTTGTCTAGTGTTTCGAAAGCGATGTACATGCAGCGACATCTATTGGTGTTTGAGAGTAACCTGAAGGAGATGATGGTGTTGCCTGCTCTTCCTGAAGCTGAGAGAAATCTGAGGATACTCTGGATTACAATGAAGAGAACAAATCGGTTGCCACAGTCCATCAGACATTTTCCTTCCACTGCCCATCCTGTACCGTCGCCGATACAGCTGCAGTTGCCAAACATCTGAAATTATCAAAACAAACTTGTTAGTAAAACTTGCTTTTACGTAAATAATATGTAGATGGCATTAGGATACCTTCCAGCAGAACCTGCTTTCATTATTGGTGGATAGATGGCAGAGCATTGTCAGTTTTCATGTTTACTATTTTTTTATAGGTAAAGTAGCACTTGGTACATGGTACTAAATATCTCACCCGTTTCTCTGAAAAGTACACCGTGTTTGATAAACGGTTCTTAAACCTGCAGTCCCCATAGAGTAAAATAAATACGTACTTAAAATTCTCTCTATGTTACCAACTTTCCAAGAAAAACAACTCTTAATAAATTAAAGTCAAACTCACGTGATTACAATTTTAAACTTCTAAAACTTAGTAACACAACTTCACTTATCTTATTTATATCCTGGGACCGGTTTCAAAGCAAACATCTGCTTTATCCTCAGCCACTCAGCTTGACACTCACCCACTAGAGTTAGTGGGTGAGTGTCAAGCTGAGTGGCTGAGGATAAAGCAGATGTTTGCTTTGAAACCGGTCCCAGGATATAAATAAGATAAGTGAAGTTATGTTACTAGTGTTTAGTTATTATTAATAACCTAGTTTACTTCACTGTCAGCAGCTTCAGTTTTTTACATTCTAAAACTTGCATATTATTCCTGAAATAGAAGAAATCTTTATTAACGTTAGTATTTCCAGCTTTCATGTTCGATAAGTCAATCATGTATAAACGTGTTAAAAGCTCCCAATGAGAGCTGCAGATTATGGATGTACATTTAAACATTCTAACCTTTATGATAGCTTTTTATAAAGTGTTACAAGGAAGAGAGAAAATGTTCGTAATTATGCGAGACAATTGAAGTTATAAAGGGTCTAAGGTGAGTCTGGGATGCTTGTATGTTTCCCCGGGGTCAATGTCGTATTCCCCGACATTGAAGCTGTAGGGAAGAGGGGAATAGAATTTATGAGAAAGGTTGACGATATAGTCATTTAATTTGGTAAAAGACAGGTCTAAATAGATGTTTTAATTAAGAATATACTACCAACTTCCCAGTGTCAACTACGATAAATACATTATAAGGGCTGTTCCTTAATAAACACGAACCACCCGTCATGTGCCTGCGTCCTCTAAACGACTTCAAAATCAGAGGCTATACTCCACTGAGGTGCGACGTTGCACCTGAAGAAGGTATCCCTGCGTATGATGCTCCTCAGAGATGACATATTTGTTGAATTTATACCTTTATAGTCTGACATCCAGTCAGTTGCTGTACGTATCCATAGAGTTCGCTATTTACAACATTTATCAACCACCTTCCGATGAGCTCTCTCTTACTGATTTACCCAGCTACGAACACCTTATCTGTTTGTGGGAGACCTAAATGCTCACCATAATCTATGGGGTGCATCTCGAGCATGTGTGAGAGGCAAACTAATCGCAAATTTCATAGACAGCAATAACCTGGTTCTCCTGAACACCGGAAAAGCCGCGTAAACACCGGAAGCCCTCGCAACAACAAGACCCACCTGGGGTCTGAATTCTAGTATTCTTAAAATTATATATCAAGATGCTGTAGTGCCCCTAATTTTGTACGGTGTATATGCATTCCAGGATGTTCTTAACAAACAATGGGCAGTTAAAAAACTTGCACAAATTCAAAGGGGATTCCTCCTTCGCATAATTCGAGGATATCGTACAATCTCCACTGATGCAGCTCAGATTATAGCTAACATCGAACCTTTGGCTCTCACTGGTTTATCAACAGCAACCATCACGAATATAGGACATGAACGTGAATGTGCTTTCTATCTGTATCACTTAAAACTACAAATCCCGGAGCATCCTACCACAGCAGGACACCCATCAAGTTTTGTAACCTGTTTAAAGGAAATATGTAATTTTCATGATTATTACATATATACAGATGGTTCGCGTTACCAATTTGAAGATAATATATCTGCAGTAGGATGTGCTTTTGTTGTTTATGAAAACCTAACGGAACTAACTCATTCCATGTTTAAATTGTCACCTGAATGTTCTGTATTCCAGTCGGAGCTCTTAACAATTAAAGAAGCTATAAAATGGTGTACTGTTAATGGGAATAGTGATTCACAATCAGCTCTACTCGCTATTAATGATAAATACAATTTAAATTCATTAGCACATGAAATCAGAACCTTGCTTCAAAACCATACAGGACATATTTGCATGGGATGGCTTAAGGGACATTGGAATTTTAGGTAACGAGAGAGCTGATTGCTTGGCTAAGAAATGTGTAGTGTAGCGTTTAACGTCCACTTTTACTACATACGGCACCGCAGGCGGTGACACTAATGATACATGACATGAAGATGTAGCACCGGTGGAATGAGATGGCGGGGGAAACCGGAGGTCCCGGAGAAAACCCGCCCCAGCGCCGTGTTGTCCACCACTAATCTCACTTTGCGGTCGCCTGGGATCGAACCCGGGCCGCCTTGGTGAGAGCCAAGTGGTCTAACCACTGAGCCACGGCGCGGCCTGCTGGGCTAAGAAGGCTGCAGAATGCAATCTTCCTGTGACATATTCTTTATGTCCTATTTCTACTGTAAGGAGAATAATACATCAACATATTCTTGAAGAATGGAACCACAATGGCTAACAACTCCAAATGGAAGTTTAACAAAAACGTTATTTTTCCCTAGTGTATATGACAGAGGAAAATGTAAAACTCTTGTACCAAATTTTGTTTTGACACAATTTTAAATGGACATGGTAAATTTGGTGAATACCTATCACGCTTTCTCTTAACATCCAACCCCGAGTGCATGTGTGGTGAAGAAATTCAAACTGTGGTTCATCTCCTTTTCTGTTGTCCCATTTTCTGGAGAGAAAGACAGGAATTAATATTCAAGCTAGACTATCTAGGAACTGGCCGCGCCGTGGCTCAGTGGTTACACCGCTCGGCTCTCAGCAAGGCGGCCCCGGTTTGGTCCTAGGCGACCGCAAAGTGAGATTTGTGGTGGACAACAATGCACTGGGGCGGGTTTTCTCTGGGATCTCCGGTTTCCCCCGCCATCTCATTCCACCGGTGTTCCATCTTCTAATCATGTATCATCATTGTCATCGCCTGCGGTGCCGTATGTAGTAAAAGCGGGCGTTAAACACTACACATTTCATTTCTCTAGGAACTGAATTTTCTGCTCCGCTCACATCTTTGCTAATGAAGCCACAGTAGTATAAGTACTTCATGATGTTCATAAACTCAATGTTTAAACGTCTGAAATACTTTAAATTAATATGCATCCGAATAAAACATAATTTCTTCCTTCTAGTATTTAAAATATTTTTGTTAAAATTGTATATTTGTATGTATCAACTCAAACCCTAATATACCACTGAGTAAAATAGGGTTCAATAAATCTGGATAAATAATAAAAAAACGCGTTTTCATCCGATGCATTCAACACATTTTCACACATTGATCTGGCGGTCTGTTCACAACAGCTTGCAGTCTTTCTACAATGGAATATCATCTCTGACTTACATTCTAGTGACCACTTTCCGTGTCTTGTCAGTCTCTTAGCACGGGATCTGTGTTCCGCACAGCTGGCGCTTTGATCGTGCCAACCGGAATGTCTACAAGCAGTTGGCGGTCTTCAGCTATAATGACCATGACTCTGTGGACGACCTAGTTGAGCATTTCACGGGGACGAATTTTTCGACTGTAGAACAATCTATTCACGCCCGTCGTTTCCCTGTCCCATGGTGGACAGATGATTGCCAGATTGCTATTCGGGCTCGAAGGCGCGCTCTTAGGAATTTCCAGTGGCGTCCTACTCTCCATAATCTGATGGAGTACAAGAATATACGTGCGAAATCCAGACAACTGATTAAGAATAGCAAAAAGACTTCATGGACCAAATTCGTGTCATCTTGCTATAAACATACACCTTCCTCTGTCGTATGGGATAAGTTAAGACGTGTGGCCGGAAAATCCACATACATGCCACTCGCCGGTCTTGAAAGCGCTACAGGTGCCGTCGTTGACCAGCACGATGTGGCAGTGCGTTCGCTAAAGTGTTTCTCCAAATTAAGACTCAGGAGGAATCTCAAGGTTTCTCTTTCTGCTCCAGAAACCTAGAGGACTACAATGGCCTCTTCACCATGGCAGAGTTAAAACACGCTTTTTCATATTCGCGACCATCTGCACCAGGACGAGACGGTATCCATGTGCGACTGTTAAAACAACTTTCTCCCGAAGGGAAGGTGTTCCTACTGGAGTTGTATAATCGTGTCTGGATTGACGACACTTTTCCTGAGAAATGGCGGGAGGCCACCATCATTTGAAAGCTGGGAAGGACCGCCATCTGCCTTCCAGCTACCGTCCTATTTCCCTCACCAGTTGCGTGTGCAAGGTGGTGGAACGCATGATCAATGGGCGGTTGGTGTGGTGGCTGGAAACTCACAACTTACTGACGAACATCCAGTGTGGTTTCCGACGTCGCTGTTCCACAGTAGACCATCTGGTGTAGATGTCAACACAGATCATGAACGGCTTCATCAGGAACTGTCAGACTGTCGGCATATTTTTCTATCTGTATGATACGTGTTGGCGTATAGGTCTATTACGCACCTTGCATAGCTGTTTTCCTTCGGGAGTTCATGAGCGACCGCGTTTTCCGAGTAAGGGTCGGCTCAGTCTTTTCGAACCTATTTAACGGTGTTCCCCAAGGAACGGTGCTGAGCTTTACACTATTTGCTACTGCCATCAACTCTATCTCCAAAGGTGTTCCTCGAGGGATTTCATTGTGCTTGTTCGTAGGCGACTTCGCCGTATACTGCACTTCACGACGCACTCCATTCGTGGAGCGCTGTCTGCAGCAATGTTTAGACAATCTCCACGATCGGAGTAGTGAAAACGGATTCCGCTTCTCCACAGAAAAGAACAGTCTGCGTCAACTTCTGGCGCAATAGGAGTCGATTACCACCTTCACTCCGACTCGGTCCGCACGTCTTACCATTTTCAGATGAAACGAGGTTCCTCGGAATAATTTTTGATAGGAAGCTTAGTTGGACATCTCATATGCCACAGCTGAAAGCACGATGTGAGCGTTCTCTTAACATACTGCGGGTACTCAGTGGGAAATCGTGGGGAGCGGATCGCCCAGTGCTGCTTCGTTTGTATCGCACACTGATCCGATCCAAACTGGACTATGGGTGCATCGCTTTTTCTTCAGCTCGTCCATCTGTGCTGAAGAAATTAGACACGGTCCATAACTCTGGGCTTCGTTTAGCTATTGGAGCATTTCCAACTAGCCCAGTAGTGAGCTTCTACGCCGAAGCAGCAAATTCTCCTCTGCAATATCGCCGAGAGGTTTTGCTGGGTAATTACGGCTGTGAACTAATGTAATGTGTAGTGTTTAACGCCCGCTTTCACTACATACGGCACCGCAGGCGGTGACACTGATGATACATAAGATGAAGAGGAGCACTGGTGGAATGAGATGGCGGGGGAAACCGGAGATCCCGGAGAAAACCCGCCCCAGCGCCGTGTTGTCCACCACTTTGCGGTTGCCTGGGAGCGAACCCGTGCCGCCTTGGTGAGAGCCAAGCGGTCTAACCACTGAGCGATGGCGCGTCCGCTGTGGTCTGAATAGCATGCCTTCGCATCCGACGTTTGCACCGTGTTTCGACACCTTAATTGACGGACGTTATAGGAACACACGTGTAAATCCGAAGCCGCCAGGTTTTGGGTTCCGGGAGCTACTAGGGAGGCATGCACTTGAAATGCCTAGGATGTTTCCTAAGGGCGAAAGCGTGTAACCTCCATGGTTGCGTATAGGATCCCACGAAGATCTTGGGATGACGGTGCACAGGAAGGCTACGACGCCCACGTGTAGTATCCACAGTTCCTTAGAGTTTGTATCAAGTTACAAAGACGGTACTTTAATTTATACAGATGGATGGAAAAGCGCTACAGGTGTTGGATTTACTTATGTCCACGGAGCCAAAACCTACACATTCGGTTTTCATGGCAGTAGTTCCATTTAGAGCTCTATGCAATAAACCAAGCCATTATAGATGTTCGCCGAAGAGAGTTAGGTGATTGTCTTATCCTAAGTGATTTTCTAAGCGCACTTTAGAGCCTTCGTGAGTTGTACAACCAACACCCTATTGTACAGCGTATACAGGATACATTCCACGTTATACACGCCTCTGGCGTTAGCGTGGTGTGCGCATGGATTCCTGGTCACGTAGGCTTGCATGGGAATGAACTGGCGGATTCGGCAGCAAAGGTGGCAAGCACAGAACTCAGTGTCAACATCCCTTTTGTCACCGCGGGAGACTTTAGGGTTGTTGCGTTTAGAGCGGCAGTGTCACGCTGTCGTGATGAGTGGTCTGCTCAGAAGGGAGAAAGAGCTTCCGGATAACTGGGCGACCTCCTGTCGTTTATCGCGTCGGGAGGAGGTGAGTAGGCACTGCTACATCTCACACAATCACTTGTTGAAGAAGGTCCCTGCTCCTATTTGCGGGCTCTCTCGGTCCGTCATGTGCGGGAGTCTCTGCAGCTGCCGGTCAGCGTGACGGACATCCTGGCAGACAATAACTCTGCGGTGGAAAAAGTCCTATGGTACATCGCCAGAGTTGAGTTTAGAATTTAGTTGTTTATGTTTTTATACTCTGATATTTTATATACGGGTTTTTTGTTTCATAGTCTATCGCTGGCTTCTGCCACGTTTTGTTATAGATATACATCTTGGTTTTATGTTTACATATAATATTCTATAGTAATATTTTTATTTTCTCCATTGTTGTCCTAAGTTCCTTTTTAAGAGTTTTTTTAATAGATATACTTTTACGTAGTGTGTAGCTTTATACATGTCTTCTGCCACAATTGTTTTTAACGGGCGCTGGTGACCCTGTAGTTGAGCACCCTTAAACACAAATCATCATCATCATCATCATCATCATCATTACAAGGGCAGTAAGAGATCGAGTCCCGGAATGGCTGTCGAAGATTTACTAAATAGCTTTTTATATTATAACTGTTAAAAGTAGGGTTTTATTTTGCAAGTCGATCCTATGAGTGAGGTTAGGTCACATTTGTGTGGTATACACTATTCTTTAGACAGGTCTACCAACAACAAAATAACACCATGTTACAGCTGAGAGAAATGACGTGAGAATATAGATGTTTTATCATCACTATTTTGTACTAAATCAAACGTTAGCTATCAACTTAGAGATCTGTAGCCATTTTAACGATGTCATAGATAAAAGAATAACGATACAAATCTACCTAAAGAAGAGTAATGAAAACTGAGTATTAATAGACGTTGTTATTTGTTATGACTTGTGCAGTGCGTGTACCATCACCACTTTCATCTGAAGGAAGCAATGCTAAGGATTCCTACGCCAAAACAAGAGCCACATAATGAACAAGTTTAAATTGTGTTTGAACTTACCTTAGTTCCGTTGAGTACATCAACAGTGGTGCAGCCCGCGTGACAAGGCGAGAAAAACGTCATGTTGCCTTCCAGGGAACAAACTGGCGAATACTTGACTGTCGGTCCACAGAAACAGTCCTCATTGCAACTCGCGGTCAGGTTCCAGCTGAAAGTACACATTCACATGACATTCTTCTACAAAACGTACTTACTTGACGTCAATATAGACATTAGACATCTCTTTTTGGTACAAAGGAAATACCAAAGTGAAAAATATTTAAAGTGTTGGATGCTAGTCTTTTCATGTTAACATTACGAAAAGCAAGCGAATAGCGACTTATACTTTATAATGATTAGAAATATAAAGCAATTTTAAGGAATATATGATTCTAAAAAGGCCCACAAGACCGTCATCAGAAGTATGTAGTTAATTTTATAAAAAAATAATCATTACTTTACCATCGTGATGTGCACTTTTAATGTACATAACGTGGTTTATTATGTATGTAAACATTTGGTATTTTGTGAGGTTCAAACTCACAGTCGTTACCAACAATATTGAAACATCGTAATCTTCATTTGTTATATAAAACAAATACATTATCTTACTCCACAGAGTATGTAGTTTTTGTTTCTTTGTAACATCTGATACAGTCGTGTTTGTAGCAATGACTGGGACTCTATTGTTTACCTGTTGTCGAGGCCTGGACTGCTGTGAAAGTTGTCGTTGCCACAAGTGATGAAGCCAAACGAGAGGTAACCCAGACACTCCAGAAACTCGGCTATCACATTCCACATGGCAAGATACCTCGGCCGG
Source organism: Mantis religiosa (assembly GCA_030765055.1). NCBI lineage: Eukaryota > Metazoa > Arthropoda > Insecta > Mantodea > Mantidae > Mantis > Mantis religiosa. The sequence continues at coordinate 2,288,618 of JAUKNK010000207.1, forward strand.
GGTTTGAACACCGATATCACTGCCCCAGAAGTAATTATACCTAGCGCTGAACAGGTCAACCCTACTGCACCTGTATAAAACAGAAACAAAAGAAAATTACCTTCTCGGGAATAATATTTAACAATTTGTGCTCAGAACCAGTAAAAAGAGACACAATGTTCATCTAGGAGTGTCCGTAAAATAAGGTCTCCAATTTTATTTCATATAGAAAACATGTTTACTGTCAATTAATGTTATATTGATGGAAAGGCGGAAGTCAATGCTAGTTCTCAACGTAATCACCATTGCGATCGATGCACTTTTACATGTGCTGTGACAGTTTTTGTATACCCTTGTCATAGGACTCTCCCGCCAAGTGGTGCAGGTAGCGCTCAACCTCGTTGGTCTGGAAATGTGTTCCACCCAGGTGTGACTTCAACTCAGGAAACAGATGATAATCACTAGGTACTAAGTCTGGACTGCAGGGGGATGGGTGAGGATGACTCACTTCGCACACATCTTGCGATAATGCAAATGTTCGGTCATGTCAATCGGAGTCTTATTGACTTCAGAGATAAGTTCGCACAGCTCACGAACTGTCACACGCCGATCTTTAAGCATTTCTTGCTCCACTTTTGCAATTGTTTCGGGTGAAACCGAAGGCCGACCAGAACACTATTCGTCATGGACGTCTGTACGTCCGTCTTTGAACTCTCTGACCCACTTTCGCAAGTTTTTGACGTCCATACACTGTGGCTCATAGACTTCGCATAACTGACGATAAACTTCAGTGCGGGTAGTGTCCTTGGCACTCAAAAAAAAAAAAAAAAAAAAAAAAAACGGATCACTGCACGCAACTCGCACTTGGCGGCGGAAGTGATAGGAAGCTCCATCGCAAACGGCTGCCCAGCCAAGACTAATAGTTGAAACGGGTTCGTTGTGGTGGGGATTTGAAGGGGTAAAACCAAGCTACACGCCAGTGTTGCCGGATCTCGCGTAATAGCGTTCCTCACAGCTCCAGCGCCATGGAGACCTTATTTTACGGACACACACACAAATCTGATGTTACTTCAGTTGTTTTTTATTTTAATTTACATCATGCAATGTTAAATCATATCGGATGATGAATGAAGTGATGTTCGAATCATTTTGACCATTTTTGTGGAAATCGAAAGTGTTGTAACATTCCGTATAAGATCAGTTTGAAATGTGACAGTCAAATTTGGTTTTTAAACTTTTCTTTTTTGTGTTGTAAATATTTTATTGCAGAACCATAAATTACTATTAATAAAAACACAGGACTTTCATAACATAAGATACAGGACGGAAATAAACAAAATAAGTAATATAAACATGGTAGAATATCCCCTGACTTAAACTGACACAAACCTAGCGTGGTACTTGGTCCATTTCCTTGTAACAAAGATCAATTCCTTGCATATTTGCTCATTCTCTACGGGTTTCCGTTGTTGCTGCTTTTTCTTTTCAATGCGCGGGCAGTTTTCTCAGGTTTTAAACGATTTATAAACTCTGGACTTGTATAACCTCAATTTTATAGATTTCCTTTTGGTTCTGGTTTGTCTTTAACATTGAGAAAAGTTGCTGTGAGAAGGACTTCGCTGTACGAAGCTTGTCGAGAGTGTAAGAGTTTGTGTGGTGACGTTCCAGAAGTTCTCCAAGGGAGATTGACTCTGAGATCCAAGAACCTCATTTACAACACCACGTTTTGTATTTTCGTGTTGAAATAAACATGGAATTGAAATATGATGCATATCCTTATGTTGGGTACATTTAAATAGTCCTATTTATTTACAATGTTGTCCTTATACATGAATAATGTCTGTAAACTTTTTTAAAAGTGTGTCTGATTAATTGCGAGAAGAATACGTTGCTCTTTTGTTTCACCCAAATCGTGTTTCTGTACATAGAATAACTAAACACGCTGGAGAGATTTACTCTAGTAAACTTTGTCACCGGGAGAGGGCTCTGATATTACCTCATGTCCATCTACAACATTGTTTTTCGTCTTCGCTTTTAATAAAAACGTTATACGAGGAAGTTTTAAGTGTCACCCTTTAAACATGTGATAGAGAGTTTGTGTTGATATGTACTTGTTAGTTCTGTACGTAGTCAGTATCCAGATTTACACATTTTTGCCAGCGTTTCTTGACCTTCCGAATACCTTATTGTAGAAGTCTGCAGAATTCGCTTTAAACCACTCTTCCACTTGATTACTGACGTCATTTGTGTTGTCAAATCGGCGACCACACAACACATTCTTCATTTCCGGGAACAAGAAGAAGTCACTTGGTGCGAGATCGGATGAATAAGGTCTCAAAACCACATTCCTTTGTTTTGTCAACTGCAAGTTGAGATGAATGAGCTGGTGCATTGTCAGACAGAAGACAGCATACCGCATCGATTGTTAATCAGATCTGCTCGTAACTTGTCCAGAACATTGCAGTAGTATCTGCCAGTGATGGTTTGACCCTTGGCAAAATAATCTGTAAGGATGACTCCACGACAGCATGACATTCCCAGCTGACTTTTGCACCTCTGCCTTTTTGGGAGGGGGAATCGGTATGTTTTCATTTCATGATCATAGTTTTTGTCTCTGGATCATACTGATAGATCCAGGATTCATCCATGGTTACCGACGATCAGAAAATCATCTTCATCCTGATCCAACAGCATCAACATCTCTCTTGAAAGGTCACGCCGTGTTTGCTTTCGGAAAGGGGTTAGCAAACGTGCAGACACCTTAGACATGTGCAGTTCGTCCACACAGATGTGTCTCATTCATGATCATTTGGATGGTTGCTCGTCTGTCTTCCAGTATTAAACACTCCACTTTCTTCACTGTGACAGCTGACGGTCTACCAGCTTTTGCCTCATCTGTCAGGGACATGTGACCAGTTTGAAAATTCCCTTTCCATCTCACAATAGTGCCATACGATGGGCAATCATTTCCATAAACAGCCGTCCTCTCGTCATGGATAACCCGGGAAGTTTTGCTCTTGATCACACTACGAGCCTCAATTTTCTCAATTTTCTCCATATGTAAAAGATGAAGTCCATCAACTAAAACAAGTGAACAACAACTACTTCTTGCCGTTTTGTTATCGTTGCTGGGTTGCACATTTCTTTTACACAAGCATATAACTTCTCCATGTAACACTAACGTACGCATGGTAGTGATGCCAACATCGGTAACAAAAATACACTACACTTTCTTATCACGTGAGTACTTGCTCCTTCCTTCAGCACACATACCTGTTATGAAACTGGAGTCTGACGCCGTCTGTTGGAACACCGTCTCCATATATTTGGGAGTAAAGGTCCAGAACCCCACCAGACCAAACGAGAAACAAACAGATGAAAGAGAGTTCAGCATACAGACCTGTTATGAAACTGGAGTCTGACGCCGTCTGTTGGAACACTGTCTCCATATATTTGGGAGTAAAGGTCCAGAACCCCACCAGTCCAAACGAGAAACAAACAGATGAAAGAGAGTTCAGCATACAGACCTGTTATGAAACTGGAGTCTGACGCCGTCTGTTGGAACACCGTCTCCATATATTTGGGAGTAAAGGTCCAGAACCCCACCAGACCAAACGAGAAACAAACAGATGAAAGAGAGTTCAGCATACAGACCTGTTATGAAACTGGAGTCTGACGCCGTCTGTTGGAACACCGTCTCCATATATTTGGGAGTAAAGGCCCAGAACCCCACCAGACCAAACGAGAAACAAACAGATGAAAGAGAGTTCAGCATACAGACCTGTTATGAAACTGGAGTCTGACGCCGTCTGTTGGAACACCGTCTCCATATATTTGGGAGTAAAGGCCCAGAACCCCACCAGACCAAACGAGAAACAAACAGATGAAAGAGAGTTCAGCATACAGACCTGTTATGAAACTGGAGTCTGACGCCGTCTGTTGGAACACTGTCTCCATATATTTGGGAGTAAAGGCCCAGAACCCCACCAGACCAAACGAGAAACAAACAGATGAAAGAGAGTTCAGCATACAGACCTGTTATGAAACTGGAGTCTGACGCCGTCTGTTGGAACACTGTCTCCATATATTTGGGAGTAAAGGCCCAGAACCCCACCAGACCAAACGAGAAACAAACAGATGAAAGAGAGTTCAGCATACAGACCTGTTATGAAACTGGAGTCTGACGCCGTCTGTTGGAACACCGTCTCCATATATTTGGGAGTAAAGGCCCAGAACCCCACCAGACCAAACGAGAAACAAACAGATGAAAGAGAGTTCAGCATACAGACCTGTTATGAAACTGGAGTCTGACGCCGTCTGTTGGAACACCGTCTCCATATATTTGGGAGTAAAGGCCCAGAACCCCACCAGACCAAACGAGAAACAAACAGATGAAAGAGAGTTCAGCATACAGACCTGTTATGAAACTGGAGTCTGACGCCGTCTGTTGGAACACCGTCTCCATATATTTGGGAGTAAAGGCCCAGAACCCCACCAGACCAAACGAGAAACAAACAGATGAAAGAGAGTTCAGCATACAGACCTGTTATGAAACTGGAGTCTGACGCCGTCTGTTGGAACACTGTCTCCATATATTTGGGAGTAAAGGCCCAGAACCCCACCAGACCAAACGAGAAACAAACAGATGAAAGAGAGTTCAGCATACAGACCTGTTATGAAACTGGAGTCTGACGCCGTCTGTTGGAACACTGTCTCCATATATTTGGGAGTAAAGGCCCAGAACCCCACCAGACCAAACGAGAAACAAACAGATGAAAGAGAGTTCAGCATACAGACCTGTTATGAAACTGGAGTCTGACGCCGTCTGTTGGAACACCGTCTCCATATATTTGGGAGTAAAGGCCCAGAACCCCACCAGACCAAACGAGAAACAAACAGATGAAAGAGAGTTCAGCATACAGACCTGTTATGAAACTGGAGTCTGACGCCGTCTGTTGGAACACCGTCTCCATATATTTGGGAGTAAAGGCCCAGAACCCCACCAGTCCAAACGAGAAACAAACAGATGAAAGAGAGTTCAGCATACAGACCTGTTATGAAACTGGAGTCTGACGCCGTCTGTTGGAACACCGTCTCCATATATTTGGGAGTAAAGGCCCAGAACCCCACCAGTCCAAACGAGAAACAAACAGATGAAAGAGAGTTCAGCATACAGACCTGTTATGAAACTGGAGTCTGACGCCGTCTGTTGGAACACCGTCTCCATATATTTGGGAGTAAAGGCCCAGAACCCCACCAGTCCAAACGAGAAACAAACAGATGAAAGAGAGTTCAGCATACAGACCTGTTATGAAACTGGAGTCTGACGCCGTCTGTTGGAACACCGTCTCCATATATTTGGGAGTAAAGGCCCAGAACCCCACCAGTCCAAACGAGAAACAAACAGATGAAAGAGAGTTCAGCATACAGACCTGTTATGAAACTGGAGTCTGACGCCGTCTGTTGGAACACCGTCTCCATATAATTGGGAGTAAAGGCCCAGAACCCCACCAGACCAAACGAGAAACAAACAGATGAAAGAGAGTTCAGCATACATACCTGTTATGAAACTGGAGTCTGACGCCGTCTGTTGGAACACCGTCTCCATATATTTGGGAGTAAAGGCCCAGAACTTCACCAGTCCAAACGAGAAACAAACAGATGAAAGAGAGTTCAGCATACAGACCTGTTATGAAACTGGAGTCTGACGCCGTCTGTTGGAACACCGTCTCCATATATTTGGGAGTAAAGGCCCAGAACCCCACCAGTCCAAACGAGAAACAAACAGATGAAAGAGAGTTCAGCATACAGACCTGTTATGAAACTGGAGTCTGACGCCGTCTGTTGGAACACCGTCTCCATATATTTGGGAGTAAAGGCCCAGAACCCCACCAGTCCAAACGAGAAACAAACAGATGAAAGAGAGTTCAGCATACAGACCTGTTATGAAACTGGAGTCTGACGCCGTCTGTTGGAACACCGTCTCCATATATTTGGGAGTAAAGGCCCAGAACCCCACCAGACCAAACGAGAAACAAACAGATGAAAGAGAGTTCAGCATACATACCTGTTATGAAACTGGAGTCTGACGCCGTCTGTTGGAACACCGTCTCCATATATTTGGGAGTAAAGGCCCAGAACCCCACCAGACCAAACGAGAAACAAACAGATGAAAGAGAGTTCAGCATACAGACCTGTTATGAAACTGGAGTCTGACGCCGTCTGTTGGAACACTGTCTCCATATATTTGGGAGTAAAGGCCCAGAACCCCACCAGTCCAAACGAGAAACAAACAGATGAAAGAGAGTTCAGCATACAGACCTGTTATGAAACTGGAGTCTGACGCCGTCTGTTGGAACACCGTCTCCATATATTTGGGAGTAAAGGCCCAGAACCCCACCAGTCCAAACGAGAAACAAACAGATGAAAGAGAGTTCAGCATACAGACCTGTTATGAAACTGGAGTCTGACGCCGTCTGTTGGAACACTGTCTCCATATATTTGGGAGTAAAGGCCCAGAACCCCACCAGTCCAAACGAGAAACAAACAGATGAAAGAGAGTTCAGCATACAGACCTGTTATGAAACTGGAGTCTGACGCCGTCTGTTGGAACACTGTCTCCATATATTTGGGAGTAAAGGCCCAGAACCCCACCAGACCAAACGAGAAACAAACAGATGAAAGAGAGTTCAGCATACAGACATGTTATGAAACTGGAGTCTGACGCCGTCTGTTGGAACACCGTCTCCATATATTTGGGAGTAAAGGCCCAGAACCCCACCAGTCCAAACGAGAAACAAACAGATGAAAGAGAGTTCAGCATACAGACCTGTTATGAAACTGGAGTCTGACGCCGTCTGTTGGAACACCGTCTCCATATATTTGGGAGTAAAGGCCCAGAACCCCACCAGACCAAACGAGAAACAAACAGATGAAAGAGAGTTCAGCATACAGACCTGTTATGAAACTGGAGTCTGACGCCGGCTGTTGGAACACCGTCTCCATATATTTGGGAGTAAAGGCCCAGAACCCCACCAGTCCAAACGAGAAACAAACAGATGAAAGAGAGTTCAGCATACAGACCTGTTATGAAACTGGAGTCTGACGCCGTCTGTTGGAACACCGTCTCCATATATTTGGGAGTAAAGGCCCAGAACCCCACCAGACCAAACGAGAAACAAACAGATGAAAGAGAGTTCAGCATACAGACCTGTTATGAAACTGGAGTCTGACGCCGTCTGTTGGAACACCGTCTCCATATATTTGGGAGTAAAGGCCCAGAACCCCACCAGACCAAACGAGAAACAAACAGATGAAAGAGAGTTCAGCACACAGACCTGTTATGAAACTGGAGTCTGACGCCGTCTGTTGGAACACCGTCTCCATATATTTGGGAGTAAAGGCCCAGAACCCCACCAGTCCAAACGAGAAACAAACAGATGAAAGAGAGTTCAGCATACAGACCTGTTATGAAACTGGAGTCTGACGCCGTCTGTTGGAACACCGTCTCCATATATTTGGGAGTAAAGGCCCAGAACCCCACCAGACCAAACGAGAAACAAACAGATGAAAGAGAGTTCAGCATACATACCTGTTATGAAACTGGAGTCTGACGCCGTCTGTTGGAACACCGTCTCCATATATTTGGGAGTAAAGGCCCAGAACCCCACCAGTCCAAACGAGAAACAAACAGATGAAAGAGAGTTCAGCATACAGACCTGTTATGAAACTGGAGTCTGACGCCGTCTGTTGGAACACCGTCTCCATATATTTGGGAGTAAAGGCCCAGAACCCCACCAGACCAAACGAGAAACAAACAGATGAAAGAGAGTTCAGCATACAGACCTGTTATGAAACTGGAGTCTGACGCCGTCTGTTGGAACACCGTCTCCATATATTTGGGAGTAAAGGCCCAGAACCCCACCAGACCAAACGAGAAACAAACAGATGAAAGAGAGTTCAGCATACAGACCTGTTATGAAACTGGAGTCTGACGCCGTCTGTTGGAACACCGTCTCCATATATTTGGGAGTAAAGGCCCAGAACCCCACCAGTCCAAACGAGAAACAAACAGATGAAAGAGAGTTCAGCATACAGACCTGTTATGAAACTGGAGTCTGACGCCGTCTGTTGGAACACCGTCTCCATATATTTGGGAGTAAAGGCCCAGAACCCCACCAGACCAAACGAGAAACAAACAGATGAAAGAGAGTTCAGCATACAGACCTGTTATGAAACTGGAGTCTGACGCCGTCTGTTGGAACACCGTCTCCATATATTTGGGAGTAAAGGCCCAGAACCCCACCAGTCCAAACGAGAAACAAACAGATGAAAGAGAGTTCAGCATACAGACCTGTTATGAAACTGGAGTCTGACGCCGTCTGTTGGAACACCGTCTCCATATATTTGGGAGTAAAGGCCCAGAACCCCACCAGACCAAACGAGAAACAAACAGATGAAAGAGAGTTCAGCATACAGACCTGTTATGAAACTGGAGTCTGACGCCGTCTGTTGGAACACCGTCTCCATATATTTGGGAGTAAAGGCCCAGAACCCCACCAGTCCAAACGAGAAACAAACAGATGAAAGAGAGTTCAGCATACAGACCTGTTATGAAACTGGAGTCTGACGCCGTCTGTTGGAACACTGTCTCCATATATTTGGGAGTAAAGGCCCAGAACCCCACCAGTCCAAACGAGAAACAAACAGATGAAAGAGAGTTCAGCATACAGACCTGTTATGAAACTGGAGTCTGACGCCGTCTGTTGGAACACCGTCTCCATATATTTGGGAGTAAAGGCCCAGAACCCCACCAGTCCAAACGAGAAACAAACAGATGAAAGAGAGTTCAGCATACAGACCTGTTATGAAACTGGAGTCTGACGCCGTCTGTTGGAACACCGTCTCCATATATTTGGGAGTAAAGGCCCAGAACCCCACCAGTCCAAACGAGAAACAAACAGATGAAAGAGAGTTCAGCATACAGACCTGTTACGAAACTGGAGTCTGACGCCGTCTGTTGGAACACCGTCTCCATATATTTGGGAGTAAAGGCCCAGAACCCCACCAGTCCAAACGAGAAACAAACAGATGAAAGAGAGTTCAGCATACAGACCTGTTATGAAACTGGAGTCTGACGCCGTCTGTTGGAACACCGTCTCCATATATTTGGGAGTAAAGGCCCAGAACCCCACCAGTCCAAACGAGAAACAAACAGATGAAAGAGAGTTCAGCATACAGACCTGTTATGAAACTGGAGTCTGACGCCGTCTGTTGGAACACCGTCTCCATATATTTGGGAGTAAAGGCCCAGAACCCCACCAGTCCAAACGAGAAACAAACAGATGAAAGAGAGTTCAGCATACAGACCTGTTATGAAACTGGAGTCTGACGCCGTCTGTTGGAACACCGTCTCCATATATTTGGGAGTAAAGGCCCAGAACCCCACCAGTCCAAACGAGAAACAAACAGATGAAAGAGAGTTCAGCATACAGACCTGTTATGAAACTGGAGTCTGACGCCGTCTGTTGGAACACCGTCTCCATATATTTGGGAGTAAAGGCCCAGAACCCCACCAGACCAAACGAGAAACAAACAGATGAAAGAGAGTTCAGCATACAGACCTGTTATGAAACTGGAGTCTGACGCCGTCTGTTGGAACACCGTCTCCATATATTTGGGAGTAAAGGCCCAGAACCCCACCAGACCAAACGAGAAACAAACAGATGAAAGAGAGTTCAGCATACAGACCTGTTATGAAACTGGAGTCTGACGCCGTCTGTTGGAACACCGTCTCCATATATTTGGGAGTAAAGGCCCAGAACCCCACCAGTCCAAACGAGAAACAAACAGATGAAAGAGAGTTCAGCATACAGACCTGTTATGAAACTGGAGTCTGACGCCGTCTGTTGGAACACCGTCTCCATATATTTGGGAGTAAAGGCCCAGAACCCCACCAGTCCAAACGAGAAACAAACAGATGAAAGAGAGTTCAGCATACAGACCTGTTATGAAACTGGAGTCTGACGCCGTCTGTTGGAACACTGTCTCCATATATTTGGGAGTAAAGGCCTAGAACCCCACCAGTCCAAACGAGAAACAAACAGATGAAAGAGAGTTCAGCATACAGACCTGTTATGAAACTGGAGTCTGACGCCGTCTGTTGGAACACCGTCTCCATATATTTGGGAGTAAAGGCCCAGAACCCCACCAGACCAAACGAGAAACAAACAGATGAAAGAGAGTTCAGCATACAGACCTGTTATGAAACTGGAGTCTGACGCCGTCTGTTGGAACACTGTCTCCATATATTTGGGAGTAAAGGCCCAGAACCCCACCAGTCCAAACGAGAAACAAACAGATGAAAGAGAGTTCAGCATACAGACCTGTTATGAAACTGGAGTCTGACGCCGTCTGTTGGAACACTGTCTCCATATATTTGGGAGTAAAGGCCCAGAACCCCACCAGTCCAAACGAGAAACAAACAGATGAAAGAGAGTTCAGCATACAGACCTGTTATGAAACTGGAGTCTGACGCCGTCTGTTGGAACACTGTCTCCATATATTTGGGAGTAAAGGCCCAGAACCCCACCAGACCAAACGAGAAACAAACAGATGAAAGAGAGTTCAGCATCAGTACTTTGTTTTTAAAGAGTCGCTGCATTACTTTCTTGAAATCTGAAATACAATCACATGTTTACACATTAGTTCAGTTCAGCTATATAATATCTGAAGATAGAAATATGTAAACAGTATTACTTAAAGGACAATAAACAAAACACACCTGAAAAAGAGAGTACGTTGGCAGCCTGCTTCGCTTTCTCTCCTCTCTGTTGCATTCTCTTTGCTGCTCGGGGCAATGTTCTGGGAAACATGGTCAATGCAGTAGACAGAACTAAAGTCATCACTCCAATAGGAATCCAGCCTGGAAACAAACGATGTTTATATATCAACAAGCAGCAAAACGGAAAATGGCGAGAATATTTAGGCATAGAGATTATACATAGAAGGCACTGTATGGCAAACATCCACCAACTAGGCCTGCGGGAACAGAGCGTCGCTGTCCTTTCTTATATAACGTATAGGAGTTACTTTGGCTAATAGAGAACGTATCTATCGCTATTTCCACAAACACTGGTCAATAATAATCAACATCTTGTATGTAAAATAAAACAGAACTGTCACTAACCAAACCACCAAGCACCAATCCAACGAGGATCCTCCGGAGTAATTACAGGATGTAATGCAGGATCCACATATAAACTCAGGCCATAGGATCCAAGCATGAACCCCACTGTAGGACCTAACAACTTAATGAACTGCAGCACCGCTGTAACAAACAATACAATATTACACTTATTGCTCTCTCTCCTTCAAGATAAACATTATCTTATTGTAGTTTCAAGGGAACACAGTAGACTTTAAGTAATAGTCAAATGTTTTGGTCGTTATGTGATGTATACATGACTTTCTCTACTCTTGTACAAACACTTATTGCTCTCTCTCCTTCAAGATAAACATTATCTTATTGTAGTTTCAAGGGAACACAGTAGACTTTAAGTGATAGTCAAATGTTTTGGTCGTTATGTGATGTATACATGACTTTCTCTACTCTTGTACAAACACTTATTGCTCTATCTACTTCAAGATAAACATTATCTTATTGTAGTTTCAAGGGAACACAGTAGACTTTAAGTGATAGTCAAATGTTTTGGTCGTTATGTGATGTATACATGACTTTCTCTACTCTTGTACAAACACTTATTGCTCTATCTACTTCAAGATAAACATTATCTTATTGTAGTTTCAAGGGAACACAGTAGACTTTAAGTGATAGTCAAATGTTTTGGTCGTTATGTGATGTATACATGACTTTCTCTACTCTTGTACAAACACTTATTGCTCTATCTACTTCAAGATAAACATTATCTTATTGTAGTTACAAGGGAATACAGTAGACTTTAAGTAATAGTCAAATGTTTTGGTCATTATGTGATGTATACATGACTTTCTCTATTCTTGTACAAACACTTATTGCTCTATCTACTTCAAGATAAACATTATCTTATTGTAGTTACAAGGGAACACAGTAGACTTTAAGTAATAGTCAAATGTTTTGGTCGTTATGTGATGTATACATGACTTTCTCTACTCTTGTACAAACACTTATTGCTCTATCTACTTCAAGATAAACATTATCTTATTGTAGTTTCAAGGGAACACAGTAGACTTTAAGTAATAGTCAAATGTTTTGGTCATTATGTGATGTATACATGACTTTCTCTATTCTTGTACAAACACTTATTGCTCTATCTACTTCAAGATAAACATTATCTTATTGTAGTTACAAGGGAATACAGTAGACTTTAAGTAATAGTCAAATGTTTTGGTCGTTATGTGATGTATACATGACTTTCTCTACTCTTGTACAAACACTTATTGCTCTATCTACTTCAAGATAAACATTATCTTATTGTAGTTACAAGGGAATACAGTAGACTTTAAGTAATAGTCAAATGTTTTGGTCATTATGTGATGTATACATGACTTTCTCTACTCTTGTACAAACACTTATTGCTCTATCTACTTCAAGATAAACATTATCTTATTGTAGTTACAAGGGAATACAGTAGACTTTAAGTGATAGTCAAATGTTTTGTGTGTTGTCCTTGTAAGTCGAAGAGATAAAAAATGAATAACGAATACTCAACTTCTTCTGTCCCGCGTCCCTTTTCTGTCGTTTTTCACACACACACACACACACACACACACACACACACACACACACACACACACACACACACACACACACACACACACACACACAGACACACACACATACACACTCACACACAGACACAGACACACGCACACACACACACACACACACAGACACACACACATACACACTCACACACAGACACAGACACACGCACACGCACACACACAGACACAGACACACACACATACACACTCACACACAGACACAGACACACGCACACACAGAGACACACGCACACGCACACACATACACACTCACACACAGACACAGACACACGCACACACACACATACACACTCACACACAGACACAGACACACGCACACACACAGACACAGACACACACACATACACACTCACACATACACACACATACACACTCACACACAGACACAGACACACGCACACACACAGACACAGACACACACACATACACACTCACACACAGACACAGACACACGCACACACAGACACACACACATACACACTCACACACAGACACAGACACACGCACACACACAGACACAGACACACACACATACACACACACACACAGACACACAGACACAGACACACATACACACACACATACACACTCACACACAGACACACGCACACACACAGACACAGACACACACACACATACACACTCACACATACACACACATACACACTCACACACAGACACAGACACACGCACACACACAGACACAGACACACACACATACACACTCACACACAGACACACGCACACACACAGACACAGACACACACACATACACACACACACACACACAGACACACAGACACAGACACACATACACACACACATACACACTCACACACAGACACAGACACACACTCACACACAGACACAGACACACTCACACACAGACACAGACACACGCACACACACAGACACAGACACACACACATACACACACACAGACACAGACACACATACACACACATACACACTCATACACAGACACAGACACACGCGCGCACACACACACACATACACACTCACACACAGACACAGACACACACAGACACAGACACACGCACACACACAGACACAGACACACACACATACACACTCACACACAGACACAGACACACGCACACACACAGACACAGACACACACACACACATACACACTCACACACAGACACAGACACACGCACATCTATTACTCTGTATTTCGCTTATCTTTTACTCTGTGACTTGTAACTCTCTTACATTTGCAATATAAGCATTTTAAGTTTTTTAGTATTCTCGTAATCTTTAAGGGCTGTATTTTTTTTTTATTTTTGTAATTTACGTCCTCCTAAGTTAAGTTATATCGGACGATGAATGGAATGAGTGAAATGATGCTCAAATGAGTCCGGGGTCTATGGAGCTTAGTTACCCGACATTCGTCTTACAGGATAAGGGAAAACCCCGGACAAACCTTATCGAGATTCGAACTCGGGACCTCTTGAACGTGAGGCAGACATGCTGCCACCACGCTACCGAGGCGGGCTTTAAGGGCTGTATAAAACAACGTTACAACGTACATATACTAACAGCAATTACGTTCGGGGCCAAAGAAGAACATCTGTTTAGTAATTTCATTAACATTTTTACATCTACTTTTAGAAAATCATCTTCAGAAACATTCCATGTTCCTATAGCGTAGTATGGAAGGAAGAAATCTTCCCGAGTTTGGTAACTAACCGACCTGCTTTTTAATGATGCATTTCTCATGCACACATGTTGTAGTTTATGTGCCACTTTTTCCAACTGTGAGACAACAATAAAACCTTTTGAGTTGATTTCTGAACTGGTACTTGTTCCTATTTGTTAATAGACAACATGTTAACGTTAATGCATGACACTTACCGAGTAGAAAGGGCGTCTTGTCTTTCTTGCAGTTGTCGTCGAGGTAGGCGAAGCCCAGGGTGTAGTACATGGAGAGTCCTGCCCCGGGTAGGACCTGACTGAGGAGCAGAATGATGGAAGGTAATATCGAGGTATCACTGTTATCTGTACAGTCTTCTACTGGTTCGTACTCCTTACCACACAGCGCCTTCTGTTACAACAAGAAACAATTGAATCAGCAGAAATGAGACTGGATACTCTCTGTCAGATTATAAAAGAAATGAAGAAAACAAAACAATAACTGAACATATTTAACCTTAGAGAATTGATTAAAAACAATAAAAAACTGGAGACGGCATGTGAATAGGATGAAGAAGCCATCGGCCGTAGAATAGTGATCATTCCAACGGGTAAAGGAAATACAGAAATTCCGAGGAAGAGATGGGGACGGAACAGATCCCAAGATCCAAACAGTCAATGATTCGAAAACATATTTTAATGCCCCTGAATAACACACACACACACACACACACACACACACACACACACACACACACACACACACACACACACACACACACACACACACACACACACAAAGGCATTTTACAACAAGGTCTGTGTATGCGTGTGTTTTTGAACAGCGTAAATAAAGAAACAAAGGTCTTATTTGATTAAACTTTTGTATCCCGCAGGCACAGACCTTGTACCTTTTACTGAGGGAGTGTATGTTTACAAACCTGGACGTTGTGAGCTGATGTTGAGAGAAGCTCCGTACTCCATGGTGAGTTGTAGAGCGTCCTGGCCTGGTCCGTACACCAAGTGCATCATGTACAACATAAAACACGACAGCGATATCAGGACGACACCAGCAGACACGTACCTCGTCTTGTGTCCTCGTCCTCCGATGTACGAAAACGCGAGGTTACAGATCAGACCGCCAATGTCCCATCCTGACACTATTATACCTGTAACAAACGAACATCAGCCAAAGATATCACCACAAACAACGTCTGCACCTGCTTTTGTTCTGGATTTATTTAGATTAAAAGTCTCTACTGTCAGTTGTTTATATCACACGAAGCATTTTGTCTATAACAGATCACTATAAACTAACTGGAGTTCTCCTAATTCAAGTAGGCTATCATACAAAATAGGAAGAAGTCATTTTAAGTTTCATATTCCTGAATTTTATGAATATCAGGCCATGACAGTAGATGGTTCATATAGCTTAATGTACGAGGACATTGATGGTCCTTCTCAAAATAGTCTCCCCTGAATGCGATGTACTTGTCCCAGCGTTTCTGCCAGTCTTGAACGACATGCTGGAAACAATTTTTCATATATCCTTCAAAATCGCCTCCGCAGCCTTCACCACTGCCCCTGATGATGGATTATGTTTCCCATGAAGGCGTTTCTTCAAGTTAGGGAATAGAAAAAGTCACATGGGGCTAAATCCAAACTATAGGGAGGGTGACAGATGTATTTCACGTTGATTTTTGCAAGATATTCAGTAACCATATTGGCAATATGCGGCCGTGCATTATCGTGGTGCAGCATCCAGCCGGCGTCAAGGAAATGTGGTCTTTTGCGCCTGAAATGGACTTGCAATGTTTTCAGGACATCGCTGTAGTATTGTCCAGTTACTGATGTGTGTGCAGGTACAACATGCTGATAAACCATTCCATGAATATCAAAGAATGAGACGAGCATAACTTTCCCAGAAGAAGCAACCACTTTTGCTTTTTTGGGAGTTGGTGATGAAGGAGATTTCCACACTGAGCTTTGCTGTTTGCTCTCAGGATCAAAATGATGTAGCCAAGTTTCATCAGCAGTGATTACGTTTGAAAGAAATTCCGGATCTTCCTATAACATCAACTTTAACTGCATGTGAATGTCCTTTTGTTCGGGAATCAACAGTCTTGGAACCCATCGCGCACAAACACGTCTCATGTGTAATGTTTCTGTCTCCAACGTGTGGGTGGCACCCAATGAAATGTTCAGTATTTCAGAAAGTGATCTTAAGGTAATTCGTCGATCCTCTCTCACAACGGCAGCAGCAGTGTTGATGTTTTCTTCTGTAAGAGCAGTAACTGGAGCACCGGGCCCACCTTCCTTTGAAATTGATTGTCTCCCCTCTTTAAACATTTTAAACCACCTTCGAGCTGTGCTGTAGGGAAGAACAGACTCTCCATAGGCCTCCTGTAACATTGTATAGGCCTCAACTGAAGATTTGTTGAGACGTAAGTAGAATTTCAAAGCCGCACATAGTTCCTCGCGTGTTATCTCCATTGTAGCGGTAGGCGATACTGAACATGTCTGAACTTGCATGGCTCTCATAGGCGGGAACCAGGTGTACCAACAATGAAACTACTACGGCGTATTTGTTTCACATTAAGCTAACAGAATATAATAAGATTGAATTTTAATGAGAAAAATTATGACCGTAAAAATTATGATCATTCTTTATTGAACAGTCCTCGTAATTATAAAGTACAAATAAAGGCTATGTGAATCCCTTAAAAATAAGTCGTTTGATAGATCTGGTAAAAAAACAAGAATGTATTTCCTTTCGTGAACATCTGACCTTATTTTTCCACACAGTCCCCATTGACGACTATACACGTGGTCCAGCTTCTTCATCCCAGCGGAAAAATAGAATCCGTCAAGGTCTGTAAAATACTGGTTGACGGTGACTGTCACTTGTCCATTTGATGAACATTTCTTACCACCAAGGCACATTTTCAAGTTTGGGAACAGGAAGATGTCACTTAGGGCTAAGTCTGGTGAATCAGGTGGATGAGGAACGAATTCAAAGCCCTACTCATACACTTTCGTCATTGTGATTGCTGATGTATGCGATGGTACATTATCCTGGTAAAAGAGTACTTTTGGCGTTTCAATGTCAGCTAACTCATTTTACAAATGATCCAACAATGAAGTATAATAGACTCCAGTTATGGTTCTACCTTTCTCCAAGTAGTCTATGAGGATTATTCCTTAACAATCCCCAAAAACAGTAGCTCTCACCTTAGCAGCTGACAAAATGACCCTTGCTTTCTTTGGTGCAGTTTCACCAGCGTTTTTCCATTGTTTTGATTGCTGTTTCGACTCCGGTGTGTAATGATGGATCTCCCGTCGGGGAGTTGTTCGAACTGGGTTGGACTCAAGACGGCAGTATGTTCTCGACACCCGCGGGCAATTGGATACCTTCGGTCAGGCCTCGTCGCCCGGAAGGGGTAGAGGGTTGCCTAAAATGTCCCGGGTACTAGCCTGCAGAGCTAGTAGAAGGTGTGCTAGATCACCAGGTGGCCCTACTGAGGTTATTCGGTAGCCTTCCCTGCTGGCGTATACACTTCTACCGTCTTGACGTTGTTGTCGATGGGGGGGTCTTTGCCCCGGGTACTAGCCTACAGAGCTAGTAGAAGGTGTGCTAAATCATCGAGGTTATTCGGTAGTCTTCCCTGCGGGGTTGACGCGCGTAGGTGACGTATCCACTTCCATCCGTCTTGACGTTGTTGTCGATGGGGGTGGGGGTCTTTGCCCCGGGTACTAGCCTACAGAGCCAGTAGAAGGTGTGCTAGATCACCGAGGTTATTCGGTAGTCTTCCCTGCTGGCGTATACACTTCTACCGTCTTGACGTTGTTGTCGATGGGGGTGGGGGTCTTTGCCCCGGGTACTAGCCTGTAGAGCTAGTAGAAGGTGTGCTAGATCACCGAGGTTATTCGGTAGTCTTCCCTGCGGGGTTGACGCGCGTAAGTGACGTATCCACTTCTACCGTCTTGACGTTGTTGTCGATGGGGGTGGGGGTCTTTGTCCCGGGTACTAGTCTACAGAGCTAGTAGAAGGTGTGCTAGATCACCGAGGTTATTCGGTAGTCTTCCCTGCGGGGTTGACGCGCGTAAGTGACGTATCCACTTCTACCGTCTTGACGTTGTTGTCGATGAAGTGGGGGTCTTTGTCCCGGGTACTAGTCTACAGAGCTGGTAGAAGGTGTGCTAGATCATCGAGGTTATTCGGTAGTCTTCCCTGCGGGGTTGACGCGCGTAAGTGGCGTATCCACTTCCATCCGTCTTGGCGTTGTTGTCGATGGGGGTGGGGGTCTTTGCCCCGGGTACTAGTCTACAGAGCTAGTAGAAGGTGTGCTAGATCACCGAGGTTATTCGGTAGTCTTCCCTGCGGGGTTGACGCGAGTAAGTGACGTATCCACTTCTACCGTCTTGACGTTGTTGTCGATGGGGGTGGGGGTCTTTGCCCCGGGTACTAGCCTACAGAGCTAGTAGAAGATGTGCTAGATCACCGAGGTTATTCGGTAGTCTTCCCTACGGGGTTGACGCGTGTAAGTGACGTATCCACTTCTACCGTCTTGACGTTGTTGTCGATGGGGGTGGGGGTCTTTGCCCCGGGTACTAGCCTACAGAGTTAGTAGAAGATGTGCTAGATCACCGAGGTTATTCGGTAGTCTTCCCTGCGGGGTTGACGCGTGTAAGTGACGTATCCACTTCTACCGACTTGACGTTGTTGTCGATGGGGGTGGGGGTCTTTGCCCCGGGTACTAGTCTACAGAGCTAGTAGAAGATGTGCTAGATCACCGAGGTTATTCGGTAGTCTTCCCTGCGGGGTTGACGCGTGTAAGTGACGTATCCACTTCCACCCGTCTTGACGTTGTTGTCGATGGGGGTGGGGGTCTTTGCCCCGGGTACTAGCCTACAGAGCTAGTAGAAGGTGTGCTAGACCACCGAGGTTATTCGGTAGTCTGCCCTGCGGTGTTGACGCGCGGAGGTGGCGTATACACTTCCATCCATCTTGACGTTGTTGTCGATGGGGGGTGGGGGTCTTTGCCCCGGGTACTAGCCTACAGAGCTAGTAGAAGGTGTGCTAGATCATCGAGGTTATTCGGTAGTCTTCCCTGCGGAGTTGACGCGTGTAAGTGACGTATCCACTTCCACCCGTCTTGACGTTGTTGTCGATGAAGTGGGGGTCTTTGTCCCGGGTACTAGTCTACAGAGCTGGTAGAAGGTGTGCTAGATCATCGAGGTTATTCGGTAGTCTTCCCTGCGGGGTTGACGCGCGTAAGTGGCGTATCCACTTCCATCCGTCTTGGCGTTGTTGTCGATGGGGGTGGGGGTCTTTGCCCCGGGTACTAGCCTGTAGAGCTAGTAGAAGGTGTGCTAGATCACCGAGGTTATTCGGTAGTCTTCCCTGCGGGGTTGACGCGTGTAAGTGACGTATCCACTTCCATCCGTCTTGACGTTGTTGTCGATGGGGGTGGGGGTCTTTGCCCCGGGTACTAGTCTACAGAGCTAGTAGAAGGTGTGCTAGATCACCGAGGTTATTCGGTAGTCTTCCCTGCGGGGTTGACGCGAGTAAGTGACGTATCCACTTCTACCGTCTTGACGTTGTTGTCGATGGGGGTGGGGGTCTTTGCCCCGGGTACTAGCCTACAGAGCTAGTAGAAGATGTGCTAGATCACCGAGGTTATTCGGTAGTCTTCCCTACGGGGTTGACGCGTGTAAGTGACGTATCCACTTCTACCGTCTTGACGTTGTTGTCGATGGGGGTGGGGGTCTTTGCCCCGGGTACTAGCCTACAGAGTTAGTAGAAGATGTGCTAGATCACCGAGGTTATTCGGTAGTCTTCCCTGCGGGGTTGACGCGTGTAAGTGACGTATCCACTTCTACCGACTTGACGTTGTTGTCGATGGGGGTGGGGGTCTTTGCCCCGGGTACTAGTCTACAGAGCTAGTAGAAGATGTGCTAGATCACCGAGGTTATTCGGTAGTCTTCCCTGCGGGGTTGACGCGTGTAAGTGACGTATCCACTTCCACCCGTCTTGACGTTGTTGTCGATGGGGGTGGGGGTCTTTGCCCCGGGTACTAGCCTACAGAGCTAGTAGAAGGTGTGCTAGACCACCGAGGTTATTCGGTAGTCTGCCCTGCGGTGTTGACGCGCGGAGGTGGCGTATACACTTCCATCCATCTTGACGTTGTTGTCGATGGGGGGTGGGGGTCTTTGCCCCGGGTACTAGCCTACAGAGCTAGTAGAAGGTGTGCTAGATCATCGAGGTTATTCGGTAGTCTTCCCTGCGGAGTTGACGCGTGTAAGTGACGTATCCACTTCCACCCGTCTTGACGTTGTTGTCGATGGGGGTGGGGGTCTTTGCCCCGGGTACTAGCCTACAGAGCTAGTAGAAGGTGTGCTAGATCATCGAGGTTATTCGGTAGTCTTCCCTGCGGGGTTGACGCGTGTAAGTGACGTATCCACTTCTACCGTCTTGACGTTGTTGTCGATGGGGGGGTCTTTGCCCCGGGTACTAGTCTACAGAACTAGTAGAAGGTGTGCTAGATCATCGAGGTTATTCGGTAGTCTTTCCTGCGGGGTTGACGCGTGTAAGTGACGTATTCACTTCCACCCGTCTTGACGTTGTTGTCGATGGGGGTGGGGTCTTTGCCCCGGGTACTAGCCTGTAGAGCTAGTAGAAGGTGTGCTAGATCACCGAGGTTATTCGGTAGTCTTTCCTGCGGGGTTGACGCGTGTAAGTGACGTATCCACTTCTACCGTTTTGACGTTGTTGTCGATGGGGGTGTGGGTCTTTGCCCCAGGTACTAGCCTGTAGAGCTAGCAGAAGGTGTGCTAGATCACCGAGGTTATTCGGTAGTCTTCCCTGCGGGGTTGACGCGTGTAAGTGACGTATACACTTCCACCCGTCTTGACGTTGTTGTCGATGGGGCTGGGGGTCTTTGCCCCGGGTACTAGCCTGTAGAGCTAGCAGAAGGTGTGCTAGATCACCGAGGTTATTCGGTAGTCTTCCCTACGGGGTTGACGCGTGTAAGTGACGTATACACTTCCACCCGTCTTGACGTTGTTGTCGATGGGGCTGGGGGTCTTTGCCCCGGGTACTAGCCTGTAGAGCTAGTAGAAGGTGTGCTAGACCACCGAGGTTATTCGGTAGTCTTCCCTGCGGAGTTGACGCGTGTAAGTGACGTATTCACTTCCACCCGTCTTGACGTTGTTGTCGATGGGGGTGGGGTCTTTGCCCCGGGTACTAGCCTGTAGAGCTAGTAGAAGGTGTGCTAGATCACCGAGGTTATTCGGTAGTCTTCCCTGCGGGGTTGACGCGTGTAAGTGACGTATCCACTTCTACCGTCTTGACGTTGTTGTCGATGGGGGGTGGGGGTCTTTGCCCCGGGTACTAGTCTACAGAGCTAGTAGAAGGTGTGCTAGATCACCGAGGTTATTCGGTAGTCTTCCCTGCGGGGTTGACGCGTGTAAGTGACGTATCCACTTCCACCCGTCTTGACGTTGTTGTCGATGGGGGTGGGGGTCTTTGCCCCGGGTACTAGCCTGTAGAGCTAGTAGAAGGTGTGCTAGATCACCGAGGTTATTCGGTAGTCTTCCCTGCGGGGTTGACGCGTGTAAGTGACGTATCCACTTCCATCCGTCTTGACGTTGTTGTCGATGGGGGTGGGGGTCTTTGCCCCGGGTACTAGCCTGTAGAGCTAGTAGAAGGTGTGCTAGATCACCGAGGTTATTCGGTAGTCTTCCCTGCGGGGTTGACGCGTGTAATTGACGTATCCACTTCCATCCGTCTTGACGTTGTTGTCGATGGGGGTGGGGGTCTTTGCCCCGGGTACTAGCCTGTAGAGCTAGTAGAAGATGTGCTAGATCTCCGAGGTTATTCGGTAGTCTTCCCTGCGGGGTTGACGCGCGTAAGTGACGTATCCACTTCTACCGTCTTGACGTTGTTGTCGATGGGGGTGGGGGCCTTGCCCCGGGTACTAGCCTACAGAGCTAGTAGAAGATGTGCTAGATCACCGATGTTATTCGGTAGTCTTCCCTGCGGGGTTGACGCGTGTAAGTGACGTATCCACTTCTACCGTCTTGACGTTGTTGTCGATGGGGTGGGGGGCTTTTTGGAAACCAGATATTGCCCTATGGAAAGAGCCCCGGAGTTTTCCATCACTCCCGGTTAGAAGGAGGCCAGGGTCTTTGGACTTTTGGGTAGATCCTCTGCGCTTAAATGTAATGAAGAATCCAAGTTACATCCACGATCAGAAATCGGCGCAAAAGTATTGTGGACTGCGATTAAACATTGCCAAAGCTCGAAAATAGTGTTTCACCGAAAGCACCTTTCGTCCACTATCAGCATTCGCGGCACCCATCTTGCACACAGTCCTTTCATTGCCTTTTTTCATATAGGGTATTGAGCGCACGCAGGATCAGCAATTTCACTAATATTTATTCGACAGTCCTGCATATCCAGATCGTGGAAAATGAAATGTGCAGTGTTTAACTCCCGCATTTACTACATACGGCACCGCAGGCCGTTCCAGATCGTGGATTTTTTCAGTGGTGACCTCCATTGGTGCACCAGAGCATGAGTCATCTTCGGTACTTCTACAATCACGTTTAAATTCATTGATCCAAAAGTAAATGATCTTCAATGTTGGTGCAGGGTCCGCGTGAACTTCGTTCAATTCAGTTTTGACTTGAGCTGCAGTCCATCCCTTCAAATAAAACTGCCTTATGGGAGTTTCTAGGTATCGGCAAGAGTTTCAGTAGTAAATTTTCTCTGCTCATAATGTTCTTTTCATCTTCAATTGCACATGGGTGTAGTTTACGTACCTGAGGTGCGGCTGGAGATCTTGAATCGCTTCTCAAGTGTGCTGATGCTGGAAATAAGATGAGATCCCATCGAATGATCCATCATACCGATCATCCCATAAAGACAAACGTACGCCTTCTTGCTGGCAAACCATTGTAACCAGGGCGGGTGGAACCAACTTACACCACATCTTGTCTCTTCCTCATCAAACTGAAACAGAAACCTTACATGACTTTCTCTACTCTTGTACAAACACTTATTGCTCTTTCTACTTCAAGATAAACATTATCTTATTGTAGTTACAAGGGAATACAGTAGACTTTAAGTGATAGTCAAATGTTTTGGTCGTTATGTGATGTATGCATGACTTTCTCTACTCTTGTACAAACACTTATTGCTCTATCTACTTCAAGATAAACATTATCATATTGTAGTTACAAGAGAATACAGTAGACTTTAAGTGATAGTCAAATGTCTTGGACGTTATGTGATGTATACATGACTTTCTCTACTCTTGTACAAGCGCTTATTGCTCTATCTACTTCAAGATAAGCATTATCTTATTGTAGTTACAAGGCAATACAGTAGACTTTAAGTGATAGTCAAATGTTTTGGTCGTTATGTGATGTATACATGACTTTCTCTACCCTTGTACAAACACTTACTACTCTATCTACTTCAATATAAGCATTATCTTATTGTAGTTACAAGGCAATACAGTAGACTTTAAGTGATAGTCAAATGTTTTGGTCGTTATGTGATGTATACATGACTATCTCTACTCTTGTACAAACACTTATTGCTCTATCTACTTCAAGATAAACATTATCTTATGGTAGTTACAAGGGAATATAGTAGACTTTAAGTGATAGTCAAATGTTTTGGTCGTTATGTGATGTATACATGACCTTCTCTACTCTTGTACAAACACTAATTGCTCTATCTACTTCAAGATAAACATTATCTTATAGTAGTTACAAGGGAATACAGTAGACTTTAAGTGATAGATGTTTTGTGATGTCTTTGAATGTTCAAGATATAAAAAATGAGTAACGACTTGCTATTTGAGCACCTCTACACAACAATGTATAACTAAAAGAAAATTCAAGAAATTCATTTTATTTGTCATAATATTAACTTAAACTTTGTTATTTTAATAAAAGCCTCAGAGCCACTTTTTAATGAAAACAAATGTTCAAACGTTTTCTAGAGAAAATGTATAATGTGTGCCGAATTTTCATTAGTTACTATTCGCATTTTTGTTTTTGTTTTACGGTGTTGACAAACATGGGCAATCAAAAGGCAGTAGAGAAAGTAAGCGTGATTGCTGAACTATTTTGGTGTATAGACATTGTAATAAGCAAACAAGAGAATGTGGTTGTCAAGTAGAAGCCGTGATTCCATTATTTTGTTCACATTTGTACCCTTATACCGCTTGTGCTAGTCGATTGTCTGCGCATGTTGGCAGTCCTGCAGTCTAGTGTGAGTAATGCAAGAAGGGCCTACGTATGACTGTACAATAGAGAGAGTAGGCTCATTCTTATTTAACTGAAAATTATTATTGGGAGCTTCCCTCGCTTTGAAAGTCACTTCTCGGCAGTTCTTTAATTGTTCCATGGCCTTTACAGCAGCAAATGAAAACAAAGAGTAAATAAAGAAAACAAAACACAATAGCAAAACAACGTGTTCGTAATGCGAGTTGCAAAACAGTTGAAGCTTTAAAGGAATGCATGAAGTTTAGATTAGTATCTAAGCGCATCTCTAAAATGTATCGTGTTTGTGTCGGGAGTTTATGAAATTCTGTAGAACATAGAAACTATTTGACAGAATGACCAATATCCTAACGACAGATGTCTTCAGTTGGGAACCATGCATACTCCGTATATCGCATGTGTACTCTACAACTGAATTGAGTGAGATGTGAGATGTAAAACGAGAAGTTGCTGATGATTATTTTGCATGACTGCGGATGTATGCACGTCGCGGACTTCCTGCAATTAAGGACCTACTCACTCACCTTGAGTTGATATCACTCCGTATGTGGCAGGCCTTCCTAAATCGTTTTGTGACATCAACATTCTGCATTAATAGCAGGCTTAGAAGTTAATTGGTCCCATAGTACAGAGATGTCATTGGAAGCTCATTTTTGAGGCTATGTCAATATTTAAGAAGCAATTATGTAAAAATAGACTATGAAGTGATGACTGTGACTGCAGTGCGTGGAATTCGTGAAATAAGATAACCGAAGATAACTTATCTACCAAGACTGGAAATAATTGGGAAATATAATGGCCTAAGCTTCAGAAATAGATATCTAAAGGTTTGGTAAAGCTGTAAATTAAAAACGAAATACGCACTTACTGGATTAAACGATATCATTAGTAACTGATTCCTTCTCATCGGGTACAGTTAACCTATGATTTTTGAAATTCACTTAGCAGTTATCTCTGCACTAGGATAATTTCATTTAACACCCAATCGTACTACGAAGATCGGCTCATAACTCCCTGGTTTCATATAGAGATGGCGCCACTGGGCTAGGTTTTTTTTTTTTTTTTTTTTTTTTTTTTGGCCTTCGGTAAAATCCCATATGGCCATCGTAGGGAAAAATAAGAAAAATAATGTAAGGAAGTTTAAGAGGATGGGAGGAGACTAGATCTGTAGATCACTTTCTTTAAGAAATTGTAGAAGAGCTTGGTATACAGGTTTGTTGCATAACTGTAATATGGTGTTGACGCTAGCGGGAAAAGGAACAGACTGCTGAAGTAGGCGGCGGAGGAAGGAAGAACGGTGGGCTCGGTAGCGAGAGCAACTGAACAGGAGATGATTGAGGTCAGCGGTTTCGCCTGGGTCATCAGGACATACAGAGGAATCGATGAGACGTAGTCGGTGTAGATGCGCAGGGTAACATCCATGTCCAAGTCGCATTCTAATGATGGAGGTGAGATGTCGACGTGCAATCCTGAAGCTGGAGAACCAAGGGGTCGTGGATAGATGCGTCTGAACGGCGGCGTGGTGTTTGCCTTTGATGGACTGCGAACGAATCCAGGCGTCATTCCAGCGACAATAGGCGTCACGATGAAGGACCGGGAAGAAATCCGTGTAGGGCAGTTGGATGCCTTGGAAGGTGCCTTGGGTGAGTCCCTCTTTTGCCAGGCGATCGGCGACTTCATTGTATCGAATTCCGACATGCCCTCTGATCCAAAGGAAGTGAATTTGATGTCCAGCTATTGTAGCGTTGTTCACCAACGTCAGTATCTCGTAAAGATAACAGTGCATATCTCTCGTCCAGCGGGGAGATGAGAGTCTCTGCAGCACACTCTGCGCATCGGTTAAGATCAGCAGTTTGGGGAAGCCCTGAGAAATCCCATATTGCAAAGCGTCACGAATGGCCAAAACCTCTGCAGTGTAGCTGGAAGCCTCCATAGGTAGGCGGTATCGAGCCAGGGCATTAGTAGAAGGACAGACGTATGCGTAACCTACTCCATCAGCAGATTTAGAACCGTCGGTGTAAATCGTGGTGAAATCTGGCCATGTAATCTGCAAGAAATGAGAGAGGGTGACGTTCACGTCTGGGGTCCGAATGATGTGATCAGGAAGATAATGCACCGAAACATTCAAGAAGTGTAAGTCATATGGATATTGAACCCCGGAAGAGAGGGACTTTTCAAAATTAAGGGAAAAGCGTGGTATAGAGACCGAAAACCCAGTAAGAGTAAGGGCAATCGTCGTACAGCTGGAAAATCCACGTTGAGATAATTAGCAGCAAGATAATGCAACGTCCGCAATACTGGGTGGGCATCCACGGAGAAAACTCGCAATAGAAAGCGCTGTGTTAAGAGCTGTCATCGTATCTCCAATGGTGGTTCTGAGGCCTCAACCAAAAGTGCATTCGTCGGTGTAGAAAGCATAGCACCCAGGCAAAATCTAAGAGCACGGTATTGAGCGATATCCAACTTGCGCAAGACCGATGTGGAAGCAGAGCCAAAGAAGATACAGCCATAGTCCAGCACCGACCGAATTAGGGAACGATATAGCAGAAGTAATATGGAAGCGTCCGCACCCCAACATGAATGAGCGATACTGCGTAGAACATTAAGAGTTGCACCAATCTTGGAGATGAGATGCTGTATGTGACGACTCCATGAAAGGCGACTATCCAAGTAGATACCCAAAAATTTTGCGGAAGATGCAAGGGTAAAAGTAAAAGGTCCCAAGCTGATAACGCCATCAGGAAATGTCCGTCGTTTCCTAGTAAACACTACGACTGTAGACTTGGAAGGTGAAAGATGTAATCCGTGTTCAGAGGCCCAGGTTGATAAATCGGTGGCTGCATCACTAAGCCACAGACGAGTAATCCAAAAACTAGAGGACCTAGCGTACAAACAGATATCATCAGCGTACTGGAGTACTCGAATGTGAGGACTAAATAGAGAGTCTAAATCCGACGTATAAAGTGCATAAAGAAGAGGACTCAAAATCGCTCCCTGGGGCAATCCTCGAACTACTATTCTAGGGCCGAAGAAGGAGTTATCAGGAGAACGGATACAGATGAGGCGATGTCTGGGCTAGTTTGACGGATAGACTAACTTGTATCCATAGTTACATCTCAATAGCTTGTTCACATTTTCAATGACAACATTTCAAACAAGACAAGTGTAGAGGTTTCACGAAAATGCAGCTTTTGGTAAAACGATAAGTGATTAAATTCTTCCATTTGAAAGACTTAACGTCTAAAGAAATTAAGGAGGAAATGGACAGTACATTGAAAACCTCTGTCTCTTCATATACAATAATTAAAAGGTTGGTTGTAGAGTTTAAAATGGGACGTACGAGTACTAGTGATGAGCCTCGCTCTGTCCCTTCATATACAATAATTAAAAGGTTGGTTGTAGAGTTTAAAATGGGACGTACGAGCACTAGTGATGAGCCTCGCTCTGTCCCTTCATATACAATAATTAAAAGGTTGGTTGTAGAGTTTAAAATGGGACGTACGAGTACTAGTGATGAGCCTCGCTCTGTCCCTTCATATACAATAATTAAAAGGTTGGTTGTAGAGTTTAAAATGGGACGTACGAGCACTAGTGATGAGCCTCGTTCTGTCCCTTCATATACAATAATTAAAAGGTTGGTTGTAGAGTTTAAAATGGGACGTACGAGCACTAGTGATGAGCCTCGCTCTGTCCCTTCATATACAATAATTAAAAGGTTGGTTCTAGAGTTTAAAATGGGACGTACGTGTACTAGTGATGAGTCTTGCCCTGTGGAAGTCACAACTACAGAGATCATGGAACAAATTCACCGTTTAGCACTGGAAGACCACAGATTAAAGTTGTTTGAGATAGCAGAGAGTGTAAACATAACAAAAGAACGTACAGGTAATATTTTAAGTAATGTTTTGGGCTTTCACAAGTTCTGTGTCGCGTTTGTTGACATCTGATCAAAAGTTGCAAAGCAAAATTGTTTCTGTTAAGAATTTGGAGTTGTACCGTAAAAATCGCAGTGAATGTTTGAGACGACTTATTACCATTTATGAAACTTGGATACGTCACTATACTGCAGAAAATCAATGACAGTCAGAAAAGTGGATTGTGCCACGTGAAAGAACTCCAAAAAGTGGCAAAGTCAAGTTTTCAACTAACAAGGTTATGACGAGTGTTTTCTAGGATGTACAGGGAATTATTTTTATTGATTACTTGGAAAAGGGTAAAAGTAGCACTGATGACTACTACACCAGCTTACTGCAACGTGTGAGTGATGAAGTGAAAAGAAAAGGACCTCATTTTGCAAAGAGAAATATCTTGTTTCTTCACTACAATGCTCCGGCCCATCCTTCAGTTATTGTAATGGGATAAATGTGCGAATTAAAGTTCGAATTGCTTGAACTTAGGCCCTATTCGCCAGATCTAGCACCCAGTGACTTATCACCTGTTTCCGAACCTCAAACATTGTCTTGAAGAACGAAGATTTCACAGCAACATGTCCGGGACTTACAGCTGATCCTCGTATACGCCATCACGGCGGTCTCCAGGGTAATGCATTACGCTTATCTACTGAAGCTCTTTTGAATAGTTAAATAGCTACTCCATGACCACAGCGCACTTACTTTTACGTGTTAAACATCCGTGAAATTCACTAGTTTTGGTCCTTAAAATGAAATTCCATATTAACCTAACCTAATATCAAGGACCAGATAAGGATAAGGTAATAAAGTCTGCAGTTTGTAAACATTCGCATTCATATGTGCTTTCTGTCTCCTTCACATGTAGAATACTTCATTATTTTGCACCAATAAATGCAGAAAACTGACTTATTATGTCCATTCTTTTAAGAAGTATACAAAACAAGTACTTTTTCTCTTTCTCATAACAAATGACTGCACGCTTCTTTATAATTCTCTGTTCACATAACATCAAACTTGTCCTCTTGAACTTAGTAGAGTCGGCCTTGGTAAAACTACCATAGAGATATATAAGCTGTGATTTGTTTACACTCTATGGGACCCGCGCAGGCGCAGAAGAACGTCCTGTAACAGCTGCTTCTTGCGTGGGAGATTGAAGACGCCCACGCCATCTCTAGTTTTTAATTACTGCAGTCTTTTGTTCTTCTAGAGGGACTTGAACGTTGATTGTGTTTTGTTGTTAATTTATTTTGATGTACAGAGAGAATAGAGGTTTACTATTAGAAATTCCCTTATTTTAACATATTAATAATCCTGCACGCAACATTTTATGGCCTTTCTTGGTCCGAAAGTTTTTATCGTCTATGAATATCAAAAAGTTAGAGCAAATAAGTCGGAGGATAGTGTAGACCATACGTGTTTATACAAGAGTAGAAGAAGTCATGTCACATATTTTAGGTTTCTGTACACCTTTCTGTAACTAGCAGGGTGGAGGTCTTACCTGTTCTGCCACGTTTTGGGTCTCCTTCATTGCCACTTCTTCATCACTGAGCATCTCGTTTCCAGAGTCAACCAAACTGAACTCTCCTGGAAGTACTTGATCCTGCTTATTCAACATCCTCTGTAATTTCGCGCTTGAAACTTTGTCCGATTGGTAGCCCTGGTTACCGATTTCCTCTTTATGCCCAAGTTTTGCAGCTTCATTGCTGACCTTCTGTTCCGAAAGTTCGCGAATCATCGTTCAGGGGATTATCCTGAAAAAAAGAAGAAGAAAGAATTAGGTATTTATGGGTATGTATGGCTGAAATTTTCAAATTCTGAACTAATAATGATAGCTTTTTCAAATTTACACCATAGGTGTAGTATAATGTGAACATGTTACAACCTAAATTTAAACCATTTTTCTCCAGCAGTTTAGAAATTATGATAAATTTTGTATGTTTTTTGTTACGTCACTAAAAAAGTCCCTTGCGACAAAATATTTTGAATTTTGGTCTAATATTTTAACCCTATGTTCATAATACACATACGTTTTGAAATTGCTCTGGGTTTTTCTGTGTCTCCTTTAGTTTAGGTCACACAAATTTTTTAATTTACAAATATTCTTTTTTGTCTAAAAAACTGTAAGTTTTGTGTTTGAAAATTAAAAATATATGCTTATATACATTTCACAATAAAACCTATGGCAATTTCCATTCCTCATGATATTCTGAACCTGTGTAGGAAATTTCATGAATGTAGTACAAAAACTGCATCGCAACGAGCATTTTACAGGAAGAAAAATGCTGAAAATATGAACATTGAGAAAACAGCGATTAAAGATTTGATTGCATAACTCATATTAAATTCCACCAGGCTGATAGGTTGGGCCCTCAGATTTCTTTTTCCTCTCCTCTGTTGCTGCTTTTTCCACCTTTTTCTTCTTTAGATGTTGCTTTTCTTCTGCACAACTTCGCTTCTTGCTTTGCAGGATACGAGTCTGATCTCGCTGCACTGAAGTTTTCCTTGCTGAGTCTACTACACTTTCACCTCTGATATTTTGCTGCAGCTCCAATGACTTAAGACTACCCATGTTAAACTCACTGATGCTTTTAATAACAGCAAGATCCAACTTTTGTTTTGATATGAAAACTTCCTTCCATATGACATGATGCAAAGATTCATTGTGGCATTCTGTGTTTTTCCTGTTTTGCACCTCTCTAGTAATGTTGTAGAAGCCAGCCTCTGATATATGGGCAACATTTTAGCAACTATTTTGTCTTCTAAAGCATTATTTTTCTTTTCTTGAATTCAAAATTTAAGAACGGAAAACAGACAAAGAATGTGGGTGTAGGCAAAAGAGGGCGTGACTCTGACAGAGTTTAAAGGCCACCGACATTTAAATAAGCATTTAAAAATGGCGTCCGGAGGCAAATTATGCATTTTTCACATTCGGGAATGTCTAAATTATTTTATAGAATTAAAATAAAAAAATTCGTTATTTTCACGATTTTCGTGAAATTTCAGTCATACATACCCTTAAGAGAATGATTCTTTTCTTGTTTTGAAATTACATAATTACTAAAATTAATGGCGAAGCGTGTAATAGAGCGTTGGAACCGCCGCTTCCCCAAAAATTTGAGGAGAAAACCAATAAAATTTATGCCAAAAATATTTTATTTGCTATGGATACATTTTCAAAATTTATTCACGAACATGTGCAGTGCTGTAGACGATTTGGCAGCCACTTAGATTGGAGTAACCAGTTCCGTGAGCTCATTCAGTACTGTATTTAGGCATTTGTAACCTGGAATACCATACTTCGTAGCTTTCCGGAAGCAATCGTCATTCTTCGATAGTTAAGGAAGCACTGATAGATTTTGTCACGTGAAGCTTCTGCAGCGTTTGCAAAAAAGGTGTTTTAAGTTATTTTTTGTTTTATGTGGCGCTTTTAAATACAACTGTAAGTATATTTCAATAGAACTAGCAATAGTATTTTACGTAGATTGGTATTTAGTGATGACAAATAGAAAATCGTTGTGAAGTTTTAAGTTATTAGTAAAAGTTTATGAATTGCATAATTTCTTTATTTAATTCACGCAGCATGGGCCAGCAAACGTCTGAGTGGAGAGGAGAACCTTGTAGCGTAAGCAGGACCTGCGTGTGACTGTACAATAGAAAGAGTAGACGTTTTCTACATGGAAGGAATTTTGACAACTGTTAAGCAGTGCAAGTGGGTGTCACCGAACTCTTCGTATCAAAAACCACAGACTAACCTCTGTTTTATATAATCTTGCCCCACTGACACGTATCACTCCGCGTGCAGCTACCTTCCCCCTCACCCTAATTGGCTAATGCTTTCGCGCCATAGGCCATGCCTTCCCGTCACATTTAAATCTGTAGTAAACGTCATAATAATTATGGAAAGATAGACTCAGACTGAAAAATTCAATGCCATAGCCAGGATTTGAACCACGGATCTTCTGCTCTCCATCCAACCGCTCTAACCCTTGAGCTACTATGGCAAACGTGCCAACATGACATTAAATTCTTCAACTGACTCGTGTTTTTTAATTTCCATTAATTGCACCTAATAGTGGTCCGAACTATAAAGCCCGGGTCTTAAAGTACTTCCAGCATAGTAAGTCGTCATTAAGGTAGTTGTCTCATGTGTTTATGAGAACTCCTAGTGGTTTACTATAAAGCCCGGGTCTTAAAGTACTTACAGCATAGTAAGTCGACATTAAGGCAGTTGTCTAATGTGTTTATGAGAACTCCTAGTGGTTTACTATAAAGCCCGGGCCTTAAAGTACTTACAGCATAGTAAGTCGTCATTAAGGTAGTTGTCTCATGTGTTTATGAGAACTCCTAGTGGTTTACTATAAAGCCCGGGCCTTAAAGTACTTACAGCATAGTAAGTCGTCATTAAGGTAGTTGTCTCATGTGTTTATGACAACTCCTAGTGGTTTACTATAAAGCCCGGGTCTTAAAGAACTTACAGCATAGTAAGTCGTCATTAAGGTAGTTGTCTCATGTGTTTATGAGAACTCCTAGTGGTTTACTATAAAGCCCGGGCCTTAAAGTACTTACAGCATAGTAAGTCGTCATTAAGGTAGTTGTCTTATGTGTTTATGAGAACTCCTAGTGGTTTACTATAAAGCCCGGGCCTTAAAGTACTTGCAGCATAGTAAGTCGTCATTAAGGTAGTTGTCTAATGTGTTTATGAGAACTCCTAGTGGTTTACTATAAAGCCCGGGCCTTAAAGTACTTGCAGCATAGTAAGTCGTCATTAAGGTAGTTGTCTCATGTGTTTATGAGAACTCCTAGTGGTTTACTATAAAGCTCGGGCCTTACAGTGCTTACAGCATAGTAAGTCGTCATTAAGGTAGTTGTCTCATGTGTTTATGAGAACTCCTAGTGGTTTACTATAAAGCTCGGGCCTTACAGTACTTACAGCATAGTAAGTCGTCATTAAGGTAGTTGTCTAATGTGTTTATGAGAACTCCTAGTGGTTTACTATAAAGCCCGGGCCTTAAAGTACTTACAGCATAGTAAGTCGTCATTAAGGTAGTTGTCTCATGTGTTTATGACAACTCCTAGTGGTTTACTATAAAGCTCGGGCCTTACAGTACTTACAGCATAGTAAGTCGTCATTAAGGTAGTTGTCTCATGTGTTTATGAGAACTCCTAGTGGTTTACTATAAAGCTCGGGCCTTACAGTACTTACAGCATAGTAAGTCGTCATTAAGGTAGTTGTCTCATGTGTTTATGAGAACTCCTAGTGGTTTACTATAAAGCTCGGGCCTTAAAGTACTTACAGCATAGTAAGTCGTCATTAAGGTAGTTGTCTCATGTGTTTATGAGAACTCCTAGTGGTTTACTATAAAGCTCGGGCCTTACAGTACTTACAGCGTAGTAAGTCGCCATTAAGGTAGTTGTCTCATGTGTTTATGAGAACTCCTAGTGGTTTACTATAAAGCCCGGGCCTTACAGTACTTACAGCATAGTAAGTCGTCATTAAGGTAGTTGTCTCATGTGTTTATGAGAACTCCTAGTGGTTTACTATAAAGCCCGGGTCTTAAAGAACTTACAGCATAGTAAGTCGTCATTAAGGTAGTTGTCTCATGTGTTTATGAGAACTCCTAGTGGTTTACTATAAAGCCCGGGTCTTAAAGTACTTACAGCATAGTAAGTCGTCATTAAGGCAGTTGTCTCATGTGTTTATGACAACTCCTAGTGGTTTACCGTGACAAACACGAGTCAGTTGTACCTAATAGTGGTCCGAACTATAAAGCCCGGACCTTAAAGTACTTACAGCATAGTAAGCCGTCATTAAGGTAGTTGTTTCATGTGTTTATGAGAACTCCTAGTGCTTTACCGGGACAAACAAGAGTCAGTTGTACCTAATAGT
Source organism: Mantis religiosa (assembly GCA_030765055.1). Lineage (NCBI taxonomy): Eukaryota > Metazoa > Arthropoda > Insecta > Mantodea > Mantidae > Mantis > Mantis religiosa. The sequence continues at coordinate 2,323,136 of JAUKNK010000207.1, forward strand.
GGTCCGAACTATAAAGCCCGGGTCTTAAAATACTTACAGCATAGTAAGACGTCATTAAGGTAGTCATCTCATGTGTTTATGAGAACTCCTAGTGGTTTACCGGGAAAAACACGAGTCAGTTGTACCTAATAGTGGTCCGAACTATAAAGTCCGGGCCTTAAAGTACTTACAGCATAGTAAGTCATCATTAAGGTAGTTGTCTCATGTGTTTATGAGAACTCCTAGTGGTTTACCGGGACAAACACGAGTCAGTTGTACCTAATAGTGGTCCGAACTATAAAGCCCGGGCCTTAAAGTACTTACAGCATAGTAAGTCGTCATTAAGGTAGTTGTCTCATGTGTTTATGAGAACTCCTAGTGGTTTACCGGGACAAACACGAGTCAGTTGTACCTAATAGTGGTCCGAACTATAAAGCCCGGGCCTTGAAGTACTTACAGCATAGTAAGTCGTCATTAAGGTAGTTGTCTCATGTGTTTATGAGAACTCCTAGTGGTTTACCGGGACAAACGCGAGTCAGTTGTACCTAATAGTGGTCCGAACTATAAAGCCTGGGCCTTAAAGTACTTACAGCATAGTAAATCGTCATTAAGGTAGTTGTCTCATGTGTTTATGAGAACTCCTAGTGGTTTACCGGGACAAACACGAGTCAGTTGTACCTAATAGTGGTCCGAACTATAAAGCCTGGGCCTTAAAGTACTTACAGCATAGTAAGTCGTCATTAAGGTAGTTGTCTCATGTGTTTATGAGAACTCCTAGTGGTTTACCGGGACAAACACGAGTCAGTTTTACCTAATAGTGGTCCGAACTATAAAGCCCGGTTCTTAAAGTACTTACAGCATAGTAAGTCGTCATTAAGGTAGTTGTCTCATGTGTTTATGAGAACTCCTAGTGGTTTACCGGGACAAACGCGATTCAGTTGTACCTAATAGTGGTCCGAACTATAAAGCCCGGACCTTAAAGTACTTACAGCATAGTAAGTCGCCATTAAGGTAGTTGTCTCATGTGTTTATGAGAACTCCTAGTGGTTTACTGGGAGAAACACGAGTCAGTTGTACCTAATAGTGGTCCGAACTATAAAGCCCGGGTCTTAAAGTACTTACAGCATAGTAAGTCGTCATTAAGGTAGTTGTCTCATGTGTTTATGAGAACTCCTAGTGGTTTACTATAAAGCCCGGGCCTTAAAGTACTTACAGCATAGTAAGTCACCATTAAGGTAGTTGTCTCATGTGTTTGTGAGAACTCCTAGTGGTTTACTATAAGGCCCGGGCCTTAAAGTACTTACAGCATAGTAAGTCGTCATTAAGGTAGTTGTCTCATTTGTTTGTGAGAACTCCTAGTGGTTTACTATAAAGCCCGGGCCTTAAAGTACTTACAGCATAGTAAGTCGTCATTAAGGTAGTTGTCTCATGTGTTTATGAGAACTCCTAGTGGTTTACTATAAGGCCCGGGCCTTAAAGTACTTACAGCATAGTAAGTCGTCATTAAGGTAGTTGTCTCATGTGTTTATGAGAACTCCTAGTGGTTTACCGGGACAAACACGAGTCAGTTGTACCTAATAGTGGTCCGAACTATAAAGCCCGGGTGTTAAAGTACTTACAGCATAGTAAGACGTCATTAAGGTAGTTGTCTCATGTGTTTATGAGAACTCCTAGTGGTTTACCGGGAAAAACACGAGTCAGTTGTACCTAATAGTGGTCCGAACTATAAAGCCCGGGTCTTAAAGTACTTACAGCATAGTAAGTCGTCATTAAGGTAGTTGTCTCATGTGTTTATGAGAACTCCTAGTGGTTTACCGGGACAAACACGAGTCAGTTGTACCTAATAGTGGTCCGAACTATAAAGCCCCAGCCTTAAAGTACTTACAGCATAGTAAGTCGTCATTAAGGTAGTTGTCTCATGTGTTTATGAGAACTCCTAGTGGTTTACCGGGACAAACACGAGTCAGTTTTACCTAATAGTGGTCCGAACTATAAAGCCCGGTTCTTAAAGTACTTACAGCATAGTAAGTCGTCATTAAGGTAGTTGTCTCATGTGTTTATGAGAACTCCTAGTGGTTTACCGGGACAAACGCGAGTCAGTTGTACCTAATAGTGGTCCGAACTATAAAGCCCGGACCTTAAAGTACTTACAGCATAGTAAGTCGCCATTAAGGTAGTTGCCTCATGTGTTTATGAGAACTCCTAGTGGTTTACTGGGAGAAACACGAGTCAGTTGTACCTAATAGTGGTCCGAACTATAAAGCCCAGGACTTAAAGTACTTACGGCATAGTAAGTCGTCATTAAGGTAGTTGTCTCATGTGTTTATGAGAACTCCTAGTGGTTTACTATAAAGCCCGGGCCTTAAAGTACTTACAGCATAGTAAGTCACCATTAAGGTAGTTGTCTCATGTGTTTGTGAGAACTCCTAGTGGTTTACTATAAGGCCCGGGCCTTAAAGTACTTACAGCATAGTAAGTCGTCATTAAGGTAGTTGTCTCATGTGTTTGTGAGAACTCCTTGTGGTTTACTATAAAGCCCGGGCCTTAAAGTACTTACAGCATAGTAAGTCGTCATTAAGGTAGTTGTCTCATGTGTTTATGAGAACTCCTAGTGGTTTACTATAAGGCCCGGGCCTTAAAGTACTTACAGCATAGTAAGTCGTCATTAAGGAAGTTGTCTCATGTGTTTATGAGAACTCCTAGTGGTTTACCGGGACAAACACGAATCAGTTGTACCTAATAGTGGTCCGAACTATAAAGCCCGGGTCTTAAAGTACTTACAGCATAGTAAGACGTCATTAAGGTAGTTGTCTCATGTGTTTATGAGAACTCCTAGTGGTTTACCGGGACAAACACGAGTCAGTTGTACCTAATAGTGGTCCGAACTATAAAGCCCGGGTCTTAAAGTACTTACAGCATAGTAAGACGTCATTAAGGTAGTTGTCTCATGTGTTTATGAGAACTCCTAGTGGTTTACCGGGAAAAACACGAGTCAGTTGTACCTAATAGTGGTCCGAACTATAAAGCCCGGGTCTTAAAGTACTTACAGCATAGTAAGTCGTCATTAAGGTAGTTGTCTCATGTGTTTATGAGAACTCCTAGTGGTTTACTATAAAGCCCGGGCCTTAAAGTACTTACAGCATAGTAAGTCGTCATTAAGGTAGTTGTCTCATGTGTTTATGAGAACTCCTAGTGGTTTACCGGGACAAACACGAGTCAGTTGTACCTAATAGTGGTCCGAACTATAAAGCCCGGGTCTTAAAGTACTTACACCATAGTAAGTCGTGATTAAGGTAGTTGTCTTATGTGTTTATGAGAACTCCTAGTGGTTTACCGGGACAAACACGAGTCAGTTGTACCTAATAGTGGTCCGAACTATAAAGCCCGGGCCTTAAAGTACTTACAGCATAGTAAGTCGTCATTAAGGTAGTTGTCTCATGTGTTTATGAGATCTCCTAGTAGTTTACCGGGACAAACACGAGTCAGTTGTACCTAATAGTGGTCCGAACTATAAAGCCCGGGTCTTAAAGTACTTACAGCATAGTAAGTCGTCATTAAGGTAGTTGTCTCATGTGTTTATGAGAACTCCTAGTGGTTTACCGGGACAAACACGAGTCAGTTGTACCTAATAGTGGTCCGAACTATAAAGCCCAGGTCTTAAAGTACTTACAGCATAGTAAGTCGTCATTAAGGTATTTGTCTCATGTGTTTATATGAACTCCTAGTGGTTTACCGGGACAAACACGAGTCAGTTGTACCTAATAGTGGTCCGAACTATAAAGCCCGGGTCTTAAAGTACTTACAGCATAGTAAGTCGTCATTAAGGTAGTTGTCTCATGTGTTTATGAGAACTCCTAGTGGTTTACCGGGACAAACACGAGTCAGTTGTACCTAATAGTGGTCCGAACTATAAAGCCCGGGTCTTAAAGTACTTACAGCATAGTAAGTCGTCATTAAGGTAGTTGTCTTATGTGTTTATGAGAACTCCTAGTGGTTTACCGGGACAAACACGAGTCAGTTGTACCTAATAGTGGTCCGAACTATAAAGCCCGGGCCTTAAAGTACTTACAGCATAGTAAGTCGTCATTAAGGTAGTTGTCTCATGTGTTTATGAGAACTCCTAGTGGTTTACCGGGACAAACACGAGTCAGTTGTACCTAATAGTGGTCCGAACTATAAAGCCCGGGTCTTAAAGTACTTACAGCATAGTAAGTCGTCATTAAGTTAGTTGTCTCATGTGTTTATGAGAACTCCTAGTGGTTTACCAGGACAAACACGAGTCAATTGTACCTAATAGTGGTCCGAACTATAAAGCCCGGGTCTTAAAGTACTTACAGCATAGTAAGTCGTCATTAAGGTAGTTGTCTCATGTGTTTATGCGAACTCCTAGTGGTTTACCGGGACAAACACGAGTCAGTTGTACCTAATAGTGGTCCGAACTATAAAGCCCGGGTCTTAAAGTACTTACACCATAGTAAGACGTCATTAAGGTAGTTGTCTCATGTGTTTATATGAACTCCTAGTGGTTTACCGGGACAAACACGAGTCAGTTGTACCTAATAGTGGTTCGAACTATAAAGCCCGGGCCTTAAAGTACTTACAGCATAGTAAGTCGTCATTAAGGTAGTTGTCTCATGTGTTTATGAGAACTCCTAGTGGTTTACTATAAAGCCCGGGCCTTAAAGTACTTACAGCATAGTAAGTCGTCATTAAGGTAGTTGTCTCATGTGTTTGTGAGAACTCCTAGTGGTTTACTATAAAGCCCGGGCCTTAAAGTACTTACAGCATAGTAAGTCACCATTAGGTAGTTGTCTCATGTGTTTGTGAGAACTCCTAGTGGTTTACTATAAAGCCCGGGCCTTAAAGTACTTACAGCATAGTAAGTCGTCATTAAGGTAGTTGTCTCATGTGTTTATGAGAACTCCTAGTGATTTACTATAAGGCCCGGGCCTTAAAGTACTTACAGCATAGTAAGTCGTCATTAAGGTAGTTGTCTCATGTGTTTGTGAGAACTCCTAGTGGTTTACTATAAGGCCCGGGCCTTAAAGTACTTACAGCATAGTAAGTCGCCATTAAGGTAGTTGTCTCATGTGTTTGTGAGAACTCCTAGTGGTTTACTATAAAGCCCGGGCCTTACAGTACTTACAGCATAGTAAGTCGTCTTTAAGGTAGTTGTCTCATGTGTTTGTGAGAACTCCTAGTGGTTTACTATAAGGCCCGGGCCTTAAAGTACTTACAGCATAGTAAGTCGTCATTAAGGTAGTTGTCTCATGTGTTTATGAGAACTCCTAGTGGTTTACTGGGAGAAACACGAGTCAGTTGTACCTAATAGTGGTCCGAACTATAAAGCCCAGGCCTTAGTGTACTTACAGCATAGTAAGTCGTCATTAAGGTAGTTGTCTCATGTGTTTATGAGAACTCCTAGTGGTTTACTATAAAGCCCGGGCCTTAAAGTACTTACAGCATAGTAAGTCACCATTAAGGTAGTTGTCTCATGTGTTTGTGAGAACTCCTAGTGGTTTACTATAAAGCCCGGGCCTTAAAGTACTTACAGCATAGTAAGTCGTCATTAAGGTAGTTGTCTCATGTGTTTATGAGAACTCCTAGTGGTTTACTATAAGGCCCGGGCCTTAAAGTACTTACAGCATAGTAAGTCATCATTAAGGTAGTTGTCTCATGTGTTTATGAGAACTCCTAGTAGTTAACTATAAAGCCCGGACCTTAAAGTACTTACAGCATAGTAAGTCGCCATTAAGGTAGTTGTCTCATGTGTTTATGAGAACTCCTAGTGGTTAACTATAAAGCCCGGACCTTAAAGTACTTACAACATAGTAAGTCGTCATTAAGGTAGTTGTCTCATGTGTTTATGAGAACTCCTAGTGGTTAACTATAAGGCCCGGACCTTAAAGTACTTACAGCATAGTAAGTCGTTATTAAGGTAGTTGTCTCATATGTTTATGAGAACTCCTAGTGGTTAACTATAAAGCCCGGACCTTAAAGTACTTACAGCATAGTAAGTCGTCATTAAGGTAGTTGTCTCATGTGTGTATGAGAACTCCTAGTGGTTAACTATAAAGCCCGGGCCTTAAAGTACTTACATGTAGTAAGTCGTCATTAAGGTAGTTGTCTCATGTGTTTATGAGAACTCCTAGTGGTTAACTATAAAGCCCGGACCTTAAAGTACTTACAGCATAGTAAGTCGTCATTAAGGTAGTTGTCTCATGTGTGTATGAGAACTCCTAGTGGTTAACTATAAAGCCCGGACCTTAAAGTACTTACAGCATAGTAAGTCGTCATTAAGGTAGTTGTCTCATGTGTTTATGAGAACTCCTAGTGGTTAACTATAAAGCCCGGACCTTAAAGTACTTACAGCATAGTAAGTCGCCATTAAGGTAGTTGTCTCATGTGTTTATGAGAACTCCTAGTTGTTTACCGGAAAAAATACGAGTCAGATGGAGAAGTTAATGTCGTGCTTGCCATAGTAGCTCAATGGTTTGGAACGGCTGGACGGCAACCAGAACATCCGTGGTTCAAATCCCGGCTATGGCATTGAAATTTTCATTCTGACTCTATCTTTCCATAGTTTAGCGTAGACAAGGCCAGTGTGAAAAAAAAACAATTAATTTCCATTAATTTTTCTTGCCCCTTTTTAAATTTACAATCCCCAGCTGCATAAGGATCTATATAGACTAGGTCTACTGAAATTTGGTAAATCTGTATCCTCATTTACAGCACACAAAATTTTATTTATATTAGGGAGTTCGTTTCTAAAGAAAAAACTATGCACATGACGACGCACAGCACTTTTCACGAACTCATTGCATTCTCGGAGCACGCACTTTTGTTTATTCCTGCTTTTGCTGGAACTAGTAAATTTTCCTGTTGTCTCAGTTTCATGTCGCGATGTTCCTACGCATCCAACACCCACACCTGTAAGTTCAGTCCACAGCTGTTCGACTTCTCTCACTGACAAAGACGGATTCTTCTCTGCGAGTGCATAAACACATGCACCACAATTCCTTTTTCGCCGCTTTTTAAAGGTTTTCCCTTGCGATGCTTCAGCGAAAAACTCGCGGTAGACTCTGCCATTATACATATAAGTACACGCGCAATAAACGATCGATAAAATAATATAGCTCTCGTACTCGGCACAACACACCGTCGAATGGCGATATATGACTAATCCAGTTCAAAACAAGGTCAGTGATAAAAGTCATATAAACAAATATGTCATCACTACCGCTAAATCACGTGCTATCGTGCCATGTGCTTGAGAGCAAAGGAACCTCCTCTTTACTTCGTTTAGGAATTAACATGCATTTCAGATAAATCAAATCTGTTGCGTAATATATTTGATTGAAACAGTTACGAAAATATAAATTTCACAATTCTCTTCCAACATAAAAAGATGTATCACCATGTTAAATAACGAACTAATTTTACCGCACAACAGTCTATACCACAACAGCAGCCAATGAGAGGTGATAAGTTCACGTGACCGTAAAGAGATACGGGTCAAGCTTACGTGAAACAAGGATTAGTACCCTCGTGGATAATAAACCTCACTGAACGATGGCTCAAGACCATAGAGTGTAATGCTCTCAGAACACATTGAAATAATTATTTAAAAAAGATCACCTCACTTATAAGACACCATCTATATGATAAGCATCAGGAAGAGAATATAAGGAATTTAGTGAACCTGATTGCCCATCTCCCCCGCCGGGGAGGTTCTACCAACTCACCTTGACATGTCGTATCATATATCATTTGACGTTACACTTAAAAAGTTCATGTCAACAAACTAGGTTTGTATGTTTTATCATTGACGTAAGGGTGTTATCTGTAAGCTGCGGTTAGGCCTCACTTGGAAATGGGTTACATCAGACAAGATTTTATCAAATCAAACAATGATACTTCACAGAAACATTTCGCAACTTTCCAATTAAACATTTGATGAGGCCGGTCATATAACGCGGTTCACTGCAAGGTCCTTCCATACGAAACGTCTGTAATATTATATCAAAGCAGCTAGCTCTACTCTCCTACAAACACTTATTGCTCTATCTACTTCAAGATAAACATTATCTTATTGTAGTTACAAGGAAATACAGTAGACTTTAAGTGATCGTCAAATGTTTTGGTCGTTATGTGATGTATACATGACTTTCTCTACTCTTGTACAAACACTTATTGCTCTATCTACTTCAATATAAACATTATCTTATTGTAGTTACAGGGGAATACAGTAGACTTTAAGTGATAGTCAAATGTTTTGGTCGTTATGTGATGTATACATGACTTTCTCTACTCCACTACAAACACTTATTGCTCTATCTACTTCAATATAAACATTATCTTATTGTAGTTACAAGGGAATACAGTAGACTTTAAGTGATAGTCAAATGTTTTGGTTGTTATGTGATGTATACATGACTTTCTCTACTCTTGTACAAACACTTATTGCTCTATCTACTTCAAGATAAACATTATCTTATTGTAGTTACAAGGGAATACAGTAGACTTTAAGTGATAGTCATATGTTTTGGTCGGTATGTGATGTACACATGACTTTCTCTACTCTTGTACAAACACTTATTGCTCTATCTACTTCAAGATAAACATTATCTTATTGTAGTTACAAGGGAATACAGTAGACTTTAAGTGATAGTCAAATGTTTTGGTCGTTATGTGATGTGCACATGACTTTCTCTACTCTTGTACAAACACTTATTGCTCTATCTACTTCAAGATAAACATTATCTTATTGTAGTTACAACGGAATACAGTAGACTTTAAGTGATAGTGAAATGTTTTGGTCGTTATGTGATGTATACATGACTTTCTCTACTCTTGTACAAACACTTATTGCTCTATCTACTTCATGATAAACATTATCTTATTGTAGTTACAAGGGAACACAGTAGACTTTAAGTGACAGTCAAATGTTTTGGTCGTTATGTGATGTGCACATGACTTTCTCTACTCTTGTACAAACACTTATTGCTCTATCTACTTCAAGATAAACATTATCTTATTGTAGTTACAGGGGAATACAGTAGACTTTAAGTGATACTCAAATGTTTTGGTCGTTATGTGATGTATACATGACTTCCTCTACTCTTGTACAAACACTTATTGCTCTGCCTACTTCAAGATAAACATTATCTTATTGTAGTTACAAGGGAATACAGTAGACTTTAAGTGTTAGTCAAATGTTTTGGTCGTTATGTGATGTATACATGACTTTCTCTACTCTTGTGCAAACACTTATTGCTCTATCTACTTCAAGATAAACATTATCTTATTGTAGTTACAAGGGAATACAGTAGACTTTAAGTGTTAGTCAAATGTTTTGGTCGTTATGTGATGTATACATGACTTTCTCTACTCTTGTACAAACACTTATTGCTCTATCTACTGCAAGATAAACATTATCTTATTGTAGTTACAAGGGAATACAGTAGACTTTAAGTGTTAGTCAAATGTTTCGGTCGTTATGTGATGTATACATGACTTTCTCTACTCTTGTACAAACACTTATTGCTCTATCTACTTCAAGATAAACATTATCTTATTGTAGTTACAAGGGAATACAGTAGACTTTAAGTGATAGTCAAATGTTTTGGTCGTTATGTGATGTATACATGACTTTCTCTACTCTTGTACAAACACTTATTGCTCTATCTACTTCAAGATAAACATTATCTTATTGTAGTTACAAGGGAATACAGTAGACTTTAAGTGATAGTCAAATGTTTCGGTCGTTATGTGATGTGCACATGACTTTCTCTACTCTTGTACAAACACTTATTGCTCTATCTACTTCAAGATAAACATTATCTTATTGTAGTTACAAGGGAATATAGTAGACTTTAAGTGATACTCAAATGTTTTGGTAGTTATGTGATGTATACATGACTTCCTCTACTCTTGTACAAACACTTATTGCTCTATCTACTTCAAGATAAACATTATCTTATTGTAGTTTCAAGGGAATACAGTAGACTTTAAGTGATAGTCAAATGTTTTGGTCGTTATGTGATGAATACATGACTTTCTCTACTCTTGTACAAACACTTATTGCTCTATCTACTTCAAGATAAACATTATCTTATTGTAGTTACAAGGGAATACAGTAGACTTTAAGTGTTAGTCAAATGTTTTGGTCGTTATGTGATGTATACATGACTTTCTCTACTCTTGTACAAACACTTATTGCTCTATCTACTTCAAGATAAACATTATCTTATTGTAGTTACAAGGGAATACAGTAGACTTTAAGTGTTAGTCAAATGTTTCGGTCGTTATGTGATGTATACATGACTTTCTCTACTCTTGTACAAACACTTATTGCTCTATCTACTTCAAGATAAACATTATCTTATTGTAGTTACAAGGGAATACAGTAGACTTTAAGTGATAGTCAAATGTTTTGGTCGTTATGTGATGTATACATGACTTTCTCTACTCTTGTACAAACACTTATTGCTCTATCTACTTCAAGATAAACATTATCTTATTGTAGTTACAAGGGAATACAGTAGACTTTAAGTGATAGTCAAATGTTTCGGTCGTTATGTGATGTGCACATGACTTTCTCTACTCTTGTACAAACACTTATTGCTCTATCTACTTCAAGATAAACATTATCTTATTGTAGTTACAAGGGAATATAGTAGACTTTAAGTGATACTCAAATGTTTTGGTAGTTATGTGATGTATACATGACTTCCTCTACTCTTGTACAAACACTTATTGCTCTATCTACTTCAAGATAAACATTATCTTATTGTAGTTACAAGGGAATACAGTAGACTTTAAGTGATAGTCAAATGTTTTGGTCGTTATGTGATGAATACATGACTTTCTCTACTCTTGTACAAACACTTATTGCTCTATCTACTTCATGATAAACATTATCTTATTGTAGTTACAGGGGAATACAGTAGACTAAGTGATATTCAAATGTTTTGGTTGTTATGTGATGTATACATGACCCTCTCTACTCTTGTACAAACATTTATTGCTCTGTCTACTTCAAGATAAACATTATTTTATTGTAGTTACAAGGGAATACAGTAGACTTTAAGTGATAGTCAAATGTTTTGGTCGTTATGTGATGTATACATGGCTTTCTCTACTCTTGTACCAACACTTATTGCTCTATCTACTTCAAGATAAACATTATCTTATTGTAGTTACAAGCGAATACAGTAGACTTTAAGTGATAGTCAAATGTTTCGGTCGTTATGTGATGTATACATGACTTTCTCTACTGTTGTACCAACACTTATTGCTCTATCTACTTCAAGATAAACATTATCTTATTGTAGTTACAAGGGAATACAGTAGACTTTAAGTGATAGTCAAATGTTTTGGTCGTTATATGATGTATACATGACTTTCTCTACTGTTGTACAAACATTTATTGCTCTGTCTACTTCAAGATAAGCATTATCTTATTGTAGTTACAAGGGAATACAGCAGACTTTAAGTGATATTCAAATGTTTTGGTCGTTATATGATGTATACATGACTTTCTCTACTCTTGTACAAACATTTATTGCTCTGTCTACTTCAAGATAAACATTATCTTATTGTAGTTACAAGGGAATACAGTAGACTTTAAGTGATAGTCAAATGTGTTGGTCGTTATGTGATGTATACATGACTTTCTCTACTCTTGTACAAACACTTATTGCTCTATCTACTTCAAGATAAACATTATCTTATTGTAGTTACAAGGGAATAGAGTAGACTTTAAGTGATAGTCTAATGTTTTGGTCGTTATATGATGTATACATGACTTTCTCTACTCTTGTACAAATATTTATTGCTCTGTCTACTTCAAGATAAACATTATCTTATTGTAGTTACAACGGAATACAGTAGACTTTAAGTGATAGTCAAATGTTTTGGTCGTTATGTTATGAATACATGACTTTCTCTACTCTTGTACAAACACTTATTGCTCTATCTACTTCATGATAAACATTATCTTATTGTAGTTACAGGGGAATACAGTAGACTTTAAGTGATAGTCAAATGTTTTGGTCGTTATGTGATGAATACATGACTTTCTCTACTCTTGTACAAACACTTATTGCTCTATCTACTTCATGATAAACATTATCTTATTGTAGTTACAAGGGAATACAGTAGACTTTAAGTGATAGTCAAATGTTTTGGTCGTTATGTGATGTATACATGACATTCTCTACTCTTGTACAAACACTTATTGCTCTATCTACTTCATGATAAACATTATCTTATTGTAGTTACAGGGGAATACAGTAGACTTTAAGTGATATTCAAATGTTTTGGTTGTTATGTGATGTATACATGACTTTCTCTACTCTTGTACAAACATTTATTACTCTGTCTACTTCAAGATAAACATTATCTTATTGTACTTACAAGGGAATACAGTAGACTTTAAGTGATAGTCAAATGTTTTGGTCGTTATGTGATGTATACATGGCTTTCTCTACTCTTGCACCAACACTTATTGCTCTGTCTACTTCAAGATAAACATTATCTTATTGTAGTTACAAGCGAATACAGTAGACTTTAAGTGATAGTCAAATGTTTCGGTCGTTATGTGATGTACACATGACTTTCTCTACTGTTGTACCAACACTTATTGCTCTATCTACTTCAAGATAAACATTATCTTATTGTAGTTACAAGGGAATACAGTAGACTTTAAGTGATAGTCAAATGTTTTGGTCGTTATATGATGTATACATGACTTTCTCTACTCTTGGACAAACATTTATTGCTCTGTCTACTTCAAGATAAACGTTATCTTATTGTAGTTACAAGGGAATACAGCAGACTTTAAGTGATAGTCAAATGTTTTGGTCGTTATATAATGTATACATGACTTTCTCTACTCTTGTACAAACATTTATTGCTCTGTCTACTTGAAGATAAACATTATCTTATTGTAGTTACAAGGGAATACAGTAGACTTTAAGTGATAGATGTTTTGGTCGTTATGTGATGTGCACATGACTTTCTCTGCTCTTGTACAAAGACTTATTGCTCTATCTACTTCAAGATAAACATTATCTTATTGTAGTTACAAGGGAATAGAGTAGACTTTAAGTGATAGTCAAATGTTTTGGTCGTTATGTGATGCATACATGACTTTCTCTACTCTTGTACAAACACTTATTGCTCTATCTACTTCAAGATAAACATTATCTTATTGTAGTTACAAGGGAATAGAGTAGACTTTAAGTGATAGTCAAATGTTTTGGTCTTTATGTGATGTATACATGACTTTCTCTACTCTTGTACAAACACTTATTGCTCTATCTACTTCAAGATAAACATTATCTTATTGTAGTTACAAGGGAATACAGTAGACTTTAAGTGATAGTCAAATGTTTTGGTCGTTATGTGATGCATACATGACTTTCTCTACTCTTGTACAAACACTTATTGCTCTATCTACTTCAAGATAAACATTATCTTATTGTAGTTACAAGGGAATACAGTAGACTTTAAGTGATAGTCAAATGTTTTGGTCGTTATGTGATGTATACATGACTTTCTCTACTCTTGTACAAACACTTATTGCTCTACCTACTTCAAGATAAACATTATCTTATTGTAGTTACAGGAGAATACAGTAGACTTGAAGTGATAGTCAAATGTTTTGGTCGTTATGTGATGCATACATGACTTTCTCTACTCTTGTACAAACACTTATTGCTCTATCTACTTCAAGATAAACATTATCTTATTGTAGTTACAAGGGAATACAGTAGACTTGAAGTGATAGTCAAATGTTTTGGTCGTTATGTGATGCATACATGACTTTCTCTACTCTTGTACAAACACTTATTGCTCTATCTACTTCAAGATAAACATTATCTTATTGTAGTTACAAGGGAATACAGTAGACTTTAAGTGATAGTCAAATGTTTTGGTCTTTATGTGATGTATACATGACTTTCTCTACTCTTGTACAAACACTTATTGCTCTATCTACTTCAAGATAAACATATCTTATTGTAGTTACAAGGGAATACGGTAGACTTTAAGTGATAGTCAAAGGTTTTGGTCGTTATGTGATGTATACATGACTTTCTCTACTCTTGTACAAACACTTATTGCTCTATCTACTTCAAGACAAACATTATCTTATTGTAGTTACAAGGGAATACGGTAGACTTTAAGTGATAGTCAAATGTTTTATAATCGCCCGCAATAGGATTGTCATAGCGGACCAATCGGAATGGAACATTTAATTTCAGTACATAATCTAATCATAAGGAAAGAAGACACATTTCTACACTTGTATATTCATATCTTTATGTAATCTCACTCATATTTTCCATTTGTGTATGGTTACAGCGCCTACACAGATTTCGTGGAATCATCGTCCAGTTTTCTGTATTCATTGTAACGTCATTTCACACATTTCAATAAATGTCCGATACGATTTAACGTTGGAGATCTTAAAGAATAATATGTTGAATACTTCACCATAACTTAATCCGCTTCGCCTGTGGTAGCGGCATTTATTTTTGCCCGTTGGCAGCACTGATTAAGTGTGTTATAAACGCGCCACTTATTGTTAAGAAATAAAGTTGTGACAAATGAGAACTAACCTGAGGTGCAGTCAAGATGCGGCTACAGAGAAGAGATGACCTGCCACTTCGAGACGGTCTTGTGTAGTCCGCAGAACACTAACCGCGTCACGACGGCTTCCCCGCCCGCCCCTGACCATACCTCTAGAGTGGGGAGCACGTGACCAACATGCTGGTGTGTCTGCCTCACGTTCAAGAGCTCCGAGTTCGAATCTTGGCCAGGGTAATGCGTAAAGGAACATTTTTGTTCCCGAACGAGTTTGGAAGCTTATCGGTCAATAATGTCTGCAATGTGAGGGGAGGGGGGTCAAACTCCGATGCTGAGCGCATATTTGACGAATATATTAATGTTAGCCCATGCATTTCCTAGTAGAAAAATTGGTTTTAAATTCTGGAATAAAGCCCTTTCTTCAAGGAAAAAGAGTAATAAAAGGTAAACGTGGTATGAGTTGGTTTGATCACATATAGTTTATTACTATTTCCTCTGAATTTACATAGAGAACAGAAATTCTTTACTGAATAGGGAAATTTCATCCCTTTTTAAACGATGCTTTTCATTCTTACTGGAAGTATAAACAAAACCAAGCTTTGTTGCTGTTTTGTTTCACATAAACAGTCCAAGATAGTATTACTTCACAGAACGATTTGAATTCTTCGGGGATAAATATCAGTAGCCACCTGTATCATTAATTTACAAAGCATTTATAGGGACTTGTTAGTAGGAGCTGAACTTGAGTTACAGGAAGTCACAAATCAAAAGTAAGCAGGACTTGTAATTCCTGCTATGTAACCAAATGCTGTAATCTGATGTTTGGTGAAACAGTACTTAAAATACATGAAAGCTGTTGGCTGAAAGAACATTTTGCTTCTGACGAAACAGCTCTACCTCTTGACTCGAGAAACTATCCTTCTGTTATATTGTATTTGGCCACCATTTGGAAATAATATAGATATCGTCTGTTCCAATAAGTTTAACGTAAAGTGACAGCATTTTGCAGCATAACATAGAGTTCACAGTATTCTTTTACTTTATATATATATATATATATATATATATATATAAAGTATACAGGATGTTACAAAAAGGTACGGCCAAACTTTCAGGAAACATTCCTCACACACAAAGAAAGAAAATATGTTATGCGGACATGTGTCCGGAATCGCTTAATTTCCATGTTAGAGTTCAAAATGTCCTCCGTTAGCGAGGTTACATGCATCCATCCTCCGTCGCATGTAATCCCTGATGCGCTGATGCAGCCCTGGAGAATGGCGTATTGTATCACAGCCGTCCACAATACGAGCACGAAGAGTCTCTACATTTGGTACCTGGGTTGTGTAGACAAGAGCTTTCAAATGCCCCCATAAATGAAAGTCAAGAGAGTTGAGGTCAGGAGAGCGTGGAGGCCATGGAATTGGTCCGCCTCTACCAATCTATTGGTCACCGAATCTGTTGTTGAGAAGCGTACGAACACTTCGACTGAAATGTGCAGGAGCTCCATCGTGCATGAACCACAATGGGTATTTTGACATTTGTCTGCACGAATGATTTCAATTTACATTTTAAGAGAAATACTAAAATGAGCTCTAACATGGAAATTTAGCGTTTCCGGTCACATGTCAACATAACATATTTTCTTTCTTTGTGTGTGAGGAATGTTATATATATATATATATATAGTCACCCGGGCGTTGGAACACCCTATGAAAGCAGCTGTGAGCGGAAGACAGGGGAGGTCCGTGTTAGCCACGCCTCCCCCTCGTCCGTCTTATAGTGGTGACAGGGATGGCTGGGGGAAAAAACATGATTGTGCGGTCTGTTTCTCTTCCACCTGTTCTGGAAATTACGGGATCTTTCATCTACTGGAATCTTCGCCTGGGAACAAGAAAAGCCGAGAAGACGGCGAGATGCCTATAAAAAGGGCTGCAGCTAGTCAGAAGTTTAGTGTGAGTGAGGAGACAGTCGCAGTTCTTGGTGTAAGAGTTAGTCAGTGACGTGTTAATGAACGAAAAGATTGTGCAACGGAAGACTGTGCGTAATTGTGTACGTGCATCTGAACGGTAACGGACGAACTGGTGAATTGTAATTGTGTGCAGCACGTAATTCTGTGTAATTGGCAAGTATCAAACTGTAAGTCGGTGGAAATAAAGAACATTGTTGAGTTGGGTAATTGGACTTTTCATTTCACGAACCCACAAAGTCACAATATATATATATATATATATATATATATATACCTTTTTGTAGCATCCTATATATATACACACACGACCATTCCTTCTTACTGGACGTTTTATCACAGAAAATTCCCTGTTAGAAGCATTGGAGAGATCCTTGATAGGAAAGAACTGTTTGAATTTTTGAAATTTCCTTGTATCTACCAGTACAGCACATAACCTTATCATGAGGTTCTTGTGTAACCATCTGAAAACATCGCTTCATACATTTTTTCTCTGCAATTTAGGAGGAATGATCACACCTCCTTTGTCCCCTTTTCGCTATTCCCTTGTGATATAAATGCATCAGTTTACACAAAACACACTAACCCAGAGTTGCCTCAGATAAAACACATCCTGTACAGGAATATTTGATAGCATTGCACATATACTCATTAGTATTTCCCTGCCTCTTTTCCTTATTCTTAACCTCAAATCTCAGAGCTGTTTGCTGAATTTGTTCCCACCATTTTACTGTTATAAAAATGAAGCAATGCAGTAACTATAGCAACTGCCACTAGGAGCGTGACATGTAGAAAGGGCTTCATTCCATCATGCCCACATGGATAACTGGAAAAGAATTCTTTCTAAAGAGCAATATGTAGATACGTTAACGAAGCTTTCCTGTGGTGAAAATGTATTTTTGAAAATTTTCGAATAATGCCCTGTTTTCCAATGACTGATTTAAATATTTAAGCACAACGCACTAACTAAACTACTAAATATTAAACACTGACTCAGGAACTTCGTACCGCCAATAAAAGTTCTTTGAACTTATCTATATAAATAAAATAAATTCGGATTAGTTATTTATTCTTCAATTGGGATAAAGTTTATATACAACAGAGTTACAATTTAGTTAATCAACTTAAAGCTTTCTGAGAAACAAACTTCAGTATTTAGGTTTCTTTGACCCACTCACGCCATCTCCTGACCTGGCATTTAATTTACTGAAAACAGTCTTTTGTTCAGTGATGCGAGTATTGATAGTGTTTTGTCTTTGTTTATATTTGTGTTATATCCAGTGATATATTTGTGGTTATGACATTTATTAAAATATCCTGATGATGGGAGAGATGTACACTCCCAAACGTCGATTTCTAATCTCAGTCTTTTGTTCAGTAATGCGAGTATTGATAGTGTTTTGTGTTATATCTAGTTATACATTTGTCGTTATAACATTTATTAAAATATCCTGATGATGGGAGAGATGTACGCTCTAATCGTCTTTTCACCTGACTTGTTTCCCGAGAACGACTTTGTCGCCAAGAAAGCTTCAGATCTTATAATACTTTTGTCTTCTGTTGTGGTACGTAAATATATAAAGATGATGGTTTTCCGACGCGCAAGCACCATGAGAGAAACACGAAAACTCCAAGTTGATTCCGCAAACTTCTAACGACTGCATAACCAATACATTCATAAGTCAACAGTTGAAGTCAGAAACCTGACCTCGAGGCTTGGAGACAGTTGAACGGTCGTAAGTTGAACTATAAACACGATGAGGGGATATAAGACCATATCGAAGCTCTGTTGTTCTTGTGAACACACCAACCTCTTTGGATCCGATTAAGATAACATTAGGAGTATTATATTTACATTAAATATAAAGTACTATTATTATTATTATTATTATTATTATTATTATTATTATTATTATTGTTATTGTTATTGTTATTGTTATTGTTATTGTTATTGTTATTGTTATTGTTATTGTTATTGTTATTGTTATTGTTATTGTTATTGTTATTGTTATTGTTATTGTTATTGTTATTGTTATTGTTATTGTTATTGTTATTGTTATTGTTATTGTTATTGTTATTGTTATTATTATTGTTATTGTTATTATTATTATTATTATTATTATTATTATTATTATTATTATTATTATTATTATTATTATTATTATTATTATTATTATTATTATTATTATTATTATTATTATTATTATTATTATTATTATTATTATTATTATTATTATTATTATTATTATTATTATTATTATTATTATTATTATTATTATTATTATTATTATTATTATTATTATTATTATTATTATTATTATTATTATTATTATTATTATTATTATTATTATTATTATTATTATTATTATTATTATTATTATTATTATTATTATTATTATTATTATTATTATTATTATTATTATTATTATTATTATTATTATTATTATTATTATTATTATTATTATTATTATTATTATTATTATTATTATTATTATTATTATTATTATTATTATTATTATTATTATTATTATTATTATTATTATTATTATTATTATTATTATTATTATTATTATTATTATTATTATTATTATTATTATTATTATTATTATTATTATTATTATTATTATTATTATTATTATTATTATTATTATTATTATTATTATTATTATTATTATTATTATTATTATTATTATCATTATTATTATTATTATCATTATTATTATTATTATCATTATTATTATTATTATCATTATTATTATTATTATCATCATTATTATTATTATTATCATCATTATTATTATTATTATCATCATTATTATTATTATTATCATCATTATTATTATTATTATCATCATCATTATTATTATTATTATTATTATTATTATTATTATTATTATTATTATTATTATTATTATTATTATTATTATTATTATTATTATTATTATTATTATTATTATTATTATTATTATTATTATTATTATTATTATTATTATTATTATTATTATTATTATTATTATTATTATTATTATTATTATTATTATTATTATTATTATTATTATTATTATTATTATTATTATTATTATTATTATTATTATTATTATTATTATTATTATTATTATTATTATTATTATTATTATTATTATTATTATTATTATTATTATTATTATTATTATTATTATTATTATTATTATTATTATTATTATTATTATTATTATTATTATTATTATTATTATTATTATTATTATTATTATTATTATTATTATTATTATTATTATTATTATTATTATTATTATTATTATTATTATTATTATTATTATTATTATTATTATTATTATTATTATTATTATTATTATTATTATTATTATTATTATTATTATTATTATTATTATTATTATTATTATTATTATTATTATTATTATTATTATTATTATTATTATTATTATTATTATTATTATTATTATTATTATTATTATTATTATTATTATTATTAACCAACCTGGTTATGAACCAAAGCATGGAACATAGGTGACAATGCTGCGTGGACGGATGCTCTGTGACTCATTGTAAAAACCACTGGACTTGGTGTACGTAATGTAGCAAATGTAGGAATATATTTTAAACATTTTGTATGAAATGTTCTTCATACATTTGTATTATTATATCAATATATATACATACTTACATCCTTAAACAATATATAGCTGTAAACGTAAGTCATTAATCACTGTAAACACGATTTTGCCATCGCTACACTGGCGTTCGTGTGAGGAGTTTAATGTGAGCTTGTAGATGTAGAGGGTCGCTGCCTTATCGACCGTATCAGTTGTCAACGCTTTCGGTTAGTCTACCCACCGCTAGGTGGCTCTGTATGACGGAGAGTGTGAATTTTCGTACTTCGTTGCGGAATCTGTAGATATTCTTGAAGTTTTGACGTGAAATGGTGCTAAAATCTGCAGTTTAATATTTTTAATTTCTTCGCCCGAAAAGTGTGGCTATTCTAATTACATTTATAATGGAGATTACGATTTTTTGCTGTTTCTGGCCAATTTTTAACAGAATATATAATAAATAAGAAACTTTAATATGCCACTCCTATCTCAATTACCATCATATGTCGCTGAAATACCACGTCTGGTAACTGCAATTTCGCGCCAATGAAGTATTGAAACGAAATGCTATTGGCATCCCTGCACGCGTCTGTGTTTGATGTATGAATGCCGAAAATTCCATTGTTGTATGTCTGTGAGTGCCGTATTGAGTAGAGCGTTGTGTCCCACATTTTGCGAATTTCTAGATGGTACAGTTAGGATAGCAACGCGTATGTATTAAATTTTGTGTGAAACTCAAGAAAACCTTTGCTGAGACACACCAAATGATACAGAAAGCTTACAGTGACGAGTACTTAAGCCGTACTCGTTGTTACGAATAGTTCAGGCGGTTTAACAATGGTCTGGCGAAAGTTAAATGTGACCATCGTTCAGGAGGTCCCTCGATGTCTACCGAGGGCATCCGCGAAATTGTGCATGCCAATCGACGGCTGACTGCCCGAGAGTTGCAGAAGAATCTAACACTTCAATTGGATGTGTTATGAAGTCCTGACACAGCATCTTGTAATGAATAACAATTTCTTACTTTCTGTACCAAGTATATAAATGTGTGTGTGTGTGTGTGTGTGTGTGTGTGTGTGTGTGTGTGTGTGTGTGTGTGTGTGTGTGTGTGTGTGTGTGTGTGCAGACGGCATATTCCACTCTACTTAAAGTTTCAGGTCACAGTTTTTTGCCGAAACAGAACCGTTAATCAGTCAGAACCCTTGACCTCCTACTGACTGACTCCATCTAACTCGATTAAAGAGAATAAACCAAAATAAACTTACTGTACCTGAGATGTTAGCCCTACTTGTTTCTCTCCTCGCAATGACCCACCGACTGATGTCAGCAGCGCCATCAAGATATAAACAAGAAGAAAACAGATGACTGGTGTGCAAAACTGGTCGGTCCATTCAGTTTATTTTTACACTTTTTTTGGCGGCGTGTTTATCAGGACATGGGCGAGAGGGGGTAAGCCAGGGAGACTATAAAAGCCATCATAATCGCTTGGAAGGTGCTTAAACCAGAGATTTACAGCGCTGCAGTCTTCACTACAGAATATAATCGAGATATGTCGAATAGAACCATGACAGTAACGTGTGAACATCGAATAGAGGGTTCCAATAAAAGCGTACTGAACAGTAGTGTTAGTTCCTTGAGTCATTATTCTCTCTTATTTTAATGAAAATTATTATTTGTAGCTTCCCTCGTTTTGAAAGTCACGCCTCGCTACTGGACCTACGTGTGACTGTGCAATAGAAAGAGTACTAAAGAGTAGCCTTAGTTCTTTGAGTCATTATTCTCTCTTATTTTAATGAAAATTATTATTTGTAGCTTCCCTCGTTTTGAAAGTCACACCTCGCTACTGGACCTACGTGTGACTGTACAATAGAAAGAGTACTAAAGAGTAGCATTAGTTCTTTGAGTCATTATTCTCTCTTATTATAATGAAAATTATTATTTGGAGCTTCCCTCACTTTGAAAGTCACACCTCGCTACTGGACCTACGTGTGACTGTACAATAGAAAGGGTACTAAAGAGTAGCCTTAGTTCTTTGAGTCATTATTCTCTCTTATTTTAATGAAAATTATTATTTGGAGTTTCCCTCACTTTGAAAGTCACACCTCGCTACTGGACCTACGTGTGACTGTACAATAGAAAGAGTACTAAAGAGTAGCCTTAGTTCTTTGAGTCATTATTCTCTCTTATTTTAATGAAAATTATTATTTGGAGCTTCCCTCACTTTGAAAGTCACACCTCGCTACTGGACCTACGTGTGACTGTACAATAGAAAGAGTACTAAAGAGTAGCATTAGTTCTTTGAGTCATTATTCTTTCTTATTTTAATGAAAATTATTATTTGGAGCTTCCCTCGTTTTGAAAGTCACGCATCGCTACTGGACCTACATGTGACTGTACAATAGAAAGAGTACTAAAGAGTAGCGTTAGTTCTTTGAGTACTTATTCTCTCTTATTTTAATGAAATTTATTATTTGTAGCTTCCCTCGTTTTGAAAGTCACGCCTCGCTACTGGACCTCCGTGTGACTGTACAATAGAAAGAGTACTAAAGAGTAGCCTTAGTTCTTTGAGTCATTATTCTCTCTTATTTTAATGAAAATTATTATTTGTAGCTTCCCTCGTTTTGAAAGTCACACCTCGCTACTGGACCTACGTGTGACTGTACAATAGAAAGAGTACTAAAGAGTAGCATTAGTTCTTTGAGTCATTATTCTCTCTTATTATAATGAAAATTATTATTTGGAGCTTCCCTCACTTTGAAAGTCACACCTCGCTACTGGACCTACGTGTGACTGTACAATAGAAAGGGTACTAAAGAGTAGCCTTAGTTCTTTGAGTCATTATTCCCTCTTATTTTAATGAAAATTATTATTTGGAGCTTCCCTCACTTTGAAAGTCACACCTCGCTACTGGACCTACGTGTGACTGTACAATAGAAAGAGTACTAAAGAGTAGCATTAGTTCTTTGAGTCATTATTCTCTCTTATTTTAATGAAAATTATTATTTGGAGCTTCCCTCGTTTTGAAAGTCACGCATCGCTACTGGACCTACATATGACTGTACAATAGAAAGAGTACTAATGAGTAGCATTAGTTCTTTGAGTCATTATTCTCTCTTATTTTAATGAAAATTATTATTTGGAGCTTCCCTCGTTTTAAAAGTCACGCCTCGCTACTGGACCTACGTATGACTGTACAATAGAAAGACTACTAAAGAGTAGCCTTAGCTCTTTGAGTCATTATTCTCTCTTATTTTAATGAAAATTATTATTTGTAGCTTCCCTCGTTTTGAAAGTCACACCTCGCTATTGGACCTACGTGTGACTGTACAATAGAAAGACTACTAAAGAGTAGCATTAGTTCTTTGAGTCATTATTCTCTCTTATTTTAATGAAAATTATTATTTGGAGCTGTCTTCACTTTGAAAGTCACACCTCGCTACTGTACCTACGTGTGACTGTACAATAGAAAGACTACTAAAGAGTAGCCTTAGCTCTTTGAGTCATTATTCTCTCTTATGATAATGAAAATTATTATTTGTAGCTTCCCTCGTTTTGAAAGTCACACCTCGCTACTGTACCTACGTGTGACTGTACAATAGAAAGAGTACTAAAGAGTAGCATTAGTTCTTTGAGTCATTATTCTCTCTTATTTTAATGAAAATTATTATTTGGAGCTTCCCTCACTTTGAAAGTCATACCTGGCTACTGGACCTGCGTGTGACTGTACAATAGAAAGAGTACTAAAGAGTAGCATTAGTTCTTTGAGTCATTATTCTCACTTATTTTAATGAAAATTATTATTTGGAGCTTCCCTCACTTTGAAAGTCGCGCCTCGCTACTGGACGTACGTGTGACTGTACAATAGAAAGGATACTAAAGAGTTACTTTAGTTTGTTGACTCATTATTCTCTATTATTTTAATGAAAATTATTATTTGTAGCTTCCCTCATTTTGAAAGTCACTCCTTGCTACTGGACTACGTGCAAGGCTAAACATTTAAAAATATCCAAAATTCTCGGAGCTTTAGTTACATCGATATCACCCAATATCGTTTGTTTCAAGGTATCGAGGTATGGTGATGTAACGTCGTACAGTTCTGCTATGGGAGACCTAAGTCAAGGGAGATATTTGTTGGAGGTGAATGGCGTGCCGACAAATTACTGCTCCCAGTAGCGCAGACTTAGTAAAATATAATCAAACAAGGAGTTTGACTTGAAGAAAGTTGGTGTGGTTTGTTGGTTACACAGCAATCTGCTTAATAACGACCACAGAGGGCTGTCAAAGGTTCTGGTGTGTTGATCTTGCAGACGTCCGTATCTAACTCCTCATTAGCACTTCTGTAATGGCACAGAGCAACAACCCTACAACATCCACCTCCAAAACGTACCAACTTATGCTTAAGTTTACAAATAAGATGTTATGGTCTTTTTTTCTGAGATTACCCTCTGAAGTACTCTTTATTCCGAATGACTCTTCTATAACTGGTCAACTGTCAGAGATAGAAAAAAATTGTAATAACGTAACCGGGGGTGAATGGCAGTCGATTAGGACTACTGTTTCAAAATCTGCTCCCTAGAGGACGGTAGTGTTTTGTTGTGTTGACTGCCCTAGACAGTTGAGTCAACACCAACTCCAATACTCAGACCATAATACAGATTCCAAGATGGCGCCCGTCGAAGCCCAGCGACTCTGGTTACGCAGAATAGAAAACTATACACAATGGACATAATATAATCCATATTACGGAGCAGCGAGGTAACTCCTAAGCATTTATCACTTTATACTTTCAACTAAAACTTGTAATAACATAAATAAAGAGCATCATGACAAATCCTAAGAGCTTATCACATTATATAGTAGCACGACCAGTACTATGCATTTTCCACCTTATACTTCCAATCAAAATTTAATTTATAAGGCATGACAACTCATAAGCAAACTTTATCTTATTGGACTCAATCATCCTATCGTCTGTAGCAAGTGCTAAAGTTTCTTTTATATTGTTTACATAGTAACCTTTTCTGGTAAGGACATAGGTACTGCTTATACTATAATATTTAAGAGAACTCACCAGATTGTCCAGTTTACTCCAATTGTCACGTTTGAAGGTTTCAGTTCCGTCACACTGCAAGATCCATTTAAAATTTTCCACTGGTAGGCTCATAATATTGCTTCTAGGTTATGAAATACTTTGAAACTCATTAAGTGAAGGAACATCAGTCAAGCTGGGATCTTGAATGTTATAGAAAAGAACGTAACTAATCGTCTTTAATAATGACTATCAATGGGTTAAAATCTCCTCACCACTTCGGTTCAAAACTGTCAATAACATCTTGTGCACAACAAATATTAAAATTATCTTTACTCTCTGTAAAATGTGTTGGATGCATTCTTCAGGATTTCGTCTTTTCTGGTTGAGCTTTAATGTGTGATAGGATGGCTGATTCTTAAAAATCGTGGTGTAGGCATCATCTATTAATTGTTGTACTTTTCGAAGGGCACGAATTGGTTCACCATCATTTACTGGAAAGATGTCTTCCTTAACCTCAAAGAACTGTTCAAAATGATGAATACAAACTACAGTTTTGTCATTTACTTTAAAATCTTTACGATGTATGTTCCTGGTCCACTTATCCCATTACGATTTTACTTTCGCAAATTTAAATGTCGTGTGAGGTGCACTACAATAATTAGATTGCAGCTGGGAACACAATAACGATGCATTTCGACAATGCTTCACAGTATATATTTAGGTAAACGTTATCACCTTATGTTAAATACTCAACTATAAACTAACTCGTTAGTCACTAATCGCCACTGTAATATGAATTACATTAATTCTTCAAACACACAAAGTAAACAAACACACACTTTACTCTGTAGATATAACCCCAACCTAACAAGCTGGGCCACGAGCGCCGCCATTTTTCCTGCAATCGATTCTCGTATTATGGTCTGAGTATTGGAGTTGGTGTTGGTTGAGTGTGCAATACGATTGTGTTTCTTCGCTCTAAGTGACAAATCGAGTTTCTTTTACGGAATCGAGGTATGCCTTTGCTCCTTTTCTGGCATTTTGTTATTGTTTTTTAAGTTAGTTTAAGATATATTTATAAACGAATGTCCATTGAAATTGCTCCAGAAACTTGTACAATAAGAAAAGATAGACTTTCTTACATCCATAATCTGTGCGCAAAGTTAAAATTAGTTCATATGTTCATATGTGCTCCTACCGCAGTTCTACACCTACACTAATGACCTGGTTTGTTACATGGCCCTCTATAACCAGCTATCAACTAGAAGATTACTTCAAACTGAGTAGGTTTTGAATTAAACAATACAGTAGGCTACTTCATTATGTGGCTTTGGATTGAACAAATACAGACAAAAGCTAAGCTAATTAGCACAACAACTGTAAAATCTTCTACTTGTGGCACAACTTACAGAAAGACAAATAACTGAATGTCCGCCAAGATCTCCTTAGACTTTTTCTTGTGAGGATATTTGAACTGGAGGGTTTACCAAGAGATCTTGAAGAGTTAATGCGAAGAATTGGACAAGTAATGTAACTGATCAGGCCAACAGTGTTACTGGAAACATTAACTACACTTTGGCATTGTTTGACAGTAAATGGAGGACATTTTGAGAAACTTTTGAAGTGAATTCATAAACTCAGCACCACTAATTTTGTTATGAATGTGTTTTCTTGATTTGAATGTCATGTGCTGTAATACCCCCTAATAAATTTAAATTACCTGCAGTACAAAAAAGCGTTAATGTGTACGTTCAGGGACCTGAGGACAAGGACATGTGTACTTAAATGTAAAACAAGTGTTGTGGGACGGAGTCACTAATATCATCTTGTTAAATGACGCAGAGAGGGACGTAGGTGTGCGATGTTACGTTGTTGCCCCCAAGGGAGTCAAAAGGCAGGCAATATCTTAGTTCCCTTGCAAGAAGCTCCCTCTGCTGGACTAATGGCGGACGACAGTTTGTTCAAAGGAGTTTAACTAATTTGTGAAATTGCACGTACAGATCTATTGACACTACATCCTGCAAATAGAGTTGGCGGAGAGGGGATCATTTCATTCTTTGGTCATAACCACCATCTAATTAGCGTTTGTGTCCTCGCTGCGATATTACGCCAGGCAATTTTAAGCTCTATGGACCCCGGGCTCATTTTTTTCATCACATGACGTAACTTTCTCACTGAAAGTAGAGCTTTACTTTCTCTCATACAGGAACTAGAGGAAATTACATATTTCTTGTGAGAATAACCCACAAAAAGGGTTTAAAAAATACAAGGTATACCCGTCGATGTGTGAACATAATGGAGGAGCAGTTTAAGCTACAGTTTAACGAAAATCCACTCCAACACAAACTACCCTTCATATATACAAACCTTTAAAATTTACAAGTTCTTAAAAATGAATTTTTAAAATTTAATTTACGTCCTCCAACATCATATCGGACGATAAATGAAATGATGTTCAAATGAGTACTGGGAGCATAGAGCTTAGAGTTACAAGACATTCGTCTTTCAGGATAAGAGAAAACCTCCAACGTTAAGTCATATCGGACGATGAATGAAATGATGTTCAAAAGAGTACAGGGTACACAGAGCTTAGAGTTACCAGGCATTCTTCTTTCAGGATAAGAGAAAACCTCCAACGTTAAATCATATCGGACGATGAATGAAATGATGTTCAAATGAGTACAGGGCACATAGAGCTTAGAGTTACCAGACATTCATCTTTCAGGATAAGAGAAAACCTCCAACGCTAAGTCATATCGGACGATGAATGAAATGATGTTCAAATGAGTACAGGGTACACAGAACTTAGAGTTACCAGACATTCATCTTTCAGGATAAGAGAAAACCTCCAACGTTAAGTCATATCGGACGATGAATGAAATGATGTTCAAAAGAGTACAGGGTACATAGAGCATAGAGTTACCAGACATTCATCTTTCAGGATAAGAGAAAACCTCCAACGTTAAGTCATATCGGACGATGAATGAAATGATGTTCAAAAGAGTACAGGGTACATAGACCTTAGAGTTACCAGACATTCATCTTTCAGGATAAGAGAAAATCTCTAACGTTAAGTCATATCGGATGATGAATGAAATGATGTTCAAAAGAGTACAGGGTACACAGAGCTTAGAGTTGCCAGACATTCATCCTTTAGGATAAGAGAAAACCTCCAACGTTAAGTCATATCGGACGATGAATGAAATGATATTCAACTGAGTACAGGGTACATAGACCTTAGAGTTACCAGACATTCATCTTTCAGGATAAGAGAAAACCTCCAACGTTAAGTCATATCGGACGATGAATGAAATGATATTCAACTGAGTACAGGGTACATAGACCTTAGAGTTACCAGACATTCATCTTTCAGGATAAGAGAAAATCTCTAACGTTAAGTCATATCGGACGATGAATGAAATGATGTTCAAAAGAGTACAGGGTACACAGAGCTTAGAGTTACCAGACATTCATCCTTTAGGATAAGAGAAAACCTCCAACGTTAAGTCATATCGGACGATGAATGAAATGATGTTCAAAAGAGTACAGGGTACATAGACCTTAGAGTTACCAGACATTCATCTTTCAGGATAAGAGAAAACCTCCAACGTTAAGTCATATCGGACGATGAATGAAATGATATTCAACTGAGTACAGGGTACATAGACCTTAGAGTTACCAGACATTCATCTTTCAGGATAAGAGAAAACCTCCAACGTTAAGTCATATCGGACGATGAATGAAATGATATTCAAATGAGTACAGGGTACATAGACCTTAGAGTTACCAGACATTCATCTTTCAGGATAAGAGAAAACCTCCAACGTTAAGTCATATCGGACGATGAATGAAATGATGTTCAAAAGAGTACAGGGTACACAGAGCTTAGAGTTACCAGACATTCATCCTTTAGGATAAGAGAGAACCTCCAACGTTAAGTCATATCGGACGATGAATGAAATGATGTTCAAAAGAGTACAGGGTACATAGAGCATAGAGTTACCAGACATTCATCTTTCAGGATAAGAGAAAACCTCCAACGTTAAGTCATATCGGACGATGAATGAAATGATGTTCAAAAGAGTACAGGGTACATAGACCTTAGAGTTACCAGACATTCATCTTTCAGGATAAGAGAAAATCTCTAACGTTAAGTCATATCGGACGATGAATGAAATGATGTTCAAAAGAGTACAGGGTACACAGAGCTTAGAGTTACCAGACAATCATCCTTTAGGATAAGAGAAAACCTCCAACGTTAAGTCATATCGGACGATGAATGAAATGATGTTCAAAAGAGTACAGGGTACATAGACCTTAGAGTTACCAGACTTTCATCTTTCAGGATAAGAGAAAACCTTCAACGTTAAGTCATATCGGACGATGAATGAAATGATATTCAACTGAGTACAGGGTACATAGACCTTAGAGTTACCAGACATTCATCTTTCAGGATAAGAGAAAACCTCCAACGTTAAGTCATATCGGACGATGAATGAAATGATATTCAACTGAGTACAGGGTACATAGACCTTAGAGTTACCAGACATTCATCTTTCAGGATAAGAGAAAACCTCCAACGTTAAGTCATATCGGACGATGAATGAAATGATATTCAACTGAGTACAGGGTACATAGACCTTAGAGTTACCAGACATTCATCTTTGAGGATAAGAGAAAACCTCCAACGTTAAGTCATATCGGACGATGAATGAAATGATGTTCAAAAGAGTACAGGGTACATAGACCTTAGAGTTACCAGACATTCATCTTTCAGGATAAGAGAAAACCTCCAACGTTAAGTCATATCGGACGATGAATGAAATGATATTCAACTGAGTACAGGGTACATAGACCTTAGAGTTACCAGACATTCATCTTTCAGGATAAGAGAAAACCTCCAACGTTAAGTCATATCGGACGATGAATGAAATGATATTCAAATGAGTACAGGGTACATAGACCTTAGAGTTACCAGACATTCATCTTTCAGGATAAGAGAAAACCTCCAACGTTAAGTCATATCGGACGATGAATGAAATGATGTTCAAAAGAGTACAGGGTACACAGAGCTTAGAGTTACCAGACATTCATCCTTTAGGATAAGAGAGAACCTCCAACGTTAAGTCATATCGGACGATGAATGAAATGATGTTCAAAAGAGTACAGGGTACATAGAGCATAGAGTTACCAGACATTCATCTTTCAGGATAAGAGAAAACCTCCAACGTTAAGTCATATCGGACGATGAATGAAATGATGTTCAAAAGAGTACAGGGTACATAGACCTTAGAGTTACCAGACATTCATCTTTCAGGATAAGAGAAAATCTCTAACGTTAAGTCATATCGGACGATGAATGAAATGATGTTCAAAAGAGTACAGGGTACACAGAGCTTAGAGTTACCAGACAATCATCCTTTAGGATAAGAGAAAACCTCCAACGTTAAGTCATATCGGACGATGAATGAAATGATGTTCAAAAGAGTACAGGGTACATAGACCTTAGAGTTACCAGACTTTCATCTTTCAGGATAAGAGAAAACCTTCAACGTTAAGTCATATCGGACGATGAATGAAATGATATTCAACTGAGTACAGGGTACATAGACCTTAGAGTTACCAGACATTCATCTTTCAGGATAAGAGAAAACCTCCAACGTTAAGTCATATCGGACGATGAATGAAATGATATTCAACTGAGTACAGGGTACATAGACCTTAGAGTTACCAGACATTCATCTTTCAGGATAAGAGAAAACCTCCAACGTTAAGTCATATCGGACGATGAATGAAATGATATTCAAATGAGTACAGGGTACATAGACCTTAGAGTTACCAGACATTCATCTTTCAGGATAAGAGAAAACCTCCAACGTTAAGTCATATCGGACGATGAATGAAATGATGTTCGAATGAGTACAGGGTACATACAGCTTAGAGTTACCAGACATTCATCTTTCAGGATAAGAGAAAACCTCCAACGTTAAGTCATATCGGACGATGAATGAAATGATGTTAAAATGAGTACAGGGTACATAGAGCTTAGAGTTACCAGACATTCATCTTTCAGGATAAGAGAAAACCTCCAACGTTAAGTCATATCGGACGATGAATGAAATGATATTCAACTGAGTACAGGGTACATAGACCTTAGAGTTATCAGACATTCATCTTTCAGGATAAGAGAAAACCTCCAACGTTAAGTCATATCGGACGATGAATGAAATGATGTTCAAATGAGTACAGGGTACATAGAGCTTAGAGTTACCAGACATTCATCTTTCAGGATAAGAGAAAACCTCCAACGTTAAGTCATATCGGACGATGAATGAAATGATGTTGAAATGAGTACAGGGTACATAGAGCTTAGAGTTACCAGACATTCATCTTTCAGGATAAGAGAAAACCTCTAACGTTAAGTCATATCGGACGATGAATGAAATGATGTTGAAATGAGTACAGGGTACATAGAGCTTAGAGTTACCAGACATTCATCTTTCAGGATAAGAGAAAACCTCCAACGTTAAGTCATATCGGACGATGAATGAAATGAAGTACAAATGAGTACAGGGTACATAGAGCTTTCTGCATAAGCTCTTTGATGTTTTTTATATTTATTGGAATTTGGTTTCCTGTTTCTAGAAAATTAAGAACAAGATGCAACATTTAAATATCTTGCCAAGCCTTCGTATTGCTTTCCAACTCCTAGGTTGGCGTCACAATGTTCTAAGCATGCTTTTTTTTTTTTTTTTTTTTTTTGGTCACGTAACATTTTCATACCTGCTGCAACAAAAGGTCTAAAACCATCGTAAACAGGAAACATTCCTGAATAGTGAGGTTATGTGTGCAGCAAGATTCTAAGTTCGTATTTACATTAACTAAACACTAAAATTCAGAGGTATATACAGTTGCAATTAGTTTCTTAGGCGTAAAAGAAAATAGTGGAAGTCGCGTCAATGGAATTCATTACTTTGAATGTAATTATTTTTGTGTTGTTAGTCATTGCTTATTATTTATTTGAGTTTTCTAGTGTTTATACTTTCCTGAAATAAGTCGTTATTCATTTTTATATCTTGCTCATACAAAGAGGATGTAATTACAAAGACATGGCATATCGACCAGAACATCTGACTATCACTTAAAGTCTACAAGGAATAGGGCACTGTGTGTGTGTGTGTGTTACAAAGTAATATGAATGTCTGTAGGGTGGGTTTTAGTCGAGGAGTACACATATAGCAGGATATGGCAAGGGTCACAAAGAAGTTATCTGCTATATTGAGAGGCATTACAACGTCAATCTCCATTCGTTTTGCATTAAACCTGTCCCTCTTCAGTTTTCTGGGAAAGGGCTTAGGTTGTGCTCTGAAAGGAAGACAGACGTAATCCCAACAGTGGTCTGTCCGTCTGTGCATAAGAGAGGATTGGCCGCTTCGAGTGCAGATCGACTGGAAATTCTCCCTTGAGGATAGCTACGTAGTAGTCCCAGGGCGCGGCCAGTGTTTTAAAATATAATACCTCTGTTTCTTGACGTCACATCAAATATATAGCGTGAGTCGAATGTCAGCAATCTCCCTTCCTTCTAACTCTCTTCTCTGTATTTCACCAAATTATTAACAGCTTTAGTTATAACATCGTTCTGATTGGAAAATTAATATTCGTATTACGTCAGAGGCCTTGCAGTTCAAAATTTTATGTTTTCAATATTTTTGCAATGTCTAGAAATATAACAATTTGTAACCTAAAACTTCACTTGTCTTATAAGAAATGATATTTTTCGTATAAATTGTACGGGATCACGATCTCATGTAAACTTTACACAGCTTTAGCCGGACACAACAAAGCTGTCGTCATCGTTACGAACGCTAAATGTTAATATCTTCTTGTCATTATTACCAGAATCTGAAAATAAAACAAATTTAAAAATAGAATCGACTGCCGGTATTTCAAAATTAATTTCGCGATGTTTCTTTTTTAAAATAAATATATTTTCCCAAGCCATTAAATACCCGCCTCGGTAGCGTGGGGGTAGAGTGTCTGTCTCACGTTCAAGAGGTCCCGAGTTCGAATCTCGGTCAGGGTGAGTTACCTGGTTAAGGGTTTTTCCAAGGTTTTTCCTTATTCTGAAGACGAATGTCAGGTAAGTCTAAGCTCTATGGACCCTGGGCTCATTTGAGCATCATTTCATACATCGTCCGATATGAGGACGTAAATTACAAAAAGAAACAAAAAACAAATCTATGGGACCAGTTAATTGTTTTAATAATTTAACTTCAGGATTTATTTCATGGTTAAATAACCAAAAATGATCTGCAACGGCTGATTTGTCAGTTTGTTTGTTTCGTTCTTGTTACTAAATTATGTTTTGTCTTTCCACTATAAACTTTATCACAATAGAGACAATTAAACTGATAAATAACAGATTTTTTATTATTAGGAACTTTATCATCTTTAGAGAGGTGCAATAAGTTTTTAATACTATATTTATTTTGAGGAGCTAAAGTTATACGAAACCTTTTAACATTTTTCTTTTTTTGAAAATGTTTAAGGATGGTAAGTAATTTTTTTAAAAATTATAATCGTCTTTTATGTTTTTAAGGGTAGAAATATCACCAACAGTTTTTTGATATTTGAATTTTTCATTTATTTTATTCATAAAGTCTTTATTAAAATCATTAATTAAAGGAGTGCTAATGTTTATATTCTTTATTAAATTCCTATTCATTTAGGGATATATTTATTAATCTATGAATCAAACTATTAAAACAGCAAATTTATGTTAAAAAGGGTAAAACTTTTATTTCTTACGTAATTATCAATATGACTAGACTTCCTATAAATACCAAAGTTTAATTTATTATTATTTCTTATTATCTTTAGACCTAGAAAAGGAAGAAATACCTTAATTTCAGTTTCTAACGTAAATTTTATAGCTTTATCTTGCAAATTTAATAATCTTAAAGTATCTTTTATGAGTTTATCAGGAAAAATTTCGAAAATATCAACATCATATCTATAGTAAACTTTGAAATTAAAGGGAATGCTTTAGTGACTTGCATTTCGACAAAACTCATGAAAAGATCAGCAAGAAACGGAGAAACAGGATTACCCATTGCTAAGCCAGAACTTTGTTGAAAACTTTGTATTTTATTAATTAAAATGTAAAATAATGTAAATATTTTCACATTAAAATTATATATTTACTATATATTTTTTAAATTTATTAAACTACACTAACTATGCCCGCCTAAAGGGATGTACAAAAATGTGCCTTTCCCTTAAAATATATAATTCCAAAGAGTGCACCTTCCTCATAGACTCTTTTCAAAAAGTCTTAAAGCCATTATCATCCTGCATTGCACCGCCGAGGCTCTTGACGACACTTCTACCCTGTAAGAGACCAACAGATGAGAGGTGATGTAAAATGATAATGCAGACGAAATGGGTCTGTTTAGTCGGCCACGGGAATCGAACCTAGACCTCCCGATGTAGACCACAGAGAAACTGCCTGAGCCAACCCTCTCGGAAAATGATGATGATGATGATAATAATAATAATAATAATAATAATGATAACGATAATGATAATTATAATGACAATGACAATGAGAATGAGAATGACAATGAGAATGACAATGACAATGACAATGACAATGGCAATGCCAATGACAATGAGAAAGACAATGACAATGAGAATGAGAATGACAATGACAATGAGAATGACAATGACAATGAGAATGACAATGACAATGACAATGAGAATGACAATGACAATGACAATGAGAATGAGAATGACAATGACAATGAGAATGACAATGACAATGAGAATGACAATGACAATGAGAATGACAATGACAATGACAATGAGACTGACAATGACAATGAGAATGACAATGAGAATTAGAATGAGAATGAGAATGACAATGACAATGAGAATAAGAATGACAATGACAATGACAACAACAATGACAATGAGAATGAAAATGAGAATGACAATGACAATGAGAATGAGAATGACAATGAGAATGAGAATGACAATGACAATGACAATGAGAATGACAATGACAGTGGCAATGACAATGGCAATGAGAATGACAATGACAATGACAATGACAATTAGAATGACAATGAGAATGACAATGAGAATGAGAATGACAATGACAATTAGAATGACAGTGAGAATGACAATGAGAATGACAATGAGAATGAGAATGACAATGACAATGACAATGAGAATGACAATGACAGTGGCAATGACAATGACAATGGCAATGAGAATGACAATGACAATGACAATGACAATTAGAATGACAATGAGAATGACAATGAGAATGAGAATGAGAATGACAATGACAATGACAATGACAATGAGAATGAGAATGACAATGACAATGACAATGAGAATGACAATGACAATGAGAATGACAATGATAACGACAATGACAATGACAATGAGAATGACAATGACAATGACAATGACAATGACAGTGGCAATGACAATGACAATGACAATGACAATGAGAATGACAATGAGAATGACAATGAGAATGAGAATGAGAATGACAATGACAATGACAATGACAATGACAATGAGAATGAGAATGACAATGACAATGAGAATGACAATGCCAATGACAATGATAACGACAATGACAATGACAATGACAATGCCAATGACAAACAGAATGACAATGAGAATGACAATGAGAATGACAATGAGAATGACAATGAGAATGAGAATGACAATGACAATGACAATGAGAATGACAATGACAATGCCAATGACAAACAGAATGACAATGCCAATGACAAACAGAATGACAATGAGAATGAGAATTACAATGACAATGACAATGAGAATGACAATGACAATGACAATGGCAATATCAATGAGAATGAGAATGAGAATGACAATGAGAATGAGAATGACAGTGACAATGAGAATGACAATGACAATGAGAATGACAATGACAATGAGAATGACAATGAGAATGAGAATGAGAATGACAATGGCAATGACAATGAGAATGACAATGACAATGAGAATGACAATGACAATGAGAATGAGAATGATAATGATAATGGTAATGGCAATGTCAATGACAATGACAATAAGAATGACAATGACAATGACAATGACAATGAGAATGAGAATGATAATGATAATGGTAATGACAATGACAATGAGAATGACAATGACAATGAGAATGACAATGACAATGACAATGAGAATGAGAATGACAATGACAATTACAATGTAAATGACAATAACAATGACAATGGGAATGACAATGGGAATGACAATGAGAATAAGAATAACAATGACAATGACAATAACAATGACAATGACAATGAGAATGAAAATGACAATGACAATTACAATGAGAATGAGAATGACAATGAGTATGACAATGAGAATGACAATGACAATGAGAATGACAATGAGAATGAGAGTGAGAATGACAATGAGAATGACAATGACAATGAGAATGGGAATGACAATGACAGTGACAATGAGATTGACAATGACAATGACAATGTAAATGACAATGGCTATGAGAATGACAATGACAATGACAATGTGAATGACAATGAGAATGACAATGACAATGAGAATGAGATTGAGAATGATAATGATAATGACAATGACAATGAGAATGACAATAAGAATTTGAATGAGAATGATAATAATGACAATGACAATGACAATGAGAATGACAATGACAATGACAATGAGAATGAGAATGGCAATGACAATGTGAATGACAATGAGAATGACAATGACAATGAGAATGATAATGATAATGACAATGACAATGACAATGAGAA
Organism: Mantis religiosa; assembly: GCA_030765055.1. Classification (NCBI taxonomy): domain Eukaryota; kingdom Metazoa; phylum Arthropoda; class Insecta; order Mantodea; family Mantidae; genus Mantis; species Mantis religiosa. The sequence goes on from JAUKNK010000207.1 coordinate 2,360,147, forward strand.
TGAGAATGACAATGACAATGAGAATGAGAATGGCAATGACAATGACAATGACAATGAGAATGAGAATGACCATGACAATGACAGTGACAGTGACAATGACAATGAGAATGAGAATGAGAATGATGATAATTATGATAATGATGATAATGATGATAATAATGATAATAATAATGATAATAATAATGATAATGATAATAATGATGATGATAATAATGATAATAATGATAATGATGATAGTGATAGTGATAGTGATAATGATAATAATGATAATGATAATAATGATAATAATAATAATATTTATAATAATAATAATAATAATAATAATAATAATAATAATAATAATAATAATAATAATAATAATAATAATAATAATAATAATAATAATAATAATAATAATAAAATAATAATAATAATAATAATAATAATAATAATAATAATAATAATAATAATAATAATAATAATAATAATAATAATAATAATAATAATAATAATAATAATAATAATAATAATAATAATAATAATAATAATAATAATAATAATAATAATAATAATAATAATAATAATAATAATAATAATAATAATAATAATAATAATAATAATAATAATAATAATAATAATAATAATAATAATAATAATAATAATAATAATAATAATAATAATAATAATAATAATAATAATAATAATAATAATAATAATAATAATAATAATAATAATAATAATAATAATAATAATAATAATAATAATAATAATAATAATAATAATAATAATAATAATAATAATAATAATAATAATAATAATAATAATAATAATAATAATAATAATAATAATAATAATAATAATAATAATAATAATAATAATAATAATAATAATAATAATAATAATAATAATAATAATAATAATAATAATAATAATAATAATAATAATAATAATAATAATAATAATAATAATAATAATAATAAACTGGTCTCGTAGCTCAGTCGGTGGAGCACCTGCCTGCCGTGCTAGAGGTCCCGGGTTCGATTCCCGGCGGTGCGGGTGGGGATTTTTCTCCGACCAAGATAATTCCCAATCTTCCCCCATCATTCTGGAAGTTGAATGAGAGTGTGAATGTGTGCGTGATTTAATGATTCAACGCAACGAATTCGAGTTCACACCTTCGATATGTTCCAAAGGAGAACGACCGCCGGAGTTAAGGGCGAGGTATAAATGCCAGTCCAGACTTCTCAGGTTGTATTAAACGAATGCTCCGTTCGTGTTCGTTTATTCTCGTAGCGATGGTCCTTCCGGTTTGTCCTATACACGGTGTCCCACATTCACAGGGAATGCGGTACACTCCCGGAACTTGGAAGTCCAGTCTAAACTTCGGAGGTGGCTTGTGGATGGTCCTAATGTTGTATTTGTATTTATATCTGGAAGTGCTGTGCTTCGCATCTGTTTGTTGTAGAAGAACGCTTTCTTCGGGTATAAATGTTTCCAGGACGTGGTCAGTGGATCTCTGAACATTTGACTCTTGTGGTAGAAGCATTGTCAACGAAATACTTATCTACTTCTTCTGAACTTAAAAACGGTAAACCAAATATTATTTTAAAATACGCTAACTTCCATGTCTTCATATAATTTTCTTTTTTTTAAATTTATTATTTGGGTGATCAGCATTATTGCTATAAAAGCCATTACATAAGTACTGCATACAAATTAACAAATAAGGAATTACTGTCTTCTAACATATACAATAAGTGATAAATGTATAATATAAACAAACAAAACAATTAAGAACACATGTAAATAAAAGATAATAAAAGACAAAGTATATAACACGATAACTAACACATACAATAACATTAAATAAGATGGATAACAATTGAAAAGAGAGGTTAGATATGCGAGGCTAGGTTATGATGAGTGGTGTTATGAGAAAAATAGAGAATATACTTTGTATTAGTGAGAAAAGTCGCTATCTCCTGAATCAGTGAGTAGGATGTCTTGAGGCAGTCCGTCGTCCAATGTCATAGGTTACAGCGCCTGGTACTTCGGGTAATCTAACGAAGAATGTCTTTGATATCAATTTGAAGTACAGATGTATGGGAAGAATACCAAGTTCCTGATGGAGTTGATCATTTCTAATGAACCGTGGAGCCTTTGCAATACTGCGGAGAAATTTGTTTTGTATAACCTGAAGTCGATGAATGCACCCCATATAGAAGCAGCGCAAGAAGTTATGGGGCGTATAAGAGACTTGAGCACTCCAGACCAAGCTGTGATTTCTTCTGTAGCAATGGATACAGCTTTTTAATTCTAGATATGTAAGATATGTGAGAATTCCAGGTTAATTTAGTGTCAAGCATTACGCCTAAATATTTGACTGGTGTTTCTGGAGGCTTCCATGTTAGTTTTTTTTTCTCTGCAGATCCAATGGGGGTGGCTTTTGATATGATCTTAAGGAGAAAATTTTCGTTTCCGTTTGATTAGCATTTAATACTACTCGCCACATTTTGAACCACTTAATGATATTTGTAGCCTGTTGATTGCAGTACTTAAGTCTGTCATCGGCATACATAGCTGTGGATATGGGATTTGTATATGGAAGGTCGTTCATAAATGTATTGAATAGTAGTGGTGCCAGAATTGATCCTTGAGGAAATCCTGCAGCTATTGGTCGAAGATCGCATTGAATTTTCTAGAGAGATCCATTTCTTGTACTTACCGCCACCAACTCTGGCCAAGAAGAACATTTCATCTCCATAAAGTCTTGTAATGTATTGAAAATCCTACAATTTCGCTCCCATTGTCACCAAATAACAAGACTGCCTCACCTGTATTTTAATTTATTTATATCTCTTTGAGTTTTACCAACTGCAAGGAACTCACGTCTTTGAAAGTGTCATCCAGGTAGTTCGGTGATAAACCGTCAACCTCGGTGTACCAAATATAAATGTGACTCGAAAGATCTGTCACAGAGACTGGCCGGTTCGATGTTACGGGGTACCCTACATAATACCGTATAAATGATGCAGAAAATATATATTGACAAGCGTTTTGCAAAGTCTGAACTTTTCCAACCTTTCTGTATAATTCTTAAGCTTAGTCCCCTTCCACGTCTGACTTTGTAGTGGACGGCCTGGAGCTTATCAGTCACAAAGCGGCTTACAGGGGAGTTTGGCATTCAAGCTTCCTACATCCACTGCTTACGTCACAACCTTTCTCTGCTTCATCATAAACATTATCTTATATACAGTATACTTAAAGTGATAGTCAAATGTTTTATGTGCAACAGATAAAAAAATGAATAACGACTTGCATTCGCGAGATCCGAGTTCGATCACAATGGCCGATCTGACCCATGGGTGCCCGCCTCGTGGCGTATATGCTAGCGTGTCTGCCTCACGAACAAGAGGTCCTGAGTTCGAATCTGATTGAGGACAACTTACCTAGATAACGCTTTTTCCGGAGATTTCCCTTGTCCTAAAATGCGAACGTAGGTTAACTCTAAGCTATATGGAGCCTGGGCTCATAGATATGACTTAAAAGTCAGACAAATAACAAAGAATATCTCTGAAACGTTTAACATTGCTCTCTCTCTCTCTCTCTCTCTCTCTCTCTCTCTCTCTCTCTCTCTCTCTCTCTCTCTCTCTCTCTCTCTCTCTCGGTGGGCACATTACTGGAATTCTCTTGCCTGCGGGCGCCACACACTTGAGATCAAGTTGGAAGAGAAACTATGAGAAAGCTGTGACTTGACGGAAAACAAGATTGAACAAGAAGAAAAAAAAGTATGGAAGAAGCTTTTATGACATTTTAAAAATATGGATGGCTGTTCCCATGTCGATAAAGAGTACATTGACAATGACAGAGGTTACAAACCGATTAGAGAGGTAGGCACTACTGCATCATGCAATTATACTGAAAATGAAGAGTATTCAGATCTAGTTAGTGTTGATGAACCAGTTGTGGTTATGACCCACACACAAGCAGTAACAAACATAGAGAAATTGATGCTTTATTTCGAGAGTCAAGACAAATGAACTTCTAATGTTAAAGTGGATGTGAGATAAGCGATACATTAACTGAGACAGCAGAAGCTCACTGCTGTTATGATCCACACACAAGCAGTAACAAACATAGAGAAATTGATGCTTTATTTTGAGAGTCAAGACAAATGAACTTCTAATGTTAAAGTGGATGTGAGATAAGCGATACATTAACTGAGACAGCAGAAGCTCACTGCTGTTATGATCCACACACAAGCAGTAACAAACATAGAGAAATTGATGCTTTATTTCGAGAGTCAAGACAAATGAACTTCAAATGTTAAAGCAGATGTGAGATACACTAAACTGAGACAACAGAAGCTCACTGCTGTTATGACCAAAACACAAGCAATAACAAACATAGAGATACTGATGCTTTATTTCGAGAGTCAAGACAAATGAACTTCTAATGTTAAAGCAGATGTGAGATACACTAAACTGAGACAACAGAAGCTCACTGCTGTTATGACCAAAACACAAGCAATAACAAACATAGAGATACTGATGCTTTATTTCGAGAGTCAAGACAAATGAACTTCTAATGTTAAAGCAGATGTGAGATAAGGGATACAAAAACTGAGACAACAGAAGCTCACTGCTGTTATGACCAAAACACAAGCAATAACAAACATAGGGAAATTGATGTTTTTTTTTTTTTTCGAGAATCAAGACAAATGAACTTCAAATGTTAAAGCAGATGTGAGATAAGGGATACAAAAAACTGAGACAACAGAAGCTCACTGCTGTTATGACCAAAACACAAGCAATAACAAACATAGAGAAATTGATGCTTCATTTCGAGAGTCAAGACAAATGAACTTCTTATGATAAAGCAGATGTGAGATAAGTGATACATTAAACTGAGACAGCAGAAGCTCACTGCTGTTATGACCCACACACATTCAGTAACAAACATAGGGAAATTGATGTTTTATTTCGAGAGTCAAGTCAAATGAACTTCAAATGTTAAAGCGAATGTGAGATAAGTGATACACTAAACTGAGACAACAGAAGCTCACTGCTGTTATGACCCACACACAAGTAGTAACAAACATAGAGAAATTGATATTTTATTTCGAGAGTCAAGTCAAATGAACTTCTAATGTTAAAGCGGATGTGAGATAAGCGATACACTAAACTGAGACAACAGAAGCTCACTGCTGTTATGACCCACACACAAGCAGTAACAAACATAGAGAAATTGATGTTTTATTTCGAGAGTAAAGTCAAATGAACTTCTAATGTTAAAGCGGATGTGAGATAAGCGATACACTAAACTGAGACAGCAGAAGCTCACTGCTGTTATGACCCACACACAGGCAGAAACAAACATAGAGAAATTGATCTTTTAATTCGAGAGTCAAGTCAAATGAACTTCTAATGTTAAAGCGGATGTGAGATAAGCGATACACTAAACTGAGACAACAGAAGCTCACTGCTGTTACGACCCACACACAGGCAGTAACAAACATAGAGAAATTGATGTTTTATTTCGAGAGTCAAGTCAAATGAACTTCTAATGTTAAAGCGGATGTGAGATAAGCGATACACTAAACTGAGACAACAGAAGCTCACTGCTGTTATGACCCACACACAGGCAGAAACAAACATAGAGAAATTGATGTTCTATTTCGAGAGTCAAGTCAAATGAACTTCTTATGATAAAGCGGATGTGAGATAAGCGATACACTAAACTGAGACAACAGAAGCTCACTGCTGCTATGACCCACACACAAGCAGTGAAAAACATACAGAAATTGATGCTTTATTTCGAGAGTCAAGACAAATGAACTTCTAATGTTAAAGTGGATGTGAGATAAGCGATACACTAAACTGAGACAGCTGAAGCTCACTGCTGTTATGACCCACACACAAGCAGTAACAAACATAGAGAAATTGATGTTTTATTTCGAGAGTCAAGACAAATGAACTTCTAATGTTAAAGCGAATGTGAGATAATTGATACACTAAACTGAGACAACAGAAGCTCACTGTTGTTATGACCCACACACAAGCAGTAACAAACATAGAGAAATTGATGTTTTATTTCGAGAGTCAAGACAAATGAACTTCTAATGTTAAAGCGAAAATGAGATAATTGATACACTAAACTGAGACAACAGAAGCTCACTGCTGTTATGACCCACACACAAGCAGTAACAAACATAGAGAAATTGATGTTTTATTTCGAGAGTAAAGTCAAATGAACTTCTAATGTTAAAGCGAAAATGAGATAATTGATACACTAAACTGAGACAACAGAAGCTCACTGTTGTTATGACCCACACACAAGCAGTAACAAACATAGAGAAATTGATGTTTTATTTCGAGAGTCAAGACAAATGAACTTCTAATGTTAAAGCGAATGTGAGATAATTGATACACTAAACTGAGACAACAGAAGCTCACTGCTGTTATGACCCACACACAGGCAGTAACAAACATAGAGAAATTGATGCTTTATTTCGAGAGTCAAGACAAGTGAACTTCTAATGTTAAAGCGGATGTGAGATAATTGATATACTAAACTGAGACAACAGAAGCTCACTGTTGTTATGACCCACACACAAGCAGTAACATACATAGAGAAATTGATGCTTCATTTCGAGAGTCAAGACGCCGGAACTTCTAATGTTAAAGCGGATGTGAGATAAGCGATACACTAAACTGAGACAGCAGACGCTCACTGCTGTTATGACCCACACACAAGCGGTAGCAAACATAGAGAAATTGATGCTTTATTTCGAGAGTCAAGACGCCGGAACTTCTAATGTTAAAGCGGATGTGAGATAAGCGATACACTAAACTGAGACAGCAGACGCTCACTGCTGTTATGACCCACACACAAGCGGTAGCAAACATAGAGAAATTGATGCTTTATTTCGAGAGTCAAGACAAATCAACTTCTAATGTTAAAGCGGATGTGAGATAAGTGATACACTAAACTGAGACAGCAGACGCTCACTGCTGTTATGACCCACACACAAGCGGTAGCAAACATAGAGAAATTGATGCTTTATTTCGAGAGTCAAGACAAATCAACTTCTAATGTTAAAGCGGATGTGAGATAAGTGATACACTAAACTGAGACAGCAGAAGCTCACTGTTGTTATGACCCACACACAAGCAGTAAGAAACATAGAGAAATTGATGCTTCATTTCGCGAGTCAATACGCCGGAACTTCTAATGTTAAAGCGGATGTGAGATAAGCGATGCACTAAACTGAGACAGCAGAAGCTCACTGCTGTTATGACCCACACACAAGCAGTAACAAACATAGAGAAATTGATGCTTTATTTCGAGAGTCAAAACAAATCAACTTCTAATGTTAAAGAGGATGTGAGATAAGTGATACACTAAACTGAGACAACAGAAGCTCACTGTTGTTATGACCCACACACAAGCAGTAACAAACATAGAGAAATTGATGCTTTATTTCGAGAGTCAAGACAAATCAACTCATAATGTTAAAGCGGATGTGAGATAAGTGATACACTAAACTGAGACAACAGGAACTCACTGCCTTTTTTACTACCGACTAGTTTGTAGTACAGTATAATTACATAGGCTATTGGAGTGCAGTTTATGAGATTTTAGGTAAAAATGTGCCAATAGTAATTTATAAACTGTATTAAAAGTATTCCGATCCTGTTGTACATGTTTCTTTTTGTCGTTTTCCAATTATTTTCTGAATAACGTGGATTTTTGTTAAATTTGATCGCCTGGTCCCAGTTGATGATTTTTAAACACCTTTATACTGTTATTATTTTGATATCACTTAGTTTTGGTGAAATGCACTACGTGGCCGTAAAACAAAACACTGTTCACTGTACGTTTGTCAGTTGTTTGAAGCCCAGGAGCTTGTTCTCGAAGCAACGAGATGCCATAAACCATTACAGGAGGAATCATATTTTAAAACGTGGCCAATAAATTCACCTTTCCCTGCCTCAGCGTAGCACCTGATAGTCATATGTTTTCTTCCTAGCTGCTCTATTGTTTGCGAGTATCTAAGCGCCGTAGTTGCCTTACACTGTATTCTGATTTATGTGTTTATAAACTGGGCTTTGGTATCTGTGGCTGTTTGTGCAGCGATTTTCACAGTTTTCATACGAGAACTAGGCATCTTTATCTTCCCATAACAGCATTCGTGTGTTTTGTATGTGCAAACTGTTGTTTAAAACTCTTCTTAATCTATCACTTCATATTGATGGACACAAGAGCACAATGAAGCCCTGTACCTACGTGTGACTGTACAGTAAAACGAGCACTAAAGAGTAGTCTTAGTTCTTTGAGTCATTATTCTCTCTTATTTTAATGAAAATTATTATTTGGAGCTTCATTCACTTTGAAAGTCACGCCTCGCTACTGGACCTACGTGTGACTATGCAATAGAAAGAGTAGAGGGTTTTCTCTTATCCTGAAAGATGAATGTCAGGTAACTCTATGCTCTAAGTACCCTGTCCTCATTTGAACATCATTTCATTCACTGTCCGATATGACTTAACGTTGGAGGTTTGCTCTTATCCTGAAAGATGACTGTCTACTAACTCTAAGCTCTATGTACCCTGTACTCATTTGAACATCATTTCATTCAGCGTCCTATATGACTTAACGTTGGAGGTTTGCTCTTATCCTGAAAGATGACTGTCTGGTAACTCAAAGCTCTAAGTACCCTGTACTCATTTGAACATCATTTCATTCATCGTCCGATATGACTTAACGTTGGAGGTTTGCTCTTATCCTGAAAGATGACTGTCTACTAACTCTAAGCTCTATGTACCCTGTACTCATTTGAACATCATTTCATTCATCGTCCGGTATGACAACGTTGGAGGTTTTCTCTTATCCTGAAAGATGAATGTCCGGTAACTCTAAGCTCTATGTACCCTGTACTCATTTGAACATCATTTCATTCATCGCCCGATATGACTTAACGTTGGAGGTTTTCTCTTATCCTGAAAGATGACTGTCTACTAACTCTAAGCTCTATGTGCCCTGTACTCATTTGAACATCATTTCATTCATCGTCCGATATGACTTAACGTTGGAGGTTTTCTCTTACCCTGAAAGATGAATGTCCGGTAAATCTAAGCTCTATGTACCCTGTTCTCATTTGAACATCGTTTCATTCATCGTCCGATATGACTTAACGTTGAAGGTTTTCCCTTATCCTGAAAGATGAATGTCTGGTAACTCTAAGCTCTATGTAACCTGTACTCATTTCATTGGTCGTTCGATATGACTTAACGTTGGATATTTTCTCTTATGCTGAAAGATGGATGTCTGGTAACTCTAAGCTCTATGTACCCTGTACTCATTTGAACATTATTTCATTCATCGCCCGATATGACTTAACGTTGGAGGTTTTCTCTTATCCTGAAAGATGACTGTCTACTAACTCTAAGCTCTATGTGCCCTGTACTCATTTGAACATCATTTCATTCATCGTCCGATATGACTTAACGTTGGAGGTTTTCTCTTACCCTGAAAGATGAATGTCCGGTAAATCTAAGCTCTATGTACCCTGTTCTCATTTGAACATCGTTTCATTCATCGTCCGATATGACTTAACGTTGAAGGTTTTCCCTTATCCTGAAAGATGAATGTCTGGTAACTCTAAGCTCTATGTAACCTGTACTCATTTCATTGGTCGTTCGATATGACTTAACGTTGGATATTTTCTCTTATGCTGAAAGATGGATGTCTGGTAACTCTAAGCTCTATGTACCCTGTACTCATTTGAACATTATTTCATTCATCGTCCGATATGACTTAACGTTGGAGGTTTTCTCTTATCCTGAAAGATGAATGTCTGGTAACGTTAAGCTCTATGTACCCTGAACTCATTTGAACATCATTTCATTCATCGTCCGATATGACTTAACGTTGGATATTTTCTCTTATGCTGAAAGATGGATGTCTGGTAACTCTAAGCTCTATGTACCCTGAACTCATTTGAACATCATTTCATTCATCGTCCGATATGACTTAACGTTGGAGGTTTTCTCTTATCCTAAAAGATGAATGTCTGGTAACTGTAAGCTCTATGAACCCTGTACTCATTTGAACAACATTTCATTCATCGTCCGATATGACTTAACGTTGGAGGTTTTCTCTTATCCTGGTCGTCTCGTAACTCTAAGCTCTATGTACCCTGAACTCATTTGAACATCATTTCGCTCATCGTCCGATATGACTTAGCGTTGGAGGTTTTCTGTTACCCTGGTCGTCTCGTAACTCTAAGCTCTATGTACCCTGTACTCATTTGAACATCATTTCGCTCATCGTCCGATATGACTTAGCGTTGGAGGTTTTCTCTTATCCTGGTCGTCTCGTAACTCTAAGCTCTATGTACCCTGAACTCATTTGAACATCATTTCGCTCATCGTCCCATATGACTTAGCGTTGGAGGTTTTCTCTTATCCTGGTCGTCTCGTAACTCTAAGCTCTATGTACCCTGAACTCATTTGGACATCATTTCGCTCATCGTCCGATATGACTTAGCGTTGGAGGTTTTCTGTTACCCTGAAAGGTGAATGATCTGGAAACTCCAAGATCTATGTACCCTGTGCTCATTTGAACATCATTTCATTCATTGTGCGATATGACTTAACGTTGGAGGTTTTCTCTTATCCTGAAAGATGAATGTCTGGTAACTCTAAGCTCTATGTACCTTGTACTTGTTTCATTGATCGTTCAATATGAGAGCAGGCCAGGCTGGCAGAGAGTGGGGTACGTCGTTATTATATCAAGTACATTACACAAGATGAAAGGACACATACAAACCACACCGGAGTAATGGGGCGAGCAGCGGAGCAGGAGGAGGGTGGAGGGATAATAAAGGAAATTTCGTGACTAGGGTTGAGATGAGCCGCCAGATTTCCACCCTCCTCTCCCATAAACTAAATCTGCCACCTGTTGCTTCCCTCGCCCCAAACGTGACGTATTAGCAGCCGCTTAGCGCCACCCTCCCTTAATTTGTGGGGTGGATAAAACGGACAGCGCGCCTCAAAGAGAGAAGCGGCGCTTATTTAAACACTTCTTTATTTCACAGCGACGCATTTAGTAAACAAAGCTGCCTAAAGCGAGACTGGAGTCAGCAAATGGGATGCTGTGGCCAGTTGCTCTCGTTTAGGAGGTCTGGTTTCAATTGTTTCCCTCAGTGGCGGTTTTTCGTGTGTTTCATCGATCGGTAGTCATTTGTTTGAGATCCATAATCACATTCTCTGAGTTTTCATTGCTCAATTTTGCTTTCTCTTTGCCTGGCAGGGAATTCGCTCTCTGTAAATCCTGGGATCGGGTAATATGTCAGCCTATACTGGGGACCATCAGCTGGGAGTCTCAACTTTTAATGAAATTATAGACCAATATCTCTCTTGCCAACTGAGAATTGATTAAGAAAAAGTGATTTCTGATATTACAGTGTTGGCTGATAAGTCTCGGACGTCACAATAAAAAAATTGTTCCCTTTATTTCTTAATATAATCTCCAGAAAGGCTAATTTAATTAAACCATCCCATAGTTCTCAAAATAGCTGTTTACCACATCAATGACCTGCTCGCTGTTGTAAAATCTTCATCCTACAGTGAGCAGGTGATAGTCACTGGGTGCTAGATCAGGCCAATAGGGTGAATGTTCAAGCAATTCGGGAATAAACATAAACATGTCGAAAGTTCAACAAGGTAGTTGAACTAAATGGCAAAAGAATAGAAGTTGTCAATGAACTTGTAAATTTAGGAGTGAGGTTGAATAACAATGGAAAGTGGGGAGCAAACGGAAGAAAAATAGAGCCAAAAGGAAGGGTGGCAATGAAGGCATAAGAATATACAAATAAAAGCTAGAAATGACAACCAAGTGGTTACAAAGAATGTATGAAGCATTAGTTAAATCCAAATTGTTGTATGCATTGGAAAATTGGGGGGGGGGCACAGGGGTAAACAAAAGGGTGGACCAAAACTACAGAAGGTGTTGTAAAGAGTTACTAGACTTACCAAGATCAGCCCCTAGGGATGGAGCTTTAGTAGAATTAGGAAATACAATAAGAAATGGAATAATAATGCAAAGAATAATAAAATTTTGGTATAGGTGCTTGGCCAAAGAAGAAGGGGAAGTTATAAAATTATGCATGAGACAGCAGCGATATGTGGAATTATGGAAAAAGTAGGAATGGGAGATAAATGGAGATTAGAAGAACGGAATACAAGCGATGTGGGTAAATTGGTAAAATGCAGAATAGAAGATATAGAAAGACAGGAAATATGGGGAAGTCTAGAAAATGTGAAATCATTACAACTTTACAAACAAATAAAAAAGAAATTGGAGAAGAGAAGCATGTGTAGATTACTGCAATAGGCGAGAGAGAGAGAGAGAGAGAGAGAGAGAGAGAGAGAGAGAGAGAGAGAGAGAGAGAGAGAGAGAGAGAGAGAGAGAGAGAGAGAGAGAGAGAGAGAGAGAGAGAGAGAGAGAGAGAGAGAGAGAGAGAGAGAGAGAGAGAGAGAGAGAGAGAGAGAGAGAGAGAGAGAGAGAGAGAGAGAGAGAGAGAGAGAGAGAGAGAGAAGAGCTAGCTTGGAAGAGAACAGGAACAATATTTCTAAGAGGGATAAGAGGTAGGGAAAAGGGAATTTGCGAATTGTGTGGAGGGAAAAGAAAGCATAGAACACTATGTAACAGAATGAGAGGAGATTGCAACATGGAGAAAAAAAGGTTTGGAAGGGAAAATGGGAAAAAGTAGGGAAGAGGATAACTGCTATAAAAATGTTAACAGGAAAGAAGGAAAAGAGTGTAAGAAGTATTGATGAGTTCTTGCAGAAAGTAAAAGGAAAATGGGCAAGAAATGTAAAGAACATAAGAAAGAAAGATGAGAGGGAAGGTAGGGACTAATTAAGTAACAAGGAGACATGGAGGTTAAGAGCAGATGACCAGAGTGTCATGCAAGAAAAAGTAACAACAGGTTATGGACAAATAAATGTACCATAAAGTTGTATATTGTAAAATTTTAGAACATGCACAATAAAAATCTAATCTACAGCAGTCACCAGTGATACCTTTACTCTTCTCAAGTAATCAATAAAATTAATTCCCTGTACATCCAAGAAAACACTCGTCATAACCTCACAAAATTGACTTTGCCTATTTTAGAGTTGGTTTAGCGAGCACAATTCACTGTTTTGTTTCTGATTTACTTTCTCGAGTGTAGTGATGTATCCAAGTTTCATCCTTGGTAATAAGTCATCTCAAAAATTCACTGCGATTTTTTACGGTAGCGCTCCAAATTCTTAACAGAAACAGTTTTTCTTTGCAACTTTTGATCAGATGTCAACAGACCTTGTGAAAGCCCAAAATATTACTTAAAATATTACCTGTACGTTCTTTTGTTATGCTTACAGTCTTTGTTATCTCAAACAACTTTAATCTGTGGTCTTCCAGTACTATACGATGAATTTGCTCAATGATTTCTGTAGTTGTGACTTCCACGAAAGCGAGGCTCAACACTAGTACTCGTACGTCCCATTTTAAACTGTACAACCAACCTTTTAATTATTGTATATGAAGGGACAAAGTGAGGCTCATCACTAGTACTCGTACGTCCCATTTTAAACTCTACAACCAACCTTTTAATTATTGTATATGAAGGGACAGAGCGAGGCTCATCACTAGTACTCGTACGTCCCATTTTAAACTCTACAACCAACCTTTTAATTATTGTATATGAAGGGACAAAGTGAGGCTCATCACTAGTACTCGTACGTCCCATTTTAAACTCTACAACCAACCTTTTAATTATTGTATATGAAGAGACAGAGCGAGGATCATCACTAGTACCCGTACGTCCCATTTTGAACTCTGCAACCAACCTTTTAATTATTGTATATGAAGGGAGAGGGTCTCTCAATGTACTGTGCATTTCCTCCTTGACCGCTTTATACGTTAAGTCCTTCAAATGGAAGTATTTAATCACTGCTCGTTTTTCCAAATCCTTCATTTTCGTCAAGCCTCTACACCTGTCTTATCATTCAAAAAGTAAACAAGTTATTGACCTGTAACTATGGATACAAGTTAGTCTGTCCACCAAACTGTCCCAGTGGCGCCATCTCTATGTGATAATCGGGTCTTATCAGGCGACGATCGTATAGAATTATCGCTGCCTTGTTTTGCATATTACTTTTCATATTGCTTGTATAATCGTGTGCCTTATATTAAGTTTTGAAGTATATATGTAGTTAAACTGTATGCATTTGGAGATGATCAATGTTTACTCTGCTTTGTTGGTAAAAGTGGACTCACTGAATGGAACTCTGCTCTGATTTAATTGTTAGTTATACTGACGTCTTGTGTGGTCATCCATCCATCCCGTCAGGATAATTTGATTCGGCCACTCATTAAACTTTGAACATTATGTCAAATATAATAAACCTGCTACGAGGGTAGCACTTGAAACTTGTATAAAATGAAAGAAGAATTAGATTAGATTGATTTCCGTTCAGTAGGTTCACTTGTAGCCAGAGAAGGCTGTGAACCTTGAACATATCCGGAGTTATAAAGTTTAATATCATATATATGTACAAAAGTTAACATAAGACACATATTATAGTGTTGTGACTTTGTGGGTTCGTGAAATGATATAACGAGGTTACGAAACACAAAAACTACACTTTATTCTCCTCGAAATACACTGTTCAACATTACAAAATTGCTAGAACCTCAAACTGTTTATATTTCCAACTGTACCCTCAACTGTCTCTCACTTCCGGTAACGAACAGCCATCACTTTTCATCGCCTTCGCGAGCCTACCACCAGGGTGACAGTATACAGGCAATATGGAAAACAAAGGAGGGATAATTATATATGATACAAAGACAGCCTTTACTTGGCTTATGCCAGTACGTCTCAACCTTTTGCAAGGGATACCGTTCATTGTTATTTCTTAAATGCAAATACATTAAAAATAAACTTTCAACGTGCATCAAAGATTTATTGGTAAAGCTTTGTCATTGGAATAGTTAGATTCTACTTACAGAGCTACAGAAGCATTATCAGGATAATTTGTCATTCAGATAATCTTGTACAGAATAAAAAGGTTTTGAGCAAAGGTACTCTCTAACAGCTTTTTTAAAAACACAGAAATTATCTACTTTTTCTTTAAGAACATTAGGAATTGCGCCAAATATTTTGATAGTTTCATAATGCACACGTTTCTGGAAGCGAGAAAGTTTAGCACTGGGATAATGGATATTATACTTTTGTCTAGTGTTTATTTTGTGAATTACATTATTTGTTGCAAATAAGGCACGATTGCATACAAAGCATTTTAGGATCGAGAATATATACATGCAAGGAAGCGTTAATATCTTCAATCTTATAAATTTTTAAAATCTTTTTTACATAGTTGGTAGCCAAAGTGGCTCTTTTATAGTTTACTACTTTGTTAATAGTGTAAAATACTTTCGCTCAGAGATCAAAAGCCAACTTTGGTTTGTTTAGTCAATCGCCTCATTTAAGGAGGCCGTGGATCTGAGTTAATACTCGAATAAAATGGCGGGTCATTTGGACTAAACTGAACCTGTTGGAGCAGCACAGGCGGTGAAATTAGAATTGTTACTCAATACGACATTGCACAAAAGTTCTTGGACTGGTGGAAGGTAAACAATTTACAAATAATTTTACCAAAGATGTGTTGAAATAAAAACTAAAATGTGGACATTTTCACAAACTGTTCAATGATAACTCTACGTATTAATGTAAACAAGAACCACAGCATCATTAAACAGTAAAAACTTATAGATTGAATGGTGGATTTGTAAGAACAAAGTCGGAGGTTTATTTGTTCTGAACTTCGAGAGCAAGTTCATAGATGGCAGTATACGAATGATTGCACAGTATTAGAGGCATAATTGGTATTTTGGTGATGTTTATTGTAATATTTGACAGATTATTATAAATTCGTAAAGAATAAAATAATATTCAATTGATAAAAGCTTTTGTGTAACTTATAACGAGGAATTTACACTTTGGTAGCATAATTATTATGTTCGCTGCTAAAACAGAAGTCTGCGACTAAATGTTTAATACTGCATTACGGGTTATGCGTTTGTATAGATCCATGTTGGACCTCTGTGCATCTTGTTAATCATGGAACATGAATAATTTTTGGACCCGGGATTGCGTTCGAGCGCTTTCTCGGCATAATTCATTCACAATATACATTGGTAAAGTAGTCAAACCACGGCCCTCTTGCATATATTGTGTAGCGGACATGGCTACCTTGTATATCCAACGGAAATTTCAAAGCAAGGACCAGGTTTACGTCAGGCTACGTAGGGGACTCAGCATAGTGTATTGTAGTTATGTCCCCAACTGGCACATCCCCGGGAGTAAGCTTGAGGCGAGCGTAGATGGACGGCGGCCTTTTCTAGGAGCCGCAATTTACCAGTTGGAAACTCCCCACCGAGGTCGACTCGAGACAGTCGTATCGGAAGAGCAAATGCCTCATCCTGACATGTACCGCCGAGACATCTTCCGACACCTCTGAAAGAGACCATTATTTATTATTATTATTATTATTATTATTATTATTATTATTATTATTATTATTATTATTATTATTATTATCATCATCATCATCATCATCATCATCATCATCATCATCATCATCATCATCATCATCATCATCATCATCATTATCATCATTATTATTATTATTTACAATTTGTTCATAGACTAAGTTTGGAAAACAAACGACTGTGTTCAGTGTATGA
This sequence comes from Mantis religiosa, assembly GCA_030765055.1. Classification (NCBI taxonomy): domain Eukaryota; kingdom Metazoa; phylum Arthropoda; class Insecta; order Mantodea; family Mantidae; genus Mantis; species Mantis religiosa. The sequence goes on from JAUKNK010000207.1 coordinate 2,376,929, forward strand.
CATGCCCGTCAACGTGGCAGTAGACGTGTTACTGGGTACATAGCCGAGGCTTTAGGGCGCAAAGCCTGAATTACTGCCCTTCACTTCAAACTAGTGACGGAGCTCTCATCCAGCTGTACGATAAAGGGAAATCTGTTTATTTGAATTACGTATTGTTACCTGCTGGGAATTGTGTAGTAAAACGACTTGTCAAATATTTACCTCAGTTAAATTAAGTAAATATTAAACTACATACAAATATAATAATTTGTAACTCGAAACTTCACTTACGTTATAAGAAATGATGATAATTGTCTTATAAATTGTCTGGTTAGATCGTGATTTCATGTAAAAGTTTTATACATCCTCAGATGGAAACAAAACAGTCGCGATAGTTACAAACGTTAGATGTTAATATGTTCTTGTTAGTATTACCAACATCTGAAAATAAAACAAATTTAAAAAGAGAATCGACTGCCGGTTTTTCAAAATTCATTACGCGATGTTTGTTTTTTAAAATAAATGTATTTTCCCAAACCATTAAATCTATCGGGACATTTAATTGTTTTAATAATTTAACTTCAGGATTTGTAAAGCTTTGTCATTGGAATAGTTAGATTCTACTTACAGAGCTACAGAAGCATTATCAGGATAATTTGTCATTCAGATAATCTTGTACAGAATAAAAAGATTTTGAGCAAAGGTACTCTCTAACAGCTTTTTTAAAAACACAGAAATTATCTACTTTTTCTTTAAGAACATTAGGAATTGCGCCAAATATTTTGATAGTTTCATAATGCACACGTTTCTGGAAGCGAGAAAGTTTAGCACTGGGATAATGGATATTATACTTTTGTCTATGTTTATTTTGTGAATTACATTATTTGTTGCAAATAAGGCACGATTGCATACAAAGAATTTTAGGATCGAGAATATATACATGCAAGGAAGCGTTAATATCTTCAATCTTCTTATAAAATTTTAAAATCTTTTTTACATAGTTGGTAGTCAAAGTGGCTCTTTTATAGTTTACTACTTTGTTAATAGTGTAAAATACTTTCGCTCAGAGATCAAAAGCCAACTTTGGTTTGTTTAGTCAATCGCCTCATTTAAGGAGGCCGTGGATTTGAGTTAATACTCGTATAAAATGGCGGGTCATTTGGACTAAACTGAACCTGTTGGAGCAGCAGAGACGATGAAATTAGAATTGTTACTCAATACGACATTGCACAAAAGTTCTTGGACTGGTGGAAGGTAAACAATTTACAAATAATTTTACCAAAGATGTGTTGAAATAAAAAAACTAAAATGTGGACATTTTCACAAACTGTTCAATGATAACTCTACGTATTAATTTAAACAAGAACCACAGCATCATTAAACAGTACAAACTTATAGATTGAATGGTGGATCTGTAAGAACAAAGTCGGAGGTTTATTTGTTCTGAACTTTGAGAGTAAGTTCATAGATGGCAGTATGCGAATGATTGCACAGTATTAGAGGCATAATTGGTATTTTGGTGATGTTTATTGTAATATTTGACAGATTATTATAAATTCGTAAAGAATATAATAATATTCAATTGATAAAAGCTTTTGTGTAACTTATAACGAGGAATTTACACTTTGGTAGCATAATTATTATGTTCGCTGCTAAAACAGAAGTCTGCGACTAAATGTTTAAGATTGCATTACGGGTTATGCGTTTGTAACAATAGTAATTTAACAATAGTAATAATATATAACAATAGTAATAATATAACAATAGTAATAGTAATAGAATAATTTAACTTCTGTATTTGTTTCATGGTTAAATGACCAAAACTGATCTGCCACGGCCGATTTATCAGTTTGTTTATACTTAATGTTACGAAAATGTTCTTTTGTTCTAGTTTCCAAATTCGTTTTGTCTTTCTAATATAAACTTTATCACAATCGAAACAATTAAACTGATAAATACTAGATTTTTTATTATTAGGAATTTTATCTTTTTAAAGAAATGCAATACATTTTAATACTATATTTATTTTAAGGAACTAAAGTTATAACAAACTTTAAAAAAATTGAAATAGTTTATTAACTCCAAGGATGGTAAGTTAATTTTTTAAAATTATAATGGTCTTGTATTTTTTAAAGGGTAGAAATATCACTAATATCTTTTTGATATTTGAATTTTTGAACTTTTTTATTTATAAAGTCTTTATTAAAACCATTAATTAAAGCAGTATTAATATATTAAACTAGTTTATTAAAGAACACTTTGTGCAAGGGAAATTCATGTGAAAGGCAAATATCAGAAAGTACGATTTGTGCACGGTGTTCCTACTATAGACCCAAACGAAACATTGTTGGTGGATCTTGTGGTGCTGTTGGAAACTGAAATGGCCCCGCCTTTAACTACTATGGTCATATCGGCGGCCGTTCTCCTTTGGAGCATACTGAAGGTGTTAACTCGTTATCATTACATCACGCACACATTCACACTCTCATTCATACTTCCGGACTCTGGGGAAGATGGGGAATTATCTTGGTCGGAGAAAAATCCCCACCCCCACCGCCGGGAATCGAACCCGGGACCCCTAGCACGGTAGGCACGTGCTCTACCGATATGTGAGTCTTGCGGTTGGAAGAAAGATAAGAAATATATATTCGCCTATGAGGGATAAATGTATAAAATAGATACTGTATCTTAAGGAATGTCGTTTATAAGAAGAATTATTTAAAATCTGTTCTGACAAGCAAGTAACTAATTTTCAAAGTATAGATCATTAGATTCTATGATCTTGAGTCATCGTTCAGTGAGGTTTGTCATCCCACGACGGCACGAGTTGCTGGGGTTGGATCCGAAGAGAACTAGACACTACCATGGAGTAGTCTAAGGCTTTGATGATGTGTTTGTCTTTGCGGAACAGGAGTACGTCATCAGCGTATTGTGCCATTTCGACTCGTGGCTCTGGGGGAAATCTGCTATAAAGTAGTTCAATAAGGTGGGACATAGTACAGAGCCTTCGGGGACTCCGCCCCTCACTGGTCTTAGTGTTGATGTTTTCCCCGCGACTGTGACCCTGGAAGGTGCGATATCTGAGGAAGCTGTGTATTATGTTGATTATTTGTGTTGGGAACCCCAGATGGATCATTTTGTATAAGAGCATGGCATGCCATTCTTCCTGACGTCCAACGACACTGCAGCCGTGAAGGCGCCTTCCTGGAAACCCAAGGAAGTGGCATTTGCTGGACTGTCGACTGCCCAGGAGAGTGGTCGGGAATGGCTGGAATGTCTCCCAGTATTGGGGACAAGCGGGGAAGAATCAAACTCTCGAGCACTTTCGAGAGGGTGGATAGGGGGCTAATGCAGTGATAGCTGGAAGGATGTAGCGGATTCTTCCAAGGTTTCAATATGTATATCACCCGAGACTGTCTCAACTCGCGTGGAAAGTACCCTGAGTGAGACATATAGACTCGAGAGTATCTACCAGGGCATATCCTCACGAAATAAAGGCTGACCTCCCCTTCTGACGACCAAGGAGTTACCGAGCTGTCCCAAAAGGGTGCCCGGCGCCTCCGTGGAGCTTTCCATAGGGCAAGACCTAGACACTAATAAGCCCCTCCATCTGATCCTGTGGACTCAAGACGGGATGGAAGTGAATACGCCACTTACACGCGCCAACCCCAAAGGGGAAGGCTACCGATAGGGTGGGGCACACCTTCTACTAGCTATGCAGACAAGTACCCGGGAATATATGGCTTCCCTCAACCCCGTCCGGAGACGTACCCGATGTCCCACGAGTATCAGGAACCACTGCCCCTTCGAGTCCAACCCAATCCGAACAACTCCCATTCAGGGAGGGGCTCGAATGTTCGGCCTGATGTTCCTGTAGTAACGTCAGAAGTACCAAGCGTCCGCAGTGCCCGCAGCACGGCAGCTGAAGAGGACGAATCCTCTCCCCTACGGGGCCTAGAGTGAGACACATATTGAGAATGCTAGTTAGGAAGAGAACCGCATTGAAGGGAAGATGGGTTGTCAGCCCATCCGGCCCCGCCACCTTTTAGACGTTGGAGTACGTCTTGGACATCACTTGGTCGGATGGTTCGGAGTCTTTCCGCATCCTCCGGAGGGCTCTGTAAGAAACGACGCACCTCCCGACGGACACGTTCAGAAAAGTTGCCGTCCTGGGGGTCTCCTCTTGGATGCAGAGTACTTTCGAGACGATTTTCTTCAGTCATTTCTGTTGGCAGGCTGAGGGACAGCCCGTGGTGTGTCACGCATGTACCTGTCCTAGGAATGACTTAACCACGTATGACAGGAATGTGAGTTTTGAGGATGGCGGTTTGAATTTAGATTAATGAAAAGAAGGGAGGCAGCCGAAGCTCCTCGACGGTTGAGAAATCAGGTACAACGGCCAGTTGTAGAGCTTGAAGCGGCATTCTGTTGTTTGATAGTTGCCAAGAGACCTAACCAGGGCGCTCTGATGTTGAGGCAAACTCACACACTGGAGAGATAAGGCTCCATGAAGATATCTCACGGCAAAGAACCGGTATATAGAGTAGATGGCCTTACACGTTGAAGCTGTAGAAGTTTGGATGCTGCGGCCATGTCCCAGACCTCACACGCATAAAGCATTATTGTGTTGCGTGTATAGGCTGAGCTAGATTTGGAAATTTCGGTATTCTGTAACATGTATTGATTCTGACAGAAATGTATGTCAAACGTAAATTCTGCTGACTGGCAGACTGTTGGCATAAGGAAATTATCCACGTGTGACCCAGACTGGTTCTGCTGACCAGAAGAAATAATAGGTCAGTACAGGCTTAAACATTCTCTCAATAACGCAAACGGTATGATGCAAAATTAATAGTTAGTGGGAATCGCTGAATTGACTTTTTGTAGGGCCCCTATTTAAGCCTGGTAGAGTTAGCCCTCGGTGTGAAACGTCGCAGGGATGTCAGAGGAGACTTTATGTCGGTCCCTGTGAGAGGTAACAAAAGTTTATCTAACAGTGTTTCTACGAATACTATAGCTCCGCCGGACTCAGCAGATTATACATCTTTCGACAAGTCCAGCCATACACCTAACACATCACCAACGGTAAGATTATATCAAATTATTATGTCACCAAGTGTTACCAAAGCACCCTGAGACTCAGGGAATAATTACTAGGCTTCTTAAAATAGAGTTAGTCAGTTTAGGTTGATTTTGATGTTTTATTTACTCTACCATCCCAATAGCTACACCCCCAGTTGTAGATTAGGTTTGTAAGTCTTTCAACCCCCCTTACAACCCTGGTATGCAACAATTGGAAGAATCAAAGCCTGAAAAAGACGCAGCTTAAGGGGTGTTGCTATCCCTGATCGCATCATTCTGTATGACGAAGTCGAAGCCCCGCATGCACGATGAGCTAACTCCTGGATGTGACCCGGAATCTTAGGTGCTTGTCCAACTTAACACTCAGATGGCTGACAGAATTTGTCCACTCTATCCGTCGACCAGAATAATTAAAAGAGCGTAGGTTGGCGAGGAAGAATTTGATTCTGTGACTTAAAATGCTTTTACATTTCTCTAAGCAGCTATTTTTAGATATTACGTAACATACGAGGTACGTCCAGAAAGTAAGTTCCGTTTGGTGATAAAATTAAATTATGTACAGATACAGAAAAATTATTTATTACACAAAATCCTACAACTCTTAAACTACTTTTCCACATAACTGCCGAAATTTTGCAGGCAGTTGTCATAGCGACGCACAAGTTTTTGTATACCTTCTTCATAGAAGTTTGCCGCCTGTGTCTTCAACCAGTTGGAAACATTCGTCATTGTTGAAGTGTTGACCGCCAAAGAAAGATTTGAGATGCAAAAACAGATGAAAGTCGCTAGGAGCGAGGTCAGGGCTGTACAGGGGGTGGTCAAACACGTCCCAGCCAAATCTCTGTAGGATGTTTTTCGTCACATTTTCAGTGTGTGGTCGTGCGTTGTCGTGAAGCAACACAACACCTTTTGACATCGCAAATTTGCCGATAAATTGCAATTGGTTTCACTTTCCTAGCATTCAGAAAACGAATCACAGATCTGATTTCACAAGTGGCGGAATTTTCATGGTAAACAAGCACAACAAAGCGTACGTGGCTGACAGCGATCTCACAATAGCACACGTTTCTTCTCCTTGGTACAGAGCGTCAACCGCGCATGTGCGAAACTGCGATCGCAGCGCTGCAGTGGAGATAAATTGAAACAGAGCTTACTCTTAGGACGCCCCTTGTATAATCCTTTTGTTGTACGGTACCTATAACAATGGAATAAAATAAATATGACTTTAGTTTAGTTTAATAAAATCAACAATCACTCGAATATCGCATTGATTTTTAAAATATGATAGTACAAACATAAAACATGTTTTAACAACTTGCAGAGTACTGTGTCTCCATCTGTTGTTAAGAGTGGGAATCAGGTATTCTTTACTGCTCTTTCCTAATGCTCACACTTCAACAATACATTAGTACAAAATATTACAGAGGTTTTCCGATGGACGAGGGGTTTGGAGAGGCAAGGGGAAATAAAAGTCTATGCCTGGTGAGAGGAAAGGTCAGGTTTACCTTCCAGGCGGGAGATGAGGAACGTATACAGTCTACCCAATAATAATAATTTACATAAATATTTAACAAAATAAAACACAAATACCCAAGCTAATATATTAGTGGTATCTAGTAAACAATTAACCGGTAAGCGGCTATTTAAAAGCCATTCTAGCGGCCAAAACAACCCATAACGTTCTCCTATTTTAACTAATGCTTCAAAGTATTTCAAATTTTGCATTAGCATTCTACCTTCAAAATATTGGTTTGTCTCATAAATTCGTTCGATTCTTGTTACGTGTTTACGACAGAGAACGCCTGCACTGTATGACCGTAATAGAACTACGGCAACGAAGTTGCCTAATTATCTAGGGGTAATCTGTTTACATATGCAAGGTCATCGAAAGTAAACAAGGCAATGAACTTTTCAAAACAAACTTTATTTTGTGCAGCATGCACCTTTGTTATCAATAACATATCTCCATTTCTCAGGAAGCTTATCAATTCCATTTTTCCAAAATCTTGCAGTTTTCTGGTTGACGAACTCTTCTACAGCGAGTCTGCAATCCTCCAAGGAAATAAGGCGTTTGCCATTAAGGAAGTTTTGCAGGGATCGGAATAAATGATAGTCGGATGGGGCAATGTCTGGAGAATAAGGCGGGTGAGGTAACACATCCCAGTCGAAATCCCGTAATTTCTGACGAGTTACCATAGAAGTGTGTGGTTTGGCATTGTCTTGATCAAAGACGACTCCACCATTAGATGCTAACTCTGGCCTTTTCTCTTCTAGGGCAACCAACTGAGAACAGTATTTCTGAATTGATGGTCTCCCCAGGAGGAAGAAATTCGTAATAAATAATTCCTTTCCAGTCCCACCAAACGCACAGCATAATCTTCTCAGGATGAGCTCTGGTTTAGGAATTGAGAGTGGTGGTTCCCCTTTCTTACGCCATGACTTTCACCTTCGGATGTTGTTGTACACAATCCACTTTTCGTCTCCTGTAACCAGCTGTTTCAGAAAAGGGGCAGTTTCATTGCGTCGTATCAATGCGTCGCAAATGGAAACACACTGAACTAAATTTTGTTCACTCAGTTCGTGCGGAACCCATACATCCTGAAGATTTACGTAACCAAATTTCTTTAGGTGCCTGGCTACAGTTGCATAAGTTTTGCTCCTGACCTACCTCCCGAGTTGTTATTCTGGGGTTGTTCCTAATCATGTCCTTTATCCTTTCCTCATCCGTAACCACAGGTCATCCAGAACGAGGTTTGTCTTTCACAGAGAAGTTCCCAGCTCGAATTCGAGTAAACCATTTTTGACATGCCTGATTCGTCACTGCATCTTCTCCGTAAACAGCACAAATTTTCCGTTGAGTTTGTGAGGCTGTTTTACCTTTACGGTAATAAAACAGCATTAAATGTCGAATGTTCCTTCGTTCCTTCCATATTAACACTCACAAGTTACAATTCCACACTGTTGCATCCACAAACTCGTACTGAAGGTTGGTTACCAATTCTTACATAAGTTGACCTATTTACCTTTGGCCGTGAGGCGCTGTGGTTTGTGTTCATAGCATTTTTTTTCAATTATTGTATTTGTAAACAAACCCCATATTGTTAGGCAACTTCTGTGACGTAAAAGTAATGGGGGCATGAAGTGTTCTCAGGTGTTCTTAGTCGTAAACACGTAACAGGAATCGAACGAATTTATGAGACAACCCGATACTTCAAATATTAAGTAACGCATTCCAAATCCATACAATACATACCGCCCATACTACTCAAAATACATTCTAAACAGAAACGAACCCCTAAGAACTCAAAAAGTTTTCAAATGTCCGTGATCCTCCTATCCACATATTCGTGTACTGTTCAACACGTGCCATGTGGATATGCAAACTGTTTTTGAGGATGCTTTTAGGATTGCCGGATTAGACTAAAAGCCTAATCACGCTTCAAAAATGTGAGTCAAATAGCTAGCAAACCATTTGAATGAAAATGAAATGGTTGCAATTCTAATTCAGATCACAGCTTTACAAACAACTGTGATGAATATGTTTCTGTATATTTTATGATTAAGATTTTACTTATTTGAGGTTAACATGGGTTTGCAAATCAAAAATACAAATAAAAGTATACAACATAATTCACATTTATCATCACATACTTTATTTCCGCTCGTTTTATTTAAACAACACAGCTAAACACTGGTGCTGCCATCTGTTGTTGACATGCGTAGGTATCTGCACTAGATTGCTGACTATCTACATTCGCTTACAGAAGCCACCACTGCAGCTCCACTGTAGCTCTCGGGGAAAGCTCCACACTCGTAACTACGTATGTCAAAAACAGATGGCAGAACCGGCATTTAGTTGTGTTGTTTAATTGAAAATAGCTGAAATAGAGCATGGTAAGAAACAATTGAGTACTTTGACATATATTTAAGTATACTTTTGATTTTCAAAGCCGTGGGGACCTTGGTAAGGTAAAATCTAAATCAGTTTTGTAAAATATAAAGCAAAATATTCACCAGAGTTGTTTTCAAAGCTGTGATCTAAACTATAAGTATTTCATTTTCTTTAAAAATTTGTTTTCCGATTCGTTTTCCTTGAAAATTTGTTCAGCTTTTAAGATAAAGAATAATAGCAGATTATCAACTCCGTGATATGACTACCCCTCCTGAACCCTTCCCCGGCACTTGTTGGAACTGAGGTCGGTAATGTAGTGAGCTCTTATTGCGACCGAGCTATGGTGCATTTGGTCCCCCCCCCCTTCTCCTGGCGTATTTGGCGACTAATAGAACCAACTTCTTTCGAAGTCACATCTCGCACACTGACGAAATAGTTTACGGCGCGTTTTAATCATCGCATATTAGCACACAACGCGTCAAATAGTGACGAAATAGTTTACGGCGTGTTTTAATCATCGCATATTAGTACAAATCGCGTCAAATAGTGACGAAATAGTTTACGGCGTGTTTCAACTATCGCATATTAGCACAAAACGCGTCAAATAGTGACGAAATAGTTTACGGCGTGTTTCAACTATCGCATATTAGTACAAATCGCGTCAAATAGTGACGAAATAGTTTACGGCGCGTTTCAACTATCGCATATTAGTACAAATCGCGTCAAATAGTGACGAAATAGTTTACGGCGCGTTTCAACTATCGCATATTAGTACAAATCGCGTCAAATAGTGACGAAATAGTTTACGGCGCGTTTCAACTATCGCATATTAGTACAAATCGCGTCAAATAGTGACGAAATAGTTTACGGCGCGTTTCAACTATCGCATATTAGTACAAATCGCGTCAAATAGTGACGAAATAGTTTACGGCGTGTTTCAACTATCGCATATTAGTACAAATCGCGTCAAATAGTGACGAAAGGTGCGGTAAATTATTGATCAGTGTGCGAGATGTGACTTCGAAACAAGTCCAATGAATTTGTGAAAAAACTATCTCGAGAATCCACCCGTCAACTTGAACTTTTCTTGTTAAATAATAATAATTATGACTTGCAGAAAGCATTAAATTGTCACGAGGCCACTCGCAAGCGAACGCCGTGTAGGTGTGAAATACTCGTACGAAAACCCGGTACATGACAAGTCTGATGCGACTGTACCACACACGTGGTTTAGCTTGGTCCAGGTCTGAGTGAAGTTGCACGTATGCTGTACAAATCCACTTGTCGCCTCGACTCGCCTCGCACTTCTCTCGCGGATCATCCAGTTATAAACTACACTGCGCTAGATTTCCGTCTTTTGTTCCCCCGAGTACTCCAGGTGAATTGACTTTTCTCTCCTGCAAAGTGCTTCTGCTGGTAACACCTTCACGTCTTGTCTTTGTCCCAGGTAACGTAGCAGTCCCTTCTTTATACTCCGCCAAAATTATCATAAAAAGCTGCTACGTTTATCTTCCCTGCTACATAGCTACAGAAACTGGGGAATAACCGCAAATACACAATACAAAGTAAATAAAGTAAACGCGGGTATTAGGAAGGACGGGCGTTCGGATTAGTTTTTCAAAACCTGTTCCCTGGAGGACGTTAGTGTATTGTTTGTGTTGACTATCTTCAGACAGTTGAGTGTGCAATACCATTGTGTTTTTTTTTCAGTCTAAGTGACAAATCGAGCTTCTTTTACGGAAAGGAAATATGTAATTGCTCCAGAAACTTATACATTCGGTAACTATAGACTTTTTTACATTCATAATTCCCCTTGTTTTCCATAACGGTTAGTTAATCAGTGCTGCCAACGGGCAAAAATAAATTGCACTGCAACACAGGCAAAGCGCATAAAGCTAGGGCGGGATATTCACCTTTTTAAATCTACGTATCTCTAGGTAAGTCATACTGGACGATGGTTGAAATGATACTCAAATAAGCCCAGAAACATGGAAAATAGTCCCAGGAAATCTGTGTGGGCGCTGAAGCAATATGCGAAATGTGTATGGGATACATAAAGACATGAATATACAAGAGTAGAGAAAGTCATGTATACATCACATAATAACCAAAACATTTCACTATCACTTAAAGTCTACTGTATTCCCTTGTAACTACAATAAGATAATGTTTATCTTGAAGTAGATAGAGCAATAAGTGTTTGTACAAGAGTAGAGAAAGTCATGTATACATCACATAACGACCAAAACATTTGACTATCACTTAAAGTCTGCTGTATTCTCCTGTAACTACAATAAGATAATGTTTATCTTGAAGTAGATAGAGCAATAAGTGTTTGTACAAGAGTAGAGAAAGTCATGTATACATCACATAACGACCAAAACATTTGACTATCACTTAAAGTCTACTGTATTCCCTTGTAACTACAATAAGATAATGTTTGTCTTGAAGTAGATAGAGCAATAAGTGTTTGTACAAGAGTAGAGAAAGTCATGTATACATCACATAACGACCAAAACATTTGACTATCACTTAAAGTCTACTGTATTCCCTTGTAACTACAATAAGATAATGTTTGTCTTGAAGTAGATAGAGCAATAAGTGTTTGTACAAGAGTAGAGAAAGTCATGTATACATCACGTAATGACCAAAACATTTGACTATCACTTAAAGTCTACTGTATTCCCTTGTAACTACAATAAGATAATGTTTATCTTGAAGTAGATAGAACAATAAGTGTTTGTACAAGAGTACAGAAAGTCATGTATACATCACATAACGTCCTAAACATTTGACTATCACTTAAAGTCTGCTGTATTCTCCTGTAACTACAATAAGATAATGTTTATCTTGAAGTACATAGAGCAATAAGTGTTTGTACAAGAGTAGAGAAAGTCATGTATACATCACATAACGACCAAAACATTTGACTATCACTTAAAGTCTACTGTATTCCCTTGTAACTACAATAAGATAATGTTTATCTTGAAGTAGATAGAGCAATAAGTGTTTGTACAAGAGTAGAGAAAGTCATGTATACATCACATAACGACCAAAACATTTGACTATCACTTAAAGTCTACTGTATTCCCTTGTAACTACAATAAGATAATGTTTATCTTGAAGTAGATACAGCAATAAGTGTTTGTACAAGAGTAGAGAAAGTCATGTATACATCACATAACGACCAAAACATTTGACTATCACTTAAAGTCTACTGTATTCCCTTGTAACTACAATAAGATAATGTTTGTCTTGAAGTAGATAGAGCAATAAGTGTTTGTACAAGAGTAGAGAAAGTCATGTATACATCACGTAATGACCAAAACATTTGACTATCACTTAAAGTCTACTGTATTCCCTTGTAACTACAATAAGATAATGTTTATCTTGAAGTAGATAGAACAATAAGTGTTTGTACAAGAGTACAGAAAGTCATGTATACATCACATAACGTCCTAAACATTTGACTATCACTTAAAGTCTGCTGTATTCTCCTGTAACTACAATAAGATAATGTTTATCTTGAAGTACATAGAGCAATAAGTGTTTGTACAAGAGTAGAGAAAGTCATGTATACATCACATAACGACCAAAACATTTGACTATCACTTAAAGTCTACTGTATTCCCTTGTAACTACAATAAGATAATGTTTATCTTGAAGTAGATAGAGCAATAAGTGTTTGTACAAGAGTAGAGAAAGTCATGTATACATCACATAACGACCAAAACATTTGACTATCACTTAAAGTCTACTGTATTCCCTTGTAACTACAATAAGATAATGTTTATCTTGAAGTAGATAGAGCAATAAGTGTTTGTACAAGAGTAGAGAAAGTCATGTATACATCACATAACGACCAAAACATTTGACTATCACTTAAAGTCTACTGTATTCCCTTGTAACTACAATAAGATAATGTTTATCTTGAAGTAGATAGAGCAATAAGTGTTTGTACAAGAGTAGAGAAAGTCATGTATACATCACATAACGTCCAAAACATTTGACTATCACTTAAAGTCTACTGTATTCCCTTGTAACTACAATAAGATAATGTTTATCTTGAAGTAGATAGAGCAATAAGTGTTTGTACAAGAGTAGAGAAAGTCATGAATACATCACATAAAAACCCAAACATTTGACTATCACTTAAAGTCTACTGTATTCCCTTGTAACTACAATAAGATAATGTTTATCTTGCAGTAGATAGAGCAATAAGTTTTTGTACAAGAGTAGAGAAAGTCATGTATACATCACATAACGACCAAAACATTTGACTATCACTTAAAGTCTACTGTATTCCCTTGTAACTACAATAAGATAATGTTTATCTTGAAGTAGATAGAGCAATAAGTGTTTGTACAAGAGTAGAGAAAGTCATGTATACATCACATAACGACCAAAACATTTGACTATCACTTAAAGTCTACTGTATTCCCTTGTAACTACAATAAAATAATGTTTATCTTGAAGTAGATAGAGCAATAAGTGTTTGTACAAGAGTAGAGGAAGTCATGTATACATCACATAACAACCAAAACGTTTGACTATCACTTAAAGTCTACTGTATTCCCTTGTAACTACAATAAAATAATGTTTATCTTGAAGTAGATAGAGCAATAAGTTTTTGTACAAGAGTAGAGAAAGTCATGTATACATCACATAACGACCAAAACATTTGACTATCACTTAAAGTCTACGGTATTCCATTGTAACTACAATAAGATAATGTTTATCTTGAAGTAGATAGAGCAATAAGTTTTTGTACAAGAGTAGAGAAAGTCATGTATACATCACATAACGACCAAAACATTTGACTATCACTTAAAGTCTACTGTATTCCCTTGTAACTACAATAAGATAATGTTTATCTTGAAGTAGATAGAGCAATAAGTGTTTGTACAAGAGTAGAGAAAGACATGTATACATCACCTAACGACTAAAACATTTGACTATCACTTAAAATCTACTGTATTCCCTTGTAACTACAATAAGATAATGTTTATCTTGAAGTAGATAGAGCAATAAGTGTTTGTACAAGAGTAGAGAAAGTCATGTATACATCACCTAACGAGGAAAACATTTGACTATCACTTAAAATCTACTGTGTTCCCTTGTAACTACAATAAGATAATGTTTATCTTGAAGTAGATAGAGCAATAAGTGTTTGTACAAGAGTAGAGAAAGTCATGTATACATCACATAATAACCAAAACATTTGACTATCACTTAAAATCTACTGTATTCCCTTGTAACTACAATAAGATAATGTTTATCTAGAAAAAGATAGAGTGCTTATACAAGAATACAGAAAGCTGAGATCTCCAACTTGAGAAACCTCGCCTAAGACATTTGCTAACGTATTTAGAGAAAAGCAGAGAAATGTCGAAGAAGAAGGCTTATCAATTCCTCTCTTTCTCTCTTTCCTTCTATTTGCTTCCATTTTTGAAACTTAATTTCCTGAGTATTCTTCAAAGAAAAATAGTGATAATAAAAAAAAGGACGGCTGTGTCGCGTTTGCAGTAAGACATGCTGTGAAAGGTTGCAGAACGGTTCCGGAAGTGGAGCAGGGCTGCCAACATCTGCCGATAATACGCAAGAGACGCTACATTGTTTCTTTTCAGACGACGGGCGGGCGGGCTGGCAGAGGTAGAAGGCGCAAGATAGCTTCAACCTGTCTGTTAACCAACGTCTCAAATACGACTTTAACAAAAATACTACATCGGTTACTTCGCAAAATTTACGTAAATGGTTAGTGCTCGTCTAATTACGGACGTAGGTCCTTCTTTCAAATACTTTTTTTTCGGTTTGTTTATGGAATAAAATATCATGTATTTTCTGCACAATTTGGTATTCAATTTTTAGTAATTTAGTAATTTAGTAATTTCATATACTTGATGAACACAACAGGGCCGCGAGTGACTGAGTCATTAGAAATATATAAATAATTAATATATATATATATATATATATATATATATATATATATATATATATATATATATTAGAAATCTCACGAAGGCGTCTCGGTGTCGAACCTAGGCGACAGCAAAGTAAGATTTCAGGTGGACAACACGGCATAGGGTAAGTTTTCTCTAGGATCTCCGGTTTCCCCCTTTAGCATTCAATGACTCAAACAACTAAGGCTAATCTATAGTACTCCTTCTATTGTACAGTCACACGTAGGTCCAGTAGCGAGGTGTGACTTTCAAAGCGAGGGTAGCTCCAAATAATAATTTTCATTAAAATAAGAGAGAATAATGACTCAAAGAACTAATGCTACTCTTTAGTACTCTTTCTATTGTACAGTCACACGTAGGTCCAGTAGCGAGGTGTGACTTTCAAAGCGAGGGTAGCTCCAAATAATAATTTTCATTAAAATAAGAGAGAATAATGACTCAAAGAACTAATGCTACTCTTTAGTACTCTTTCTATTGTACGGTCACACGTAGGCCCAGTAGCGAGGTGTGACTTTCAAAGCGAGGGAAGCTCCAAATAATAATTTTCATTAAAATAAGAGAGAATAATGACTCAAAGAACTAATGCTACTCTTTAGTACTCTTTCTATTGTACAGTCACACGTAGTTCCAGAAGCGAGGTGTGACTTTCAAAGCGAGGGAAGCTCCAAATAATAATTTTCATTAAAATAAGAGAGAATAATGACTCAAAGAACTAATGCTACTCTTTAGTACTCTTTCTATTGTACAGTCACACGTAGTTCCAGAAGCGAGGTGTGACTTTCAAAGCGAGGGTAGCTCCAAATAATAATTTTCATTAAAATAAGAGAGAATAATGACTCAAAGAACTAATGCTACTCTTTAGTACTCTTTCTATTGTACAGTCACACGTAGGTCCAGTAGCGAGGTGTGACTTTCAAAGCGAGGGAAGCTCCAAATAATAATTTTCATTAAAATAAGAGAGAATAATGACTCAAAGAACTAATGCTACTCTTTAGTACTCTTTCTATTGTACAGTCACACGTAGTTCCAGAAGCGAGGTGTGACTTTCAAAGCGAGGGTAGCTCCAAATAATAATTTT
This sequence comes from Mantis religiosa, assembly GCA_030765055.1. NCBI lineage: Eukaryota > Metazoa > Arthropoda > Insecta > Mantodea > Mantidae > Mantis > Mantis religiosa. The sequence continues at coordinate 2,392,923 of JAUKNK010000207.1, forward strand.
CAATAAAATAAGAGAGAATAATGACTCAAAGAACTAATGCTACTCTTTAGTACTCTTTCTATTGTACAGTCACACGTAAGTCCAGTAGTGAGGTGTGACTTTCAAAGCGAGGGAAGCTCCAAATAATAATTTTCATTAAAATAAGAGAGAATAATGACTCAAAGAACTAAGGCTACTCTTCAGTACTCTTTCTGTTGTACAGTCACACGTAAGTCCAGTAGTGAGGTGTGACTTTCAAAGTGAGGGAAGCTCCAAATAATAATTTTCATTAAAATAAGAGAGAATAATGACTCAAAGAACTAAGGCTACTCTTTAGTACTCTTTCTATTGTACAGTCACACGTAAGTCCAGTAGTGAGGTGTGACTTTCAAAGCGAGGGAAGCTACAAATTATAATTTTCATTAAAATAAGAGAGAATAATGACTCAAAGAACTAATGCTACTCTTTAGTACTCTTTCTATTGTACAGTCACACGTAAGTCCAGTAGTGAGGTGTGACTTTCAAAGCGAGGGAAGCTACAAATTATAATTTTCATTAAAATAAGAGAGAATAATGACTCAAAGAACTAAGGCTACTCTTCAGTACTCTTTCTGTTGTACAGTCACACGTAAGTCCAGTAGTGAGGTGTAACTTTCAAAGCGAGGGAAGCTCCAAATAATAATTTTCATTAAAATAAGAGAGAATAATGACTCAAAGAACTAAGGCTACTCTTTAGTACTCTTTCTATTGTACAGTCACACGTAAGTCCAGTAGTGAGGTGTGACTTTCAAAGTGAGGGAAGCTCCAAATAATAATTTTCGTTAAAATAAGGGAGAATAATGACTCAAAGAACTAAGGCTACTCTTTAGTACTCTTTCTGTTGTACAGTCACACGTAAGTCCAGTAGTGAGGTGTGACTTTCAAAGTGAGGGAAGCTCCAAATAATAATTTTCGTTAAAATAAGGGAGAATAATGACTCAAAGAACTAAGGCTACTCTTTAGTACTCTTTCTATTGTACAGTCACACGTAAGTCCAGTAGTGAGGTGTGACTTTCAAAGTGAGGGAAGCTCCAAATAATAATTTTCGTTAAAATAAGGGAGAATAATGACTCAAAGAACTAAGGCTACTCTTTAGTACTCTTGCCATTGTACAGTCACGCGTAAGCTGTACTAGCACTAAAAGCTTCCGCTCTGCACTCAAACGTTCGCTGACCCACACTATGAATGCTATTCACACACTTTTGCTAATAAGTTAAAACTTCACAACAATTTCCTATTTGTCACTACTAAATGCCATGCTACGTAAAATACTATTGCTAATTTTATTGAAATAGACTTAAAGCTACAGTGTGATCCATATAAATCTGAACCATTTCAATAGGTCATAACTTTTGAACCAATAATAGAACACATGTACAACTTTGAGAGAATATAATAGACAATTGGGTGATTACATTACACTATTTACATCTCAGAGAAAATGTTGGAAGTGTCCTCCACCAGCATCTACAAATGTTTGTACTCGTCTCACCATATTCTCTCAAGTTTTACGGAGAGTATCCTCGCCAATGTTACTTATTTCGGTTCGAATGGATTCCTTGAAAACATCAATTGTCCGTGGCCTATTCTTGTACACTGTATTTTTAGATACTCCCACAAGAAAGACTCCGGTAACGTTAGGTCAGGGGGTCTGGGGGGCCACAGACGTTTAGAGATTATTCGATTGTTAAGCTTGGTACAAGTTCCATGGTGTGATTAGATGTGTGGCACGTTGCTCCATCTTGGTAGAAATAACCTTCTCTTAATTCGATATCATCCAGCTGCTCTACAAACGCATTGGATATCCTGATATAAATGTCAGTGTCTACAGTCGTATCAAACAAAATCGGACCAACGATCCTGGAAGCTGACACTGCACACCATTCATTCTCCCGGAGTCACTGAGATCATTAGAACAAATTTCTACATTCTTCAAGCTTTCAAAGGGAATTTATGACCTATTGAAATGTTTCAGCTTTATATGGACCACACTGTATATTTAAAAGCTCCATATAAAACAAAAAAAGTAAACTTTTTTTCACACCTACAGAGACATCACGTGACAAAGTCTATCAGTGCTTCCTTAATGTCGAAGAGTCACGATTGTTTACGGAAACGTACGAAACGTGGTATTCAATGTTACGAATGTGTAAATACAGCATTGAATGAACTCACGGAACTGCTCACTTGAATCTAAACAGTTATCAAATTGTCCACAGCACCGCGGATGTTTGCTAATACATCTTGAGAATGTATTCAGATCAAATAAAATATTCTTTGGTGGTTTTGCTTGTTTTTCTCCTGAAGCTCTTGGGGAAGAAGCGCTTCCAGCGTTCCCTTACACGCTTTGCCACTGGAAATGTGTATTTGTTTTATTAAAACAATGTTTCAATAACGAGGAATTAACAGAAACCAAAGATGTCTGTTTAAAAACAACAAAGTTACTAACATAATTAGACAAACAGTACACTGTTGATGTTCTGTTGTTCAAGTAATCGTCGGGAATGGGTTAACGTTGGAGGACGTAAATCAAATTTAAAAAGTCTATTGGTTGAGTAGAGCTAGAGTTTCTTTATTTTAAAAGATGTTGGTCAGGTTCAAGCACGGCAGTCACCGTTTATTTGCGTTGGGTAACCCATGCTTTACTTGAGTTGGTAACACTGCAGAAAGAATTGCAAATCCTGGCTAGTGATGATATGTTAAGGTATCATGGAGGTAGAAAGTGTTAGGTATTGTGACGAGGCTCGAAGGCGGGAGCTCGCTGAAGTGTGACAACTTGAAGCCACCCCCTGAGCATTAAAAGTTTTTATCATTTGTTAAGGGGAAGAGCATATTGTAACGAAGGTAGCACCCTCTCGAAAGAAGAAGAGTGTTCGCCGGAAATGCTGCCTGCAGTCTTATCTAACTCTGCTCCGTTTCATTCTAACACGTCAATCACAAACTGTTCTTCTTTATCAGTTTTCAAAAACAATAACCGCTTCTCGGGGCCTCACTAAAACCTGCTATCAACTCCAAGGAGGAAATTAAAAACCCGTCCGTCCCGCTCGCTCTACGCCCACCAACAACAATTTAAATTGCCAGTTAAAGAAACCAGCCGTTTGTGCCTTCTTCGATTGTTGGAACATCCTTACACACCCTACATACATGTTTCGAAGTCCCACGATTTAAAACTTACTTGCTCAACTTGATATTCCGAAGAATAATCTGTTGCGAAAATACAGTTTATCTGCCATCATAAGAACAAACACATCATTACGTGATACTTTTGTTACTAAAAGTCGGTCTTTTACTGTTAGACATGAATTATCTGTTACGAAAATACAGTTTATCTGTCATCATAAGAACAAACACATCATTACGTGATACTTTTGTTACTAAAAGTCAGTCTTTTACTGTTAGACATGAATTATCTGTTACGAAAATACAGTTTATCTGCCATCATAAGAACAAACACATCACTACGTGATACTTTTGTTACTAAAAGTCGGTCTTTTACTGTTAGACATGAATTATCTGTTACGAAAATACAGTTTATCTGCCATCATAAGAACAAACACATCATTACGTGATACTTTTGTTACTAAAAGTCAGTCTTTTACTGTTAGACATGAATTATCTGTTACGAAAATACAGTTTATCTGCCATCATAAGAACAAACACATCACTACGTGATACTTTTGTTACTAAAAGTCGGTCTTTTACTGTTAGACATGAATTATCTGTTACGAAAATACAGTTTATCTGCCATCATAAGAACAAACACATCATTACGTGATACTTTTGTTACTAAAAGTCGGTCTTTTACTGTTAGACATGAATTATCTGTTACGAAAATACAGTTTATCTGCCATCATAAGAACAAACACATCATTACGTGATACTTTTGTTACTAAAAGTCGGTCTTTTACTGTTAGACATGAATTATCTGTTGCGAAAATACAGTTTATCTGCCATCATAAGAACAAACACATCATTACGTGATACTTTTGTTACTAAAAGTCGGTCTTTTACTGTTAGACATGAATTATCTGTTACGAAAATACAGTTTATCTGCCATCATAAGAACAAACACATCATTACGTGATACTTTTGTTACTAAAAGTCGGTCTTTTACTGTTAGACATGAATTATCTGTTACGAAAATACAGTTTATCTGCCATCATAAGAACAAACACGTCATTACGTGATACTTTTGTTACTAAAAGTCGGTCTTTTACTGTTAGACATGAATTATCTGTTGCGAAAATACAGTTTATCTGCCATCATAAGAACAAACACATCATTACGTGATACTTTTGTTACTAAAAGTCGGTCTTTTACTGTTAGACATGAATTATCTGTTGCGAAAATACAGTTTATCTGCCATCATAAGAACAAACACATCATTACGTGATACTTTTGTTACTAAAAGTCGGTCTTTTACTGTTAGACATGAATTATCTGTTGCGAAAATACAGTTTATCTGCCATCATAAGAACAAACACATCATTACGTGATACTTTTGTTACTAAAAGTCGGTCTTTTACTGTTAGACATGAATTATCTGTTACGAAAATACAGTTTATCTGCCATCATAAGAACAAACACATCATTACGTGATACTTTTGTTACTAAAAGTCGGTCTTTTACTGTTAGACATGAATTATCTGTTGCGAAAATACAGTTTATCTGCCATCATAAGAACAAACACATCATTACGTGATACTTTTGTTACTAAAAGTCGGTCTTTTACTGTTAGACATGAATTATCTGTTGCGAAACTACAGTTTATCTGCCATCATAAGAACAAACACATCATTACGTGATACTTTTGTTACTAAAAGTCGGTCTTTTACTATTAGACATGAATTATCTGTTACGAAAATACAGTTTATCTGTCATCATAAGAACAAACACATCATTACGTGATACTTTTGTTACTAAAAGTCAGTCTTTTACTGTTAGACATGAATTATCTGTTGCGAAAATACAGTTTATCTGTCATCATAAGAACAAACACATCATTACGTGATACTTTTGTTACTAAAAGTCAGTCTTTTACTGTTAGACATGAATTATCTGTTGCGAAAATACAGTTTATCTGCCATCATAAGAACAAACACATCATTACGCGATACTTTTGTTACTAAAAGTCGGTCTTTTACTCTTAGACATGAATTATCTCTACCAGAGTCAATACAAACAGGTCAAACAGAAGAATAGATTTAACATTTACGAGACAAAAGCACAACGCCTACTCTAATATATTCTCTTTGACTGTCGATTACATCAGCGATGTTCAATTTTTCTTTAGTTATCTGAAAATCAAGAAACAAACATTCGATGTCTGCAATGTCAGAAATATATTTTATACAAATTATATACCTATATTATATTCGCAGCATTTTTAGAACGTTTTGCTTAAAACATAAATATTCTTTGTCATAAACTGCAGATAACTTTTGTCACAGCAAACTAACATTAGCTTCTTCTTGAATCTCTTTGGTCGGCTGAACCACTCATTTTGACATACATCTGTATCACCATAGTTACTATTCTTCGCTGGTCAAAACCTCCAATATCATATTATACCTAGTAAGTCCTTCGATTCCAAATCTTTTGAGAAGCAAGTTTTAATATTCTCATAATTGAAGTCGATTGTTTCTCAGATAACGGATACAATTACGTACGAAAGTAGTGAGTTTTGTTGTTTATCATGCTAGACGCTAACGACACTAAACATTAACTTACCTATGCAAATTCATAAATAACTATTTGACACTATCTGAACACAAAAATGCTTGCAAGTATTAAAAATAAGATTTTGTGAGAAGGTGTAGCACTTATGACAAATGAAAAACAAAACAAAGCATACGTTTCAAAGAAGTTTAATTTTGCAATACTTGTGGGTATACAATATTTTGTTCCATTGTTTGCGTAGATATAAAGGATCTCTGGTTTGTCGACATACAATTTGTCCATATGAGAAGCAATCTGCACCCAAATCTAAACTACACAATTCTAAAAATTGTGATTGCAAACACCAATCGAATTGGGAATTGATATCTTTTAAATTTAAATTGTGTATCGGTCGGGATCATGGGAATTCTAGGAATGAGCGCATCTTCGCTTTTGGAACGTCCTTCCACTATGTTGCTCCTGAATTTGTTAGCTATGAACCGCGTTCTGTTACAGAGTTTTGGCTGATTTACATTACACAGTATATGTGGTGGCATTCCTGGCAGATCAACAGAGTTCAAAACTCCGATGGGTAATTAACTACTTCATCTGCTTCCACAAACGATGTCTATCCATTTATATATGAATGCTGCATTGTATATAATTATTAAGTTGATAGATATATTTATTGTTGGCTGCAAGAACAGCTCGTTCACTCAGTGAAATACGGGATAGACAGTATAAAATACATAGTTATCTGTCTATATCTCATACAAAACATAACCTGTACTTACGATTTAGCGAACGGCACAGCTCAATTCCTACACGATCACACAAAAGCCTCAATTAAGGTGAATATTTAAGTCAGATTGTGCTCATTAATATATTAAACTGAGAGGATTTGTAGCAGTGAACTTTTATTCTATTCATACACCAAGATAACAAAAAATAACAACAACAAAACACTAATTCAAATGTCTCTAGGAGAACAAAAGAATAGAACTAAAGGCTAGGACTATAGATGGCGTGGGCGTCTTCAGTTTCCCTTTTTGACGCTGAAAAAGCTATTTTCTTGCTTCCACAGATGTTACTGACGCCAGAAATAGATAATAACAATCTTTGGAGAATATCATATATATGCAATTGTATATACTTACATATGGTATATGTTATTGTTTGCGTTTCTCATGGTCATATTCATTTATCTTGTGTGTTGCCAACATAACTTTTAGAAAACAACAACATTCGACATAAGGGAGGCAATGCAAGAAATAAAACGATGACAATTACCTAACAAAGCTTAATTAATAGTTTTCAGCTTTTTCCAAAGTTACTCATCTTTTGAGAAAACTGAAATGTGGATTATACAGTATTTACAACTTGAAATCGTCATTCCTTGGACGGAGAAAGTGGGAATTGAAAAATACGTTAAATTCATAGCCTTCTTCAATGAGGGCAATTTTACTATCAACTATCTGAAGAAGTATTTTAAAATTTTGTTCACAGGATAAATAAAGGAGACAAAAAGAAATCACCTATTTGTGTCTTCGTCTATGTTGTCTGCCTCAAGTTCAAGAGCTCTCGAGTTCGAAACTCGGCCATAGTGTTATCTGTATAAGGTTTTATTTTCGGAGATTTCACTTATCCTGAAAGATGAATATCTGGTAACTCTAAGCTCTATGTACCCTGGACCCTTTCAAAATCGTCCGGTATGACTTAATATTGGAGGATGTAAATTAAAAAATAAACTGTATCACCTTAAATTCCCTTATTACCCTTATATTGAATCCTGGATATTCCAGATTATGTTAAATGCTAGGTGTTCTAATACAGAATTTTCTGTACACTTCCGTTTTCAATTTTAGTCCGAGCGGTAACTAATGCTAATCGGCTGCAATAGGATTGTCATAACGGACGTTCAATGTCAGTACATAAGGTAATCATGAGAACAAAATAACATATTTCTGCACTTGTATATTTATATCTTTATGTATCTCACATATATTTTATACAAATGAATTAACACAGCGTCCACACAGATTTCGTGGTACCATTCTCCATTTTTCTGGACTCATTTCAGTATCAGTTCAGCCATTCGTCGTCCGATATGACTTAACGTAAAGTAGAACGTAAATAAAAAAAAAAAAAAAAAATTGAATACTTAATCGGCTTCCCTCGCTGTTGTAGCGGTATTTATTTTTGCCCGTTGGCAACACTGATTAAGTAACATCATTTCAAGGATTATGGATATAGGAAACTCTGTATTTTCCCATTATACAAGTTTCTAGAGCAATTTCATTATACATTCGTTATAAATCTATTTTAAACTAACTTGAAAAATAACAAAATACGAGAAATAGAGCAATTACATATCTCGTTTCCTTAAAAGAAGCTCGATTTCTCACTTAGATTGAAGAAACACAAGACAGTCAACTGTCTCAGCGTCCTCTAGCGAGGAGATTTTGGAAAACTAATCCGAATCGAGATCCTTATTTGTTTAAATTTTCCATTACTTACACCATTCTGAAAAGAAGGCCGTTATTCATTTGTTACCCTTTGGTAGTAAAAAAGGGAATTAATTACAAAGATATCACGAAACATTTGACTATCACTTAGCTGATTCTCTTGTAACTACAATAAGATAACGTTTATTTTGTAGTGGAGTGTTTGTACAAGAGTAGAGAAAGTCGAAAATGTGCAGTGCTGATAGAAGTGGTTTAATAGGAACATCTGTATGTTAGAGAGAGAGAGAGGCGCAGAACCAAATAAAAGGCAGTAGTAGTATGTAGTAATTCGACAGATAAGGAACCTGCTCCTCGGCAGCCCTAATGAAAGTCTCACAGATAGCGTCAAATGTATTGTAAATGACACGTGGGGTGAGAAAGGACGATTAAACTTTGTAATCAATATCATCTCCTGTTTTAAAACGCGCTCATCAGCAACACGCAAACAGCAAAACATCTCCAACGACTTTCTACTGTCTGTAATCAGACGTGCATAAAAACTGGCCCATCCCAGCTAATTGTGTTGGCAGTAGATAAACAAGCCGGCCATTTTCATGAAGTATTTATCTTGGTTTTATATTTCGTTAATATAGAGAAAGAATTTGTTTTACAGTTAAAATAACAGTAAAATCTCTCCAAAATAGAGTCCGATCGTTCCGGCATTTACGAGGGCTGTTCAATAAAGAATATCATTCATTATTTTTTTGACAACGTACCTTTACTCATCCTCATAATTTTGATGGTCCTTCTCAAAATACTGAAGGCTATATACTTGTCCCAGCGTTTCTGCCAGTCTTTAAAGACATGCTGGAAACCATTTTTAGAGACATCCTTCAAAATCACCTCCGCAGCCTTCACCACTGCTTCTGATGATGGATAATGTCTCCCACGAAGGCGTTTCTTCAAGTTAGGGAATAGAAAAAAGTCACATGGGGCTAAATCCGGACTATAGGGAGGGTGAGGGATGCACTTCGCGTTGATTTTTGCAAGATATTCAGCAACAGCATTGGCAATATGCGGCCGCGCATTATCGTGGTGCAGCATCCAGCCTGCTTCACGGAAATGTGGTCTTTTGCGCCTGATATGGACTTGCAATGTTTTCAGGACATCCCTGTAGTATTCTCCAGTTACTGATGTGTGTGCAGGTACAACATGCTGATAAACCATTCCATGAATATCAAAGTATGAGATGACCATATCTTTCCCATCAGAAGCAACCACTTGTGCTTTTTGGGGGGTTGGTGATGAAGGAGATCACCACACTGAGCTTTGCTGTTTGCTCTCAGGATCAATATGATGTAGCCAAGTTTCATCAGCAGTGATTACGTTTGAAACGAACTCCGGATCTTCCTCTAACATCAACTTTAACTGCATGCGAATGCCCTTTTGTTCGGGATTCAACAGTCTTGGAACCCATCGCACACAAACACGTCTCATGTGTAATGTTTCTGTCACCAACGTGTGGGTGGCATCAAATGAAATGTTCAGTATTTCAGAAAGGATCTTAAGGTAATTCGTTGATCCTCTCTCACAATGGCAGCAGCAGTGTTGATGTTTTCTTCCGTAAGAGCAGTAACTGGAGCACCGGGTCCACCTTCCTTCGAAATTGATTGTCTCATCTCTTTAACACCTTCGAGCTGTGCTGTAGGGAAGAACAGACTCTCTATAGGCCTCCTGTAACATTGTATAGGCCTCAACTGAAGATTTGTTGAGAGAAAGCAGAATTTCAGAGCCGCTTGCATACAATAATTGTAGTTTATCGTCTAGTTTCTCTGTCTGTCTTCAACTGTCTGTGTATCAACATCATTTGTTTCACCACACACAACATTCAGATGTTTGAAACTCTCGAGTCATCATCCATTGGAAGTTCTGAAATTGTCTTTGTCTAATGATCTAGTTGTCTCTAAAGCTTGAGTCTGAAGTAATGATCCAGAAATGGGAATACCTTTAGCGCGAGCCCTAACAAACACTCGAACACAGCACGATTTAGCTCGTCATACTCTGTAGATTCTGTAATGTGTTTCACATGCCCTGCTGTTCCCTTTAACCACTCGTCCTTAATTTTTGTATTTTCAAAATGTCATAAATCTGAGTTTTCCCCACTTTAAACAACATAGTTAATTCTTTAGCTGGATGTTTGTGGATTTCGTGTTCTTGAATAGCCTTAATTTTTACCTCCAGAGATAATGTCTTATGTTTAGAACTCATTTTACAGAATTTTTAAAAGTAATCACAGTTCTCAGTTGTCCTCCACTCGTACTTGATCACGTGTAACAACTAAACTGAGAATGAACACATTACAAAACAGTTGTACCCTGACCATGTGTGTTGGAAGAGTTAATTGTTTGTTTTACCTTTTCCTTGAAGCTTTAGGTTTATGACTTTACGGCTTATGGATCTTCGGTGCAAGTACAGTTGTCCTCAAAAGTATTGCAGTTTTTAAAATACGTATGTTGTCACCCATTACACATAAAGTAATCCGTTTTATTCAAGTTTTTTACGCAAACGGTTCATGTTCCGTTTCCGTGTTATGCAGGTTTCCGGGTTAGAGTATAGTTTTACATGGAAAATAGCTCCTTTCCTAAATTTATTTTCTGTTTTTCAGGTTTCCGGCATACAAGGAATTCGTTTTAGGCAGGTTTAATGTATAGGTATAATTTCAGAACCTTAACTTTACAGGTTATGTGACAAAACCTATAATATAGCTAACAGAAATGTCAGATGTTTGCTGTACCCGCCTTGTCCATGATCCATAAAGCAAAGCGGGTAACGCCACTGTTTTGTCAATCGAGATTTGTAGCTTTCAGACTTCTGTTTTTTCTACAAACAAGGCTACTTTACTTTTAAAATCATTTCCGTACTTACAGTTGATGTACGTCTCTAAGTGACTTGCCATAATATAGTACCATGAACTGTAATTTTGGTTCTAACCGTGTATTTACTACTGTGCTTGTTTTACTCGTTGAAATTTTAAAGTTACAGCCCTCACATAACCTCTACAACATGTACAATACTCTTTGCAGCTCGCCTTATGTTTTACCATCAATTATTTGATCATCCGCAATGCTTAGATATGTATATACGTTCTCTTATTGGCATCTTAAACTAATTTTAATTCTGTGACTTGCTAACTTACAAGAATTACTTCTACTTTCTAGTTTTTAGAAGTGACATATCTTTGTATTTGGATCTCTGTGATTTTTAGAACCTCACGGCGACTGTTGGGAAAAGCTCCAAAAGAGGCACAAAACATACGAACCTACTTCTATTTCTGCAATTCGATGTACAACAATACTTCACTGATCTTTAAGAAATTGGTAAATTGTTCACAGAACTCAAGAAATTAGTTTTGCAAATGTCCGTTGCATCTTCAGTCGACGTGTTTACTTCTGTTGTTAACGTTGCTGCCGCTAGGTGAGTGATTACATTTGTATTTATTGCCAACCTGTGAATGTAAAACAACTTACTAATATAATCGATAGTCAGAATTTCAAAATTCATTACGCCATGTCCATTTTGTAAAATAAATATTCCCTTTCAAACCACTAAATCTATCAGACCATTTAATTCTTTTATTAATTTAATTTCTAGATTTATTTCATGATTAAATGGCCAAATATTATCTGCTGATTTATGAAACCGTTTCGTCCTTCCAATACAAACCTGGTCGCCATTTGTAAAATTAAATTGAGACATTCCAGAGCTTTTATTATGACAAATTTTGTTATTTTTTTTTTTTTAGAAAAATATAGTAATTTTTTATATTATATTTATTTTAAGGAAACAAAATTATACCAAAATCTGAAAACAAAACTAAAATATAAAACCAATATCAACAAAGTGTTTTCATTCTCTATAAAATTCCTCCTTTCTTTAGGGATATACTTATTAACTTGTTTCACGAATGACATCACATAGTTTAACTCTAAACTAACTTGTATCCATAGTTATAGGGATACACGTTAGTGTATCCCTATAACTATGTGCACAAGTGCAGAGGTTACACAAAAATGGAGGGTTTAGAAAAACGAGCAGTGATTAAATACTTCCATTTGATGAAACTTAGATACATCACTACACTCCAGAAAGTAAATCACAGACAAAACAGTTTACTGCGTCAGGTGAAACAACTCCAAAATAGGCAAAGTCAATTTTGTCAGCTAACAAGGTTATGGCGAGTGTTTTTTGGGACGGACAGTGAATTATTTTTATTAATTACTTGGAATATGGCAAAAGTATCACTGGTGAATACTACACCAGCATACTACAACGTTTGAGTGATGAAGTGAAAAGAAAAAGACATCATTTGGCAAACAAAAGAATCTTGTTTCTTCACGACAATGCCCCAACCCCTCGTTCACTCACTGTAATGGGAAAAATGTGTCAATGAAAGTTTTAATTGCTTGAAAATTCACTCTACTCGCCAGATCTAGCACCCAGTGACTAACACCTGTTCCTGAACCTCAAAAACTGCCTTGGAGGACGAAGATTTCACAACAACGAGGAGGTCATTGATGTGGTAAAGAGCTATTTTGAGGGCATAAAAATCACACTACAGAGATGATTTAATTAAATTAGAACAACGATATGACAAATGCATTAGCCTTTTTGTAGATTATGTTGAGAAATGAAGAAACAAATATTTTTAATTTTTTTATTAAGACAGTTTATAGTCGCTTTAACTTAGAAAGTCTTATCGCGATTTTAACAATGTAAATTACATTACATTGCATTAATACAAAATAAATCCATGAAAGAGAGTCGACATTGAACTAGGAAGATTACATTACATTAAGTTAGATGCACTATAAACCCTTAAGAACGAACACAAAGAATTAAATATCTGTTGTTATACAATCACAAGATTCAATGATAATAGCCTCGTCTTTAGTAGGGTAGGCCTGTGTTACGTCTGCATAACTTAACCCTGAAAGTATATTAGAAATTTTCATTTGGTTACCTGGTACTTCAGTAAGAGAGAAGACGGTAAATTCCTTATTCATTTCGTTCATTTGGTTCGTTAAAACTTCCTTAGCTCTGTCAAGTGAAACGACCATTAGTAATGTAGAGGTTAGGTGTGAATTCCTCCTCTTCCACGAATGAAAATGATCACACTGTAAACTTAAAACTTACCTTCACTATTTAAGACTTTCTTTTATACTTTGTCTTGATGTCTCAGTGTTAAAATTGAAGCTTACAATTATAGAAATGCGATATTTCTAATCAGCATTATCACAGGCAAACTTGACGAAGTCACGGCCTTCTTGAACCTTTGTTAACATTTTTGTTTTACTGTGACGCCGGAGAATGAACAGACGACTCTCGTATTTAGATCCAGAAAATAAAAGCAATCATTATTTCTAGTTTCCTACGTGAACATTGCAGTTTCATCTTGTAAATTTAGAAACTTTAAAGCATTATTTGTGTTTGTTTATGAGGAACAATAGCACAAATGCCGTTTACATATCTACAGCGAATTGAAAGATTATCAAATAAATATAAAAATTGCTAAACCAGAAGTTTGTTGAAACAATTGACAGTTTTGATCCAAAGAAAGGTCAGTAAGTTTGGTGATATTGGTTGAGTGTTGAAGTAGGCGGGTGCAGGGCAATTATCATGGCCTCCTCTCTCTCTCTCCCTCTCTCTCTCTCACGTACATATTTCTTGTGGCCGTGTTATCGCGGCCGCTTTACCCCATAACCAAGGATTCTGTCTCGGAGATGCTAATAAAACATGATACACTACACTAAGATGTACGTACTTAGGCGGGAAGGAGATAGAAACACACTTCATAGATTACCATAATAAACGTTTTGCCTCTCTTTTGCTCCTCGCATTCTTTCCTCCCTTGCCAACTTTGCCAGCTCTCTCTCTCCACAAAACTACCACGCAACCTCCAGACACTACAATGTAAATGTCTACTTATTCCCAAAAAGTGTTCCTATATCTAATTTGTAAAAATGTGTATCAATAACACATACCAGCATTACCACGGAAGCAACGTGGTTCAAATCCCAGCTAGGGCATTGCATTTTTCAGAGTCATTTAAACTATCCAAGCAGCACTTTAATTAAAATTAAAATTGCGAAACAAGTTTGGTGTAGAGAGTAATCTAGTATAGCAAAACTTTATTAAAAATCGAGAAGATTCTCGAATAATTGAAGTTCACTACACTACGTAGGGGCTCGGCACGAATCGTGAGGTTTGTTGTACCCATTGTTCCCCCGAGAGGAAGGATGACGTGAGAGGAAACAAGACGGCCGTCTCCTGATAATTGCCGAAGACATGGTCGCTACTAAATTAATAGTTGGAAACTTCAAAGTTAAGTCATATCGGAAGATGAATGAAATGATGTTCATGTGAGTCCAGGGTACATAGAGCTTACAGTTACCAGACATTCATCTTTCAGGATAAGAGAAAACCTCCAACGTTAAGTCATATCGGACGATGAATGAAATGATGTTCAAATGAGTACAGGGTACATAGAGCTTAGAGTTACCAGACATTCATCTTTCAGGATAAGAGAAAACCTCCAACGTTAAGTCATATCGGACGATGAATGAAATGATGTTCAAATGAGTACAGGGTACATAGAGCTTAGAGTTACCAGACATTCATCTTTCAGGATAAGAGAAAACCTCCAACGTTAAGTCATATCGGACGATGAATGAAATGATGTTCAAATGAGTACAGGGTACATAGAGCTTAGAGTTACCAGACATTCATCTTTCAAGATAAGAGAGGAGCGAGGGGGCCCTACACCGGCATTAATCACTTCAAACAGTTCCCTAATTATGGTGATTTGCTCCTCTGTTGTGTGGACAGAAACAAAGCCTCATATTATTTTGCGTCTTTTGTCAGTTCATGATAAAATTTTATTTTGATACCTTTGGGTTCTAGAATATTGGACCAATTTAGCAAAGACGACATTAAAAATGCTGAACTCTGGGCATATGTCGACCCAACTGTCACGTCAACATCCTCTGGTCAACCTACGATTGCTGGGCTAGCTTCCTATATACTCTGTTTTGTTTCTGCTGCATGTTTTCAAGATATCGCATCATTCTTAAAGGCTTCTGCATACTTTTTCCTCCTTTAGCCAAGGAAAACACTCAGGGCCTACTGCAGCGGCTTCAACGCCTACCTAAGCCATCCAAATTACTCGTACTTAGTCCTACTTCACAGCCAAACGCTTATAGCGACAGTCCAACCGCAATGGAACTTTGGCTTTGACCGAAATCCAAGAAAAGCAAACAATCTGCGAGAGATCCAAAACATATCTCAAAAACTGATATAAAAATTTTCAAGGATAAGCCTGAAGAATTTCAAGAAGGTACCCCCAACAGAAGTCAATTCCTTGGCACAGAAACATTTCAAAAGCTATATCTTTAATTTTGAATATTTTCAAAAGTGCTATGCAATCTGAATTAGCGCGAGAAAGCGCGGGTGAATGGATTCAATATTTTCAAACTCTTAAACAAAAGCCCTTCTTGACGCAAATATGAAAGTCTTTTTTCTTTTATTGAAGCGTTATTCCAAAGGAAAACAAATGCTAATCGCCCGCAATAGGATTGTCATAGCGGACGGAAGGCAATGGAACATTCATTGTCAGTAAATAAGTAATCATGAGAACAAAATAACGTATTTCTACACCTTTATATTCATATCTTTATGTATCTCACACAATTTACACGTATGAATTGCTTTAGCGCCAACAAAGATTTCGTAGTACCATTCTCCAGTTTTGGGGCTCATTTGAGTATCATTTCATTCATAGTCCAGTAAAATCGCAGCACCGAAATTGGCCAAAAATATGGGAAACATATTTTTGGTTTGTTTTTGAGCTAATAAAATACTTTGAACCTTATATTATCATAATACAACTAAATATATGAGTTTCAGGCATTTAAATACCCTCACATGACAACTCACATAATTCTGTCATTTGAGTTCGATTGAATATTCTAAATTAATGCATTTGAAATTAGCGGGCAAAGTTTCTGGTGGAATTTTGTGTGTTGGTATGATGGTTATTTCTTACAATATGTGGCACCATGGAAACAAAACACTGGCTACAAACATTGAAAGAATTGCTTTTGTGTGAGTTTCTAATGGTCGGAGTTTTCTTGTGTTTCTCGTTAAACTACATACTGTTTGTATATAATTGATGAGCTGTAGTGTGTCATTTAACATTTATAAAGGTATTTTACACATCAAAACGTGCATATAACTGTTATATAGGTTATAGGTAAAACATTCTTTGAAACAACTGACCTATTGACTGTGTACATTGATCATGAATAGGCTAAACGATACATGGGAAGTAACACCCAAACATAACACAACAATGGAAACATACTTGAGGCCTGATGTGGTACCAAAGGCTGGTATTAGATAAAATCCTAAGGAGATGTACATTGGGTAAGAGACAAAGTTTACATAACATGATATGGCATAATTGCCCAAAAGAAATATTTGTGTCAAAGAAGACACTTCACGTTTCTGTGACATCAACCATCAGCGAATTACATTTTGGTTGTTCTGCCCCACTGAAGATGCAGTCAGACATAATGGACACAGATTTCACCAGCGTCTCCAAAAATTAGCCTAGGAAGGACCAATTACGCTTACTTCATTCAGCAATTTCTGCGAAGGTAACTTCTAAAACATCCAGAAGGAAACTAAACTTGAAGAACACTGCTGTAGAAGAGAGAAGGAAGAGGCAGGAGGGTCCAACTTATCTATCTGGAGGGTTTTAGTCTGCTTCAAGTCATGCATATGAGAAGGAAAATGTTTTGGATTTTAAAATTTGATTTACTCAGTTATAGTTTCTTCAAAATCTTTGTCATTCAAAATGTTCCACGAGATGAAGTTTTGATTCAGTTCCTCTAAAAGTTTCAACACAATTCTTGGAAAGCAAACAATAGCTTATATCATGTGGGTTTCCAATATTCATTATATTTTTAAAGTTATTGATATAAGAAGTCAAAGGTTTAATCATTTTTTGGCTTTTATTGTTTGCTTCACACCTATTTTTCCCCTCTGTAACTAAAGACAGTATAAGAAATTCATATCATAGATATTTTCTTCATAACCATCTAAATAATTTTAGAAATAGAAAAACTAAAATTTAAAAAAAAAAAGTTCATCACGTGAAGCGTTTTAATTTTGCCCAAATGTTTAAGTTCACAAATTAATTGCACAAAAACGATTAAAGATACATTAGAACTATTCATCAGAACTAAGTGGTAAAAATGTCAGCAAGATTGGTTGACAATTTCTGGATTTGGGGTTTTTGGTGCTGATCCCCTTAAACAAATTGAATATCTCGGCTTAGCTTTATCCGCTTCGCTCGCTGTATTTATTTTTACCCGTTGGCAGCACTGATCAAGCAACCATCATAACAACAAGGAGCATTATCGATGTAAGAAATTCTGTATTTTGCTGTGCAGTAAGCTTCTGGAACAATTTCAATGCATATACGTCTTAAATCTATGTCAAACGAACATAAAAATAACAAGATGCCAGAAATAGAGTAATTACGTACCTCGTTTCCGTAAAAAAGCTCGATTTGTCACTTAGACATTACACAGTCAACTGTTTCAGGTAGTCAATAAAACAATACACTACCGTCACCTAGCGAGCAGAGTCAACCGCCAATCCGTATCACCCACTTTTATATAACTGGTAAACTGTAAGAGATAGTCGAAATATTACTACAAAAAATGTAGATCTTGTTAAAATACACAGTTTAAGTAAAATATATTTTTTGTAGAGTGAACTATTGCCGAAGTATCCCTTCTTATTTGTTTGTATTTCACAGTACTTATATTTTTCTCAGGTAGTGAGTCGTTATTCATTTTTATCTCTTGGATATACAAAGACATCATGAAACATTTGACTATCACTTAAAGTCTACTGTACGACACAGCAACTTTTGGACCCTTTTTGCCAAAATCTTAAGGTGACCGTTTCTTGGTTTTCTGTTGGTGCAAGTAGGTACAAGACTTGGGAGTCTGTTAAGGGCAAGTTTGGAGATTTACCTGAAACAAGTTGAGCTCGGGAGAAGGATGGGATATGTGCCCCACGTGCGGGGGAAGGCCCCTAAAGCCCTGCACTTACCTACTATTTATGCGTTCCTGAAGATTATCGGGTGTGACTGTTGTGCAAGTTGCTTGCAGTATATTTCACGGCCGTCTTAAAAGAAACTATTACAGTAAATTTGGTTTGGGTGGAGGGAAACTTGCAAGGAAACATCCCCGGACTTGCCGAGAAACTTGACTCATCTGTCTCAATTTACCTGCACTGCAATAAAATCATTCAAGATTACTGGTTCAAAAGTTTGTCTTTAATCATCTGAAATTTAGCATAAGATACAAAGAGTAAAAACCCTTAAATGTCTGTCTCACGCCATCTTGGGACCTGGCACTCAATTTACTGAAAACAGTCTTGTTAAGTGATGCGAGTGTTGATGGTGTTTTGTCTTTGTTTATATTTGTGTATATCCAGCTATACATTTGTGGTTATAACATTTTCCAACCAGTTCTGAGTTAAGTTTAGAGTTGGAACGGCTTCAAACGATATTCACAGAAAATTAAATATTACATTTTATCTAACACCAAAGATATTTTAAATATCCTGTCCTTTAATGCAGATAATTAAACGTATTTGTGGAAAAATCAAAATTTTAAACCATTATCTGTATAAAGCGTAGTTTTATGTGGATAATTTTATTGAAAGTAAGTAAATATGACGCAGTAAAGCCTGCCTTATTGCTGGAAACCTGCGAAAACGGAATATAAATATCGGAATGGACCTATTTCCAATGTAAAGTTATACTCTAAGCCGGAAAACTATCCAACGCGGAAACGAAAATGCTTTTGGGGAACCTTTTAGCGTAAAAATCCTGATTAAAACTGATTACTTTATCTGTCTCAGATAGTCCACTCAACAAAACACTACCGTCACCTAGTGAACAGATTTTGAGTTGCTTATTTAATCGCAGTCGTCATTTATTTTAAGTGAGTTTTCTACTGTTTACGGATCTCATCACTAGCTATTATATGTACTGAGTTAGCAACAATGTAATAAGGATGAGAGCTTTAAGTTGCCTTAAGATGCCGAAATCCTTGCACAGTCTATACACGTTATGCATTGTGGTACACAGCTAAACCAATTTTATAAATGCACGTTCTTTAATGAACAGAATGATCAGCTCTTGTACCTACTTCTTTTTCTTTACTCTGTGACTTCAATATTCTGCTCTTCCTAACTTTCAAAACTTTGAATACCTATATATGTTTGTGCAAGCAATTCTGGACCGGAATGGACTCACCTCTCGCCTCACCCTTCCTCCAGGGGATGCCATATTTGGGGACATAGGTACAATAGACCAAGTTTGGACCGCCGTGTCGAATTCCCTACATAGCGTAGTCCAGTCCAGTAACAATGTGTCAAAGCATGTGTATTGTCGCTGATGTATTGTTGCACGAGAGTGCGGAGATGGACGCTTGCCGAGAGAAAGGGAAGCGCGCGCGCGCGCACACACACACACACACACACACACACACACACATTGTGACTTAGTGGGTTCGTGAAATGAAAAGTCCAATTACACAAACTCAACAATGTTCTTTATTTCCACCGACTTACAGTTGAACACTTGCCAATTACACAGAATTACGTAATGCACACAATTACGATTCACCAGTTCGTCCGTTACAATTCCACTTGTACTCGCGATTACGTAAACTCCTCCGACGCACGTACACAGTCTTCTCGTCCATTCGCTAACACGTCAAGAACTGACTGACTGACTTTCCTCCAGCCCGACGGTTGCTTATATAGGGTCAGCTGGCCAATCTAGAAGATTCTGGATTAGATGAAATATCCCGTAAGTTCGAGAACTCAGGTGGAACAGAAAGAGACGGTGCAGTGATGTTTTTTTTCCAGCCACCCCTCGTTACCGCTATAAGACAAACGAGTGGGCGTGGCGAATGCCGACCGTCTCCTGCTGCTGCTGCCGTTTCTATAGCGTGTTCCGACGTTTGGGTGACAATATATATAAACTTGAGGGTATCTACCAGGTCATATGCTCACGGAGTGAAGACTGGCCTCCATCTAACGACCAGGGAGTTACCCAGCTGTCCCAGAAAGGGCGCCCGACACCTCCGTGGGGCTTTCTATAGGGCAAGACCTAAAGACTAACAACCCCCCCCCTCCATCTGGTCCTGTGGACTCAAGACGGGATAGAAGTGGATACGCCATTTACGCGCGCCAACTCCAAATGGGAAGGCTACCGAATAACCTCGGTACGGCCGCTTGGTGACCTGGCACACTTTCTACTAGCTATGCTGGCTAGTACGCGGGAATGTATGGCTTCCCACAACCCCGTCTGAAGACGTACCCGATCTCCAACTGGTATCGGCAACCACTGCCCCCTCGAGTCCAACCCAATGCGAACAACTCCCAATCAGGCAGAGGCTCGAATGTTCGGCCCGAGGTTCCTCTAGTAACGTCAGAGCTACCACGAGTGCTAGGAGTCCGCAGCGGCGGCACCACGGCAGCTAAAGAGGACGGATACCCTCCCCTGCGGGGACAGACAGAGGTAGTCTGGAATTTCCCGCTGTCGTCGTGATTGCTGTGGAACGATCCACCGAATACTAGAACATGGCTGGAGGGCCATTTGTCAGTCAGTGGCTAATGAGCTATTAACTGTGTGTGTCCAGCTGTGTGAAGTATACAGCAACTGATTTCTTTGTTTGTTTACGTGTGGTGAAGCAACGACAGACCTTGAAGACTGCGTTTTGTATGTTACGTCATTCTGCATTTTTAGGGGAGCCATCCCAAAATAATCTTCGCTGATGTTTGTAGAAGCGAATAACAATATTTATTTTTCCGTCCCGTAGTTTTGAAAGTTCTAAATAGACTCATCTTTAAAAGGCCGGAGTGTGCCACGCCCCCTATTAGCCATTTGTAGCTGTGTTTTCTCCTTGGTTGTAACATTATTGAAGAGCACATCCTTATTAGGAAAGTAAGTCCTCGTGTCTTCAATTAATATTAATCAGTACATCTGATGTTAATTCTTCCATGCTTTGTTTAGTATGTTTTGAATTGCTAGTGCTGTTTTCAAGATGGGAAGAAGCAATTTTGGTGTAAAAAATCGGCTTGGGAACCAGTATAAACAGTTTAAGTAATCCTGATTACATAATAAAAGAGTTACAACGCTTAAAATGGAAAAAGCGTAGTAACACATAACAATATATTGACTCCCTCAAAACAAACCTCAAACATTGGCGACGAATATGAAGTGAAAATTAGTTTTTCAAGGACAAATTGCTTTCTTCATTGTGTAATGGCAGTGATGAAAACTTAACAAACATATAGAAGTTAGCAGAGAAGCTGAGCCGTGTTTGTTTTGTTTTACATCAGCTGAAGCCTCGAGTCGTATTTACTACTCTCAGAACCTGTTACTTTGCTTACTTTCATTCACTAATATCATATGGACTGCCATTGTGGGGAAATACTACAAATAGTAAGTTGATATTTAAGCTACAAAAGAAAGCATCACGAATAATGATTGGTATTCCAAAAATGGAAAGCTGCAGAAATCACTTCAGAGATTTGAATATCTTGACCCTACCAAGTTTATATATGAAACAGTTACTGATCTACATGAAGACTAATACTGCGAACTATGTCACAAATGCTAAAATACACACTCATAACACACGTAATAAAAACAAATTACACACCTATATTCATAAAACAAAACTATTTGAGACTTCCGTCAGATACATGGGTTTAAAGCTATACAACCACTTGCCAAATCAATTAAAAAACATAACCTCTATAAAAAAGTTTAAGACAGAGCTTCACAATTTCTTTAAAAAAATCAGTTTTACTCAGTAAATGAATACCTAGAATACAAATCAGGTAAAGCATAAATTAATCAGTTTGTTGTGCATAATTATACTAATGTATTCTATTTCTATTCTTGTTTCAAGTGTCCGAGATTGGAAGACTCACCAATGAAGAACTTTAGCCGACCAAAGCATTAAAATTAAGTGTAATTGTGTAAATTATTTGAAACTTAAGATTGTAAATACCTCATTGATGAACTGTAAATGTTGTTAAATACTGTAACTATATTGACAATGCCTATAATTCTGTATGAATTCCTGTGGCTAATAATTGTATTGTAGTGAATAATGATATTATATCATCAAGTTCTCAATTAGTACAGACAGAAATTTGTATAGTATAAATTTTGTGAAAATGAAAAATGTTTTCATATCAGAGGACACCAAGAAAAGAAATGCATTATTATCCACATTGTCACTCAAATGCCAAAAGTGTAATAAAGAATAAACATTTGAAACATCCAGAACTATTGAAAGTGGTGCAGAAGTAAATGTAAGGTTTGAGGAGCATTGGCAAGGGAATTGAAGTGGGTGAGACATTAACCACTGTTCTCAATTTAACAGCCTCCTCCAGCCAAGTTTAACAAAATAAATAATTATGCCATGGAGCAAGTGACCATGGAGTCTAGGAAGAAGAGGAGTGAAAAACAAAAGAGGGAGTATGTTGATGATGAAAACAAAATGCAAACTATGGATCTGGGGAAATTCTCAGGTATAGTTCCAACATAGCAAAACTTTAATGCTGTTTTTTTTTTGTTTTTTTTGTTTTTTTTTTCGTTTTTTTTTAACTTCGGGGCGCTCATCTATAAAACTACCACAGCCACAAGTGTTCATTTTTTCTAGAATTAAAGCAATACTTAAACATTTTTAAAGGTAGTTATAGAAAGATATGTGAAAATTTGAATTAAAAAAATCTAGAATAGCTTCAGAAGTAAATTCAACACATTTGGTTAAAAAATCATCTATCCTTTATTAAATCTCCAAAATAAGACCTATTACACTTAATGAAATCTGAAAGTGTTGTCAAATAACAAGTAAAAGTTTCAAATGTATGTGTTAAGTGGTTCTTGAGCTAAATGCATCAGAAAACTCTCATTTTAACATTAGTCTGTAATTTTACGAACCCACAAAGTCACATTGTTCTAGAATCCAGTGGATCGTTCGGCAACAATCACGATGGCAGCGGGAAATTCCAGACTATCTCTGTCTCTTTCCTTCTCTGTTTCCCTCTCTCTCGGCAAGCATCCAGCTCCGTGCTCACACGACGGCCGCGGCCCGCGCACAACAATGCCTAGGCGACAATATCCTTCTGCGAGCGATTCTGAACCGCAATGGACTGCCTCCTCTCCCCTCATTCTTCCACCCGGGTAGCCTTATTTGGGGAAACTCTATCTCTCTCTCTTGTACAGTTTCTTTGATAATCGAAAAATCTCAAAAGGTCTGTGAACCCCCCCCCCCCCCCAGATCCCCTGACCTAACCTCACCGGATTTTTTCTTGTGGGGTTATCTGATAAATAGAGTGTACAAGAATAGGCCACAGACAATTGATGTTCTCAAGGAATCCATTCGAACCGAAATAAGTAACATTGGCGAGGATACTCTCCGTAAAACTTGAGAGAATATGGTGAGATGAGTACAAACATATCCAGGTAACTCACCCTGACCTAGATTCGAACTGGGGACCTCTTGAACGTGAGGCAGAAAGAGTCTTAAACGTGCAGTCATAACAGCAACATTACGAGAGCGTGTTTACATTTCGAAAACATATTGTAAGATAAATTACTTGTTAACAACACAACGGGAATTTCAAACAGAATTTAATGTACACGATATCCCGACAAAGGCAACAATTTGATCGCTCGTAAGAAAGCTGGAGACAACTGGTATACTCATTAGTGAGAATGGAGAACATAGACCGCCAATGAATGGAGAGACTGTTGCAGATGTTCGCAGAAGGCTTTGGGATTCACCAAACAAATCGTTGTGTCGATTGAGTCAGGAATCAGGGTATTCATATGGAACATGTCAAAGAGCTGCGACCTTAAAGAGTGCATATGGTGTAACAAATGAAAGAAGCAGATTATGATAAACGAATCAGTTACTGTCGATTGTTTCAGGGTACTCTTATTCCACGTCCATAACGTGGTTTTCAAATGTTCGCAGGAGGCTATGGAATTCACCAAACAAATCGTTGTGTCGACTGAGCCAGGAATCAGGGTATTCATATGGAACATGTCAAAGAGCTACGACCTTACAGAGTGCATATGGTGTAACAAATGAAAGAAGCGGAATCAGTTACTGTCGATTGTTTCAGGGTACTCTTATTCCACGTCCATAACGTGGTTTACAGATGAGGCATGGCTACATAAGCACACCAAACACCAGACATAGGACTGCTGTAAACCCCCGAGTGATCCACGAAACCCCACTACATGGAGCGCAGTGTCAGCTTCCAGGATCGTTGGTCCCTTTTCTTTGATACGACTGTAGACACTGAAGTTTATATGGGTATCCTCAAGACATTTGTGGAGCAGCTGGATGATATCGAATTGAGAGGAAGATGGAGCAACGTGCCATACAACTAATAACACCACGGAACTTGTAACCAGTTTCTTTGGTAATCCAATAATCTCGAAAGTTCTGTGGCCTCCCAGATCTCCTGACCTAACCTCACCGGATTTTTTCTTGTGCGGGTAGCTAAAATATAGAGTGTACAAGAATAGGCCACGGACAATTGGTGTTCTCAAGGAATCCATTCGAACCGAAATAAGTAACATTGGCGAGGATACTCTCCGTAAAACTTGAGAGAATATGGTGAGATGAGTACAAACATATCCAGGTAACTCACCCTGACCTAGATTCGAACTGGGGACCTCTTGAACGTGAGGCAGAAAGAGTCTTAAACGTGCAGTCATAACAGCAACATTACGAGAGCGTGTTTACATTTCGAAAACATATTGTAAGATAAATTACTTGTTAACAACACAACGGGAATTTCAAACAGAATTTAATGTACACGATATCCCGACAAAGGCAACAATTTGATCGCTCGTAAGAAAGCTGGAGACAACTGGTATACTCATTAGTGAGAATGGAGAACATAGACCGCCAATGAATGGAGAGACTGTTGCAGATGTTCGCAGAAGGCTTTGGGATTCACCAAACAAATCGTTGTGTCGATTGAGTCAGGAATCAGGGTATTCATATGGAACATGTCAAAGAGCTGCGACCTTAAAGAGTGCATATGGTGTAACAAATGAAAGAAGCAGATTATGATAAACGAATCAGTTACTGTCGATTGTTTCAGGGTACTCTTATTCCACGTCCATAACGTGGTTTTCAAATGTTCGCAGGAGGCTATGGAATTCACCAAACAAATCGTTGTGTCGACTGAGCCAGGAATCAGGGTATTCATATGGAACATGTCAAAGAGCTACGACCTTACAGAGTGCATATGGTGTAACAAATGAAAGAAGCGGAATCAGTTACTGTCGATTGTTTCAGGGTACTCTTATTCCACGTCCATAACGTGGTTTACAGATGAGGCATGGCTACATAAGCACACCAAACACCAGACATAGGACTGCTGTAAACCCCCGAGTGATCCACGAAACCCCACTACATGGAGCGCAGTGTCAGCTTCCAGGATCGTTGGTCCCTTTTCTTTGATACGACTGTAGACACTGAAGTTTATATGGGTATCCTCAAGACATTTGTGGAGCAGCTGGATGATATCGAATTGAGAGGAAGATGGAGCAACGTGCCATACAACTAATAACACCACGGAACTTGTAACCAGTTTCTTTGGTAATCCAATAATCTCGAAAGTTCTGTGGCCTCCCAGATCTCCTGACCTAACCTCACCGGATTTTTTCTTGTGCGGGTAGCTAAAATATAGAGTGTACAAGAATAGGCCACGGACAATTGGTGTTCTCAAGGAATCCATTCGAACCGAAATAAGTAACATTGGCGAGGATACTCTCCGTAAAACTTGAGAGAATATGGTGAGATGAGTACAAACATATCCAGGTAACTCACCCTGACCTAGATTCGAACTGGGGACCTCTTGAACGTGAGGCAGAAAGAGTCTTAAACGTGCAGTCATAACAGCAACATTACGAGAGCGTGTTTACATTTCGAAAACATATTGTAAGATAAATTACTTGTTAACAACACAACGGGAATTTCAAACAGAATTTAATGTACACGATATCCCGACAAAGGCAACAATTTGATCGCTCGTAAGAAAGCTGGAGACAACTGGTATACTCATTAGTGAGAATGGAGAACATAGACCGCCAATGAATGGAGAGACTGTTGCAGATGTTCGCAGAAGGCTTTGGGATTCACCAAACAAATCGTTGTGTCGATTGAGTCAGGAATCAGGGTATTCATATGGAACATGTCAAAGAGCTGCGACCTTAAAGAGTGCATATGGTGTAACAAATGAAAGAAGCAGATTATGATAAACGAATCAGTTACTGTCGATTGTTTCAGGGTACTCTTATTCCACGTCCATAACGTGGTTTTCAAATGTTCGCAGGAGGCTATGGAATTCTCCAAACAAATCGTTGTGTCGACTGAGCCAGGAATCAGGGTATTCATATGGAACATGTCAAAGAGCTACGACCTTACAGAGTGCATATGGTGTAACAAATGAAAGAAGCGGAATCAGTTACTGTCGATTGTTTCAGGGTACTCTTATTCCACGTCCATAACGTGGTTTACAGATGAGGCATGGCTACATAAGCACACCAAACACCAGACATAGGACTGCTGTAAACCCCCGAGTGATCCACGAAACCCCACTACATGGAGCGCAGTGTCAGCTTCCAGGATCGTTGGTCCCTTTTCTTTGATACGACTGTAGACACTGAAGTTTATATGGGTATCCTCAAGACATTTGTGGAGCAGCTGGATGATATCGAATTGAGAGGAAGATGGAGCAACGTGCCATACAACTAATAACACCACGGAACTTGTAACCAGTTTCTTTGGTAATCCAATAATCTCGAAAGTTCTGTGGCCTCCCAGATCTCCTGACCTAACCTCACCGGATTTTTTCTTGTGCGGGTAGCTAAAATATAGAGTGTACAAGAATAGGCCACGGACAATTGGTGTTCTCAAGGAATCCATTCGAACCGAAATAAGTAACATTGGCGAGGATACTCTCCGTAAAACTTGAGAGAATATGGTGAGACGAGTACAAACATGTATAGATGTTGGTGGAGGACGCTTCCAACATTTTCTCTGAGATGTAAATAGTGTAATGTAATCTCCCAATTGTCTATTATATTCTCCCAAAGTTGTACGTGTGTCCTATTATTGGTTCAAAGGTTATGGCCTGGTTCAGATTTATATTGATCATGCTGTACAACAGAAAGTTTGGAGCTCAGTGCCATAGTCCAGCGCAGTAACAATGAGACAAAGCATGTGGAGTTTATTAGGCATCGATCAACTCTGCACAAAGTTCTGAGACCTCGAGGGGTACAGCTCCGTGGTCTAGGGGTAATACGCCAGACTCTAGTTCCCGAGGTTTGGTGTTGAAACACGGGCAAGGGTGATGGATTTTATCAGGCGTAAGAGCTCTTCAGAAGGTAGTAAAGCCGGTGGTGCAATGACCTATATATACGGCTCGTGAAACAAATCCAACGCCTGACTAAAATTACCGTTCACCAAACCCAATATACGAGGGATGCTCAATGAAGAATGATCACAATTTTTAGACAACGTACCTTTACTCATCCTCATAATTTTGATGATTCTTCTCAAATAGTCTCCCCTGAATGCGATGTGCTTGTCTCAGCGTTTCTGCCAGTCTTCGAAGACATGCTGGAAATAATTTTTGAGAGATCCTTCAAGATCGCCACCGCAGCCTTCACCACTGCTTCTGATGATGGATAACGCCTCCCACGAAGGCGTTTTTTCAAGTTAGGAAGTAGAAAAAGTCACATGGGGCTAAATCCGGACTATAGGGAGGGTGAGAGATGTACTTCACGTTGATTTTTGCAAGATATTCAGCAACAACATTGGCAATATACGACCGCGCATCCAGCCTGCTTCACGGAAATGTGGTCTTTTGCGCCTGATATGGACTTGCAATGTTTTCAGGACATCCCTGTAGTACTGTCCAGTTACTGATGTGTGCGCAGGTACAATATGCTGATAAACCATTCCATGAATATCAAAGAATGAGATGACCATAACTTTCCCAGCAGAAGCAACCACTTTTGCTTTTATGGGGGTTGGTGATGGAGGAGAATTCGACACTGAGCTCTGCTGTTTGCTCTCAGGATGAAAATGATGTAGCCAAGTTTCATCAGCAGTGACTACGTTTGAAACAAACTCCGGATCTTCCTCTAACACCAACTTTAACTGCATGCGAATGTTTTTTTTTTTTTTTTTTTGTTCGGGAATCAACAGTATTGGAACCCATCGCGTACAAACACGTCTCATGTGTAATGTTTCTGTCACCAACGTGTGGGTGGTACCCAATGAAATGTTCAGTATTTCAGAAAGTGATCTTAAGGTAATTCGTTGATTCTCTCTCACAATGACAGCAGCAGTGTTAATGTTTCCTTGTTTAAGAGCAGTAACTGTATCGCCGGGTCCACCTTCCTTTGAAATCGATTGTCTCCCCTCTTTAACACCTTCGAACTGTGCTGTAGGGAAGAACAGACTCTCCATAGGCCTCCTATAACATTGTATAGGCCTCAACTGAAGATTTGTTGAGAGAAAAGCAGAATTTCAAAGCCGCATATTGTTCCTCGCGTATTACCTCCATTACAGCGGTAGGTGATACTGAACATGTCTGAACTTGCCTGGTTCTCACAGGCGGAAACCAGGAGTACCAACAATGAAACTACTAATATGTGTTTGTTTCACATTAAGCTAACAGAATGTTGTGAATTTGTGGGTCCGTGAAATTACAATTCCAGGCTACAAACAGCAAATGTTGCACTTTATTTCCATAGAAATACACTTCGTACACAGCAGTACAAAATTACGTCACATACACAATAAAAAAAGCAAGGCCATTGACTACAAACAATCAGCGGCTCACGTACGCGAGTTCAATTAACGACTGATTGACTCTTGGCGGACGGACTCCTTTTTTATGGATTACTCACATTCCGGAAGTTCCCCAACAATCGAGACGGCTAGAACAAAGAACTAGATGTCTCGAGAAATCCATCTCCTTCCCCACGCCACTTCGGCTAACCTCCATCCAACACTACACCGCCCGTTCCTTTGG
This sequence comes from Mantis religiosa, assembly GCA_030765055.1. Lineage (NCBI taxonomy): Eukaryota > Metazoa > Arthropoda > Insecta > Mantodea > Mantidae > Mantis > Mantis religiosa. The sequence goes on from JAUKNK010000207.1 coordinate 2,422,280, forward strand.
ATGCCTCGGCGCGCCGCCCCGATCAACAATGTGCTCGCGACACTATAATAAGATTGAATTTTGGTGCTAAAAGCTATGATAATTTTTTTACTGAACAGCCCTCGTAAAATGGGACGCAGAGGGCGCAATTTTCATCTACAGTTAAGCAGATGGCAAGCCACTCAAACGCAACAGGCAGAACGTGGTCGCCGAGTCCTTGAGCGCTGAGAGGACACAAATTCCTAGTGTAGGCATTCATTTACCGACCCGGGAAGAAGAGAACGGCTAGTTCTTGGGACTCGAACCCGGGACGAAGCCATGTCATTATGTGCAGATGATAATAAACACATATGTAGACTTTTGCGGTGCACAGGTGTCGGGCAGGCCTGCGCAGTCAACTGTTTCTCTCTCTTTGTTACCTTGCCGGGCGCGATCCGGAGGTTCATTGGTGATATATAGTCGCGGATTATATATACTTCTTTCTCATAACTTTATATACCTCCCCCCTCTTCCTTCCCCCGCTTCTCTCCTACTTTCTTCTTCTACGCTTCTGGATATCTTAATAAGATTCATGAAAGGAGGCTATATTTTATCCTCCCGTTTACCGAGGGGTAAACCACGCTCTCGCACACACACAAGATAAGCCTCATGGCGGCACACTGTATGGCGATTTTATTGTATGACTGATACCTGCATCCCACAGGAGTTGTTCCTCACCTGCTTATCTTTTGTTATTTGTACATACACATCCGTAAAACAATGCAACATCTTCATTAATGAACAAATATTTAAAAACAACCGAACTCACATAACTCCTCTACAGACTTACTACATCAAATGTTTTATTCATTCAATTAAATAACAATTGAAACAAGGCTCGCCTCAGTCTCGCGTCCAATAGGTCCTTAGTTCTAATCTCGGTCACGCTGAGTTATATAGATAAGGTTTTCCATTAAGATGAACGTCTGGTAACTCTAAGCTCTATGTACCCTGTACTCATTTGAACATCACTTCATTCATCGTCTGATATGACTTAACGTTGGAGGTTTTCTCTTATCCTGAAAGATGAACGTCTGGTAACTCTAAGCTCTATGTACCCTATACTCATTTGAACATCACTTCATTCATCGTCTGATATGACTTAACGTTGGAGGTTTTCTCTTATCCTGAAAGATGAATGTCTGGTAACTCTAAGCTCTATGTACCCTATACTCATTTGAACATCACTTCATTCATCGTCCGATATGACTTAACGTTGGAGGTTTTCTCTTATCCTGAAAGATGAACGTCTGGTAACTCTAAGCTCTATGTACCCTGTACTCATTTGAACATCACTTCATTCATCGTCTAATATGACTTAACGTTGAAGGTCTTCTCTTATCCTGAAAGATGAATGTCTGCTAACTCTAAGCTCTATGTTTCCTGTACTCATTTGTACATCATTTCATTCATCGTCCGATATGACTTAACGTTGGGGGTTTTCTCTTATCCTGAAAAATGAATGTCTGGTAACTCTAAGCTCTATGTAACCTGTACTCATTTGAACATAATTTCATTCATCGTTCGATATGACTTAACGTTGGGGGTTTTCTCTTATCCTGAAAGATGAATATCTGGTAACTCTAAGCTCGATGTACCCTGTACTCATTTGAACATCATTTCATTCATCGTCTGATATGACTTAACGTTGGAGGTTTTCTCTTATCCTGAAAGATGAATGTCTAGTAACTCTAAGCTCTATGTACCCTGTACTCATTTGAACATCATTTCATTCATCGTCTGATATGACTTAACGTTGGGGGTTTTCTCTTATCCTGAAAGATGAATGTCTGGTAACTCTAAGCTCTATGTACCCTGTACTCATTTGAACATCATTTCATTCATCGTCTGATATGACTTAACGTTGGAGGTTTTCTCTTATCCTGAAAGATGAATGTCTAGTAACTCTAAGCTCTATGTACCCTGTACTCATTTGAACATCATTTCATTCATCGTCTGATATGACTTAACGTTGGGGGTTTTCTCTTATCCTGAAAGATGAATGTCTGGTAACTCTAAGCTCTATGTACCCTGTACTCATTTGAACATAATTTCATTCATCGTCTGATATGACTTAACGTTGGAGGTTTTCTCTTATCCTGAAAGATGAATGTCTGGTAACTCTAAGCTCTATGTACCCTGTACTCATTTGAACATAATTTCATTCATCGTCCGATATGACTTAACGTTGGAGGTTTTCTCTCATCCTGGAAAATGAATATCTGGTAACTCTAAGCTCTATGTACCCTGTACTCATTTGAACATCATTTCATTCATCGTCCGATATGACCTAACGTTGGAGGTTTTCTCTTATCCTGAAAGATGAGTGTCTAGTAACTCTAAGCTCTATGTACCCTGTACTTATTTGAACATCATTTCATTCATCGTCCGATATGACCTAACGTTGGAGGTTTTCTCTTATCCTGAAAGATGAGTGTCTAGTAACTCTAAGCTCTATGTACCCTGTACTTATTTGAACATCATTTCTCACATCGCCCGATATGACTTAACGTTGGAGGTTTTCTCTTATCCTGAAAGATGAGTGTCTAGTAACTCTAAGCTCTATGTACCCTGTACTTATTTGAACATAATTTCATTCATCGTCCGATATGACTTAACGTTGGAGGTTTTCTCTCATCCTGGAAAATGAATATCTGGTAACTCTAAGCTCTATGTACCCTGTACTCATTTGAACATCATTTCATTCATCGTCCGATATGACCTAACGTTGGAGGTTTTCTCTTATCCTGAAAGATGAGTGTCTAGTAACTCTAAGCTCTATGTACCCTGTACTTATTTGAACATAATTTCATTCATCGTCCGATATGACTTAACGTTGGAGGTTTTCTCTTATCCTGAAAGATGAATGTCTCACGTAACTCTAAGCTCTGTGTACCCTGTACTCATTTGAACATCATTCATCGTCCGATATGACTTAACGTTGGAGGTTTTCTGTTGTCCTGAAAGATGAATGTCCGGAAACTGTAAGCTCTATGTACCCTGTACTCATTTGAACATCATTTCGTTCATCGTCCGATACGACTTAACGTTGGAGGTTTTCTCTAATCCTGAAAGATGAATGTCTGATAACTCTAAGCTCTATATACCCTTTACTCTTTTGTACACCAAGTGAAGGGTTAGGGATTGGGCTTGAACACTTGAAAGGTTCTAAAGTTGATATTTATCAGTATTTCGTTTTTGGGCTTGTACAGAGAAAATGAAGGGCTTTGTTCTAAAATTTTTTTGTATATTTGTTTTGTTTTCTATTTTAAATCGTGAGTCTATATTTCTGATAAAATCTCAGTAACAAAACCTTGGATGCAATGCAATGGTCCGGTAGTAGCGTATGTGCTGCTTTTCTGCTTTTGAATGTATTCAATTGTCACTCGCCGTGCTGGTTCGACAACCAGCGGACCCTGGCTGTATAGAGAGTTGCATGCGTTACTAGGGGAGACTGTAAGACGCAGCTAAATCAGAAGTGAAAGACACGTTCGTGAAAAACTGAGCACAGTTCTGCTGTGTTCAGTAACTTTAAACCTTTACAGTGTCCCTCTGCTGTTAAAATTAATCTGTAGTGACTATCAGGTACCAACAGGTGAGGAACCAATCACAATCCTGCGGAGTTGTCATATTATATTCCCCTTAATGTGGTGTGACGAGAGAAAAGTGTATCCAAGTCTAATAAATACTCTTTGTGTTGAGATAAATATTCAAATCCTGAAAACAAATGATCATCGATATTTGTATGGAGTAATTTTCTAACCTAACTATAAAAACCTCATATTTTAGCTAAAATGGCTTTCATAATACAAATTAATAGAACAGCAATATGTGTATTTCAACGAACTATCGTGACGTAAGCACTGTAATGACTAAGAGGCGAATTTTATAACCTAAAATATGGAAAATTATCACGTAAAGACAAAAATATGACCTCTATAACTTTCTGAATTTATTAATCATATTATATAAGTTTTGAATTAATAATTGCTCATACATAAACACTTTTATCGTTTCTGTAGAAAAGAATCTTCACTTGTTAATTCAGCTCATTATGGAGTCTGTAAGTTTAAAAACTCCTAAATTAGAGAAGAAAAATTACTCTATAATTACTGTAATTTAAGTAAAGAATATAAATAAAATATTGCGACTTTTTGCGTTTGTAAGATTAATAGTACAGTTCGCAGAACTTCAAAATGCGCTTTATTTCCGTAGAAATGACGTAATACACACCAGTACAGTCTCCCCTTGTTTCCTGCCGATACTTATATGTCTAGTCCAATCCATCGCTTTTATACAACATTCTCTGTATCAATGTTTGGCGAAACTTCCCGAAGTTTCACGGACCCTCAGGTTGTCGAGGGAATTCTCCAGACGCTTCTCTGGCTCTTTCCTCACCCACCTCTTCTCTCCTCGGCACATCATTAGCGCTGCGCTGGCCGGTCTGTAGGTGTTGCTTGCCTCTCTCTGTCACTTTCACGTCGTTCGCTTACGTGAATCGCCTCGTGACAATATTCACACATAGAATGGCAATGTGCATTTTGAGGTTGTTAAACCGGAAGCCTCTTCAGTTGTCAGACAGAATGTTGTTATATCTGGTACAAATGTTCTACATCACATAATGTTATAAGAGCATACTTGAAACAAGTTAATTGCCGCTGAGAAACTTCAAACTTTGCTTCAAGCCCACCTACGTTTGCTCTCTGCTAAACGAACCTTCATAAGACAAGTGAGCAATGCTGCTAGCGAGTTTTATACGGATATATTGTTGATTTATTTTCTTTATAATATCTATAATAATCTCCAAAATATGAATTTATCATGTATGTATGTATTTATTCACTGCAATTGGGTACTACCCGGTGGCAGAGTTAAGAATACAGATCAAATTACAAATACTAGATTTACAACAATAACACAATAAACAATACAAACATGATATTAATTTACTTTAGTCACTTAAAACATATCTAATTACTTCTCTATTTACATATTATATACCATTATAATTCAAAAGTTAAACTATAAACCATCTAGATTTTTTCTAAATTTCTTCAGCGACAGGGGACAGCACTGAAAGACTGCTACAGGCAATTCATTCCATTCTTCAATGGTTCTATTAACAAAAGAAAATTTTCCTACGTTGGTTCTGTATCTTCTACCCTTAATTTTATACCTATGATCGTTTCGTCCATAATAATCCGGATTATCTAACCTTACACTAACGTCCACCCATGCCTTTACACCAGCATTAGCTTTGAATAATGCTACCAACCTATGTTTTTTACGCTTAATTCTTAATTCCTCCCATTTAGTCTCATCTCCTTTTATAGGCCCAAAATACTTGCCTCTTTTTATGAATTTTACTGCCCTCTCTTGTATTTTTTCTAATGGATCGATTTGGTTAGCTCTATACGGGTCCCAGCATAAAGTATAAATAAGATCTGAAAGCTGAGAAATATGACTTTTATGAACCAATAAATGACATGTCATAGGAAATCACCCCTTAGTAATGACCACCATTATTGTTTGGTATGATTGTGTGTACGTATATTTGTAATTCCTTAGAACTGACTTGATGTGCGAAAAGAATTACTTTGGACAGACCAAGGAGTTTGTTAAATTCGATAGAAAGCAAAGTGTTCACTTCCTGTTAGCCTGTGTAATGCTGTATGTACATAAAAGAGCTCTAAAGAGTTCAAAGCAGTATTATTCAGTTGTTTTCGGTGTAAAATGTGTTAAAAGTTTATTAATTGTAGGAACCTGAGGTGGGACATGAGGTAATCCGCCTTTCTCCTTACCACAGACAGCACAATACAATTGAGTTAGTTTGAATTCTAATAAAAGAGGGTTTGGAAACATAAATGTCACCTTCAAACTGACTGACATTAAATTACTTTTTGAAATAAAAATTGTCAAGGTAACACAAGGTTGGGAAAACTGCGTGAGACATACACATGAAGTACAAGAATACTTTTGGAAAGAAATATCACGTGATGAGATTTTGACTGAAAAAACAAGTAATTTATAAACTATATTTATTGCATTTAAAACAAGAGTATATGTTTGTACCAAATTTGATTTCACAAAAGCGGAACTACATATACGACATCTACTTTGGCCCTACTAATAGTAGCAGGAATCTGACCTATTCATAATTAGATTAAAGTTTGCAACTTGCTGGCCAAAGTTTGTGTTCCCTTACGTCTAGCACCAAGTAGACTTGCATGCAAGTGTGCGACAGAGAGGGAAATGCGAAAAGAATGGGGTGACGAGTTCTGTAGAGCAGAACGGTTCCCATTTGAAAAACATGATAATCTATTTACGCTATTGTTGTCTTTTATCAAGTGCTAGTGAAATCTTCATGTTAATGAACAAAGCGATGAGTGAAAACTAAGATGATTAAAAGTTATTAAAACTAATTACCTTACATCCTCTAGCAGTTAAGTTTACAAGAGCAGGTTAAGACACTTATTGCAACACATCTAGCAAACGAAGATTATGTTGAAACTAAGTCGATGAGAGTAGCATTAGCTGAAGATGTTCCAAGATTCTTGGAATCACACCTTTCAGATACGAGTTAGCAGTTCGAAATCTGTCAAGTGCAGCTTCACAGACGGCACTAGATAAAACAACATCGATTGACCATCTTAGATCGTCGAGATTTTGGTCGTGCTTTTACTACCTAAATACCATATGAAATACTAATAAAGAAAGGCTACGAAAAGTCACACTTTATGAAAACAAGTCTCTATAGCGATTATAAAGCGATTTTGGAATGAAACCATTTATATAAGGGAGGAAATTAAACAAATACACCAAACTTCAGTTTACCACTCATTATTAGCAAATACCCAAACAATTAATTCTTTTTAATCTTCAAAACAAATATAATCGAAAGAAAATCAAACAAGAATTATGTTTTAATAGTTCATTATGTGACTTGAAGCGTAATTTATTAGCTTAATGCACAAGGCGTTAGCTCCGAGAGTACGATAAACATTAAACCTGGCAAATCTCATACGTCATTTTATCTGTTACATAAGGCAAAATCGATTTGAATAAGAATTACATTAAAATTGTTCTACAGAAAATTTAGAATCGATGATTTTACCAGAAGTAAGATGATATTAGAGACTTTTAATAGCGAAGACTGTGATGATACAAAAATAACAAATGACAAACTGTATGTCAAAATGAGTGATTCAGACGACCAAAATTTTATATCTGAAGAGATTTGAGAAGAGGTTAATCTTAGTTTACTGCCACAAAATTCATCTACAAATTATTATGACAAAGAATATTTATGTCTTAAGAAATAGTGCAGTTGAAAAACTATTACGAATATGTCCGAGGAAGTGATTTTAGTATATAACTAAAGAAAACTTGAACATATAGGAAGTAGTGGATAGTCAGAGAGATTAAAATATAACATCTTTGATACTATATTTGAGTAGGCGTCCCTGAAGAATAATGTGATTTGTCTCGAAAATTTTAACTTTATTCTTTTCTTGATCTACTATATTGACTGTATTCGTGTATAACAATAAAAGACAAAATTTTCAGTAAAGACAATATCGCGTAATGATGTGTTTTTCTTATAGTGACGGATAAAGTGTTTATTGATTGTTCTACAAAGCACGGCATAGATGTGTCGTTGAAGAGTCATCCTTCTCCGACGACGGCTAACAGCTGCCAGAATGTTGTAATTGGCGTCTAAAGCTCAGTTCCATCACAATATTAGTTATGTGAGTATGTTGTATTTACACTATACACTCGTCATAACACAGGATATGTATCACTGTTACAATTATGAAGCAATTCAATGTTAACGTATCTTCATATATCAAGAGAAACACACGAATTTCTTCTGTCTTAGCACACACATTAAGTATTTGTTTAAACCAAAAGCTACAGGTTTAGAACAACAAACCATTATAACAGAACTATATAACACATAATAAACTTATATAACAAAACTTATGCTTCAGTTTTTAAAATAAGTTATAAAGAACTGGTAACAGTACATATAACACTGAATAACTTGAACTCTAGCTCAAGCAATAAAATATCACTACATTTGCTGAGTACACTGATGAGAGTATAAACAACACGCCATCTTGATATTTTACTTTAACAATACATCTCTAAATCTATCCACAGAGTAATAATGCCACTGTTTCAGTGTCACTTCAGAAAGCAGCTCCTTATAGTGTTCTACTGTTTTATTTAATTCCACGTATTTTATCTTTGCTTTATGTAAACAGCAGCATGCTCGGCTAGGTTTGTATTCATGTTGATAACCTCTGGGATATCCAGATGCTCAGTTATTAAACTTTTATATATGTTGTTAAGATATAAAATTATTCTTGTTTTAGGACGTTTTTCAGCAATGTTTTAAAAGCTTGACACCAAAGGGTTTTTAGTTAGCACAACTCCATATTAAAAGCATTAAAATCTGTAAAACAAATGCCAATACCTGATTGTAGTTTTGTATAACATCTATTTATTAAGAATACCTCAAATAGAGAACTAGTTTTTTGTGGTTTCCATACACAATTTCGCTGAATATACCTTAATACCAATGTTATATAAATATAAAATGGTCTTTAATTCCAGTCTGAAATTTCTTGTTATACATATTAGTTCTGGATTCCATTATCCTCTGCAAATGGTACATATGAATCAATTTCAAAAGAAATTCTGTAACTTACGTGATCATAACACACAAATATCTTATATAATGCTGTCTTACATACTTAATTTGGAATAAAATTACTTATAAATTATGTAACTTGCAATTATACTATTAATCTTGTATACATAATTAAAAATTAATAATTTAAAACACATTCGAAAGAAACACATACATATGTGAAAAATTTAATTTTCTCTGTTTTGTTGTTGAATTTTGGAAAAAAACTGAATAAAAACCGAATCTGGTACAACATTTTAAAGAAAATGATGAAAAAGCAACTTCAGAATTAAAAATGTTTAACTATATTTATTTAAGAAAACATTATTTTAAAAAATTTCTGACAAGCAATCAACTGATTTTGAAAGTTTAGACAATTAGATTCATCGTTCAGTGAGGTTTATTGTCCCACGATCTGGTTTGTAATGTGAACAATTCAGTGACACACTTGCACTGCTTCAATTGTTATCAGCATTTCTTCCACGTAGAAAATGAGTCATGGATCGAAAAAGTTGACAATATGATGATGCTAGATCAGGACTGTAGCAGTTCATTCGTCCAAATTCCTCAATTTTCTCCGTGTTCGTGCGGTATGGGATGTTACAATAAAACTCTATTTTGGTTAACTAATATTGGGTACCTCCGCCTCAAAATTTCATGAGCTTGTTCCAGTTTTTGAGAATAAAAATCACGTTTGTAACAAACTCCCAGTGAATCACAACTTAAAATTCCCCCAGGCATACAACATTACTTTGAGACCGAACGATGAGCTTGTCAGATTGGCGGAGATCAAGTCACTGTTTCGGGACATCAGGGTTTCGGTAATATAGCCATTCCTGACAAATCTATCATCCATTGGCATAGGACGTGGTGACCCCATCGCTCAACCTTACGGTTGCAAATAGCCAACCCAGTGTCTAGGGCTATGTATGGGGCACCCGGGCTCCCGAGGGGAAATAAATATTGGGAGTACAGTTGCTCACTGGTCAAAGGGCCCCATACACAAGGTTAAGTGTGAAGACCTCAACGGGATTTTCGGCGGAGAAGAAGTTCTTCACAACGGCGAAGTTGCGGATGAGGCATCCCCCCTAATTGGGTTAATACATTAAGAACGGACAGATGAGCTTCGAAGTCCAGTAAGACAGCTCATCTAGGAGCTGACAATTCCGATATAAAACCAGGCCCTCAATGATGGGGGTTTAGCATTGGGTTGGTAACCCAATCTAGTAAAAAAGGTACTTACAATTCTCATAAAATGAGCCGGACTGAAAATATGTTGACGACCCAAACCAGCAATAAGGATAAACGATTTGGAAGAGAAGAGCTTGGGAATTTTAATTTAAAGAGACATGTGGGACGCCCAGCTCTATCCTGGAAGGATCAGTAGACTCTTGAAGAGAACGGAACGGGTCACAGGGCCTAATCCTTGAAGATGATGATGATGATTATGACGATGATGATCTATCATCCATGGGATTGCCCGCCTCGGTAGCGTAGATGGTAGCATGTTTACGTTCAAGAGGTCCCGAGTTCGAATCTCGGTTAGGGTGAGTTACCTGGTTAAGTTTTTCCGGGGTTTTCCCTTATCCATCAACACGAATGTCGCGTAACTCTAAGCTCTATGGACCCTGGACACATTTGAGCATCTTTTCACCCATTTCATTCATCGTCCGATATGACTTAACGTTGGAGGACGTAAAATTAAAAAAATGGGATTACAGATAAATCGACGATAGATGTCCTCTATACGTTCAGCCTGTTGAAGTGTCAGTGCATGAGGTACAGATCTACACCTTCTGTATGATTTTCCAAGTGTCTTAATGTAGCGATATATGATGTACCAGGTTCTTCTGAAAGCCTACGGATACTTTTTGTAGATTTTCTCTCAAAACTTGGCAAGTATCCTCAATATTCCATACTTTAGATCTTCCAGGACGTGGTAAATCTTTAATGTGTTTGTCTCCATTGTTAAAACGTTGTAACCGTCGTTGTGTCACACTGACACCTCCTCCTTCTACTTCACATATACTTCGAGCTGCGACAGCGACTTTATAATCTTGTTTCCAGTAATGTTTTAGAAGTACTCTAAGTTCAAACTTTGTTATCTCCATTTTGTGTTTGTTAATTAACAACTGAAGACTGATACATACTCGTAACATTAGCCATGGCATCCTGTAAATAAATTCTCCAAAACACCAAAATCAGAAATCAACTTTACTTGTGGGAGACCTTAGTACAGTGCGATCCATATAAACCTGAACCACTCCAACAGGCCATAACTTTCGAACCAATAATAGGACACACGTACAACTTTGGGAGAATATAATACACAATTGGGAGATTACACTACACTATTTACATCTCAGAGAAAATGTTGGAAGTGTCCTCCACCAGCATCTATACATGTTTGTACTCGTCTCACCATATTCTCTCAAGTTTTACGGAGAGTATCCTCGCCAATGTTACTTATTTCGGTTCGAATGGATTCCTTGGGAACACCAGTTGTCCGTGGCCTATTCTTGAACACTCTATATTTTAGCTACCCGCACAAGAAAAAATTCGGTGAGGTTAGGTCAGGAGATCTGGGAGGCTACAGAACTTTCGAGATTATTGGATTATCAAAGAAAGTGGTTACAAGTTCCGTGGTGTCATTAGATGTATGGCACGTTGCTCCATCTTCCTCTCAATTCGATATCATACAGGTGCTCCACAAATGTCTTGAGAATGCCCATATAAACTTCAGTGTCTACAGTCATATAAAAGAAAATGGGACCAACGATCCTGGAAGCTGACACTGCGCACCATGTAGTGGGGCTTCGTGGATCACTCGGGGGTTTACAGCAGTCCTATGTCTGGTGTTTGGTGTGCTTATGTAGCCATGCCTCATCTGTAAACCATGTTATGGACGTGGAATAAGAGTACCCTGAAACAATCGACAGTAACTGACTCTTATATCATAATCTGCTTCTTTCATTTGTTACACCATATGCACTCTTTAAGGTTGCAGCTCTTTGACATGTTCCATATGAATACCCTGATTCCTGGCTCAATCGACACAACGATTTCTTTGGAGTATTCCATAGCCTCCTGCGAACATCTGTAAACCACGTTATGGACGTGGAATAAGAGTACCCTGAAACAATCGACAGTAACTGACTCTTATATCATAATCTGCTTCTTTCATTTGTTACACCATATGCACTCTGTAAGGTCGTAGCTCTTTGACATGTTCCATATGAATACGCTGATTCCTGGCTCAATCGACACAACGATTTGTTTGGTGAATTCCAAAGCCTTCTGCGAACATCTGCAACAGTCTCTCCATTCATTGGCAGTCTATGTTCTCCACTCTCACTAATGAGTATACCAGTTGTCTCCAGCTTTCGTACGAGCAATCAAATTGTTGCCTTTGTCGGGATATCGTGTACATTAAATTCAGTTTGAAATTCCCGTTGTGTTGTTTCCAAGGAATTTGCCTTACAATATGTTTAGGAAGTGTAAACGCCCTCTCGTAGTGAGTACTGCATGTTGCAGCCATTGCTACACATTTAAGTCTGTTTCTGCCTCACGTTCAAGAGGTCCCGAGTTCGAATTTCTGTCAGAGTGAGCTACCTGGATAAGGTTTTTCCGGGGTTTTCCCTTATCATTCAAGACTAATGTCCGGTAACTCCAAGCCTGGACCCTGGACTCATTTGAACATCATTCCATTCCATTAATCGTCCGATATGACTTAACGTTAGAGGACGTAAAATTACAAAAAAAAAAAAAAAAAAAAAAAAAAAAAAAGATGTCAAAATTTGTTAGTGTTGTTAATTCTTCCCCCAAAGCCATTGCGAACCTTAAAACAAATTTTTACATTGTACGAGGTGTCAAAGAGAAATTATGGTCTAATGAAATGGTTCAAGTGTATATGGATCACATTGTATGTATGGCTTTTGGGTCATGACTCAGAAAGGACACCTCCAGCTCGAATTCGGGATTTTAATGACCGACCTTTCCGAATATTCGGTTTCCTCATCGGTAGAAAACATAATTACTTCCCCTGTCCCCTCAAAATCACTACATCCTTCATCCTGTTTTGCTATATCGGTTTTGTAAGTGTCGGCGTAGTATGGCAAGTCATTTTCTCCCGAAGGATGTCTCTATGTCTCCAGGGGGATATGTAGGTCTAATTTAAAGATGATTTTAAAAAGAAATTTCAGAACTAACAGTAGTACATAAGCTAAGAGTGCGTGGTACTAGGTCCCCTGCGTGACTGAACACCTGTTGCAATACGTAAGATCGACTGGGTTCGAGTCCTACGAACGCACCCAAAAAGCGCTAGTTGCACACCTCGAGGGGAGGGGGTGCTTTTGCCGGGGCTGCAGGCTAGCGATTCCGTCGAGATATATCATAATAATTTTCCCTTAACCGCAAGTCGGGTTGTGGCGGGATACGAAAAGGGGGTGGAAGGAGCGCGCGCAAGGAGGAAGGCGAAAGGCAACAATATAATTCCAAGACGGCAGTAAATCTTAACTTTTAGGAGGGTCGGCAGAGGATTAAAGATCAGTAATCTTATAGGATAGATGAATTATAGCGGTATTTCCAGAAGCGAGGCGAGGCGAGGCGAGCAAGCGTCTCTTTCCCTCCTTACAGCCAGCCACTGTCTCAAGTCACAACAGAGCGGCGGCAGCGGCGGCGGCGGCGGCGGCGGTAAGGTGTTGCAGCAATGCTTCATTTGAACGCGCCATTTCCACGAGATGAAAACGTGCGATTTGAAAATAAATCAGAACAACCAACTTCCACTGTACAAGCCGCGTACAAAACATACAAAAATGCTACACAGACACCGAATTACCCCGCTTAACTTACTCCTACGTTAAGCCATACCAAACGATAAATGAAATGATGTTCAAATGAGTACAGAGTACATAGAGCATAGAGTTCCCAGATATCCAACTTTCAGGAAGTTCTCTTTATTCTCAATGACTTTTGTATAACTGATAATCTGTAAGAGATAGACAAAATATTACTACATAACAAATGTATATCTTGAATTTTCTGTGAATGTACTCAGAAGTTCTCTTTATTCTGAATGACTTTTGTATAACTGATAAACTGTAAGAGATAGACAAAATATTACTACATAACAAATGTATATCTTGAATTTTCTGTGAATGTACTCAGAAGTTCTCTTTATTCTCAATGACTTTTGTATAACTGATAATCTGTAAGAGATAGACAAAATATTACTACATAACAAATGTATATCTTGAATTTTCTGTGAATGTACTCAGAAGTTCTCTTTATTCTGAATGACTTTTGTATAACTGATAATCTGTAAGAGATAGACAAAATATTACTACATAACAAATGTATATCCTGAATTTTCTGTGAATGTACTCAGAAGTTCTCTTTATTCTGAATGACTTTTGTATAACTGATAAACTGTAAGAGATAGACAAAATATTACTACATAACAAATGTATATCCTGAATTTTCTGTGAATGTACTCAGAAGTTCTCTTTGTTCTGAATGACTTTTGTATAACTGATAAACTGTAAGAAATAGACAAAATATTACTACGCAACAAATGTATATCTTGAATTTTCTGTGAATGTACTCAGAAGTTCTCTTTATTCTAAATGACTTTTGTATAACTGATAAACTGTAAGAGATAGACAAAATATTACTACATAACAAATGTGTATCTTGAATTTTCTGTGAATGTACTCAGAAGTTCCCTTTGTTCTGAATGACTTTTGTATAACTGATAAACTGTAAGAGATAGACAAAATATTACTACACAACAAATGTATATCTTGAATTTTCTGTGAATGTACTCAGAAGTTCTCTTTATTCTAAATGACTTTTGTATAACTGATAAACTGTAAGAGATAGACAAAATATTACTACACAACAAATGTATATCTTGAATTTTCTGTGAATGTACTCAGAAGTTCCCTTTGTTCTGAATGACTTTTGTATAACTGATAAACTGTAAGAGATAGACAAAATATTACTACACAACAAATGTATATCTTGAATTTTCTGTGAATGTACTCAGAAGTTCTCTTTATTCTAAATGACTTTTGTATAACTGATAAACTGTAAGAGATAGACAAAATATTACTACATAACAAATGTGTATCTTGAATTTTCTGTGAATGTACTCAGAAGTTCTCTTTATTCTGAATGACTTTTGTATAACTGATAAACTGTAAGAGATAGACAAAATATTACTACACAACAAATGTGTATCTTGAACTTTCTGTGAATGTACTCAGAAGTTCTCTTTATTCTGAATGACTTTTGTATAACTGATAAACTGTAAGAGATAGACAAAATATTACTACACAACAAATGTGTATCTTGAATTTTCTGTGAATGTACTCAGAAGTTCTCTTTATTCTGAATGACTTTTGTATAACTGATAAACTGTAAGAGATAGACAAAATATTACTACACAACAAATGTATATCTTGAACTTTCTCTGAATGTACTCAGAAGTGATAGTCAAAGGTTTTTG